>CM062817.1:1174421123-1175828623 GCA_031772625.1 Pinus tabuliformis
GCTCTGGAAAGTGCCATAATATCAAGCTATCCATGGGAGAATATGTATTGACTAGCCCAATGCTTTCCATTCCAATGGGAGGTGCTGATGTTGTACTAGGAGTCCAATGGCTACAATCCTTGGGTACAATAGCTTTTAATTTTCAAGAACTTTTCATTAAATTTTCTACGGAAGGAAAGGAAGTTGAATTAAGGGGTATTGCAGGGAAACCAGGAAAGATAATCAGCTCTAATGGCATGACTAAGCTTCTTAAAAAGGAGCAAAGAGGTGTAATTGCACAATTATGTTCGCTAGATGTTTCCACATTGGAATCATCTATTTCTCCAGATCTCCAAAATGTCCTGGACAATCATTCCAAGGTATTTGAGAATCCCAAAGGTCTGCCACCTATGCATGATCATGATCATGCTATTCATCTGATTCCAGGAAGTGTTCCTCCAAACATCAGGCCGTACAGATATCCCTATGCCCAAAAAAGTGAAATTGAACGTATGGTTGCAGAAATGCTAGAGGCTGGTATAATTCAACCAAGTCAAAGTTCTTTCTCAGCTCCAGTAGTATTGGTGCACAAGAAGGATGGATCATGGTGCATGTTTCCGGATTATAGGGAGCTCAACAAGCTCACTATTAAAGATAAGTTCCCCATTCCTGTTACTGATGAATTATTGGATGAATTGCATGGATCAATTTACTTCACCAAGTTGGATCTTCGCTCGGGATATCATCAAATCAAAATGAAGATTGAAGACATTCCGAAAACGACATTTAGAACTCATGAGGGTCATTATGAATTTTTGGTCATGCCTTTTGGCCTTACCAATGCACCTTCAACATTTCAAGGTTTGATGAATTCAATTTTCAAACCATTCCTTAGAAAATTTGTGTTAGTATTTTTTGATGATATACTAATCTACAAAAAGTCTTGGAAGGATCATGTTGAAAATATTGACAGCGTGCTACAACTATTGGAGGAGAAACAATTATATGCAAAAAGATCCAAATGTTTCTTTAAAGTACAGGAGGTGGAATATTTGGGTCATATTGTATCTCATGAAGGAGTTAAGGTAGACCCTAGCAAAATTAAAGCCATTAAGGAATGGAAAATCCTCACATCCATAAAGCATCTGCGAGGATTTCTTGGGTTGACAGGGTATTATCACAAGTTTGTTAAGAATTATGGGAGAATAGCAGCACCTCTAACAACATTGTTGAAGAAAGATTCATTTTCATGGACTTCGGAAGCAACAAAGGCCTTTGAACATCTTAAAGAGGCAATGTGCCAAGTACCAGTCTTAGCTACCCCGGACTTCACAAAAACCTTTATTGTGGAATGTGATGCTTCAGGAAATGGAATTGGTGTTGTTCTAATGCAAGATGAAAGACCCATTGCTTTTGAAAGTCGTCCAATCAAGGGAAAGTTTTTAAGCAAATCTATTTATGAGAAGGAAATGTTGGCAATACTCCATGCACTTAAGAAATGGCGACCGTACCTAATGGGAAGACACTTCAAGGTAAAAAAGGATCATGATAGCCTTAAATACTTTTTACAACAAAGATTATCCTCTGAAGAGCAACAAAAGTGGGTCACAAAGATGTTGGGTTATGACTTTGAAATCATCTACAAAAAAGGGAAGCAAAATGTGGTGGCAGATGCACTCTCAAGAAAGGATGAGGATGTGGAAGCATTGTTGTGTGCCATTTCTATTATCCAACCAGATTGGATAAACGAAGAAACGGAGGAATGGAAGAACGATGAAGAAGTGTGGGCACTTATTCGAAAGCTACAACAAGATTCCAGTACTTCTGATACATTTAGCTGGAAAAATGATTCGTTATGGTACAAAGATCGCTTATACCTCTGTAAGAATTCCCAGCTAAAACAAAATATTCTTATGGAATTGCACACTGCTCCCTTAGAAGGGCACTCAGGATTTTTAAAAACTTACCACAGGGTTAAGAAGGAATTTTTTTGGGATGGCCTTAAATCAGATATTCAAAATTTTGTGGCGGAATGTTTGGTTTGCCAGCAAAATAAAGTTGAAACAATTAAGACACCGGGTCTATTACAACCTTTATCCATTCCAAGCCAACATTGGGAGGAGGTTGTTAGCTACGTATACCAATAGGTTTCATATTTCATGATTGGCAAAGAAAGTTCCAAATATGCTCTGCTTTGATGATGCAAAGATCCCATATTTCCAAGAGAACACACTGTGTGTATATAGCTTTATGTTGACTCAATTTTGATGGATGGTCCAAAAGCCTAATCTGGACCATGCCATGTTTCAATTTTTTGTTGTAGAATAGAGAAAGAAGTCTGTCCAAACTGTTTAATCTTGGCAGGCCAGTAGCTTAGGTAGAGAATTAAGGTTCCCAACTGCTTAATCTGGGACCTTGGAAGTAATAAGGGTAGTTCTAGATAGGAAATCAAAAGAAAAGGCCAAGAGAAAAGAAAAGGCAAATAAGGGTCTGCAAGTCTAAGTGCACCCTCCATGAAGAAACAAAAAATGCTAGGCAAATAGATGGGTAAGCAGATGGGGTTGCAGAAATATCATTACTTACAATTGAAAATGTGCTAACCTATTCACCAAGGAGCATCAATGGATTGAGAAGCTCTTCTTCTCCATCAGGTGGCAGCAAAGCAAAGGAGCATGTCTAACATTCCATTTTCCCTTTTCCCATTCATAACTAACATCCCTTCATCAGTTGTGTTCATAAGAGAACTTGAGGTTTTATGCTGGTGCTTATTCCTTTAAAAGCCACATTTCTTGTCTAAAATTCTTTTCATTTTGATCTACTCCCTAAAACTAAGTGGTTTTCAAATAAACTTAGTGATTTCACTCCTCATTCGCCTCTTTTATCCATATTAACCCTTAACTTTACTATCTAAATCCCCTATGTCCACCTTTCCCTACTATAATAACACTATGGTGTATAAATCCCAGCATTGTATAAATATCCTCCCTTTAGCACTATAGCTAAATAAGTTTGTTAAGGGAGACATTAGTCCACCAGGGACTATGGTCAGCCCTGTCATGGGATTGCTCTGACCTCAGGTCGGAGTGACAGCCTCCCCCTAAGCCATCACCTCACCTCTGTCCAATAAATTCCACAAGAACCCCTTCCCTCTGCTCAAAACCCACTTTTAAACCTTTTTTCCCCCCTTGGATTGACCTTGCCCTGAAAAAACCCACAAAAAGCACTAAACCTAAAGTTCTCCACCCAAATATTAAATCAAATATTTTAATATGCTGGCGGGTCCCTCCCCAACATGCACCATCCGTCGGAAGGCCCGCCAGCCGTCCATCATCTGCCACCCCCGATCCAACGATGGGCGGGCATTTTCAGTGTCGGATCTGCCGACCTTTAGCGTCAGGGGAACAGTGGTTTTCCGCCCCATACAAGGGACGCGTGGCAGGCAGCGGGGTTGTTCGGAGCCCCCCTCCCCGATATCGCCTTTGCCCAAAGGTGGTGCGGGGAAACCGCTTACCACCATCCCTGTTTCCGCCTTCCCTCCTGCGTCACCTACACATCATCATGACGTCGGACTACCTCCCGCCCCCGCGCCCGTGGCCCTCCACGTGGTCGGCCACCGCATCGGTCAGCCACCGCATCTGCCACTCTGGCCGCCACCTCACCGTCCACGTCACCTCTGTACCCGGGCCCGCCGTGACGTCATGCTGACGTCATTGGCGGAAAAGCGCCAATAACCCATTTTTGCCAAAATTGCCGTTATTAATGCCCGAAATAGCCGTTTTGTGTCATTTTCGAGCGAAAATACACAGAGCTCTTATTGCTGCTTCCACGCCAGATTGTTCCTGAACCTCCAAAATTTGAATTTGCGCCGCCCGAGCTTATCAACTTAGCTACCTTGTGCCTCCACAGTTTGGCCCATAGGCTTTTCAAGCGTTTTATCCAGGTATTCACCGTAATTCTTCCATTTGGCCCATGCATACCATTTCTCTGTAAAATTCACGATTAAAGCACTTGTCAAAATTCCGTACAAGCTCTGTCTACTACCTAAAAGTGAGCTAAGGTAACCTGCATTACCCCGGAACCATAATTCAACACTAAAACAGTTAAAACGCGGACCAAAATTCTAAATTTGTCCTCGAGGGGCCCGGCATTGTTCCCTTTTGCCGGGTGTAAACCAGCTGCAGCTGCTTTCCTAAGTAGACCTCACATACCCTCTGCAATTTACCCCTACCAATTCACGATCCCTGTGAATCTACTAAAAACTGCAGAAGCAAGCTTGCCAAGCCTGCCTTTTCCACTGTGAAGAACATTTCAGACATTGTCTACAGTTGGCCTATCATTTGAGCTCTTAAGAGGTTTGCAAACCATTGCATTCATCTTATTCAAAATCAAATCATACAATGGTTGCCCCTGCACCCACAGCTCTCAGTGTTGCTCCATTAAATCCACCCAATAAAGACCTGCAGTCCTTGCCTCTTGCTGACCAGGACTACCTTATTGAAGACTATGTGGGAAACAGGGACTTTCTGCAGACCTTCAGGAAGTTGAGAGAGGACTACCTGAATGGTCTTGATACATATGGCATATGGGAGTCCAACCTGCCATACTATTGTCTCCCCTTTGTAAATGTGTTTCCTGAAATCATTCGCCTATGTGCTGAAAACTATGATGTGCAGCACAGAGCCATCAGCACCCCATCTGGGAGGATCCTCTTCTACATTAATCCAGAGTCCATCAACAAAATGCTACATTTTGATCAGACAGAGCTGCTAATCCCATTCTCCATGAACTATCTGCTGGACACTGGTGCCAAGATGACCAGTGAGGAAATTCAAAAGGTCACCAGGACATTCATGAGACCTGAGTGCCAGCCTGCAGGACCACCTCCTTATTTAGATGTCCACTTCACTGCAGTAGGCAGATTACTCCTGGACATGATTGCTTATGTGCTAGGATACAGAACCAGCGAACATGTGGATGAGACAATGCTAGTATTACTAGCTGTTTACAGCCCAGGCCAACCCCCTGCCCGCAAATATAACTTTGCCAAGTTCATTGCTAACAAAATCCATGATCAGTTGGGTGCAGTGGATAGGCAGGGGGTCTTCAAGTACTCGGCCTATATCTATCACCTCTTTATGTACTATCAGTCTGAGGCTTTTCCATGCTATATCAAAAAGCAGGATTATAGAGGGGAAAGAAGATCTGTCATCTTCTGGACCTCTGTCTACCACAAAGTCACAAACTCACCCTATTCCTATTGTGAGTTTGTTGACCAATTTGTGTATCCGGTCTCTTACCTATTGATGAGGTCCCCTCCTCCCAGAATGTCAACTGAGATACAGAAGGCTCTGCAGCTTTCCAAAAAATGTAAAATAGGTGATTGGTACCTATATGAGGATCACACAGTCATCAAAGTCTATGGCTGTGAGCTCTGTCCTTACAGACTCCCAAAGTATGTGCCCATGAGGATATTTGCCTTGGAATATTATAGGCAGTTGATTCAGCCTGACCTCACCCATTTCCACAGCTCCAGAAAGCAGGCCCACCTCAAGTTCAAACACCAGTTGGGCCCCTTCATCATGAATAAAAAAGAAGGATGGGAAGATGCTGACCTCATCCTCAAGGACAAATATAAACTATCATATAGTTTTCGGTGGGTCCCTTATGACCTTGAGGGCTTCATTACTGCCAGAAGAAACAAATACAGGCTTCTAGGTTATAGGAATTGTCAATACCCACACATTGAAAGATATACCAACCAGCAAGAATGGCAGCAGGGTACTCTAGTTGAAAAGCTAACTGAAGAAGAGATAATGCTAAAGAATATGAAGGAGCTTGAAAAAACCATTGACCTAGACTCTATGCAGCAGGTACCTTTCAAGCGGCCTTATTCAACAGGAGAAGGGACCTCGGCCTCAAGGACTGCACCAGTCACAAAAGCACCTTCCACAGCAGCACCAGCTGCAGACAAAGGCAAAGGGATTATGGGTGCAGAGGAGGAAACAGTGAAAGAAAAGCCTGCCCCTGCAAATGAGAAACATCAAGAGCCCCAACAGGGGCAGCAAACAGAACAACAGCTCCAGATGCCAGCACAAGTGTAGAAGAATTGACTAAAGCCATCAAGGAAATGGAGCTCCAGGCAAATGAAATAAAGAAGGCGAAGGAAAAATTGGCAGAACTGGATGCCAAATATGACAAGTCAAAAGTAACTGTAGCGGAGCAGGGCAAAGAAATAAAGGCCCTAAAAGACAAGATCAAGGCCTTAGAGAAGGAACTGAATCTAGAAACTGCCATGGCCGACATAAAGAGGATTCTATGGGCCAAAATTGGCCATTCCATCAATCAACAATGGAGGTCAATCAAAAAAATACATGAACAGATGGACTTAATGGGCCAAGCACAAGAAGAAATCCATAAGGCCAAGACAACACTGGGAGACAAGCCAGAACAGGCCAACAGGATGATAGACTTCCTGAACAGGCAAGAAAAGGAGGAACTGGCAGCAATAGGCATTGCAAACAGAACCGAAGCTGTCCTCACTGCTAAGAAGGTACTAACTCTCAGGAACTATGTACAAACTGTGGAGAGGAAGTGCTATGAGATACAAGCTGAGGTGGAGGAATATAATGTCAAGATGGCAGTGCTGCAATCAAAGGGACTGCCCAGGCTCCTAAGTGGTGCAGGAAGACTGATCTCTCGAGATCAATTTGCCAACAGAATGGCAACCACTATTGAAAATTAGATTATTGCATCTGGCAGTACATCTGAGCAAACAGGGCCCCCCACAGGACAGAGCTTGTATGAAAAACTTGAAGGCCTGTTCTTCATTGAAAATGAGGTAAATCATCTGTTTGAAACTCCTCCTAACTTTTATAGGTATACAGAGGCAGATGAGACCTTGATTAAAATTCGGAGACATCAAATGCCTAAGGAGGATTGGTGGCAAGCGATGCTTCAGATTTTGCCACGGTAGCCTCAGTTGTTCGGCCACTGCCAGCTCCAGATCACTACAAGACAAACAGCATGACAAAGTCAGAAATAAAGGCAGCTGAAAAGATGACTCAACACAAGAACAATGACATCTGGCCTAAAGGATAAGAAAATGCGCATATTTGGACAACTTACCCTCAGCCGACTTCGACACCCACCAAGTCATCAATTTCTGACTATTTTTGACAGCTAAAGCAATAAAAAGTTACTACAGCTTTTACTTTTCAGCTACCAAGCTCCAGGAGTTGGCATAACATTTATGAGCCATTAACTCCTTTTCTTGATATTTTTACATGTAAATTTTGTATAAAAACTCCCCTTAGTAACGCATAAGGGGTTGGTGTTTTTTGACTCCAAGGAGAATCTATTGTATACTTTCAGTTTTATCTAATACAGAGGGCTGGACCAGCTCAGTGATTTCCTGAAGTATTTGATGTCTGGATGGTGCTAGATGTGCTGATGCAGAATTCCTGTGCTGTCTGATGAAATAACAAGTTTTCCTCAATCTCTGTTTCTTGTCTTCTTATGTTTATCAAACCATACTCATGTTGTACTAAGCTAGCAGTAAAGAAAAATAATAGTACAGGATTTGTTTCATTACACCTTGTGCTCAATTTTTACTGCTGTGAATGTTTGTCTTCAGGATTAACGATGTACATGAATTATTAACTGCTCATGTGTCTATTAATTCTATATGTGTCAATGTTAACTAGAAATTCTTCATTGCTTCTAGATTGATATTCTTACCGTCTTTTATTTAGCAGTTTTCTGTGAGATTCTTAAGTGCCTTACATAAACTGGATACACCCATTTAATAACTATTATGAACGTTTTTTCTCAGACACAAATCTGGCTCTGCAGCATCACTAAGGTATCACACAGTATCAGGCAAACTAAAGGACCACTAACCCCATGCCCAATGGACTAAGACATGCTAGTAAGTACCAATATATATTAACTGGAATCATCACCAAACATATTTCAAAAACAAAACCTTGAACATCATAGCTAGCCTAAAATACTATCAAAACATAGCTAAACTTTAAAGAGAGAGCCCTCTCTAATTACAGCTTGCCTAGAGGCTGCAGTCCAAAGACTGGTTAGTGGTTACCCCGGCCGTATTCCCTTGGGAGTCATAGGGAACAACCTGGGTGTTAACATAAATGGCGACTCCACTGGGGAACTGAGCATATTGTTTTTCAACCGTTGTCTGCCAAGACAGTGGTTTTAAAAGCTTGAGCAGTTCCTTAAAACAGTCCGAAAAAATATCTTAAAAATACCCAAAAGAAGTTCAGAAGCTGGTTCCTAAAAGGGAAACCAGGCACACTAGGTCAAACCCTGACCCAAATCCACCAGCAGTTTTTGACAATCCAAATACAATTCCCAAAAGAATTAGGAAGTAGCAAAGGCAGGAAAATCCTAGTGATTTGAGTCCTGAGACAGCTCACCCTGAACCAATTCCAACTCCTATCAAGGTTCTGTTTCGGTCAACTCCTGTCTCCCCCAGTTCACCATCAACATCTCAAAGCCCTCCTTTCACATCTTCACCCACTGCACAAATCCCCTTGACCAACACTCTAGCTGCTGCTACACCTGTTACCCCAGTGGTACACATCGTTCCTTTTATCCCAGTTGCTCCTGTGAATCCCCCAAACCTTGTTAATATGGCTAACAGATATGCACCCTTGTAGTTACCGGCTAATGTTGCAGCTCTACCCCAAGACTACCAAACTAAAATCTCATATTTTGACTCCACTGGCTCTTTTACAGCTATTCAGCATGCCAAAGGGATGCAAGACCATTTTGAGACCTATGAAATAGATGATGACAGTGTGAGAATGAGGATGTTTGTTCAAAGTCTGACTGGGGATGTAAGAACTTGGTTCAGATCCCTGAATGCAAATTCCATCACAACTCCTGATGAGCTGTATCAAGCCTTTACTAAAAGATGGGAGAAAAAGAAAGATCGTCTGCACATACTTGGCGAATATGACACTATCAAAAGAGGTCCCCAAGAGACTGTTTTGGAGTATTGTGCAAGATTCAACAATGTATATAACGCAATCCCACAAAATTTAAGACCTTCCCCTGATTTGGCCTTATACAAATTTCCTGATGGTTTTGATCCTGATATGGCCTACCAGTTGAAGGAGAGAGCTCCTGAAACCCTTGCAGATGCCCAAAAGGTTGCTGTCACAGTGGAAGCTAACCTGATTGCCAAACGAAACAGAGCAAGGTTGGAAAAGAGAACCACCTGCAAAGAAGAACCCTCAGCCTTTGATCAAAAACTGGATGCAATACTCACTAGTATGAAGAGATTGGGAGATAGAGTGGAATCAGTTGAGAGAAAGTCATCATGGGAAGCACCACAAAACAACCCTCCTAGGAATCCAAATTTCAGGAGAACTCAAAATCCAAACATTGGCAAGGCCAATTCTGACCCAGACATAAGACCCCCTTTCCAAGAGAATTATGCTGAGACTTCCACAGTAAGTGAACCCAATGAAGATCCCCACATTAATCTAATGGGTTTGGATGGTGAAAGTCAAGTTTTTTTAACACAAGAAGATCATGAGAATGATGAAATCAAGCTGTTCCAAACCAAATCAGGTGAGTCATTTGACTTTAAGCAGGGCTATGCCACAACTGTTTATGAAGTCCATAAATAATACAAGCTAAGGAGTAGAACTCTAAATGTAACTCAGCCTGAAAAGACAAAGGACAGCCAGCAGCCCAAAAGAGCCATTGTCGCAGAACCAAGTAACAAAACTAGTCCAAATACAGATGAGGTAACTGTTGAGGAAATAGCTGAAACCTTTTCCTCAAAACAGCAGCCAGTAGATCCCTCATCCTTGCAGCCTAACCCAAGTATTATTCCCCAAGAGATAAGCAACAAGGATAGGTCTCAAGCTCAAGATCAAGACAACAATCAAGAAGAAGACCTAGTGAACAAGGAAAAGCCTGTCATCCACAACACAAAGACTCAACCTGATAAACCTTTTGACTTAGAGGCTGAAATTGGGAAATTAAAGATAGCAATTCCTCTCTCGGAATTGGCCAAACACAGCATCTACAAACAACAAATCAGGAAATCCCTCCAACTTACTAGCAACAAAGATGATGTTAATGTGTTGGATGATACCCCAGAGCTACTTTTCGGCCCAGAGGTGGATGGAAAGATAGCAGGTGTAGGCATTTTACCTTTCTATGTCAGCCTACATGTTCATGACAAGATATTACACAATGCAATGTTTGACTCGGGTGCCTCTCACAACCTGATGCCCAAATCAGTCATGGAAAGACTAAACCTGGATATTACAAGACCATACAAGGACCTGTTCTCCTTTGATTCCAGCCAAGTCAAGTGCTTAGGCCTAATAAAAGATCTATGTGTGTCTCTTGTTCAGTACCCAAACAAAACAATTCTAATGGATGTTGTAGTTGCTGACATCCCACCCAAGTATGAGATGTTGTTATCAAGGTCATGGGGGGCTAAACTTCAAGGTTCCCTGCAGTTAGATATGTCATATGCCACCATCATTGTTTTTGGGCAACCAAAGAGATTATACAGAGAAAAATTAATGAAATACATGGTTAGCAGTGAAGAAAAGCGTCAAAACTTTCCCATATATGCTGTCCATTCAGACATAGACGCATACATTCTCTTCAATGATAATACAACTCTCTCAGATAATGAGGTTGAACCCAAGACACTCATACAAGAGGAAGACACTAATGAGAAAACTGCTACCCAAGAAACAATGATTAAGCAAACATTAAACACAGCTGCTGCTCAAGAAAGTGAACAGGTTCCATCAAGTGAGGAGACTGCCCTAGAAAACAAACAAGATGGCAAACCAGAGCTTCAACTTACAATTCCAGCACACAAGGAGGTCATTAAGTTCTCCCTGGAACAAGAGATCCTATGGTTCCTTGAATTTGATGGGTCAGTCAACAAATTAGGGGCAGGAGCTGGAGTTTGGATACACAATAAGCAAGACAGTCATGTAGAAGACTGAGCCTATAGACTGAATTTCAAGTGTACTAATAATATGGCAGAATATGAAGCTCTTTTACTAGGCCTCAAGCTAGTAAAGTTCTTACAAGCCACAAAAGTCTCAATTATGGGGGATTCAGATTTAGTCATCCAACAAGTAAAGGAAAATTTTGTCACCAATGACAAGAGACTGAGGTCTTATAGGTCTATTGTGGCTAAAATACTAAGCTTCTTCTCTGAATTCCAAATCACCAAAATTTCTAGGACCCATAATCTTCACGCTCATAGTTTAGCCACATTTGCAAGTACCTGCAAGCTGCCTTTTGAACCCCATCATTGCTTTACAGCTGAGGTAAAGCACAAACCTTCTGTCCCAAACAGTGTCAAAGACTGGAAGGTATTTGAAGATGATGCACAAATAAACAACTTCTTGACTTTGCAACAAGAATTTACAGGACTAAATATTGACACTGAAAGAGCGAGTCAATCACAAATACTTGAAAGAGCAAGTCAATCACAAATACAGTTTGAACAAACTAACCACCCAATATCACCCAAAACAGCAAAACAAATGCTAAATCCAACCATTTTCAACAAGGAGAACATACAAGAAATTCAAAAAATTAGCTATGAGGAGACAACCGAAGATGAGGCTGAAGTGATACAATTGAAGGAAAATTTTCTTCCAACAGGCTTAGCTCCTTTAGAAGACATTTTCGACTCCAATGATGTTCCCAACAAACCAAAAATGCAGCCCCTCAACACTGCCATAGAAGAATGTAACATTGGGACTGCTGAACAACCCAAAATAATAAAATTGTCTACATCCTTACCTCTTGACCCAAAGCCTAAATACACTGACCTCTTCAAAGAGTTTCAAGATGTCTTTGCATGGGGTTATGAGGATTTAAAATCCTATGACACCTCTATTATCCATCATACTATCCCTCTCAAGCCCAATCAAAAGCCATTCAAACAGAAATTGAGAAGGATCAATCCCATGCTTCTCCCTTCAATTGAAAAGGAACTGCAAAAGATGTTCAAAGCTGGCATCATAGCACCAATCAGGTTTTCTGATTGGATTTCAAATTTGGTACCCACAAGAAAGAAAACTGGTGAAATAAGGCTTTGTGTGGATCTTAGGAACTCGAATCAAGTATCCCTCAAAGATAACTATCCCTTACCTAAGATGGATCACATCCTCCAAAGAGTGGTAGGTGCCTCAAGGATCTCATTACTTGATGGATTCTCAGGTTTTAATCAAATCTTAGTACACCCTGATGATCAAGACAAAACTGCATTTACAACCCCATGGGGAACTTTCAAATATGTAAAAATGCCTTTTGGATTGAAAAATGCAGGGGCAACATTTCAAAGAGCAATGGACATTGCTTTTGCCAAGGAGATTCATGACTTTTTAGTCATTTACTTGGATGACCTCACACCTTTCTCAAAATCAGATCAAGAACATTTGAAACATCTAAGGCAGATCTTCTTAACATGCAGGAAATATGGAATTTCCTTGAATCCCAAGAAATCCCTGTTTGGTTTGGAAGAAGGTAAGCTGTTAGGACACATCATTTCAAAGGATGGCATAAGAATTGACCCAGATAGAATCCAGGCCATCTTACAAATGCCTCACCCAAGAAATATAAAGGAATTACAAGCCTTTTTGGGTAAAATCAACTTCCTGAGGAGATTTATCCCAAATCTGGCCGAATTGAGCAGGTTACTGAATAACATGTTAAAAAAGGATTCAAAAGTAAAATGGACGACAGAGGCAAGTCAAGCCTTTGAAGGAATAAAATTGGCCCTCACCCAAACTCCAGTCCTAACAAATCCACAATTTGATAGGGAATTTATCATATTTTCCTTTGCTTCCCAGCACACAATTGCTGCTGTCTTATTACAGAAAGATGACCAAGGAAATGAGAAACCCATTGCTTTCTTTAGTAAAGCTCTTAGAGATGCACCCCTGAAATACCAGATTATGGAAAAGCAAGCATATGCCTTGGTCAAAGCTATTAAAGACTTTAGGATCTACATCCTATACTCCCATGTTATAGCCTATGTACCAAGCCCAACTGTCAAAGACATACTTACTGAAGAGAATTTAGAGGGCAGAAGAGGAAAATGGATTGCAAATATTTTAGAATTTGACATTGAAATAAAACCTACCAAACTGATAAAAGGACAAGGTCTGGCTAAATTAATTTCTGAAACAAATTTCCAAGCCTTGGACATCAACCAACTGGACAGTGAACCGGAACAATCCCCCTGGTATTCGGATATCTGTTATGTGTTACAAAACCTGTGTGCTCCCCCAGGGCTGTCCAGAACTAAATGTAGGTTCCTAAAAATGAAAGCTTCAAAGTTTTGTGTTATGAATGGAAATTTGCTTTGGAAAAACCATGAGGGTATATTGTTAAACTGCTTAATTGACAATGAGACTAACAAAATCATGGAAGAATTTCATGCAGGCAATTGTGGTGGACATTTGTATTGGAAGTCCACTGTGGATAAAATATTGAGAGCTGGTTACTACTGGCCCACCATGTTCTCTGATGTCAAGAAATTCACCACCTCATGTCATAAATGTCAAGTGTTTGAGGGAAAGAGAAAATTACTGCCACTCCCTTTGAGGCCTATTGCAACAGAGAGACCTTTTCAACAATGGGGCTTGGATTTCATTGGGGAAATTCACCCTTCATCTTCAGGCCAACACAGATGGATTCTAACAGCTACAGACTACTTCACTAAGTGGATTGAAGCTGTTCCATGCAGACAAGCAAATGATTCAACAATCATTCAGTTTTTGGAGAATAACATATTGGCTAGATTTGGTTGTCCTTACAAGATAATAACAGACAATGCTGCTGCTTTCAGATCTAAGAAGATGGTGAATTACTGCCACAAATTTCACATTACCTTGGGTCATTCTACTGCATACTATCCCCAAGGAAATGGCCTTGCTGAATCATCAAATAAAAGCCTGGTAAACATCATAAAGAAAGTGCTAGAAGAAAACAAAAAGAATTGGCATAAGAAGCTTGTGAATGCCTTATGGGCAGATAGACTAACAACCAAGAGATCAATTGGGACCAGCCCATATGAGTTAGTCTATGGATTAGAAGCTAAATTCCCTTCATCACTAGGGATTCCTGTCATGAAACTTCTTCAAGAAAGTCAAGCTGAACCAAATGATATGCAGAGAAGGATAAATCAAATAATATGTTTACAGCAAACTAGAGATCAAGTGTACAGCAGAGTTCAAGTTTTACAAGAAAATCTAAAGAAAGCTTTTGACAAAAGAACTAAGGTAGAAGACTTTAATGTTGGATACAAAGTCCTCAAGTGGGACTCAAGAAGAGAGGATAGGGGAAAACATGGAAAACTCGATTCCCTGTGGACAAGACCATTTGCTCTTCAAGCAGTGCAAGGAAACAATACTTATTTCCTCAAAAGTCTTGATGAAACTGATTTGAATGAAGGTCCTATAAATGGCAGGATGTTGAAGCACTATTTTGACTACTATCCATGAAGGCAGTTGTGTTTCCATTGTACATATCCAGGTGTATATATTGCTGTCTTTAAAAATATGTAAAAATGCAGTTTCTCAAGTATTATAAGGTATCAACAAAAGGCAAATAAGTTTAGACATTTACCATGATGGGAAGAGCACAATTTTGGCATTTCAAAGCAGCATACTTCAAGCTTTGGTAAAAGCAGTCAAGGGCCAAGGAATTCTGACCTGCTGTTCTTGGTCTTTCAAATGGAAAAACCATCCCCATGTGGAGCCACTGTTAGCTACCTATACCAATAGGTTTCATATTTCATGATTGGCAAAGAAAGTTCCAAATATGCTCTGCTTTGATGATGCAAAGATCCCATATTTCCAAGAGAACACACTGTGTGTATATAGCTTTATGTTGACTCAATTTTGATGGATGGTCCAAAAGCCTAATCTGGACCATGCCATGTTTCAATTTTTTGTTGTAGAATAGAGAAAGAAGTCTGTCCAAACTGTTTAATCTTGGCAGGCCAGTAGCTTAGGTAGAGAATTAAGGTTCCCAACTGCTTAATCTGGGACATTGGAAGTATAAGGGTAGTTCTAGATAGGAAATCAAAAGAAAAGGCCAAGAGAAAAGAAAAGGCAAATAAGGGTCTGCAAGTCTAAGTGCACCCTCCACGAAGAAACAAAAAATGCTAGGCAAATAGATGGGTAAGCAGATGGGGTTGCAGAAATATCATTACTTACAATTGAAAATGTGCTAACCTATTCACCAAGGAGCATCAATGGATTGAGAAGCTCTTCTTCTCCATCAGGTGGCAGCAAAGCAAAGGAGCATGTCTAACATTCCATTTTCCCTTTTCCCATTCATAACTAACATCCCTTCATCAGTTGTGTTCATAAGAGAACTTGAGGTTTTATGCTGGTGCTTATTCCTTTAAAAGCCACATTTCTTGTCTAAAATTCTTTTCATTTTGATCTACTCCCTAAAACTAAGTGGTTTTCAAATAAACTTAGTGATTTCACTCCTCATTCGCCTCTTTTATCCATATTAACCCTTAACTTTACTATCTAAATCCCCTATGTCCCCCTTTCCCTACTATAATAACACTATGGTGTATAAATCCCAGCATTGTATAAATATCCTCCCTTTAGCACTATAGCTAAATAAGTTTGTTAAGGGAGACATTAGTCCACCAGGGACTATGGTCAACCCTGTCATGGGATTGCTCTCACCTCAGATCGGAGTGACAACCTCCCTCTAAGCCATCACCTCACCTCTCTCCAATAAATTCCACAAGAACCCCTTCCCTCTGCTCAAAACCCACTTTTAAACCTTTTTTCCCCCCTTGGATTGACCTTGCCCCGAAAAAACCCACAAAAAGCACTAAACCTAAAGTTCTCCGCCCAAATATTAAATCAAATATTTTAATATGCTGGTGGGTCCCTCCCCAATATGCACGATCCTTCGGAAGGCCCACCAGCCGTCCATCATCTGCCACCCCCGATCCAACGATGGGCGGGCATTTTCAGTGTCGGATCTGCCGACCTTTAGCGTCCGGGGAATGGTGGTTTTCCGCCCTGTACAAGGGATGCGTGGCAGGCGGCGGGGTTGTTCGGAGCCCCCCTCCCCGATACCGCCTTTGCCCAAAGGTGGTGTTGGGAAACCGCTAACCACCATCCCTGTTTCCGCCTTCCCTCCTGCGTCACCTACACGTCATCATGACGTCGGACTACCTCCCGCCCCCACGCCCGTGGCCCTCCACGTGGTCGGCCACCGCATCGGTCGGCCACCGCATCTGCCACTCTGGACGCCACCTCACCGTCCACGTCACCTCCGTACCCGGGCCCGCCGTGACGTCATGCTGACGTCATTGGCGGAAAAGCGCCAATAACCCATTTTTGCCAAAATTACCGTTATTAACGCCCGAAATAGCCGTTTTGTGTCATTTTCGAGCGAAAATACACAGAGCTCTTGTTGCTGCTTCCGCGCCAGATTGTTCCTGAACCTCCAAAATTCGAATTTGTGCCGCCCGAGCTTATCAACTCAGCTACCTTGTGCCTCCACAGTTCGGCCCGCAGGCTTTTCAAGCGTTTTATCCAGGTATTCACTGTAATTCTTCCATTTGGCCCATGCATACCATTTCTTTGTAAAATTCACCATTAAAGCACTTGTCAAAATTCCGTACAAGCTCTGTCTACTACCTAAAAGTGAGCAAAGGTAACTTGCATTACCCCGGAACCATAATTCAACACTAAAACAGTTAAAACGCGGACCAAAATTCTAAATTTGTCCTCGAGGGGCCCGACATTGTTCCCTTTTACCGGGTGTAAACTAGCTACAGCTGCTTTCCTAAGTAGACCTCACATACCCTCTGCAATTTACCCCTAGCAATTCACAATCCCTGTGAATCTACTAAAAACTGCAGAAGCAAGCTTGCCAAGCCTGCCTTTTCCACTGTGAAGAACATTTCAGACATTGTCTACAGTTGGCCTATCATTTGAGCTCTTAAGAGGTTTGCAAACCATTGCATTCATCTTATTCAAAATCAAATCATACAATGGTTGCCCCTGCACCCAGAGCTCTCAGTGTTGCTCCATTAAATCCACCCAATAAAGACCTGCAGTCCTTGCCTCTTGCTGACCAGGACTACCTTATTGAAGACTATGTGGGAAACAGGGACTTTCTGCAGACCTTCAGGCAGTTGAGAGAGGACTACCTGAATGGTCTTGATACATATGGCATATGGGAGTCCAACCTGCCATACTATTGTCTCCCATCTGTAAATGTGTTTCCTGAAATCATTCGCCTATGTACTGAAAACTATGATGTGCAGCACAGAGCCATCAACAACCCATCTGGGAGGATCCTCTTCTACATTAATCCGGAGTCCATCAAAAAAATGCTACATTTTGATCAGACAGAGCTGCTAATCCCATTCTCCATGAACTATCTGCTGGACACTGGTGCCAAGATGACCAGTGAGGAAATTCAAAAGGTCACCAGGACATTCATGAGACCTGAGTGCCAGCCTGCAGGACCACCTCCTTATTTAGATGTCCACTTCACTGAAGTAGGCAGATTACTCCTGGACATGATTTCCTATGTGCTGGGATACAGAACCAGCGAACATGTGGATGAGACAATGCTAGTATTACTAGCTGTTTACAGCCCAGGCCAACCCCCTGCCCGCAAATATAAGTTTGCCAAGTTCATTGCTAACAAAATCCATGATCAGTTGGGTGCAGTGGATAGGCAGAGGGTCTTCAAGTACTCGGCCTATATCTATCACCTCTTTATGTACTATCAGTCTGAGGCTTTTCCATGCTATATCAAAAAGCTGGATTATAGAGGGGAAAGAAGATCTGTCATCTTCTGGACCTTTGTCTACCACAAAGTCACAAACTCACCCTATTCCTATTGTGAGTTTGTTGACCAATTTGTGTATCCAGTCTCTTGCCTATTGATGAGGTCCCCTCCTCCCAGAATGTCAACTGAGATACAGAAGGCTCTGCAGCTTTCCAAAAAATGTAAAATATGTGATTGGTACCTATATGAGGATCACACACTCATCAGAGTCTATGGCTGTGAGCTCTGTCCTTACAGACTCCCAAAGTATGTGCCCATGAGGATATTTTCCTTGGAATATTATAGGTAGTTGATTCAGTCTGACCTCACCCATTTCCATAGCTCCAGAAAGAAGGCCCACCTCAAGTTCAAACACCAGTTGGGCCCCTTCATCATGAATAAAAAAGAACGATGGGAAGATGCTGACCTCATCATCAAGGACAAATATAAACTATCATATAGTTTTCGGTGGGTCCCTTATGACCCTAAGGGCTTCATTACTGCCAGAAGAAACAAATACAGGCTTCTAGGTTATAGGCATTGTCAATACCCACACATTGAAAGATATGCCAACTAGCAAGAATGATAACAGGGTACTCTAGTTGAAAAGCTAACTGAAGAAGAGATAATGCTAAAGAATATGAAGGAGCTTGAAAAAATCATTGACCTAGACTCTGTGCAGCAGGTACCTTTCAAGCGGCCTTATTCAACAGGAGAAGGGACCTCAGCCTCAAGGACTGCACCAGTCACACAAGCACCTTCCACAGCAGCACCAGCTGCAGACAAAGGCAAAGGGATAATGGGTGCAGAGGAGGAAACAGTGAAAGAAAAGCCTGCCCCTGCAAATGAGCAGCATCAAGAGCCCCAACAGGGGCAGCAAACAGAAGAGCAGCTCCAGATGCCAGCACAAGTGTAGAAGAATTGACTAAAGCCATCAAGGAAATGGAGCTCCAGGCAAATGAAATGAAGAAGGCCAAGGAAAAATTGGCAGAACTGGATGCCAAATATGACAAGTCAAAAGTAACTGTAGCGGAGCAGGGCAGAGAAATAAAGGCCCTAAAAGACAAGATCAAGGCCTTAGAGAAGGAACTGAATCTAGAAACTGCCATGGCCGACATAAAGAGGATTCTATGGGCCAAAATTGGCCATTCCATCAATCAACAATGGAGGTCAATCAAAACAATACATGAACAGATGGACTTAATGGGCCAAGCACAAGCAGAAATCCATAAGGCCAAGACAACACTGGGAGACAAGCCAGAACAGGCCAACAGGATGATAGACTTCCTGAACAGGCAAGAAAAGGAGGAACTGGCAGCAATAGGCATTGCCAACAGAACCGAGGCTGTCCTGATTGCTAAGAAGGTACTAACTCTCAGGAACTATGTACAAACTGTGGAGAGGAAGTGCTATGAGATACAAGCTGAGGTGGAGGAATATAAAGTCAAGATGGCAGTGCTGCAACCAAAGGGACTGCCCAGCCTCCTAAGTGGTGCATGAAGATTGATCTCTCGATATCAATTTGCAAACAGAATGGCAACCACTATTGAAAATCAGATTATTGCATCTGGCAGTACATCTGAGCAAACAGGGCCCCCCACAGGACAGCGCTTGTATGAAAAACTTGAAGGCCTGTTCTTCATTGAAAATGAGGTAAATCATATGTTTGAAACTCCTCCTAACTTTTATAGGTATACAGAGGCAGATGAGACCTTGATTAAAATTCGGAGACATCAAATGCCTAAGGAGGATTGGTGGCAAGCGATGCTTCAGATTTTGCCATGGTAGCCTCAGTTGTTCGGCCACTGCCAGCTCCAGATCACTACAAGACAAGCAGCATGACAAAGTCAGAAATAAAGGCAGCTGAAAAGATGACTCAGCACAAGAACAATGACATCTGGCCTAAAGGATAAGCAAATGCGCATATTTGGACAGCTTACCCTCAGCCGACTTCGACACCCACCAAGTCATCAATTTCTGACTATTTTTGACAGCTAAAGCAATAAAAAGTTACTACAGCTTTTACTTTTCAGCTACCAAGGTCCAGGAGTTGGCATAACATTTATGAGCCATTAACTCCTTTTCTTGATATTTTTACATGTAAATTTTGTATAAAAACTCCCCTTAGTAACGCATAAGGGGTTGGTGATTTTTGACTCCAAGGAGAATCTATTGTATACTTTCAGTTTTATCTAATACAGAGGGCTCGACCAACTCAGTGATTTCCTGAAGTATTTGATGTCTGGATGGTGCTAGATGTGCTGATGCAGAATTCCTGTGTTGTCTGATGAAATAACAAGTTTTCCTCAATCTCTGTTTCTTGTCTTCTTATGTTTATCAAACCATACTCATGTTGTACTAAGCTACCAGTAAAGAAAAAGAATAGTACAGGATTTGTTTCATTACACCTTGTGCTCAATTTTTACTGCTGTGAATGTTTGTCTTCAGGATTAATGATGTACATGAATTCTTAACTTCTCATGTGTCTATTAATTCTATATGTGTCAATGTTAACTAGAAATTCTTCATTGCTTCTAGATTGATATTCTTACCGTCTTTTCTTTAGCAGTTTTCTGTGAGATTCTTAAGTGCCTTACATAAACTGGATACACCTCATTTAATAACTATTATGAACATTTTTTCTCAGACACAAATCTGGCTCTGCAGCATCACTAAGGTATCACACAGTATCAGGCAAACTAAAGGACCACTGACCCCATGCCCAATGGACTAAGACATGCTAGTAAGTACCAATATATATTAACTGGAATCATCACCAAACATATTTCAAAAACAAAACCTTGAACATCATAGCTAGCCTAAAATACTATCAAAATAGAGCTAAACTTTAAAGAGAGAGCCCTCTCTGATTACAGCTTGGCTAGAGGCTGTAATCCAAAGACTGGTTAGTGGTTACGCCGGCCGTATTCCCTTGGGAGTCATAGGGAACAACCTGGGTGTTAACAGAGGTTTCAATGGATTTTATCACAGGTTTACCCAAGTCTGAGGGAAAGAGTGTCATCATGGTGGTAGTTGACAGAATTACCAAGTATGTACACTTTTGTGCATTATCACATCCATTTAAAGCCAGTACAGTTTCTACTGCATTTATGGAAACAGTTCAAAAGCTACATGGAAACCCAAAGATTTTTGTAAGTGACAAAGATCCCATTTTCACTGGAAATTTTTGGACAGAATTATTTTCTTGTCTTGGTACTCAGTTAGCTCATAGCTCATCTTATCATCCTCAATCTGATGGGAAAACTGAGATAGTAAACAAATGTTTGTAAGGATATCTTCGTTGCTTTGTGTCTGATAAACAGACACAATGGGTCAAATGGTTGCCTCTGGCTGAATGGTGGTATAACACTTCCTTCCATATAGCAACAAAAATGACCCCATTTATGGCACTTTATGGGTATCAACCACCATCCATCACATCATATTTAAGAGAAAATTCTAAGGTTCAGGCAGTGGAACATCACATCAAACATCAACAACAAGTCCTCCAACTCTTAAAGGATAACCTCGTGTTGGCACAAAATAGAATGAAACAACAGGCAAATCAAGATCGCAGTGAAAGAAGTTTTGATGTAGGTGATTGGGTATTCCTATGGCTACAACCATATAAGCAAATGTCCCTAAAGCAAGCTAAGAAGGATAATAAATTATCACCAAAGTATTATGGTCTGTACAAGGTGTTGCAAAAGATTGGTACTATGGCATACAAATTGGAGCTTCCTGCAGCTTCTCGATTGCACCCAATTTTCCATGTTTCATGTTTAAAGAAGGTTATAGGTGACAAGCTCCCAATTCAATCAATATTGCCAGAACTTGAAGAGGAAGGAAAAATTATATTGGAACCGGAAGCAGTCACAGAAACAAGAACTCGACAGCTACGAAATCGATCAATTTCAGAGTATCTTATCAAGTGGAAGAACTTATCCGCTGAAGATTCCACATGGGACGATGAGAATTTTATGCAGAAGTATCCATAACTACTCAAGCGTTGAGGACAACACTTTTTTGAAGGAGAGGGGCATGTTGGGTCCCTATAATACTAGTGATTACCCCATTACTATTGTAGTTATACCCCTTACTTATATTGTTGTGCCCCTATTACCCCCATATTGTTATTTCTGTGCCCCATAGAATCCCTCTATTGTTATTTTTGTGGCTTTATATTATTATTGTTAGGTCGGCTGGATTATATTGTGACTCCTTAGAAAGGAGGTTTTGTCATTTGTATCATCCAAGAATTGTTCATTTATGTAATGTAAAGGAGGTTGCCCCCTCGAAGAGGCTAAATTCTAAGGCATTGATCTATCTTTTCTATCTTTTCTTGAGCTAGTTTCATAACAATCTGCAAGAAAAATGGAATTAAGTTGGAAATCTTGAAAATTCCAAAAGAAGTCATGTCGACAAGTCGTGTGCTGAGTTGCCCCAGAATTCAAGATCCAAGCATCTTCACAATCACTTTTAATATGGGATGAAAGTTGTACTCCCGACGAAGAAGTAAAGACATATTCTGAACTATCATCATCTTGATCATTTGCAAATTGTGCTGAGTGCTAATGAAACTTGGGGATTTTTTCAATAGAAGTTTGTTAATCTTCAACATAATGTCGAACATTGTGACTTAAGTCTCTTCCTCTTCTTCGAGAGTGTCCTCTGCCTCTATTTTGACTTCTATTTTGAGGTTGTCATCTACCTTGATTATTATCTCCTATTCCCTGAAAAAAACCTCTTCCTTGAAAATAGCCTCTTCCTTGACTATTTCCTCTTCCTTGAAAATTACTCCAGCCTAAACTGTTGCCAATACTAAAGTTATTTCCTCTACATTGGCTTCAACATCTACTTTTTACATTATGTGCTAATTGATTCTGATTGAAATCCCCTCTATCTCTATTTCTAGAACTATTAGTTGATGATTTACTGGTGCTGGCCTCTATGAAAAATATATCTTCACCAACTTTCTTTTTTTTCCCAAAGGTTCTATAATGTTGGGTCAACATTTCACCGAGCTCATCAAAATTTAGCTTCTCTAACTTTCGAGCTAATTGTAGAGTTTCCAAAAGATGCGTGTAGGAAGAAGGAAGTCCAGCAATTAAAATTGTGACCCTAAAACTATCATCTACTACTTGAAAACCAACATTAATGATTTCTTTCTTAATATTCTTAAGTCTGGAGATATATTCAAGAACATCACCTCCTTAAGTCAATTTATTTTGTAACAATTTTAATTGTATATCAACTTTCTTTGATTTGGGTTGAGTATCAAAGAATTCCTTAAAAGATCTCAAAGCAGACCATGCATCTGTATCATTTGCTATATGGACATATATTTCATCATTAAAAAAATATTTAATGAGAGCTAACGCTTTGGCATTCTTAACTTCCCATTTTTCTAGTGAAGCTGCATCTGTGGGTTTATTTGGCTTATTATCACCATCACATATATCATGCCACAATTCATTATAAGTGAGAGTGATTTCGATGAGGCGTTGCCATGTTTTGTAAGATTTTGTGCCTTCAAGTTTGTCGGAATCAGAAAACAAATTAATCAACTTTGACATTGTAGTGTTGAAGCTTCACACCAAGAATCAGGCTCAGCAAAAATATCAAGATGGGCAACACAACATGCAACACACCACGGGAAAAAAAAATAAATGATCTATCGGGGCTTACCCTTGACCCTCATATAGTCATTGAAACTGGAGAAAAATGACTGAGATTTGCACTTGGCTCTAGTCAATTTCTCAAATATTTACAAGGTAACTTTCGAAATTTGACTTTTACAATGCTCTTGCAAATCCTAGTAAAAAAACTGTTACCCCCCCTCAAAGTAAAAAATTACTTCGAGTTACAATCTCATTCTTATCTCTCCAAAATAAAAAATTGCAAATAGAATCTCCTTGTTACTCCAAAAATATTAGTTTACAAACAATAGACAATTTCTTATCTCTCCAAATTACAAACATTAGGAAAGTCCTTCTCTCTAGCAAAGACTTCTTCACGTCTTTTATTCAACTTTAAAATTCCAAATAAAAAACTCTTAAAGAGGCTGATTTCTTTTTTTGTTTCAGGGTGTCCTCCACACTGGCTGCTGGGTAGCTCAAGCTGGCTTCTTACTACCTTAGGTTGGCTTTTACTGGCTTCACACTACCTTTTCTATTATCCTTGCCTTCATATTCCTTAATTCTTTGCTCCATTGCGCTTATATATTCCGTTGTTATGCCAAACGTTTCTTTCTTGCAAATTGGTGTCTTGGGCAATATGGATTGCAATAAATCCAGGTGCTTGTTGACCGCTTCAGCCTGATCAAGAGAACTAGAAAAAGCATTGGAGAGATGAAGATAATCCTTGGCATCTACTTCATTCTCTGTAAGTCAACTCTTAGAGCTACACATAGGTGAGTTTGCAGTGTCTTCTAGTAGATATAGATCTTTCTCAACAACAATATCTGATTCTAGTCTTCTGCGTTTAGCAGCATCAATGGAAATCAAAATTTTCAAATAGATCTTTTAATCATAACCAGATAGATCAACATATCATTAACAATTAAATATCACGACCACGCAGTCAGAGAACCCTAGTGTCTTAATGCGCCTTGCACAGATAATACTTTTATCAAAAATTTTTGTGTCTGATTCTACAAGTTTCAGCGATTGGGGATTGATTCATGAGAAGAATTTCTTAGGGAGTTATTTCAGCGGTGATCGGGGATTGATTCATGGGAAGCTGGTTCTTCTTGGTGATATGGGAGCTGGTAATTCTAGCATCATTTTGTGGTTTGTCAGAGGCCAATTCTTTTAATATCAAGAATCCACCATAGGAGGAACATTTTTCTCTCAGACTTTAGTTTCGAATGAGACTATAATCAAGTTTGAGATATAGGAGACTGCAGGGCAGGAAAGATATCATAGCTTGGATCCCATGTATTACCGTGGTGCAGCAACAACTATAGTTTTCTATGATGTCACAAAATTGGATTCATTTAATCATGCAAAGAATACAAACAAGCTCGACTTGGTATAAGGAGTGACAATCATTTGCTGGTCAATTGAATGGAGTTTTCCAAGAATTTGTTGAGATGGAATATCCTCCTCACATCAGCTTCATTATTGAAGCTCTGATACCACAATAATAGTAGAATTGTCCTCATACACATAATTTTATTAATCATAAAAAGAAATTACATATTCTTCTTGGCAAGAGTTTACACCTGAACAACCGAACACTCTTGTAATGAGCTATTTATAAGCTCAATGTCCTAATTACCTCTAGTTATGGACCATTTATGAAATACCAAGAGTCAACTTAAAATAAAAGCTATTCAAATAACTTACTAACAATTCTCCTAAATTAGAGCCTAAGATATGACACATTTATAGAGTCATATCTTTTACAACAATATACTAATTATGAATGTCTCCATTAAATAATTAAATATTGTAGATTAATAATTATTAATTTAATATATTAAATTAATAATTATTCTATTCTAACTTAATAACCTATGATAATGTTTATTTTTGGATCATCTAACAAATTTGTTAAAGTCCACATGTTGGACCTTCCATAAAACTCTCCTAAAATTCCATATGACAAAATAATTAAAAATATTAACATAATGACAGAGAAAAATTATGTTAATCACTTAATGGGAGAGAAATATTAGGTGGAGTAAAAGGTGGAATAAACCAAAGCTAGAGGGAAAAGCATGCTTTAAAGATAATAAAAAGAATATTTTTTGAAATAAAAAAACTAAAACGAAAACGCCAAGGAAAAAGGTTGGCAAACATTAAATAAGGATAGCACTAAAAATATGATGGGAATTAATATACAAAATAAATCACTTAGGAATAAATGAGGTGGTTGACTCCTAAGGGGAAGCATGACTTAGCCTAGAGAGGCCTATTAGATATATTTCATGGTTGGCTGGAACATGATATATTCCCAAATATTCCTCACTTGTTTGGCTTACAATTAGATTAATTTCTTTTCCTACTCTATGGATAATACTGAGGTATTTATTGTTATGGATTGATTCAGTAGAAATATTGTTTAAGATTTTATGAAGAATTTACTATGAACTTCTATGCAACTCTTTTATGATATTAAAATGTTCTTATGCATGAATCAAGATATTCTAGATTTATATTAAGTTTTGTAGTTATAACTAGTTATTCCTCCATAAGTTACATTTTTGTAAAAATATGAAATTATTAAGCAAGGAATAGTAAATAGATGATGTGCAAGTTCAATGATTTGTAAAATCAATAGATTCATGAAATTATCAAGCTCTGACTATACTAATTGGAGTTTATAAATAATTTAGTTGTAATCCTAAGAAAAAACATAAACTTTTGCTTGACCTTGACGGCATATCGGTATGCTGTGCCGAGTGAGGGGATGTTCAGGAATTCTATTTCTTCCTGGATGTATTTGTGCAGGCAGCTATGGTATTTGAGTACCAAATGATGCTCTGAATCCTTGATACCCAACTTTGTGTGAAGGGTATGGAAAATATTTGTAAACTCCAGCACGTCTTGGTCCCTTCCCTGCCGCAACGTGGTCCACTTTATGTACTGATCCTCATAGCTTCCGATAGGGTAGTGCTGCTCCTTGATGGCATCCCAGAATGAATCGCAAGTGGGTACGGCTGAAAATAGTGAGCCTGTACTTTCATCCTTCTGCTCGCAGTAAGTTTCCCACCAGTCCCTGACGTGGGGGGATGCTTTGAGAAGAGTGAAAATAATATTTTCCCGACTAGAAAAATCATGAACAGAAAAATAACCCTTTAGCAGATTTAACCATTTATCGACGGCATCTACGTCTAGTTCACCCTAAAATATGGGGATTTCAAAATTAACTTTACCTTAAACAGTGTAGCGTTTCCAGAGTAGCTGTTGGAAGCCAACGCGTCACCCCTAGGTAGTCGCTGAAGGATCTGGGCAAAGATGTCCATCATCGCGTTCCTTTATCACTCGAGGGCTTCTGCAAGGAAGATTTTGATAGGATCTCCTTCGTCGTCGTCTTTCTTTTCATCTACCATGGCAAGCCATCAGGATTTGTGGGGTTGGTCTTACAAAGGTTCGACTGCTTCAAGCCCTAATTCCTTATATCTCGACATCGTTGGGGACATACAAAGAAAAATAGAGAAAAAAGCAAACCGCTATGATACCAGTAATCTGAATTTAAGTAGGAATGCAACAAATTATAGAGATAACCATAAACACAGAGATGCAGTGGAAGTAATACTCCATTTCTTTAATGTAAAATGCTGAAATATTCTTACAAATGACAATGGAAATAAACCAACGAGGGCGATGGTATCTTATCTCTGAGAAGAGATTTGGTGGCTACATGCCTCTAAACTGTGTTACAGTGAGGCTTGAAGGACTAAGTGTTGTTGAGAAACAATGGAAAACCCTAAACATCCAAAAACCTAACCCTAGAAGATGAAACACCAAATTGTGGGCCCCTTTTGGGTAAATTGGTACATCAACTTCCTCGGGTCGTAACTTTGGCATACGATCTCCATTTAATGCGCACAGTATCTCATTAGAAATATCTATTCGAGAAATGCAACTTTGGGAACAACAACATCGAACCACGGACCAATGTTGCTCCCAGTTTTCCCAAAAAAATGTTGTTTAGGGCTTCAAAAAGGCTCTAGAAGTTTAGGACTTGAAAAACTTCTAAAACTAGTAAAATATCCTACAATTAAGGAAACTGAAAAGTTGAAAGAAACAATAGTGGGGGTCCAAGTAGACTTGGAAGGTGGCTACCAATATCCACTTGGATCATTTTAGCCCTGTACAGAAATTACCTGCATACGAAGTCTAAAGCAAAGAAAATAAACAATGCATATTTATACATGCCGAAGCATCCAATACCATGGACCGAAAACCATCACATCCAAAACCATTGACCAAAAACCATCGCATCCAAAACCATGTGTGAAAAATCATGAACAAAGATATAGGTAGGTCCACCCAACCTAATATAGGGTCCAAAGACAAAATTTTCTGGGACGCTGCCCCCGACCCGAAAGAGGGGGGCTACCTGCACCACTCAAACCCCCTGTGACCCTCTCGCTATGAAATCAATGCAATGAAGGGGGGGCTTCAACACCCCGTCTAATCCCTTGGTTAACTACATGGACTAGTCATGGAAATAATAAAACACAACCCAACATTCCCCCACTTGTTGTTTTCTTTCCATAGGGAGCCACAAGAGAGCTTAGTCTATTATCTAGCCTTGCAACACCCATTGTTTCTCTACACCAAGAGATCTTCTCAGAGCTCACAAATTTTGTCAATGCATCTGCAATATTCTTCAAAGTGTCCACCCTTACCAGCAACACCTATTTGTCTTATATCATGTCCCTCACAAAGTGATACTAAACATCAATGTGCTTTTTCTTTGAATGATATGTAGGGTTCTTTGCAAAGAAAATTGCACTTTGGTTGTCATAGTCTATCCTTATAAATCCCTATACTAACCTCATACTTGAACATAATCTCTCCAACCAAAATACTTCCTTGCTTGCATGAGCGGTTGTCATGTATTCACCCTCTGTAGTTGATAGTGCCACTACAGATTGTTTCTTACTCATCCAACTAACTGCAACTCCAAATAGGTTAAACACATACCCACTTGTAGATCTTCTCTGATCTAGATCTCTAGCCCAGTCTGCATCAACAAAGCCACAAACATCCAACACTCTTTTCAATCGTGGTCTTCCTTCGTAGCACAAACCATAATCACCAATGCCAAGCAAGTACCTGAAAACCCGCTTCACTGTTGTCCAGTGCTCCTTCGCTGGTTTTGATATAAACTTGCTCAATACTCCCACTACATGTGCAATGTTTGGTCTAGTACAAACCATTGCATACATCAGGCTACCGATTGCACTTGCATATGGAACATGAGACATGTCCTCTTCCTCTTCATATTTCTTGGGACACTGTTCAATAGATAACCTCACACGTATAGGAATAGGAACCTTCACCGATTTACTGTCTTGAATATTAAACCTCTGAAGTATTGTCTCGACATACTTCCTCTAGTTTAACCAGAGCTTCCTCTTTTGCGGGTCTCTTTTAAATTCCATGCCCAAAATATGGGTTGCAGTACCAGGATCTTTCATGTTGAATTTGTAGGATAATTGGGTCTTCAAATCCTGGATAATTTCTTTCCCATTTCCAACTAGAAACATATCATCCATATAAAAGAACAGATAAATAACACAGTCACCAATTAATTTAAAATACACACAATGATCTTCTTTGCTTCTAGTGAAGCCAAGTCCCCATGTAAATGTATCAAATTTCTAATACCACATCCTTGGTGACTGTTTTAACCCATACAAAGACTTCTTTAACTTGCATATTATTTCTTTCTTACCCTTCACCACAAAACCTTCAGGTTGCTTCATGTAGATCTCCTCTTCGATATCCCCATGAAGAAACCTTGTCTTCACATCCATCTGTTCTACCTCAAAATCAAAAACAACTGCAACAGATAAGAGTAATCTAATAGAAGCTACCTTGGCTACAGGAGAAAAAATATCACCAAAACCAATTCCCCACACTTGGGAATAACCTTTTGCTACCAACCGAGCTTTGTATTTCTCCACCTTTCCTTTTGCATTTGTCTAATTTTTGAATACCCATTTGCTGCCAATGGGTTTCCTTCCATCTATCAACTCCACCAGATCCCAAGCCTAATTTATGTGCAAATATGTCATTTCATCAACCATGGCTTCTTTCTAGAGTTTTCCATCCTTTGAATCTATTGCTTCCTTCATAGTTCTGGGATCATCATCAGTAACAAATAAAGAGAAATTTGAACAAAAAGTAGATGGACTATACCTTTCCGGGTGCCTTCTTTCTCGAACTGATCTTCTCACACCTGGAGTTTGTTACTCTTCATATTCTGATTCCTCCTTTCATGTAGAGTCTGATTCTTCCTCCTTAAGCTCAAACTCTATCTTCTCAGGTTCCTTTGGTTGGACTTCATGTTTAATAACATCTTTCACCTATCTGAACACCAGATCTCGGCTGTACACAACCATCCTTGTTACTAGGTTCCAAACCTTATAACCCTTTAAGCCATCCTTATACCCAATAAAAATGCACTTTTCAGACTTACTATCCAGCTTGGTTCTTTTATCCTTTGGAACATGTACATATGCATCACATACAAATACCTTCAGATGTGAAAGAGAGGGTTTCTTACCAGTCCATACCTCTTGTAGAGTCTTATTTTCCAAACTTGATGAAGCTGATCTGTTGACCAGGTAACATGATGTCTCCACCGCCTCTGCCCAGAATTCCTATCCTAACTTGACACCACTGAGCATGCTTCTTGCCCTTTCCATCAATGTCTTGTTCATTCTTTCTACAACTCCATATTGCTCAGGTGTGTATGGAGTAGTCTTCTTCCATGCTATACCACACTTCTTGTAGAATTATTCAAATTCCTTACTGAAAAAGTCTCCACTGTTATCTGCCCTCGACACCTTTATCTTCTTCGTTGTCTGCTTTTCCACTAGAGCCTTAAATTCTTCAAACCTATCAAAGAATTTAGATTTCTTCTTAAGGAAATATATCCATGTATTCCTTGAGAAGTCGTCTATAAATGATACATAGTACACACACCTACCCAGTGATAGAACCTTCACAAGTACAAACACATCACTGTGCATAAGCTCTAATATTTGTTTCGCCCTCTTACTACCAGAGGAGAAACTCACCTGATTCTGCTTCCCATGTACACCATTTTCACAGAAATGAAAATCCAGAGAGCTATTACTCATACCTTCTACCATACCTTTACCATGAAGTATTTGAAGGCCCTTCTCTCCAATATGTCCAAGCCTTTGATGCCATAAGATGGTCTTCTCTCCAAAGACCACTAGATTTTCTACTCCACTTTCAGGAACCACAGAACTGTTGCACCCACCAATAACAGTGCTACCTTGCATGTTGTAAAAAGTTCACATTCGAACTCCTCCCATCAATACCAGTGCCCCCCAAACCATCTGGCAGCTATCCTTCTTGAACATTGTTTTTACACCTCCATCATCCAGCTTTCTTACACAAATCATATTTTTGGCCAATGCAGGAATATGTAGAACACTTGGAAGTGTTCTAACCCTTCCACCTTGCAACCTCAAGTTTACTTTTTTGCGACCAAGGATTCTATCCTTCCTGTCATCCCCCAAGAAGACATCACCACCATCATATTTCTCATACTCAGAGAACCACTCTCTATGTGTAGTGAAGTGAAAGGATGCACCTGAGTCAATCAACCATGCCTCATGATCTACATGTGTACTTGGAGAAGCCAAGTACACATCCCCACCTTTATCTGAGGTGGTTTTCGCCTGTGAAAAAGGAGCATCATCATATCTCTTTCCTTTATCAAGAGCTTTAGATTTACAGTCCCTTTTGTAGTGCCCTTCCTTTATGCATTTCCAGCACACTACCTTTATAGGTTTTCCTGGAGATTTAGATCTCCCTCTAGATTTAGAGCTCCCACTCGATGACTTATTTTTGTTTATGTTTTAAGACCATCTATGTATAGACAACGCATCACCATTCTCGCTCTCCATATTTTTTTGTCTCATCTCCTCCGTCAGCAAAGATGAGAATATTTCATCAAACTGCAAGGCATTTGTATTGCTACCTATTGCAATAACTATACTATCCCAGAAATCTCGTAGAGAACACAACAAAATGATGCACTTATATTCATCTAAAATTTTAATATCAACATATAATAACTGACTTACCACATTATTAAATGCATTCAGATGCCCTATCATCGAGTCTCCATCTTTCATCCTCAGGTTATACAACTTTTTCCGTAGGAACAGTTTATTCACCAGAGACTTAGATTGGTACAAAGTCCCTAATTTCTCCCACAAAGCCTTTGTCGTAGCTTCCCGTGATACATTCAACAATACTGAATCTAAGACACACAATCGTATTGTGCTCTTTGCTTTCCGATCCAACTTATTCCATTCTTCATCTGACACTCCTGTTGGTTTAGTACCTGGATCTACCGCGATCCACTGATCTCTATCCACTAGAAGATCCTCCATCTTGATTTTCCACAACAAAAAAATCTGACCATTAAATTTCTTGTTCTCTATCTTTCCACTACTCGCGATCCTCTTTCACCACTAGAATCAATCCCACATATCTCCCACTGAACAGGGTCTACCATAGGCTCGAGCGAAACCCCTCAGCAAAAAGGGTGTCCCGTTGAAGCCAAAACAACTCTGATGCCAAATGTAGGCTTTCACCCTGTATAGAAATTGTGTGCATACCAATTCTAAAACACATAAAATAAACATAACAAATAAAACACATATACATAGATATTTTCCCCTGGATCCCAAAACTGGGACTACCAGCTTGATTTTTTATTATGTTCCTTTCAAGGTTACAATACATATTCATACATGTTGAAGCATCCAATACCATGGACCAAAAGCCATCACATAGAGAACCATTGACCGAAAGCCATCACGTCCAAAATCACGTGTGAAAAATCATGCACAAAAACATAGGTAGGTCCACCCAACCTAATATAGTGTCCAAAAACAAATTTTCTGGACCCCAGAGAGGGGGGTTACCTGCACCCCTCAAACCCCCTGTGATCCTCCCACTACGCAATTGGCGCAAAGAAGGCCCCCCCCCCCCCCACCCCCCCCTCTAACCCCTCAGTTAATTACGTGGGCTAGTCATGGAAAGGATATAACACAACCCAACAAATAAAAATAAAATTTGTAATTTTTCCAATTATTATTCTTAATAGTGTGTTCTATTATATACTTTATCATATTCCTATTTAATTTATCTATGATCATATACCCAGTTTCGATACTAACTTCTTGTGACATACCTCAATTTACGCTCTAAAAAATGATTTTTTCATAACAATCTAACCAATATTTACTATATACATGGTGAGAATAGGGTTTAATGTATGTCTTTTTATAACCAATGGATATTTCGTGTTCCTGAGCATGTCTCCTCTAAGAGGTTTTTTATTCATGCCATAAACCATACACTTCCCATTCTTTGGAGAACAGAAATTTCATTTTCCTTCTTGATGATTAATCCATCATCATATATTATTTATTATAGAAATCACTTATTTCTTAATGTAACACCCTATGCCTTAATTCGTTTAGGCATGATTGTTCTTAGATTTTTAAATTATTGTGGACTTAATCACTATGGAAGTCAAGTTGGCAACAAGTTGATGATGTAATTATATTTTATTTTAATAAATTAATAAATGATATTTCTTGTGAGTATTAAATAATTAGAACTAGTGTATTAAACACATCTTGCCAACTTAGGAAAACTTTGAAAATTGGTTAATGTCCACATCTTGGAGCTTCCCTAAAAGTCACCTAAAATCCATAGGAGAAAATAATTAGAAATATTAAAGTAATGCGAGAGAATGATTATGTTTATCACTCAGTTGGAAAAAAATACTAAGTGGGGTAAGAAGTTGAATACAGCATAGAGGGAGAGAATGGTGTGTTGTAAACAAAACTAAAAGAATATTCTTGAAAATAAGAAAATAAAACAAAAGGGCTTAGGAAAAACGTTAGCTAACCTTAAAGTGAGATGCCACTAAAAATATCTTGGGAAGAAAAATATAAAATAAACCACTTAGGAATCCAAGAAGTAGTTGATTCTGAACGTAGGAAACTCTTAGCTTGAGGGAAACTATTGGTGATAGTTGATGGTTGGGTGGAATGTGATTTGTTCTAGAATATTTCCCAAACATTTGGCTTATGGTTAGACGAAGTTATGCTCCTACACTCTGGCTAAGACTAAGTTATTTATCTTTATCAATTGACTGAATGAAAACATTGTTGAATCTTGCATGTAGAACATATTGCGAACATATATGCAAATTTTTGATAATATTAAAATGGTTGTCTGCATGCATCCTAGTTTTCTAATAAGTTTTGCAGATATATTTAGTTGTTCCTCTATAAGTATTGGTTTTTAATAAGGTAACATTCGTACAAATAAAATATGAATTTATTAACCAAGGAACAATAAGTATATGTTGTGTAAATTTAATGATTTGTAAAATCAATATATGCATGAAAGTCTCAGTCTCTGAATATACTAATTGGAGCTTATAAAAAATTTGGTTGTGGCACTAATATATAGCATATATATTTATCATTTGTTCCAATTTCATGTTTGACTATTTATTCTTATTGCATGCTTGTTGGCCTCATATCCTAATGAATACTCTTAGATATAAACCAATTGAGATAGTAAAGGTTATATGTTTATATAGTTTGATCCAAAAGAAAAGAAAAATGATGCTTTTATGGTATAAATAATTGTATGCATTAAATGGAAGATGATATTTAGAGGAAAAGTGTTTTTACTTATGAAATTTGATACATTTATTACGTTTCAATGAAATAATCCATAACTAAAGAAATAAATACATTATCTGTATGAGAATGCAGCTCCAGATTATGTTATTCCAACTTAGGTAAAAACTAAGTGTGATTTAACAATACTAGAAGTATATTCAATATTTATGAGTAAAAGATGTAGATACATATAGCAACTAATACCTTTTAGAAAAAATATGAGAGATGTTAAATGATTTATATCCATAAAAGAATTATAATCTTTTGTTTGTAATTCTAACTAAGGGTTTGATTAACCATGATAAATTTTTACATGCATGAAATTGTAGAACCAAAATATGTTGTTCTAGTTATGAAGATACCTTGAAGAATCAAATTGATGTCTAATCTCCATGTAATATTTAATATTATCCATTGAACTTATAATATGTATGCAAGGTGAAAAAGAGTGACAAACGTTATTGTGCAAGAATAATATATTGAAAACAAATTGTAAGTTAGTAATAAGGGAAGAGTGATATCAAGAATAAGAGAGAAATGAACTCTTAGTGAAAGTAAGACATTCTTTAGTGAATATAAAGAAAAGGGTAATCAATTATTACTAAAATAATAAAGGTGGAGCTCATAGTTCTAGAGGAACTATGTATTGTATGAATAACAAACAACAATAATATTATTACTTGAATCCATAAACATATGCTAGGGATAATACATATATATAGACAAACACCAAACCAAGGAGATAAACTAATGAACATTTTAGTAAGGATTATCAATCATCGACATTCCTAATCTCTATAGAACAAAATGCAACTCCAACGACAAATACCTTGTAAGATAGGAAACTAGTTCACAACAAATTTATAAATAAATTATGTTGAAATAAGAAGGTATAGGAGGCATCTACAATAATTCTCTATAACTATCCTTTAATGCTAACAAGAAGTATATCAAATGATAATAATGATCCTCTTTATGAGATGATCCAAAAGAGTATATACACTGGAAGTGTTATGAAACCAACTCAGAAAAAGATAGAAAAGATAGATGAGTGCCTTAGAAATCAACCTCTTCGAGGGGGAAACCTCCTTTATATTACACAAATGAGCAATTCTTGGATGATACAAATCACAATACCTTCTTTATATATATATATATATATATATATATATATATATATATATATATATATATATATATATATATATATCTATATATATATATATATATATATATATATATATATATATATATATATATATATATGAGTCTAAGGTGTCATAATGTAATCAGAGCTGACATAACAATAATAATGTAAGTGCACAATAAATAGTCGGCTTCTATGGGGCACAATAATAACAATATGGGGACTACATGGGAACAACAATATAATTAGGGGGCATCACTAATAAAAATAAGGGGTTACACTAGTCGTATAGGGATGTATCATGCCCCTCTCCTTCAAAAAGTGTTGTCCTCAATGCTTGAGTAGTTCTTAATGCTTATGTATAAAATTCTCATCCTCTCATGTGCAATCTTCAAAGAGTAAGTTCTTTCACTTGATGAGATACACTGAAATTCGTCGATTTCGTAGCTTTCGGGTTCTTGTTTCTATGACTACTTCGGGTTCCAATATGATTTTTCCTTCCTCTTCAAGTTGCAACAATATTGTTTGAACTGGGAGCTTGTAGCTTATAAACTTATTTAAGTGTGAAACATGGATAACTGGGGGCACTCAGGAAGATGCAGGAATCTCCAATTTGTATGCCATAGTACCCATATTTTACAACACCTTGTAAGGACCATAGTACTTTGGTGATAATCTATTATCCTTCTTAGCTTGCTTGAGGGATATTTTCTTTGTATGGCTGTATTCGTGAAAATACCTAGTCATCTATATCAAAAAATCTTTCGCTGCGATGTTGATATGCTTATTATTTCATTCGATTCTATGCCAACGTGAGTTTATCCTTTAACAATTGGAGAACTTGTTTTTGTTGAGGGTCTAAATTAGCACCTTCATGGCATACAATATGAGCCAAGTATTCCACCTCTTGTATGCCAAAGAAACATTTGGAGGTATTTGCATATAATTGTTTCTCGTCCAACAACCTAAGCACTCTATCAACATGTTGAACATGATCCTTCTAGGACTTGTTGTAGATTATTATATCATCAAAAAATATAACACAAATTTTTTAGCGAAGGCTTTGAAAATTGAATTCATGAAACATTGGAATGTAGAAGGTGCATTGGTAAGGAAAAAATGCACGATGAAAAATTCATAATGACCCTAATGAGCTCTAAATGTTGTTTTTGGAATGTATTCAGTCTTCATTCTAATTTGATGATATCCTTCATGAAGGTCCAACTTGGTGAAGTAAATTTCTCTATGCAATTCATCCAATAATTCAATAATGAGAGGAATGGGAAATTTTTCTTTAATAGTGAGCTTGTTGATCTCTCAATAATCTAGACACATGCACCATGATCCATCCTTATTGTGTGCCAATACTACTGGAGTAGAGAAAGAAATTTGAGTATTTTGAATTATACCAACCTCTAGCATTTCTGCAACCATATGTTCAATTTCACTCTTTTGTGCAAAGGGATATCTATAAGCCTTTATGTTTGGAGGAACATTTCCTTGAAAATGAATAGCATGATCATGATCACAAATAGGTGGGAGGCCTCTGGGAGTCTCAAATACCTTTGAATGATTTCCCAAGACTTTTTGGAGATATGGAGAAATAGATTATTTCGACATGGGAACCTCTAGCGAACATAATTGTGCAATTACAACATGTTGTTATTCCTTTAGAAGCTCTGTCATGTTGTTAGAGCTTATTATCTTTTCCAATTTTCCAAAAGATTGTATCCATTGGACTGCTAGTACAACATTAGCACCACCCATTAGAATGGAAAGCAGTGGACTATTCAAAACATATTCTCCAATGGATAGCTTGATATTATGGCACCTTCCGAAGAAATTTATGATTTGACCACTTGCAACCATCACTTGACACTATGGTGTTGGATAGAGGAAGAAATTCAATTCCTTGGCTATCTTACAATGAATAAAATTAGGTACTACCCAAATCAATCAAGACTATTACCTTTTTCTTCCTGATATTTCCTTCCATCTTTATAATTTGAGGAGTGGTAATTCTGGCCAAGGTATTACAAGATATGGTCGAATTTATTTCTTCATTCTATGGGTTTGGTTCCATGTGAGTATCATTTTCTTTTGACATTTCTTGATCCTTTTCTTCCTCATATTTCACCACTTGAACCTTTGTCTTCTTTATATGTCCTTCTATATTGACAGTTTTATGAGTGGTAGTTCCTGCCAATGTAGTACAAGATATGTTCGGATTAAATTTTTCTTTCTCTAGGGTTGGTTCCCGATGTATATCCTCTTCTTTTGATGTTAATTGATCCTTTTCTTCTTCGTCTTCAAAATCTATGTAAAATAATTTCTTCTCATCACATTTATGACCTCTAATGTATTTTCTATCACAATTATAATGAAGACCTTTTTCTCCTTTTTCTTCCAATTGTTGTGCTGCCAACCTTGTAGGTCGTGGAAGGATAGGAGAAACAACACTTCCATATTTATAGTTGTGAGGGGTAGACTTCCTTGTTGCCATAATTTTGTTTTCAACTTTCCTTGTTGACATGTATGCATTCTCCAATGGATTAGGTTCCCAAAGGCGAACCTCATGTTGGTTGTTATCTTTTAAAGTCCCTATGAAGACATCAACCATCTACTTATCTAGAATATCATTTTCCCTTATATTCAATTTTTGAAACTCCTCAACGTGCTCTACCATTGAACCCTTTTGTTTGAGATTTATCAATTGGCTAAAGAAGGTGTTTCTCTTTGTATCCTCATAATGTGCTATCATTTCCTCCATGAAAATTGACCACATGACAAGTGGATTACGAGAAAAAATCCATTTATACCATAAAAATTGATTTGGTTCTAAATATGAAGATAAAATACGTACCTTTTGTAACAATTTCACCTCATGTAGATCAAAATATGGCTCCATCAATAGTATCCAATTTATGGGATCTTTGCCATCAAGCTTCCTCATATTGCTTTTTCTTGATTTTAGGAGTTCGATCATGGAATGACTGTAACTTTGTAATTTAGGATCTTTAAGTTCTAAAATTTCAACCTGTGATATGCCTCTGAGTTGTCCTATTAACCCCACAGGTATGATCACAATTGGATTCCTTAAGAAAGAGTTATTCCCAATATCTCACGTTGACCTAATTATAGATGGGCTCAGTAGAGTAAACTTGTAAGACGTGCCACATGTCATTGTTTCCACCTTAAGTTCTGAAACTAATATCTGATAAAATACAGTATCTCTCCTTTCTTCCGCATTTACAAAATTTAAATCAAATGCTCAGAGAGGGAATTATGACGATTTTCCCAAGGTCACCTATTTGGGATGTAATTCAGGGGCCTACAGAAACCCTAAATTCCTCAGTTTAGATATCCAAAATATAGTGATAAAAGATCTGAAATTCAGACCTAAGCTTCTCCAAGATTTTGGCTCAAATGGATTATAATTTCAGAGTCTAAACCTTCCTAGAAAAACAATTATAGTGAAAATTCCATGATGAACTATTTGAGATGAAATTATGGAGCTTGCAAAAACCCTAATTTCCTTAGATCATATCTCCGAAATTATATCGAGAAAAGATCTAAAATTCAAATCAGATGTGCAAGCCGATTTCTTCTCAAATGGGTTCTTTTTCTTTAGCTTCTGAAACTTCATAGTGAAAACGTTATAGGGAGAATTCCATGATGACTTGTTCGGAGCAGCGAAACCCTAGAATCCAAATCTCTCATACCAAATGTTATGAAACCAACTCATAAAAAGATAGAAAAGATAGATCAACACCTTAGAAATCAGCCTCTTCTAGGGGGAGACCTCCTTTACATTACACAAATGAAAAATTCTTGGATGATACAAATGACAAGACCTCCTTTCTATATATAGGAGTCTAAGGGGTCATAATGTAATCAGAGCTAACATAACAATAATAATGTAAGGGAACAACAATAACAATAGTGGGCTTCTATGGGGCACAATAATAACAATATGGGCACTACATGGGCACAAAATTATAATAAGGGGTTTCACTAATAACAATAAGATGTTATACTAGTAGTATAGGGACCTAACAAGAAGCATATGTAGAGACAATGAAATGAATTACAGATTATGTATATATCAATTAAAATACAAATTAGAGTTTATTACAGTATAAATGAGGCCCGAGAAACAAACTGAATAATAATTAAAAAATAGCAGCATCGTAACTGGAATTAGAACCCTCTTAGGGTAAGAATGATAAAACTATCTAAAACTTATGAAACAATAGTTAGGGTTTCAAAAATACTATTCAAAATCCCTATATTGTAGCTTATGCATCTAGAGGATGAGAACTAGTAAGAAGTCAAATTATAACCCAATGACGTGAAAGTGAAGGTTTTGAAAAAGAAGTTAAAATCCAATGAGAAATTTTATCCTTTGCACCCATAACCATACCTGCAACTAAAAGTGATTCAATGGAGTTAGAAATTCTCAATTATGCATGAAGGAAAGGGAAATTTATGGTATGAAAATAATGGAAAAGAACTATATGATACTTACCACAAGCCAAGCATAGTCATCACTCCAACACTCTTGACAACGGAACACATGAGGGTTATTGTAGTCAATATAGACAAATAAACTGGAAGAAAATCTAGAATCTAGTTAAATATATTTAGCCTGGGTTTCGTTAGAAACCAAAGTGCCAACTCAAAGTCCAAACGTAAGAGAAAAATAAAAATGATCTTAGTATAGCAGTCATAGCCAAATGTGAATAAACCCTCAATAGAAATTCATAATCAATAAATACCCAAGTTCTCCATCATAGAACATTGGAACAAACAAAATTTGTGGATAGATAAAATGGAAATTTCACAAAATTGTCTCTTTATGTACAACAACTTAAGTGGTTTGATGAAAAAAATGAGTTATCAAATGGGAATCTAGCTGTGCTCTTATGGAAACCATAATTCAAAATAGAGATCTCAAAAATCTGAAATTGAGACAAGGGTTTGTGAGAACCCAGTTAAAGTTTCAACTGATGATACAAAATCAAAATGTTTAACTAGTATTGTCACAAAGGTTTTAGAAAATCACCTCTATCGAATTATGTAAAGAAAGAAAATAAAACATGAATTCAAGCCCTTCCTCTCCCAAATCTGACAAATCTTATGCCAAATACATCATGGAAATATTAGCGTTTCTCAAACTTCCAAGTAACACAAATTAGTTAAGAGTGGTGGAAAATGATAACCAATAAAGGACATGCATTATATAATATTTACGAACACCACTAGATATTATAGATGTGCGATCCTATGAAGTTCCTCATAGTGATGACGATAATCTTGGTAAGTAATTCATATGTTGAAGGAGGGCCAAAATGACCATCAAAATCTACCAAAAGTATTGATATTGCGAAAACCCTCACAACGACACTTTTTCAAATGTGAAAAACAAAGGAAAGTTGAATGAACAAGGGAGGGTTATGGTATAGGTTTGGGTTTGCTTCCAACAAAATCTTAGCCCTTTGATGACCTTAGCTTGATCTCCATTGATGAAACCAACAAGTACAAATGTCATTTGATAATCACATAGCCAGGGACTGTGTGGACCAAGCTAGAGTTTCTAAGTGTTCATCGCATGCCAACACCAATGGTGGGTCAAAGTATCCCACATGCACGCCATAATTAAAGAGTTCAAATTATAAAGGAACCATGAATAATCAAAGGGATAAAATTTCAAAAGAATAGGAGAGTGAGACCATAATGATTATACGGTATGCACGTCGAGACTATGGTAGAGTGTTTTTTCATATGCATAATATGGGTTATCCAATGTCGATAGGGGTAACTTAATTAACTTATATATGGATATTTTGATTTTATATATATATATATGTATATGTATATGTATATGTATATGTATATGTATATGTATATGTATATGTATATGTATATGTATATATATATATATATATATATATATATATATATATATATATATATATATATATATATATATATATATATATATATATATATATCTATATACATATGGATACCAATCTAGATACAAGCTTGATTCAACTATTGAAGGTATATGCAAACTTACAAAAACATGATTAATATTAGAAATGTTCCTATTGTGTTAAATATAAAATGAGGAAAAAAATACTAACTATGGAAATTAGTTATGTTAAAAATGGTATCAAAGTTGTAGGTTAAATATTGAGCCTATGTTCCAAGCCAAATTTGTAAGATATGAATGCGAATCAAGTAGATAAAACATATGTGTGCATAGAAGATGAAGTGCCATCTTCTACAATGTAATTGTTGGAGTGTGTAAAAGACTCAAAAACTAGAATTAATGAGTAGTAAGACAATTATTGAATAAATTGAGGAAGAGAGATATCAATATTTAGATACCTGTTATCTCTAGAACTAGGAGGTGAGAGTTGTATTATTAGGAAATTTTAGGTCTCACCCTTCAAAACAAATTGTATTAAGAGTTCAATTGTATATATTCTAAAATACACTTAATAGGATGAGATGAAATAAGGAAAGTAAATTGATAAAATATTAAACGATAAATATATTGTTTAATTGAGTAGATTTAAATAAATGGGATGAGATTACTAGATAAGGCATGTGCTGGTGATAGATATACCAAAAGGGTCAACATATCTAGTTTTAATCTTGAATTATATGAAGAAAATAGGAAATAAAAGCACTATTATATATGCTTGTTCATATCTAAAAATAATATAATGCCATTATATAGTAGATGGGAGATGCATTAGTATAGTAATCTTGTCAAAATATTATAGACAGATGTTTTATCTTTAGTGTCAAGTACTACAAACTCAATAACGTAACAATAATGTTAATCCATATACAAACTTTCTATAGAAGAGAGACAACGTCTCTCGACCATCTTGATCTTGCAGCTAAGGTGACTAAAGTAAAATAATATAAGACATAATTTCATTCTTTGTTCTAAATGTCATAATAGTATAAGGAAAATCAAATAAATGTTGTTGCAGCAATTTCAAGGAAGGTAATATAAGAATACTTAATGAATTAAACCTGACTTCCAAACAAGGTGCATTGAAGGGGGTATAAGTAACTATTACAAATGTAATATCAGGAATGAGAAAAGGAATAGTACCAAACAAACGTTAAGGGGAATAAAATAATTTTGTTACGAACTAAAGTATATATTAATATATAAGTTGGATATGATTTAATGCCTACTATCATATATAAATTGTTATTGTTGAAGATTTCTTTATCTAAGTGAAAGGGAGGTACACATACAATGATAATTTATCTCCCAACTACTTTGTTATACAAAATATTTTATGGGCTTGGACAAGTTATTATCATTATATACGGTTCACTTGGCTTATAGTTAAGGAAATCATCTTTCAAAAAGGATATCTTTTATTCTAAATCCAAGAGCTATAAAAATAAATAATGCTACCGACAAAGTAGTTCGGATAAAAGGAGATGAGGGAGGAAACACAAAACAAATTTGTAGTAAATATTACACAGGCAATGGTGTGAGCTATAAGTTGTCGGAACAAAAAAAATAGATGTATATATTTTTATAACATCGAGTTGTTATCAAGAATTTTATTTGCAAGTGTTAAAAAGTCCTATAAGGATGTTACACCATAAATTTCCTACATAATACTTGTGTAGTTGGATTAAGTTGTGACATAAGTCTGGTAACAAAGAATATTGTATAAGATGCATAGCCTACGTAGAAGATGTACCTACTATATATAATATGGAAAGTGTAAAGATAAACTCTTTCATTCTTTACTTGGTGCGAACCTTAAATTATGTAGTATGGAAAGGAAAATGCAATATCATAAGAGTAAGAATAGAATAAATATTGAAGAACTAGTTGTTACAAACTACATGGAGTAACTACTATTTAATCATATCGAATGAGTAATGTAGTTCTATGATCATCAAAATTAGTAAATTATAAAATGTGTTTAATTGCTTAAGGGTAGAATTAAGAACATAATAGTGAAAGAATGTCAAAAAGAAGCTAAATAAATAAACACATATTTATAGTTATATGAAAGTAAGATACACAATTTTCGGTAATGATGTTGTGTGTGATTTTCTATTCGAGAAGGAGATATAGTGGAAGGGAAAATCGTTAGACCATCTCATTAAAAAAGGCTCAGGTAACTATTGTAGGCTAATAAGCTATATTAAAGTGGTACAAGAACCTCATAACAAATTGTTACATATAAACAAATTGTTCGATATGAAGTGTAGTTGAAATGAAATTATGTGTATAACAATAGGAATCCTCTACCACAAATTGGGATACTGTGAAAAAATAATATCCATGGGTAAATATACATAGTTATATATAGTTGTGTATGTGTGGAGAGAAATATAAGAATGAAAAAAATTAAATTATTAATAGAGAATATTTAGTATTCTTTTGTGCAAATAAATTCCAAAAGTAAGCTATGCACATATGCACTAGTGAATCATTCGAAACACATTACATACATGCAACTAGATGAGAAAGGTTGAACCGTGGAATTAGTAATGTGCTCTAGGTTGATCATAGAGAAACTCAAAAACTTAAATAGTTGAACAAAGGAACGATGGACCTGCATCAAAAATAAGTTAGTATTGAATGAGGTTTCTACCTAACAAAATAATCCATAATGTCATAATGATAAATTCAAAAGGAATTTTCAGAAGAATTAAGATTCAAACCTACTTGGATAATGGGGTATTGGTGGTGCCCTTGTAAATATATATCGATTACCAAGAAAAGAAGTTGGTAACCAAGAGAGTTGGTTGAAAAAAGGATAACTTAAGAATAGGTATGCATTCATATAGGTGAGAAACATAATAAACAAGTGATATGTCTATAAAATGTTATATAATATCCCAGTAAATTAAAGGAAAATTAGTCACAAAAATAACAATGCAAGTAAAGAAATTAGAGATTATCATATCGAAAGAATAACAATAATAATGATTCTAATTACTCGAGGGAATGAGGAAAATATGAAATAATCCGTGAATAGTTCATGAAGGATTCACAAAATGACATATATATGCATAAATGGGTAAGTGTGAAGTGGACTAAGTAAAAAATGAAGTGTTAAAACTTGTAATTGTTTAAAAATGAAATGGCATTACACCGTGAAATGGCCAGATAAATGTTTCATTGGTTAGGTATCGAGGATGAAACAAACATCAAAGTTGTATCGATTACATATTAGTATGGATAATTTGGCCATTTTGGTTATTTTATAGGTGTTGTGCATATACAAAACAATTAATCAGTTGATTGAACTCGCAGCTAACTAAATATTGATTGAATAATATGTTAGGATAAACATGTGGATGCTAAAAATATTCTTTGGAGCATGTCAATAGAAATGCAAAAAAGAAAATAGGCATGGGACAACCTAGGGATAATGCAAAAGTTTATGGTTAAATAATGCATCTATAACTATAAAAAAGAAATATTTAAACACAGATTTTTCTACTAGATGTATTTTTAAAATAAATATATGCACATGCGTAGATATAGATGTTAGAAGATACTCTAACATCATGAAGATAAATATATAAACATAATATGTGTTGAAGTAGCATATGTATGTAGGAATGTTAGGGAGCCACCCCCTTGGTATAAACCAAAATAAGATGCACAAAATCTTCATCAATAAGTAATGTAGGATAAACTAGAAAACTCAAAAGAGTGGGATCAAGGAAAATAGTGGAGGAAGTGCAAGAGGAATGTTATAGATCTATGGAGCTACATTTTTTTGTTTTAACCATGAAACTTGAATATCACAAGATACTTCTTATTACCCTATGTTCGTATTATCAATTCTATATTTTATGTTTCCTCATAATTTTGTGGTTTAGTAGTTGTGGCCATGAAGAACTATGAAAAAAGTGGAAAAAAAATTAGGATGCAATTCACTAAGTCTCATTGGAGTGGGAATTGATAGTAATATAATAACCATGAAAGGTGGTAGAGACAATAGGTTTTCCTACACTTTAGTTATGCATGATGAATTCATATTTCAGATTATGATAAAATATCTTGGAATGTTAACTAATATGACAAGTCACTAGTTGTGGCAAATAATCAATAGAAAGGTAAGTAATTGGATCTTGAACTTTTATTTCCATGAGGTAAATTACATTAAAGGAAATTGGGAATTTCATGTCTTTAAATTTTCCAGAAGAAACAATGGCTGTGAACATATTACTTGGAATACCTAGTATTTAAGCGTGCAATATGGGATTTATTATTATTAATGATATGCCATATCGGTGTTATTGAATTTGTTGTGTACATGCTAATAATTTTTTTGCGTTCAGGTCAATGATCCTTTCGATGGATGCATGAATGAAAATGGAAAGCACATATTTAGTGTGTATGGAAACATGCTATATAATGAGCATGAAATGAATACAAGAGTACATTTTACTTTGGAACTAAGCCATCACCCAAAGTAAGCACAATGGAAATAGTTTAGAACTGAAGAGGCTATATCGAAAAGGAGAAATGCATGGTGCATTTCCTTCCCATATTTATGAAATATGGAATTGAGGAAACGTTGAGGATGGAATTTACTTCAAGGGGGAGAATATTTAACACACCTGCGTATTTGTTTTTTAGATATGGATATTTTTATACTTTTAAATTTTTGTGGACTCAATGGCTATGTAAAGTTTGGAAACTAGGTGATGATGCAATTATATTATATTTTATGAAATTAATAAATAATATTTCTTGTGAATATTCAGGAAATAGAACTAGAGTATTAAATACTTCTTGAAAACTTATGGGAAATGTTGAAAAGTGTAATAGCAAAAGTGTCCTCAGACACATAATATTATTAATCAAAAAAATAAATTACATATTGTTTTTAGAAAGAGTTTACACCCGAACAACCAAAAACTCTTACAATGAGCTATTTATAAGCTCAATGTCCTAACTACCTCTAATTATGAATCACTTATGAAATAACAAGTGCCCACTTACAATAAAATCTATTCAAGAAACTTACTAAAAATTATCCTAAATGAGAGCGTAAGATACGACACATTTGTAGAGTCATATCTTTTACAACAATATACTATTTCTAAATGTCTCCATTAAATAATTAGATTAATAACTATTAATTTAATATCTTAAATTAATAATTATTTTATTATAACTTAATAACGTATGATAATATTTATTTTTGGATCATCTAAGATTCCCCCCTATGATCCAAAGATACATTACAACAGATACCAATTTCATCCCTAAAATTAGTAAATTTTATTCTGCCAAGCGATTCGTGAAAATGTCGGAGATCTGATCTTCTGAAGGACAATAAATTGGCTTGAGGACATATTTTGCAATGAGAGATATGATATGATGATACTCGGTGTCCACATGCTTCTTAATTGAATGAAAAACTGGGTTCGTGGAAAGCTTGAAGGCTGACTGGTTGTCAATGAATAATGACGTAGCTTCTGCCTGAAGAATACCCAAGTCTTGTGAAATTCTGTGCAACCAAACAATTTCACATGCTGAAATGTACTCTGCTTTTGTAGAAGAACTGACCATTGTAGCTTGTTTCTTAGAACTCGAAGGCATTTCTGCTGAAGCCATGTTCATTAAATAACCTAATGTTGATGCTCAACCATCAGTACTTCTAGTAAAGGCAACATCTGAAAATCAACCAAGTACAAAGTTTTTAGTCTTTGTGTAAAGAAGACAAAAATCCTCTGTTCCTTGGATATATCAAAGAACTCTTTTGGCTGCATTCTAGTGGTTGTCTTGTGGTTCCTGCATAAAACGTAAAAAGATACTGACAACATAAGACAAACCAGGGTGAGTTTTTGTCAAATAAATCAAGCTACCAATTAACTGTCTGTAAGTAGTGTTGTCCACCTTTCCCCCCCTTACAATTTTTAAAGTTTCAAGTTTTGCTTCATGGGGATAAGAATAGGCTTGCAATCTTGCATTCCAAATCGCTGAAGAAACTTCGTTGCATACTTACTCTGAGAAATGAAAATATGATGTGGACGTTGGAAGAATTCAACTCCAAGATAGTAGTGAAGTAATCCCAAATCTGTCATGTTAAAGCCTATATGTAACTCTATTTTCACCTCTGTAATATGATCATCATTGTTTCTAGTAATGATCAAATCATCTACATACATAAAAAGAATCACTAGATATTTACCCTGTTGTTGCACATACAAAGTATCATCAGATTCACTTTGTTGACAACCAACTTTCCTAAGGTATTCATCTGTTTTTGTATACCAAGTTCAGGGAGGTTGTTTTAACCCATATAACGCCTTGATCAATTCACAAACTTTATGTTCTTGCAACCACCAAATGAAGTTTGTAGTGGTCCACAAACATCACTTTGAACTAGTTGCAGTAGTCACTTTTCATGCCATGAACCTGTTGGAAAGCTTTCTCGACTTTGTTTTCCATAAATGCAAGCTTCACATTTTGCATTTTCCTTTTTGAAAGTTGGAATTCCCTTAACCATCCCTTTTTTTTGCAATTGATAAATACTATCAAAATTTAAATGTCTGTATCTTACATGCCATAATATTATAGGTGAAATCCCTGTAGTCACTGCCCCTACAAAGTCAGAATGCCTTGGAATAACTGTCCCTTTCATCTTTAACAATTTTCCATCTTCATAACCTATCATCATTGTTTGTCATCTCTGATTGACTAGATTAATCTTAACTATGCCATCTTTCATAATTACTTGATGTCTTGCTTGTCGAATCATGACTAAAGATAATAAATTTTTCTTAAAGGTTGGTACATACCATATATTTGAAATCATTTTCTCTCCAATGCCATGGAGAGAAACTTTAACTTCACCTTTTCCATAAGGAGTATGTTTTGTATCATCTGCAAGAAAAATGGAATTAAGTTGGCAATCTTGAAAATTCCGAAAGAAGTCACATCGACAAGTCATGTGCTGAGTTGCCCCTGAATCCAAGATCCAAGAATCTTCATAATCACTTTTATGATGGGATGAAAGTTGTACTCCTGGTGAAGAAGTAGACACATATTCTGAACTATCATCATCTTGATCATTTGGAAATTGTGTTGAGTGCTGATGAAACTTGGGGATTTTTTCAATAGAAGTTCAATAATCTTCAACATAATGGCAAAATTTCTTACACCTTCAGCACACACTTTGACTTAAGTCTCTTCCTCTTCTTGGAGAGCTCCTCTGCCTCTGTTTTGACTTCTATTTTGAGGTTGTCCTCTACCTTGATTATTATTTCCTCTTCCTTGTAAATAACCTCTTCCTTGTAAATAACCTCTTCCTTGACTATTTCCTCTGCCTTGAAAATTGCTCCAGCCTGAACTGTTGACAGTATTAAAGTTATTTCCTCTACTTTGGCTTTGACCTCTACTTTGTACATTATGTGTTGCTTGATTCTCATTGAAATCCCCTCCACCTTTGTTTCTAGAACTGTCAGTCGATGATTTACTAGTGTTGGCCTCTGTGAAAAAGACATCTTCATCAACTTTCTTTTTCTTCCCAAAGGTTTTATCATGTTGGGTCAACATTTCACCAAGCTCATCAAACTTCAGCTTCGCTAACTTTCCAATTAATTGTAGAGTTTCCAAAAGATGTGTGTAGGAAGAAGGAAGTCTAGCAATTAAAGTTGTGACGATAAAACTATCATATACTACTTGAAAAACAACAATAATGATTTCCTTCTTAATATTCTTAAGTCTGGAGATATATTCAAGAACATCACCCCCTTCAGCCAATTTTTTTTGCAACAATTTTAATTATAGATCAACTTTCTTTGATTCAGGCTGAGTATTAAAGAATTCTTTAAAAGTTCTCAAAGTAGACCATGCATCTATAGCATTTTCTATATGGACATACATTTCATCATTAACAAAAGATTTAATGAGAGCTAACGCTTTGGAATTCCTAACTTCCCACTTTTCTAGTACTGCTGCATCTGTGGGTTTATTTGGCTTAATATCACCATCACATATATCACGCCACAATTCATTATAAATGAGAGTGCTTTCGATGAGGCATTTCCATGTTTTGTAAGATTTTGTGCCTCCAAGTTTGCTAGAATCAGAAAAAAAAATTAACCAACTTTGACATTGTAGTGTTGAAGCTTCACACCAAGAATTAGGCTTAGCAAAAGTATAAAGATGGGCAACACAACATGCAACACACCACGGTAAAGAAAAAACGATCTATCGGGGCTTGGCCTTGAACCTCATATAGTCGTTGAAATAGAAGAAAAATGACTAAGCTTTGCACTTGGCTTTAGTCAATTTCTGAAATATTTATAAGGTAGCTTTCGAAATTTGACTTTTACAATGACTTGCAAATCCTGGTAAAAAAATTGTTAGCCCCACTCAAAGTAAAAAATTACTTTGAGTTACAATCTCATTCTTATCTCTCCAAAATAAAAAATTACAAATATAATCTTCTTGTTACTCCAAAAATATTATTTTACAAACAATAGAAAATTTCTTATCTCTCCAAATTACAAACAATAGAAAAATCCTTCTCTCCAGCAAAGACTTCTTCACTTCTTATATTCAACTTTAAACTTCCAAATAAAAAACTCTTAAAGAGGCTAGATTTTTTTTTTTTTTTTGTTTCAGGTTGTCCTCCACACTGGCTGCTGGCTAGCTCAATCTGGCTTCTTGCTAGCTTAGGTTGGCTTCTGCTGGCTTCATGCTGGCTTTGCTGTTATCCTTGCCTTCATATGCCTTAATTCTTTGCTCCATTGCACTTATATATTCCATTGCTACGCCAAGTGTTTCTTGCTTGCAAATTGGTGTCTCGGGCAATATGGATTGCAATAAATCCAGGTGCTTGTTGACCGCATCGGCTTGATCAAGAGAACCAGAAAAGGCATTGGAGAGATGCAGATAATCCTTGGCATCTACTTCATTCTCTGTAAGTCCACTCTTAGAGCTGCACACAAGCGAGCTTGCAGTGTCTTCTAGTAGATACAGATCTTTCTCAACAACAGTATTTGATTCCAGTCTTCTGCGTTTGGATTGCCTAATCTCAGCAACATCAAGGGAAATCAAAATTTTCAAATAGATCTTTTAATCATAACCAGATAGATCAACATATATTTAAAAATTAAATATCACAACCACGAAATCAGATAACCCTCATGTCTTAATGCGCCCTGCATAGGTAATCATTTTATCGGAATTCTCTATGATTCTACAGGTTTTAGCAATCGGGGATTGATTCATGCGAAGAATTTCTCAAGGGAGTTATTTTAGCAGCAATCCCAGATCAATTCCTGTGTAGAATTTCTCAGGGTGTTATTTTAGTAGATGCCATGGGCGCCAACAGTATGTCGGAGAAGTTGGTGCTTCTTGGTGACATGGGAGCTGGTAATTTTCCATGGTTTTGCGGTTTTTCAGAGGCCAATTTTTTTAATATCAGGAATCGACCATAGGACCAATGTTGTTCTTCTCTGAGACTTTAGTTTCAAATGAGACTATGATCAAGTTTGAGATATAGGACACTGCAGGGCAGAAAAGATATCATAGCTTGGCTCCCATGTATTATCATGGTGCAGCAGTAGCTACAGTTGTCTATGATGTCACAGGTTTGGATTCATTTAATCATGCAAAGAATACTGACAGGCCCAACTTGGTATAAGGAGTGACAATCATTTGCTCGTCAATTGAGTGGAGTTTTCCAAGACTTTGTTGAGATGGAATATCCTCCTCACATCAGTTGCATTACTAAATGTCTAATACCACAGTAAAGAAGAAGTGTCCTTAGACACATAATTTTATTAATCAGAAAAAGAAATTACATACTTCTTTTGGCAAGAGTTCACACCTGAAGAAGCAAACACTCTTGTAATGAGATATTTATAAGCTCAATGTCCTAACTACCTCTAGTTATGGATCACTTATGAAATAACAAGTGTCGACCTAAAATAAAAGTTATTCAAACAACTTACTAACAATTACCCTAAATTAGAGCCTAAGATACGACACATTTGTAGAGTCATATGTTTTATAACAATATACTAATTCTATATGTCTCCATTAAATAATTAAATATTCTAGACTAATAATTAACAATTTAATATATTAAATTAATAAGTATTATATTCTAACTTAATAACCTATGATAATATTTATTTTCGAATCATCTAACAAAGTGGTTAAAGTCCACATGTTGGACCTTCCATAAAACTCTCCTAAAAATCCATATGACAAAATAATTAAAAATATCAACATAGAGACGGAGAAAAATTATGTTAATCACATAATGGGAGACAAATATTAAGTGGAGTAAAAGTTGGAATAAATCAAAGCTGGAGGGAATAGCATGCTTTAAAGATAATAAAAATATTATTTTTTGAAATAGAAAAACTGAAAGAAAAACGCCTAGGAAAAAAGTTCGTAAACTTTAAATCAAGATACCACTAAAAATATGATGGGAATCAATCTACAAAATAAACCACTTAGAAATAAAAGAGGTGGTTGACTCCTAAAGGGAAGCATGACTTAGCTCGGAGAGGCTTGTTAAAGATATTTCATGGTTGGCTGGAACATGATCTATTCGCGAGTATTCCTCATGTGTTTTTCTTACGATTAGATTAAATTTTGTTCCTACTCTATGGATAATACTGAGGTATTTATTGTTATGGATAATACTGAGGTATTTATTGTTATGAATTGATTCAGTAGAAATATTGTTTAAGATTTTATGTAGAATTTACTATGAACTTCTATGGAACTCTTTTATGATATTAAAATGGTCTTATGCATGAACGAAGATATTCTAGATTTATATTATGTTTCGCAGTCATAATTAGTTATTCCTCCATGAGTTATGTGTTTGTATAAAGTTAACATCTATACAAATAAAATATGAAATTATTGACCAAGGAATAGTAAATAGATGATGTGCAAGTTCAATGATTTGTAAAATCAATAGATTCATGAAATTATCAAGCTATGACTATACTAATTGGAGTTTATAAATAATTTAGTTGTAATCCTAAGAAAAAACATATGTATTGATCATTTATTCCAATTGTATGTCTCACGATTTATTTTAATTGTGTGTTTCTTGACATTATAACGTACTTAATACTCTTAGATATAAACCAATTGATATAGTATATGTTATATGTTTATATAGTTCGATGCACATAAATCAAAGAGGATATTTGTTTCGTCTAAATGATTGAATGCATTAAATGGGAGATGATATCTAGAATAAGAGTGAATTATTTATGAAATTTGATACATGTACTATGTTTCAATGGAATAATTAATAGCTAAAGAAATAGACAAATTATTTCTATGAAAATGCATTCATGGATTATGCTCTTTTAATTGATGTAAACACTAAGTACAATTTAGCAATACTATTATCGTATTCAAGGTTTATGAGTAAAAAGATACAGATACAAACTAAGACATTTTAGAAAAAGAATATAGAGATGCTAAATGGTTTCTATCCATAAAAGAATTACAAATTTCTATTTGTAACTCTAACTGTGGGTTTGATTAAACACAATATATTTTTACATGCATGAAAGCATAGAATGAAAATGTTTTGTACTAGTTATGAAGATAGCTAGAAGAATCGAATCAAAATCTAATCTCTTTATAATCCTCAATAGCAAGTATCAAACTTATAATATGTATGCAAGGTGAAAAAGCGCGACAATCATGATTGTACAAGAAACATATCTTAAAGATAAAATGTAAGTTATTAGTAAGGAAATATTGATATCAAGAATAAGAGATAAATAAACACATAGTGAAAGTAAGACATCCCTTATTGAATATAAAGAAAAGGATAATAAAAGATTATTAAAATAATAAAGGTGGAGCTCGTAGCTCCAGAGGAACTATTTATTGTTTAAAGAAAAAACAACAATAATATTATTACTTTAATGCATATAAATATGTCACGAATAATACATATAAATATTTGAATACCAATCCATGAAGACAAAAAGGTTTACATGCCAGTAAGGCTTATAAGGTGTTGACTTTCCTAATTGTTATATAACGTAATGCAACTGTAAGGACAACTACACTATAAGAGAGACAACTAGTTCATAACAACTTTATTAATGAATTCTATTGAAATAAGAATGTAGAGGAGGAACATACAATAATTATCTATAACTATTATTTAATGGTAACCATCAGTATAATCAAACCATAATAACCAGTCTCTTTATGAAACAATCCAAAAGAGTATATAGATAGGAAAAGTAAATAATGAAAATGAACTGAATTACATATTTTGTATATATCAATTCAAATATATCTAGAAGTTTATTCCAGTATAAATGAGGCCCCATGTAATAACTTGAATAATACTTGATAAATAATAGATCCATAACTAGTATTACAACCCTATTAGGCTAAGCACAATAAAAACTATATAAATTTTATGAAATGATTGTTAGGATTATCTATTCATAGTTTATAAGTTTTAGATTACACATTCATAAGACGAGAGATTGTAGGATGCTGGCCTATAACATAGCGACACAAAATTCAAAGTGTTGAAAACGAGGTTAAACTCTAGTGAGAAATTATATATGTTTCAACCACAGCCATACATCCAACCATAAGTAATCGATTGGAGTTAGAAAATGTAAGTGGTGAAAGAAATAAATGGAAATTTACGTTGTGAAAATAACATAAAATAACTATACGATACCTTCCAGAAGAGAAATATAATTTTCACTCCAACCTTATTTACATCAAAGCACATGAGAGTTAGTGTAGTAAATATAGAAAATAATTTGAAAGAAACTATAGAAGTTTTTTAAAGTGATTTATTTAGTGCTTAGTTAGAAACCCAAGTGCTAACTCAAAGTCCAAACAGAAGAGAAAACTGGAAATGACCTCTTTAGAGTGTTTTTAGTGAAATGGGTCTAAACCCTCAATAGAAATTCATAATCAAGAAGTAGTGAATTTCTACATCGTAAAACACACGATCATAGAAGAGTCATGGCTAAATAAAACATAAATTTTACAAAACCCTCTCTTTATATACAAAAACTCGATTGGTTGAATGAAAGATATAAGTTAAGAAATGGGAATTTAAGCTTTCTCTCATCTAAGCCAACACGTGAAATATAACTTGGCCAAACATGAAATTGAGACAAGGGTTTGTGAGAACCCAAATAAAAGTTTCAACTGATGATATAAAATATAAATGTTTAACTCATATTGTCACAAAGATCCTAGAAAATTAACTATGTGGGATTATCCAAAACCACACAAGCAAAACTGAATTCAAATCCCTTATCCACCAAGAACTCACAACTCTAATCCAAAATCCATCATGGAAATATTAACATTTCCCATACTTTATAACCAAAACAAATTAGTGAAGCGTAATGGCATAGGATAAGTGATAAATGGAAATAAATAAATAATATTTACCAACACCACTGCACCTTGGTAAATAAGTTATAGGTGTAGCGAAGGCAAATTCACCATCAAAATCAAACATAAGAATTGATACCATGAAAATGTTGGTGTTATGATGTATGTGTTTGTCCTTGATGACAACTCACTTGTAATAGAACAGGTATATGGCAACTAGAAGAATCCAACGGTGAGTTTATAGGTGACAAAGTGATGGACCACAATACCAGAATGATGGGACAAAGGTTTACAAATTACAATAAAAAGTTTGATAAAGGTTAATATTTGAAGATCTATATGCGTGTTCATCAAGGCCAAGTCTCATATACACGCAAGTACAAAGAAGAAGAGTCACGTACATGTTGGCACACTAATTTAAAGATACCAAGGGTCCTTACGATAGTATTAGCCCAAAATATTTAGCATAGCAATGGTTACTTAATCTCGTCCAAGATTACCACCAAAACTAGTGTAATTTTGACTTTTGATATTGGTTAAGGCTCTAACTATATAAGGAGGTGAAGATCAAAGTGCCAAGTTTGCATGTTAAAGGGTTTTGATGAATACTTGAATATCAAGTATATTTGCACTGTAGGGGCCATAGTTTACACATAAATATGATATAATTACACACCAATGAATACAATGATGGATCAGGTTCATGAGACCTGAAATGACTTTCCATTGTATGATATGCTCATGTATTTCTTAGATATACCTATTGACAGATGTTTTTATCTCAAAATATTATGATCGCAGTGCTTCTGATGTTCTGAAGAGCTACACAATTTTAGGTCTAAATTTGTAGATTTGTATGCATGATGGTCTTGGTTAAGTTGCGTATACACGCAGGTTCGCTTCTTCAAAGTTGCGTACATAAATAAAGGGGTTTTGTTCATAGGAGAATGAGTGAAGGTTGTAGCCTTCCGCAGGTGGGTGCTTGCATACTGGCATGAGCCTACACCACTACAAGAATGTAATAAGTTTTGGATATTAATAACTTTGAAGACTAAGATGAAAACAATGGTGGTTTTCTCCCAAATTGGGTTTCCACCTTAAATCATGATGTTCATGTGCATTGCATATGTGTCATACTCTATTCTTTACTAACTGCACTTTCTTACTCCTTATCAAATGCCTAATAAATCTCTTACATTTTGGTTTTATATTAACAAATAGATAATTAGTTGTTTTATAGGTTTACTGAGAATACACTAGTTTCTTTTATAACAGTCATGTACATACGTTGGTTGGGTTCAACAAAATCGCTTAAATATTCCAGAAAAGAAAATGATTAATATGAGTTTCTAAAATAGACATCCATACCCCTTCCTAGTATTTTTCCCAACAATTGTTATCAGAGCAGGCCATTCAAGAGAAACTTGACCGTTTGAAGGAAGATCTCTGAAGATGAAAAATCAAGACAGAACGACATCTATCAGACCATGACTCTTCAAAAGAAATAATTTAATATATTGCAAGACAAGAACCAAATCCTATCTTTAGTCCCTTGGAGAAGATGTTTGGGAAATTATGGAAGGAGGATACCAATATCCAACCGTATTTCCCACAAATGCGGTAGAAAAGAAGACGTATGAAACCAATTCCAAAGTTGTCAATGCATTATTGGGAAGTCTAACAAAATAAAAATTTGTCAAATTGTGCAGTTAAAAAAAGAAAAATAAATATGGGACATAGTTTTTCAAAGCTATGAAAGTGATACAAAGGTAAAGTGTTTTGAACTCAAAACTCTCAGAATTCAATATGAAACTCTTAGAATGCATAATGATGAAAGTATTGCTATTTTCTTTCTACGTATAGATGATATTGTAAATTGTATGGAAAATATAGGTGAAGAAATAAAGGAAACCACTTTAGTAGAGAAAATATTAAGATCTCTAACTCCTAAATTCAAGTCAAAATTGTCTTCCATTTAAGAGAAGCAGGATCTACAGACTCTTATTATTGTTCAACTTCAAAAGTTAGAGGACTCAGAGAAGCCGCATTTAAAGTATCTACAAAATGAAAAGAAAAGGAAGAACACAAGGAATCAAGAATAATAAAAGGAACAACAACCACATGAGGTGGTATTCTAATGAAGAGAATGTGTGGTTCATGAACTTGACTAAAAAAAGACCATAATAAAAGGAACAACAACCATGAGAAATATATATATATTGAAAAGTGGCCAAGACCATTGTTACCTAGGCAAGGAAGTGGAAAAATGGTTATGACACATAATCTTGGGTCATCTAAGATTCTCTCAAATAAGAAAATCGAGTAGGCTCAAAGTTGTTTGTGATCTACCTAATAAAACCCTACCAGAAAGTACCATATGTAAGTCATGTGAATTCGATAAGAAAACCAATTCAATTCCAAAGAAGGATTAACAAGTAAGCCTCTTGAGATTATAGATAGTGATTTGTGTGGACCAGTAAAAAAGAAATCACCTTGTGGAGAACAATACTATAGATGTTTCATTGATGACATTTCTAGAATGTGCTAGATTAGTTTATTGAAACACAAAGATGAAGAATTTGATAAATTTAAAGTCTTCAAAGCATTAGTTTAAAGCGAATTAGATCTAAAAATTAAATGTGTTAGATTTGAATGAGGAGGAGATTAGATGTCAAATGAATTCTTTCATATCTATGAACAACATGGCATAAAAAGACAATTTTATGTAGCTAGAACTCCTAAACACAATGGCGTGGCTGAAAGAATGAATAGAATTGCTGAACAAATTGCTCATGCTATGCTTGATGAGTATGTAACTCCTAACACCTTCTGGGGTGAAGTTGCACATATCACAATAAATATTCTAAACAAGGCTCATGTTAATGTGAGTAGTGACAAAACTCCGTATGAACTTTAATATGGTAAGCCTTCCACTGTAAAGAATTCTAGAGTTTTTGGAAGAAAATGTTTCATAAAAAAAATGCTGAGAAACTTGGTAAGTTTAAAGCTAGATTAGATGAAGGAATACTTCTTGGTTAATCATCTACAAGAAAAGGATTGTTGATTCATAAAGCATGCACAAATCCCAAAAAGGTAAAATCAACAAAAGAGGATGATGACAATGAATGCTTTCCCACATCAAATCACAATGATATAGAAGAAGAAACTAATGAAGCAACATAATAAGAGACATCAGGCAAAGAAAAGGCTCTATCGAGGTGTGTTCAAAAGACACATACAGAAACTCAAATTCTTGAAGAAAAGGAATCTGGGGTACAAACAATAAGAACCCTTGTAGGGTCTCCTAGTTATGATAAAAATGTTATTGGGACAAAATGGTAATTCAAAAATAAGTTAAATGAAAATGGAGAGGTCATTAGGAACAAAGCTAGAGTTTATGCTCAACAAGAAGGTATACACTTTTACAAAACATTTTCACCAATAGCGAAACATGAAGCCATAAGAATGTTTTTTACATTTTCAATTTTTCTACATTTCAAAGTTAATCAAATGGATGTAAAATCTTCTTTCCTTAGTGGATATATAGAAGAAGAGGTATATATTGAAAAACCATAAGGATAAATTTTGGGTAATGATGAAAACCTTGTACGCAAACTCAAAAACGATTTATATGGGCTAAAACAAGATAAACATGCATGGTACTATCGTCTTGACAAATATCTTCAACAAAAAGGTTTCATAAAGGTATTCGCAGAGAAAGTGTGGTATACAAAAAATGAGGATGATAAACTACTAATTATTGTTGTTTATGTTGATAATATCATCTTTAGCAGTAATGAAGAATATATGAGTCAAAAATTTGCTTATGTTATTCAAAAATAATTTGAAATGTCTTTACTTGGGGAAATGACCAATTTTCTTTGTCTACAAGTGGGACAAGAAAAAGATGTCATCTTTCTCTAACAAGAAAAATATTTCAAGCAGATTTTGAAGAAGTATGGGATGGAATATTGCAAACTTGTATGTACTCCCATGATGACAAGATGTAGCCTCAATTCTAATGATGATTCTCTCGCATTAAACCAACTAGAGTATAGGTCTATGAATGTCAATATTATTTATCTAACAATTACTAGACTAGATATCATGCATGGAGTTGGGATTGTTGGACATTTCCAAGCCAATCGAAAGGAATCACATATTCAGGCAGTAAGGAGAATATTCAAATATATCCAAGAAACCCAAGACTTTGGTCTATGATATACTAAAGATGCATATTTATGCTTCATCTATACATAGATTCAAATTCAGCTGGAAATTTTGATGACCAGAAAATCACAAAGTGCATTTTACATGGGGCCCCGATTGGTATCTTGGTTGACAAAGAAACAAAGTTCCATTTTCCTATCTATAAGAGAAGAAGAATATCTGTCTATTGCATATTGTTGCAGTGAACTTCTCTGGATGATGTAAACATTACAAGAAATACAAATCAAATGTTATCTACCCATCTCCATCCTATGTGATAACACAAGTGCTATTAATATTTCGAAAATTCATTTATGCACTCCAAGACCAAGCATATTCCAATTATGTATCACTTTCTATAAGGACAACTGCTTGAGAAAAAGGGTAAGCTGAAGTATGTTCCCTCCAAAGAACAAGTTGTTGATATATTTACTAAACCTCTACTCATAGAACCATTTGAATATATGAGACAAAAAATCGGAGTTCTCTCTGCCTCATTTTGCTGTTAATAAAGTATACTGAGTCTACAGGTGAAAATTCATAAGGTTTCTTTATGTACACGAGTTTCATGAAGTATAGTTATGTATATACTTGAGTTTCTCTGTAGACATTCACATTTGTTTTTCTCTAATAAAAAAACTATGGGAGAGACTCAAGATCAACCTCTGACATGCTACTCACAACGATTATTTGAGTTTTCTTAGTCTGGTGTTGATGGGCAGAGTCTGCTGAAATGGTAGTAAATTATGTTTTTTGTCATTGATATTTATGTGATTGATTAAGATGCTTTGATCAATGAGTTGTTGACAATGAACAGGGAGCACAGGTTCAGGGGGGAGCATTAGCCTTGCAGAATATAATGCATTGTTATCACTATGGTTGCCGAGTTATGCTAATATTAAGATATTTTGGTCTCAGTTATTAATGTCATATTTGTCATTTGATGTTATGGAACCAGCTCACAAAAAATATATAGAAGATAGTTGAACGCCTTAGAATTCAACCTCTTCGAGGGGGCAACCTCCTTTACATTACAGAAATGAACAATTCTTGGACAATACAAATGGCAAGACCTCCTTTCTATATATAGGAGTCTAAGGGGTCATAATATAATCAAATCCGGCATAACAATAATAATGTAAGGCCACAATAATAACAATAGTGGGCTTCCATGGGGCACAATAATAGCAATATGGGGAATACATGGATACAACAATATAATAAGGGGGTTGTACTAATAACAATAAGGGGTTACACTAATAGTATACGGCCCTAACATGCCCCTCTCCTTCAAAAATTGTTGTCCTCGACGCTTGAGTAGTTATTGATGCTTCTGTATAAGATTCCTATTCTCCCATGTGGAATATTTGGCGCTTAAGTTCTCGCACCTGATGAGATACTCTGAAATTGATTGATTTCATAGTTGTCGGGTTCTTAGTTCTGTAAATGCTTTAGGTTCCAATATGCTTTTTCCTTCCTTGTCAAGTTCTGACAATATTGTTGCAACTGGGATATTCTACAACTTTTGAATGAGTGGCCACATTTCTTTGTCCTTCTTCCATTCATCCCTTGCTTCATTTATCCAATCTAGTTGGATAGCATAAATAGCACAAAACAATGCTTTGACATCCTCATCCTTTCTTGAGAGTGCATCTGCAACAAAAATTTTCTTCCCTTTTCTATAGATGATGTCAAATTCATAACCCAACATATTTGTGACCCACTTTTTCTGTTCTTCTAAAGATAATATTTGTTTTAAAAAGTATTTAAGACTATCATGATCCATTTTTACCTTGAAGTGTGTTCCCATTGGGTAAGGTCACCATTTCCTAAGTGCATGTAGTATTGCCAACATTTCCTTCTCATAAATAGCTTGCTTGAGATGTAACCGTAAAAATACCCAATCACCTACATCAAAACATCTTTCAATGTGGTGTTGATCTACCTATTTTTTCATTCAATTCTATGCCAAAGGGGTGTTATCCTTTAAAAGTTGGAGAACTTGTTGTTGATGCTCGATGTCATCTTTCACTACTTGAACCTTTTTCTTCTTGATATTTCCTTCTATCTTGAGAGTTTGAGGAGTGGTAATTTCTTCCAATGCTTTACGAGATATGGTCAGATTCATTTCTTGATGCTCGATGTGATCTTTCAATTCTTGAACATTTTTCTTCTAGATATGTCCTTCTATCTTGATAGTTTGAGGAGTAGTAATTTCGGTCAATGAAATACAAGATATGGTTGGATTAATTTATTCTTTATCGATGTGATCTTTCACTTCTTGAACCTTTTTCTTCTAGATATGTCCTTCTATCTTGAGAGTTTGAGTGGTAATTCTTCCCAATGCTTTACAAGATATGTTTGGATTCATTTCTTCTTTCTCTGGGGTTGGGTCTTGGCGTATATCCTCTTCTTTTGATGTTTCTTGATCCTTTTCTTTCTCCTCTTCATAGTCTATGTAAAATAATTTCTTCTCAGCACACTTATGACCTTTAGTGCATTTTCTATCACAATTGTAACAAATCCCTTTTTCTCTTTTTTCTTCCAATTTTTGTGGTGTGAGCCTTATAGGTTGTGGAAGGCTAGGAGAAGAAACACTTCCATAATTATAGTCATGAGTGGCGGGATTCCTTGTTTTCATAATTTCACTTTCAATTTTTCTTGCCAACTCAAATGCCTCCAATGAATCAGGTTCCCAAAAACGAACCTCATGTTGAACTTTATCCTTTAAAGTCCCTATGAATACATCAATCCTTTGCTTCTCTGGAATATAATTTACCCTTCTATTCAATTTTTGAAAGTCTTCAATGTGCTCTTCCATTGAACCCTTTTGTTTGAGATTTATCAATTGGCTAAAGAAGGAGTTTCTCTTTGTATCCTCATAATGTGCTATCATTTCCTCCGTGAAAATTGACCACGTGACAAGTGGTTTATGAGAACAAAGCCCTTTATACCATAAAAATTGATTCAGCTCTAAATAATTAGATGCAATACATACCTTTTGTAATAGTGGTACACTATGTAGATCAAAATATTTCTCCATTTGTAGTATCTCATTTACTAGATCCTTGCCATCAGACTTCCTCATCTCCCTTTTTCTTGATTTTAGGAGCTTGACCTTGAAATGACTGTAACTTTGTAATTTCAGATCTTTCAGTTCTGAAATCACGACCTGCAGTAGCCCTCTATGTCCTCTTTCCAATGCCACCAGTCTGATCCAAATTGGATTCTCCAAGGAAGTGTTATGCAAAATATCCCATGGTGACCTGATTATAGACTAGTTCAGTAGAGAAAACTTGTTCAACATGCTACGTGTCACTATTTTGACCTTTGGATCTAAAAAATGTACAAAAGAAACTACAGTTTGGCCTCTTTCTGTACCTTCTAATGAAATTTCAATTTGATGCCTGCAGAGAATGTTACGATGAGTTTCCCCAGGTCACTTGTTTGGAATGTAATTCAGGAGTCTACAAAAACACCAACTTCCTCAGATCATATCTCCACAAATATTGCATGAAAAGCTATAAACTTTAGAATCGAGGTTCAATGTGATTTTGTGTCAAATGGTTTTTTTTCACTTCTGAAACGCCATAGAAAAATGTTATAGCGAAAATTCCACGATGACCTATTTGGAGCAGTGAAACCCTAGAATCCAAAGCTCTGATACCAAATGTTATGGAACCAGCTCACAAAAAAAGATAGAGAAGATAGTTGAACGCCTTAGAATTTAGCCTCTTCGAGGGGGCAACCTCCTTTACATTACACAAATAAACAATTCCTGGATGACACAAATGACAAGACCTCCTTTCTATATATAAGAGTCTAGGGGGTCATAATATAATCAGAGTTGACATAACAATAATAATGTAAGGGCACAATAATAACAATATGGGGACTACATGGGTACAACAATATAATAAGGGGGTTGTACTAATAAAAATAAGGGGTTACACTAGTAGTATAGGGGCCTTGCATTTGATGTAAAGGACATGTGGAGACATATGATGTAATAATTATAATATTCTATCATGTATGGACGTTTTATGTCACGTCAAATATGTAATCCCACTCAGTTGGGTGGTAGTGTCAAAAATGTAATACCACTTGGTTGGGTCATTGTGTCCAATATGTATCCCCACTTGTTTGGGTGATTGATGTAACTATGAGTCCTTCGTGATAGGAAGGTCATAGTCAGTCGAGTTATAGATTCATGTTCTTCATTTGAAAATATTTCTAAATATTCAGCATGCTCAGCGGAGCATGGATAGTATAGGGAAAATCATATCTAAAGCGGGAGCTTTGGTCTGCCCTTTTCCCTTCATGTCAAAGGAGGAGAGTATATTGGTGTTTTAATAAAAGTTATATGATGTATCTAACACGTTTCTATAGGTTGAGGTGATCAACAACATGGTTTCCATCAAGTCGAGAGGGGCAGATTGTTGGAATTATGATCCCTGTGTTCTCCTTGATGGCAACTCAGTTATAACATAACACATATGGTAACTAGATGAATCGACAGGTCAGTTTAGAGATGACAGAGTGATGAAACAAAATAACATAATGATGGGAAAAAGGTTTATAGACCAGAATCATAAGTTTGAAAAAGGTGAATATTTGAAGATCTATATGCGGGTTCGTTAACGCTAGGTCATGTATACACACATGTACAAAGAAGAAAAGTCACGTAAATTCTAGAGCACTAATTTAAGAATACCATTGGCCCTTACCATGGTACTAGTCCACAATATTGAGCGCAGTAATAGTTACTTGATCCAGTCCAAGATTACCACCTACACTAGCGTAATTTTGACTCATGGTATTGGCTAAGGATCTAACTATATCAGGAGGTAAAGATAAAAGTGCTAAGTGTAGATGTGAAAGGGTTTTCAATGAACACTTCAATCTGAAGTATATTTGAATTATAAGGGCCATAATTGAAACACAGATCTGAAATAATTATGCACCGATGAATACAATGATGGATCAGGATCATGAGACCTGAAATGAATTTTTGTTGTATGATCTGCTCATGGAGTGACTAGATCTAAATATTGATGCATGGTTTTATCTCTGAATATTATGATCTGGGTCTTTGTGAAGTTATGAAGATATGCACAATCTTAGGTCAAAATTTCCAAATCTGTATGCACGTTGGTCTTGGTTAAGTCATGTATACATGAGGGTTTATTTCTTCAAAGTCACTTACATAAAGGAAGGGTTTATGTTCGTAAATGACTCATAAACCCAATCAATGCTGATTTATCTCCGCTGTATGTCAATCATTTCCTCATGTTTATTTCGGTTGAGTGATAATGTCTGAAGTAGAATTGATTGAATGACAAAGTTTAATTTGGTTACATGTTGATTAGGTGAAAATATTATTGATGTTGCAAACTGTTAAGCACTAGAGAAGGTATATAATTACCACTTATTTTGTCATATTTTCCTTAAATTCATAACTTCTTTACAGTATGAAATAAGTATATGGTGAAATATTATGATAAAGTTTAGAAGATTTATGTACAACGTAAGATGACTAATAATTACCCTTTTCCTATGCAGAAAAAGAAGAAAATAGAAGATCACCATTCCAAAGGAAAAGACAAGACAAAATTAAATGTTGTCCCTTTGACACAAAATTGCATCCAAACGAGGCAATCTAGATTGGAGCATATAAGCCAGGAAAAAGAAGAGGAGATACCAAATCAGTGCAAGAGAACAAGAAGATAACTAAGAGATAAAAATATGGCAAATCCCTCAGGATCGTTTGATCCTGAGGGATCGCTACCTTAACGATTATCTGTATCATTGATATTTCCGCTCGGCTGCTATAAGAAGGGACAACATTGTTAGCCCAGGGGACGGACTATTATTGTTTTTATGAAATTCACTATTGTAATTGAAACTTTGATCATTGAATCTCTTGAAAAGAGCGATTGATGTAACTATGTTTTGATCGTTAATATATAAACTCTGGTTGTTGTTTTGTCTTTGATTCTGGAGTAATCTTAAGCAGTGCATCCCTAGAGGCTAAGGGCTCAGCCCTAGTGGATCACTTGCTCCTGTACCATTATTTTCTCTTTCTAAGTAGCATGTGGTTTGTTCTCTCTTATTCGCTTTGTTCAGTAATCTATTGTTCTTTATCATTTCATATATTAGCTCTAGTATATTTCCTTCCTATTTGAATAGTAATGTTATTCTCTGCAACAGGAATGTTATACTATTCATTCTAAACTCATATCGTATTGTTGTTCCTTTAACGAACTGATATTATCATATAACATTGTTGTTCCTTCCAAATTTCCATTGTTGTTCGTTTATAGAGTAACAGTGTTGTGTATTTATAAATTGATATTATTGTTTATTTATCTATGGTTTACTTCCAAACGTGATTGTTGTTCATTTGGGATTGTTGTTCCACCGTGATCATAATTGTTGTTTCTTCATAAACGTGATTAATAACTATTGTATCGAAACTCAGATTACTTTTTCTTTCAATATAGAAGTGCTATGTGTAATATTCGATTTGGTTTGTTGTGAATTTAAATTTGATTCAGGTTTTTGTTCAACATTTCAATACTTCACTTTAGTTTGTTGTTCCATTTCCATTTACTATTTAAATCATTTTTGAGATAAAGATTGTTTCTCAATTCCTGTAGATTACGCTTATTGCCTCATCCATTTCTATAGATTAAAAATTTGTTGTTCAATCTTGTTAAATAGATTAGTTGCTGTTCCTTTTTCTGTTATTTGAATTATCAATGATTAGGTGTGAACAGAACGATCTAAAACTGTAGTGAACATTGACTATTGTGTCCAGTTCCTAGGTTGAAGATCTTTTCTTTAATTTCTTTTCAATTACATCAGTTTAAAAAGGGAAGAGTTGTCATTACTGAAACCTTGACTGATGAAGTACTGTAGTTTCATCATTGAGTGATTTAGTTACAAGCATTTCCAATTCTTGCCAATACATTTAGAAGTTTCTTTTTAGCATTTAGTTACTTTTGCAGAAGCACTATACTACTAGTATTACTCTGACAAATGACTGCCTCAAACTGAGTACTCTCTCTGAGATAAAAAATCATACCTAGATTGATAATTAATGTAGGGTAAATAGAGGTGAAAAAGACCCTTTTTACTGCTTGATATTTTTGGCGCCATTTCCAGGGAAGAGTGTAGCCATTTGTTTCTTTTCAGCGTAGTGTAAGTACCTGCTAGGAGAAAATTGGGTTTTAAAAATGGAAGGTAAGAACCTATGTACGGAGCATGTAATAGCCCTGCTCCCCTGCCTGCTTTCCTGCAGATTTATTGTTTTTTTGGGTAGAAATCAATATTTGATTTGTGTGCATGACTAAGCAGAAAAAGCATGAAAGGAATCCTAATCCAATACCCAAGTCTAATAAATCTAAGGGGTCGGTGACCCTTGGCCAATCGACCTTTATAGACGAAATCCTCAAAAAATAAAAATCTCAGCCTTCAGTAGCACCTAGAAAAGTTGCTTCTAGAAAACCTACTAGTTCCCTTTACGCCACAGGATCACCCCCCGTAGCCTTTGCTGAGGTGGATAGCCAAACTGAGGAGCAATATTTTCAATAAATTGATAATTTTGGCCCAAAATCATTGCAAGAAGGGAACCTTAGTAGTCTCCATGAAGGGGGAGGAGAAACAGGGAAAACTGAAGAACCAAGATCTCCTCTTGGAGTAATTCAGCCATTAAGTAACCCAAATAAGGGAAGTGCTACAAAAATCATTCGTAACGAAGTTGAAGAACCTCAAGAGACAAAATCCCTCCAGACATTAGGAACGCTCATCATCCCAAACGAAGGAAGTGCTGTTAAGGCCATTCTTGTTAAGGCCATCCTTGTTCCATCTAACCAACCTAAGAGTACCCTCCTAGAAATCCCGAAAGGTTGTTGGCACATATTTGACCAAATCGCACAGAACCAAGCAAACACTCAAACCTCCACACTACAATACCCCATTGTAGATACTGCAGTCAATGCACCTACGAAGGCAATTCCTCTGCAGCAGATCCATACATTTCATCGCCTAACATCGGAAGGAAATTCCTCTCCAGCAGATCTCTACATTTCATGGCCTAACATTGGAAGACCTAGATGCAGTTCTGTTTGAATTCGATGTGCTGTGTAGAGGATATGACTATACCACCAATCCCCAAAAGCCGAAACTATTTCCCTCTACATTGAAAGGAGCTACTTGACGATGGTTTATGGGGTTGGGTGGAGGTGCTATAAATGACTGGGAATAGATGAAAGGTGTTTCCTTGAAGAAATATCAAGATTATTGTAGATCCAGAGAGTTAAAAGATGAAATATTTCAGATGGTAGCTAGACGTAATGAAACACTTGAGGAATATGTTCAATATTCTAAGTCTAATCTTCAAAGATCTCCTTATGCATCATTACCCTTACCTGATAATGTATTAGAAACAACATTAACTAAAGGTATGAAGGAAGAATGGATTGAAACATTGAATATTATGGGAAAAGGAGACATTTATCAAGAATATTTTGCTAAAATTATTGATTTATGTATCAGGAGTTCACAAGGAAGCACAGGCTGAAACCAACGGAACATGACAGGTTTACAAGGGACAACAAGATCTCTGGAGAAGGAGTAACTCGCGCGGAAATTGGAAATTTATTACAAATTTTAAAAACTGATATATTGGGAACTCTGACAACGCAGCTCGACATTATGCAAGCAAAATAGAAACAAGCAGAGGCAGAGAAAAATATAGCAATATTCTGTCCTAAACGCAAAATGAAACACAGCCACAAAGAGTGCCCATTAGATTCAGTTCAAGTTTGCATCATTTGTACAAAAGACCACTCTATAGAAAGTTGTCCCTCACTTCCTCATTTGAAAGCAGTATACAAAGAAGCGGAAGAAGAACCAGAACTGGTGTACCTACTTAATAAGTGCCATCAATGGTAGCCATGATAATCATGTATGTTCCCTGATCCAGCTTCTTCTTTCTAGCCTTCACAATATCATGCTCAGTAATATAATGCAATGTGACTAAATCAACATCCCTTGTGAAATTGGTCACAATAACCATTTCCTTCACCATATTCGTGGCTGAATCAAGCAAGCCAATCTAATTGGCAAAATTTTCCCTATGCCCCCCCATATTGGCAAAACAATGCATATCTAGCACAATGGTCCCCTCCTACTTCGCAGAGCCAAGCCTGGCAGACAAGCTGGCAAAGACCGATGAATTAGCCAATAGGAACCATTCCGTTCCCTCAACCTACATTTCCAGCACTGCAACAAAACCCCCAATCCAACTTAAGACCACAACTCTCGGCCCGACCCAACCCAACCCAAACCAAAATAATAGATCGGTCCAATCTATTCAAATAATTGAAACACCAAACCTAGAAACCGTTCTAAGGGAGTGCAATGATCTTCAATTAAGATCTAGGCACATTATAGAGACCAAGAGAGATAAAAGTGTTCAAGTTGAAAATCAGTTACCTATAGAACAACCATTACAAGAGGAAGATGTGGCTAAAAAATAGACTCATGACCAAGCAAGCACATCTTCTCCCCCATTCCCATAACGATTAATTATAACACGACCTATAGAACATCCTGATTTTCATATTCTGGGAGAACTTAAGAACCTGTACATAAAAATCCCACTCCTCCAAGCCATCCAAGACATCCCAATATATGCGAATAGCATCAAAGAGCTATGTATAAAAAAACCAAGGAGGAGAATAAAAAATAACCCAACAGTCCAAGTAGTTAGCAACTTATTTGACCTGTTATCGGGTAGAGAAGCACCTGTCAAATATGAAGACCCAGGAAATCCAATAGTGATAGTACAAATCAATGGAAAAACCTTTTCAAATGCATTAGCTGATTTAGGGGCTGCAATTAATATATTAACAACCACCACTTCTCAAAAACTGGGCATTACATTAGTAGAACCGACCTCCACTTTATTAAAACTGGTTGACCGATCGGTGGCTAGGCCAGAAGGCACACTACATGATGTCATGGTATCCATTGATTCCTGGGAATATCCTACTAACTTTCTGATAATAAACCGCAAAAACCAACTTGATGGACACCCATTAATTTTATGCAGACCTTGGCTTGCAGCCGCTGATGCTTACCTTGGCTACCGACAAGGTAGTATGACCATAACTAGATGGAGTAATATCAAGAATCTAGCCTTATACCCTCCAGCCCAGCCAAGTGTCATAATAATAAAAACTAACAAACATCCTGTATCATACCTTACCGAAAATATTATATTTCCTTTAACTATAGAAGACGCCCTCGATTTCAAAGATCAAATAGAGGATGATGTTATTAACAACTTTATTAACCAAGATGAAACTAGATCCCACATACAATGTCACATGATAGAGGCAGCATTTAATAATGAATTGGAAGAAGATCCTCTCATAGACACTCATGATCAGATAATGCCTACTACCTCTGTTTCAAATAGAAAAATTGTGGAGATTGAGCAAGGAAAAACTTTAAACATCAATAGTAACCTGATTCCTGAACAAGAAGAGAAGTTGATCCAACCAATGAGGAAATACAAGGAAGCATTTGCATGGGATTACCCGGACATGAAGGGAATTGATCCCTAGTTATGTACGCACCACATTTATATAGAAAATGATGCAAGACATGTTCGCCAACCCCAAAGAAGACTTAACCCTCATTTAAAAGACATTTTGAAAGCTGAACTACAAAAACTTTTAGATGTAAACTTTATTTATCCTATCTCTGACAGCAAATGGGTCTCTCCACTTGTAGTGGTGCCAAAGAAGAAAGGAAAGTGGAGGATTTGTGTAGATTACAGAGAAATAAATAAAGCAACCCAGTAAGACCACTTTCCCATTCTATTCATTGACCATGTATTAGATACATTAGCAGGAAAGAGATTCTTTTCTTTCTTGGATGGCTTTAGTGGATACAATCGGATTCAGATTGCCCTTGAAGACCAAGACAAAACTACTTTTACCTGTCCTTGGGGAATGTTTTCCTACAAAGTTTTACCCTTTGGCCTATGCAATGCCCTTGCCACATTACAAAGGGATATCCTCAACATCTTTTTAGATTTAATAAACGAAGGGCTCAAAGTATGCATTGATGATTTCACACCATACAAAGATGATTTCGACCCAGCACTAGACACATTGGAAAATGTGTTGCAACGATGTATCACTACCAGGCTCTGCCTGAGCCATGAAAAATGTTATATGATGATGATTGAAGGCCTCATCCTAGGTCATTATATCTCAGTAGCTGGAATACCGGTAGATTCAACCAAAATTCAAATAATCTTGTTAATAACTACTTCTACCAGACAGACAGAGGTATGCAGTATTCTTGGATTTTCTGGTTATTATAAGAGATTTATAGAACATTTTTCTCACATTGTTGCACCTCTATACGCACTAATAGGGAATGTTGACTTTGTTTGGACAGATAAATGTGACCATGCTTTTGAGGATCTGAAAAAGCTTGTGGCAACAGCCCCACTACTTAGAGGTCCAAATTGGGACCTGCCATTTCAAATTTCATCAGATGCTTCAGACATAGCTATTGGAGCAGTCCTTGGGTAAGAAGAAGAAAAAAAACCATATGCAATCTATTATATTAGCAAGAATTTATCTCCTGCTGAGTTGACATATACTGTTACTGAAAAGTAATTTTTAGCTGTAATACATTTTGTAAATAAATTTAGGCATAACATCACTTGATATCCTGTTGTTTTATATACAGGTCGCTCTGAAATATTTAGCAAATAAACCAATTACAAATGTTAGAGTAACAATATGGCTAATTTTATTGTAGGAATTCGACATCACAATAAAAGACTGACCTAGAAAAGAAAACGTTGTAGCTAACTTTCTCTCACGAATGCCCAAACCAGTCGATGCAGCAGCAGTCGAAGATCAATTTCCTTATGAACATTTGTTCGTTGTTACGATCAAAACACCTTGGTATGCTCATGTTGTGAATTATTTAGCAGTAGGCAAATTACCAAAACATCTGACTCCCAATGAACGAAAGCAGATTGTCCAGCGTAGTACCTGATTTTCTTGGATTATCGGTGAAATATTTCATACAGGAGCAGATATGCACATTAGAAGATGCATCCGTGAAGATGAAATTTTTGACATTTTGAAAGCCTGTCATGACAGACCGTGTGGCATAGCTTTCACAGATCGAAGAACTAGTCACAAAGTTTTGGAAAAAGGGTATTATTGGCCCACAATCTTCAAAGATGCAAAGAAATTTGTTCAAGCTTGTGATAGTTGTCAAAGAGCAGGATACCCTAGATAGTCCGATGAAATTCCTCTGAACCCACAATTAGTCATTGAAACATTCGAGCATTGGGCGCTCGATTTTTTTGGTCCGATCAATCCATCATCAAACCAGAAAACACATATTTTGGTAGCAATAGAATATGTCACCAAATGGGTTGAAGCAGAGGCATTGCCAAGAGCTGGATTTCATCATCCACTTCTTGGTCAACATATTTGTGCGATATGGCCTCCCAAGAGACATAATCATGCATGGAGGACCACAGTTTGCTGGTAATAAAGCTGCTGCGACACTAAAAAACTATCATATTCAGCATAAAATTACCTCTTCATACCACCCACAGGCAAATGGCCAAGTAGAAAGCAAGAATAAAGTAATAGAAGCAATACTGACAAAATCCATTGTCTCACATAGATGTGATTGGGCTACAAGATTACTGGAAGCCTTGTGGGCATATAGAACAACATGGAGAAGCACTACTGGTTATTTTCCTTATCATCTAGTATTTGGAAAGGAACCCATATCTCCAATAGAATTTGAAATACAGACCTTGAGAACAACACAAGAAGTCGGTCTAGATTTAAACGAGGCCCAGATTAATAGACTACAGCAGATTAACAAGCTGGATGAAATCAATATCTCTGCTCTTCAACATATGTTATAGACATTTTTGGGCACTACAACCCCAAGCATGAAATTTCCATAAAACAAGGGCTCCTAAGTCCCTAAAAGTGTTGTTCTAACCCCTAAGGGAACAAGGTCAACTGATTACAGCTTCTCCCAGAAGTTCTCCATGAAAAATTTCTCAGAACTCGTCAAAACATGATCATTTCAGCTGCTCCATAGGCAAAGTGCGCTGCATCTCACCTAAATACACTGTGTGGGTGCGTTGCATTTCAAAAAGCCTTTCTATGGGGTGCGATGGGTGAGAAGTGACAAATGGAAGTGTCATTCCGCGAGGTGGAGGGGCATGGAAACTTCCAGAAACTTCTCTTGTGACACTTGCCTCTCTGAATTTGACCAAGGATGAGTAAGAGATCATCAATCTCCAAGTGGAAGCAAGAACTATCAGAGGGAAGACACTAATAAAATCACAAGCTGGCTCATCTCCCTTACAGATATTTATATATGGATCCCACATCCCAGAGATCCAGAGGCTAGAATTTTGCATACTGTAAGGAATTGTTGTTGGTTTTGTGAGACAACATCAGATTGTTGGGTGATCTAAGCTTTGTATGAGATGAAGAGGGGCTTCCTTGCTGAGAGGATGATGCTGGGTCAGAAGAACTGGTTGTAACTCAATTGGTTCTTTCTTGTTTATCAATAAAAGCTATTCAAGTTTTCCTCCATACTCTTGTGTCATTTATGTTTTATGCATCTGTATGGTCAATTTACATTTGATCCTAGATTTTTTATGATTATAGATCCATGTTCTTGTATAGTGCTATGCTATTATGATCTTACAGGTACTCTGTGAAGCTGGGCGTAGAAGGGAGCAAGTAACGAAAGACTATCAAGAGAGAGAGGAATCGCACTAGGAGATTAGTGCAAGACAGAGGTTGGTCTTCTTTGTTCTTCTCTCATCTATATTTCATAAAGGAAAAATGAAAGTAGCTTTACTTTGTTTGTTTCTAAGGTAGCTACCACACCTTAGTGGGATAAGCAATTCTGTGTAGACACTTTTCCCTGTAACAAAATGGCGACTCCACTGGGGAAGAATTAGTTTGTTTGTTTATCTTCCTTGTTGTCTATTTTATAAACTTACAGATGGAGCCTGAGGTCGAGCCAGGTAGCTTTCAAACTGCATTTGCTATGCAAAAGCAAAGTAGATAAATGTCACTTCAGTCAATCTCCAGGATTTGTTTATAACTTAAAAAACCGATTCACAAACTCTCTGATTGCCCCTTGTGGTAGCTCTTAGAACTTCCTTAGATCTACCCCTGATTGTTGCATTAATGATTACCATTTACTCGGCCGAAACCCATGAAATGAACTACAAACTGTGACCCGGAACCCAGGCAAAGTCTCGTCTCTTGTCCAGCGCGGGCACTGTTCTGTGAATCTGAAATTCAGCGCACTGCTCGAGTGTAGTAGGTGCGCTGCATTTCAAATTCCCTGTGTTACAAGTGCACTAATCAGACTAGGCATTGTTCAGTTTTGGTTTCTTTGATTCATTCTTTCCAGTTCTATTCATGAATTTTGCTACCTGTAATCAGTACATCTCTATTTGAAACCCCTTTTCCTTGCTGTTATTCCGCCTCCGTTGTACAAAAGAACTGTAAATGATTTTGTGTATTTGTTGAGACATTTTCAGTTCTCCTTTGCAAAATGTAACGTAATCATACTGTCGTCCTCTGATTTGAAAGTGTCGCAAGTGTCGTCTTCAGTCATAGGAAAGAGTTTGGTTGCTGTAGATAGTCGATTATCCTGTTACTATTGTATTTGGTCTGAATTTGTAATTTTTCTTGTGTCGAAAGCAAGTATTCATTTCCAAATCGTAAAGTGTTGTGATTGTGTCCATTTCTAATTTCGAAAAGAAACTTGTTAGTAGTTTTCGCTTCAAAAGTAATTCAGATTTGTGCATTAGCTTTCTTTTTACCATTCACATACTAAGAAAGCCGAAAACAAATACATGCATGTGCATTTGCATTTAGACAGTTTGATTGGTTTGATTTAAGACTGTGCATTTAGTGTGTGCTCTTTGCTCTTTTTGAAAGAATATTGTCTCTCTTTCCTTAGTAGCTAGGATTTTCATTGCACAAAGAAGATAAAAGATTGTTTATCATCTTAGATTGCATTTTAGGAATTATACATCTACATCTCGCAGTGAACCTGAAAGGCAAATTTCTTAAACAAGATCAACTAGAAAATAAATTCAATGAATCTAACAACACTTTGGAACCTAATGCACAACATTTAGAAGTCTAGGCTAGAGACGTATTCCGGCATCGTAAAGCCTGGTAACTGTTGTTCTCACTGATGGTTGGGTGATTCCTCCACTTTGAGACAATAAGTACCAGTACGGACTTGTGCTCCCACGTACCGTTGAGTATATTTTGGGAGACCACAATAGGATTAATCCTTTTTCCATAGGAAGCTGTGTCTGCCACCCTATCGATTGGAATGCACTAAACACAGCATTCAGGAAGATTGACTGCCATACCGTAAAAAGTATTCTGCAGTTTTATGATTGGTTTGGTAATCCCTCTACCTAGATTTCCAGAGTAGTCCCTTTCATTCATTTTCAGACTCCTGAACAGAAAAGGTCCATCTCAGCACTTGTCACTTCAGGCTCATTACAAATCGAAGGCGACTAGAGTCATCTTTTGTTTTTTCTCGACTCTTAAAAATTGAAAAAAGAAGTTGTGTCAAAGCATCTAAAATTCATCTAATTCGGAAACATACTTCCCCTTGATTTTTAGTTGATCGAGTAATCCGCAATCGTGGAAGAAAGTTAATTGAAACCCGTCATTCGCGGATGCTTACGAGTCAACTGTCTTTGTCTCCGGAATCGAAACAAGTATGGACAAATCGAACTCGTTTAACCGGTTCCAAATCTCCTGGTAAAGTTAGAACAAGTGTTCCAACAACATCAAAGACTCCGGTTACTCCAAACATTTGTGGTATCCCTGCCTTTACAGAAGAAGTTCAGCAGCCACAGAGGGATGGTAGTACTGATCCTAGTTTGAGGGTGAACACTTGTATCGTTGAACTAGTTTCATCTACAACTGGTTCGGAGAGTGTTGCTTCCCAAACATCTGTCGCTGCAGATTCCATACCTTCTTCGGCACCAGAAATATTCTGCGGACCTGATAGTCTACCCCTTCCACCTGGTCTGATTGCTATAGAAGAGATTGTGGAATATCCTCCATCTAGTACTCCATCGCAATTTGGAGTCGTGATCACTCTATATCCTTCTTCATCAGAAATTAGTCTACCACTAGCGGAAGCTCCTGTAGAATCACTAGGTAATCTTTTGGATAGACTAGAAATGTCTGAACAACCGTCAACATCTAGGACTGTGTCGTCTGGCACAGTGACGGCAGAACTTCCTGTTATCACTCCAACAATGTTCGCCGGTATACCATCTGTCCCAACTAGCTCTCAATCGCTAGAAGGAGCCCACTCAGGGGCCATTTCGACAGTATGGTCTATTCCTGTTTGTTCATCCAGAATAATATCCGGAAACTCTTATGTTGAGTCTCAACAAATTGATCCATTTGGAGGTCAATTTGGGCAGTCCGGCCCTCAAGGGAAAACCATTCCCTTAAGTGTCGGATTACCACCATATGGGGGGCAGTATACCCTTTCATTATCCCCTCCGGGAGGACAACCATACGAGAGTTCACAAGAAACTTCGGGTTATGCTGGAATTACGTCAAGCGGTTGGGTATTGATACTACCTCAACAACCAAGAGTTGTATATTCGATGCAACAATGCTTACGTATGTCAAGTATACCAACTACACCAGCTATTGTGACGGTGTCGCAAGTTCAAGTGCTGCCTGTTGTATGCCAACCTCAGGTTTCTCAGGTTGTAATGCAACAACCTCTTGACCCTACAACTCAACCACAATCGCCGACTGGTGGAATGACACAAGTTCAAATGGGTACAATTACCCCTCATCTTGGTCAAACAGTTAGTATCGGGCAACAACACATGGCTTCACAACCATGGCTAATGCAATACCAACAACCGCAGTTCCAACAAGTATACCAAGGTTCTGAGCAACAAATCTTTGTGAATAGTGGGAAACCGTATATTGAAAACGGTCAAAATCAACCATTCTACAATGGTCATGCCCACCAACCTTACCAAAGTTACCAGCATCAAATGCATTATGCTGGTATGCAAAGACCAACTGCTCAGGCAATCCCATCTTATGCTGGGTATGCTTCACCTAACCTGAATCAATAGTTACCCTTCATGGCAACTTTAGTGTTACCTGATTTAAATCGGTTAACAAACGATCCAATCGCTTACGCCCCTTGGTGGCCAGCAATTCCACATAAACTTTCATCAGATATTCCTAAATTTAATGGAAATCCGGGTGAAGATCCATCAAATCATGTGATGGCCTCTCATCTGTGGTGTTCATCAAACACCCTAAATGATGATTCGATTAGGCTTCGCCTTTTTCAGAGGATGTTAACTGGTCCGGCAGCAAAATGGTATATCGAATTGCCTATAGCTTCATTCAACAACTTTAGTACCCTAGCCACAACCTTTTTAACCCATTTTCAGTTACCGATAAGGTACGAAACGAGAACGGAACTTCTTACCAATTTCAAACAAACCACGGCCACTCATATATCTGATCATATACATGAGTGGCAACGTCATCATAAAATGGTGAAAACGTATGTTCCCGATCAACTTTTAGCTGAATGGTTTAATAAGTCATTATTGCCTTCCATCACGGAAGATGTGGCAAAAGCGGGGGTCGTCACCGAAGAGCAAGTTATTGCTCGTGCGCAATATTTGGACTTGATTTACACTCAGTCCGGCATGCTCTACGATAAAATACCTGACACTCCTAGACCAGAATTCTCAGTTCCTCCTCCTCCTAAATCAAACAATGACTCTCATGCCGGCAATGCCGTGATTGGCGCAACAGACACGAAATCGACAAAGGCTACATCTAAAAAGGCCCGTAAGATTTCCGGTCAAAATGCAAAAGAGGAACTTCTTGCCTCGGAAGTAAATGGTGTATGGACAGATAAGGGCAAAGAAACCAAGCAACCAGGGGGCAAGAAAAAAGGAAAACGGAAGAAGAAGAAACAGGAAGAATCATCACCTGAAAAATCTTCTGCAAACCCTCCTGGAAATAGGAAACTAAAAAATCCATGCTTTATATGCGATGAGGATCATTGGACTGCAGATTGTCCACACAAAGCTGAGCTTAAAAAATTCTTCAAGAATTCAAAAACCTTTGCAGTATTAACTGATCCATTTCCGAATCCAGGAACAAATCCGGTTGATAGTGGAAATTCTTCCCCGTGTCAAGTGCTGATGTTGTCGGTTTCCAAACGGCAAAATGATGCTTTGATATCGACAAGAAACACAGATTATGGGAATCCACAACTGTCAAACAACAAGGATAAAGGTCAACCAAGTAGTTCGACAACAACTTCGACAGAAGTTGCGCCACCCATCATTCTCGAGTTGACAATAAAACTGCCAAAGGGAGTAGTACACAAGTCGACGTTTAATCCCCGTGCTAGAGCGGCACAGCATTATAATATAGTGGAAGATTTGGCCCAATCGCCATCCGCTATGTCGACTCTTGAGGTACTACAAAATTACCCATCCCAAAAGCAAGCCTTATTATCAACCATTGGTGGGATAGACCCAAAGGATTCCAATCTTGTATCCTTCGATCATAAAGGATACAATCCTCAGTTACAACCTCAACTAGCTTTCCTCATTCAAGTGAAAGCCCTCAACAAAACTGTTCATCAAACAATTATTGATGAGGGGGCATCTACATGTATTATGTCGATGAGTTGCTGGAAAAATTTAGGATCTCCAACCTTGTCGCGATCTTCGACAACATTAAAAGCATTTGACGGACGAACATATACCCCATATGGTATTCTAAGTAACTTGAAGGTTGAACTAGGAGGGAAAAAAGTAGAAATAGATGCTGAGGTAATCGATGGAAATCTCGATTACAACATCCTATTGGGAAGACCATGGATATATGCTATGGCTGTTGTTGTGTCAACCTATTTTAGGAAGATTGCATTTCCCTTTCAAGGAGGGATTACAATCATCAATCAACAAAGCTTCCTCCCCAATGGTTCTCAAGTTACAGGAAGCATTCGATACAAGCTTTATAATCAAGCTTGTCCAAAAGACAACTACCCCACACCCTTCATCGACTAGATAATTGATGAATGCGCCGGATGTGAAATCTTTTCATTCATGGATGGATTCTCCGGGTATAATCAAATAAATATCCGCCCACAGGACCAGTAAAAGACTGCATTTACTTGTCTGTGGGGCACATTCGCATATCGAAAATTACCCTTTGGTTTAAAGAACGCAGGGGCAACATTTCATAGGGCAATGAATTATGCCTTCCATGACATCAAAAACATCGTTCAACCATACCTCGAAGACCTACCGACTCATTCACGAAAGCAGACTGATCATCCGCAGCATTTAAGAGAAATATTTCTACGTTGCCAACACTACAAGATATGATTCAATCCACACAAATGTGTATTTTGTGTCAGTTCTAGTCGTTTACTTGGTTTTGTAGTCTCGAAAGATGGGATTCGTCTCGACCCATGTAAGGTTCAGGCAATCATAAATTTGCATCCACCTTCAAATTTGCTTCAGATTCAGAAACTCCAAGGGATTCAAACTTTCTGAGGAGGTTCATTCCAAATTACGTCGAACTTGCTAAAGGTTATACATGTCTTTTGAAAAAGGAAGTACCTTTTGTTTGGGATCAAGTTGTGCAAGCTTCCTTTGATTCTTTAAAAGAATCCATAATGAAAGCATCATTAATGTACGCTCCTGATTATAAAAAATACTTTAACCTGTATCTGGCTGCAGCGGATACAATCATCGCAATGGTTTTATTTCAAGAAGACAATGGAATTGAGCATCCTATATATTATTTAAGTAAGAACTTAAATGATACAGAAAGAAAATATTCTTACGTTGAAAATCTAGCGTTCGCAGCTGTTCAAGCGATACAGAGATTTCGACACTATGTCCTCTTTCGAAAAACTACCATTTTGTCAGATTGCAACCCCATGACTTATATTGTCGCGACAGTTGCTGGGGGGAAAATATTCAAAATGGATAGCAATTCTACAAGAGTTTGATCTGAAATTTGTAAAATCCAAGTCAAAGAAAGCTTTGGTTTTCGCAGAATTATTATGTGATCTCCCATCGTCGTCCAACAATGAAACATCCCAAGAAACGATCCTGGACGAAAATTTGTTTCTGATATCTTCAAGCAATATATGGTATGGGGATATAATCATTTATCTCCAAACCCAAAAATATAGGCCAAATACCTCTTGCTCCGAACAAAAACGTATTCGATACCAAGCAAAAGACTACATGATCGTCGGTGATACACTTACCGTCGTGGTATCGATACAGTTCTAAGAAGGTACCTCACTCATGAGGAGGCCGAAAGAGTCCTGAATGATTGCCATTTAGGTGCATGTGGGGGGCATCAATCCGGTTATGATACAGCGCAAAAATTTTTACGAGAAGGATACTTCTGGCCAACAATGTTCAAAGATTACATAAACGCAGTCAGAAGTTGGCATACTTGTCAAATTTTCGATAGCAAAACTAGAAGACCACCCGCACCTTTGCTGCCAATAGTTGTTGTCGGGTCACTCTCAAAATGGGGCATCGATTTCATGACATGTAACCCCGCCTCGACCAGGGGGCATGGGTATATCATAGTCGCAGTTGACTATTTTACCAAATGGGCTGAGGCGATGCCTACATTAGATAATACTGGTGAAACAACTGCCCTCTTCTTTTTCAATCATGTAGTCGCCAGACTCGGCATCCCACAAGCTATAGTCACAGATCATGGATCACATTTTTGCAATCACATGATGGTCGAATTAGCTGCCAAACTAGGGTTGTTTCACAATAGCTCTACTCCATATCACCCGCAAGCCAATGGACAAGTTGAAGCAATCAACAAGGTCTTGAAGCGCATGGTGTAAAGGATGATTAGAGTTCACAAAAGAAGTTTGCACCTAATCTTGTACTCAACCTTGTGGGCTTACCGAACATCGGTAAGGAATACCACCGCGTTTACACCTTTCCAACTGGTATATGGCCTGGTAGCAGTATTTCCAATCTAGTGTGAAATCTCGTCCCTCAAACTCGCAATTGACCTTCTCCCTGGAACTTCAGAAGAGGAGGCTCGTTTCTTGGAGCTAATCCAATTGGATGAAACCTGTCGTGATGCCACTTTGGCTAACGAAGCCCATAAGAAACGAGTCAAGGCGTAGTTCGACAAGAATGTCAAACCCCGTGTCTTCTCAGAAGGTGACTTGGTCTTGCTTTATGACCAAGAATCTGATAAATTGGGGGCAGGTAAATTCAAGTCTTTATGGATGGGCCCCTATATTGTTAAGCGAGTGTTAGCAAAAGGATCCTACGAGTTAATGGATTATGACGGGATTCCACCGGCACAACCTCGTAACGGGTTGTACCTCAAGCGTTACTATGCGTGATTTAGTATAGTAACCTGTATGCTTTTGTTATGTTTTTGTTTTCGCTGAAGTGTTTATTTTGGTCAAGTAATCCAACTTTTACATTTATTGCAGATGTCGAACCTATTGGAGTCATGTGTTGGATATGCCGACGGAGCGAGTTGTAGTTCGTGGAACCTATCTTCCGCTGCCTGGGCCATTTTTGATCCAAGTGGCGAGTTAGTAAGTTTCAGAGGGGTATGTATTGGTCGATCAACGAATAACATCGCTGAATATAGCGTGTTGATAGAACTTCTCTCTGATTCCATCACACATGGTATACGCTGATTGATTGTCAGGCTAGACTCACAACTCGTCATACTACAACTCACTCGTATCTACTCTATCCGAAATCTAGCTATTTATTGCACGTTCCTAAGGGTTAGGATTTTGGAAAGGCAATTTGATTTTATTCAGTATCAGCATATTTCCAGAACCTTAAACACATTAAATGACTCATTGGAAAATTGTGTGTTAGATAGACATTTTCAACATTTATAAAAATAAGCATACCATCAATATTTGCATTTGGATCATCTAACTTAACCAAAATAAAAATTCAAAAATAAAAAATATATATATAATTGTTTATGGTTTACACATAATGTTCTGTAACCAAGACAAAATTGGTCAAATGACCCAAAACTCAAAACGCTAGGGGGCACCCTAGTCTAATGGTGCTCGTGATAGCAAGTCACAGCCTGTGCGATCATGCGTAAGAGCCGAGTCCATCATCTTGGCACACCAGTAGTATGGCGCTGCAACCTCAAGGGCAGCTCGTTAGTCCTCACATCTGGAATACCAAGAGTGAGGCCCTCAAGCTATTCCTGTAATGCTGTGAGAGTCTCGGCCACATCGAGGTCACGAAGGATAGCCCTGCCAACAACCTCTCCTGTTGGGGCGGTAGCTGGCACTCTCAGGCGTACTACTGGCCGAACGGGACCAACATCTGCATGAACACATGAGTTTGATTAAGTCTTGACAGAATAAAGCACAAGGACATTATAAAAGAAAAACGATAAATAGGGATATGGTCAAAGAATTTACCAATGGCGCCCCATTGTTCGCCAGCCGGCAGTACTAAATCTGGATCACCCCGAAAGTCCATACCGGCATATGGATACTCGGAATAAACCATCTCCTGACGATCAAACCACCCAAAGAAGGTATCAGAAAAGGAAATATGAGACTGACCAGCATGCCTAGACATATGGTCGACCCATCTCTGCATACGTGGTTCAGTCGGTGAAGGTAAATCGAGTGCAATATATTACAGCTACATCAGTGGTATCTTTTCCAAGGCAAAGGCAGTCAAGTTAGAACCATAACATAAGTTCTTCAACCTCCCACTCTTCCCCTTGGTCAACTGTTCTTTCATCACAAGAAGCATTGCGTTGCACCAGTTGAACACCTTCAGTTGGAGACTTTCCAAGGCATACTGCATATAAGATCGGTTGGCTACATGAAGAGCCGCAGCACCAGCCATCCTACCAAAAGTGAACATAATAGTCCTGAGGGACCTGTCAGTGACATCACGGATGATTATCCTGTTGTCCTTACTTGGCTGATATCCCTCTCTGCAATACCGGTGAACATAATATCTCACAGATTCACCTCCTCGGGCCGAACCTGATAAAGAGATGGGGGCACTCGGCCTCGACAAGCCAGTCAAGAAACAGATGTCCACTACGGTCAAGGGGATGGATCTGCCCCTAGTCTTGAACACCTGGTTGGTCGGATCCCAAGCATCGAGAAAATACTGCAGCAAGTTGATTTTTTGTCTCATGCTAGAAATGCGGAAAAACTTCAGCAAGCCACAGTTCCGCAGTGCGTTTACTGTAACTGGATCATGTAAAGAAAGCATGTCCTCTTCTTCATGCTCACATTCTCGCCATGTAATAATCATCTTGCTCCAAAAATCTCTAAAAACAAACAAGAGAAGAGTTAGATCCTGATTTTGGTAAGAAACAGGCAAAATTTCCATAAAAAACTATGCATAAAATTCCTTCCTTGCGCCCATCGCACCTACAGTAGTGCTCTGGGTGTGTTGCATGTCAGATGGCCAGTAGACAGGCCAAAATCCAATGCGCCTTTCGATACACAAAGGGTGCGCTGAAGCCAAAGCGAGTTTTTCAAACCCCAGAGGCTGAAAAAAACTAGGAATCAAGCACAGAATGCAAAATGGGAAGCATGAAATGAAAGAGCTCAAGTCTAGCTCCTACCTGGTCCAGACGGTGCCGAGAATCGTCCACAGAATCTCCCGAAATCAGCTAATGAAAATCAAGGGGGGAAAGCACCTCCAAAGCTCCAACAAACCAAAGTTCAAATGAAATGGTAAAATGAGAGGTAAGAGCACTTTTACATTACTTTTTACGTAATTCGAGTAAAATATTAGTGTTCTAACTCATTTTTCAAACATGTATTGTTCATTTCTAGCTAGTTTGATGAAGCAATTAAAAATGCAGTACAATCTTTGAAAGAAAAAAACTATTTATGGTAAAGTCAAGAAATGACCGTTGCATCGAGCAATTTTAGCACATAGTTCAAGCTCGTTAAAAAGTAAACATAAGCCATGAGCAAATGTTTTCCCCCGCATTTAAGCTCATTAAGAAATGAACTATTTCCCGATAAATAACCATCGTGAATGTAGTACTTCAGCCTTTAAAAGCCTTGGTCGTGTTCTCATCGTCACCTCCACTCTGTATTGGCCGATCATTCACCTCCATTTGATTGTTTACCCCTTTTGAGGAATAGCTGTGAAGAGTGATCTCACTAGCCATCCTTGTAACACTGCCGTGATTGGAAAATTCCAAACCTTACCTGGAATCAACTGCTACGCAATTTTATCACTCGTTCCTCAAAAGATGAGTCTCCTTAAAGCTCTTTTCAACTGACTCATAAAATATGAAAAGATCACCAAGCCATTGGCCTGTCCAGCTCGTTAAAGGGACCGAAAGTGCTATCCCTCCTTTAGATTTTAATCTTTTCGGACCTGAGGGATTATTACACAAAAAGATCGAGCACTTGTTTTGTTCGGCTCGTTAAGAGTATCGAAAATTCATCCCTTCTGTATTGTTTTATACTTTTTCTAACTTAAGGGATTAGATGACGAAAAAAGAATTTTGGAGTTTCCTTTACGTTCCTTTTTAGACTCTCTAAAATTGAAAAGGATCGAGTTATCTTTGTCGTTAAGCTCGTTAAAACTTAATAGCGACAAACTTGTCCATAACAGACAAGAACGAGTTTCACTATCGCTAGGCTCATTAAAACATAGCGATGGGTTTGACCGAAGGGAAAATTATAGAACAAGCATATGTTATCCTCCTCAAGCTTGACAAAAATAAATAGGTACTGGTCAGGAATGACTGGGGAAAAATTGGGAAGAAAGCTTGAAGAAGCTTTGTTGGTAGCAAGTCGCTCTTGAACATGACACTTTCACTCTGCATCCATGTCGGGTTGGGTTGTTTCATTCACCGGTCACATCACCATGGTCCCATCACACCATCCACATTTGGGGTTAATGCTACCAGTCCATCACGTCAGTGTCACCGATATGTTCAAGAGAAGTCATTCAAGGAATTCACCTGTGTCTCACCCGCTACAATACATTTACACTCCATTCTTTCATGACCGCCACCCTGAACCTTATGTCATCAAATTGTTTTCACCTCCACTAAAATCATTTGCTCCGTTTCATGTCATTGATGTGGGATTCATTAAGGCCCTCCTATGATGGATCGCTTCTTGTCGACATTAGCTCATTATCCAAGAAGTCGATCTAGGAACACCCCGTTCAGTACTTTGAAGCTGGCATGCCTCAATGGCAAGTTTCTCACTTCCGGCAACAGGTTTACATCAATGACCTTCGACCAAAATATTTTGCATAGTGTTCGATGCCAAGTCCTTTATTCACACCACGTGAATTGTACTGCAGTACCTTGAAGGTCATTATCATTATCGGTGATTCCTCTTGCGCCTATTAACAGCTCACATCATTGGATGGTAATCAGGCGATGTCTTTCCATGTTTGACTCCAGAACATCTCTCACATGGATAGAATTATACTTCGAGTGAAGATTGAACGAGATTGAAGACCCCGAATCTAGTTTCATCCATCTGGGCTGCGATATATATTCAGGGAAATAAAGACATCAAATGTACATCATTGCTGCACAGATAATCATCCAATCAAAGGGATGATGACTCTACCAGAATCATTAGTATACACTCAGATGATTGTCTGTCCTATGTACATGAAAATTAATTTATAAAGCTAAGCATGGGAACGCCCGCCTCAGCTAGATCATGAAAATATTATGAAGATAATGTATCGTATTGTATCTTATTACAGGTCTCCTCCCAGCTTGAAAGAACTCCGGATCCTCATAATAAAGAATTTCACCCGACATCAAAAGATTAACGACCTCATGCTTTAGGGGGCAACTGTTATAGACATTTTTGGGCACTACAACCCCAAGCATGAAATGTCCATAAACCAAGGGCTCCTAAGTCCCTAAAAGTGTTGTTCTAACCCCTAAAGGAACAAGGTCAACTCATTATAGCTTCTCCCAGAAGTTCTCCATGAAAAACTGCTCAGAACTGGACAAAACATGATCATTTCAGCTGCTCCATAGGTAAAGTGCATTGCATCTCACCTAAATACACTATGTGGGCATGCTGCATTTCAAAAAGCCCTTCTATGGGGTGCGATGGGTGAGAAGTGACAAATGGCAGTGTCATTACACGAGGTGGAGAGGCATGGAAACTTCCAGAAACTTCTCTTGTGACACTTGCCTCTCTGAATTCGACCAAGGATGAGTAAGAGATCATCAATCTCCAAGTGGAAGCAAGAACTATCAGAGGGAAGACACTAATAAAATCACAAGGTGACTCATCTCCCTTACAGATATCTATATATGGATCCCTCATCCCAGAGATCCAGAGGCTGGAACTTTTCATATTGTAAGGAATTGTTGTTCGTTTCTTGAGAGAACATCAGATTGTTGGGTGATATAAGCTTTGTATGAGGTGAAGAGGGGCTTCCTTGCTGAGAGGATGATGCTAGGTCAGAACAACTGCTTGTAACTCCCTTGGCTCTTTCTTGTTTATCAATAAAAGTTATTCAAGTTTTCCTCCATACTCTTTTGTCATTTATGTTTTATGCATTTGTATGGTCAATTTACATCTGATCCTAGATTGTTTATGATTATAGATCCATGTTCTTGTATAGTGCTATGTTACTATGATCTTACAGGTACTCTATGAATCTGGGCGTACGAGGGAGCAAGTAGCGAAAGACTATCAAGAGAGAGAGGAGTCGCACTAGGAGATTAGCGCAAGATAGAGGTTGGTCTTCTTTGTTCTTCTCTCATCTATACTTTATAAAGGAAAAATGAAAGTAGCTTTACTTTGTTTGTTTCTAAGGTAGCTACCACACCTTAGTGGGATAAGCAGTTCTATATAGACACTTTTCCCTGTAACAACATACCGCATTGATCCAACAACAGAGAGCCAAATGGCATGATGCCCTCATAAAAAAGAAAGTATTCCGCGAAGGAGATTGGGCACTCCTATATGATTCCAGGTTTTAGGATTTTCCAGTGAAACTTCAGACTTGCTGCCTTGGACCATGCACAATCTAGAAGGTACATGATAATGGCACCATTACTTTAGCCACCATCGATGGATCTGGACATATGTTTAAGGAAAACGACCACCGAGTTCAATTGTACCACAAACCACTTACTCAAGAATCCTTCTACTAGCAACTCCGTGAAGACTCAGACATGCAGATTCTGGTTGAGAAAGAGAACTCTTCCTCACCTTTGGTTCATTAAATGATTTGATTGCTTTCAAATGTTGTACATAATTCTTTTCTTTTGTTTTTGTAAATTACTTTCTCTACAGAATTTTGCATTTCTGCCACTTTTGCATTTTGTTGTTCCTTTCAGATGGAACAACATGTTCACCATCCTACTGTTCCTTTTTGAAGGAACAACACTTCTGCATTTTGCTGTTCCTTTTGGATGGAACAACATTTTCACCATTTTGCTGTTCCTTTTCGAAGGAATAGCACTTCTACATTTTGCTGTTCCTTTTCGAAGGAACAATAGTTCCACCATTTTGTTGTTCCTTTTCGAAGGAACAACACTTCTACATTTTGCTATTCCTTTTTGAAGGAACAGTAGTTCCACTATTTTACTGTTCCTTTTCAAAGGAACAACACTTTTGCATTCTACTGTTCCGTTCTGAAGGAACAACATTTCCACCGTTTTGCTGTTTCTTTCCAAAGGAACAACACATTCATGTTTTGTTGTTCGTTTTCGAAGGAACAACACTTTCACGTTTTGTTGTCCCTTTTCCAAGGAACATCATTTCTACATTTTTGATGTTCATTTCCAAAGGAATAACACTTCTACCTTTCTGTTGCTCCTTTCCAAAGGAATAGCACTTTTATGTTTTGTTGTTCCCTTCCGAAGGAACAACACTTCTACATTTTTGTTGTTCCTTTCTGAAGGAACAACACTTTTGTTTTCCACTGTTCCTTTCCGAAGGAACAACACTTTCATTTTCTGTTATTCCTTTCCAAAGGAACAATACTTTCATTTTTCTAGTGTTCCCTTCCAAAGGAACAACATTTTCACATTTTTTGTTTGCACTTGTTTTCTTTGCTATTCCAACTAAGGGACAACTACTGTTCCTCTTAATGAACAATAGTTTTGAGCATGTTTGTTGTTCTATCTTGAGAACAACATTTTTAGAGTGTGTTTTCTTCTTTGTGTGTTTTACCATTTAGACCGTTTTTGTGAGTCATGGTCATCTAATGCACATCTATACATTTATGCAACAATACAAGAACTATAGGATACTAAAATCAGCAAATTACATAAAAATTGTTATCTTTAGAAGAAATTGCTTTGAATTGATGAGAGAAAAGAGGGAAGGACACAACTATTGATCACCTTGCTATTATTATTTTACTAACACTGATATGATTGATTATTTTTATCATGATGGTTCTTCCTAAACCCCCATAATTCTCTTTTATCATTATTATTGAATAAAAATAAGGGAATATTTTTCTCTATTGAGATGTTAAGACTTCTTCCACCATCCCTACTATTAAGGAGTGTTTAACCACCCTTTGTATATAAATAGGAAAAGTCCTATATAAAAGAAAAAAGAAGAAAAAGAAAAATGTTTATATGATTGCTAACATGATTTGTAAGATGAAGGATAGGGGGTCTCATCAAGAGCCAGCCTACCATGATCATAAGGAAGAAAGTGAAGTGGCATTCCCACTATGGCCACCACACAAGGGATATGATCCAAGAGGCACATCAGAAAATAAAAATTCCTTGGTATAGGAGGTCTCATCATGAGCCGGCCTGCCCACCTTTCACTCCCTCCTGATGAATGGCATTGTGATTCATCTGGTTACCAAGCCAGCATAATGGTCTCCATTCTGACATTGCACAGCACTTTCCTAGGCATACACAAAGGATTATGGTTCCAAGGGTGAAATAAACAACTTTTTGAAGGTTATGGACACCTATGGGCAACAGAGCTCTATTGATGGTATTGAAGTCATATTTCTTATACACCAATAGTAATTATAAAACCCTTCTTCTTATATCTTTATCAATGGTTCAAATGAGATTATGTATATAACCCTTACGAACCTTTGATACATGAAAATTAATTACAAATCAATTATGATGGTAAAAGACAATAATGACCACATAGGACCTTTTATGCATGTTAACTGTCCTATCCTCCAATTCTTGCATCATATCACGACATTTCTTAAGCGATTCTATTATATTCCTCGATTTTAGAAATCCGCTCGTCATTGTAAACATGGAATTTTTGTATACACTATTCCTTTATGATCTATACTATGGCAGTTTAGCATGCTACTCCTACATTTAACAGACGAAGATGGCCTATCATATTATGGGGGGGGGGGCGCCCAGGTGATCCCCATAATTCATTGGCATACGTGTTAGCTTATTATTCAGAATAATTAATTACTCGGGAATAGCAAAGCTTAATGGTATTTTGTTTCCCAATATGCGGGGCTTACTGTTCTGAAGTTATTTCCGTGTTTTGCTCTACAAAAATTAGCAATAAGTTTGAAATTTGAATAGCTTGTTGTTCCATCATCTTCTCTGTGTTTGCTAACGGTGAGCTAAAAATTTGAACAACATGCTGTTCCATTACTATCTCTATGTTTTTTATAGTGTGCTAAGCATGGGAGGAAGATCAATTCGTAGTCAGCCACAAGTGTTGATGGTCTCCAATGCTGCACAAGAGATCCTAGTGAGGGCATGATGGCTATTTTATCTTAACCGTCTACAACAATTTAAGGAGACGGTGGCAACTGAGTTTCTACAGAACTTGCATGAAAATTATTCCATGGTGAGAGGGAGACAGATAGAAGTCACTGAGGACATAATTGCAGAAGTTTTGGGACTGCTAGCCATTGGACCTGTGTGGACACTGAAAAAGTTGAGACTGTGAGATGCCATAAAAATCTTCCAGGATGAAGGACAGAGCCTGACTGTAAAAGGGAAGGGAGTTTTACCGGCAACCTTGGGAGAGCCATGGGTGGAATTGGCGAGAATTATCCAGAGCTACATCACTTGTGACGACAGGAAAGATGTGGTAAGACCATGCCATCTTGAACTTTTAGTCGTGTTAAAGAAAAAGTGCGCTCTGAATTTTCATGTGTTTTTGAATTCTTTATTACAGGATGTTGCTCGAAGTATGAAGAAATCTCGCCATTTACAGTCAGTAGTAAACCACCATTGGTTAATACGACTGATAGTCAACCATAGTCTTGCCCAACAATAGAGCAGTTGAGAAGAACTAATTTTTGCAATAGATGGTGGACTGGCTTTGTCAGCCCCAAAAGGAAAACATTTTGCCAGTACATCAAGCAGACCACTGAAACGAAGGAAATCTGTTAGATTGGCAAGGATGAGGGGAATACTGAGAAATTGCCAGGAAAATAGTAGTCAACCTGTGGAGGTACATGATTCAAGAGACGAACAACCCCAACAATTGGAAGGTGGAGAGAATGAAAAATAATTGGAGGAAAATGATGAAGGAGGACCAGAGGAAGAGACTAAGCAATACGGTCAGGAGGAAGGGGAAGTAGAGCAACGCAGTGGAAGCCTACTGTGAAACCCACTGTAAGAAGATGAGCTGGCCTAGATTCTGGCTAATATGGGTGAATATGTCGAAGCTCAAAGCCCACTTAACCCCCACACCGAAGAAGGACTGCAGGAGCACTCTGCCCATGATAAAAGTGCACTCGAGCAACTGTGTGATGAGGAAGAAGGACCGCAGGAGCACTCTTCCCATGGTAAAAGTGCATCCAAAGAACTTTGTGACGAAGAGGAAGGAGAAGAGGATCACTATACTCATAATGAGAGTGTATCTGGGGAGAAGAATGACAAGAATGAAGAAGGGGAACAATCTATTCCTATTCAGAATACACCAGAAGAATTCCTCGATGAAGAAGGGGTACAAGAAGAGGTTACCCAGGAAGTAGCAGAGCAAGCTAGGGTTTCTACCCCTGAACAACCTGATCAGAATAGCACTAAAGAAGCACCCCAAGAATAAAATAAGGAAATTGGCCAAGACGAAGGCACAACACTTGAGGTACAAATCCCAGGCCCTAGTAAACGAATGGTTGTTCCTTCCAAGAAAACAGAGGAAATTAAAAGATTGTGAAAGGAACAACAGAGACTACTTAACGTGATTAAGCAACTTCGACAATAGATAAGGGTTTTTAAAATGGCGAAGAAGTCAAAAGGAACCTCTGTGGTAAAGCATGCAACCACTTAGACAAAACCCCTTAAGAAAAAGATCAAGAGGACTCCAGTCCAACCTATCATTCAAAACCGAAAGGGACAACATCTATCTGTTGTCCATGTCGAAGTACAAACAGAGAACATATCTGCCTATGATAAGGAAATTCAGACAGAGGCACCATCCTCTAAGGAAACTCGGACCATAAAGATGAGATGTTGTGATAAGAAGATCCAAGTAGATCTCCCGCCTACAACTATTATGTTAGATAATTACCTGAGGACAATAACTCTACAAAAGGATTTGGCACAATCCCAACAAACAATAGAGAAACTTATAGAGCACACTGTCCCTCGAGAAAAATATGAGAAATTACAACAGTAGTTGAGGAAAGTTAACATATCTGAAAGCCAAGCCTTTGAAGGATGGCAAAAGGCAGAAGAAAGAGTCAAAAAGGTAACTCATAGACTAGACATAGTCACCAAACAAATGGATACCTTATGCTCTATGTATATACTGACGTTCTAGTGTGTAGGGCACCTGCTAGGAACTATGCTTTGTATTTAATGGAAGGATATTTACAATTGAAAATTAAAGTTGTCAAAGCAGGAGTACCTATAGAGATAAAAGCCATTGACGACTTCATAAATTGTTGTAAGCATTACAAGGTGAAAGTTCAACGATTGTTATGTGAATTATATTTTCACAATCTTGTATTAGATGGAGAAACAGATCAGAACCCTAGCCCTTTTCTGGGTGATATCCAACTACAGGTATTCATTTATTTTGCTGTTAATCAAATAAAGTGGCTTAAAGCCTACAATTTCTTTCAAAGACGGGAGAATGCATTAGACTTATGGGTGAGAGGTGAACCTAGAGACCCACAACAATTATGAAATAAACATAGGAGCCTAATGAGAACTCAAGGAGTGATCAAGGCATTGGGACCTATCCACACAATAGTCATCCGGCAAGGGCTAGAACACTTATTTACTATCAAAGACCTCACCATAGCAGCAGCCAAATTTCAATACCAGACTTCTAATTTGAACATCCAAAACTGAGAACCATTCGATTATGAGAGCTTTAAGCTAGCTGCTGACCGCTTGGGTATCTATGGTGACCTCATTTTGAGAGAAGGCTCATCTTGGTTAGGCTCTAGGTTTAGAAGTCTAATTATTTGGCACCCTAAACCAGGATATCAAGCCTTATATGAAATGCCTAAACGTCAGACAGGACATTTTTTTGAATTCCTAGCCAGCCATCATGGTTGTAGACCACCTCATGAGATCCCTTCTCCACCCTATTCCCTGACTACCTTGCACGTCAATTAAAATGTTTTCATGAGGGCATGAAATAGGGTAAGCAGGGGGGTGTGTTGAGCACTAGAGAAGGTACGTAATTACCACTTATTTTGTCATCTTTTCCTTAAATTCATAACTTCTTTACACTATGAAATAAGTATATGGTGAAATATTATGATAAAGTTTAGAAGATTTGTGTGCAATGTAAAATGACTAACAATTACCCTTTTCCTATGCAGAGAAAGAAGAAAAAGGAAGATCGCCATTCCAAAGGAAAAGAAAAGATGAAATTAACTACTATCCCTTTGACAGGGAACTGCATACAAACAAGGCAATCTACATTGGAGCATATAAGCCAGGAAAAGGAAGGGGAGATACCAAATAGGCACAAGAGAACAAGAAGATAACTGAGAGCTAACAAGATGGCGAATCCCTCACGATCCTTTGATCCTGAGGGATCGCTACCTTAACGATTATCTGCATCATTGATATTTCTTGTCAGCTGTTGTAAGAAGGGACAACATTGATAGGCTAGGGGACGAACTATTGGTGTTTTTATGAAATTCACTATTGTAACAGAAACTTTGATCATCGAATCTCTTTAAAAGAGAAATTTTTGTAACTTTGTTTTGATGCTTAATATTTAAACTCTGGTTGTTGTTCCGTCTATGATTTTGGAGTAATCTTAGGCAATGCGTCCCTGGAGGCTAAGGGCCCAGCCCTGGTGGATCACTTGCTCCTGTACCATTATTTTCTGATTCTAAGTCACGTGTGGTTTGATTTCTCTTATTCGCTTTGTTCAGTAATCTGTTGTTCTTTATTATTTCATGTATTAGCTCTGGTATATTTCCTTCCTATTTGAATAGTAATGTTATTCTCTACAACAGGAATGTTATGCTATTCATTCTAAACTTATATCGCATTGTCATTCCTTTAACGAACTGATATTATCATATAACATTGTTGTTCCTTCCAGATTTCCATTGTTGTTCGTTTACAGAGTAACAGTGTTGTGTATTTATAAATCAGTATTATTGTCTATTTATCTATGGTTTACTTCCAAACATGATTGCTATTCATTTGGGATTGTTGTTCCACCGTGATCACAATTGTTGTTTCTTCATAACCGTGATTAATAATTGTTGTACCGAAACTCAGATTACTGTTTCTTTCAATATAGAAGTGTTGTGTGTAATATTTGATTTGGTTTGTTGTGCATTTACATTTGATTCAGGTTGTTATTCAATATTTCAATACTTCACTTTAGTTTGTTGTTCCATTTCCGTTTACTATTTAAATTGTTTTTGAGATAAAGATTGTTGCTTAATTCCTGTAGATTACACTTACTGCCTCATTCATTTTTGTAGATTAAAGATTTGTTGTTCAATCTTGTTAAATAGATTAGTTGTTGTTCCTTTTTCTATTATTTGAATTATCATTGCTTTGGTGTGAACAGAATAATCTGAAACTGTAGTGAACATTGACTATTGTGTCCAGTTCCCAGGTTGATGATATTTTCTTTGATTTCTTTTCAATTACATCAGTTTACAAAGGGAAGAGTTATTATTACTGAACCCTTGACTGATGAAGTATTGTAGTTTCTTCATTGAATGATTTAGTTACAAGCATTTCCAGTTCTTTCCATTACATTTAGAAGTTTGTTTTCAGCATTTAGTTACTTTTGCAGAAGCACTATACTACTAGCATTACTTTGACAAATGACCGCCTCAAACTATGCACACACTTTGAAATAACAAATCGTACTTGGATTGATAATTAATGTAGGGTAAATAGAGGTGAAAAGGACCCTTTTTACTACACGACACAAACTATATGAGGATTATGTAAGATAATATAATATTTCAGAATAACGCTGGCCATCTCTGTGCCTGATTCAGAATTACAACTTTTTAGCATATGGAGATCTGTACGCGGGTTACTCTATAGAGAAGCATGTACACACAAGGGTTGCCTTAGATGAAGTAGCACATATATTTTCGCATATGATCATGGTTTGAGTTGATTTTGTGTGTTGATGCAGTATTCTGAGTTCAGTTTTATGTTTTGGTTACAATTATCTCACTGTTATATTTGAATTAAGTGTATATTTTCTTCAGTTGATCTACAGGATGTGATGTATTAAAGCAAGTGGATCCAATGTGAAAATTTATGAAGTGTGGTCTACGGGTGTTGTTGAGGGTTGGAACCTTTAGTGAGGATGTTGAAGCTTCTTACCAATAGTAGCTTGTAGTTAGTTCTAGGGTTCGAAGCTTCGTTATGGTAGGAGTCAGAGAACAAATGAAGGTTGTAGCCTTCAACAGGTGGGCATCTGTGTACTAGCATGATTCTGTGCCAGTACAAGAATTTAAGAAGTTTTAATACTCAGACAACAATAGCGGTGGTTTTCTCTCACATGGAATTTCCACCGTAAATACTGGTGTTCATGTGTGTTTATTATGTGTGATACTTTATAATGTTCTTACCGCACCTGATTACTTCTTATAAAATGCCTCATAAATGTCTTACATTCTGGTTTAATTTTAATAAATAAAAAATTAGTTTTTTTACAAGTTTACTAAGAATATGCTAGTTTAGTTTATAACAGTCGCGTACATATGTGAGTTGGATTCAGTAAATTCACGTACATATTTCACAAAAAAAAATTATTATTGTGATTTTTTAAAATGCTCATTCACGCCCCTCTCAGTACTTTTCCCAACAGAAAACCATTAGATCGGTTCTCTATCAAATGTCAAAACCAAAGGAAAGTCGAATGGACGAGGGAGGCTTAGGGTATATGGCTGGGTTTTGTTCCAACAAAATATCAGCTCTTCTATGACCTAAAGTTAATACCCACTATTAAAACCACCAGGTACAAATGTCACATGATAATCACATGGGAAGCAAGTGCCTAGGCCATGCTAAAGTTTCCAAGTGTTCATCACATGTGAACACTAAATCAAGAGTAGGTCTAATTATTTGACATGTGCACCATAATTCAAGCGTTCAAATTGGAAATGAAACATGAATAATCAATGGGATACAAGTTCGAATGAATATGAGAGATAGAACAAAATGATTAAATGGTATGTGGCTCTAGACTATGTTCTATTTTTAGTTCAAATGTGTAATATGTATCAGTCCCCATATGGATATTATGATTACCAAGATATATATCTGAATTCCAATATTGATATAATTAAAATGAAACATTAAGTGTGGATAATGATATTATGAGAATGGAAACTAATTTTAAACAATGAAATACTTATACAAGTAAACATTCCAAACTACCTTATTCCACTATTGCAGTTATATGAAAAGTTAAACTAGAGCATCTAAGATTAGCAATGTTGTAAGTACACTAAATATTGCATGAAAATAAAAAAGTTAGGTGTGGAAATTAGGTATGTTGCACTTAACTTCATCACACTATATGGTTCACTTTGTATAACATGTAACATATATTTCCTATACTACACATGGATATCATTTCTAATCCTCGCAATCCCTCATCATAGAGACTTAGGCTTTCGCATGTATTATAACCATGCTTTATATTTAAAATCATATACTAGATTTTAGGTTGCCTCCTTCCCCTATACATATTATGTCATTATTTTAATTTATTTTTTTTCCTTATGCTTTGGTGCAGAAATGTACATCTCCTATCACATGTGGTCCCACATGTCCATGTGCTCTAAGTCACATGAAATAATCACTAGGCATATACACACCTACCCCCACATGTTCCTCAGGTTCACTCACTTATATCTTTGAATATAGTCCAAAGGGGGTGATGAATTACACTATTTTGGCTATAGATAATTAGAACTTTTTTTTATATTTTTTCTCATTGCATCCTTTGGTCATTGTGGCTCTGATTCTATTGAGCAGCTATGGTTTTTAATTGTTCCTTTCCAGCTAATACGTTAAACCAAGAGTTGCTTTATTGCATTTGCATCAAGTTGGATTCCCTTGTTAGAGTGGTTTGAGTTACAATCACCCAAATAAGGTATGAAAATAGATCTTATATTTAAGGGTTTTTCTTGTCATGTCATGCACATTTCTATCTTCTTGTTTTGTTGACCTTTTTGGTTTAACAAGCCAATTTACATCTTATGCAGGTCATGTTACTCAATAATTTTGTTATCGCAGGTCTGAGACCCCACCTCTCTTTTCCTTCTTTTTTCACTCTACTTTTTTGTATTTATGCTATTCGTGACTGTAGGTAGCTTCCTTGAAGCACCCTTTGTTGTAGAGTAAAGTTTTTACCCATTACATTTTCACTTTAGGTTTATTATAATTGTTAATTGGAATGCATTATCACTATTTTTCTTCCATCATACATTTTAGAAAGGAAATGATGACCTCCAATGCCATTTCTCCTTTGCAAGGTTTCTCACATGCTTGAGGTAATTCCTTCCTTCATCTTCAGGGCTTGGTTTTGAAACCTAAGAGTATATTTGTTTAGATTTAGTCTAGTTCCTATGATGGATTTTTTCTTTTGTTCGATGGGATTTTAATTATTTGTCATTGGTTTTTCTTTTTATTTCATATTACATAAGGCCATGCTAATAAATTTTTACTCATAGGTCAGAGCCTAAATTCTAGCGTAGAATGGATGATTTTTGGCCCAAAATACCACCTAGAGTTTTGCTACCTTTTAAGGGTTTTACAAAGTTCATATTGTTACAAGGTTATTTTTCATGTCTATTAGGTATTTATGATATATTATTCTTTTTTCCTAATTCTATACATCTATTCTACGTGTAAGCTAGATGGTCCTTGAAGCAACCCTTTGCAACTATTAAAATTCTCTCCTACTCATGTTTCTCTTATTAGCTTAGTTATATCTTTTTTGCCAATATCATTAACTATATTAATATACTAATAGCTTCTATGTTACTCTATGATAAATATTCCTAATCCCTAGAATATATTTTGAGCATTTCCTAGAGTTATGTCATATTTTTCTCTATTAAAAGGAATACCCATAATTCTTCTCAAACCTTTCTCTATAGGATGGACGTCCTCTGCATTTTTGGTATAGTTTTACATTTTTATTTGATCTTCCTCTAAGATCCTATGTATGTGTAATTTAAAGGAATTTGGGTAAATGTTGGGACATGGCTTGTCAATTGGGGTTCTCTGACGGACCTTAGTAGCCCCCTTTTTTGAATGAATTTCAAGTTGGTTGTTGTTAGTCACTCCAATGCAATGTGATCACAATATTTTATATTGTTAATGCAAGGAATTTGAAAATTTTCAATATTGAACCAATTGCACGTGAATTTGTTTTCACGATATTTAATGTCGGAGCTACATTAAAATTTGTAACTGTATGGCCAACAATGTCATAGCCCTTACAAACTTTGTATTAAAATATAACTCTTTTCCTAGCTTAATATTTATTATTATTCTATGATTTTTTTCCATCCTTTGAAAGTTCACATTCATAAACAGTAGGTTCATTCATTTTTCAATTATGTGTATATATTTTCCAAATATATTTTGACCCCCTCGATTCTAACTAATTCTATCCACAACGTATTAAAACTCAAGTATTATTCCATGCTTTTGGAATTTATGATTACGTCCAAATTGGTCCTCTTAATACAATTCAAGATGTATTTACATTGTGCAAAGGCCTCGCTGCGCTTTCTAATATTTTCCTCAGTAATTTCACCTTATAAAGCATTTTAAAGCAGTTGAAATTGTTTTTAAAACATTTTAAAGCATCTCAAATTATTTTTAAAGCATTGTGCATTGTAAATTGTTTTTAAAGTATTTTAAGTGGTTCTTAAAGCATTTTAATGCATTTTAAATTGTTTTTAAAGCGTTTTAAAGCATTTTACATTGTTTTTAAGGCAATTTAAAGCATTTTAAATTGTTCTTAAAGCATTTTAAATGGTTTTTAAAGTATTTAAAATTGTTTATAAAACATTTCAAATTATTTTTAATGCATTTTAAATTCTTTTTAATGTATTTTAAAACCATTTTAAATTGTTTTCAAAGCATTCTAAAAACACTTTAAAGCATTTTAAAAGCATTTAAAAGTATTTTAAAGCATTTTCAATTGTTTTTAAAGCATTTTGATGATGATCATGATGATGGTTATCATCCACTCAGACCAAACTTTGGTCTATTGGACCTAAAGAAACGAATTATTTATTTCGATTTAAGATTTAAGTCCTATGCTCAAAAAGCTTGGAGAGAAGCGTCCCGAGCTCACTGTAATTTTGACAACGTAAAAGGCTAGGAAGGTAAGTATTGCAACAAAGATTTTAAAACTGAGTTCTAATGTGGTTGTACGTGGGGCACTCTAAGAGGAAGTGATTTTCATCCTTGACATTCATATTCTCATAGAGATGGCAGAACCTTTCCATCCATGGTGTTTTAGGAACTGCCCAATGACTTGTTTCACTATGGATCTCATGAGAGTTCATTCTAATCTTGCCCATGTTAATTTTCTTCTTTGAGCTAGTTAAAAGAGAGATACTTCTGATCTTGTAGGGTGGGGTTGATGACTTCCTTATAATATCTTAATTTTCTTTTAGATGCTAAATCTTTCTCACACCACATTTTTTCTTTGAACTTAGAAGACAAAATTTATAGTCCTGATGATGAACCACAGACGATGGTTTGAAATTTTGATACATAAAACAGTAAAATGTGATGAATCTCGAGGAGAGAACCACAAAAAATTAAGATCGCAGAAGTGTCAAATCTATTATTAATATTTTTAATGTTATTAATGTTTTGCAATGCAACATTCTCGTCGATCTCCCAATGGTTTAAAAAGGCCCTAGTGTCTTTATGCCAACCTCGTTTGAGACTTAGGTGGTTTTGGATGGAATTTAAAGGTAGCTTAGGAAGTCTATGGTCTCCTATGCTATTGAGTTTGTGTTTGTACAAGAGAAGCCTAGTCATAGCTAGGCTCTCGATAGGTGAAAGACCCACTTCTATAAGGAGAATAGTATAGGGTGTGTCGCTTTCAATTTTGAGCTTATATGATATAAAACACTTCTAGATTTGCTCAATATTTCTCCAGGATTCTCTAGAGATGCTACAACCCCAAACCTCACATCCATATAAAATAACTGGAGTGACTAAAGTTTCAAAGAGGAACTTCTTTCTATCCGACATTATGAGGTTTGTCGTTTTACAATTATTTTCAAGACCAAAATAAGACTTCCATCCCCCATTAATGCTTTTCTCAATGCTATAGTTCTAGTTGAGCTTGCGATGAATATCAATTCCTAGGTACTTGTAGGAAGACACTTCCTCCAAGTTACTATTGTCATACATAAAATTAACATAAGTGTCCTTCTTGGATTTGATAGTCATAACTTTTGTTTTTTCAGTGTTAAAAATCATACCGATCGTAGAGCAGAAATCCTTAAGTATAAGTTTCTTATCAAGATCAGATGGGCACCTTGCGAGAGGAACACTATCATCAGCGTAGAGAAGAAGGATGATGACTATCCATGCTAAGATCATGCCAGCACATCGTGCTTCCTCTAAACAACCCTCTAGCTTGTCGATGTAAATGCCAAATAAGGTATTATCAATGTAAATGCTTTTAAAAGCATTCTAAATTGTTTTTAAAGCATTTTAAACTGTTCTAAAAGGATTTTAAAGCATTTTGAATTGTTTTTAACTCATTTTAAATTGTTTTTAATGAATTTTAAATTATTTTTAAAGCATTTTAAATTCTTTTTGAAGAATTTTAAGACATTTTTAAACCATTTTAAAAACATTTTAGAGTATTTTAAATCATTTTAAATTGGTTTTATACAATTTCCAATTGTTTTGAAAGCATTTTAAAGCGTTTTAAATGTATTTTAAAGCATTTTAAGATTCTGTTCTAGCATTTTAAAGCATTTTAAAAACATTTTAAATGCATTTTAAAAATATTTTGAAATTATTTTAAAGTATTTTAAATCATTTTTTTTGGTGGACATTGTCTGTACAATTATTTTCATTGGGTGTTGATGTCCTTTAAATAAGCTTGAAGGATTTTTTTATTCCTTGACTAAAATTAAGAATAAGATGGTGTTCATGCTATGCAAGACTCATTTATGATTATCTCGACCGTGAGATTAAGCCTCACCTTTAAAATTAGACCTTTTCGACCATTGTATTTCCGAGCTAGCAAGGTCATATGGGAGGTTTATGTAGGGGATCTCAATGTTCGAGTCCTTATCACTAAATTAAATGTCATAGTATTTGTTTGGTTTTACTTTTAATAATATAAATAACAACAATTACCTCAATTGTTATTCAAAATGGTTTGATAGATAACATGACTATGAGCATAATATAATCATTTATTTATTTTCCTTCACGATGGAGAAATGTTATTATTATTCCTACTTTAACATACCATATCCATTCAATCACTAGTTCTTACACTTCTATTACATGAATAGTCCACGTACACTAAAGTGTTTCACTTCAATACTATCCTCCACGCAATTCATTAATTAGTAATTATGTTCATGTATTATTATCAGCAATTTGACATGAATTAGACTTTGGTTCCTTATTTCAATTTCACCTTGTGCTTCCTCCCATATCCTCGTTAAAAAAATTGGCTTCATTGAGTTTTCTTATTTTTCATGCATTAAATTAGTTGTGATAGTAATAATTATACTTTAGGGAAATTATTACATTAAATGAATATTTGAAATTATAATCTTAAATTAATTTTTTGCATAATAAATACGCTGAGTTATAATAATAATTGTAATAATCAATATTTTAGGTAAACAGATATTAAAAAAAAAATCCAATAAAATATAAATAATTAAAAATTAATAAATAAAAACAAAACATGAATTAAATAGAATATTAATTTTTAATTAAACAAAAACCAAAACCTTATCTCACTTCTCATCCTTACCATTCTTTTGCCTCCTTAAAAGCATTAAATTTTGAAGTGTTAAAAAGGAAAGGAAGTATGGGTTATGAACCCAAAGCACTCTTTAATACCCATTTTAAATACGCCATGTGGAGACTTAAACTATGAATGATGGTCTGAGACTATTAAATTATAAAGAAGCGAGATCAATTTTCAAATTGGATGTAGGTAGTACAGTGTATGACTCTTCCATTTCATCCATCTCATGCTTCCCGGGTCCATATTTATTATATCATAAGCTATCTCTTAATGGCTCGGGTGAAAAGTTCCTAATACAATGGCTACTAGGCTACCTTCTTCATAGACACGCCCAGCAGGTTTCCTGTCTTCTTAACTAGCTTACTTTCTCAGAGTCGGAGCATACCCTGACGGTGAGGCCTGAAACTGGGTGCAAGGGCATACCAGCAAGAGAGAAACGATCAGAGAAAAAGGACACTTTAAAAAGGAAAGGAAGTATGTGTTATGAACCCAGAGCAGTCTTTAATAACCATTTTAACTATGAATGATCGTTTGAGTCTACTTAAATTATAAAGAAAGGTGAGTGGGTATGAGGAATACCCTTTTAAAAATTGACTATCAACTACCCATCGTGTTGTTCAACATGATTAACTTTTGATCAGATTTTCACCTGATATCCACTCAAACTGTGCGATTAAAAAGTTCTAACGACCCACATTTAATCGAGCCTTACTTAATGGGACTTTTATCTCTCTCTTTGTGAGCCCAAGAGAAGTGTTAAATGTTTTGAAGAAGAATTTCAAATAAAGTTTAATACATACATACATATATTAAAATTATTATATATAAGACATGTATTACGTTAAAATTCATTTATATTATATATGTATTCTTTAATATATACATATATAAAATATGTTATTTGAAACTTAAATTTATGCATTATATTTTATAGATTATATATATTATTGAGATTTCATACAAGATTATACTATATAAGTTGTTTAGAAAATTATTTGATATTTATGATAAGTAGAAATTTTAAATTTATAACTAACATTTAAGATATATATATAGATTTCAGATTTCATTCATTTAAACTCAGTTTTTATTTTTAACGGTTGAATGAAGAAATTGTGCAAGAATGAATTTATCATGGGAGGAGCATTGAGATTTCATGGCAGTTTTTTTTAAAAATGCAAACATTTAACATTTAAAAGGGAAACTATATTAAATTTAATATTTTGAATCTTCTCTTGCATTTATGGAAAGTAAGTTCATGTTAAATACATCATTTATGACATAATGTTTTATATACTAGGTTTTTTTGGTTGGATGTCACCTAAGGTCCTAAGGTAAAAAATAAATTTCATTAATAATGTATTTGAGATAATGAGGAGAACATTACCAAAAGTAAGGTGATGTTTTAATTTCATGTTTTATATTTGAGAATTAATTTATATATTTTATTTTAATGCAATAGATATTATTGAATTGATTTATAACGTGGGGGATTTGAGAGGAAATTCATTTAAATCTAATATGTATTAGAAAATAGTTATTCTTAATGTAATTTCATTTGGGAAGTTAGGAGACTTAAAATGAAACGAACTTCGAGACATTTAACAGGAGATGTAGAAGATTGTTCAAAAAAAGAGAGAGGGTGGTAGCTTTGGGGAATAAGACTTTAACTATTACAACCATCTAGTACATGATGCAAATGGTCTCCTTCATTCTAACATGGAGATTTGATTAATGATATTATAGTTGTTTTCTTTTATTTTCTTCCCTTGTGTTCTATTTTAATTTCAATTTCATGGATGGGTTCATTGTTCGAGAATTGTGGCTTAACTTGATTATGCATTATTATTAAAGACATTAAATGATTTTAGATACCTTGAAATACTTGATATATAGGGTTTTAGAATCATATTTTCACTTTATATTTTCACTTTATTGGTGCAGATTTAATCCCATGAATACATAATATTTAGGGTTATGTGCATTCTAAATCCAAAAGCCATAAACACCAATTCTATAAATTTTATTTGGTTTTTTATTTTATTACTGTTTTCACTATTTTTGCTCACCAGCAATCATGAAATTATTTTCCATTACTTGAATTTTTCAAATTGTCTAATGTTTCACACATTATATTTAATTTAAAATCTCTCCAATATTTCTTATTTTAAATTGTTAAGTTAGATTATTCTAATTGCTACTTAGGTTAAATAATAATAATACTTAATGTTATGTTATTTAAACCACATAGGTTAATTAGATTATTTACCACCACTATGCTTTAATTTCTTTCTTTTCTATAATTTTAATTTTATTTCTCACTAACCTTTGTGAATTATGATATATATTAATTTACCTCATTTGCCATTAATGAAGTTTTAATTCTATAGGTTTTCATGAGTTATGTACCTACAATATTTTTTTCCAAAAAAAACCATGATTTTATTTAAAGCACTCTACGTTGAATAATTTTCTGTATTTCTTTGTTTAATTAGAAAATATATTTAATTCGCACTATTTTAAAATGACAATTAAATTTTGATTATCATTATCGAATACCCCCTACTGTGAAAGGTAGGCTAACTCTTGTCACCTAGAGTAGGAGGATCTAGGATCCTGAGTGATGTGGTCTGAGGTTTTCCTGAATTACTGGGAAAATTTGAGTACCAACATATACACTCAAAATAACCTTTAGCATTAACGTGAATAAAATTTCACAATATCATTATTTACTTCTTCTTCAAGTCAAACATAGTTTCCCTTCACAGTTGTTATAACTTTCACCATAAGTAATTCATAATAGCCATTAACAATTAAATCTCATGGGCCTGAGTAAATCCATAGCTGGGAAATAGTCTTTTGTAATTAAATCATTCCATATTGAATGAAAGAGTATACAAAGAATTCAAACACGAATAAGGACATATCTAGCCAACAATATTTCTCTCACAACGATATGGGAAAAGGAATGTTCCTCGCAACTGATTTGAACTACTAGTGACTTCCATCACACTCATGCTTCTTGATTCCCTCTTGACTGCCCCACAACCAAATTTTCTCCTAGAATTTCCACTCATTAATATATTTTAATTCTTGTCCAAGAATATTTTTAGCATTTTCTTTCTTGTAAGTTCATCCTAACTTTTTTTGTGTGATTTTTCTTTTTAAATATAGCAAAAATATCTTCTTTTTACACAACTTAGAATTTCTCTCGAGCTATGCTTATGTTAAGATTTTTCCTTCATAAGAATCCCTTATTGTTATTATGCTCATCCATTTACCCAACATAAAATTTCTCTCCAATAAACTGTATCTTTGTATGTAACATAATATTTCTCTCCCATTATGCCAATTCCCTTGTGGCAATCTTTATCCTCGGAATTTTGGTAGAAATTGGCAAGGGGAATTTAGGAAGGTGCACCATTTGGGCTAACCACTTAAAAAACTACTAGACAAGAATGAATAGCACACTAATCGTGTGTTATTTTCTATATCATTTCCAAAATAAATAAGATAATTACTCATCATAAAATTATTTACATAAATAGTTCTGCTTAAGCTATGTCCCCATGACCAAATAGTAAAATAGTAATCATGTCTATAAAAGTAGTTAGACTAGGGGAATCATATATTACCATCCTTGAAATAAAAACCATCCTTAGTTTTCCCTCAATTTCAACACTACTAAATATGTGAAGGAAACTCCTCCCACATATATTTCTTATCTCTAAGATAATCTTGTGAGGGTTGAAGTGCTTCCCTTGCACTTTAATCTGGGAAATCACTAAATTATGGAGTAAAATTAGCTGATGTTTGAAATTCTCATTTTTTTCCAACATACTGTCATCCATCCGAAAAAGGTGTTATAAATTTACATTCATGAACTCAATAAGTGTCGACAAAATTTACCTAACAAGGGTCATCAACATGCACCAGACAAGGGTCATCAATGTTGTATCTTTGTAGATAACTCTAGGTTGGGGAACTCTGCCAAAGAATCTAAGGGTTTTAATTGAGTTGGATGACTCATGCATTGAAACCTTAACACTTTTATAATCCAATTATTTCTGAGAAGTTCAAAGGGTTGATTTTCATTCATAACAACATAAAACATTTTAATTGATATTAAAAGTGGAAAGGAAGCATCTATGCGATAATCAAACTTTTATATTGTATACTTAATTAATCAAATACAGTTGATGCATGTAGAGGAATTATACAACCAAACAATATATATTCAAGAAAATACGGAAGGTAACAATTTAAAGATGGAGAGGAACTAATTTAAAGAGATTATTCAATTAGTATATCTCCATAAACATGGTAAATTTGCAGCGATCTATCGTGGAAGTTAATAATTAACTCTACCTTACCCTAAATCCTATGTTACCTTGAACATATGATGCAAAACATAGATGAACAAACCAAAAATTATCACATGAGTACAAATTATATTAAGAGTTAACTCATAATCCTTTGGTTATCTCCAAAAAAAAAATCAAAAGAGTACGATAATGAGTCTGACCTTAATACTAGTCAACTTGACATCAATACTAACACACCAAGCGCCATCAATCAATCATACAATGTCAATTGTACAAAAATCTCCCCCTTTGGCGTTGATGGCAACAACATAATCTCCCCCTGAAACCAAGCATGGTCTTGTTCACTTTTGTTCTTCTCGGATACACCAGTAATGTTCTCCCACTTTGGCTTGGCAATGCATGCTCTTGAAAAATCACCCTAAACCATTGCAACCTACACTTCAATTTATCCCACATGCTAGGTAGCTACAACACACATTATAATTGAGTCATTTGGGAGGAGGAGTCACAACCCCTACCTATTTCATGGGAAATTCAAAGGTTTCTCTTTCTATTTCCTTAGTAAATATGTCTGCAAGCTCGTATTTAATGGCCACATATTAAAGTTAAACACCACTAGCTGCAACATGTTATCTTATGAAATGGAACTTGATAGGAATATTCTTGGTATTTGAATGCATGATAGGATTGTTAGTGATACTGATGCAACTATTAATATCACACATGATTGGAATGGGATAAGTTAACTCTATCCTAATTTCCTTCAAGGTCTTCTTCATCCATAGAATTTGTGAGCAAGAATTGGCAACTACAATATACTCTTCTTCAACAGTTGATAAAGAAATGGAGTCTTGATTTTGTCTTAGTCAGGACACTAAGCAGTTTCCAAAAAATAATGTTCGGTCAGAGGTACTCTTCTTGTCATCAATATTTCCTACCCAATCGGCAAAAGTATAAGTCTTTAGCTTAAACTTTCTACTTTTAGCATACCACAATCCGTAATCAGTTATTCCTTGAAGATATTTTAAAATTCTTTTGGCAATGATGACTTGACATTCATGAGGGGAAGATTAAAATATGGCGACAACACCCACTCCTTGCATGATATATGATATAGAGGCTATGATGTACAACAAGATTCATATCCTTAATTCACTTAGTTTGGTTTACTAGCAGCATCTCATTTTCTTTGCAAAAATTGTAGCCTATAACCATAGTAGTACTAACTAGCTTGTAGTTTTCCTACCCAAACTTCTTCACAGTTTCTTGTATGTACTTGGATTTGGAGATAAATACCCTATTTTTTGACAAAGATATTTGCAATCCAAAGAATAAGGAAAATTCCTTATTCATCGACATCTCAAACTCTATTTTCATGCATTTTATGAATTGATGTCCCAATTATTCTAGATCACTACCAAATATTATGTCGTCCACATACACTACTACAATTAGTGGATGATCATCTTGAGAGTTTATGTATAAATAGTTGTCTACAGTACCTTTCATTAAGCTTTTCTGTTGAAGTTATCGATTGAGTCTTGCATACCGGGCTCTAGGAGCGTGTTTGAGCCTATATAAGGGCTTCTTTAGTTTGCACACAAACCCTTCATTTTTAGTGACTGTGAATCCTTCAACCTCCTTAATATAAACCTCTTCTTTGATATCTCCATCGAGAAATGGAAACTTCACATCCATTCGATAGAGGTTGATGGTTTTATGACTTGAAAAAGAAATAAACATTTTGAGAGCTGATAGTATAGCTATTGGTGAAAATAATTCCTCGTAATCTAACCCCTGTATCAAGGCATACCTTTTGTAGACCAAACATGCCGTGTTCCTAATTACTTGACCGTTGTCATTTATATTTTTTTTTAAGACCATTTTTTTTCCTATGACATTTTTCTATTTGGTTCTTAGAAGAATATTCAAAGTGTTATTCTTCTCTATTTGGTCAAGTTATTGATTCATAGCTCTCACCGAGGACTTGGCCTCACTTGCCTCACTAAGATTTTTAGGCTCAAGCTAAGATAGAATTCCAACATTTGCGCAACGTGAAATTCTAACAAATTTCCTCCCAATCTAAACACCAAGTCTTTTATGTCCAATAATTTGACTCTCACAATGTTCTTTCTGTACATATCATTAAGGTGTTTTTGACCTTAGAGTTGTGCTTCTTTCCATGTGTTCATTATCTAAATTTCTTTCTTCATTATTTGACGGCCTGATGGATAAACTCTCTTCTCCATATGATTTGATGTTTCCTTTGGAGATCTCTGGTTGTGGAGCTATTTCATATACTAATACATCAATGAAATCCTTACACCTCTTTGTCCATTTGTTGTAACACTTGTATCCTTTACTTCAATAAGAGTACGAGAGTAACATACCTTCATCAACACATGAATTAAACTTTTCAGGATTTTTATCATTCCTTTTGATAAAGAATTTTCTCCTAAACACCTTGTAATGATTCACTAATGGAAGTATTCCCTTCCACATCTCATAGGGATTTTTATCACTATTAGGCCTGAGTTGTGTTATGTTTGATAGGTACACTACTACTTGTGTTACTTCTCCCCATAAGATGCGTTGTACATCTGCTTCATCCATAATAGTTGTGGCCATTTCATGGATTGTTATGTTCTTTCTCTCAACTACTCCATTTGCTTGTGGAGTTCTAGCCACAAAATACTGCCTATTGATGCCATTCTCTACAAAAAATTCTTCAAACTCTCTTAAAGTGTATTATCCTCCTATGTCTAATCTTAAGAATTTGATCTTTATATATTTCTCATTTTCTACTTGAGCTTTAAATTTTTTTAGATGTTTAGATGCTTCTGACGTTTCTTTTAAGAGTACGATCCAAGTGGACCTGGTTAAATAATCAATGAGTAACATCAAATACATTTCTCCTCTTAGGCTTCTTTCTCTAGTTGGGCAACATATATTTGTGTGAATTAGCTCCATTAGTCTAGATGAATATAACACTTTTTTCTTGGGACGAGTCGTAATATTCTTACCAAATTGACATGAATTATTTATTGAATTATGAGGACTTGAAAGTCTTGGGAAACATCTCATAGCTCCCATCTTGTTGAGTCTTATCAGATTCTCAAAATTCATATGACCAAGTCTCCTATGCATTAACCATTCTTCAGTTATATTTCTCAAATAGTAGTTTACTCTGGAGCCATCAAACACATATACAATATTGTGAGTTCAGACTATTTTTCCTACCAACTTTCCATTTTTCTCATTTTAGACCTCACAGTCCTCTGATCGAAATGTCACATTTGTTGGCATTATAATACAGGTTTTTTCATTGATGGCAACTCACTTAGGTGAAATATCAGAGTACAGCATGTCAACAGCAAAGAACTACAAATCAGACTACAGAAAGAGAGGTATATGTAGGTTCACCTTGACCGAGCTGCGTATACATGCAGGTTCACTGAACACAAGTACTGTATACATACACACACACTTTCACATAAGGAAAAGCACGCATATCTTGGAAAACTAAGTTTTTGGTCCGAGGTATTTGGTCCAAGGTAATTTGACCCAAGGTATTCATCCAAGGTATTTGTTCTGAGGTATTGACCCTAGTTATTTGGTCCAAGGTATTGGTCCTATGTGGTTTTGGTCCATGGTATTGAGAATGGCCTAAAACTATATAAGGCAGAGAAGTTCATTAGGCCAAGTTTGTGCAAGTATCGAATATCTGATGAAGTGTGAGATCTAGTATGCAAGTTATTGGCTTATGGTGCTACGCTTGATCTGAACCAAGGATGAACCTTAGCATTGTTGAGCGATAAGATCTAAAGATGGATCGAGATCTGAAGGCTTGAGATGAATTATCATTATGTGGTTTGATCATGTATAGTCTAGATCTTAATACTAACGCATGTGTTATTCTGTAAATATTATGATTTGGGTATAACTAAAGTCTGGAGTAGCTACAAAATTATGAATTAATATTTGCAAATGTGTACGCTGGTTGGCTTTGATAAAAGCACGTATACACGTTGGTTCTAGACATGGAAGTAGAGTATACCTTATGAAGAATGTCTTAGTTATTTTTGTGTGCTGTTGTAGAGTTTTGGGTTCTGGTGACTGTATGCTAGTGACAATATTCTGAATGATCATATTGACTGTGATTTGCTACAGTGACAACAAGTTGTGAAAGTGATTGATTGATTCAGTTGTGGTTGATTCAGAGAGTGATGATTTAGTTTCAGTGATTGGTTGATGTAGATTAATTTGATGATTGTATTGCAGTTATGATGTTGTTGATGGATCTAGTATGAAAATTTATGAAACCTGGTCCTTGGAGAAGAAAGAAGGTCATAGCTTTCTGTAGGTCACCGCCTACGTACTAGTAAATATATCAGCTAGTACAAGAGCTAGGGGGTTGTAGCTCCCTTCTAGTAGAAGATGGAGAATGAGAGAATGTTGTAACCTTCTGTAGGTAGAAGCCTGCATACTGGTATGAATCTGCAGTAGTACAAGATTATAAACCTATTTTGTTATTATTAGAAGAAGATAGAGACAACAACAACAGGTGGTCGTTGCCCACATTGGGTTTCCACCTTATATCTTGGTGTTCATGTGTGTTTCTTTATTATGCTTTTACTACACTATCTAGTAAATCTCTAGTATACTGGTTAAAGTTCAATGCATGATAAATTGGCTAAATCAAAAGTTCTCTGCATATAGACTAGTTACCTTACGTACAGTCACGTGTACACATTGGTTCACTTAGCTAAAGTAGCGTATATAAATATGTTTTGGAAATGAAAATTATTGATCTGATAATACTGATTCAACCCCCATCTCAATATTATTTCCAACAATTGGTATCAGAGCAGGTCCTTTAGAGGAAGCTTGATCACTTGAAGGGAGATCCATCATCATGAGTAATCAAGAAAGCGTGGGATCCATCAAATCACCAATCTTTGATTGGAGAAACTTTGTTTGTTGGAAAGTAAGAACCACAGCCTATCTACAATCACTTGGAATAGATGTCTAGGAAATTGTGGAAGCAGGATATACATTTCCACCAACAATTCCTACAAAAACGGCAGGTAAAAAGAAATATGAAACCAATGCAAGGACTGTCAATACTTTATTGGGAAGTCTGTCACAATCAGAGTTTTTCAAATTCATGCAACTCAAATCAGCCAAAGAAATATGGGACAAAATTGTTCTGAGCTACAAAGGAGACTCTCCGGTAAAACATGCTAAACTTCAAACTGTCAGAATTCAGTATAAAACTCTTAAGATGCACAGTGATGAAAGTATAACTAGTTACTTATTACGTATAGATGAGGTTCCTAATTGTATGAAGAATCTAGGTGAATATATAAAGGAAGTTACCTTAGCTACTAAAGTTTTTAGATCGTTGACTGCTAAGTTTGAATCAAAAGTGTCTGCCATAGAAGAAAAACAGGATTTACAGACTATCACTATGAGACAACTGCACGAAATCTTAACTGCCTTTGAGATGAGAAAAGGAGGTCCATAATATATGAGATAAGCTACATTTAAAGCTTCAGCAAGAGGAAAGGATGAACACAATGAATACAGACATATTGAAGAAGAAGAAGATGCGGTAAACATTGTCAAGAAGCTTCAACGGGTTTCCAGAAGATTTAGAGGTAAGCTACCATTCAAATGCTTTGCCTGTCGCAGAGTCGGTCATTATGTTGCCAAATGTCCTCATAAAGATAAATATGAAAAAGGGAAGGAATATGCAAAATGGAATAGAAGACAAGCTGTAAATAAAAAGAGTTACTATACTCATGAAGATAGCAATGGTTTATCAAATAGTGATGAAGATGAAAATAGTAATGACTATAGAATTGTAATGGCTTATGATGATGATAATGTTTGGAATGCTTTAGAAGAGGATGACCTTAATGAAGAAATGTCTAAACTCAAAATATGTTTATAAGAAAGGAATATGATTATAGATACCTTTACATACCAACTTTTTGAAAAAGAAAAACACAATGAAAAACTAGAATGTGAAATTGTGGGTCTAAGAAAGGATCTTCAGAAAATGAAATTTCTCAATCTTAGATTTTCTGAGGGATCAGAAACCTTGAATGAAATTATCAAATTGCAGCATTCTCCTCTGATAAAGACAACTATTGGATATACTGAAGAAGCATATCAATCACAGAAGTCGTGAACCTACACTAAAAGCTATCGTGATGCAGCAAAGACTAGTGAACAATATGATAGCCATCAACAAAGGCATAAAGTAGATCACCAGGTAAATCAGACTCAATTTACTCCAATTATGAATAGAATCCACAGACAACCTCAGGTAAATCATACTTAATTTTCTCCAAAGATCAATATCAATAGAAACTACAATCACCAGGTCAATAGATTCGATAATTGCAGGAACTTCTTTAATGGTCAATGTTTTTCATGTCATAATTTTGGACACAAAGTTGCTCAATGTGTTGCTTACAAAACCATCATCACTAGAGACGCATGAAATCTAAGGAATGTAAGAGGGGTCAAGAAAAGTTCCTATAATAACTTTTCTCTTCTTGAAAGTGAAATAGAATGCTCAATGTGTAACAACTTTGGTCATGAAGAATCTGAATGCAGGAGAAAATTTCGGCAAATATCTCAAAAGGAGAAAACTCGATTAAACCCAAAGATATGGAGAATGAAAGAATATCAAATAGAAAGATGTGGTATAGCCTTGTATGTAGAAGGACAAGAAAATTAGTGGTACATTGACAATGGATGTTCAAAACGCATGACAGGTGACAAAGAAAAGCTTCAATCATATACTCCCTTAGAAAAGGAAGAGAATGTATCATTTGGAAATGACACTCCTGCAATCATAAAAGGTAAAGGCAATGTTCTCTTGAAAGGAAAGGTTAAATTTGGAAATGTTGTGTATGTAGACAGTTTAAAGCATAACTTGTTGAGTGTCAGTCAAATGTGTGATCAAGGAAATGAAGTAGTGTTTCGATCAAATCGATGCATTTCTCGTGAGCTTGATATAGGAGATACTATGATCAAATTTACAAGAACTCCAAACAACTTATACATACTCAATGGAGGAGAACAACAATGCTATCTAAGCAAAAGTGATGAAAGCTAGATGTGGCATAGAAGATTGGCACATCTAAGCTTTTCACAAATAAGAAAAGCATGTAGATTCAAGGTTGTTCGTGATCATCTAGATACCAGCATCCCTAAAAATACAATATGTGAACCATGTCAATTAGGTAATAAAACCAGATCTCACTTCATTGAAAAGTAAGGGTTAGCTACTAAGCCTCTTGAATTTGTTCATACTAATTTATGTGGACCATCAAGGAAAAAGTCACCTCGTCGAGAAGAATAGTTTATTTTCTTCATTGATAATTTTTCCATAATGTGTTTGATAGGTCTTCTAAAGAATAAAGATGAAGCATTTGAAAAGTTCCAAGCCTTCAAAGCTTTGGTTGAAAATGAATCAGATCGAAAAATCAAATGTCACTGATCTGATTGAGGAGGGGAATTTACCTTCGATGAATTATTTGACTTTTGTGAACATGGAATAAAAAGGAAATTCTCCACCACAAGGACTACTTAGTAAAATGGAGTGGTAGAAAGAATGAATAGAACTGTTGAACAAATGACTTGAGCTATACTAGATGAATCTGGAACTCCTACAACCTTCTGACGTGAAGCTACATTCACCGCCGTAACTATTCTCAACCAAGCAAATGTTCGGGTAAACGACACTCAAACTCCACATGAACTTTGGTATGGTAAGACCCCTACTGTAAAATACTTTAAAATTTTTGGAAGAAAATGTTATATCGAAAGGACTGATGAAAGAATTGGTAAGTTTGAGCCCAGAGTAGATGAAGGTATTCTTCATGGTTACTCTTCCCAAAGTAAAGGATATAAATTTTATAATAAAAGACTTGGAAAAATTCTTGAAAATATTGATGTTGTAGTTGATGAAGCATGCAAAAATCCAAAACATATAAAAATAGAATATTATGACAATGAAGAAGATGGGGATTATTTTCCCACATCATATCACAATGATCTTGAAGAAGAAACCAATGAAGCACTAGAAGAAGAGATAATGGTAGAAGAAAGGACTCCATCCAGGTATGTTCAAAAAAATCATCCAGAAACTCAAATTTTAGGAGAAAAAGAGGCAGGTGTACAGACAAGAAGAACTATTACAGAAACCTCAAGTTATCTAGCATTACTATCCTCCAACGAACCTTAAAATGTAAATCAAGCATGCAAAGATGAATGTTGGGTCAAGGCCATGAATGAAGAACTTGAGCAAATTGAAAAGAAGAATACTTGGGAATTAGTTGCTAGACCTCATGATAAAAATATTATAGGAAGTAAATCAATATTCAAAAACGAGGTAAATGAAAGTGGAGAAATCATTAGAAACAAGGCCAAACTTGTTTGTAAAGGGTATGCTCAAAAAGAAGGTATATATTTTGAAGAAATTTTTGCACCTATTGCTAGAATTGAAGCCATAAGGATGTTTCTTGCTCTTTTTGGATTTCAGAAATTCAAAGTACACCAAATGGATATTAAATTTGGTTTCCTTAATGGAGATTTAGAAGAATAAGGTTATATTGAACAACTAGAAGGATTCATTCTTGGAAATGATATAAAACTTGTATGCAGACTTAAAAAGGCTCTGTATGGTCTGGAATAGGCTCCAAGGGTCTGATATTACCACCTTGACAAATATCTACACAAACAGGGCTTTTCAAAAGGGTCAGCAGATAACAAACTATATACAAAGATTGACACTCATAAATTGCTAATTATTGTTGTTTATGTTGATGATATCATCTTTGGTAACAATGAAGAATCCATGAGTCAAAATTTTGCTTCAGTAATGCAGAAAGAATTTGAAATGTCCTTGCTTGGTGAACTTACCTATTTTCTTGGTCTACAAGTTCAAAGAAATAAAGATGGCATTTTTCGTTCACAAACCAAATATCTCAAACAGAACTTGAAAAGGTACGACATGGAAGATTCTAAACCTGTATGTACCCCAATGGTAACAGGATGTAGTCTCAGTTCAAATGATGAATCAACAATAGTACATCAACCTACTTACAGATACATGATTGGTAGTCTGCTTTATTTAATAGGTACTCGACCTGACATCATGCATGGAGTAGGAATAGTTGGAAGATTCCAAGAAAATCCAAAGGAATCACACCTTCAGGCAGTCAAAAGAATTTTCAAATATCTTCAATGAACACAAAACTTTGGTTTATGGTATCCTAGAGATATAGATCTTACTCTTCATGCATATACAGATGCAGATTTGGAAGGAAGTGTTGATGATAGAAAAAGCACTAGTGGTGGTGCATTTTATATGGGTTTCAGGTTATTGTCTTGGTTCAGCAAGAAACAATGTTCAATTGTGTTATCTACAGCTGAAAAAGAATATGTGGCTTCTGCATCTTGCTGCACACAACTAATTTGGATAATGCATACCTTGCAAGACATACAGATCACATGTACTCCACCCATCTCCATTCTATGTGATAATACAGATGCCATCAGTATTTCAAAGAATCCATTCATGCGCTCCAAGACCAAGCACACACCCATCAAATACCATTTTCTACATGAACAAGTGTTTGAACAGAGGGTGAAATTGGAGTATGTTCCCTCGAAAGAACAGGTTGCTGATATATTCACTAAACAACTGCCGAGAGAGACATTTGAATATCTCAAACAAAAGCTGGGAGTAGTTGCTGCATCATCCTGTTGTTAAATCCAAATTTTTCAGAGAAAGGTTATTATATGTGATTTTCATGAAGTATAGTCACGTACACACACGGGCTTCTGTGGGTCAAGTAACGTATATGTGTTTTAGACAAGAAAAATAGTTGGGCAGGCTCTGATATGGGTGCTCTAATGGATATTGATGATTAATGTCTATATTCTATGTTCGTTAATTTTATCTTACTGACAAAGATTCCTTGATCATTGACCTGTTAACAATGCACAGGTAGCACAAGTTCAGGGGGAGAATTAGCCTTCACGTACATTTAACATTATTTCCATTATGGTTGCCGAGTCCAACTAGACCTTCAGATAAAAGCCTAGGGTGTGATATGTCTTAAATGAGTCCTACTAGACAAATGATGTAATTTGTATCCCAATTTTACATGGGATGGATGCTGTAATATTTCTTGCTTCTGTCATATATAAACAATTGGTATATCCCCACTTGGGTGGGTGGAGGAGTGAAATTTAGTATATCCCCACTTGGTTGGCAGATGGATGCATGTATGAGTTATTGGTGATAGGAAGGTCATCCTCACATAGTTGAGTTATAGAGTCATGTTATTCTCTTAGAATTCCTTTTTTTTGTGTAGACTATGCTTGTGCTCAGGAAGAACATGGAAAATTTTAGTGCATCTCATCATGTTCAAAAGCAAATCTCAATCAAATAATTCAGCATGTACTCAAGGGTAGCATAACCAGCATAATGTATGTCAAAGGGAGAAATTATATTGGTCCACCCTTTCCCCTTGATATCAAAGGGGGAGAGTGACTTGGTGTTGTTGTTGCCATCATGTCCAAAGGGGGATATTGTTGGCATTATGATACAGGTGTTGTCCTTGATGGCAACTCACTCGGATGAAGGATCATAGCACAACATGTCAAGAACAATGAATTACATATCAGACTACAGAAAGAGAGATATACGCAGGTTCACCTTGACCAAGCTGTGTATACACGCAGGTTCACTGAACATAAGTAGGTTATACGTACACACGCAATTTCATAGAAGGAAAATTGTGTATATCTTGGAAAGCTAAGTTTTTGGTCCAAGATATTTGGTTCAAGGTATTTTGATCCAAGGTATTGGTCCAAGGTATTTGGTCTGAGGTATTGACCATAGGTATTTGGTCCATGGTATTGGTCCTGAGTGGTTTTGGTCCATGGTATTGAGAAAGGCCTAATACTATATAAGGAGGAGAAGATCATTAGGCCATGTGTGTTTAAGTATTGAATATCTAATGAAGTGTGAGATATAGTATGCAAGTTATTGGCTTATGGTGTTGCACTTGATCTGAACCAAGGATGAACCTTAGCGGTTGATGAGGGATAAGATCTAATGATGGATCGGGATATTAAAGCTTGAAATGAATTATCACATTATCACTATATGGTTTGATCATGTATACTCTAGATCTGAATACTAACGCATGTGTTATTCTATAAATATTATGATCTGTGTATAACTGAAGTCTGGAATAGTTGTAGAATTATGAATTAATATTTGCAGATCTGTACACTGGTTGGCTTTGATAAAGTGCGTATACACACTGGATTGACACATGGAAGTAGCGTATACCTTATCAAGGATGTTTCAGTTGTTTGTATTTGTTGTTGCAGAGTTCTAGGTTATGCTTTGGGTTCTAGTGACTGTATGATGGGGACAATATTCTGAATGATCAGATTGATTGTGATTTTCTATAGTGATGATGGGTTATCAAAGTGATTGATTGATTCAATTGTTGTTGATTTAGAAAGTGATGATTGAGTTTCAGTGATTGGTTGATGCAGATGCATTTGATGATTCTATTGCAGCTATGATGTTGTTGATGGATCCAATCTAAACATTTATGAAACATGGTCCTTGAAGGAAGAAAGAAGGTCGTAGCCTTCGGTAGATCACTGCCTATGTGCTAGTAAACATATCGGCTAGTACAAGAGCTAGCAGATTGTAGCTCCCTTCCAGTAGAAGCTGGAGAACGAGAGAAGTTTGTAACCTTATGTAGGTAGAAGCCTGCGTACTAGTATGAGTCTACAACAGTACAAGATTGTAAACAGATTTTCTTATTATTAAAAGAAGACAGAGACGACAGCAGCAGGTGGTTTTTAACCACATTGTGTTTCCACCTTATATCTTTGTGTTCATGTGTGTTTCTTATGTGTGATGCTTTATTATGTTTTTACTACATTGTCTAATAATTCTCTAATATACTGGTTAAAGTTCAATGCATGATAAATTGTCTAAACCAAAAGTTCTCTGCATATATGATGATTGCATTAAGTATAGTCAGATGTACACGCTGGTTCACTTAGCTGAAGTAGCGTATATAAATCTGTTTTGGAAATTAAAATTATTAATCTCATAATACTGATTCATCCCCCCTCTTAGTATTATTTCCAATAACATTATAGCCATTATGACACACTTTGCTTACACTAAGGACATTTTTCTTGAGACCTTCAACATAAAACACGTTTTGGGTTTTTTTCTTTTGATCAAGACTCCCTATGTCCTTACCCTTAATTCTAATTGGGGAATTATTGCCAAAAGTGACATTTTTCTCTTTTTCATTTTCTTTTAGCAACATAGATTTTATTTTATCCCCAGTGATATGTTTTGAAAAACCACTAAGAACATACTATCGATTCTCTTGATTATGTGTTGATATAGAAAGACCACATTTCACGCTTTTTTCATATTTTCATTTCTAATTCTCCCTTTCCTTTTGAAAAGCTAGCTGCCAAGTATTCTCTGACTTTTATGGGTCATCAAACCATCTTTCTCACTTAATTTCCACGTGTCGAAAATTATTTGATTTGAAACATTCAACATCACTTATTGGGGGATCAAAGTCATTTCGATCTTTGAGACGAGAGTTTTGATATCTAAAATCCTGACATTTATTTTATCTGGGATTTCCATCTATTTCAACTTTTACCCTTCAACAATCTATAACCTTATGTCTAATTATGTGACATTTATCAAAATAACCAGAGAATAAATAAGTGTACCTATTGTTGGAAGGTTCATGAGTTTGTGCATGAGGGTACCTCTGTTGTCTCGCTGATTGATTCATTCTCCATTGTTGTCGCTCCTTGGTTTGGATGGAGTTATTAATCTAGTGATTATCTCCTATTTTCCTTGCTACCATATTTTCTTCATTGAGTCTTTCTTGATACATACTTTTATAGCTATGTGGTTCCTCAAATCCTGTGGACCTAAATTTTATCTTTGGCATAGAATATTCCTGTGGTCAAGGATATCACATGCCTCCTTTGTTTCGTAAAGACCTTTGATTGGTTATAATGTACCATATATTTCTTCTTCCTTCTGCAAATTTTTTCATTTAAACCTCTCTCAATCTCCACTTTCTCAAGATACGTTCTCAGGGGAACGACTTTTGTCCTAGGCCTCTGATAAGTTTCTTCCCATTCATGGATCAAATCATGAAGAACTTATTACTTTCACTTAACTTCTTCTAATTTGACTTTCCAGGACAAAATTTCATTTTTTGCATGTTTTTGAGATCGCTTCTTTGTTTATCTTGAACAACTTTTATGTTAGATGTTTGTTCTCTTATTCTAGTTTCTCACATGTTCCCTATTTTTCTTCTAGTAGAATGGCTAAGCTATCATTTCTTTTAATGGATTCTTCAAGTTTTTATTTTTGATAAGAAAACTCCTCATTGTTTGAGTTGTACATACTTTCTTCAATGCATTGTGGTTGTTATTTTAGATGCATGTTATTTTTCTTAGCCTTATTTGACTTATCAAGAGAACTAATCAGTCCCCCTTCAAATTCCACAACTCATACTTCTTCTTCATCCTCTTCAAAGTCAATTTTTTTTTATTTTTTGAGTCTGTTCAAAATGCCATGAGTAAATACTCATTTGAATTATTTTTTAAAGAGTTCTTGCTATCTAATCCTAGTGTTGAGCTATACTCTTTAGAGTAAAGAATATTTTCCTTAAAGAGCTTATTCTTCTATTTTTTCTGAGATTTTAATCTAAATTTTTTATCATCACCCTTTTTTGTCATTTTCTTGTAAGGGAATTTGGATGAAAAATGTCCAACTCTTACACAGTCAAAGAATATAAAGGGAATGTTTCCTTTATACTTTCTTGGACCGCGCATTAGTTTCCTAGAAAATTTATTTAACTCTTTATTATAATAACAATTGGATAAATATTGATGGTCTTTGTGCTCCTTAGCCCTCTTGGACATTTTTAACATCTCCTTCTTGGGTTCAGAATTCTCTTTTCCTACTCTCATCTCATAAGCTGTGAGATTACCATGTAGTTGATCCATCTTGAAAATATCTAACTCAATCATCTCTTCAATTGTATAGACTTTGGAATTAGATCTCATGGGTATAGATCTTAATACCTTTTGAACAATTATATCTTCTTTAACCTATTCACCGAGTGCTCTAATAATATTGGCTACTTCATAAAATTTGAGGAAGTTGTTAGGTCCCTCCACTACTAGTGTAACCCATTATTGTTATTAGTACAACCCACTAATTATATTGTTATGCCCATGTAGTCCCAACATTGTTATTATTCTACCCCATAGAAGCCCACTATTGTTATTGTTGTGCCCTTACATTATTATTGTTATGTCAGCTCTGATTATATTATGACCCCTTAAACTCCTATATATAGAAAGGACGTCTTTTCCTTTGAATAATCCAAGAATTATTCATTTGTGTAATGTAAAGGAGATTTCCCACTCGAAAAGGCTTATTTTGAAGGCATTTATCTATATTTTCTATCCTTTTGTGAGCTGGTTACATAACATTTGGTATCAGAGCTTTCGATTCTATGGTTTCGATACTCCAAATAGGTGGTCATGGAATTTTCATTATAACTTTTTTTTGTGACATTTCAGAAGATAAAAAAAAACCCATTTGAGAAGAAATCATTCTAAACGTCGGGTCCAAATTTTAGATCTTGTCTCGCTACATTTTCGAAGATGTGACTTGATGAAGTTAGGGTTTCTGTACACTTCCGAACTACATCCCAAACAAGCATCTTGGGGAGAATCGTCATAACTATCTCTCTAGGCATCAGATTGAAATTTGGTAAGAAGTTACAGAAAGAGGACACCCAATAGCTTTCTGTGTATCGTTTTTAGATCTGAAGGTCAAAACTGTGACACGTGGCACTTCATACAAGTTCACTCTTCTGAAAGGGTATATAATCAGGTCACCTTGGGATATTATGCATAACACTTTCTTGGAGAAGCCAATTTCGATGAGACTAGTTTCATTGTAAAGAGGATGCAGAGGGCTACTACAGGTCGTGATTTTAGAGCTATGAGATCTACAATTAAAGAGTTACAGTCGTTTCAATATCGAGCTCCTAAAATCAAGAAGAAGGCGATATGAGGAAGTTTGATGGCAACGATCCCGTAAATTGGATACTACAAATGGAGCAATATTTTGATCTGCATGAGGTGCAACTATTACAAAAGGTGTAGATTGCATCTTTATATTTAAAGTAGATCAATTTCTATGGTACAAAGGGATTTGTTATCATAAACCACTTCTTATGTAGTGTATTTTCATGGAGGAAATGATAGCTCATTAAAATATGAGGATACAAAGAGAAACACCTTCTTTAGCCAATTGATAAATTTCAAATAAAAGTGTTTAATGGAAGAGCACATTGAGGACTTTAAAAAATTGAATATAAGGGAAAATGATATTCCAGAGAAGCAGAGGATTGATGTCTCCATAGGGACTTTGAAGGACAACATTCAACATGAGGTTTGTCTTTGGGAACCTTATTCATTAGAGAAGGCATTCAGGTTGGCAAGAAAACTGGAAAGAAAAATTATGGCGACAAGGAAGTCTACCCCTCACAACTATAAAGATGGAAGTTTTGTTTCTCCTAGCCTTCCACAACTTACAAGTTTGACACCGCAACAATTGGAAGAAAAAAGAGTAAAAGGAATTTGTTATAATTGTGATAACAAATACATCAAGGTCATAAGTGTGCCGAGAAGAAATTATTTTACATTCATTGTGAAGAGGAGGAAGAAAATGATCAAGAAATGCCAAAAGAAGAGGATATACTCCAGGAACCAACACCAGAGAAAGAAGAAATGAATTTGACCATATATTGTAAAGCATTGGGAACAGTTACCACTCCTAAAACTTTCAAGATAAAAGGACATGTCAAGAAGAAAAATGTGCAAGAAGTGGAAGATCACATCGAGCATCAAGAAATGATTCTGACCATATCTTGGAATGCATTGGAAAAAATTACCACTCATCAAACTCTCAAGATAGTATAACATATCAAGGAGAAAAGGGTTCAAGCAATGAAAGATCACATCGAGCATCAGCAACAAGTTCTCAAACTTTTAAAGGATAACGCCACTTTGGTGCAGAATTGAATGAAACAACATGCAGATCAGCATTGCAGTGAAAGAAGTTTTAATGTAGGCGATTGGGTATTTTTATGGTTGCTTCCATACAAATGAATTTCCCTCAATCAAGTTATTTATGAGAAGCAAATGTTGGGAATACTACATGCACTTAAGAAATGGCGACCTTACCTAATGAGAAGACACTTAAAGGTAAAAATGGATCATGATAGTCTTAAATACTTTTTAGAACAAATATTATCTTTAGAAGAACATAAAAACTGGGTCACAAATATGTTGTGTTATGACTTTTAAATCATCTACAAAAAGGGGAAGAAAAATGTTGTTGTAGATGCACTCTCAAAAAAGCATGAGGATGTGGAAGCATTGTTTTGTGCTATTTCTATTATCCAACTACATTGGATAAATGGAGCAAGGGATGAATGGAAGAATGAGAAAGAACTGTGGCCACTCATTCAAAAGTTTTAGAATATCCCAATTGAAATAATATTGCTATAACTTGACGAGGAAGGAAAAATCATATTGGAACCTGAAGCAGTCATGGAAACAAGAAATCGACACCTACAAAATCGATCAATTTCATAGTATCTCACCAAGTGGAAAAACTTAACCGCTGAAGATTCCACATGGGAGGATGATAATTTTATAAAGAATCATCAATAACTAATCAAGATTCGAGGACAACACCTTTTGAAGGATAGGAGCTTGTTAGGTCCCTTTACTACTAGTGTAAACCCTTATTGTTATTAGTACGACCCCCTTATTATATTGTTATGATGCAGGGTTTCCCTCGCTTACACCCACAATATGCATGTCAAATGCATAAGCACATTTGTCCGAGGAATTTTAACTCTATAAGGAGTCAAATCTTCATCTAGAATATGGTTAAGGCCCCTTTGTTAATCTCTACGGAATAATTTTTAGACTAACCAAGTCTAACCCTTAATCCATCCTTTCCTTTCTTTCACGACTCATCCACCCTGATAAACCTTAGTTTAAACCTTAAGCCACATATAATCAAACTCTACACTTTGCTTTGTTATATCAGACTTAACCACAAAACCCTCTATTGGTGCTTTATTTCTATTATAATTCTTTTATAGTAGAAATAGACATAAAAATTCATAAACTTACCTTTTCCACCAATCCACACCTTCACATAGTTACTGAGGCCTACCTTCATCGAGTTCACTCTCCATTATAGATTTCAACCCCATCATTTGACGGTTGATATCCTTTCCTGATCAATCAAACTTACACGACAATACTCCACCGTATATGTGAACTTAGCAGATCTGATGGACTACAACGATATCGGGTGAGACACAAGCACGGAGAATACCTACCCGATAAAGCGATTTTCTCTCTCCGCTCTCGTGCTACATGTCAAACGATGAGTGGAATCAGGTGACTACCCTCTAATACCACTTACCACCTTTTCTCCGCCCAATAACCCAATTTCGTTTATAAATCTGCCTTCCTTCAAAGCTAACAACTGAGCTTGTTAGTGCCCGATGACCATAGATCTTCTACCATCGATGGCGGTGATGGCCTCTCTGGATTCCTCTTCCAGTACTGCTTAAATCAATCTCTACCATTCATTTCTTGACACTAGTCTACGCAATTTTGACTTGGCCACTCATTTCCTTCAAGCTCATCCATTGATCTCCAAGATCCAATGGTTCTTGTGCATTGGTGACTTGCTTCTTCATTTGTCCCTTTACTTTGACTTTACTTTTTTTCTTCAATGTTTATAGTGTCATTTCGGGTTTCCTTCAAAGGTTTCGTACTTCCTCTTAAGTTTCTCAACTCACTCTTGAGATTGACCTCTATGAATTCTCACATCACAATCTCTCCAGAGCTTCACTCTGATCCTTCAACTAGATCCAAAGACCCACTATGGTTCCTCTAAATCATTCTCTACCTCTATGTAGTTCTACAGAACTCTACCTACAACCTCTATTACAGACCCTACGAATTCACATATAATTCATTCATTAAATACCCATTTCACACACTTAGATAGTTATGGAATGAACCTCTGTATATATAAGTATAAACAACTAATTACGTATCGAGATTCTCTGCCTCTCTAGCCTAATCTTTAATATGAGTGGCCTCTCTTGTCTTGCCTATAGGCTTGCAGTCAAACCTATCTAACCATATAACTTATCTCACTCTTGTTTATGCCTTTTAGGCTTACATTTATACTAGAAAGGTTCTGTTGAACTAATTTTGGCTCAGATCCTTAATGTACTAAACTGACTCCTAAATGTCCTCTAAGTCAACTTTTAGCTCCAATTCATCCCTATGAATCCTCTCCAGTTACTTGAATCATGAAACTACCTTATGAGTTATCATTGAATTCTAACTCTCTCGTCATTATTAACCACTCATGTTGTCGTTCATTCGAGAGAATTTACAAACACCTCACAACATCTAATTAATGACTATCCTACTCACTCAAAACCATGAATATTACATTGACTTAACACTTAGGAAACAAACTTCCCTAAAACACATGAACCCCTATGTCTACTAAAATACAATTATTTTCCTTGGTTTGAATGCTCTTGCATCAAACTCCCAAAGTAGAAAATATTCATGTTCTCCTAATCATGTGTCTTCATAAGTTGATAGAAAACCTCAAGGGTCCCAAAATTTAGTTTGTAGCTACCCAAATTCCTTGCACCTTTGTTGTTGTTGTATGTTTGCTGTATTGTTTCATCTTCCTCTCCTTGTCAATCAAGTTCAAGTTCTGATTGATCATCCTTCCTATTGTTGTCAATTTCCTACACATTGACTGTTTCATCATCAACTGCAATAATTCTTCAATCTTTGTCTCCAGTTCATCCTTCGACCGGTCCATATTCTACCTCTTACTTCTTCCTCTTTCTCTTTGCTTCAGGTTGTTGTTGTTGTCCACTAACTCTTCAAATTGTTGTTGGTTACTTTCACTTTGGAGTTGTTGGTTTACTTTTTCTTCTACTTTTTCTCTTGCTACCATTGTAGACATTGCTCTTGCTCTTGCTCAAACTTTTGTTGCCTCACTTTCATCCTTACCTTCTTCCATGATTATTTATGTCTCCACTGAATCATGACTTTCCCGCATTCTCTCCAGCAATTGAGTATCTCTATTCCATGGATTAAATTGTTCCATAGAATCTTATTCTTTCATCTTTATTTGGCTACTCATTTGTGCCAAATTTTCTCCATCATTTGCAACTAATCCTGCACTCACAAAACACTTGTAAAAATAAAACACATAAGGCTTTTGTGCCTTATTTTCCTTTGGAAACAATTCAATTTGTTGCTCTGTTTCTTTCTCCTCTGTCAGCACATCAATATGTTCTTTTTAATTCTCAAAAGAGTTCATGAGACTGTCAGCTAGTCTCTCCTCCACACCATCTGCTCTAATGATGTCTTTCTGTCCTTGTTCATTGTAGTGAACTCCTTTCTCTGCAATCACATTGTCATACTCTGAATTTCCTAGCAAATATTCCAGCAATGCAATTTCTCTGTGACACTTCGCAAGTACTTCATCATCACTTATATTTCCTGCAATTATAAATGAATTTTCAGTTTGAAAATTACAAGGCTTGAAAGTTTCAATTGTTGTTTCACATATCGGTTCTTCATACTGAATTTCATCACCTTCTTTCACAAGAAATTGTTCCTGTGATGTAACAGTTTCATTATTAAGTTCTTTTTGTTGTAATAAGTCACTGCCTTCCTCATTCAAGAGATATTCTCCCTCATCCTTTACTCTAGAGTATTCATCTTCTCAAAGATACTTTTCCATGCTTTTGACATCCTCAAAACATTTCTCATTCTTTTCAAAAACCTCCTTTATTAGTGACCAATTATCAGATGTCCTTTCTCCCAAGGTTAAATCCTTTGCATATGTTTCTTCCTTCTTAACATCTTTTAGTACATGTCCTTCTTTTTTATTGATTGTCTTAACATATTCAATGGTTATTTCTATTGTGCCTATCATGATGGTGAATTGATGATCCTTTAGTATGTTTTCAGCTAACATAGTCTCTTCTTCAAGTTTGCCTTTAATCTCTTCCTTTTTACCTACTCCAAGAGCTATCCTTGTCTCACCATCTGCATTAATATTCTCTTGAATTTGTTCTGCATCAATAACATTAATCAAATTCATTTTATTACCTTTCTAGGAAAATATTCCATCATTCTTCATCAGAATAAGATCCCGATCTTCCATCTCTATGATAGCTTGAATAGACTCATCCACAGACTCTTTCTACTATATCTAATCAAATTCTTCTTCTTCTGAGAATTTTTCTTCGTCACCTTTTTCTTCTAGATCTTCATCTATTCTGAAGATATCTTCAAATGGTTGCTCTTCTTCTACAATACCTGCAATCATGCACAAACTTTCGGTTTTAAAAACATAAGACCCTGTGGTCCCACTTGATGTTTCAACCATCATATCTCCTTTCTATTACAGGTTCACTTTATGACTCAAAAATTATTTGATGTTCTCATCTTCAATCTCCTCAAGCCCTTCACTTGGTTGCTTGATATATTTCTCTAACTGTATATGGGACCTATCTATCTCATCTTCTTCCAGAACATAATTTATATTTTGCTTGCCTTCTTCCTCCTTTATGAAAATATCAACAAATTGTCAACCTTCACATGTTTCACCTACAAACATACACAAATTATTAGATTTGAAATCATGTGACCCTTTGGCCTCACTTGAAGTTTCAATCTTCAATTCTTCATCTTCACTCAAAACTTCACCCTTTTTTTCTTCACAAATCGACACTTCCATTGTCATTTCCAACTCAGCTTCTCTTAGTTTTTCCATCAGCCGCCTTACTTGCCTCTATTGTATCCTTCTCTACAACTTATGCCACTTCACTGGTTTCTTCCTCGATACCCAACCTTGTCTATGGCTTTCCTCAAGTATCCTCCTTAATGCATCGAGTTGTTCTTTTAACTCTACAATCTCCTTTTCAATTTCCTCTTGACTCATGCTTTTTCCATTTTCCTTGACATCCTCTTTCTTCATCTTTCTTCTTTTGTGGTCTTCCTCAAAACCTTTGCTATGACTATCAGTAGCCATCTTCTTCTCCTCTCTATGAGTTCCTCACTCACTCACTATGAGCTACATTATAGCCTCTGCAGCAACAAGTCCTCACTACTGCCACTTAACTCACCAAGCTTTCCTCTGTACTTGGTCTTGTGGCAACCCCTTGGATCTCTGTCTCTAGAACCTATTTTGAGCACTTCTCTCTACTCATTCTAGGCTTCAATTCATCTGCATATTCTAAGAACACAATTGTCTTCTTGTATTTCAATCACAATGAAATTCTTGGTTTTGCCCACTTCTTCTTTCACTTAGAAAGTCTTACCAACTTCTTTCATCCCTTAGCAATTCTACCCACATCCTTTGTGGAATTTCCTCTGTGATCTGCAACAATACCTCTGAGGTAACAATTCTCCTTCTTGCTACATATGTTTTAATAACCTTCTATCCTCTTCTAATCTTAATCTCTTAGAATTTCTCTGGTTCTTCCCTTTGGAACCAATTTAAGCACTCCTTGCTCTAGATGTTGCAACCTTCTCACCTTCTTTTGTTGTTATCTGTGCATCAATGTAAAAACACACATTCTCCAATCAAATCAAAATAGAACATATCACCTCACCTTCAAGATCTCTACATGATCTTGTTCCACCATTCCACCTGTACCTTGAATGGATTTTCCTCCATTTCTTGCATCTGCAAGTTCTGCCACGCATCACCTTTGGGTGCCTACTTTCTGTTAGATTAGAATCCGATCCTTCCTTGCCTGGATAAACATCTTTGACACATAAATTTGCTCTTAGTTCTTTCACACAGAATTTCTTCGTTCCATTTTAACACAAACTGTTTCAATTACAATTCTACTCTGATACCAAAATCATGCAGGGTTACCCCTGCTTACACCCATAGTATGCATGTCAAATGCATAAGAACATTTGTCCTAGGAATTTTAACTCTCTAAGGAGTCAAATCTTCATTTAGAATATGGTTAAGGCACCTTTATTAATCTCTATAGAATAATTTATAGACTAACCAAGTCTGAGCCTTACTCCATCCTTTCCTTTCCATCGGGACTCATTCACTCTCATAAACCTTAGTTTAAACCTTAAGCCACATATAATCAAACTCCACACTTTGCTTTGTTATATCGGACTTAACCACAAAACCCTCTATCGGAGCTTTATTTCTATTATAATTCTTTTATAATAGAAATACACATAAACATTCATAAACTTACCTTTTCTGCCAATCCACGCCTTTGCACAGTTACCGAGGCTTACCTTTATCGGGTTCACTCTCCACTGTAGATTTCAACCCCATGATCTGATGGTTGATATCCTTTCCCAATCATTCAAATTTACAGGATAATCCTCCACCGTATATCTTCACTTATTGTATTCGATGGTCTACAGCGATATCGGGTGAGACACAAGAATGGAGAATACCCTCCTGATAAAGAGGTTTTCTCTCTCCGCTCTCCTGCTATGTGTCAACTGATGAGTGGAATTGGGTGACTACCCTCTAATACCACTTACCACTTTTTCTCCACCTGATAACCCAATTTTATTTATAAATCTGCCTTCCTTCATGGCTAACACCTGAGCTTGTTAGCACTCGATGACCGTAGATCTTCTACCATCGATGGCTGTGATGAACTCTTCTGATTCCTCTTTCACTACTGCTTAAATCAATCTTCGCCATTCATTTCTTGACACCAGCCTACGTGATTTAATCTTGGCCACTCATTTCCTTCAACCTCGTCGATTGATCTCTAAGATCCAATGGTTCATGTACATCGATGACTTGCTTCTTCGTTCATCTCTTTACTTTCACTTTACTTCGTTTCTTCACTATTTACTATGTGGTTTCTAGTTTCCCTCAAAGGTTTCATACTTCCGCTTCCACTGCTCAACTCATTTGTGAGCTCGGCCTCTACGAATTCTCACATCACAATCTCTCCAGAGCTTCACTGTGATCCTTCAACTAGATTCAAAGACCCACTATGATTCCTTTGAATCACTCTCCTCCTCTATGTAGTCCTACAAAACGTTGCCTACAACCTCTGTTACAAAACCTATGAATTCACATATAATTCATTCATTAAATACTCGTTTCACACACTTACATAGTTATGGAATAAACCTTTGTATATATAAGTATAAACAACTGATTACATATCGAGACTCTCTGTCTCTCTGGCCTGATATTCAATATCAGTGGCCTCTCTTCTCTTGACTATAGGCTTACAGTCAAAACTATCTAACCATCTAACTTATCTCACTCTTGTTTATACCTTTTAGGCTTACATTTATACCAGAAAGGTTCTATTGAACTAATTCTGGTTCATATCTATAATCTAGTGAACTAACTCCTAAATGTTCTCTAAGTCCACTTTTAACTCCAGTTAATCCCTAAGAATCCTCTCCACTTCCTCGAATCATCAAACTACCTTAAGAGTTATAATTGACTTCTAACTCTCTCGTCATTATTGACCACTCACATTCTCCTTCATTCGAGAGCATTTACAAACACCTCAAAACATCTAATTAATTCCTATCCTACTCAATCAAAAGCATAAATATTACATTAACTTAACACTTAGGAAACCAACTTCCCTAAAACACATGACCCCCTATGTCTACTAAAATACAACGATTTTCCTTGGGTTGAATGCTCCTACATCATGTTATGCCCATGTAGTCCCCATATTGTTATTATTGAGCCCCATAGAAGCCCACTATTATTATTGTTATCCCCTTACATTATTATTTTTATGTCAGCTCTGATAATATTATCACCCCTTAGACTCCTATATATAGAAATGAGGTCGTGTCATTTGAATCATCCAAGAATTGTTCATTTGTGTAATGTAAAGGAGGTTTCCCCCTTGAAGAGGCTTATTTTGAAGGCGTTTATCTAATTTTTTTTAGATGGTTACATAACAGAGGTATTTTGCTATCATTTCTTCTTCATTCATTTTTAATATTTCAAACCCCATTCTGAATGTTTGGATGTTTGGCCTACTTGCATTTATCATCTCCTTCATGACTCATACTGAGCTTCACCCACACATCCTTAGCAAACCTGCAGTGCATAAGATTTTCAATTTTGGGTTGATTAAGGCCAAAGAGAATGGTATTCATGGCTTTAGCATTATTTCCATACAATATTTTACCATCTGGATCACCTAGTGGAACATTAGGGACATAAAAATCTACTAGTATGAGGCTCTACACATCTACTCCTCGAGACATAAGATAAGCATCAATCCTTAAATTCCAAAATGCATATTTTGTCCCATTAAAGACTGTAATTATGCTTTAGCAAGCCTCTTCACTCTGGTGCCTAGATATAATTCCTTATGGATCTACCTTCTAGTGGTTAGACTATCCCTGAAGGAAATTGCTTTGATACCAATTGTTTGAATAAGGAATCACTGAGAGGAGGGTGAGTGATTAATAGTGATATTCTTAAAACTTTTAAGAATACGTCTTTAATTCTTTCTTCTATTGTTAGTTACTTGTGAGAGCATTCCTACAAAACATATATTAACAAAAACAAAAGGCATTCACATGTACATACAATCCATTACAAGAGCGTTATAGACACATTGACATAAGTATTTTGTCCATGGAAACCCAAATGGAAAAAACACAAGTTTGTTTATTTTTATGATGTGAATTAAGCACCTACTTATTTACATCTATTTGTTTGTGAGCACGCACTGACAAGAGGAACCAACCAGCTAAATATATAAAGACCCTACTTTCCAAGAGGCATCAACCACTTATGAATGTAGAGCACCACCTACTCTATCCACTATTCTATCATTCATACAATCTTCATATTGAAAATAGGGGAAAATACATATACAGAGAAATATAAATATGATTCGCTGTAATACCATCCTCTTCACTTTAACACTACATATCTATTTTGAATTATTCTCCTTATTGATTTCTCAACTCTAATCACAAACCTTTGCAACACTATGTCTCAGTTTAACACTTAGGAGATTTTCACAAATTTTTCATACTTCGCTCCACATTCTTCAACTCACATACAAATATTGTATTGAACCCCCAATTTTGTGTTTTGCAATCACAGGTTTTGTTCTTGCATCACAAAGTGAATGATGCAGTGCTTGACAACCATCAAACTAATATACACACAACTTGAATGTGTACTCTATGAATGGATCTCCATAATGTTATAGCATATGACTTCTTGCTACTGTGATCATATTAAATGTAGAGCATGGGATTTTTAGCATTTTCTCCTACTCATCTATTGACAACTACAATTGTAGCATAATAAATTCGAAGAATGGGTGACTCTTTGATTCTCAATGTTGATAATTAAAACTCAGTTATTCTTTCCTCCGAGGAGGTTCTTCCATACTTATTCATTGCTCACGAAGATGGAAATATACTTCAACATGGCTTCTATGAACTGTGATCAGGTCTCTAATCCCTGAGGTTATACTCTTAATTTAATTCAATGAAGCATGCACATGAGATCAGAGGTATATTATTTCAACTCAGGATAGTCCCAACACTCTTCTCTAAAAATCGTGGTCCTCGTCGCCCTTGACTCAGTGATCTTGATAGTCGCTATTTATTCTAGTTACCAACACTTATACACCCATTTACTATTAGTTCTTGACTCACTATTCCTTCATACATATCGTAAGTTTATTAAGGTGACCACATTTCAGGATAGTATGGGATCGTCAGATTCTGAGGCTTGCCTTTAGCTCCTTTCACTATTCCCCTTACTGTTTTTCCACCATCAGACCTGTTATTATGAATGGTGGAATTGAACTTAGGTTTGAAGCCATTAATAATCCATCCATGGCACTATCTCATTGTGTTCTTGCTCTACTCCCTTGTTTCTTCGGCCTTCGTCACCAAACACAAACAACATCTGAATATTCCTTCTATAGAAAATTTCTGAAAGTCAAATTATAGAGTTGTTACGAAATATCTAACCTGTGAGATATACTTCCATGAGAAAATCATGTTCTTCTCATTAACCCCACTTGGCATCATCATTGAACCTAGGTGTTAAGCGCTTCAGGATACTATGGGGGGATTTTATCCTTGTGTTCTTGCTCTACGCCTTTGGTTCTTCTAGCTCCACAACCAAATCCCAATAACATCTAAAGCTCCCTAGTATCATAATTTTATCAAAGCCAAATTATAGAGGAGTTAAAAAATATCTAACCTCTGAATATACTTTGAAGGTGATATCATGCTCTTATCATTAACCCCATGTGACATCTCGCTAGTGGCGATATATTTCTCAAGGATTTTCCCCATCAGGCCACTCAATAATGTTAAATTCAGCTACCATGTGTCCTGCATATAGCCATGTTAGGTTGACATAATTTGCCACCATTAGCTCTTGAGGGAAAATAAACTATCCCCATGTGTCATGTGTGAGGAGAGAGAAAGGGCCCCTTGATCCTTGGTTTTGCAAAAGATTTCCTTTGTAAATCCATGGTCCCTACAATGCCTATCTCATTTAAAATAATTCATTAATAATATTTGACGAGGTTACCAGGTTCCAACATTCAATGTTTTGATATTTTGACCATTTGATATATCTACATCCTTTGTTCTGAGGTTTTGAGGTTCCAAAATTAATCCTGCTTCCATTGTTCCATGATTTCTTCGGTTTATTTTAAATGAAGATCTAAACCTATGATATTATGACATTCCCCGGTTCCAAGGTTCCGAGGTTCCCAAATTTAGGGTTCTGATATTCTAACCTTTTGAAGTCCCAAGGTTCTGACCCTTCAAGGTTCCAAGGCTCTAACCCTTCAAAGCTCTAATGTTTTGATGTTTGATATTCAACATACTTCCCTAGTTCTTAGGCTTTTAAATCAAGCTTGCTCCTAAGGACTTCAATATCCTTACTTCAAATATCAATAAATTTTGATCCTGAGATCCATTTATGGAATTCCACATAGCGTTGGATTTTTTTTTCAAATCACTTTCTAGTGGAGAATGTCCAATGCAGTTCTTGTGCCCACTTTCTACCTAAGACATGGTTGCACATTGTCTACCATTCTTTGCAGCTTGACTCTTCCTCTTATGCCTAGAATCTGAGACTCCCCAACAAACATACTCTTATTTTTTAGGATTTTATTATAGGCCCACTACTGTGAGGATTCTCTACCAAAGATTACAAACATCACTACCAACACAACAAGTTCCAACAATAAATCAAATAATTTCAATTGTCCAACAAACTATTCACTGAATGGAACACCATATGAAAATAAAAATCCCTAATTCTCCTTGGCCAGGTAGAGAGTGAAAGGAGTTAGGATTTTAAAATAGTAAATAAAATCAAAGCAAATAAAGCTAAAGAAGTTGTAGTATGGGTGCACACTCACCTATAAATATAATTTCATACCATGCCATTTACTACTGGAACTTGTTAGCACTCTGTAATTCCTCTAGCCTGAGGAGAGGAACCCAAAGGTAACCATAATCTACTTGAAAGCATTGAATCTAGCCCTTCTATATTTAGAGAGGGATCTATATGTCTAGAAACTTCAATAGCTTATATTTCACAGTAGATATGGTTCTCAAAAGGATATAGATTTTAAAGTTTTCCAGGAAGGGAAGAAGATATATCCTTTAGCAAATACGGTCATATAAGTTGATTCTCTTTTAGTAATAGGATGAAAAGAAACAAGGATCTTCTACAAGGGCAAGGTAGGCAATATTTTCGGTGTTTTTAAGTCAAATTTGTTGTAAGAGGGTGAGTAGAAGAAAGGTGAGAATAACATATAGAGCATCAAATAATGGGATGAATTCTAAATGTCATTGAAGGAGAAAACATTATTTTTTTAACAAATTGAAACAAAGCACCTTTAAAGTTAATTATGAGACATCTGATTAGAAGAGACACATTTGAAGCATGATTTCATAACAAAACATCAATTAGCAAATAAATAAGCACATCTCCATAGAAACTGACACAAGAATCCTTGAAAAATTAAACCTTTGTCCTTTCATTCGCTGAAAAATGTATCACAAAAATGTGATCCACAATTTATTTTATTCTAGAACCTAACCAAACCTTTTGTTCATCACAATTACGACATAAATAGATAAAAAAAAATCCACCTCTAGGAACCAAATTCCCTAATAATATTTTTTTTCCACCTAATGCAGTGAAAATACAAATGTTTTTAAGAAAACTAGGAGGTGTTTGACCAAGGCTTTCTTAAACAAATTTACATTAATTTCAAAGCATAAATACACCTCCAAGGTACTTGTATTCATCAAAATATTAACCAAGATTATAGAAACAAATTACATAGCTTTAAGACATAAAATTCTCGATCAAAAGGCTGATTGTGTGGAAGTGCAACATCGATATTCCGCACCATCTTGGTTCAACAAAATGCAACATAAAAGCGCAATGAATCAATGGTTGATGTATCCCCGATCATTCCCTAAGTTTATTTATGACTTATACATGTGTGAAATGGTCTATTAATCATCAACTTCCCCTCTAGAAACCTTTTTTGATCATTAAAATCTCCCAACATTCAAAAATCCACCTAGAGAAAAAGCGCAACTCTTGTGAAAATGCAATGTAGCCTATCCTCCATGGGCTTGACTAACAATGATGTATCTGAACAATATTTGCAACCTGTTGATGATTATAACATTCTTTATACCCGTTCTCAAACCTCCATTCAACAAAAATATGACAAAATTCCTAATTTCAATCAAAACACCGACCTTAAGGATTGGTCAAAATACAAAACTATTATTTGGGCTGCTCTTTTAACGAAGTTCCATGTTATCTTGATTATAGTTTTTTATTCTCTCAAGACAGCTTCAAACAATACATGAACGTCTTATATAACTTCATTCAACCATCATTCTTGGACAAAAAATGAAAAGGGTTGAAAGCTGCTCTGATTTACCCATTCTAGAACTCAAACTTTTGCTACTTTACCAAAAAATTCAAGTTACCTCTATCCTTATCCTATATCTCCTTCGACTACTTCTTGGTATCTCTCAACTCCTTTATCATGGTAAACTCTATCTACATATATTTTTCAGCTTCCTATGTCATGGGAGAGACCTCTTCAGCATACACTTACCATTTTCCATTCCTGCCTCATACATGTTCAAAAGATCATACATCTTTATCCTAGTCCTTTCATCCTACAGATTAAGCTAAGGAATTTCACTATGGGATTTATTCAACTGTTACGTTAGCCTACTAAAATTAATTTTCCCCTCATTTATTTGAACCTTCTCCTCTTTTTTTATTGATTGTTCCTCGTGTAACTGAAGTTTTCTTACATAAGATCTAGTCAATAGAACCTTTGTTGATGAAGCCTCTACCCTTTGAATGTTCTATGTTGATAATTTATCTTTGCCTTAGATTTAGTGATAGATGGTTGGGCCTTTTTCACTGGTTCTTCTTCATTATCTATATTTTTCCTTTCTAGAGAAGCCTTCATCAATTCATTGTTGTCATGTTGCAATTATGCAATTACCAAGTATGATTTCTTTGACTGTTCTTGCAATTATAAAATTTCCTTGTCTTTGTCACTTACAAAAATGTCCTTTGGTATGGTCTTTAAATGTTCAAATGCTTTCTCGGGGATTCTCTTTGCAGTAGATCTAGTGATAGTCATTTTTGGTAACCTTCACTACTTTAGGAAAGAAATGTAATTTTTTACGTTTCTTATTTTCAGTTGGATCTGCACAAATTGATAGTCTTTTGATAGAACTTCTAGTTTGTAATTGTATTCCTCTTCCCACAGCTAATGGTGTCTCGTTACTACTCAAAGAATTGGTTGGTAAGTCTGCTTCCAACTTTGAAGAATATATAAATGACTGCCAATGTTTGATTTCTCCTATTTAGTTCCTCCAAGACTGACAATTTAGTCAAAGGGAAGTGGAAAAGTCTACGTTCCACATGGTTTTGTTTTCCTTACACTTTATCTAACATCTTGTTAAAGATTATGAATAAATATAAGGGAATATATAAAGCATTCTTCCCTATTAAATGAAAAAAAATATTGAAATGATAATGATAGATCACCCCCAGCCCTCCCTCATGGATAAATTCTCTATGGATTACCTTCAAAAGCTTGTTCTAGGGATTAAGCAAATATTCTCCAAGTACAATGGTTCCATACCCTTATTTTGTGTATTTGGGTTTCAAGAAATATTTTTAATTTCCTATGTCAAGAAGCATGCCCTTGACCCATCACTCTCCTTGTCAAGGTATATCTGTGTCAGCTGAGATAATGATAGTTGACACTACAAAATTGAGCCATCCAACCTTAACATATAATCCATTGAAACTCATGGAAAAATCTTTCGTGACTTGTACATTATACCGTTAGGTCTGTTGTGGGGAAAAATGCCTATTTAGGACGATCCTATCCACCTAAGGTGTGATAGCGCCTTAGCAACAAACGAATACAGCTATCATGACTTCTTCCTTTATGAAATATGAAAGAGAGGAGATCGGCAGACTTACCGTTATCTTCCGATTGTCCCTCGAACTAGATCCTCTTCTCTTTGTGTGTCCACGGCTACTTGCCTCCTCGCTCGATCAAGAGAACAGCTACTTGAATCCCACGAGATCACAAGAGAACAGCTACCTGTGACAAGAGAGAAGCTACTTGCAACTAGAGAAGAACACAATACAAAGGCAAATATACATATTCATAAATGATTCAGGATTAGAAGTAAATCAAATATACTAATGCAATTACACAAAATACACCAGCATATAGGAAAGAATCAAGATAGCTTTATTCAAAGTAACAGTGTTCAGGAAGAGATACAACCCATAGGCCTCCAACCCAGCATCTCCTTCCCAGCAGAATGGACTTCCTTCTTCAGCTCCTTTCAAAGCATAACACACCCAATGTTTCCAGCCACAAACCAACAACAATTCTTTGCAAATACTAAATTCCAGCCTCCCTAGACCTCATGAGAGAGATCTATATATAGGAGTTTTGGAGAAAGGATGAGTCAGCTTGATGCTGGTATGAAGCTTACTAGTGTCCTCTCCCACTTCAGTTCTTGAGTCCACTTGGAGGTTCTTGCTTCCACTTGGAGATTTGGAACCTCTTACTCATCACCAGTCGAATTCCCTGATCCAAGTGTCATTTTGGAAGCTTCCTGGGCATTGACACCTTGAGGAATGACTGTTCCACTTGTCCAAACTCACCCAGCGCAGATAGCCTTCTTTGTAGTTGACATTCAACGCAGGTAGATAGTGGAGCAGTTGACATTCAGCGCAGATGCTCAGTGGAGTAGTTGACATGATCCAGAATTGCCTTGTTTCTGAGTGTTTTCAGGTGGAGAACTTTTGTTAAGTGTTGTGGTTTGCTGGCCTTGTTCCTCTAGGGGTTGGAACAACATGTTTAGGGACTTTGGATCCCTTGATTATTGACATTTCATGCTCAGTGGTGTAAGGCACAAAAATGTCTATAACAGTTGCCCCCTAAAGTATGAGGTCGTTTATCGGGTGAAATGCTTTATCCAGGAGGGTCCGAAGTTCATCCATCTGCTGGGAGGAGACCTGTAATAAAATACAATACAATACATTATGATTCATACTGCTTTCATGATCTAGCTGAGGCGGGCATTCCCATGCTCAGCTTTATAAATTCATTTTGGTACATAGAACAGACGATCGTCTGATGGTAGACTGATAATTTTGGTGAAAATTATCATCCTTTGAGTAGGATGATCATCTGCTGCAATGATGTACATGTCAAATGTCTTTATTTTTCCTGAATATATATCACAGCCCGGATGGATGAAACTAGATCCGGGGTCTTCAAACTCGTTCGATCTTCACTCTAAGTACAAGTCGATCCATGTGAGAAATGCGCTGAAGTCGAACATGGAAAGACATTGCTTGATTACCGGTCGATGATGTAAACCGTTAACAAGCGTGAGAGGAATCACCGATAATGATAATGACCCTCAGGGTACTGCAGTACAATTCACGTGGTGTGAATAAAGGACTTGGCGTCGAACACCATGCAAAATCTTCTGGTCGAAGGTCATTGATGTATACCTGTCGCCGGAAGTGAGAAACTTGCCATTGAGGCATGCAAGCTTCAAAGTACTGAAGGGGTTGTTCCTAGATCAACTCCTTGGATAATGAGCTGATGTCGACAAGGAGCGATCTGTCAAAGGAGGGCCTTAATGAATCCCACATCAGTGACACGGAACGGAGCTAATGATTTTAATGGAGGTGAAAACAATCTGTGACATATGATTCAGGGTGGCGGTCATGAATGGATGAAGGATAATGTATGGCAGTGGATGGGACCCGGTTGACTCTTTCTGAATGACTTCTCTTGAACATATGGCGACATTGATACAATGGATCGGTAGCATTACCCCAAATATGGATGGTATGGCGAGACCATGGTGATGTGACCGGTGAATCAAACAACCCAACCCGAATGTGATACGGAGGAAAAGTGTCATGTTCAAGAGTGACCTGCTACCATCAAATTTTTCTTGATCTTTCCCAATTTTCCCCAGTCATTGCTGACCATTACCTCTTTATTTTTGTCAAGATTGAGGAGGATAACATATGCTTGTTCTATAACCTTCCCTTCGGGCAAGCCCATCGCTATGTTTTAACGAGCCTAGCGATAGGGAAACTCGTTCTCGTCTAAAGACAAGTTTGTCGCTATTTAATCATTTTAACGAGTCTAACGACAAGGAAAACTCGGTCCTTTTCATTTTTAGAGAGTCTGAAAAGATACATAAAGTTAACTCCAAAATTCCTTTTTCGTCATCTAATCCCTTAAGTCCGAAAAAGTATAAAACAATACAAAAGGGATGAGTTTTCGATAACTTTAACGAGCCAAATAAAACAAGCGCTCGACCTTTTTGTGCAATAATCCCTCAGGTCCAAAAAGATTAAAATCTAGAGGAGGGATAGCTCTTCCGGTCCCTTTAACAAGCTGGAAGGCCAAAACTCGGTAATCTTTTCATATTTTATGAGTCAGATGAAAAGAGCTTAAAGAAGACTCGTCTTTTGAGGAACGAGTGATAAACAGGGATAGCAACTGATTCCAGGTACAGGTTGGAATTTTCCAATCACGGTAGTGTTACAAGGATGGCTAGGTGAAATCACTCTTCGCAGCTATTCCTCAAAATGGGTAAACAATCATATGGAGGTGAACGATCAGCCAAATGAAAGTGGAGGTGGCAGGTGCAAACACGACCAAGGGTTTTATGGCTGATAAATTTACGATCACAGCGGTTATTTACCGGGATAGGTTCATTTTTTATTTAAAAATGAGCTTAAACTCTGGAGGGAACATTGCTCACTGCTTATATTTATTTTTTAACGACCATGAAGACCGCGTTAAAACTGCTCGGATCTTGCGTTTATTTTTTAACGAGCATGAACTTTATGCTAAAACTGCTCGAATACCCAGTCATAAGATAAGAGTGTCTCATGAAAGATTCCATATTTTATAGAGCTTGCGCCTTACCAAAGCTATGCTCCCTCTCATCCTTTCTTTATGCAAGTTCGGAAACGGCTGACCTAAAAAATAGATAAATAACCGCTCTTTCCTTGCACTCCAAAAGGTTTGCATGCCCCCAGGTATAAAATACAATTTCAAGGTTGCCCCTTCTCCTTCTCACCTCTGCTTTTCTTTGGGTGTTCACAGCTACTTGTCGTCTTGCTAGTCCAATTTTAACGATACTTGTCTTCTCGTTAATTTTAACGGGTCTATACGATACTTGTCTTCTCGTCAGCCCAACTTTCAACAGATTTTTCGCAAGATCGCAAGAGAACAACTACTTGCGACAAGAGAAGAACACTACTCAAAGACAAAACATTTGTGTTACTGAGGGAGGCTTACCTCTTTCTGGTTACCCAAAGATTGTCTCGTTAAATAAAACACTTCCTTGGCCTACCTTTTTCAGGTTACCTAAAGATTGTTTCGTTAAACAAAACACTTCCTCGGCGATGTCTACCGAAATAGACAAAGGTGAGTGACGACCCCCGCCCTCTCACATAACTTTGACAAAAGAATCTTATTCCAGAACAACCCCTCTTCCAACCACGGACGGGGTATGGACTAGTCATATTCTCTCGCGGAAATTCTACCTTATACCCAAAGTTCCCCTGCCGAAGCAGGCGAGGATGCATGCCCCCTGGGTTCCAGTCATATCCTCCCGGATTACTCGCACTCATCAGGAGGACGGACCGTGGGTTGAGACACTTCTTGCATGAATAGACCATTTAGGGATGGCACATGACTATTTGCGATGTGTGATCCGGGGAACGAAAGCTGGTCCATGAGCTTGACTATTCTTCCTTCATGCAGAAAACACATTACTCTAAAGAGTGAGGAGACTACAACTCCCATGCAATATATATAGTCTCGTCCAACGAGTAGGTTATAATCCCAGGGTCCCTGAACAACCATCACGTTCATTTGAACGGTCTTCCCTTTCAATGTTATAGGCACATTGGGGAGGATCCATAAAGGTCGACTGGTTCCTTTATCAAAACCTGATAGATTTCTCATCTCAGGTAAAAGCGCCGGCGAACCAAGCGCTTTCCAAGCAATAGAGGAAAGGATACTCACAGATGCCCCCTCATCAATGATAGTGCCAGCCATTACCATTTTGTATATTTGACAAATAATTTTGAATGGCCCACTGGCTGGCAACCGGGGTCTGCCTAGTTGGTTCCAATCAAAGGACACAACCAGGTTGCTTGGTGGTGGGACCGAATATACGGCCGGATAGCGCTCTGATGAACTTCCTTCTTGCGACAAAGGAATGGTGGCATTGCCCCCTTGATCATCGGAGTCAGTGCTGATGAAGAGAACTTGGACGGTGTCGTCTGTATTCTCCTTTGTGATGGTGTCATTCGAAGATGGAGCCTCTGAAGGCGAAACCGGGTCAACTGCCGTATCAACCTTTTCACTTTCGTCAGGCATGGATCCAGACGGTTCTTCTTCAATGACAGGTGCTTCGGCTGACCATCTAAGTGGCTCAGCCGGATTCTCAACTAGTGAGGGACTTCGCAGGAGTCTTTGATATCCAGGAGGAATATTCGCTCGTAAAATCGGGCGATATTCCAGAACTCTTTTTGCCTCATCTAAGAAGGGACAACGGTGGATGGAGTGATCGCCTTCACACAGTCTGTAGGGAAATTTAACTTTCCCATTCTGTCCTGTAGCTTCACTCCCACTAGTTGACGGTCAACAGTCCACATGGCTATTAGAGGTCAAGTCTCCCGAATTGTGCAGACGGGGGGACCAGTCTCTTAGTATCTGTGGGATACAGGGAAAATCTCTATGGAAGTGGTCTCCCCTGCATATGATGCATGGCGATTTAGGCCTTACAAGTGCGGTGTGTGGATTTTTGTTAGATGACATCTGTTTGCCCCCAGTCGCCTTAGGCTCCTTCTTCTTCTTTTATTTCTTCTTCTTCTCCTTCTTCTCCTTAGGAACCCGATTTTTTCATCGACCAGTTCCGTCAAGCGAAGAGGAAGGAGGGGAGGAAGATGAAGTGGAAGGCTGGGAGGCAACTCTTGTCTGATCTAACTGTTGACTCGACTGTTCAGGAGTGGTGGTATTCTGAACGACATTGGTCGAAAAGAGCCAAACTGGTAGGCCAACTGTCAATCCTGGAAGCGACAATGTGGCCATGTGGGGCGCACCAACATCTCCCCAAGAGGAGAAGGGACTAGGATTTCCACCCAAGGGAACTCCTTGGTTGGTGTGCTCCATCTTTTCAACCTAAAGATCAACGCAGGATTAAAGGGTGATTGTTCCGTTTAAAATAAATTGTTGACGACGCTTTTAGACACAACTTGCTTTTTCAGTTTTAAAGAGTCGAGAAAAAGCTAAAGATGACTCTAGTCTCCTTCGATGTTTTAACGAGCCCGAAGTGACAAATGCTCGGATGGACTTTTTCTGTTATAGAGTCTGAAAAAGGCCAAAAGAAACTGCTCTGGAGATCTAGGCAGAGGGTGTGCCAAACTTTTCGCAAAACCATAGAATACATTTTACGGTACAGGTGGTCGATCTTCGTGAATGCTGTGTTCACTGCATTGCGATCAGTAGGGCGGCCGACACGGCTTCCTAAGGATAAAAGATATATGCCTATAGGGGTCTCCCAATATATACGCGACGGTACGTGGGAGCACAAGTCCGTATTAGTGCAATCGTTCCTCAGGAGGAATCACCCACCTTCTTAGAGATCGACAGTCACTACGTTTAACGATGCCAGAACACGTCTCTACCTAGACCTCTACGATGAGCGTTATGTTGCAAAGCGTTGTTAGGTTCATTCAATATATTTTAAGTTGATCTTTTTAAAGTTTTCCTTTCAAGGTTCACCACGAGATGTATGATACAAATTCCTAAATGCAGTCTAAGATGATAAGCAAGCTTTACAATCTTTCAACTTTGAAAATCCTAGCTACTAAGGAAAAGAGAGCGACTATCTTTTCTCAAAGAGCAATCAGCACACTCTAATGCACTTTCCCTAAATCCAACATGCAAACTTATCAAATGCAAAATGCACAATGCATGTGTTTGTTTTCACTTTCTTAGTATAAATGCCTACAAAGAAAGCTTTTTGCACAAATTTGAATTCTCTTTTACAATGATCAAAATAAACAAGTTCACTTTCTTCGAAATCAACAAGGGTAGAAGAGATTAAAATCACTTTGCGATTTTCGAAATAAAGACTCGTTTTGATACTTTGAAAAGAACAAATTCAAACCAATAAACAAGAGTAAAAGTAAAATCAATCTGAACAAACAGCCAATGAGCTCTCTTCTAAGATCACTTTCAATCAGATCTGAAACAAAGGCTACAGAAAGACCACTTTACTCATGCAAAGGAAGACTGTAAATGACGCCACAAACACATAAAAACATTTACAATCTTTTTGTACAAAAATTGAGGTGGAATTCAGGCAAAGAAAAGGGTTATCAGACCAGCACCTATACTTTGTTAAAGGCTGCAAAACAGAGATCAAAACAGGGCAACAAAGGACAAAGAACCCCAGCTGCATAAGGCCACACTGGTTCAACGCAGGTACAACACTGTCAGTTTGACATTCAGTGCAGGTAGCCCCTTCAGGACCTGCGTTGAAATGCAGACTGCCTTCACAGTGCCTGCAATGAAGAGAGAAACTCTCGTTTCCCTTGGTTTCTGGGTCACAAAATGCTCAAAAATACACTGTTTCAGGCCAAATCAGAAACACAAGCAAGGTATAAACAGAGGGATGCTTTGATAGGGTACTAAAGACTATCACAAAGATCAATCAAATCGTTTTTGGATCTAGTTTAAATCATAGACAAGTCCAACATACTGGATCAAAGCAGCAACTTTTACTTTGCATCCGGGAAAGATGCAGTTCAAGAGTTGTTGTCAAGTCTATGAAGTAAACAAATGATGGAAACACAAATGAAATGAATAAACAAGTTCTTCCCCAGGGGAGTAGCCAATTTGTTGTGGGGAAAAATTCCTATTTAGGACGATCCTATCCACCTAAGGTGTGATAGCGCCTTAGCAACAAACGAATACAAATATCATGACTTCTTCCTTTATGAAATATGAAAGAGAGGAGATCGGCAGACTTACCGTTATCTTCCGGTTGTCCCTCGAAATAGATCCTCTTCTCTTTGTGTGTCCACAGCTACTTTCCTCCTCGCTCGATCAAGAGAACAGCTACTTGAATCCCACGAGATCACAAGAGAACAGCTACCTGTGACAAGAGAGCAGCTACTTGCAACAAGAGAAGAACACAATACAAAGGAAAATATACATATTCATAAATGATTCAGGATTAGAAGTAAATCAAATATACTAATGTAATTACACAAAATACACCAGCATATAGGAAAGAATCAAGATAGCTTTATTGAAAGTAACAGTGTTCAAGAAGAGATACAACCCATAGGGCTCCAACCCAGCATCTCCTTCCCAGCAGAATGGACTTCCTTCTTCAGCTCCTTTCAAAGCATAACACACCCAATGTTTCCAGCCACAAACCAACAGCAATTCTTTGCAAATACTAAATTCCAGCCTCCCTAGACCTCATGAGAGAGATCTATATATAGGAGTTTTGGAGAAAGGATGAGTCAACTTGATGCTGGTATGAAGCTGACTAGTGTCCTCTCCCACTTCAGTTCTTGAGTTCACTTGGAGGTTCTTGCTTCCACTTGGAGATTTGGAACCTCTTACTCATCACCAGTCGAATTCCCTGATCCAAGTGTCATTTTGGAAGCTTCCTGGGCATTGACACCTTGAGGAATGACTGTGCCACTTGTCCAAACTCGCCCAGCGCAAGTAGCCTTCTTTGCAGTTGACATTCAACGCAGGTAGACAATGGAGAAGTTGACATTCAGCGCAGATGCTCAGTGGAGCAGTTGACATGATCCAGAATTGCCTTGTTTCTGAGTGTTTTCAGGTGGAGAACTTTTGTTAAGTGCTGTGGTTTGCTGGCCTTGTTCCTCTAGGTGTAGGAACAACATGTTTAGGGACTTTGGATCCCTTGATTATTGACATTTCATGCTCAGTGGTGTAAGGCACAAAAATGTCTATAACAAGGTCTTCTAAAAAAATATAATGTAACAAACTTGTTCAAATGAAACTCTGATTGATGGGTCTCAGTTTATCAAAGTGAGGCCTTGAGGCTCAAACATCACAATATCATCTCCCTTATACTTTCTCCTATCTTGGGTTGTCATGATTTTCATAGTAAAGATGAATTCTAAAGTTTCTTTATGCAAGTTGATGTATATAAATTAATCAGGGAAATTGAGGTAACAACGATGAAATGGAGCTTAAATTAAGGTTGTATGAGAATTCAAAATTAAAATTGTGCATGGAAAAATCAAACAAAAAAACCCATCCTCCAAAACGAAAACAACAACTAATGTCTTCTTGGTAAAAACGGAAAATTAAAAACGCAGGCACAACACCAAATGTGTAGAGCATGAGAGAAAAAATTCTTCTTAAACTCCGAGGAAAAAAAACCACCTATGAAGTTTGAAATCACTTGGATGATAAAAAGACTTCAATTATCAAGCTGGAAAAAAAAATTGTCGGTGTTTGGTGAGGGTAAGAATATAAAAATGTAGTTTGAAGGAAAAGCACATTGTATTCCCTACGAAACACAATGACTTAACAAATTAGAATTTTTCCAGATTTTAATGCATTTCATGTGCACATGGGAGTAATTTCAACAACATGAAAAACAAAAGGCTTCAATAAAATAAAGACTTGACACCTAGATAAGAATTTTGACCACTAACTTGGGAAAATGCAGCACCGGTTTGTGAGCGCAACACCTGTTTACGAGTGCAGTGTTGCCTCTACCTCCTTTTTGCAACAAACCTTAAGTGATCCTCAACGACCTTTCGATGAAAAACAACTGAATCTTTGATGATTTTGGAAGTCTACCAAGAATTTAAACTCCCAATACGGGAAAACTTGGATTTCAGGAATGGTGATGGAAAGCTTTCAACCTTAATCATGAAACGAAACAACTGTCAGAAGCGCAGTGCTATCCTCCTAACCGTTGCACCATAATGATGTCATGGGAATTTGTGATTTGGAATTCTAAATCCCTCAAGTGATCGTACAATTTTGGACAATGATGGTAAGAAATGACACCAAGAGCTTTCTTATTACTTTTTTGGTGAAACATGAACCTAGACTCATTTGAATTGACCTCTTTGGAATAATTACATTTAGTAATTAAAAAGAGTTACTTTATACTAAAAAAATTGCTTGATCTATAAAATTCCATATGAAGACCTATGTAGATCTAACAAAGTAATTTAAAAAGAAAAACTTATTTTCTGACTACTATAGTTATAAGATACTAACATTGGATATAATGGGGATGGAATCCTCCCTATGAGGTGCCAAGAACACTATATAGCATATGCATGACCCTGGGGATTAATGACTCCCTAGATTCAATCAAAACTAACTCAAAACAGACTCATAACTGGCTCAAGGCTTATTACATTCTAAAGAAGGACAAGAGGTCATCAAAATATTAGGGCCTTTGCCTACGGCCTCAAATTTTGGTGGCAGCTGCTCGCACCTACAATATTGAAAGTTAGATGGATAGATAAAATGAAGTGATCAAATTTAGTTGATTTCAAGTAAAATAATTGATGAGGAACTTTCCATTTACAGGCCCTCCACTAACAAAATCTCCTCTCAAATATTGCAGTAAGTAATCATTACTTCCATGGAATGGTGCAACCTTGAATGATCCCTTGCAAAGGTTTTCAAACTTTTTATGTTTACCTTTGTCTTCATTTCAAGAATCCCACTTCAAAACAAAGTCACCATCCTAGAAATCCCCAGCCTTTCTCCTCCAATAAAAATATTCTTAATTTTGCCCTGGATTGCATGAGTATTGTTGTACACTTCCTCCCTAGTTTTTGTTGTAATCGAATCATCTGATATATCGTGCTTTGCATGTCATCTCATTCTGTATCTACTTCCTACAATAAATTCATTACTAGTATTCCAAAGGAATAAGTGAAAACCACATTTGTTCCATACACGATTTGGAAAGGTCACATAAAAATTGACTTTTTAGTATTTACCTGATCAACCCATGATGCATAAATCAACTTCTTATGCCATGTTTTCTTATTCTCATGCAACAATTCCTTAACTATATTTACATGCTCTCGTTATAAGATTAAGCAAAACCATTACCTTGTGGATAGTATGTGGTAGAGTGACTGCATACAATATGATATTTTTGACAAATTTAAACCATTTTCATAGACATCAAAGAAACAACATTATCTATGATTATTCTATGAGGATATAAAAATCGTGAGAGAATATTACCTTCTAGAAACTGTATGACGACTGTTTCTATATCTTACTTAGTTCGTATTTCTTCTATCATCTTTGTAAAATAATCTATGGTTGTGAAGATCCATTTGTGGCCAGCTAAAGATGATGGATGAATTTCCCTAACGAAATCCAAACCCCACTACTCGAAAGGTTCCTCAACTGCAATTGGTCTCAAAGGTAAGGGTAAAAGCTTCATCTTTACCTCAAAAATATGACATTCATGACATCTTGATACCCTTTTATAAACATAATAAAATAGTTTTGGCTAGTAAAAACCACCTCTTGTAATCTTATTTGTTGTGCCTTTCAAAAATGGTGGGCTCCACAATCTCCTTTATGAAACACTCCCATGATCTTCTATTCTTGATCCTCCAAGAAATAATTTAACAACACACCTCCTGAATCTTTCCAATACAAATAGTGATTCAAAATGTAGAACTTTCTAGCTTTCAATTTAAGATTTCTTGCCTTTTTTTCGACATCCCTGGAGGATCCTGTAAATGTTGTAAAACATAAACTATGTAAGCATATGAAGGAGTTGAAAGAAAACGTATGGATACCTATTGAGAAGGCTCTGAATTATTTTCATCAAACAAACAATCTATGAAGTTGTTGTCTTAGGTTGGGTTGACCTAGGTTTGAATTTTATTGCACACCAACAAAACCATCAATCACTGGCCCTTTCGACAATGACCTACAAGAAAGTCGCAGTCTCACCTAAAATGACTATGGGGGGTTAGAGATCCAGGTTTCTGCAGACTTGAGGGATACTGCAATGTGGAAATACTATATTTTCTTATAATTTAGAACTTATAAATTACTTCGTATTCATCAACAACTTCACAATTATATATAATTTATCAATATTACATTCATCACTTAAACATATATTAAATAGTCATAAAATTCTCAGTACTTAAATAAAGTGTAGATAATAAGAAAATCAACACATGAAGACACAAATTTTTCCATGGTTCATCCCAACGTGGGATTATGTCCACAAGAATTGTTTCTTATAATAGATAATTTGGTAAAACAAGTTGTTATTCACATGCACACATAGTTGTTGACAATCTATCCACTAAGTTGCAGACCTAGGCCTCCACACACTCAACTCCAAAGCCTCACCCCTTTCTCTGAAGTACAAATCACAAAGATACTTTTGTGTTATGATAGAGGTGTTCTCCTTGATGGAAAATCACATATATGATACCCATAAATGAATCAGTAATGTATGATGGCAACAAAGGATTATGGATCAGACTCTAGAGATTAAAGAAAGAGAATGTTTTAATAAGTATATGCTAGTTCACCTAGTCGACGTAGCATATAAAGTGCGTACACATAACAAAAAGAGCGTATAAGTATGCACATACTTTCACAAAAGGAAGAGTGTATAGGGGATGGAAAACTAATATTAAAGAATATCAGGGATTGCTACCATGGTATTGACCCATGGTAATGAACGCAACAAAGGATATTGATACCATCAAAGAATACCAACAACATAATTATGGTTTTGGTCCGAGGTATTGGAAACGGATCTAAGTATATTAGAAGGAGAAGATCAAAGGGCTAAGTGTGAAGGTAATGAATATCTTATGAAGAGTTAGATCAAAAGAAAAATGCATGTTGGGGATTTCTCATTCTTTTCTTGATCTCAACTAAGTATGCACCTAAGTGTTTGACGACGGATGAGATCTAGTGATGGATTATGATCATAAGACCTGAAATGAATTAAATTATGTGGTCTGATAAGGGATAGTCTAGATCGTATTTCTAACACATGTTTTATCCTTTATATGCTATGATCTAAGTATATGTGAAGTCTTGAACAACTGCGAAGTTATAATTATTTATCTACAGATCTATATGCTTGTTCACCTTGGTGAAGGCGCATATAAACACTGGTTCCACACTTCTAAGTAGCATATACATTATGAGATATGATGTTTGAAGTTGCAGATTGGTTCTAGTTGTTGATGTAGAGTTATCGGTTCAGCTCTGTGTTTTGGTGACAGTGATGTGATTGCTCAGATTGATTGGTTGTGATTTGCTTCAGTGCTGATGAGTTTCAGTGATTGGTTATATTAAAGTGATGATTGATTTTAAGCTTCAATGTTACCGATGGGTCCAGTATGAAAATTGGATGAAACGTGGCCTTCATATTGTGTTTGTATGTACCAAGAGTATCTAGTATGAAATTTATGAAACGTAGTCCCTATAGGAAGTGTGAAGGTAGCAGCCTTCTGTAGTTTGGCACCTACGTACTAGTAAACATATTCACTAGTAAAAGAGCTATGAGTTTGGAGCTCCCTTCTAGTAGTAGCTCGAGAACGAGTGAGGGTTGGAGCCTTCTATAGGCTAGAACCTACATACGGGTAAACATATCGGCTAGTATAGGAGCTAGGGGTTGTAGCTCCCTTGTAGTAGAAGCTGGAGAATGAGAGTTTCTTGTAGCCTTCTGGACGTGGGTTTCTGCGTACTGGTATGAGTCTGCACTAGTTGAAGATTGTAAACAGGTTCTTCTTGTATTAAAAGAAGACAAAGAAAACAACAGCAAGTGGTTTTTCTCTCACATTGGGTTTCCACCTTAAATCTTTGTGTTCATTTGTGTTGCTTATGTGTGATGTTTTATTCTATTATTACTGCACATGGTTACTATTGAATTGTTAATTAAGTACTCATGCACTCAAGAAACATCAACATATAATGAATTAATTGAATCATAAGTTCAGTGGATACACGTTGGTTACCTTGAGAACAAATGCTTGCACACGTGAGTTCCCTTCACTGAAGTAGCATATATAAATCTGGTTATGAAATGAAAAAGTTATTGGTTTGTAAGTAATGATTGTTGGCCCGCCCCCCCCCCCCCCCCCCCCACCACTCTCAGTATTATTCCCAACAATTGTTATCAGAGAAGGCCCTTTGGTAGAAGCTTGATTACTTCAACGAGATTCGTTGAGAAAATGGGAAAGAAGAAAAAGAAGAAAACACCTAATAGGAAGAATACATCTCAAAGGAACAATGACAACAAGAGAGACAATTGGCCATTAGGTGGAAGACAATATTCAAATTCTAAATCACCTCAAGTTGGTGATGAACAAGCAAAATAAGTATCAAGTTCAAATTTTTGGTCTTCTGGTGATACTTTTCTCTGTTCATGCAATGTTGAAGATATTGAAAGTGATAGTGAAAAAAATATAGAGGTAGGAGTTAAAATACTCAAAGATTAAACTAAAGATCAACAAGATCTATTTAACAAAAGGGAAGTTACCATATTAAAGGTTGAGTTGGAGGAAGGGAATAAAGTAAGGAAGCAGTATAAGGAAAAGGGAGATCAATGTCAAAAGCTAGAGGATGAAGTGACACCATTAATAAATGAAGTAAATGAAAAGGGTACAACAATCAAGAGACTAAAAGATAGATCTAGTTACTATGACAATCTTGAAGTTGATATCATCCCAAAAGAAGATCTTGAGAATTCAAATAAGTGGAATGAAGAACTACCTCACGCATATGAAGAACAAGAAAATGAGATTCTCAAATTAAGACAACAAGTTGAAGAAGGAAGAAAGGTTGAAGAAATCATAAAGAAGAAATATCTGGAAAAGGAAGAGCAATATCAGGTTGAGGTAAATTAGAAGAAAAGGATAAACTGTTACGATTTGAAGATAGTACTAAGCTGTTGCATAATATTATTCGTAATGAAAGGTACCCTACCATCAAAGTTGGTCTTGGTTATCATGAAACTGTTGAAGGTGAATCTAGCTCACAACATGAGGCAAGGAAATTTAATGTAAATTCTAAAATTACAAATTAGGAGATAAGAGATCAACCACATTAACCACCAAGAAAAGAAAGTACTCAAAGAAAATCATTTACTCCTAACTATGGAAGTGTTGATCAAATGAATAATGTTGAATGTTTTTGATGTCATAATTTTGGACATGTTGCAACGACATGTAGAAGTAAAATGGTTCAGTCTAATAAGCGTCTCACAGAAAGATCATCAACTTCCAGGCACTTTAAGGGATATTATTTTTCTTGCAATATGTTTGGTCACAAAACCATTGATTTCTGTAGAAGTAATATGAAACATATAAGATGTTATACTTGTAACAGGTTTGGCCATATAGAAAAGGAATGGAGGAGTAAAGTTTAGCCAACATACCAAAAGAAACAAACATCATCAAACTCCAAGCTATGGAAGAAGAGGGAACTTCAGTCAAAAATATGTGGCATAGGTCAGTATACAAACAAAACACAATCAGGAGGAACTGAAAGTATGAAAGTTTAGTGTTCTAATTCTTATATGCAGTTATCATGAAGAAATATGGTGTATATATGTGAGTTAGAAGCTACACAAATCATGTATATGTGGGTTTGATGAAGAAGAAGTGAGAAAAACTCACGGAAAGGGGCTTTTGGCATTGTGGCACTGATTTAGAGCTATGGCACAGGTGTTTTCCTTGATGGCAACTCACTTTGGTGACAGATCTCAGTACAGGCTCTCAGAATGAAAGAAAAAGATATGTACGCAGGTTCACCTAGATGAAGGCGCGTATACACGTGGGTTAGACGTTACAAAGGTGCATGTGCATATACATGCACTTTCACGCAAGGAAAAGCGTGTATATTTGAGAACTTACTTTTAGTCTGTGGTAGTTAGTCCTTCATATTTGGACCTATGGTTTTCTACCATGGTATCTCGTCAGAAGTGTTGATCCCAAGTATTGGGTCCATGCTATTGTCTTATTATGGTTTTGGACCATGGTATTGTGAAAGGCCTAAGAATATAAAAGAGGAAGGAGATCATTTGGAAAAGGATCATCAGAATTAATTGAATATCTAATAAGTGCTATATCTGAAATATTGGTGATTGGGGTTATGGTGCAGATCTGGATCTGAATGAAGGAGGAACCTTAGCGCAAAGAGAAGGATAAGTTCTATTGATGGGTCATAATCTTAAGGCTTGAATGGTAGTATCTTTATCTATACACAGGTTCAGTGAAGCTAAGGTGCGTATACACGCTGGCTCAATGAATGAAAACAGTGTATATGCAGGTTGGTCTAGACATAGAAGCGTATGCACACAGGTTTTGAGGTTATTGAAGTAGTGTGTATATTTTGAGTTGTGATCTAGCTACTTCTGTTTATTGCTACAGTGTTCTAGGTTCAGAATTTGGTGTGTGGTTACTGTTACTGTGTTTTGGGTACAACTATCAGAAAAGTATCTACTTGATTCAGTTCTAATTGGTGAAAAGGAGATTGATTGATGCAGAAATTCTTGATGATTGATTGATGTTCATGGATCCAGTCTGAAAATTTATGAAACGTGGTCCCTGGAAGAAGGAGAAGGTTGTAGCCTTCTGTAGGCCAACACCTTCGTACTATGATCTTGGCTAGTGCAAGAGCTAACCGGGTTGTAGCTCCCTTCCAGGAGAAGCTGGAGAACGAGAGAGGGTTGTAGCTCTCTGCAGGTTGTAGCCTGCGTACTGGTAAAGGATTGCACTTGTACATTGTAAAAGGAAGTTTCTAATTAAAGGAAGATAGAGACGAATTGCAGCAGGTGTTTTTCACCCACATTGGGTTTCCACCTTATATCTTGTGTTCTTGTGTGTGATTGTCTTCAGCTCTATTTTACTATTTCTGGTTACTGTTTATTTGATTCTAATACACAGATTAATGATCAACATCTGTAAGATAAGTTAAATTATAAGTCTGCATTGCATACGCGGGTTTCCTTCTCTGTAGTTGCGTATATACGCGGTTTTATCTAACTGAAGTAGTGTATATGATCTGGGTTAGAGAAAGAAAATAAGTGACTCGATAATACTGATTCACCGCCCCCCTCTCAGTATTATTTCAACAATTGGTATCAGAGTAGGTTCTTCTGAAGAAGCTTGATCACTTGAAGGAAGATCCATCATCATGAGCAACTACGAGAGAGAAGCATCAATCAAGCCACCAATTTTTGATGGGACCAACTTCGTCTATTGGAAGGTAAGAGTTACAGCCTATCTTCAATCTCTTGGTACTGAAGTCTAGGATATCATAGATACAGGGTACACTTTTACTTCAGCAACGCCTACAGATCCGGTTGTTAAGAAGCAATATGAAACAAATGGAAAGGCTGTCAATACTCTATTAGGATGTCTATCTCAACCAAAATTCGTCAAGGTTATGCAGTATAAATCTGCAAAAGAAATATGGTACAAAATTGTTCTAAGCTATGAAGGAGATGAACAGGTAAAACGAGCAAAAATTCGAACCCTCAGAATTCAGTATGAAAATCTCAGAATTCACAACGATGAAAGTGTGGCTAACTATTTCCTTCGTGTAGATGAGATTGTTAATTGTATGAAAAACTTTTGTGAAGAAATAAAAGAGGTTGTTGTGGTTGAAAAGGTTCTAAGATCTTTCTCCCCTAGGTTTGAATCTAAAGTTTCTGCAATAGAAGAAAAAGAGAATCTACGAAACCTTACCATGTCACAGCTGCACGGAGTTCTGACTGCTTATGAAATGAGGAAAGGAGGACCATCAGACAGGAGTGAAGCTACCTTCAAGGATCCAGGCAAAAGAGATTACAATGATTTAGGACACGTGTCAAAAGAAGAAGAAGAATCAAATTTTTTCAAGAACCTTCAATGGGGCGCTGGAAGATTCAGAGGTAAGTTAGAGTTCAAATGATTTTCTTGTGGAAGAGTCGGTCACTATGCTCCCAAATGTCCTCATAAGGATAAGATTGATAAGGGTAAGGAACCTGTTAGATGGAACAAGAAACAAAATGTAAATAAGAAAAGCTATTACACTCATGAAGATAGTGATGGACTTTCAAATAGTGACGAAGATGAACAAGGTAACAAATATAAACTTTTAATGGATTTTGAGGATGATGATTTTGTGGATGCTATAGATGAAGAAAGTCTTTATGAAGAGATTTCTAGACTCAAAATTTGTTTAGAAGAGAAGAATATGATCATAGATACTCTACAATTCCAACTTTCTGAAAAGGAAAAACATCATGAAAGGTTAGAATGTGAAATTGTGGGACTGAGAAAAGAGACTGAGAAAACAAAACCTCTTAATCTTAGATTTGTTAAAGGATCTGACACGTTAGATGAGATTATCAAAGTGAAGCGCTCTCCACTAATCAAGACAGGTCTGGGATATAATGAAGAAACAACTCAAGCGCAGAAACCATTTACCTCCAAGAGTTATCTCGATGCTACAAGGAGAAGTGAACAAATACCCAATGGAAATCACCAGGTAAATCACGGACAATTTACCTCAAGAATGAACAAAGACTACCAGGTAAATCGAGGCCAGTCTACTTTAAGGACAAACAAAAGCTACAACCAGCCACAGGTAAAACCTTCTCAATTTGCCTCAAAAATGGATGTCAATAGGAACTACAATCATTTGGCTAGTAGATTTGATAATCACAGGAGTTTTTTCAATGGCCAATGTTTTTCATGTCATAACTTTGGTCACAAAGCTGCTCAATGTGTTGCCTATAAGACAATCATGACTAAAGAAGCTCATAAACAAAGGAGTATGACTGGGATCATGAAAAGGGCCTACAACAACTTCTCTGCTCTTGAAAATGAAATAGAATTTTCTATTTGTAACAATTTCAGTCATGAAGATTCTGAATGCAGTAGCAGGTTTCGGCAGACAACTCAGAAGGAGCAAGCCTCAAGTGCCAAATCATGGAGAATAAAAGAACCCCAACCAAAAAGATGTGGTATAGCCTTATATGTGGAAGGGCAGGAAAATCAATGGTACATCGACAGTGGATGTTCGAAACATATGATAGGTGATAAGGAAAAACATCAGTCATATAGTGCCTTAGAGAAGGAGAAGAAGGTTTGTTTTGGAAATGACACCCTTGCTCTCATAAAAGGTAAAGGTTCTGTTCAGTTGAAAGAAAGGGTCAAAGTTGGAAATGTCATGTATGTTGATGGCTTAAAGCATAATCTATTAAGTGTCAGCCGGATGTGTGATCAAGGAACTAAGGTAATATTTCGATCAAATGGATTTAGTGTTCATGATCTTGATACAGGAAGAACAATGATCAAAGGCACAAGGACTCCAAATAATTTATACATATTCAAAGAAGGACAACATCAATGCTATCTGAGCAAGAATGATGAACATTGGCTATGGCACAGAAGATTGGGGCATCTTAGTTTCTCACAAATAAGGAAAGCATGCAAATACCACGCAGTTGGTGGTCTTCCAGACATCAGAATCCTAGACAATACAATATGCAAATCATGTCAGTTTGCTAAGCAAACCAGAACTAACTTCCCTAAAAATGAAGGATCAGCCAACAGGCCACTTGAACTTATCCATACTGATGTATGTGGTCCAACTAGGAAAAGGTCACCTCGAGGAGAAGAATACTTTATATTATTCATTGACGACTATTCCAGCACGTGTTGGATAGGACTTATGAAGCACAAAGACGAAGCCTTTGAAAAGTTAAAATCATTCAAAGCCTTGGTGGAGAACGAATCAGATCTCAGAATCAAATGCCTTAGGTTTGATCGAGGAGGAGAATTTACCTCGAATGAATTTTTCGATTTTTGTGAAGAACATGGAATAAGAAGGGAATTCTCTATAGCTAGGACTCCTCAGCAAAATGGATTAGTGGAAAGGATGAACAGAACAGTTCAACAAATGGCTCGTGCAATGCTTGATGAGTCTGGAACTCCCGCAACTTTCTGGGGTGAAGCTGCATTTGCTGCAGTTGTTATTCTCAACAAGACAAATGTCTGGGTGAACAACACTCAAACTCCTCATCAGCTCTGGTATGGTGAGACTCCTTCAGTAAAACATTTCAAAATTTTTGGAAGCAAATGCTATATTAAAAATAATGATGAAAATCTTGGTAAATTTGAACCTAGAGAAGATGAAGGCATTCTCCTTGGTTATTCTCCCCATAGCAAAGCATATAAGTGTTACAACAAAAGACTTGGAATAATTGTTGACAACATTGATGTAGTGGTTGATGAAGAAGGAAACATTCCTAGGCAAATGAATTCCAAACATTTTGAAGATGATGAGGACTATCCTTCAACATCAAATCAGAACTATGATGAAGAAGAAGCTCAAGGGGCACCAGAAGAACATATAAGGATAGAAGATAAGACTCCATCCAGGTACGTTCAGAAGAATCACCCAGAATCTCAAATTTTGGGGCAGAAAGAGGCAGGTATACAAACAAGAAGAACAATTGCAGAACCATCAAGCTATTTGGCTTTGCTCTCCTCCACTGAACCACAAAATGTAAAAGAGGCATGCAAAGGTGAATGCTAGGTCAAGGCAATGGATGAAGAACTTGAGTAGATCGAAAAGAATAACCCTTGGGAGTTGGTTCCTAGACCAAAAGATAAGAATGTCATAGGGACAAAATGGATCTTCAAAAACAAGTTGAATGAAAATGGGGAAGTGATTAGAAACAAGGCCAGACTTGTTTGTAAAGGGTATTCTCAACAAGAAGGAATAGACTTTGAAGAAACTTTTGCTCCCGTTGCTAGACTTGAGGCCATGAGAATGTTCCTTGCTCTCTCTAGCTTTCAGAAGTTCAAAGTATTTCAAATGGACGTGAAATCAGCCTTTTTGAATGGAGACTTAGAAGAAGAAGTGTACATTGAGCAACTAGATGGTTTCATTCTTGGGAATGATCCAAATCTTGTATGCAGACTAAAAGAGGCTCTTTATGGTCTTAAACAGGCTCCAAGGGCTTCGTACTATTGTTTGGACAAATACCTTCATCAACAAGGATTTTCAAAGGGATCAACAGATAACAATCTTTATATAAAAATTGAAAATGACAAATTGATAATACTTGTTGTGTATGTAGATGATATTATTTTTTGCGGAAATGAAGAAACTATGAGTCAAAACTTTTCCTTGGTGATGCAAAAGGAATTCGAAATGTCATTACTTGGAGAGTTGACATATTTTCTTGGTCTACAAATCCAACAAAATGAAGGTGGTATCTTTTTATCTCAAACCAAATTCCTCAAGCAGATTTTGAAGAAGTATGGCATTGAAGATTCAAAACCAGTATGTACCCCTATGGTTACAGGATGCAACCTCAGTGCAAATGATGAATCAGTAGCAGTGCATCAACCAACCTATAGATCCATGATTGGAAGTCTAATTTATTTGACAAATATCTGACCAGACATCATGCATGTAGGGGGAATAGTTGGAATATTTCAGGAAAATCCAAAGGAAACTCATCTTCAGGCAGTGAAGAGAATTTTCAAGTATCTTCAAGGAACTCAAAACTATGGCTTATGGTATCCTAGAGATACAGATCTCACTCTTCATGCTCATACATATGCAGATTGGGCTGGAAGTGTGGATGACAGAAAGAGCACAAGTGGTGGTGCATTCTGTATGGGTTCCAGATTAGTATCTTGGTTGAGCAAGAAACAAAGTTCAATTGCTTTATCTACAGCTAAAACGGAATATGTGGCTGCTGCATCCTGCTGCACTCAACTCCTTTGGATGATGCAAACCTTGCAGGATTTTCAAATCACTTGTACACCACCCATCTCCATCTTATGTGATAATACAAGTGAAATCATCATTTCAAAGAACCCAGTCATGCATTCAAAAACCGAGCACATACCTATCAAATATCATTTTCTCCTAGAACAAGTGCTGGAACAAAAGGTCAAGCTGGAGTATGCTCCCTCTAAGGAACAAGTTGCTGATATACTCACCAAACCACTGCCCAGGGACACTTTTGAATACCTCAGATAGAAGCTGGGAATAGTTGATGCATCATCTTGCCATTAAAACTTGTCTGTTTTAGAGAAAATGGGAGTACGCGAGTTGCCTAAGGAGGATCCGCGTACATACGCTGGTTTATGCAGAGATAGTCACATATATGGAGGCTTGATGGATATCAGTAGGGACAAGCTCTGGTTGAAGATAGTCTGATATGGGTCTGACAGAGACCATCTGGCACAGGTTCAGGGGGAGCAGATCAACTTCTAATGATGCATTTTTGGCATTATCTTAGAAGCTTTTGGTTCTAGTTCACAGCTGTTGTTGGTTTCAGGTGGAACAAATGCAGAGGGAGAACAGAAGGAAATCATGGTTGCTGATCTGAATGGTGATTGACAGATGCTGCTGATATCAGTTATTGGTGACTTTCATAAGTCTTGCTCTAGATATTTCGTCTCTATGTCATGTATCTCTTTTATGGTGTCAAGGTCATGTAACGGCCTATTTTGGTTTCCCCACTATGCCTGGGATGAAGATGTAATGTACTTGGTTGTCATATGTAAATTTCTGATGTATCCCCATTTGGTTGGATGGATGATCCCAACTTGGTTGGGTGATGGATGTATGTATTGAGTCTTTTGGTGATAGGAAATACTTTTATGATGTATAAGTCATGGTTCTTCTTGAAGAACACCTTTTTGCAGATCTTGCCTACAGTCAGGGGGAGCATGGTCAACACAGCAGGGCAGAGATTTCAGCATGTACTCAGGGGGAGCATAACCCTTTTCCCTTGATGACAAAGGGGGAGAATGACTTTGAGGATCTAGGGGTTGCCATCAAGTCCAAAGGGGGAGATTTTTGGCATTGTGGCACTAATTTAGAGCTATGGCACAGGCGTTGTCCTTGACAACAACTAACTTTGGTGACAAATCTCAGTATAGGCTCTCAGAATGAAATAAAAAGATATATATGCAGGTTCACCTAGACGAAGGCACGTATACACGTGGGTTAGATGTTACAAACCCGCATATGCATATACACAGACTTTCACGCAAGGAAAAGCGCGTATATTGGAGAACTTACTTTTGGTCCGTGGTAGTTAGTCCTTGGTATTTGAACCTATGGTTTTGGACCATGGTATCTCGTCAGAAGTGTTGATCCCAAGTATTGGGTCCATGGTATTGTTTTATTATGGTTTTGGACCGTCATATTGTGAAAGGCCTAAGACTATAAAAGAGGAAGGAGATCATTTGGCAAAGGATCATCGAAATTAATTGAATATCTAATAAGTGCTAGATCTGAATATTGGTGATTGGGGTTATGGTGTAGATCCCGATCTGAATGAAGGAGGGACCTTAGCGCAAAGAGAAGGATAAGTTCTATTGATGGGTCATAATCTTAAGGCTTGAATGGTAGTATCTTTATCTGTATGCAGGTTCAGTTAAGTGAAGGCACGTATACACGCTGGTTCAGTGAATGAAAACAGCGTATACGCAGGTTGGTCTAGACACAGAAGCGTTTGCACGTAGGTTTCATGTTATTGAAGTAGCATATGTATTTTGAGTTGTGATCTAGCTGCTTCTATTTATTGTTGTAGTGTTATGGGTTCAGAATTTGGTATGTGGTTACTGTTACTGTGTTTTGGGTACAGCTGTCAGAAAAGTATCTACTTGATTCAATTCTAATTGGTGAAAAGGAGATTGATTGATGCAGAAATTCTTGATGATTGATTGATGTTCATGGATGTAGTCTGAAAATTTATGAAATGTGGTCCCTGGAAGAAGGAGAAAGTTGTAGCCTTTTGTAGGCCAGCACCTACGTACTAGTATCTTGGCTAGTGCAAGAGCTAAGGGGGTTGTAGCTCCCTTCCAGGAGAAGCTGGAGAATGAGAGAGGGTTGCAGCTCTCTGCAGGTTGCAGCCTGCATACTGGTAAAGGACTGCACCAGTACATTGTAAAAATATGTTTCTAATTAAAAGAAGATAGAGACAAATTGTAGCAGGTGGTTTTCACCCACATTGGGTTTCCACCTTATATCTTGTGTTCTTGTGTGTGATTTTCTTCAGCTCTGTTTTACTATTTATGGTTACTCTTTATTTGATTCTAATTCACAGATTAATGATCAGCATCTGTAATATAAGTTAAATTATAAGTCTGCATTGCATACACGGGTTTCCTTCTCTGTAGTTGTGTATATACCCGATTTTATATAACTGAAGTAGCGTATATGATCTGGGTTTGAAAAAGAAAATAAGTGACTTGATAATATTGATTCACCCCCCCTCTCAGTATTATTTCAACAGGGGTCTGACATTGTTTAGTCAATTATCAATTATCTTCTCTGTTGTGATTTATGATGATTACATTTTGTTGATGATATGCAGAAGTGATTTTGGCCATCATAAGTTTTTGATTACTTGATGAATAACTGGTTGATTTGAAATGGTGACCTAAATGCTTCTTGTCAGCTGTACAAGAACCTCTCCCACGCCAAAGCTTATATATTCCCAGGATCTATGCTTATGATTGACAATTTGAGGAATTAAGTACTTGAAATAGGTGTATGTCATTGTTTGCCTTTAAACTATTCAAGTGCCTTAAATTCATTTCATTTGTTGATATTTAAACACACACAATAGTAAATATGATGCAACAAATAAGAAAACACATAAAACAACAATATAACATGGAGTTCACCCTGAAATATTGGCTACGTCTCCTTGAGCTCTAATCAACTCAACTAGGATCTTTGGGATTATGGCTTGAATTCTTTTACAAGTCTTTGACTCAACTCCATATGTTTACAACTGAACCAATGGGCTTATAATGCCATCTTACCCCTGGCTATCCTTACTCTGCAGACAGGTGTACGCTTCTCTGGACTTGACTCTTTCAATTAGTGCTCTGAGCTATCCTGAGCTCTAGCTTGCACTAACTCCCTCATAATTCTGTTAACTATCTCGGGAACTCCTTCTTCTGTCTTCAGCACACATCAGACATTAGCAATAGCATGATCATTTGATCTCCTTGCTATTATTTTGCTCTCCTGCTCTTAAGCTTCTTTGGCTCTGCGGCTTCTAAGCTTCTCTGGCTCTTAAGCTTCTCTGGCTTTTCGACTTCTAAGCTTCTCTATCCGTTCCCCAATCTCTAATCATGAGGAATCATCTCTTTTGCACCTCTGCCTCTTCGACTCCCTCTCTTTTATTTGTATTTGATAATTTTAATGAAATTTAGTTATCATATTGACTATTCTCTAAACTTAGTGCATTCGCTAACATTAGCCGTTTCCCCAGGCTGACCGTCAAGGGTAGCCGTTTGGCTTTATGCAACTGTTGGGCGTGGATATGGGCAATATAACCTGGGCGGTTAAGGACATGCAGCTAGTAGGCTTTTGCAGTTGGCTTCATCCTAGACCATTGATCTGTCCCGTATTCCAATGGCTGACACTAAATCTGATCATCAAACAATCTGCTCAATCTCCATCGTTTGATCCATGATCTCCAATCCAATGACTCACAGCCATTTCGGGCCACTTTCACAGAGATTACTCTCCCGAAAAAGTAGTTTTTTGTCTCGTGCGACATGCTACGTGTTGGCTGGTGTATGGAATTAGATGAAGACCTTCCAATACCACTTACCGCCTGAAGCCCACCCAAAATACTGTTTACTTCCCTCCTTCTAGAACTCAAAAGGTTTAGCTAATTTTCTCTAAACTCTTCGGATCCATTTACTTGTAGGTTTATATGTAAAATGTGTTGATCTCCTTTGATTGGACGACCTCCACCTTTGAGCGTGTTCTTCATTATCGAAGGCCTAAACCAATCTCTGACTACCACATCATCCACTGCACTAACATCACCATAACCCTGCGACTCTTTCCTAGGTCGCCACATGTCCTGTTGATGTAGCCATTAACCCTTTGGCACGAAGTGTGACTCTTCAATTTGTGATCACCAATCGCATCACGACCGTTGATTCCTTTTTATCCAATGGCTGACAATGCTCATCGCAATCAGCCTATCACAAGTCTTCACACCTTTGGTTAAGTCCTCCCTTTTTCTTTTCGTGATGCAATAAAGTGGTAGTCACATATCGCAATGCCTTAAGGCCTATGGTTAAGTCCTTCATTTTGGCACATTTGCAATGCGATATGATTTTTCCCGATTTCCTTTTTGACCAATCAAATAGGGCCATGTGGCCCAATCCCAGCCTACCATGTTTTAGCTTTGGATTGGCCCATGAGCCTCTACCAAAAATCAACATTTTCAATATAGTTTGAAGATTAATTAAATTGCCTCCTTTTCTAAGGACATTGGACAATTTTCATTTTACAATAACTCCTTCATCTGGAGTCCATTTTGGTCCATTGAAATTGCAGTAGATTTAGATTGAAGAGATCTATGCAATGGGACTATTTTTAAAAGAATCCTTTGACTTTCATTTTTGAGTAAAAAGTCATCAAGGATCATTTTTAGATCACACTTCCCCACTGGAAATCTTTTGGACCCAAAGAGACTGATATACTGATCTAAATAGTATATGAGAGTAACAACACCCTCTTCTTTTAGCCTCCATACACTTGCCTTGAATAGATAGTGCCTATGAACCAAAACTCGAAGATAATCAACACCTTCCTTCCTGGATGTGCTTGTCCTTCTGTTAAGAACTATCTTCCTCCTTTGCTCCACGCAAAACTCCTGTTGAGGAGGTTACAGTAGGTAGTTTAAACCTTTCTTCCTTGATCATTGATCCGAAGTGGCTCAACAAATGTGAAATTGAATTTTTCACAATGATTTACATTTGCACCGATTACAAAAATGTTCTATTGACATCTTGACAAGAACAACAGAATTACAGACAAAACTCGATGGCCTAAACTTTTGCTTCATCAAAATAAACAGATTTCACATCTTGTGAATTACCTCTAGGTCTTTACATCTGTATACAAATGATGGAATGCATAACAAGATTGATATCACATGAATGTTTAAAAACAAAGCAATCAACCCTTCAAGTTAATTATACATACATGTTCAAATACAAGGAAATCATTAGCATCCCTGTCTTCATGCACATCATTCTCATGCATGCATTTCATCCTTCAACTTTGGCTTAAGTACATTGTACTTTTGAAGCTGAAATGAACATAATGTTGCAACAATAAAGTGAGTCTCCTACTCAACTTTTCCATTCACCTTCTTGGTAAAACCCTGGAACTTGCATTCCATTAACAAAGAAATGCAAATAGATGCATTATATCAATCGTCATGCAATCTTAATTGGATAAGGATTCTAACCATTTCTTACCAATCCATTTCAAAGGTCCTTCATTTGTCTTCACATCAACATCAACATGTGAATCATATTGAAACATATCGCTCATGGAATCTTTCTTTCCATTCCTGCCATTCTGTCTTTCCACCCTCTTCAAGTATTGTGGAAGCAGTGTTGGATTCAGAGTCCAACACCTTTCAACAATATGTCCTTGCTTATGGCAGTAAATGCAACACATGTGCATCTTCTTAACAACATGATTTTCCTTGTCTACTGGACATTTGGCTTCTTGCTTCCTTTTCTTCAAAATCTTCCTGTATGTGGCCATTCTCTTCCAACATCTAGAAATATTATGGTTATCCAAACCACAAAAGGAACATGCAATTATTTTCCCATGCTTATATGGAAATTTATCATGCCTTACATAATCAAAAGGAATATGAGTAGAACAAGATTTATGCCTTTATTTTTCACCTTTATTACCTTCATGAGCAGGTGACTTGAATGAAGAAGTAACTCCCTTTGTAACACTATCAACCTCTTCAACAGCTTTAGAGTTTCCACAACACTCTGGTTCAAGTGTATGCTGATGAACACCTTCTTCCTGAAAATGATGTTTCAAGCTATTGCATTCCCCATGAATACAATATTTACACTTTTGAGGTAGAAGACCTAAAATGAAACTCCTTCTTGGAACTGTTTCAATTGTCTTCATGGGAGCTTTGGAACTTTCTCCATAAGATTTTCCATAGCCAAGACCCAAATACTTAGGCCTTTTCTCAACTATTATTGGCTAAAGAATACCCTGTGCATGTTTTCCCAAGCCTTTTCCTTCATAGCCCATCTTAGACGTTAACTTGGACCCTATGCCTCTGGTATGTTTTTCAAAAGAACCAACATAATCATTTTTAGAAGAATTTGAAGAAAAACTATAATTATTTACCTCTTCTTCAAGTTGATACTTGACCAAGGCTTCCTTAGCAATAAAGAGCTATGTCTCTAACTCATGGATCCTTTCCAGGTTCAGATTTGTGATATGAAGTTGTCTCTCCATTTCCTGCAATTTGTTAGAAAGCATCTGCTTCTATTCCGTCATGGAATTCAACTACTCTCGAAGTACGATGCTCTTCCTTACATCTTCATACATTTCTCTCACCATATCCATCATGATGAACAAGTCTTGCTTTATGCCTCATCAAAGAATCTTGTGATGAAGGAGGATTTTGAAAACTCACTTGCAGAAGTTGTCATCATGAAAATGAACAAAAGAATCCGCAACAAAATTCAGAATCTATTGACAAATTCCTGAATTAAATAACTTCACAGTCAAGCTCTTATTTAAGTAGCCTTTTGCAACAAACCTCTTGTGCTTCAAGGATTGTCTTCAGGTCCTTTGGGATAAGAAGAATTCCTTCAGCCCTTCTTCCTTCTTATCCTCTCCTGGACTTTGCTAATAGTCGCTTCCCTTCACTTTTGCAAACTCAAACAATAGTTAGTTTACAAAGAATCAAACATTAGAATCCTTTGTATTGTTTAAACACCTACCAAGTCCAACAAGAAAATAGATTGCCTTGTCAATCAAGCATTCAGATCTGATACCACATGCATCATGATATAACCAGCTCTGGTATAACTTACGCTCTGATATATAACCAGTTCTAATATGACCTTCTTTGAAGGTGGGGTTAATCAACTTGGGGCTTTGATACCACCTAATCTAAAATGGGGACCTAAATGCTTCTTGTTAGCTGTACAAGAACCTCCCCCACTCCAAAGCTTATATATTCCCAAGATATATGGTTATGATTGACAATTTGTGGAATTAAGTACTTGAAATAGGTGTATGTCTTTGTTTGCCTTTAAACTGTTCAAGTGCCTTAAATTCATTTACTTTGCTGATATTTAAACACATACAATAGAAAATACAATGCAACAAATAAGAAAACACATAAAACAATAATATAACATGGATTTCACCCTGAAATCCTGGGCTACGTCTCCTTTAGCTCTAATCAACTTGACTAGGCTCTTTGGGATTATGGCTTCAATTCTTTTACAGGTCTTTGACTCAACTCCATAGGTTTACAACTGAACCAATTGGGTTAGAATGCCATCTTACCCCTGGTTGTCCTTACTTTGCAGATAGTTCTAGGCTTATCTTGACTCGACTCCTTCAATTAGTTCTCTGAGCTATCTTGATCTCTAGCTTGCACCAACTCCCTCAGAACTCTGTTAACTACCTCTGGAACTCCTTCTTTTGTCTTCAGCACACATCGGACATCAACAATAGCTTGATAATTTTATCTTCTTGTTGTTCTCTAGCTCTCTCGCTCTTAAGCTTCTCTGGCTCTACCACTTCTAAGCTCCTCTAGCTCTGTAGCTCTTAAGCTTCTCTGGCTCTACAGCTTCTAAGCTTCTTTGTCCATTCCTCTATCTCTAATCATGAGGAATAATTTCTTTTGTTGCTCTACCTCTTCGAATCCCTATCTTTTGTTTTTATTTGATAACATTAACCAAATTTAGTTATCATACTACCTTTTCTCTAAACTAGTGCATTCGCTAACTTTAGCTGCTTCCCTAGGCTGACTGTCAGGGGTAGCCAGTTGGCTTTATGGAACTGTTGGGCATGCATATGGGCGATATAAACCTGCAGGTTAAGGACATGCAGGAAATAGGCTTTTGCGGTCGGGTTCATCCTGGACCGTCGATCTGTCCCGTAATCCAACGGTTCGCGCTAAACCTGATCATCAAATAGTCCACTCAATCTCCACCGTTTGATCCACAATCTCCAATCCAATGGCTGACAACCATTTTGGGTAGTCCACTTGCACAGATATTACCCACTTGAAAAAGTGGTTTTCTATCTCTTGTGGCGTGCTACGTGTAGGTTGGTGTATGGAATTGGGTGAAGCCCTTCCAACACTACTTACCACCTGAAGCCCGCCCGAAATACCATTTATTTCCCTCCTTCCGAAACTCAAAATATTTAGTTTATTTTCTATAAACTCTTTGGATCCACTTGCTTGTAGGTTTAGTTGTAAAATGCATTGATCTCCTTTGATCAGATGATCCTCCGCCTTTGACCCTATTCTTCACTATCGAAGGCCTGAAACAATCTCTGACTGCCACATCGTCCACTGCGCTGACATCAACATAAATCTATGACTCTTTCCCGAGTATCCACATGTCCTGTTGACGTAGCCATTGGCTCTTTGGCCCAAAGTTTGAATCTCTAATTTACGATCACCAATCGCATCTTGACCGTTGATTCCTTTTGATCCAACGAATGACAATGCTCATCACAAATGACCCTTCGCAAGTCTTCACGCCTTTGGTTAATTCCTCCCTTTGGCTTTTTGCGGTGCGATAAAGCGGTAATCTCATATCGCAATGCCTTAAGGCCCATGGTTAAGTCCTTCCCTTTGGCACATTTGCGATGCGATATGATATTGCTTGATTTCCTTTTTGACCAATCAAATAGGGCCACGTGGCCCAATCTTAGCCTACCATGTGTCAAATGTGGATTGGCCCATGAGCCTATAACAAAAGTCAACATTTTCAATATAGTTTTAGGACTAATGAAATTGCCTCATTTTCTAACGACATTGGACAATTTTCATTTTACAATAACTCCTTCATCTAGAGTCTGTTTTAGTCCATTCAAATTGTAGTAGATTCAGATAGAAGAGATCTATGCAATGGGACTATTTTTAGAAGCATCCTTTGACTTTCATTTTTGAGTAAAAATTCATCATTGATCATTTTATCATCATTGGTTGATGATGATGCCTTTATAATTCTTATTGGCAAATGTAATGATCAAATCTGAGAGTGAAAAGTTGGCATACGTTTAGGGGGAGCATATTTTATGCTTCTAATAATGCATTATTGGCTTTATGTTTTTCTTTAGAAGACCATCATATGTTATGGTACTTACATTTCTTGATACATGTAGTTGTTTTGATTGAAATGACTCTTTTCATGATGGAAATATACAAGTTGTTGATCTTGATGTTGCTGACAGATAATTATGGTGCAGATCATATATGTGTTATGATAGTTGTTGATGACTATCATGGTCTTGTTTAGATCATTGATCCTTCTTATAATTTTCATGTATATCATTTTACCTAAAGGTCATGTAAATACCTATGACATAATTTGTAACCTCACTGTGGATGTGAAGGATGATGTAATAATTGAAAATTTTCAGTCATGTATGAACATTTGGTATATCCCCACTTGGTTGGTTGATTGATGTGTGTATGAGTCATTGGTGATAGACAGGTCATACTCACATAGTTCAGTTATAGAGTCATGTTGTTCTTTTGAAAAATATCTCTACAAACTTTGCATGTGCTCAGGGGGGCATGGACTACATAGTGCATCTCTAAGGGGGAAAATACCTTGGTCTACCATTTTCCGTTTATGTCAAAGGGGGAGAGTTTCATGGTGTTTTTTGAGATATTGAACCAGTTCTACACCTTGATGTAATAAACACCATTATGGTTGACATCAAGTCCAAAGGGGGAGATTGTTGGCATTATGATATAGGTGTTGTCCTTGATGGAAAATCACATATATGATAACCAAAAATGAATCAATGATGTATGATGGAAGTTCATAGTACAACAGGTCAATTTAGAGGTAACAACAAAGGATTACATATCAGACTCTAGAGATTGAAGAATGAAAATGTTTTAAGAAGTATATGCTAGTTCACCTAGTCGAAGTAGTGTATAAACATGGGTATACATAACAAAAAGAGCATATATGTATGCACACACTTTCATAGAAAGAAAAGACTGTATGGGATGGAAAAATAATATTAAAGAATACCAAGTGCTCCTACCATGGTACTGACCCATGGTAATGAGCGTAGCAATGAATATTCATACCATCAAAGAATACATAAAGCGTAACTATGATTTTGGTCCAAGGTATTGGAAAAGGATTTAAGTGTATACGAAGGAGAAGATAAAAGGGCTAAGTGTGCAAGTAATGAATATCTTATGGAGAGTTAGATAAAAAGAAAATATCCATTATATGGGTTTTCGGTGCTTTGCTTGATCTAAACTAAGTATGCACCTAAGTGGCTAATGATGAATGAGATCTAATGATGGATCACGATTATAAAACCTAAAATGAGTTATCATTATGTCGTATGATAATGGATAGTTTAGATATTATTTCTAAAACATATTTTATCCATTATATGATATGATTTGAGTATATGTGAAGTCTGCAATACTTGCGAAATTATAAGTATTTATTTGCAGAACCATACGTTGGTTCTCCTTGGTGAAGACGTGTATACACACTAGTTTGACACTTCTAAGTAGCATATACATTCTAAAATATGATGTTTGAAGTTGAAAATTTGCTCTGGTTGTCAATGTAGAGTTCTGGGATCTTCCTTGTGTTCTGGTGATAGTGATCCGATTGTTCAAATTAATTGATTGTGATTTACTTCAGTGTGATGAGTTTCAGTGATTGATTTTATTACAGTGGTGACTAATTTCGATCTTCAATATTACTCATGGGTCTAGTATGAGAATTGGATGAAACATGGCCTTCATATTGTGTTGTTGTGTACAAGGAGTATCTAGTCTGAAATTTTATGAATCATGTTCCCTGGAGGAAGTGTGAAGGTAGTAGCCTTTTGTAGGGCAATGCCTACGTATTGGTAAACATACCGGCCAGTACAAGAGCTAGGGTGTTGGAGCTCCCTTCCTGTAGTGGCTAGAGAAAAAGGGAAGGTTGGAGCCTTTTGTAGGCCATTGCCTACATACTGGTAAACATATCGACTAGTACAAGAACTAGCGGGTTGTAGATCCCTTGCAGTAGAAGCGGGAAAATGGGAGAAGGTTGTAGCCTTCTGCAGGTGGGTGCCTCCATATTGGTATGAGTCTGCACTGGTATAATATTGTAAACATGTTTTTATTATATTAAAATAAGACAAAGACGACAACAGCATGTGGTTTTTCTCCCACATTGGGTTTCCACCTTAAATATCGGTGTTCATGTGTGTTCCTCATATGTGATGGTTTATTTTGTTATTACTGTACATGGTTAATGTTTAATGGTTAAATAAGTGCTCATCCACTAATTAGAGATCAACATATGATGAATGAATTGAATCATAAGTACAATGGATATATGTTAGTTTCCTTAAGAACAGTTCCATGCACACACGAGTTCGCTTCACTAATGTAGCGTATGTAAATCTGGTTATGAAATAAAAAAGTTATTGGTTTGTAAATACTGATTCACCCCACCTCCTAGTATTATTCCCAAGAAGGTACAACTATAAACACAGATATGGATCTAATAATATATGCCTTCCTTCTTTATTGTTCATCCCTATATATACTAGTACAATGAGGGATTACATTGCTACATTACCATGGACCCAATATAATGGTTTCCAAATACAACAGACTATAGTCCAAAACCCTTCAACTTTTACAATATTATATGCTTTTACAAAAAGGGAGGAGCTTCGGCACAAAGCCCCTACACTGCGCGACAACTTTGCGGTGCAATCCTTGTTGTGCTCTACTACTCCACCATGTGGTCCACTTCACACTTTGTGACATCCTTTGTACTCTGCACTGCATAATATCCCGATGCCTTTCTCAAAATCTAGCTAAGTTGGGCTACACCCAACAAGCCCCCAACACTCACATGTGACTTGTCCTGAGTAGCTTAGTTTCTTTGCATCTAATCTTGTCTACAATGTTGTTGTATGCCTTGTTGACTTGTTGCAAAATCTCTCCCAACAACTTTTCCTCGCTGCACACTTATTCTAATAATGCTTCTGTGACATGTTCTACACACTTCTTTGCAAATTATGTCTCCCTTTGTTGAAGCTAATGAAGCTTCTCATCCACTTCCTGTGATAGCTGAAGGGCCTCATCTTGCCAAGGTTGAGTCCTTTCTATGGAACTCTACTCCTCCCTCTTCGAGTCTTTGATTTTCTTCTGTAGTTCCTTTGAGTCACTAATTTTTGCAAGCTTCTAAAAGATCAGAAAATTCTTTATAGTTTCCTAACTCTCCTCCACTTGATGATGCTTTTTCTACATCTCCTCCTATAGCTTCTGAGAATTTGGATATTCCTACAACAAAGTCCAAGTTTACATGCCCTCATCCAACAATTTTCCACAGTGTGTGAATGCTACAGAGATGCTGGCCATCCAACTCTTTAAGTTAATCTACCTTTTCTCATGCTCTTTTCATGTCATGGGTGATAGCAACATAATTTTCTTCTCATTGATCTCTATCTCATACTTCAATTGCACTCCTACAATTTTATCCTTCTCCTCCTTCACTGCAAGTTTGAGCTTCAGGGCCTTGTCCTTTGCTTATTGATCCTCATGGACATCGATGTCCTGAACTTCGCTGCAAGTGTCTTGGACCACCTCCTTGAGTCTCTGCTACTATAGCTCTGCATGTTCCTTGTCCTTGATGGCCTGGTTGAGATACTCTTTCACCACAACGTGCTCTTTTTCTATCGAAATGTTTAAGTGTGAGGTGCGATGTTCATGCTCCTTGAGCTCATTTATGATATCTTGGTGTAACTCATGTAGGACTAGAGTGGGAAGTGTTGCCATGTTCATATTGGCATGGTCCAAACCTTTTGCTTCATGCTATGTTCATATGGGAAGAGTTGAACTGTAGAGCTCTGGAAGGTATATCCATTATCCTCATCCAAAATGTTGTTTCTATTAGTCTTTCTCAGTGGATTCCTTGGTCTATCTATGTTGGTGGTCTAGATGTTTGTGCCCAAATATTTAGCTCTGCAAGACTCTACTACACACACCTGTGACTAGCTTTCCATAGTGATATTCCACCCTATTCGAGAATTCCATTGTTATCTCATGAACCTTGTCTCCGACATGATCCATGTCACCTTTAGTGAGAACCATTGGTGTGATCTCATTTGTTTTATCTTCCTTATTCTTTTTTTCTACTCTTAATGGTAGCTTCACCTTAGATCTTTCTTTTCTCTATGATAGTTTTCTTTGTTTCTGCCTTTCTTGTCTCTGTATTCATATCCTCACCTCCTTCAGGATCCTCCTCATGGTGTTCCTCATCACGGTGCTATTCTTTCTATTCCTCTTCCTCTCCTTCCTTTTCCTTACCTTTTATACTTGCTTTGTCATGTGCCAAGTGTCCAATTCTTCTTATCCTATTGCGATGTCTCCTGCTTGCTCTAGCAAAGTCATTCATTCTTTAGTCCATGTCTATTTTATAGGTCATCCTCTTTGACCATATATGAAAACACGTTCAATTTCTTCCTCGTTTCTCTACACACATGTATGTAGAATTTATGAAAATCTACCTTAAAGCTCGGCACAGGGCTGTATCATTTTTTCACACTTAGTGAAAGGTGCGGATGCTATTGTACTAGCATACGTAGATCCATTTGATATAGTATGAAGATTATTCTATTCTCCTATGCTCACAATGTTGTATTGATATGCCATAGCGAATCATACCTCACACCCTTGCATACATCTGCTTCTATCAGAGGAAATTGCGTATCCTCTGGCTCCTCTCATGCCAACATACAAATGATGAAGATTAACCAGGCGTAATGGAATATTTACTTTTCTCCTGGATGTCACGACAATTGTCTAGGAATTCCTTGCATAAGTATCTAGCCATGTTATATGGACTCCATTTACGTACTTCGCAGCTAAAGACACCATCGAAGCAACAACTTCATTTGTGCGATACTTCCTCATAATGTTTTCAGCCAAAATGTGTGAAACGAAGCAGACTTCTTAGTTGTTGATTGAGTTTATGTCATAGCCCCTATTGCCTTTGATCAACCTATATTTCTTCTTCGTATTATTCAACAAATCGTGGTCGTAATCCTTTCCCATGAACTTCTACATGCGGTTTCACCCTTGGTAAGATAATCTTGTGATCCTCCAGATCAAAATTTGGTTTATGGGTATCTTATTCCTCATCCACAAGTGTTCATAATGTACCAATACCAGTAATTGGTGCACACTTGTTGTGTGTTTTGAACTTATACTGAGGTACAACACATTCAACATATTAAGCAATCCTATCTGCACGAACCCATTCACCCAACATTTTGGTTCCAACCTCGTCACTTTTCTCGTCTCAATATCGCTCACATGACATACACAACATAGTCTCTTGCAACTTATTCACATTATTAATCACTTTAGCTCTGGATTAAGCAAAGTTCTTAATCTAAGTGGGAGTCATCTATTTATAAAAATTCCAACCTTTGAACCTCATCATTAAATTTGATTTTTTCCTAATTTTGTTCACATTTCATCATTAAATTCATATCCATCCTTAAATTCTACCAACCTGTCATCATAAATTTAACTGTGTGCATGTCTTTTCCCCTTTAATGGTAATATTTGTACATTTCCAGTGAACTTTGTCATGTCCCCTATTATAGCGCACCTCTATCTTATGTCGCAGATTCCTGCAAACTTCGACATATTCCTGACTATAGAGAAGTACTTTCTTCATCGAACCTCTTTTTACAACATAGTTTATAGTCTAGTTCCAACTTTCAACTACATGTGACACTAAGACTTTCCTTATTTACTCTCTACATAAAGTTGTAGGGGCAGGATTTTCCCTGTACAACTTCAACCTACTACCATTTACTTTTCCTTGAGTTAATCCCCATTTAACTTTGCTAATTGCACTATGCCTCCATCAATAATATACTTAATAACATATGGGCCTAACCAGTGTGTTTTGACTTTTCCTGGAAATTTCACAAACCTACTTTCATAGAGGAGCACGAGGTCTCCTATGTAAAACTTATTTTGATTAATGTGTTTGTCATGACAAGACTTTTCTCTTGCTTTTTGTAGTTTTTTATGAAATCCTATGGTAAACTTGTCCTCTTCGAGAGAAAGTAACTGTGACATCCTTTCTTCCATTATATTGGGGTCTTCCATATTTGTAGAATCTACAATTCTTAGGCTATGGATAATGTATTCCATGGGCATCACGGCTTCTTGCCCATAAACCAACCTAACGTATGTCTGACCTATCAAATTTTTGGATGTAGTCCTACAAGCCCATAATACTGTTGGAATCCTAAGATCCCAATCATCCCTATTTACATTACATACCTTGGTCAGCGCATTCTCAAATTTTTTATTGAATGCTTTAATGGTTTCATTTGACTGAGGATGATAAGGAGTGCTCGTTTTATGGTAAACTTGAAATTCCTCATTTAATGCTTCAATAGTCTTATTAAAGAAATATAATTCTTGATCACTCATCAATATCTTTTGACACCCAAATATGCAGAGTATTTATTCAAAGATGAACTTCACCACAGTTTTTATGTTGCAACCCTTCACTTGCTATGATTTCACCCACCTTTGCAAACAATTAGTCGAACTGGTTATATACCTCGTAGTAGTCGTTTCTCCTAGTCTATTGATAGGTCTAATAAAACAATAGCCCATTTCTCAAATCCCTGTAATATTAGTTATGGTACAAGTGGCATTTCATCTCTTCTTGAACGTTTTGCCCATTCTTTGGTAGACATCACAAGCTTGACAATACTCCTTTGTGTCTTTGTGTACTGCAGGCCACAATATTCATGTTCTTAAACTTTTCTACATAGTAGCATTCCGTGCATAATGTCCACCAGCTGTGCCACCATGATATTTTGTTAAAACATTTTGTCTTTCATACTTGTATAGTATTTAATTTTGTCCCATCTTATATAAATGTCCTGTTATTAGTGAAATATTTGCTACCTCAATCACCAATTCTTTTTTCTGCTGCATAGTATATCCTAAAGGAGCGATCCCTATGGGTTATGTGATTATCTGTAATCCTAATTGAAAATAGTTGCACATTAGGAAGACTATCCTCTATATTTGTTGGTTCTTCTCTAGTTTCCAACCTTGACAAATGACTAGGTCCAACATTTAGTCTTTCCAGCTTAACAAAAGCTTGAAAGTTATACTCTTGAAATAATAATAGCTATATCCAAATTTTTCCTCCTGAAAATACGTTTATTCACCAAATAATATAGTGCAGAGTGATCTATGAACATCTTGAAATGTGATCCTAACAAATAATGTCTAAAATTTTGTAAGGCATATATCATAGCTCATCCTTCCCTTTCTATAGTTGTATAGTTCTTCTCTGCTTTAGACAGTTTCCTACTTGTAAAAGGTATAGGGTGATCGATTTCTCCTACACGAGGGCATGTTAATACCACTCCTAAAGCTATGCAATATGCATATACATGAACATGAAACTCCTTATTCTAGTCTAGGAAAGCCAAGATAGGTGTAATGACCATCTTTTATTTTAATGTGTCGAAGCTCTTTTCACGTTCTTCATTCCATAGGAATGTTACATACTTCTTCAGTAAGTTTTCCATACTCACAGTGATCTATGCATATCCTTTGATAATTTTTTTGTAATATCCTATATGTCTCAACATGGTCCGAAGTTGTCTCACTATCCTTAGTGGAGGAAAATTAACAATAATAACAATTTGTGCATGATCCACCATCAATCCTTGTTTGCAAATAATATTGCCAAGTAATATACCAAAAGTTACAGAAAATATGAACTTCTTTATATTTAGAGAAATATGATACTTCTTTCATGTCTCAACCATCAGTCTTAAGCTTGCAACACATTTCTTCAATAACTCAAATATTGTCCAATCATTGAAGTATACTTCTAAAACTTGTGAATATAGTCCAAAAGGAATCATTGTATACAGATATGAACCCAATTCTATAGCAAATTTGGTATTATGTCGGTCCTCTTGTGAAATTCCAATGTGATGGTATCCTAGGAATCCATCTGTAAATTAATAGGCTTTCTAACCTCCCACATTGTCCAACACTTCATCAATTAAAGGAGTATGGAATGCATCATGTAGAGATGCATCATTTAACTTATTTAAATGAACACAAATATTGATTTCTCCTTCTGTTTTCTTTTCTTGTACTACAATAGGAATTACCAACTCTAATTCTTCCACAGGTTCAATGATTCCTAGTACTATCATTTTGTCAAGTTCTTTCTTCACTTTACTTGTACTTTGGATTCAACCTATAAGGCATTTGCTTAACTGGCTTTGCGTCAACCTTCAGAGGAATATTCATAACTTCGACATATCATTCTATGCACTTCATATCTGAAAACTTAGTGTGAAATAACTCCTCGTATTCATGCAGGATATATGTCACTTCGCTGACTGTTACTTCATTCAAAAAAAAATCTCCTATAGCTGCAAAATTTGGCTCCTCTTGTGATCCTAAATTGAACTTCTTTATCTTCAATGGATTTATTATATTAGGAATTTCTAACTCAACTTCATTCACTTCGCGGTATCCTTCATATTATGTTATGTCAATATTGTGAGGGTCTTCATCTTCTTTTGCAGTGATGTTGTAGCATTCCAATACATTCTATAATTGTGCAGCCCAATTAGGTTTGCAAGCGAGTGGAATTTAATTCTCAAAAATATTATTTTTCACTATCTGATGAGTTGAATCTATACATGGACAATTATCTTCAAAGCTAAATGGAAACATAAACCATCAACCATCTATCCCATCTCGTAGTACCATGTGGAAGTTTTGTTTCCAGGTAGCAATTGTTGTACCTTAAGAAACCAATTTCTTGGCTGTGTAGAAATTTTTCTTAAGAAATTGATGTTTATAATTATTGTCACTTGTTTATCACTTAATTGTATGTAGTATTCTCAAATGAAAGACTTGGAAGACTTGGTTTTCAACCCTCGATAATTAGGTGACATGAAAGTATCAAAATGCGATTTGATTTCTCAATATAAATGATGAATGAAGAAAGCTTGAAGAAGTCATACAAAATATGTTGTTTTACACAAAATCTGCCATCTGTGACACTTGGAGAAGTTAAAGATAATATGCGGTCTTACAGAGAAACTACTATCAGTAACTTAGAAGAATTATAGAGGTGGGAACTTCAAGTATAGGATCGCTCTTTTAAGGGATTTTAACTTCATTTACATAAGAAAATAAAGACATGTATCTTCATTACCATACTTAAAGGAGGAAAACATTTGATGACACATAATGGATAAGTCACAAAATCATACCCAACAATGTGTGGAAAACTCTTGATTCTTTCATTAACCAAAAGTTGCATCAGGAATACAGTGGCCTAGTCTCCAGGTTCTCCAATGATCGAACCCCTTCTCTATAAATTTTCCTTCTTTTATATATTATGAGATAGTTGGTAATCACCAAAACTATCAGACTACTTAACTATTCTCCTAATTGTCTAAAGAAAAAATTATTACAAAATATTACATTGAGGGTAAAAGACACCAAATCCTTAGGAAAATAAAATAATAGGAAGTAGCGGAAATTAGAAGGCGATGGTTGTTCATTGTTCGAATCTATATCTTGAGCCTGTGGTTCTGCTGATGTATTTTTTTATTACTCTATCATCCATTAATGGAGTAGTGGATGAAGTGGTGAGGTATGGTGAGTGATGTGGGCAATTAACAGATGAATGTAGTGGAAGATGTGGAATGAGCGATATGGGGCAGAAAGATTTTGGAGCTTACTGCATGGGTAAAGAATGTACGGGAGCTTCAATGAGGTTGAACCCCCACAGTGATTTTCGGCCGCACATCACGGTCAACTATGCTAACATCATGGTGAACTACGGGGGTTGAGCTTTAATTAATCTTCGTCCTCATTGCTTCCCCGCAACACACCTCAATATACTTATCGTGCTATCACTTTATCACGCCTCTTGAACCTGCATGACCTTTAGCATATGGAAAACCTTCGGTTACCACAAAACTTAAAAGAATTAACACTCTAGTTCATAAACCTATCATGTCTGCATTTTCAATGCCCCTTTGACTCCCATATGGACCCGATAGGAAATAAAAATTGCTAGTTAATGATTTATCGGGTCCGATTTTAAAGATAGAACCCGATCACTTTCCGATCAAATATCCGTCACTCCCATATGGACCCGATAGGAAATAAAAAATGTGAGTTAATGATTTATCAGGTGCGATTTTAAAGATAGAACTCGATTACTTTCCAACTCAATATCTATCAGATCCCGTCTCTTTCAATGGATGGTTGAGATTAACCCAGAATTTAGCGAACTAAACTATATTTGATACACCATCACGTCCAATTTCTGAAATAAACTTCGTTCTACACACCCATGTGATTATCGTCGGATCTGTGGCCTCTTGATCAGACAGACCAGATATTCTCATGGGTTTATCACTTTCAAAAGCCATTAATAATATAAAATCAACCATTTCTTTCAAATATATGCATTTCCTTTTATTTCTGTTATAACATAATATTTGGTTTTTCTTTCATATTTTCTATTTTTGTTTCATTTTGTGATAAAACTGAAAATGAAACTTAAATAACAATGAATGCTACAACATCTGGCTCCACCTAGGGATAATGTTTTTGCCAAAGAAGCACTAAGAACCACAGATCAATGCCTTCACCTTGGGCATGGAGTCATATATTGCTTAACCAGTTCAAATTCTATGGCATTCATACACTGAATTCACTCCAATATCTATAATGATAGGATGCTTATGCTTCAGAGCTGGAAGTAATGCTCAAGGCACCACCCATTGATAGGCAGTTGTAGAGTTTCACCATCAAGATTATTTGCAATAGTTTTCTTAAGGATTTTCATCAAATTTTTGTTAGTGGATTCAGCCAATCCATTTCCCTATGGACGATAAGCAGTTAAATGAGATAAAATGGCATTATACTTCTGACAAAAGGCAACAAACTTACTTGAACTGAACACTTGAGCATTATTTGTTATGACTTTGACAGGGCATCCAAGTCTGTTGAACATGCTTTCCTCGTATGCCTTTAGATCCTTATAGGACCAAGCCAAATCATTAGTGTATTGCCTGAAAAACTTAATATATCTCTCTGTATAATTAAGTGAAACTTCCTTGAACAATTTGACTAGCTTAGGCTCCTTATGGGTTCCAATATTGTGATCTTGAATCTATTCATTCTGTGAAAGGAAACCATCACCTGTTTCTTCTTTACAATAGGCTCCATCAAATAATTACTTCCACACACCTTCTACTTGCAACTATGTATTTACACAGGCTGAATTAAGTTTCCTCTAGTTATCTTCAGCCAATTTTGCATTTCCATGCAGCATGAAGCAAGAAAAGTCATCTTTTTCCTAGCCATATACACGTGAATTACTTAATTCATTATTTGCAATTGTTCTAATAAATCTTGTTTCTCTGTATATCCTCCTTTCATCACTAGCAAAAATTGATATGACAGCATAAGAAAAATCTAGTTTCAAAACATAACCCAATTTAGATCCCCATGACCTAGATAGTAAGATTCCAAACCTAGCAGGGATATCTCATACCACTACATCCATTACCAAAATTTTGGTTTGAATCTAGGCTAGCGACACCACCATACCTTTAATGCCCCCCATAAACTTGACTTTATGTGAATCAAAAGAATACAGGTCTCTGTAAGGTTTAGTAACTTGTAGGTTTAGTTGTTTCATCACTGATAATGACATAAGGTTATGTGAGGCTCCTAAATCAAACATACAATTGTGCAAGAGTAAATCATGAACCAATAAAGAAATGTAGAAAAGAGGTGTTCAAGGATCTACCTCCTACACATGTGAACAAAAAACCACTACTGGTTTATCTTCTTGCAAATTCATAATGTCATTTATATTCATATTCTGAGATAGATTGATAAATTCTGTAATTTCTCTTTGATAAACTAGTGTTTCGATTAACTTTGTGAGGGGCACTTGAATTCTATCTTTTTCTAATTCTTTAGTTAAACTAAACACATGACCCCGCTTAGTGTTCTTTTCATCTTCATCTTCACATCTCTTCATGACTGAAATCTCTTGTGGAATGGAGACAAGTTTTTCTAAAGGATCGTTTTCACTTTTGTCTTGAGAAGACTCACCTTGAAGAATTTGAGTCTTGTTACTTGTATTTTGTTGTTGCTTTTCTTTATTCAATTTTTTTCAGGTTGTGGTTCTTGTTCTTATGTAGTTACCTTTTGTAAGGCAGCTGGAGCTTGCTGCTTACCTTCATATTCTTGACTTCTAGATCTTTTCCTTGATCTCAAGTCATATTTCTTATGTAGTACTGTCTAAATAAAATCAGAAAACCACTTCCAACATTCATCAATTTCATTATCATCGTAGATGACATCTGTTTCACTATATTCTCCTCCCTCAACATCTAGTTCTTCTTCATCTATTGCATACAATGTGAAAATATTGTCATCATGATCCTTGGAATGCTCTGGTACTCTATCCGGATCCACCTGAGTCTATATAGAGTGGTGCTTCGATCTGATCTTGATCTTTTCTCTCCCCCTGTAGAATTTGCAGAGGTTGTCTTCTATATTGACGATTAAAATTTCTATTTTTCTGTACTTGCTTCTGAGAATTCTTACTTTGTAATTCCAATTTAATCAATTCATTAGACAAATTTCTAATTACATTATTCATATCCTATAATGTTTGATCTTTGGAGGATTCTACTTTATCCTTTTCCTTATCTTGGATAGGTTGTGCATCTAGTGTTTTACCTACAGCCACCAGATTTGCTTCTATCTCTAATGCATCTGTTTGGATGTGATCAAAGGTTGGGGATATCCTCTCCCTCAATGTGAATCTAAGATTTGACTCAAAAGCCTCTGCAAAAATTATTTTTGCACCAGCGGGAGGGGGCTTAATCTCCACTACAAGACTATTGTCAAATTTATTAAATATTCCCACAATCTCAACTACAGTTTCATCATATTTCTCCTTTATAGCATTAAACTCTATGAGTGAATACCCATGGTCTCTTTTTTCTCCCCATCTCTGGGTGAAAAGGTCATCCATCTCATCCCATCTTGTAATAGAATTATTAGGAAACCCTTTAAACCATTTTCTTGCTTCTCTATCCAGGGATTGGATAAAAAGTCTTAGAACAACATCCAAGCGTTCAACATTTAGGCTTTCTTCGAAATTACAAAATATTGATATATGATTCTTTTTTGTTTGTTCATCCTCCCTTGTGAAACGACGAAGAATATTCAAGTATTCTTGTGGCATTTTATTTAGCTATTGTGGAAATTGAATAGGTGCAGATGTATTCATCAAAAATGCAGGTGCTACCATATTTGCTCCTGAATTTACTGAACCTTGTGTACCAGCAAATGTGCAACCTTAGTGAGGAGTAAATGGAGTGTGCAAAGATGGTAATGTAGTTATAGGTTCAGGCTCAATAACTATAGCAGATACTGAAAAAGAAACAGACTCTAAAGATTGTTCCTGATAGTTGGGTTCTTGGAATGAATTGGATGTCGAAGGTGACTCTTGGTCAACAAAAGATGAATGGAAAGATGTGATAAATTGTTGCATGGTGCAGACAACGTAGGATTTGGTGTAAGTGGAGTTTTATGACTTCCAACCCTCTTTGAAACTATCCTCTAAGGATCTGAAATGGCTTGAACATTCTACTGTGAGGTATCAGAACTTGTATGGGGTCTCTTTGGAGCCAGAGTTATTGCCTTTGCTCAAAACAGCCAAATATTTCCTCCTCACTAAACAACCAGAGGAAAACATTGAAAACCCACGGAAAAGTGTTCTTGTCTTCTCTCCCCAACAACGATGCCAATTAATGTTGTACCTTAAGAAACCAATTTCAACGTTGTGTAGAAATTGTGCTTAAGACATTAATGTTTATCATTATTGTGACTTGTTTTTCACTTAATTATATGTTGTATTCTCAAATGAAGGACCCAAAAGACTTAGTTTTAAACCCTCAATAATTAGGTGACATGAAAATATTAGAATTCCATTTGATTGTTGAATATAAATGATGAATGAAGAAATCTTGAAGAAGTCATAGGCAATATGTTGTTTTACACAAAATATACTATCTGTGACACTTGGAGAAGATAAAGATAATATGCAGTATTACACAAAAACTACTATATGTACCTTAGAAGAATTGTAGAGGTGATAACATCAAGTATAGGAGTTCTCTTTTAAGGGATTTTATCTTCATTTACATAAGAAAATAAAGACCTACAACTTCATTACCATACTTAAAGGAGGAAAACATTTGATGACACATAATAGAGAAGTCACAAAATCATACCCAAAAATGTGTGGAAAACTCTTGATTCTTTCATTAATCAACAATTGTATCAGGAATACAGTGGCCTAGTCTCTAGGTTCTCGAAAGTTTGAAAACCTTCTCTGTAAATTTTCCTTTTTTTTATACATGATGAGACAGTTGGTAATCACCAAAATTGTTAAACTACATAACTATTCTCCTAACTATCTAAAGTAAAAATTATTACATAGTATTACATAGAGGGTAAAAGACACCTCGTTCTCAAGAAAATAAAATAATAGGAAGTAACAGAAATTAGAAGGTGATGGCTGTTCATTGTTTGAATCTATAGCTTGAGCCTCTGGTTCTGCTGATGTATTTTTGTGTTACTATATCATCCATTAATGGAGTAGTCGATGAAGTGGCGAGGTATGGTGAGTGACGTGGGCAATTAACAGATGAAATCAATGGAAGATGTGGAATGAGTGATGTGGGGCGGAAAGCTTTGGGAGCTCACCACAGGGGTAAAGAATGTGTGTGAGAGAAAACGAGGTTGAATCCCCACAGTGATTCCGAGCCACACAGCGTGGTCAACCATGCTAATGCCACGGTCAAATGTGGGGGTTGAGCTTTAATTAATCTTCATGCTCATTGCTTCCCCGTAGTACACGTCAATGTACCTTTCAAGTTATTTCTTGATCAAACCTCTTGAGCCTGCATGATCTTTAGCATATGGCAAACTTTTGGTTACCATACAACTCAAAAGAATTAACACTCTAGTTCATAAACCTATCACTTCCACCTCTTCAATGACCCTTTGACTCCCATACGGACCTAATAGGAAATAAAAACTGCAAGTTAATGATTTATCGGGTCTGATTTTAAGGATAGAACCCGATTACTATCCAACCCGATATCTGTCACTCCCATACAGACCCGATAGGAAACAAAAACTGCCAGTTAATGATTTATCAGGTTCGATTTTAAAGATAGAACCTGATTACTTTCTCAACCGATATCTGTCAGATCTCGTCTCTTTCGATGGACAACTAAGATTGGCCCGGACTTCAGCGAATTACACTATATTTGATACACCATTGCGTCCGATTTCTGAAATAAACATCGTTTTAGTTACCCACGTGATTGTCATCGAATCTATGGCCTGTTTACTAAACGACCCACATCATCTCATGAGTCTATCACTTTCAAAAGCCATTAATAATATAAAATCAACCATTTCTTTCAAATCTCCGCATTTCTTTTTATTTCCTTTATAACACAATATTTGGTTTTTCTTTCATATTTTTTATTTTTCTTCCATTTTGTGATAAAAATTAAAATAAAACTTAAATAAAAATTAATGCTACAACACCAGTATTGAGGAATTGTCTCTAGTGTATTGATCAACCCATGCACCCATTCTTCAAGTCGAATCTCCTTCCATGCTGTCATGCAAAGATGGATGTCCGATCTAGGATCAGTTTGGCCACCCTATTTATCTGCCAAATTTATTTATACTTGATCAAACCTTTGCAACAACCCCAAAATTAAAACATGCAACTAACTAGATCAATTATATGATTTACAATCAACACACCTCTCTTCAACTAATTAGCATAGAAATTTTAAGAAATAGCTGCAAAAGAAACTTAATTATAGCGATGATATTCCTTACTTTTAATTTCATAGTTGAACATTATTTGAATCCTGCTAACTGCAACAAAGTTTTGGGGATGACTCTCCACCGAACTATAGGCTCCTTTGCACATAGCCTTTCTACAACTAGCCACCCTCGAGCCCTCAATCAACGTACTACTGCCAGGGAAACCTTTGTCTCACAACACTTTTCTCCCAAGAGAATGGATAATGGAATTATCTCTCATCTTACACATCAACTATTAAATAGACCTAAAATTAGAAAGGTAACCACATGCACACATTCAATGTGTCAACATGAAACTTATATTTTTTTATTTTAAGTTTTACTTAAGTTAAATTTTCTCTTAATTTATTTATTTCTTATTTTATTTTATTTTTATTTTTAATTTTTGATAACTTTACTTATTGTTACTATTTTATAGTTTATTTTTATATATACATATTTCCAACTCTAGTATTGTTATTTACTATTTTATTTATTTGTTATTATTCTATTTCTTCATTATTTATTGTCTACTTACTATTATTATCTTTTATTTATTGTTTATTGTTTATTTTCTGATATTTTAATATTATTATTATTATTATTATTATTATTATTAGGGGACATTACATACTTCCCCTCTTTAAGGAACTTCGTCCCTAAGTTAAGTTGAATATTTTATTATTTTACTTATTTAGTTATTTCTTACTTCATGTTTGCCCTACACCCACTACTAAACTAGTATAAATAGCAACCATCGAAAGTTTTCAGAACACCCATAAAATCTCAAGGAATCTATGTCCTTTTTCCCACTTTCGGAACTAGACAAAAGCCTCGTTGGTCTGTGTGCTAGCCCAAGGCTAGCCCCAAGGCTCGTGTCTGACACATACCTGATCGGCTCGAAGGTAGGCATCCGGTGCAGTACTCAATAAATCTGGGCATCCTGCAAGGTTTTCCCACTCCCTCCAGACCTACTAAGGTGCATAGCCCCATGCATCGAATTCTTATACTCCCACTAGACTGCGACATCCTAATCCAATATGAGGCACCTAGCATACAATATGAGGCACTTCACCTACTAAATATGGTCCCATAGCCCCCCAAGATCTATTGATCAAGAGCTATACAAGACAAAGGAACCATTGGCATATGTAGTGTTGATTGAGTATGTCTCGAGCCCATATGGTGTTACATATTCTCCCTTGCAGGTATGGGCTACTACAAGATCATCAAATAAACCATCCCTCTCAGCCCATTTGTGGATTTCTTGTCCATCACCACATCTCAACATATATCCAATGCATTAGCAATAACCATAGTATCAAAAAAAATAATCTATATGTCAAATATTGAATGTCATAAAATGTGCATGTGATTACAACATGACTCACATCATAAAATACCATCATAAGTTATAACAACAACTTATTTTCATTAAAGATATACCCTTATATCACATAATAAATGAACCACGTGTCAATTTACATCATCTCATAACATCATGATCCCTATGCATATCATATCCATCATGGTCATTCAACGCCATTATCATAATGAATAAATAAATGAGTACCACATACATCATTAACCTCTCATCAGAACTATTTACATTTACCACATACCTTCATATCATGAAACATCATTAATATGAGAATCATCTCAATACTTATCAAATATACAACAACAATACATTATAAGCATTATTATCATGAATTAATTTCATTTACTTATATAAACAATGAATGCTAACAATGACTTATGGTTATTCAATATCCCTCTAGGATCTACGTTATTTCATGAGTACTATTAGTGTCATGTTTTCATCAAGGTACCAATTAATTTTCAATAATCATTTCTTGTTCTTTCTATTAAGAGGTAAACCATTTACACCATAGATATACCCATCTATGTACGTCGTTAAATTTCAAATGAGTCTCATCATCTTGAGCCTTAATCTCTCGTCAAATATTCTTCCTTCATTGTTAAGATATTACCATTTGTACAATCACTTAAATCATCAATATCAAGTTAGAATTTCATGATCACTATACATATTGTGGTTATCGTGACACGCATACATGACATCATCCTCATTTAAGTCTTATGTTATTCTTATCCCACCTATATGAGGGTTTCTTTTCCCTTGGTCATTTATCCATCACATGTATAATCGTCATTGTAGATCCTCAAAAAATCTACTGATCTCATCGAGTTCCCACCTCAATACCACTTATTGATAAAAGGATAAATTCATAAGTTAAGATAATGTGTTATATATATATATATATATCTATCTATCTATATATATATATATATATATATATATATATATATATATATATATATATATATATATATATATATATATATATATCTTATCATGTAATCCTATAAATTCAAGGCATCCACCTCATGCGACAACATAACACATTAAACTCTTTTTTTATTCTCAACGGTTTCTCATTATTCCATATAGTTTATTTCCTTTTTCCAAAAGTTAAAAATTTGTTATCCTTTAAACATTTTCCTAGTTTATCACTTGCCATTTCTCACCAATTACAGGTATTCACAAATTTCATTCTTAACACTTTTAAATTACGTAGGTCATAAATTTTACCCTTATCAATCATTTTGTTCAATCCCCTCATCAACATGCTTAAGAAAGCTTTCCACTTGAGATAGACCGCATAATTTAGCCCTAGACATTATTATATTTTCTCCATTCCCTTCACTCCATAATGTTATACACCTTAAGAATGGTATGAATGTTAATTAGCTACTTCAATATTAAAATTCATATTGTTGTTATTCACATTAGTACCATGCTCGACTATCACTAATGTTGGACTTGCCATAAAAATAACGCATTTTCCCAATTTGTATTTTTGGCTTCTTTATTTGCATATTGAAACATTCATGGATTTTGTAATCAAATGTTACCATAATTCCTACTACTCCTTTAAATCACTTCATAATTGACTGCAAATATAACATTTTGTTCTAGGATAGTTTATTACTTCTTGTTGATTTCATATTCTTGTTTATGAAACTTGCATTAATTCCCTTAGAGTGTTTTTCTATAACGCTTTTGCTATTCACCATCATAGTTCCAATTTGGTCATGGTTAGGAGGATTGCAGTATCATTAATAGAAAAATGGTAAGTTCACCATTTTCCCTTCTTGCATAAGATAACTTTATTCAATATTTCCACCAACTTTAGGGATCAACTTAGAACTTCCCTTTCATTCTTAAAGCCCTTAACAAAATACTACTTTTATTTTTCCATCTATTCATGGGGAATTGCACTTCGATTTTCTTAATGTATTCACCTATGTGTTTCCCACATCTTGTATAAATAGTTAGTGTCATCTTTACTTTCTTAAGTTGCATAGGCTAGGTAAATGAGTTAAGCGATCATACAAAATTTCACATCTAATGACCTGTCATTAATGTCCATAATTATCCCTTTATTATCCTTCTTTCCCTCTTCAAGAAATGACATTCTTAGAACGAACCAACATAACAAAGCAATAACCTCAAATTCACTAGAGATCTTGCATAACCTTAACTATTCATGCAATCACTACTATATATATGCATGCACTTTTCTCTATATTAAAATTACAAACTATGCTTTCACTAGAAAATTCAAGTATAATTTTTTTTTATTATCTCACTATATACAACTCAAAATCTATTTTTTTATTTTTCTTTTTCCTTTTTCTCTTTTAATCTTATTATACAAATCCATAACAATCTTATACATCTATTATTTACTTGTATATCAAATAAGTCAAACAACCTTATTAAATTTCCCCTATTCGTTATGCGTATAAAAATATGATACAATAACTTTATTTATTATAATTATAATCTTCAAATATACATTTAAATTTTCTTATATAATTTAATAATTTTTATTTTTTTTTAAATTTGTAATCATGTAAATCAACATAAATTGAACTCATATCGATCTCCATTTGTATACTTGAGTCTATATATCTACATATATAAAATTCTATAAAATCTATTATAAGAAAACAATTATCATGATTCATAGATTACCCAAATGATATGTTTATAATTAAGAATAACAAAATAAATCATGTCATGCAACCTATAATAATATTTATTAAAACATCCAAAATCTTTTAATAAGTATCTATAAATAAAAAGTTTGTAATAATTTTATTATTTATATTATATTTTAAACACCTCTTATCAAAATTTCTCTTTCATGAATTTAAAAGAAAAAATTTATTTGGTGTATATATAAAAAATCTATAGTATAGTTAATTCTTAGCTCTATCTTACTTTTAGCTCTATCTTACAACAATGCAATGAAAAATATATATATAATAATTAGATAGAAGTGCAATGTCAATAATTTACTATAATCTCGCAGCAATTGATGAAGATTGCAAGTTCATCAAAGTGACATGGGTCATGAAGAGAGAAATGAAATGACATGCAACAAATATTGAAAAATGTTTAAAGTTTTCAAGGTTGATCATTAGGAGGATTAATTAAAAGAAGAGTCACAAGAGATTCTAGAATCATGCAACTTTTTGCCTTCAACATTGAAAGGTAGTAGATGGGCCGGCTAGCAATATTTACTCAAAACTATAACCAAGGAATTTAAGGCTAAAAGTTATGGCTTCCAATAGAGTCGTTAGATATATGATATTATGTTAACTAGATTTAATTTGAAGTGCCAAAGATCTTAGCATCAAGCTCAATCATAGCTCCATGTTCACTAAAAATCGATGTTCTCATTGTAGATTGGGTAGTTCTCATTAAAAATGAATGTTCTCACTGTAGATTTTGTAGTCCGTAAGGGATGGCTTACAAAGTCAATTAGATAATTGAATTTTCAAATGGATGTAAACTAGGAACATGTGGAACATTTTCAAAGGCAATCCAAGAACTTCTTATTTTCCATGTTATTAACGACTACTCTATTCTTCAATATTGAAAAAGACACAACACAAATGTATTTTATTTTGCACATTTCAACACTCACACCAAATCATGTTTCTTGTGTGAACCACAAGCTCAATTCATAGATTTTACATAGAACAATACAACATCTTTGGTGAAACGATAATATTAAGTGGTTTGTGGGCGTTCGACTTTCCAACTGGCATAGGAAGTTATCTAATTTTAACAATCAGTTCAAAAAAGAACAAAGGCAAGTTAAGAGAAAAATAATTATCGAAGTTACTTATACTTATGGCTAATGGTATTTGGGACATTAATTAAAAATTTATTTGACTAATTTGAACACTTGGTGACATACTTTGGTGGCAAATTATAAATTAATTTGATTAATTTAATTTCTAATTTAAAGGTTCCATCTTTTGTTTCCATTCACTCTTGTGGTTTTCATGCTATTTAATTTCCATATATTAAGAGATAAAACCGTGGACATTTTTCCAAAAACCATGAGTAGTTTCACATTATATCTAAATGAATCTTGTATATTTTTTTTAAAGACTTTTACTAAAACATACATTAAAAAAATGAGGATTTGTTTAGACTCTCTTATTTCACCACAAACAAAACTATGACTAAATCTATGTATTTTTATCTATAGGTCACACAGAGTTGAAACCTGCTCTGATACCATATGTAACAACACTGAAATTGAAACATGCAACTAATTAAATCAGTTATATGATTTACAATCAACACACATATAGAAGTTTTAAAGACTCGGTTAACAAGCTATCGAACTGGAAAGGATGCTCGCTCTGGAATTGGCTGAGATGTTGCTACCTTTGCCTCTCCTGCGCCTGGGACTCTATTTACTGCGCCTTGATCTTAGATTTGACGAGCCGAGCTTTTTTTTGGACCCGGCTCTGATTATATACGTAATATGAGCCCTCGCGCTTCGCTTAGGAGAAAAAGCAACTTAACTCTAGTGATGATATTCCTTACTTGTAATTTCAAAGTTGAATGCTATTTGAATCCTGCTAATGGCAGCAATGTTTTTGGGTCAACTCTCCACCCAACTGTAGGCTCAATTGCACATAATATTTGTACAACCGACCACCCCCGAGCCCTCAATGAACATACTACTGCTAGGGAATCCTTTGTCTCACAACACTTTTCTCCCAAGAAAATGGATGATGGAATGATCTCTCATGTTCCTCATCATCTATCAAAATAGAACAAACTTTGGAAAGGGAACTGCATGCACACATTTCATGTGTCAACATGCAAATTTTATTTTTTTATTTTAAGTTTTACTTAAGTTAAACTTTTCTTAATTTATTTCTTTCTTATTTTATTATTTTATTATTTTACTTTTTGATAGCTTTACTTATTTTTACTATTTTTATAGTTTTTTGGTTAACTCTTTATTATTTTGTTTCATTTTTTGTTAACTTTACTTATTGTTACAATTTTACAGTTTACTTTTATATATACTTATTTACAGCTCTAGTATTGTTATTTACTATTTTATTTATTTCTTATTATTCTATTTCTTCATTATTTATTATCTATTTACTACTATTATCTTTGATTTATTGTTTATTATTTATTTTCTCATATTTTAATATTATATTATATTATTTATTATTCATTATTATTATTATTATTATTATTATTAGGGGACATTACAACCTTATCCATATCAACCTTTGACATTCTTTCCAAGTTCCAATGTTCCTCTTATGTGCTCCCCATCATCTAGCAGGAGTGGCTCTTAGGGCTATATCCATAGCTAACAATCTTTGACACTATGCTACTTATTATTCATATTCTTCAAGAAAAGTATTTATACGACCCAAACAATCATAAAAAAGTAAGTAACATACCTCGGTTGTCATAAAATGAACTTCTTTAGTAACTCTTGCACATCACCTCATAGATACTTCATGTCACCTATTTTGCCAATTTTCCAATTCTTCTTCTGAATATGATGCATATAAACTGTCATTCTCCCAACTTAACTACCTTTCAGTAGGGTTAACACACTCATATTATTTTGTTGTCATCTAATAGATGTTATCTATATTAGTTGCGTTGTACTCCTCCTTAACAGGTTCAGTATACATTTCTCCTTCTTATGGATCTAAGCGAGTGATCACTCTCGTATTGTTGCTTTCAAATATCATTTCCTCTTCTTTAAGTTGATTATATCCATTTTGGAGAATTCCCAATCTACTGCAAGTAATGCAGGATAGGGGTTACTCTCTTCCACCATTTATATTACTTCAACATCAATAGTAGTGCATACCCCTTTAATTTCCACAGTAATCCCTCATAGTCTTCCTCGAGGAACAATATTTTGTTGACTCACCATTCTTAGCTGAATATGTGACAATTACAAATTCAATTTACCCATTAACTCCCATGTTTTCTTTGTCAGGACATTTGCTTTAGATTCTAGATCTAGAATAACTTGGTACATTTCGTATTCTCCTATTTTTACCCTAAGCCTCATTTCCTTTTCCAGGTCTGTTTTGTCTATTTAAATTATTAACTTCACGTATGTCACTTAGTGATAATCCCTTAGATGCGTAGGAATTTATCAATTCCTGAAGTCCTTCTACAACTCTTCGATCGACAAAATTATCATAAAAGTTTGAAGAAAATATTTTAAATTATCTACCCTATATGTTGCATCCTCTTCATGTATTGTTGGATCTTCACTTTGTGTCGAACATCATGTTAGGGTGCTATAATTTATAGGATCTCAAGGTGATTGAGTATTTTGTCTCAAGAATCTTATATTGTAAATAATTTTCAATTTGCAAATTATTTCCAAATTAAAGAAAAAATAGAATAAAAAATGAAAAGAGGGTATAAATAAAAAAGGAGGAAAAACAAAGATATTGACAAACAATGAAGGATAAGAACCCCATCAAAATAAAAATAAAAAAGGAAATAGTATTGAGAGTGCTGCAAGCCCAAATGCCACTACTGATAGATAGTTTTCCTCAACATTGACAAATAACAGTTGTGTGCAGCTTGTCTAAAATGCCACAACAATTAGCTATGTGTTTAATCATATAGTGTAATAATTTTTAAACATATTTAAATTTTGGTAATTTAGGTTAGAGAATAAAAATTTTCCAAACAGTCTAATCTTGGTAAATCAGTAGGTAGGTAGAAAATGACATTGATTCAACTGTTTAACCTGAATTAATAGGAGAAATAAGGGATATTATTTAGACAGTTTTTCATTATGTATAAAAGAAAGTAGTGTGGGTTTTCTAGTCCAAGTTCACCCCTTAGAATAATAAAATATTAGTTTAGTTAAGGGTAGTTAAAATAGTTGGTTTTATAAATATTTTCCTATGCATTTTTCTATGTTTTAATGACATTGTAAAAAGGCAAAAGGGCATGATAGGATAAAGTGTTTTTACATCTTTTTATACCTAAAGTTTATCCTAAGTCTAAGATAAAAAATAAAAGGTGCATGTTGACAAAGCTTTCATTTTCATTTTCTATTAAAGGACATTGTTGTTAGGGTATCGAGATCATCTGTCCCTCATGATCGATGAATCCTACCTTTACCATGGGGAGGGGAGGGTCTAAAAAGTTTGTTTCTTCTACTAGGCGCCATCCCTATGTGGTGCCTTCTTCGTATTTCGCACCCCCACGTCCAATACTACTTACCACCTTATACCCCCTCTGAAATTGCTTTCCCCTCACCCACTTTACTGTGTCCCTACAACGACACCTCTGCCACTTACCTCCCACCACGTTCCCTAGCCATTACCCAATTAATTCCTCTCCCAGAAAAAACAATTGTTCATCATTCAATTCACCTTCCCGGGTAACCATTCAAACATAACAGTCGCATGCCACTTCCAATGGATTTAACCATTCTCAGCCTTTAAAAGCTTTCGAAACATCGTTTTCTCTTATTTTCACTCACTTATTCCATTTAATTTGCGAACACAACAATATTTTTCAAAGTATTCGTGCAAATCAGACCAAGATCAAAATTGATAGTCCTCTGTCTCCTTCCCCTAACAACTCGTTTCCTCATCTTTTTCCTAGTAAGGTCTCTTATCAAATTTTGTTATCTTTCACTACTGTAGTCATGCCTCCAAAGAGTAAAACCTAGGAGAAAGTTGTCAATCCCTTGATCTCTCCCTCCATACATTTATATCACATCACTTTAGATGATAGGGATTATCAGATTAATGAAGCCCAATGTAACTATGAGCTTGTACATCTATATTGTTGGCTGGAAGACAAGCACACAGACAAGACTGATGAAATTAGACTCGAGGAGTGAATCCTCCCACATTATATCTTCCCTCTAACCTTCTAAACCCTTGAATTCACTAGAAAATGTTAGGCCTCTTATTTCTATGCACAAAGAGCTATCATGGCCCCATTCGGTGACATAATCTTTACCATTACTCCCCACCCTATAGACAAAATGATGTTAACTCACCTTGTGGAAAATAGTGCCCCTTTCTCCTCAGAAGCCCTCACCCAGCATTATCAGAAGATAGATTGCGTTACAAGGGCCAAAATATTTGACATCTTCTTGTGTGGAAATGCCTAGTTACCCAAGAAGAATCCTCCATACCCTTCCTCGATATTCCCTTATCAAGGTAAGAAAATTATATCCATAATTTCATATATCTTGGGCTATTATTTTGATCAGTGGGTAGACTAGTCCATTTAAGCTTTCCTCTTCATATTTTCCACAGATAGTAAACCATCCATTGTATTCAATTTTAGTCAATTCTTAGCTGATGGCATTCAAGAAAAATTTCTAAAATTTCCCACTGAGGAGGTGTTTAATTGCACCTCTATTCTAAACTACATGCTCCTTTATTATCAAGCAGATCAGTTCAATTTTTCAATGCAGAAGCTAGATGATGTAGGAAACTAGTAGTCAGTGATTTTTTGGACTTCATTAGTCATGAAAGAACAACAAGAATTCTATTACAAGTAGTTTATTGAAGAGTTTGTTCTCCCAAAAATTAACATCCTAAACATCTCAATAGAACCTAGAATTAGTGAAGATATCAAAATAATTTTATATCTAAAATATCAAGACAAGACTAGAGATTGGTATTTATACCAAAACTATACAAAAATCAGAGTTTATGGTTGCAATTTGGAACCATACAGGCTCCCAAAATAACTCCCCATGAGGATTTTTTCCCTAGAATACATCAGACATATGTTAAATTCTGATAACATTCATTTTGTAGTGGCCAAGAAGAAGTCACTGTTTCACATAAAGACACAGGTGGGCCCATTTATATGAAATACCAGGACATCACGTCAAGTAGCAGATAAACTTCTTAAAGAGATGAAATTTAGCCCGAGTTTTACATGGTCTTATGACCTTTGTGGTATTATTTCAAAGCCCAGAGTAACAAATAAAACTACTCCCTACATCCATGCCTCAAGGTTTGAGATAGAAAAGTATGCTTATTAGTTGGAATGGATAAAGAATACCTTGCAAGAAGCTAAAGAACACATATTTTCTACCTCAAGTTTATAGACTCCCACTGCTCAAGAGAAAACAAGTAGAAGACAAAGCGAGGAGGTATCATCATCAACAATAGGAATTGAGGAAAAAGAGTTCAGGATCAATTATAGGAAAAGGAAAAAATTGACTCCTAGGACATATCTAGAAAAAGAGACAGAAGAGCATGTTGCCATTATAATTACAAACTCACCACGTGCAAGTAGAAAATTTGTAACATTTTCTATTGGACCTCCATCATCACAGGGTTAGAAGGAAACATAGCTAGATTCATATAATATCCAAGATGAGAAGGAAAAGACTGGTTTTTTATATGTACAGAGAGATTAAGCTTAAATATGAGATTTTTAAAAATAGTACCTATAATCAGTTTTGGAAGCAGACCTCCATCTCGCAGATCAGATTGTTATCAATTTTTGACAAACCATTGAAAGATGCAAATGGCCTTCCTTGAGGCCAAAGCTCCACATCAGAAACATCAGCAGAATAATGGTGTACTACATTTGAGTTTAGCACCACATAAAATCATCTCATTGATCAAATAGAGATTCAAAAAAGAAACTGCTTAGATGATATCTTCTATGTTAATGATTATTGCTATGTCATTGCCCAAGTTGAGGGTTTATTTGATAATGTATAGTCTCGATTGAAAATGGAAATGTATACTACTTAACAAAGAATAATAGGATGAAATCTTTGGAATATTTGATAATCAAGATAGGATATGACCCTAAATTTTTCAATGTTACAGAGGAGATCATGAAGAAGAAAAATATGGATATGGAAGCATTGAGAAAGAAAATTAAGTTGCTAGACACAAATTATCCCCTAGCCAAAGAGATTGAAGAAAATGAGGCACAAAAGGCTAACATGATGAAGTTGTTCATAGAGCATAATCTACATATCAAACAGATGGAGGAAAATATCGAATAGATCATAATGGAGAAAGAACAAAGTCAAAAGATGATCATTGTCCCCATAGTTGCCATACCAATTTCTCAGCTTCCAGGAATAGGAACAATGGTTGCAGCTACTTTTTCCACTCATACTACGTGTTTTGAATAGGTGAAAAAGACACCAAAGAACATGACAATCCAATTAGAAGAAATAAGGACATTGCATGGATAGCTCAATGTTCTTGAAGAACAAAAAGCCAGATATGATGCTTCTTGTCTTGCTGAAATGCAAAAATCACAGAGATTGTTGGAGAGGTTGCAGAAGGTAGAGAAGGATACATCAATTGGTCATAACTTGGCTCAAGCCAAGGAAACCATTTGGATGGGTATTATAGACTCTATGAAGGAGATTTGGCCATCTATCGAAATAATATTTGAATAGAAATAACTGATAGAAAAAGCCACAAAAACCATTGTTCAGGTAAGGGAAAATCTTAGAGAGATGCCTGCAGAAGCATCCAACATTACCAGATTCCTGAATTCGATGTCTAAATATGAACTTGAAGAATTAAGAATTAGTGACACGACTGCCACTGTTTTGGAAGCCAAGAAATGTTTGACGAAAGGGAACCTCATTTGTTAATTGGAAGAAAGATGTGAAACATTAGAGCTAGGAGTAAACAAGTTATGCAACAGAATTGAAGCATTAATCCAGAAAGGGCTACCCAACATATATGTTCTTAATGATAAATTAATCACGCAGGAAGTCTATGTTTTGAAGATGAAGGAAATGGCTAGTAGTGTCAAGTTCAGTGGGATAAAGGGCAGTATGATAGCAAGGGAATTTCTAGAACCCATGGCAAATGACTTCTACATACAGAGTGAGGTAAAAATTGTTTTTATAGTGAGGCCAACTTTTGTAAAATACATAGATGTTGATGAAATTTATCAAACGGTAATTAAATTAAGCATACCTGATGAAAAGATATGGGAAGAACTTTGTGATTTACTATACTAAAAAGGTAATTCAGATGCAGTAAGACAACATCTAGATGAACAACGAGCACATTAGCGCAACACAGTTTTGAGTTGATTCAACAACCGAACCCACCAAAGCAGAGCCACATTTTCATGCAGCTATCTGCATGGCCTATTTTTCTTCCAGAATCAAATCTTATTGTTTAGAGTTAGGCTAATAATACACTATTGGTTTTGATGGTGATATTGTAATTATTTGTATAAATACTTCACTGCATTGGTTTTTGAATTTAATTTCCTCTGCATATTGTAATTTTTCAAAGTGGCTAGAGCATCAATAATAGAGGGACCTTTTCATAGGATTCATGTGGTGTGCGACATGGTGATGTGTTTCTTCAGTTTATTTTCTTAAACATTGTTTTTCTCTCTGTATTATTTTGAATATCTCAATTACCTAATACAGACTGTGATGAATAGGATTTGTTATTTACAACACCCTATTCTAGTTGTTAGTAATTTTCATGGTTTCCACTGAAGTCAAATTAAGGAATTCTTAATTTCTCCTTAATTTCCACTCAATCTTACATTTCTGATCTCTCATAATCCATTTGAATTTTTGAAAAGATCCTAATAGTACAACCTACCTTTCACTATGAAATTCCTCTAAAATTTGATGCCAAATCCAGTTAAATCTTTAGAGTCCATATCCCAATGGAATTATAATACTTAAATCAACCAAACCATTCAAATAGAACAATCATTGCAGTCATAACTACCCTAAAATTCACATAAAACATATTTAAATTTTATAGAGCAATTTCTCTCTTGAGCCGATAGCGCTAGATCCAAACTTCCAAAGTGGTTTTGATGTTTTCTTATGTGTTTACTCCTTAAACCTCAAAAATACAGAATGAAATCATATTGATGACCATATTGGTGAAGAATTCTTTTTTAAATTGAAAAATCATTATTCCATGTTACTCAATTAGTATTTCAATAAACAAAATTGTTATATAATAATGAAATACATGATTTGAGGTTGTTATATCGTATATATTTGAATGTTTCATTAGTTTTCATTTTATTAGTGTTTTGATTAATTTTAATACGCCTAACTCTTAAAATAATTTTCACAACAACTCACCCTGATCCCAACCCTACTGAATTTGTAGATAATCAGGAGAAATTCGTGTGAAAGAAAAGTTTTATAGAGAGTAAGGGTAGTAAAATTATTTTGTCTACGTTCAATTCTCTTCCTAAAAATAGTCCTTTTTCATGGTCTAACTGTCTTCCCGAGAAATTTGAAACTGTTTAAGATATAGAGTATGATTTTCCTTTACAACATAGTTTGTTTAAATCAGAATCTGAGAGTTTTGTAGATCACAATGCCAGGATAAAATCATACTACAACTATGTATACTGTAAAATCATCCATTTGAAATAGATCGTGATCTTCAATACCTACATCAATTTGATAAATTACAGGATCTAGTTTTGATTTTGAACCAAGCCATTTATGAAGCTTATATTCAATAGTCTGTTGAATTTTCAGCATTAACCATTACAACAACTTCTTTTCCAACCAATCTTCCCAGTCTGTTAATCAACATCCCCCTAGTCCTACTCATTCCATAGTCTCTACTTTTTCAGCTATAATATCTCATACTGTTATTCCTATTATCGTTGTAGTTATCACAACTTCACCTACCACAGGTCCATTTTCTAGTCAATCTCTTAGACCATCTACGGTAGGTAGGTATGCACCTTTGGTGTTACTAGGCTAGCTGAATGCTATGCCTAGAGATTACCATTCCAAAATTCTCACCTTTGATAATACTAGTTGTCATACTTCTCAAGAACATGTGAATACAATGAATGATGTTTTTGACCTTCAAGAAGTAGATGAGGTTAATGTAAAAATCAGATTGTTTGCTCAAATTTTAGGAGGTGATGTCAAAAAATGGATTAGGATTTTACCTGTAGGAAGTATGTCTAACCTTGATGCATTCCATCAAACATTTTTACCAAGATGTGAAATCAAGAAAAACCTACTTCAACTCCTAAATGAATGCAAAATACCAAAAAGAAAGCCAAATGAAACTATGGAAGAATACTTGGAATGGTTTAATATTGTTTACAATGCAATTCCTACATACATCAAGCCCTCCCCTGGCCTAGATTTAATTAATTTTCCTGATGGTTTTAATGTAGATATGGAGTATCAACATAGAGAGAGAGACCCATCAACTTTTTATGAAATGCAAGCTAATGCTATAAAATTTGAATCTAACATCCTAGATAAGAATGCCAAATTAAAATTTGAACGTAGGGTTACCATTAAAGAAGAACCTTCCACTTCTACCTCTAATCATAAAATTGATAACCTAGTGAGAATAGTGGAAAATATTATGAAAATAGTAAACATAAATGGTCAAACTCAAATGAGAGAAAACCAAAATTCTCCTCAAATTAGAAACCAAAATATCATAAGGAATATTCCCCAAATCAACAACAAGAACAGAAGGGTCCAGAAGAGCATGTTCGGCCACCTTTTCAAGAAAACTACACTAATGATGATGGTAATATTATTGAAGAATTAGAAGACAATGAAATAAATCTAATGGTAATAAATGACAATGAAACAAATTTTCTCACTGAAGAGGAGTAAGAATTTTTTATCCTAGCTCAAACTGAACTTGATTCTAAAGAATCAGATGAATATAAACAATGTTTTGAAAGTGCCATTATGGAAGTTCATAGGCAGTATAACCTTAGGAGCAAAAGGAATGCAGACACTCTTAACAATAAAAACTGTGAGAATACCTCTAGAAAATCCTTTAAAATTGACCTATGGAAAACCATAAACAATTTTCCTAAGAAAATTGTTGACAATTCTGGTAAAAATAAAGTGGAAACTCCTCTTAAAAAGGTAGTTAATAGTGTTTCTAAAACTTCTCAAACTAATATTCCAACCCCTAGTCAGAGAAAAGAGAATATATCAAAAGAAATTATAGATCAACTTGATCTTCCTAACCCAAATAAGATTCAAACATTGTTCAACATTGAGAATGAATTAGCAAAACTAAAAATTCATATTCCTCTAACAGATTTAATGAAAAAAAATATGTACATACCACAAGTGATCAAAGCTCTAAACATAGGGGAAAACAAATACTTTGTAAATTTGAATAATGACCAACCTCAACACTTACTTGGACCAGAAGTTGACGGAAAACCACAGGTGAGAGGAGTTCCCCCATTCTATGTTAACCTAAATATTCATAACAAGATTGTCCATAATGCTATATTAGATTGAGGTTATTCCCATAATTTAATGCCTAAAGATGTTATGGAGAAGCTAGGAATTGTTATTACCAGGCCTTATAAACAGTTATATTATTTTGATTCCAGCAAAGTAAGATGTCTATGTCTCATCAAATACCTATGCGTTACCTTAGCTGAAATTCCTGCCAAAAGTCTAGTAATGGACATAGTGGTTGCATATATTCGCCCTAAGTATGACATGCTCTTGTCACACTCATAGGGAGAGAAAATACAAGTATCCTACAAATGGATATGACCTTTACCACCATACATGTTTTTGGGCAGAAAATAATATTATGTAGGGAAAATTTGATTAAATTCATGGTGAGTAGTCAAGAGAAGCCTCACAAATATCCACTTTACTCTCTCCACTCAGGTTTAAACTATTTCATTATTTATAATGATGGAGACATCAACACTCAGGTGATCAATGTTGGAATTATGAGACAAGTGTTGTCCTTGATGGAAAATCACATAGATGATAAATTATAGTGCAGCAAAGTTATTTTCAAAGTTCACGCACTTTCATGAAGATAAAAGTTTCTTTCATGTAGAGAAAAGTTCATGCACTTTCATGAAGATAAAAGTTTCTTTCATGTAGAGAAAAGTTCATGCACTTTCATGAAGATAAAAGTTTTTTTCATGTAGAGAAAAGTTCATGCACTTTCATGCAGAGAAAAGTTTCTTTCATGTAGAGAAAATTTCACGCACTTTCATGCAGATAAACGTTTCTTCTTGTAGAGAAAAGTTCACGCACTTTCATGCAAAGTTCCCTTCATGCAAGAGTAAAGTTCACACACTTTCACGATTGGTTCATGGTATTGGTCCAACAGTTTTTGATCTTATGGTTTTGGTCCGTGGTATTACATCCAAAAGTGTTGATCTCACGCACTTTCATGGTTGGTTCATGGTATTAGTCCGACAGTTTTTGATCCTATGGTTTTGGTCTGTGGTATTTCATCCAAAAGTGTTGATCCCAAGTATTGGGTCCGTGGTATTGTTTTATTATGGTTTTGGACCGTGGTACTGTGAGAGGCCTAAGACTATAAAAGAGGAAGGAGATCATTTGGCAAAGCATCATCTGAATTATTGAATATCTCATAAAGTGCTAGATCTCGAATATTGTGATTGGGTTATGGTGCAGATCTGGATCTGAGCTAAAGAGGGATCTCACTGGTTGATGGAGAACAAGATCTAAGGATAGATCGGGATCAAATGGTTTGAAATGAACTATCTATATATAGTTGATTATGCTTATTCTAGATATGTATACTAACGCTTGTAATGATCTGAATTGGGTATAACTTAAGTTTGAAATTGCTGCAAGTCATGATTGAATATTTATAGATCTGTACGCGGGTTGGATTTGGTGAAAGCGCGTATGTACGCAGGTTTGGTTCATTGTAGTAGCGTATACCATTTGAGCTATGATGTTTAAAGTTACAGGTGGTTTAGGTTGTTGATGTGTTATGATGACTGTTTAATGGTGTCAGTATTCTACATATTCAGTTTTATTGATTGTGTTGATGGATGAGATCTAATAATGGATCAGGATCATAATATTTATGTGATCTAATGGACTAGATTGGGTTGCTAACACACATATTATCCGTGTATATGTATTGATCTAGAGATTGGGTGATTCAGAAGATTGATTGATTATGTGCTTCAATGATATTAATGGGTCGAGTATGAAAATTAGATGAAAAGTGGCTTTTCAGATTATGATGTTGTGCTTCAGTGTATCCAGTCTGAAAATTGATGAAACGTGGTACCTGGAGGAAGAAAGAGAAGGTTGTAGCCTTCATTAGGTCGGAACCTACGTACTAGTACATCAGCTAGTACAAGAGCCAAGGGGGTGATATCTCCCTTCTAGTAGCAACTGGAAAACATGTAAAGGTTGGAGCATTTCAGCAGGTAGCAACCTATGTACTAGTAAATAGATCGGCTAGTACAAGAGCAAAGGGGGTTGTAGCTCCCTTCCAGGAGAGTCTGGAGAACGAGAGAAGGTTATAGCCTTCTGCAAGTAGAAGCCTGTGTACTGGTATAAGTCTGCACCAATACAGAACTATTGTAAAAGTTATTTCTTATTAAAGAAGATTGAGACGACTTGTAGCAGGTGGTTTTCAACCACATTGGGTTTCCACCATACATCATGGTGTTCATGTGTGCTTCTTGTGTGTGATGATCTATTCTATTTTATTGCTCCGGCTTACTGCTCATATGGTTAATAATGTTCTGATGCACTCATTAGAGATCAACTAACTGAATCATATGTTTACTGGATATATACTTGTTGCATCACATATGAATCTTAATATGGAAAGTGAAAAGTTATATTGATCTGATAATACTGATTCACCCCCCCCTCTCAGTATTATTTCCAACAATCAAAGCTGAAAGTGTGACTTCTAAATCAGATCCAAACCAAACACAATCAATAGAACCAAACACTCTCCATGAGCCTCTTTGGAATATGGATGGTAAAAACAAGAAGCAATCATGATGAGGGTCACTCATACATGCTTAATTTTCAGTGTACCAATAACATAACCGAGTATGAATTCATTATATTAGGATTGGAGTTATTGAAAAAGTTAGGTGCCGAGAGAATATCCATTCAAGGGGATGTTGAGTTAATTATGAAACAAATTAAAGGAGAGTATTTAGATAAACACCCTAGACTGAGAGCATACATAAATGTTGTGTTTGATTTTCTAGAAAATTTTCTTGAATATGACCTTTGTGCAATTCGTAGAAAACAAAATATCATTCCAATTAGTCTGGCATTTTCAGCCAGCTCATGTAAATTTCCTTACCCTCATCGAGAATATAGAACGGAAGTGAAAAATTGGCCAATTGTACCAGAAAATATGAAGCATTGTCTAGGTTTTGGCGGTGATAAACAAATTGAAATTTTTTTGCATATAAGGATAAATTTTAAGATTATAGCATACATTTGGAATCTGAATTAGAAAATGAAATGCTTGTACATTCTTATCTATAAAGTTAGTTAGAAAAATTATATGTAGATACACCCATAGATAAAGTTGTAAATACATTAGAATTTCTTAAGATAGACCGAGAAAAAGAAGAGATTGAAACACTTTAGTTAGAGGATAATGTTTTACCTAGAGGCCTACTTCCATTGGAAGAATTATTTGATTTCAATGACATGGTTAAAAATTATAAGATTGAGCCCACATGGGCAGCAACAGAAGAATTAAATATAAGAAGTGAAAAATATCCTAAAATCATAAAACTATACAAATCCTTCAACTACTAAAAAAAGAAATACATTTCTTTATTCAAGGAGTTCAGTGATGTTTTTACCTAGAGCTATGAAGATCTAAAAAAATATTATACAGATATTATACAACACAAAAATTTAAATTAAAGAGGATAGAAACCATTTAAAAAAACTTCGAAGAATAAATAGAGCCTTGATTCCTTTAATTGAAAAAGAAATTAAGTCCCGCTAAAGGAAAACTAACCTTTAGAAAAAATGGATTATATTCTATAGAAGGTAGTTGGGTCTTCTGTGATTTCTTTCTTAGATGGTTTCAGAGGTTACAATAAGGTTTTAGTTCACCCTAATGATCAAGACAACACAACCTTTACTACTCCATGGGGTACATAAGATCCTTAGAGCTAGTTTTTACGAGCCTAGCCTTTTCCATGATCTTCATAAGAAGGTAACATCTTACCATAAATGCCAAATATTTGAGGGGAAAAGAAAACTATTTCCTCTACCTTTGAAACCCATATCTGTTGAATGTCCTTTCCAACAATGGGTATTGGATTTGATTAGATAAATCCATCCACCATCCTCTACGCAACATAAATGGATCCTCACCACAACTCATTACTTCACAAAATGGATTCAGGCCACACCTTCCAGACTAGCCACTGAAGTTGTTATTATGAAATTTCTAGAAACCAATATCCTATCTAGATTTGGATGTCCAAACAATCTCATTACAAATAATGTTGCAACTTTTAAATCCAAGAAGATAGATTTCTACAACAATTACCATATTAATTTGGGACATTCAACTACTTATTACCCACAGGGTAATGGGTTGGATGAATCTTCAATAAGGGTCTAGTAAACATTATTAAGAAATTGTTAGAAGAGAATAAAAAGTCATGGCACAACAAGTTGATAAATGCACTTTGGGCTGATAGGCTCAAAACAAAGAAATAAATTGGCATATCACCATACCAATTGGTTTATGGAATGGATTTTATTTCTTCGTCGTCTTTCGGACCTCCAGTTATGAATATAATTCATGAATTGTAGGTTGAGCCAAATGACATCCAAAGGAGAATTGATGAAACAATCCAATTGCAGTAGTCCACGGAAGAATTCTATAATAACGTTAAGGTCATCCAGGAGAATATAAAAAAAAATTCATAGAATAACTAAATAAAATGATTTCACCTTGGGTGATAAAGTTTTAAAGTGGAATTTGAGAAGAGAGGACAAAGGAAAGCATGGAAAATTTGAGAATCAATGGAAAAGACCATATATCATTTATGATTTCAGAGCACAAAATGCATTTTTTCTTAAACATCTGTATGGTACAGTACTGCCTTGTGGACCTGTGAATGGCAGAATCCTGAAGCGCTATTTCTCTTAGCAATTGAAGTTTTCTAGCATCAATCATTGTAAATATCAGCATTTTATCAGTTTGATTGGGTGAAATATTGGCAGAAGTTGAAGCCTATAGAGAAGGCCCTAACATTCAATTGATATGCTACCATAAGTACTACAACAAATAAAATCAAGTGTGGATATTATTGAAATAGAACACTCAAGGCTACTGATCAAATGTTCTTGGCACCTCACAAGGAGAGTGCCTTCCCCATCTAGAGCGACTATTAGTGTCCTAGAATTTATAGGATCTCAAGGTGATTGGATATTTTATCTAAGGAATCTTATATTGTGAATAATTTTCAATATGCAAACTGTTTCCAAATTAACGAAAAATAGAATAAAAAATGAAAAGAGGGTATAAATAAAAAAAAAAGAGGAAGAAGAAAAATATTGAAAAAGAATGGAAGATAACAACTCGATCAAAAGAAAAACAAAAAAAGAAACAATATTGAAAGTGTTGCAAGCCCAAATTCCACTACTAATAGATATTTTTCCTCATCATTGATAAATAAGCGTTGTGTGAAACTTCTTTAAAGTGCCACAACAACTAGCTGTCCATATAATCATACAGTGTAATCATGGTTCAACATGTCTAAATTTCTATAATTTAGGCTACATAATAAATATTTTCCAAACAGTCTAATCTTGCTAAATCAGTAGTTAGGTAGAAAATGACATTGATTCAACTCTTTAATCTGAATCAATAGGAGAAATAAGGGACAAGATTTAGATAGTTTTTCATTATGTATAAATGAAAATAATGTGCATTTTCTAGTCCAAGTGCACCCCTTAGAAGAATAAAATGATAGTTTAGTTAAGGGTAGGTAAAATAGTTGGTTTTATAAATATACTCCTATGCCATTTTATCATAAGTTCTAATGAAATTGTAGAGAGGAAAAGGGGCATGATCGGATAAAGTATTTTTAGATGCTTTTATTCCTAACCTTTAGCCCATGTCCAAAATACAAAATCAAATGCTCATGTTGACAAAGCTTTCTTTTTCATTTTCGGTTAAAGGAAATCGTTGTAAGAGTATTGAGATCATTTGTCCCTCATGATCCACGAGTCACATTCACTTTCAGCCCCCCCTCCCCTTCCTACCTTTACGGTCGGGGGACGGGGGGATTTGAATAGGTTGTTTCTTCAACCAGGCCCCATCTCTACATGGCGCACTCTCAGTATTTGGAACCCCACCGATCGATACTACTTACCACCTTATACCCCCTCTGAAATCACTTTCCCCTCACCCGCTTTATAACGTCCCTACCACAACCCCTCTACGACTCACCTCTCACCACACTGCCTAGCCGTTACCAAATTAATTCATCTACTAGAAAACATAATCGTTCAATATTCAATTCCCCTTTCTCGGTAACCATTAAAACTTAACAGTCTTGCTCCACCTCCAACAGATTTCATCATTCTAAAATCTTTCAAAATATCATTTTCTCTCATTTTCACTAGCGTATTCCACGTAATTTTCATCTTTTTCACAATAATCATTTTGAAAGTATTCACGCAAATCAGACCAAGATCAAAATTGATGGTCCTATATCTCATTCCTCTGACAACTCATTTCCTCAATTGTTTCCTCGTAAGGTCTCCTATCAAATTGTTTTACCTTTCACAACTAGAGTCATGCCTCCAAAGAGTAAAACCCAGGAGAATGTTCCCAATCCCTTTATCCCTCCCTCCAGATATTTAGACAACATCCCAATAGCCAATAGGAATTATTATATTAATGAATCCCAGTGTGACTACGAGTTTTTAGAGCTATACTATTGGTTGGAAGATAAGAATGTAGACAACACTGATGAAATTATACTCTAGGATTCAAACCTTCGCCATTATATATTCCCTCTAACCTTCTAAGCCCCTGAATTCACCAGAAAATGTCAGGCATGTTATGTCCCTACCCAAAGATCTATCAAGTTTGCATTCGGTGACATACTTTTTACCACTACTACCTAATCTATAGACCAAATGATGCTAGATCCCCCTGTGGAAAATAGTTCCCCTTTCTCCTTAGAAGCCCTCACCTAGCTTTATCAGAAGTTGGATTTCACTGCAAGAGCCAAAATGTTTGAGATCTTTCTTGCCTAAAAAGGCCTAGTTTCCTAAGAAGAATCCTCCATACCCTTCCTCTATCTTCCCTAATCAAGCTAAGCAAATTATATACATAATTTCATAGATCCTGGGTTATTATTATGATCAGTGGGTAGATGAGCCAATTTTAGGTTTCCTTTCCATATTTTCTATAGATAGTAGACCATCCATTGTATTTAATTTCAGTCAATTCTTGGCTAATAACATTCATGAACAGTTTCTAAAATTTTCCACAGAGTAGGCGTTTAGTTACACCTCCATTTTAATCTAGATGTTCCTTTATTATCAAGCATATAAGTTCAATTTTTCAATGCAGAAGCTAGGTGATGGCAGAAACCTGCAACTGATGAGTTTTTGGACTTCATTGGTCATGGGATAGCAGCAAGAATTATCTTACAAGCAAGTTATTGAAGAGTTTGTTCCCCTAGCAATGAACATCATAAATAACTCAATACATCCCAGAATTAGTGAATATATCAATAGAATTTTACATCTAACAGATCAACCCAAGGCTGGAGATATGTATTTATACAAAAACTATACATAAATCAGAGTTTATGGTTGCGAATTAGCATGATACAGACTCCCAAAATACCTCCCTATGAGGATTTTTTCCCTAGAATACATCATAAATATGTTAAATTCTGATGACATTCATTTTTTGGTGGCTAAGAAGAAGTCACAGTTTCACATAAAGAAACAAGTGGGCCCATTTATATGCAATACCAGGACAATTAGTCAGGAAGCAGATAAAATTCTTAAATAGATGACATTCAGCCTCAGTTTTACATGGTCTTATGACCCCTATTGTATTATTTCAAAACTCGGAGTAGAAAAAAAAAATACTCTCTACATCCATACCTTAAGGCCTAAGATAGAAAAGTATGCAAATCAGTTGGAATGGAGAACAACTCTTTTCTAGCTCAAGTTTACAAACTCCCACTCCTCAGGAGAAAACAATTAAAAGGCAAAGAGAGGAGGGATCACCACCAACAACAGGAAGTGAGGCAAAGAGTTGAACAGTATCATTTACAGGAAAAGGACAAAATTGACTCTTATGACAGATGTAGAAAAAGAGACATAAGAGAATGTTTTCATCATAATTATAGACTCACCAACCCCAAGCACCAAATTTGTAACATCTTCTGTTGGACCTTCATCATGACAGGGTTAGAAGGAAATAGAGATAGATTCACAGAATGTCGAAGAAGAGAAGGAGAATATTATTTTTGATATGTATGGAGAGATTAAGCTTAAAAATGAGATTCTTAAAAACAATACCTGTAATCAATTTTGCTAGCAGACCTCCAGCTCGCAGAGCCGATTGTTATTAGTTTTCAAAACAGAGCATCGAAATATGTAGATGTCCTTCCTTGAGGTTCAAAATCCACATCCAAAACCATAAGCAAATTACAGGAGTAATACATTTGAGTTTAGCACCAAATATTTCTATTTCATTGTACAAGTTGCAGGTTTCATTTGCTAATGTTAAGTCTTAGTTGAAAATGGAAAATGTATCCTCCTTCGCAAAGGATAATAGGATCAAATCATTGGAACATTTTATAATAAAGATAGGATATGATCCTAAAGATGTAAATGATGTAGAGGAGATCATCAAGAAGAGGAATCTGAATATTGCAGCATTAAGAAAGCATTTTAAGTTACCAGCCACAGAGGATCTATTGACCAAAGACATTAAAGAAAATGAGGCACATAAGGATGACATGATGGAGTTGATCATAGAGAAATATATACAGATCAGATAGATTGAGGCATAAATGGAGAAGATGACAAAGGCGAAAAAAAAGAGTTATAAGATGGCCCCTGTCCCCCTTGATGCCATACCATTTCTAAGCTTCCAGTAATAGGAAAATCCACTACAACTATTGTGTCCACTGATACTGCAAGTGTTCAACATGTCACAAAAACATTGGAGAATATGTCAATCCAATAAGAAGAAATAAGTACATTGTATGGACAACTCAAAGTTCTTAAAGAATAGAAAGCCAAATATGAAGCTTCTTGTCTTGCTGAAATGCAGAAATCACAAAGACTATTAGAGAGGTTGCAAAAGGTAGAGAAGGATACATCAATTGGTTAGACCTTGGGCCAAGTCAAGGAAACCATTTGGATGGGTATTCTAGACTCTATGAATGAGATTTGGCCATCTATCCAAATCATCTTTTAACAAAAATAATTTATATAAAAAGCGATAGAAACCATTGTTTAGGTAAGGGAAAATATTGGAGAGATGCCCACAAAAGCCTCCAACATTATCAGATTCATGAATTTTAAGTCTAAATATGAACTTGAAGAATTAGGAATTAGTGACAGAACTGCAACTATTTTGGAGGTCAAGAAAGTTTTTACGAAGAGGAACCCCATTGATAAATTGGAGGAAAGATGTGAAATATTAGACCTAGCAGTAAATAGGTTCTGCAAGAGAATTGAAGCATTAATCCAGAAAGGGTTTCCCAATGTATATGTGATTAATGGTAAATTAATCACTCAAGAAGACTATGTTTTGAAGATGAAATAAATGGCCCAAAGCAGTGTCATGTTTAGTGGGATAAAGGGAAGTATGATAACAAGGGCATTTTTAGAAACCATGGAAAAGGTTTATACATACAGAATGAGGTAAAACATGTTTTTACAGTGAAGCCAACTTTTTCAAAATGCAGATACGTTGGTGAAATTTATTGGATGGTAATAAAATTATCCATACCCGATGAGAAGAGATGAGAAGAACTTTGCAGTTTACTTGATTAAAAAGGAAATTTAGATGTAGTAATACAAGAACTAGCACAACAACCAGCACATCAATGCAACACAGTTTTGTGTTGATTGAGCAATCGAAACCACCAAAGCAGAGCCACCTTTCCATGAAGAAATCTTCATGGCTTATTTTTCTGCCAAAGATAAATCTGATTGTTTAGAATTAGGCCAATAATACACTATTAGTTTTGATAACGATTTTGTAATTATTTGTATAAATACTTCACCCTTTGAAGTATTAAGTGTTTATTCTTGAATTGAATTTCTGTTGCGTATTGTAATTTTTCCAAATGGTTGGAGCATTAATAATAGAGGGACCTTTACATAGGATTCATGTGGTGTACCAAATGGTGATGTATTTCTTCAATCTATTTGTTTAAACATTGTTTTTCTCTGTCTCTTATTCGGAATATCTCAATTACTTAATAGATACTGTGATGAATAGGATTTTTTATTTAGAGCACCCTATTTAGGTTGTTAGTAATTTTCATGTTTTCCACTAAAGTCATTTTAAGGAATTCTCAATGTCTCCTTAATTTCAATTGAATCTTACATTTCTAATCTCTCATAATCCATTCAAATTTCTTAAAGGATCGAAATAGTACAACCTAGCTTTCCCTGTGAAGCTGCTCTAAATTTGATGCCAAATCCAGTCAAATTTGTAGACTTCATAGCCCAATGGAATTATAACAGTTAAATAAGCCAAACAATTTGAACAAAACAATCAGTACAATCACAACTAGCCTAAAATTCAAATAAGACTTAGCTAAATTTTATAGAGAGATCCCTCTCTAAAGCTAGTAGGCCTAGATCCCAGATTCCAAAGTGGTTTTCATGTTGTCCTATGTGTTTACTCCGTCAACCTAAAAAATACGGAAGCAATAGATCATACACCACGGCCATTCTTTTGATTCTAGTGCACACTAGATGTCGAAGCCCCAACATCAACAAAGCTTCAGTTCACTTCCATAAAGGCTTATTTTTCCTCTTTAATATCAAACTCGGGGAATTTTTTAGTAGTATTTCTAACCCATGTAGCTTTGACTTCCTTCTTTCCATCTGCTTTATCATTTCCAGTTGCAGCTCCACTCCTTGTTACAATGTTAATGTGAGGTTCATCAATCCATAGTTCCGTAATCATCATCTGAATGATTTGTGTCCGCTATGGAATTTTTTTTCTTGAATTTTATCCATAAGTACTGGATCCTCCTCAATTACATGATAAAATGAATTACAATACCTACATGTCATAGTAGGATTCTGACAATCTATTGCAAAGTGACTCACCTAGCCATAGTTCTAACAAATAATTTATCAATGACCTCGACCAGTGCCACCAAATTGATCTAGGTGGATGTCGGTGGCCACCCACCTATCCCAATTGGACACCAACAACTGTCTCTTTCATTTTTTCAATTTCCTAAATTGTAGCATAATTTACTATTTTTAGCCGTTTTTGAGGTCCTGAACTTCCGGAGCCATTTTGGAGCCCTAAACGACGATTTCTAGGAAATCTGGGAGAAGCATGGGCACATGGATCAATGTTGCTCTTCCCAAAGTTGTATTCCTTAGATAGATATTTCTAACGATCTATAATATGCATTGAATGGAGATCAGGTGCCAAATTTACAACCCAGGGAAGTTGATGTACCAATTTACCCAAAGCGGGCCCCATAATTTGGCGTTTCATCTTCTAGGGTTAGGTTTTTGGATGTTTATGATTTTCCATTGTTTCTCAACAAAAAATAGGCCTTCGAACCTCATTGTAACACAGTTCAGAGGCATCTAGCTACCACATCTCTTTTCAAAAATAAGCTACCATCGCCCTAGCTGGTTTATTTCCATTTTTGTTTGTAAGCATATTTAATTATTTTACATTAATGAAATGAAGTATTATTTCCACTAAATATTTGTATTTATGGTTATATCTATAATTTGTTGCATTCTGGTTTAAATCTAGATCAGTGTTATCAGAGCGATCTTCTTTTTCTCTGTTTTTCTTTACATGTCCCTAATGAGGTCAGGATATAAGGAGTTAGGGCTTGAACTAGTCGAACCTTTGCAAGACCAGCCTCGCAAATCCCAATGGTCTCCCATGGCGGATGAAAAGAAATACAAGGTGGTAGGAGATCCTATCAAAATCTTGGTCGAAGAAGCCCTCGAGCGACAAAGGAACACGATGATGGACAAGTGTGGGTAAATCCTTCAGCGACTGCCCAGAGGCGATGCATCGACTTCCAACAGCTAGTTTGGAAACACCACACCCTTTAAGGTACAAGTTAATTTTGAAATTCCCATATTCGAGGGTAAAATAGATCCAGATGTCATAGATAAATGGTTAACTCTACTAGAAGCCATATTTTTCTGTTCATGAACCTTCGAGTAGGGAAATTATTGTTTTCGCTCTTCTCAAAGTAGCCCCCCACGTCAAGGACTAGTGGTAAACCTACCGTGAGCGAAAGGATGAAAGTACGGGCTCACTATTTTTAACCGTACATACATGGAATGCATTCTGGGATGCCATCAAGGAGCAGTACTACCCCATCAAAAGCTATGAGGACAAATACATAAAGTGGAGCACACTGCGACAGGGAAGGACCAAGATGTCCTATAGTTCACCAACATTTTTCGTACCCTTCACACGCAGTTGGCTATCAAAGATTTTGAGCTGCATCTGGTACTCAAATACGCAACTACCTACATAGGTACATCTAGGAAGAGATGGAGTTCCTGAACATCCCCTCACTTGGCACGACGTACTGATACGCTCTAAAATCAAGCAAAAGTTTAAACAGAAGAAGTGGGACTTTAGATCTACAAATCAGAAGCAATGGAAAGGCTTCCCCAAATCGCAGAACCAAGGACAAATCCAACATGGGGCAAACCAAGACAACCCATTGAAGCCACAAGAAAAGAACAACCCCACGAAGTGGAAGAATGACATAGGGAAGTGATGTGAGTTACATAAGAGCCCCACTCACAACACAAGTGAGTGTTCGACCGAGAAGTCGTTGGTAATTGAGTTGAAGGCTTCTAAATCAGATGCATTTTCCGACCATGAGTGAGAACACAACAAGGGGAATGGAAAAGGGAAGGATATCATTAATGTAGAGGCCAGTGCCACTATTGCCATCGCCAAGATCCAGAAGAATGAACCACAAGATCCAGAGGAGCGGGAGCATATTTTCCACTCATATATGTGGGTGAAGGGTTCGTCACTGCAATTCATGGTCGATAGTGGCAACCAAAATAACCTCATTTCAGCAGAGGTCGTGAAGCGGTTAGGCCTACCAACTACACCACACCCGCAGCTGTACAGTATCGAGTGGCTTCACCAAGGACGAGATCTTAGAGTTTGCCAGCAATGCCACCTTCCCTACAGTATCAAACCCTTCACAGATGAGGTATTGTGTGACGTTGCACCTCTAGATGTTTGTGATGTATTATTAGGCCATCCAGACTTGTGGAGGTAACATGCCATGTATGAGTCAAGGCCTTCCTCTATCATTATTTCTTTGTGTAACTCATTATACAAGATACTCGAGGTAGCCCCACCTACCATGCCCTCTTTGATCTCTGCTAAGAAATACAGCAAGATTGTCTCCCAAACTAGGAAATTCATTTTATGTCTAGTTTGCTCCCAAAGTAAGTACAAGATCATTGCCACATCCATGACATCTGTGAAGGGTTGCTCCAAGGAGTAACATCAGCAAAGGGATATGGTCACGATAGAAAACAGGGACAACTTCTCCTCACCCACAGGGGTATCACATAAGTTTCATGTGGGTGAAAAAGTTTGGTTACATCTGCAAAAAGAACGCCCTACAAGAGCCCATTATAAGCTTAGACCGCTCTGACATGGTCCTTAAAACATTACCAAGGTTGTGGGAAACAATGTTTTGGAGCACAACATTCCTCCAATCCTTTACTTGCACAGATTTTTGAATGTGGAACACCCTCAATCATGCTTCCCACCATTACTGGACACATCAGAGATTGTAGAACATCTCACCAGGGACAAAGTTCAGTAGATGGAGGAACTCAATGTAATGGGGACCATTTCTTCCTAGGGGGGAGGAATGACCCACATGGATGTTGGTGGCCACCCACCTATCCCACTTGGACCCCCACAACTGTCTCTTTTAGTTTTTCAATTTCCTAAATCGTAGCATAGTTTACTATTTTTAGCAGTGTTTCAAGTCCTGAAAATCTGGAGTTGTTTTGAGGCCCTAAGCGACATTTTTTGGGAAATATGGGAGAAACATGGGCCCTAGGACTGATTTTTCTCTTCCCAAAGTTGTACTTCTTGGATATTTCTTTCTAACAAGCTATTGTACGCATCAAACGGAGATCGGGTGCCAAAGTTATGACCCCGAGAAGTTGACGTACGAATTTACCCAAAATGGGGCCCACATTTTGGCGTTTCATCTTCTAGGGTTAGGTTTTTTTATGTTTAGGGTTTTCCATTATTTCTGAACAATAAATAGGCCTTCGAGCCTCATTGTAACACATTTCAAAGGCATATAGCCACCACATCTCTTCTCAGAGATAACCTACCATCACCCTAGCTAGTTTATTTCCATCTCTCTTTGTAAGCATATTTCAATATTTTACATTAATTAAATGAAGTATTATTTCTGACGCATCTCTCTATTTATGGTTATATCTATAATTTTTTGTGTTGCTATTTAAATCTGGATGACACATCGACCTCTTCTTGGATAGCCACCTGAAACACCATGCTGTCCACTTCCTTCATGTACATGTTCTTCAGCTTTCATTCTATAGGATTCATTACTTCGCTCCATCATTGATTCATAAGATCCATTGTTGTTCTCATCATGTCCTACTAATTTGTAGAATTTGTAGTACAGAATCCTGGGAGTCTAGACATACATTTTCAATAGGAGACAACCATATGTGTGATGTTCACCTCTATTTTTACATATCTTACACCATAAGCTAGATCCATCATTCAAAGGGTTTGAAGCTCCACCATCAATGAAATTTTTGAAGAGAGGGAATTGTTCCTTAGAGTGGCCTTCTGATTTTCACTTTGTACACCACACTTCCTCTCTAATTTCCATACTTTTCTTCATATTTTGTATTTGTAGAGTGAAATTTTCAAGGTGACTCTCGATTTGCTGCATACCTACATTGGTATCGCGCATGGTCAAAGTTTCTAATTTCTTCTCAACTTCTAAAGCTTTGACTTGACTTTCTATCTTTTGTTGCAATAAAGGAAGCCATATATGTGGAAGGAGCGCAAGTATAAACCATTCTTTACGTTGTTGTAGAGCCATTTCGAAGTGCATGTGATCCAATAATGTTGTAAATATTTGATCAAATTCCGAAAAAAACTCAGTATGACTTTGTTTGATTTCTTTTAGCTTTGTGATATACCGCAACTCAGCTCTCGACTTCTTAAATTGTTTTACGAACGATGTTTTAATGTTTGCAAATGATTTGATCTGATTGTTTGAATACTTCAAGTACGTAGTCAACTCTCTATCTTGAAATTTTGCCACAAGCTATGCTTTCTTTATAGTTTTTCAATGGACCTACTTCACTATCCATACTTCTTTTCATAAAAACCAGAACTATTATAGATCCTATGATCCAGTCCCTTTAAAGATAGGTAGCTTAATATCATCGACCACAGCTCTTCTTGGAGGGGTAGAGTGAGGGGGCAGGCAAATGGGATTTATAAGGGGAGGGGGATGGTGTGTGGTGGAGTAAGGGTGTTAGGGGCACTAGGAAATCTAAAATAACCTTGATTAGTACTTCATTCTAGCTTGGGAAAACTTTTACGCTCCAAGGGTGAATATTGCAGACTTACTTGATGGTTCTTACGTGATCTTATTCACTTTCAGAGTTACTCAATAGGGGGTTATAGTTAGTTTATATAAAATTATTCATATCTTGGCCATGAAATATCTTCCTAATGTCTAATTTATATATTTTCCCACTTTTCGTTGTTCCATTTTCTTCTTTGGATCTTCTCCCAAACATAAGTAACTAATAATATGAGTGTATTCATAAAATTCCCTTTTCGTACAAAAGTATCTTAATAAAATTTTTTAGATATTTCAGGAACTTACCTCATGTTCCTTTGAGAAAATATCATTTTTCTTCGCTATAGAACATAATCGAGTCTACCAAAAATTCAATAATGAATCCTCCCACTATGCTATCAATCCAGAAATCAACAACTCTTGTGATCCTATTGTCAATGTTCTTGAATCATTGTACTAGTTCGGGATTCGACTCCTTAGGTTCGTCTCCTTTAAAATAATTATTTCTCTTAGTCAACCTTAATATCCACTCATATAGCTCAACATTAAATGAAGAGAAGAAGATTTCATATTGATCTTAGAAAATACACTTCTCCAACCACCTCCTAGTTGACAGACGAGCGTTTCTATTTTCTTGATTTGTGAATTCTCCTTCCTTGTATTCAACCCAATCTTGAATTTATTTGTTTGACAAATTCCACATTCTAAGTCTATGGGTGGGCATCAGGTAATAAGTTACAGAAGTAAGGTATAAGGGTAACAAGGTTTCATGCCATTCCTCTCTTCTCTGATGGACCATAATAAAGAAGCTATCTGGTGGCAGTTCAACGATATCAACGGCTAATGGGAAACTCTCTTTCGGCTAATTCACCCATCCATCCGGTGCTTCTAAGATCAAGTCATGGGTGGGTAGCACTCCATCTATTTATCAACTAAGTGAAGTAAGGTTAGGTAGTTCAAGGAAAGAAAAGGGTTGGTAGCATGGTCACACGTGAAGTCAAAGTGCGAAGCTGAGAAGGTTCATAGCAATGTTCTTTGTGCCCACCCACCTCCATAAGATTTCTCTTAAGTTCTAGCTTTATTGAATCAATCCATCTGGTAGTTGCACGATATCTGCTGCTAAAGGTTCTAGAATCAATCAAAGCAGTTTCCACGATCCCATACCAAAACAGAGCTGTCCAACTGCACAAAGGAGTGAAAATGAGAATCTGTGTCATGCACCACTAAGAAACTAACAAAAGGTATCCTCCAGCAACATGAGAATTGTGATAAAGGGAAAAAACCCTATTCACTATTGACCATCCAGCCATGTTTCTTTCATAAGTTCTAGCTATAAAGAATGAATCCAACAGTTCCAAGGATCCAAGGACTGTGACTTGACTGGTGGTTACTATGCTACTCCATTTCCTGTATAAAGTAAGCATTGAAAAGTCAATATAAAGCCTGCCTGAAATGATATATATAAAGGCCCAAGATCATCAGTTGAGGAACAATATAAGATTTCAATCTGCAAATGCAGGTTACAAATCTGGTCAGGAGGAAGAAACGTACAATATTGTGGCTGCTCACAGTTATTTTGGCTGATTGATCTTCCAATATGCTAGTTTCAACAACTCCCGCTCTTTACATTTCTTCTTAGCTACTTGGCCCGTAGTAGGTATCTGGTTTACCGCTATCCCTCAAACACATATCGGCCCCTGCAACATAACCATTTGTTAGCTTAGGTTGGGTTGAACCAGGTTCATATTTTACTGTGCACCAAAAAAACCATCAACCACTCGTCCCTTCTGAAATGACTTGCAAGCAAGTCACAATCTCATCGAAAGTGACTATAGGAGGTTACAGAAGTAGGTTTCTGTAGCCATGAGGGATACTAGGATGCAGAAGTTCTGTATTTTCTTATGCTTTAACACTTATAAATTACTTCACATTAATTAACTACTTCGCACTTATATATTTCTTCACAAAATTACATTCATAACTTAAACATATCATAAACAATAATAAACTTTGTAGTACTAAAACAAAGTGCAGATAATAAGAAAATCAACACATGAAGACATTGATTTTAATGTGGTTCATCCCATTGTGGGATTATGTACATAAAAAATACTGCTTATAATAGAGAATTTGGCACAACAAATAATACTTCACCTACACACATCGCAGCAGGTTGTCTACACACTCAACTACAAATGGTGTACACACTAAGCTATAAGCTCAGTCCTCTCTGCACCGAGTTGTGGAGCCTCATCACTTTCTCCAAATTACAAATCACAAAAGTAAAACCATAAACATAGATTTGGATCTAATCATAGATGCATTCCCTGTTTATTATTCATCCCTATATATATTATTACATTGAGGGATTACATCGCTCCATTACCATGGACGCAATACCATGGTTTTCCAAAATGCAAGGCACTATTGTCCAAAACCATTCAACTTTTACAATGTTATATGTTTTTTAAAAAAGGGAGGGCCTTCACAGTGAAGTCCCTATACTTCATGGTGACTTTTCTGTGAAGTCCCTGTTTTTCTTTGTTGCTTCACCATGTGGTCGACTTCGCACTTTGTGACATCCTTTGTGTTGCACGCTCCACAAAATTCGGATTCGTTACCCAAAATCTAGCCAAGTTGGGTTGCACCCAACAATAATTTATGTCCAACATATACACATTTGAATCTACCATCAACTAAGCCAATCCATGACCCTTTATCATCTTAGTAGGCTTAATATCCACATCATACTCGAGAATGACTTCTTTCCATCTGCCTCTTCTACCTTCAGGATCAGGTTGGGTTAGAATGTCCTTCACAACAATATTCGAAACATAGGAAATGACATTTCAATGAAGCAAATAAACTCTAAAATATTTTAAATATTTTAGCAATTCATATGACAACTTCTCCATACTATTATACTTAAGGAAATAATCTCTCAAACCTATGCTAAAAAATGCTATGGGCTGCTCATTGGCTTGCTGATTTTTTTTCATGACTATTGGAATTGTGTGCTCAGATGTGAAAGAGAAAATAATTAATTATTTAGTGTAATAATGACTAGCTAATATAGGAGCACTAGCTAAGGTGCACTTGACCTAATCAAATGATTTATTGGTCTCAATATTCAATCTAATTTCACTTCGGTTCATCAACATGCTAGTCAAAAATCTAATAATTTATGCTAAGTTAGGCATGAATCTTTGATTTACCTATTCCAACACTCAAACATTGGTTTCTTCAACCAGCAAATCTAGCTTACCCTATCCTTCTCTTGTATCTCCTTTGATTGCTTCTTGGTAGCTCTCAAATCCTTCCTCATGGTAATGTTCTTCCTACATATTTTTTTTAGTTTCCTATATAATGGGAGAGACCTCTTGAGCATATACCTAGCATTTTCCATTGTTGGCTCATACATGTTCAAAATATCATATATCATTTTCCTATCCCTTTCATCGAGCTTCTTAAGTTCACACTTTGACTATGGGATTTCTTTAACTGCATCCTTAACATGCTAAACGTATGTTTCCCCTCATTTATTTCAACCTTCTACTCTTTTTGTACTGATCTTTCGTCTTGGAGATGCATTTTTATTACATAAGATGTAGTCATTGGAACCTTTTTTTATGAAACTTCTAACCTTTGACCTCTATTAATACTTTCTCATTTCCTTTAGATCTAGTGAGAGATGGTGAGGCCTTTTTCACTAGTTTTTCTTCATTAGCCATATCTATCCTTTCTAGAGGAACCTTCTTCAATTCCATGTTATAGCGTTGCACTTTGGCAAGGACCAAGTCTAATTTCTTTAAACATTCTTAGAATTATAAAATCGCCTGGTCTTTATCACCTTGGAAAATTTCCTCTCGTATAACCTTTAAAGGTTCAGATCGTTGCTCAAGAATTCTACTTACAATAAATCTAGTGAGAGGCATTTTGGGATCATTCACTATTGTCGGAGAAAAATGAAACATTTTACCTTTCTTCTTTTGTGATGGATCGACAAAAACTGATGATATTTTGACTGAACTTCCATGTAGCATCATATAGCTCTTTCAACAGATGATGGTGTCTCCTTCTTACTCAAAGAATTGGTTGGTAAGTTAGCTGCCAAATTTGAAGAAGCTATAATTGCTACCATGATTGATTTCTCCTATTTACTTCCTCCATCATCAACAATTTAAGCATAGACAAGTGGAAAAGGCTAGGTTCCACTTGGATTTGTTTTCCTTGCACTTTGTATGCCATATTTCTAATGTTTTTAAACAAGTAAAAGGGTGGATTTAAATGGCTCTTCCCTGCGAAGTGCATAAAAATATTGAAATGATATTGATAGATCCTCCCAAACCTACCTGATAGGTAAAATATCTTTCTATTTCCTTCAAAATATTGTTGTAGGACTCAAGAAAATATTCTCTAGGCATAATGGCTCCATATCCTTTTTTTTGTATTTGGGTTGCCAAAAAATTTATAATTGGTTATGTCAACACGCATGCCCTTGAACCACTACTCTCTTTCTAGAGGTATCTCTGTAGTAGTTGAGATAGTGACATATGACATAGGAAAAGGAAGCCCTCCACCCTTAACTTCTAATCCACTAAATATCATGGGAAATTGTTTGGTGACCTATACATTATACTCCTCGATCTTCTCACAAAATCTAATGTAACCAACATAATAAAAGGAAATTTTGTTTGATGTGTCTGAGTTTATCAATGTGAGGTCTTTAGGTTCAAATCTCACACTATTGCCTCCCTTGTGCTTTTTTTATATGGGGTTGCCATGATTTTCACAATAATGATGAATTCTAAAGTTTCTTGAATGCAACTTGGTGTAGATCATTAAGCGCAAAAAATGAGGTAGCGTTGATGAAATGGAGTTTAGATTAAGGTTTTATGAAAATTTATAATGGAATTTTGTTATGGAAAACTCAAAAAATGCCACTCATCGCCCAAACCCAAAACAAAATCTAATATTTGCTTGGTCACAATGGAAAGATTAAAAGCATAGGCACAGTGCCAGAAGCACAACACATGAGGGAAAAAATGTGTCTTAACCTTAGAGGAAAACAACAACCAAGTATGAAGTTTCAAATCACATGAATGACAAGAAGGATTCAATTATCAAGGCTGAAAACAAATTTTGGGTGTTTGGTGATAGTAGGAACATAAAAATACAGTGCAAAGGAAAAATGCAACATATTCCCTAGGAAACATGGTGAGCTAACATATTATAAGTTTGCACAATTGTAACGCATTTCCTCAGCACATGGGAATAATCTCAATGACATGCAAAACAAAGGGCTTCAAGAAAATAGAGAATTGGCACCTAGATAATTATTTTGACTACTGACTTGGAAAAACAAAAACATCTTCCTATGATCACAACACATGTCTATGAGCGCAATGCTTCCCTTGCGTCCTTTTCCCAACATACCTTAAGTGATGCTCACTGACATTTCTATGGAGAAATGAATGACTATGTGAAGGTTTTGTAAGTTAATCAAGAATTTAAACTCCCAGTATGCCTAAATTGAGATTTCAAGAATGGCGATGACAATATTTGAACATCAATCATGAAACATAACAAATATCAAAAGCACAACGCTATCCTGCTAACCATTCTACCAATATGATGTCATGGAAATTTGTGATTTGACATTCTAATTGACTCATGTGGCACTAGAAATCGGTGCCAATGATGGTAATAAATGAAACCAAGAACTTACTCATGATTTTCTTGTTGAAACATGAACCTAGACTCATTTAACTCGACCTATTTGACATAATTACATTTAATAATGAATTTTTTTTATCTATACTAAACCAAAATCTTGATGTCTACAAGATAATAGCAAGACATATATATATGTTTTCAAAAATAACTTGGAAAAAAAAAACCTAACTACTATACTTATAGTATACTAACAAAATCAAGTCAAAAAAATAAAAAGGTTAAATGCATGAATAACACAAGTCTAACCTATGACCATAGTCAAGGGGATTATTTTCAAAGAGGGAATTAACTTAAAGCATAAACTTATATAAGATTCAAATGGCATTATCATTGTAGTAAAATCCAAATTGAAAATTACCTTGAAATTGTGGGCATAACCCTCTTTTCCATAACGATTACCCTAGTAAAATGTTGAGTTACAAGCTATAAATGATGATAATTATATGGAAAGTCAAGCACTTCTAGCATACCTTATCAACATGCAAAGCGGTGCTCGGGATACATCAATAATGAAATGTGTTCAAATTAGGAAAGAAGGGCTTTGGGAAATGCCCTCACCTAAGATCGACAATTCGATCAAGGCCTTTCATCATGACCATACAAACCATGACCACTGTCGTATTCAATCAGAGTGTATACTTATATACTTGTTACTTGTTACTCTGATTGAAACCCATTAACCACTTATTTGACATTTATATGTGAAACAAGAGGGGCAACGTATATAAATTTAGCTTCATTCCATTAAAATCAATATAGGAATTGTATATGTTAGACTCACTCTCCTAAAAATCAATAATAAATACAAATATTAAATTAAATAAATAAAATCATGAGAATTCCTCAAACTAATGAGTCTAGTTTGGATGAGAGATTCTCTCCAACTAGCTCTCTTCAATTAGTGTGTAAGTTGAGAAGTTGTCTCAACCAAATGATTCTAAGATAGACGAATTATCTTAAGACTACTTGGTCATGTATTTAAAAAATTAAATGTATTATTAAACTATTTGAGTAAGACAGAATGACATGAGCATGAGAGACCACATGATGGCTCTCTTCCTTTTGTGCCAGTTTAATTATTATGTGTTAATTTGTTGTGAATATGGTTATATGGCTTTTTTATTCTTCTTCATGTGGTATCAAAGCTAACGGTTTTCTCTTTGGGAGCGAGAGAACAATGAACAATCGAGTTGCTTCAAAGATTTCTATGTTCATTTGGCGTCCAGCCATTGTGTTAATAAGTCTTTGTGCATGTTCTTTTCTTTATTGTAATTGATCTCTGCCAACAGTGTATTCCTCTTTGGTTGTATATTTGGTGTGTTTGGAGTTGACTATGATATAGCGTTGAGATGTTGTACAAAATAGTGTGAGCCACCCAAACAATATTAAGTACTGAGAATCGACCTTGTTGTGCTTTTTATAAGTCAAGAAAAGTCAGAGGATACCAGGAGAAGCTCGTAGAGAGAGAAGAACCCATTTGAAAGGGTGGAAAATTTTGTAAAGTAGAGTGTTCGTGCAGAAGGAGAATTGTTCCCGAAGACTGGAAGGAAGCTCTCTCTATAAAATTCATAGGATTATTTGGTGCAAGATTCTTTCCTGGGACTCTTAAAGTCATTTTCTGAGTGCATTTGGTGATTTTACTTTAGGAGAATAATATCAATGACAGAGAGATCTCGCTCATTGAACTTCTTAAGTGTTGGTCTGACCAACAAGATAGCCACTGCTTCCAGGTGATGCATCTCCAAAATTGGATTCTCCTCCAACAATAGATGCTCAAGAACTAGCAAATGTGGAAAACCCTTCAAAATTGATATTTTATTTTTGCTCGCTGCCAAGACCTGAAGCCGAGGCTGAGTTGCCATTGCAAGAGATTTTAATTTTTCCTGAGCAATTGAAATAAACTCTAAATATGGAAGTTCAGCAATCCCGGACTAAAAGTGGATAAGGAAAAGATAATCGTTCCATTTCTATGCAATTGCAGCTACGTGCAGGCCGATATTGGTTTTCCCAGGTAATTTTTGGAAATTCTATTGCTACTGAAAACTCTATATTAATTATAAGACTTACTTGTAGTGTGGCAGAGCAATTGTGAAAATATTTTCGGATAAAAGGGATCGATGAAGATCATGTAGGTGAATCCCAAAGAGAGATAGCAATGTCTACGGGTGGAAAAATGATAATCACAAATGTTTGTTGAGAGGAGACATGTTCAAAAAACCAAGTTCAATTTGATGGACAAAAGAGACTTAATTTTTGTTTTTTAATTATTGGTGGCTGCGTTTTTTGTTCCGGAGAAATGAGAGGGAGGAGCATTGCATGTAACTGCATGATGTGATCTCAAGGTTTATATGAAAGTGGAAGGTATGGATGCTGTCATATTTTCGTTGGCCAAGAAGAAGGCTTCCAAGAGTATGCACAAGGATACCAACGTATCGGTTGATATCAAAGTAGGTGATAGAACTGAAAGCGTGAAATTCTTCCATGTTTGACTTATAATAGTGGAGCTATAAGTGATTTTTTTTTTAGAGATATAAGTGGTCATAGAGATTTTTTGAAGTGAATTTAGTTTCTAATTTTTGGAGTGATTCAATCAAGTCTATTTCAATGTCAAGTCAAAATTAAAGTTGTAATTGATAAGTTGCTTCAAGCATTTGTGAGCTTGGCATTCTCATTGTTGGAGAAATTTCATTCATGATGTTGTGAAGGTGAAGGTTGATGTAATTCACTATTTAATAAAGACATATTTTTGTGGTGTTTGTGTCCTATATCCATAAGAAATTGAATAAGGGGATCTTAGGTACATAGTGTCTAATGAATGCATGTGGATGACTAGTGTTCAAATTATCTCTTTGTATTATGCTTAAAACAACAACATGCACTTAAGTACAGAAGGACAAAGCGTCACATTGTTGACTTGATAAAATTAATATTCTGCAACAACATTTCACAATAGCTAATTCCAACTGTAAATTTAAGGACACTACACAATCAATAATTTCAAGCCAAGACGATATCAACAATTTTTGCAACCATTCAACAACAACTTTTAAATTGCACTTGCACCATTTATTTAACAAGCTCAATGCAAAACTATAACTTGCAAATGATAATTTGTAAGTTGAATTGTAATCAACGTCAAATTTAGTTGAATTGTATGGGTGCATTCTTGGTTGTAACCGACACGCTAATTTGACTTGTTAAGGTGAATACATTAATTCAAGTAAGTCTTCAACTAATTCATCAAGATTGAACTTGTCATTTGTATCTTGGGTGCATTTTCGAAATTGTTTGACACCCTTTCCTTTTTCTACAAATCATCACATTCAGTGAGTACATTCAAGAAATCACAAGTGTCAGTAATCAATCAAGCATGTTCAAGTGAGCATCAAATCAAGCCTGTGTTTAAAGCAATAATCATTCAAGCAATCAAAGAAATAAAGTGTGAAAGCATGAAAGTGTGCAACAATCAACCAAACATCAAGTGAGCAAGTTCTACAAATCGAACAACAAAGAAAGTGAGTGTGTCATTCAAACAACAAAACAAGTGAGCATGTCATTCAAACATCAAAGCTAGTGAGGGTGTTAATCAAACAACCAAGCAAGCAAGCGTGCCAAAATCAAGTGAGAAAGTTCAAAGCACGACATCAAAAACAAACGAGCCAGTGTGAAATTGATTGAAGCATTCACAGAGTGTCAGTGAAGAATTCAAGCAAATCGATTGTCATCACGTGAGCGTATGACACCAAGATTTCAAACAACCAATTTATAAAATTCTAGCAAGTAAACCATCAGCGATAAGCAACAATACAAGTGAGCCTGAATTAAAAGTGAGCAAGCTAACATGGCGACACACATTTAACTATCCCAAATTCTTAACAATTTTATTTTATTATCAGTTGGCTACATGGTAAACATCAGCAAAACAAGTATTTCTGACATTCAAGTGCATATTCAACATGCACATGAAACAATTGAGTTCCTTAAACTGGAGTCGCAACTACAGAGAAATGAGTTGCAAGAGAAGTGTGTTGCTTCGAAACCTTTGACCAATCCAGGGACAACTGATCATTTGATTTCATTCATCCAACCAGCTTCATGTGTTGAGGTTGTTCCAGTTCAACTTTCTTCCAAACCCATCATCAAGCCATGGGAAGAAATTCAAAGTAACAAAAATCGATGAGGATTAGGATATGACAAAGATGAAAACAACTTGCATATCCTCAATTATTCTAAGCCGACCAAGTTCATCAGTGCAGGATTTCTTGAACAAATAACATCAACAAGCCATGAGATAGTTGCAGACAAATAGACATGTACATAAACTGAAGTTGTAGTCAAAACAACATGCCTTCATTATCAAAGAATCATTCATGTGGAAGATCAATGTTTTGATCTCCATCCTTGTCACCATTTTGGCAAGTAGAATCATTCATCAAAGAAATGATGCAAACACGACCAACCTGCCAAATTGAAGATCAATTACTCATGGATTGATCCATGGGAATGGTCATCCACAGCCAGAAGATTGTACAAGTTTTACAATTGGATTCACTCACACATATTGCAGCCAATAGTAAAATCAAGATGGTACTCTCGTGCAGTTCAACGGGGGAGTACACCAGTGAAATATTCCTCCACCTACACGGGGGGAGTTCAGATATAATTTGGAGAATATTGCCTCTCCTTTCAACTAACAAATGGGGGAAAATATCAATGAAATTGACAAGTGGTTGTCAAACTAAAAGTCTCGACAACATCAGTGAAGCAACCAGTGGGCATGTTCATCAGCCAATGGGTGATCATCATAAGTAAATATGCGAGTGGGTGTTCATCAAATTGTGTCAGTGGACACCGGATGTTGTTTTCAAGCTAAGGACAGATGAATGCTTTTGTAGCTTGACACATGATGGAGTTTTCAAGCAACATTCAGAGATGAATCAATCATGCAGCTGACTCATGTTCTCTTCAAATTTGAGTTTTTTCAACATCCAAATTTGGTGGTTTTTAGGAAAAAAAAATTTGAGGATCAACTTGAGAAATTGGAAGATGGTTCCTTGTTCATTTTGGATTTATAATTGATGGGGGAATGTTAGCCTCAATATCTTAAAAATAATCCAAATATTAAATGAAATAAATAAAATCATGAGAATTCCTCAAACTAAGGAGTCTAGTTTGGATGACAGATTCTCTCCAACTAGCTCTCCTAAATTAGTGTGTAATCTGAGAAATTATCTTAACCAAGTGAGTCTAAGATAGATGCACTATATTAAGACCACTTGCTCATGTATTTAAATTTATTATTAAATTATTTGAATAAGACAGAATTACATGAGCATGAGAGGCCACATGATGGCTCTCTGCCTTTTCTGCCAGTTTAATTATTGTGTGTTAATTTGTTGTGCATATGGTTATATGGATTTTTTATTCTTCTTTAGTATATACTCCAAAAATGTTTACTTGGATGTTTATGTATTATAATGTATCTAGTTAGCCAACGGATTTATTAAAGCATGCATGCCAATAATAACCCCTATGTCAGTTCCATTATTCTGAATATGTTCCATTAGTTAAGAGTTCATGTAATAAAACACCAGGAGAGATCAAAATAATGTAGGTTCGAAACGATATTAGAGGTAGAGAAAAATTATTCTATGTTGTGAACTCAAGAGAAAGGTATAGTGTTAATTCATGTGGGTATTATGGGTTATCAATCCCACCACGGATATTTTGGTAACCATATATTTATATACATATCAAGAAAGAAGACATTAAATAAGGACAAAGTATTATTACAAATGGAAAAACAAATTTACACCAAAGAAATGCTTGTACAAGTGGAAGTGGAAAACTTTTGTATATCACCATTGATAATACATGCAAGCTTAAGATAGAGTAATAGAGATGAATAATGCTACTAGCTAAAAAAATATAACATGAAAAAAAAATTGGCGATGATTATGTATGTTACAAGAAATTATTGATTAAACACTATCTCTTATCATGAAGGCTTAACCATATAAAAGGATATAAATAACTAAATAGTGTGTGAACTTCAAGAATATTCATCATAAATAATAACATTGATCATACTAAGCATATCCAACCTTCCACATTCAACATTATAGTTTTCTTCTCATTGAGGATTTGTATATATTTTTAAAATAACGAATTTTGAGAAACTTTTTTCGAAAGGCTATCTTTACATATCCATATCTTATACTTCAAGTTCTATTAAAACTCTTACTCGCATGATTCATTATCGAAGAAGTGAATCATGTGAGAAACACATCATCATTCTTCAAATTCTTCATGATCTTTCTCACTTGATAGAGAATCGACCTTGCTTGATACTCTGATCTAATGCCTAGTGTATTCAAATGTGTATGTCATTATTATACCATAAGTTTGACTTTAATATTGTGGTCAACTAGGATTCTTCCATCTGTGCTCAATAGTTTGAAATCCATGTGGGAAATATCTAGAATTTTTCCATGTGATCTAGATGATTTGTCTCACATGGGATGTATTCAAACTCCGAATTCAACTACAAAATGTTAGTGAGGCTTGGAAAGTGTAAAATTTCATAACTCATGCAAATTGAATCTAATTGAATCAAATTTACAAAGAAAACCATATAGAATTGACATAACAATTGCATGTTTACCTTGTTTCTTATTTATGGAGTTTTCACAGATTTTTGTTTCAAGATAATGGTGTAGTGGTATAACGATAAGCAGTAAATAAGTAAAAGAGAAGGTAATAAACTGTCAAAAAGAGGAAATTATTATGCCCCCACATTCCCCCACACTTAGGGTTTTGGATCTCCGCATGCACCTATTGGTAGCAAAACCTCAAAATTATTGTAGCATTGATGTTTAAAGAATTGATTTGAATGTCTTGGATTAGAATGTTCAACTTACTCTGAACTCCACTTTTCTACATAACAACTACCCCTCTGAGTTTTCTTATCAACATTTTGGCATTCAATACCTGAACTTTCTATTAGAAAAACTTGTTACCCTTCCTGAGCTTCAAATTATTTCAATATTAGTGTCACATGTGGTTGAGAATTTTGTCATTTTCTTCCTTGAGAAACTGATTTTCTCCCTTCACAATATTTTCTAATAGTTTAAGTTCAACTATATCTTCCTCTAATGTATCAATAATTTCTTGATGGATATAAAAAGCAATGTTATCATCTTCTACAAACCTAATGTATATCGTAATATCATCATTGTAAATATGTTCAAAAGAATGGTTCCTCTTATCCTAATGTTATGCTTTTTCCAATGACTCAGAATAATTGTATGTTTGTTGTGGAATTGCATATATTTCTAGGAATTTTTCTTTTTTAGTTGGTGGCACTCGTCATGTTGAGTTCTAAAGGTATATAACTTTTGATGAAGAGAAATTATTTTTTTCAACATATTTCTTACTCTTCCTTTCATGTTCTAGCTCGTGAACATTGTTCCTCTTAGTATTTCACTTTTATAGCTTTGGTGGAACAATGGTCCTTGAATTCTATTATTTAACTATTCTAGAATGTTTCCACACTTCTTCCTTTTATTCTTTAATACTTTGCCTCTTTCTATGCCTCCTCTCCTTGGCTTCACTAGAACAATGAGAAAAATGGAAATCCTTGCTGGCTCATCTATATATGGAAACTCTTTTAATTGAACATGATAATACATGATGAATATATATATATACCTTCACGTGTGAGAAATATTTGTAGGACAAATAATAAATTACGCCATTTCCTTTTGAATGTCAGACTGGAATAACTCTTTTAAATATTGAGAGGTCCATGTCTGGATTTTCCAAGAAAAAATTCCTTAATTTATCTTTCAATTCCTTTTGAATGTGGGACTAGAATACCTCTTTTAAATATTGAGACATCCATGTCTGGATTTTTCAAGAAACATTTCCCTAATTTATCTTTCAGTTTGTGGCACTTGAACTAGTTTTCACCAACCCTTGATAGCCTTGTAAACACTACTAAGAGTGATTCTATCAACTTTACTTGAATATCTCCAATTTCAGCCTCAACTCCATAGAATACCCTTGTGAATGCTCCGGTAACCTCCTTGTCATAACCTTAAAACTTCTCAAAGAATTTCAACCATCTCACTTTCTACAATTTCTTTCAAACCTTTAGATAAGTATCGAAGAATTTCACTCCTTCAGATTGATAACGAATTATGACTCTCATAGCTCTAAGGAAAGCATTACCTCAAGGTCACACTTCAATAGTTGTTATAGGGAATGGTGAAAGACTAACAAATTTTTTTGGTGAAATGAACAATGAGGATGATGAATAGCAATGAATAAAGAGTTACAATGAAACTATGTAGTGGTATTGAAATATGACTCTCTCTTCATATTATAATTACATATTGATCGCTTTAACAAAACTCTTCATTTGTGTGATATGTTTTGATTTTATATTTTCAACATAGAATAAGAATAATTTTAAGATATATGAATTAATGCAATGGGTTGAATTCATACCACCATTATGACTTGAGGATTCTCATAAACGTTTTCTTTAGGTTTTATTAAGAAAAATGATGGTAACGTTGTCTGTGTATACATCTCAAATCCTCTAGTCAAACTTTAATAAATTGACAAATTATGAATGATATTACCTTTCATATCACTTCACATTTGTGCCTTTTGAAATATACTTTTTTCTAGGTCCAAACTGTAATTTTTTTTCTCTTCTTAGGGTGAATTGGCTATGAATTTTTTCACTAGATATGGAATGTTAATAATATTAAATATTTTCTTTAAATACTTGAAGGATATGTATTGTTGTTGATTTCCATGATGTTGATGATGTCTGTAAGATATCATTATAACAGGAAAAAAAAATCTTCAAACTCATTAGTTTTAACTAAAAAAATATTTTGAAAGAGGAAGGGAAAGGATAAATCCAAGCTGCCAAGATTATTTCTTTTCAACCAAGATTTCTTGCATAGTTTATGCCAACAATGTTGGTTTCCATAACCGTGCACTATTTTTATTTTTACTTTTCATTATTTTTGTTCTCTCTCTCTCTCTCTCTCTCTCTCTCTCTCTCTCTCTCTCTCTCTCTCTCTCTATATATATATATATATATATATATATATATATATATATATATATATATATATATATATATATATATGTATGTATGTATGTATGTATGTATGTATGTATGTATGTATGTATGTATGTATGTATGTATGTATGTATGTATGTATGTATGTATGTATGTATGTATGTATGTATGTATGTATGTATATGTGTGTGTGTGTGTGGGGGGGGGGAAAGAGAGAGAGAGAGTAAATAAAACATATTTTGGTAGTACATGAGAATAATCCTCTTTTCCTACAAATTTAAAATTAGAATGTTTCTACAAATTTTGAAAAAATTATTCTCTTGTCAAACACTTGTGATAGAGTTTCAGATTGTTCTGATTAATGAGAAAAGTGATTCCTTATTCGTAGATAGTCTTAATCCTCACTTCTCCATTTTCAAAAACAATTTATATTACATAAAGGCCTACCCAATGTGTTTTGAATTTCGTGTAAAAATATCTAAATTTGGAAGTAAAGAGGAGGCCTAATCACCTAGTTCTAAATTGTTAACCTTGTTAAACTTGTCATTCCATCTTATCCTTTGAATGGAATATTGTCTAATTTCATCTAATTCATTTAGTTGTGCCAATATTTTCTTTTGATCTTTAGAAATATCTGGTGCTAATTTGTTCATTGTCTTGTATGTCACCTCTTGGAGTACAACATGAAGTAGAACCTTATTTCCATAGACAAGCTCATATATAGTATATCTAGTGGTATTTCTCCATGTCATCTCGTATGCCAAGTGTTCTTCTAGAATTACATTTTCTCAATCTCTTTTATGTAGATGCATAATATTGGTCGGTATGACTTCAAAAACTTTATTTTTGGATTACACTTGTTAATTTTCTTGTTGATGACATGGAGTGGGTTTTTGATGCCTCATCTTGCATTTCTCAATGATCTCTTGCACGAGCTTGGAATTAAATTATGCACCCTCACCTATCACAATTTTTCTTGGTACACCAAAACAATAAAAAATATCCTCAAAAGGAAATGTAACTAGAATATTTTTAGTAGCATAATTTAGTGGTTTAGCCTACACCAATTTAGTAACAAAATAGTTCCAAACAAATATATATCTCTTCTTCTTTGATAGATGATTAGGCAGTCCAACAAAATCTAGATCACATTCTTCAAAAGGCTTTATTATTACTTGTGGTTGTAGAGGCATTTCATACTATTAGATAGGTTTCCCCATTACTTAACATTTATCACAAATTTTAACATATTATTTAGCATCTTTCAAAGGACATGGATTATAATATCCCACAAGAGGTACTTTTCATGTAGTTCATTGATCGAAAAATATCATCCATAGGGTTCGTCATGAAAGGATTAAAGTATTTTAGGAACCACATATTCACAAATGTCTCTTATATTGACCATATAAACTCATATTTGATATAGGTCTCCTTCTATCAAAGAAAAGGGTGCACTAGATTTGATAACTCTTTGTCTTTCTTCTGTTGATAGCTGAGGAGGAGACTTTCCTATAGCCAAATAATTGGCAATATCTTCAAACTAAGGAGTTATAGTAAACATTTCACAAAGACATTCATCAATAAAATTATAAACTATAGGAATTTATCAGTAGCCCAATATGGTCCATATGCAAGTCATCCTTTTTCTCTCCCATTAAAATTTAGTTTTTGGCCATTTTGGCAAAAAATGGTGTACACACAACAACCTTGCCAAACATAGACCCACAATAGATTCGTAAACCTCTCTATCTTCCACATCAATCCACGGTGAACCAACCATTATTTATTGTGTCCTCCTTTTGCCACCTCATCTATGCCAATCTGTACTTCTCCAAGTCATATTGGTCTTGCCTTGGGTTTTTACATTAAAATGACACTTTGGTGAAAATTTCCATTGTACGATGAGGGACCTTCGACTAATGACACACTCCACATCATACTGTTGGAAGAGTCACCACACCTCTATGGAATCTTTAATTTCCACCCTGGGGATCCTAGTTACTCTTTGGAATGTTTACCAACACCTGCAGGTTTTGGTGTAATGGCCAGCCTCCACATGGTATCAGAGCTTGGACCCAAGTTTTATTCCCCCAAGTTGTGTTTGGGGGGGTGGTGGAAGAATCACTGCACCTCTATAGAATCCGTAATTTCCACCCTCGGGATCCTAGTTACTGGTTTGGGACATTTACCAACACCTGCGGGTTTTGGTGTAATGGTAAACCTCCACATGGTATCGGAGCCTGGACCCAGGTTCGATTCCACCAAGTTGTGTTTGAGGGGGGGTGTTGGAAGAATCACCACACCTCTATGGAATCTATAATTTCCACCATGGGGATCCTAGTTACTGCTTTGGAATGTTTAGCAACACTTGCGGGTTTTGGATTTTTCCAACACATACTATTACAACCAATCATAACCTTCCATGTGTCTAGATGCTAACATGTACTTTCCACATGTAATCTACCAAATTTCCATTTGGGTAGCCAGATCTACATGTGACTTGTCATATGTCATAGTTGTTACATCATCAACCTTGAAAGTTGTCATCCATGTGGAATTTCCATGTCACACAAGTGTCATGTCATATTGTCTAGTGATTTGAAACCTTAATATCACTAGACTAATTTAATATTGTCTCAGTATGCACTTAGTCTTGATTAATCAGTCATTAGCTATGGACTAAGTGTAGTGATTAATAAAGGATATGTTTGAAATAAACCATGATATTCAACTTATAAAAAAAATATCCTTATTCAATTTTCCATTTGAAACCATGGGTTTGGGACCCTATACTCGTCTACGCATCATGACCTACCTTGTGAGTTCATACTAGGCTCTACCTTCACAGATTATACCCTTCCATTGTTTAGTGGAAGTGTATTCTAGACCACTCTCTAATGTTATGGACCCTTCTACTAGTCCCTAACCTACGAGGATTATTTATAGTGGTCCAACTCATACTGGTTCCTTCCTCCTAGAAAATATATACTTATCCCTAGACTATAAGGATTATTCGTACAATCATAGGTTTATAATGGTGTTAGGATATATGAAATAATATAAATATCTAATCTCCACATACACTGGATCTGGCTTACAAAAATTCCTGCCCTACCAAGCTAGTACATAGCGGTCGCTCCAATATACCATATGATAAATTTAAGGAGGATAGAACTTTTCTTGAAATACCCTCACATCAAAATAATGTTTCTCCCCATTAATTTGGAGTTTGAAAATTTTTCATACTTTGTTGGAAAATTATCAAAACAAGTTGTTCAACCAAGCATGTTTCATTTTAATTATGACTAGGGAACTAGAGAATAATGGCCTTCAAAGATAGGTTATCAAAGATGAAACTCTATCATTGACATCAAGATGCATAATGTTAATGAAAATAACAACACTATTTACATCACTGGAAACATGTTATGCCTCATCCCACTGGCATTTACATAAATGAGAACACGCCTTCACGAATTTGACAACACATTTAAGAAAAAAATTATGGAGAAGGTAATAGTTGAGAACTTTGATGCTGAAAAGGAGTTTTTGTTGAGTATCGGCGAAATTATTTTGTTTATTCATTCTAGCCCAACTATTATCATAGGATAGGTAGAAAACTAAATTGTTAATAGTTTATTAGACTCTTTTTATTTACACTATCTATGCTACTTTTCAAGTTCCCCTAGTGATAAACCAATATATGAATTAATAGAAATTGTTTGATAGATTAAAAGAATGAAGTATTTTAATTGTTTTTCCAACTATTTAGGCTAATATAACTTGTCCCAGCTATATGAAATGAGGCATATGTGTCCTAGTGATCCTCATTAGAGTTCCATTATCTACTCCTTTTATGGTTAAAGGACTAACAAAGGCAACTATGTTAGAATTTTAATAATTTTATGCATTTCCATATTTTATTTGAGTGTTGAGGATGTTGTATCTTTCTACATTAATGTTGAATATATTGGATCATATTTGAGAATTCTATGCCAATTTAAACACCTTTACTAAGTTGTTGTTATATCTCATAGATATATCAAATATCACACAACGAACAACTAACTTACCAATAATATTCAACTCTATTTTGTTTATTCCATCCTTAATATGATCAAATGTAAATTACATTTTTTGTTTAAAATGATAGTTCTTGTTCATTGTGTGATAAAATTTCTTTGGTTATGTATATTAAACATTAATTATGTCCTGAGGATGGATCCACTTTGCGATTTCAAACATTGATAAGATGCACACAATATTGTGAATGATATGAATCACAAATTTCCAAATTTATTTCTTTATCTTTATCAGCTTAACTAATAATAACCTTATTCATTATTTAACCTAATGCAATGTCACAAGAAAATAAATTCCTTATTTTGTGTAATAAATTAATGACATTCCAATTTCTCATTATTTCAACACAATTGAGTTTTTGTCTTTCTTTAAATAAAATATCTAGCCTTCATCATTAGAATGGTCATCTTACTTGTAATAATTTCAAAGACAACCATTATTTTTCAATGTTTAAATTATCCTTGTTCTAATGATTAAAATCGATATATTGTGCAATAATCACATCTTCTAGATCCAATTTTATAATAAATGGAAAAATCAATAAATTTTAAATACATTAATATAATAATTAAAATAAATTTGTGATTTTTCTATTAATATTCTTAACAGTACACGTTATTATAAAAGTTATCAGATTCCTATCTAATTTATCTATGATCATATCCCCACTTTGGATACATGCCTAAGACTATCCAATTGATACTAACTTCATGTAATGTAACACAATTTATACACTAAAAAAACAATATTTCATAACAGCCTAAAAAATAATTACACTATAAATGGTGAATTTAGGGTTTAAGCTATGTTTTTTTTCTACCGAGTGCATATCTCATGTTCCTAAGCATTTATCCTATAAGAGGTTTTTGATTCATGCCCTAAACCATACACCTCGCATTGTCTCAAGGAAAAAAAAATGCTATCATCATATATTATTTATTCTAGACAATACTTATTGCTTAATGTAACACCCATATGTCTTGATTTTTTAGACATAATTGTCTCTAGAATTTTAAATTATTATGGACTTAATCAATTGTCTCAAGGAAAAAATGCATCATCATATATTATTTATTCTAGACAATACTTATTGCTTAATGTAACACCCCTATGTCTTGATTTTTTAGATATAATTGTCTTTAGAATTTTAAATTATTGTGGACTTAATCAATTGTCTTGAGGAAAAAATTGTAGGAATTTACAGGGTAAGTTCCTCACACAGAACACCAAAGGACACCGCTCACAACCAGATCGCAGATCAATACACCAGTATTTTTGACGTGGTTAAAACCCTCAAAGAGGGAAACAGACCACGGCCTGAGCCAACGCGGCCACTTCAGGCAATTTATTAATAAAAGAATGAAAATTTACATATGTTTCTCTCATGCATGGATTACCCTACAAATGACCCTCCATGCGCTTTAAATAGAAATCATGGACCAATCGGGTGTCAAGCCACAGATCAGGTGTCAGTAATACCGAGGAGAGAATGAACCATCAGATCACTACATATCATGACCGTCGGATTGTAAGTTACAAAATGTACAACGGTAAAGAAACACACTTTACCTAACTCTATATCTAACTCTATACTAGACCAAGTTGTACTTAATTATTTCCTATGTGTCGGAATATCCTAACATCCCCCCTTAAGAATAACTTGGGATAGGATTGAAGGATTTACAAATATGACACAATAGGAGAAGGAAGGAGGCACTAGAGGCTATCCCCCCTTAGTGACAACTTCCTGAACTCCAACCATAAATCGAAGTTTAGTGAACTTCGCCTCTGTGAGAGACTTTGTGAAGATGTCTGCAACTTGATCATCTATTGAACAATATTGCACTTCAAGAACATGGTCGTCAATGAGCTTTTTGATGAAGTGCATGTGCAGTTCAATGTGTTTGCTGCGCTAATGTTGGACTGGATCTTTGCATAGCTGAATGGCACTTTTATTATCACACCAAAGTGTAGTCGGATGCTGCTGCTCAAAGCCAAACTCTGACAGGATTTGACGAAGCCACAAGGCTTCCTTACTAGCTTCTACGGCACCACGATACTCTGCTTCTACTGATGAAAGAGAAATGGCACCTTGTTTCTTGCAAGCCCATGTAATAGGTCCTGAACCAAGAGTGAACACATAACCGGCAATAGACTTCCGATCATCAGGGTCACCAGCCCAATCGGAATCAGTGAAACCAACCAATAGAGGAGATGCTTCAGTACTGTAATGAATCCCAAACTGAACTGTACCTCGAACATAATGAAGTATTCTTTTAGCTGCTTTCCAATGACTTTCACGGGGGTTTTGCATGAACCGAGCAACAAGGCCAGCAGCAAAGGAAAGGTCAGGACGAGTATGGGTTAGATACAAACGTTTTCCTACAAGTTGACGGTATAAGGTAGCATCAACCTCAGGAGAAGTACAAGTGACTGAAAGTTTGACTCCAGACTGAAAGGGAGAAGGGGTTGGCTTATAGTCTTCCACGTGAAAATGGCGTAGAATATCACAAGCATACTTGGACTGGGAAAGAGAAATACCCTCCTTGGATTGCAAGACTTGAAGACCGAGAAAATAGTGTAAGTGTCCTAAGTCTGTCATTTCAAATTTCCTTTTAAGGCTAGACTTCACATGGTTTATAAGGTTGGGATCACTACCAGTAAGGATAAGATCATCAACATAAAGAACAAGGATGATAAGAGAGTTTCCCACTTTCTTGGTGTAGATAGTATTGTCAGAATGACACCTAGAAAAGCCAGATTCTAAAAGAAAGCTATCCATTTTGGCATACCAAGCCCGAGGAGCTTGCTTGAGACCATAAAGGGATTTCTTAAGTCGACATACAAGGCTGGAGTCTGTTTGTATGAAGCCAATGGGTTGTTCCATATATATTTCTTCATGCAAGTCCCCATGCAAGAAGACAGATTTAACATCCATCTGATGGACTTCACATTTGAAAGACGCAGCAAGGGAAAGAACAAGGTGGATAGAGTTCATTTTGGCAACAGGGGAGAAGGTTTCAGTGTAGTCAATGCCTTCAACCTGTGAAAAACCTTTAGCAACAAGACGAGCTTTATGTTTATCAACTTTCCCATTTGGTCCATATTTGGTTCTGTAAACCCATTTGCATCTAACAAGTTTTCGTCCCTTTGGTATAGGAACAAGATCCCATGTATCATTTACCAATAATGAATGATATTCTTCATTCATAGCTGCTTCCCAATCTGGATGGCCTGAAGCTTCTGCAAAGGTGTCAGGATCATAATTTACTGGAGCTTGAGCCAGTAAAGAAGAGGCTCTCTTGAACTGAGAACGTGTGCGTCGCTGATCTGTAGGATCACCGACAAGATCACCTGCTGCATCTCGAGTAGCACGAACCCATTTTGGAAGCTTAGGAGCTAAAGGAGGATCCTGAGATGGTGGGGGAGGATTTTCATCCTCACTTTCATCATCTGAAGAAGAAATGTTTTCAAAGGTAGAAGAGATAGGGAGAGGTGGCACATCCGCTGGACTAGGCTTGCAGGCCGATATATTTTCATCAAATTTTACATCTCTTCTAATGATAACATTTTTGGACTTAAATGGAATAAGTCTATAGCCTTTGACATCTTCAGAATATCCAACAAAAGTACATTTTTCACTCTTAGGTTCTAAAGCTTTATGCTTTTCATCTGGAATATGGGCCCACGCTTCACTTCCAAAAACACGAAAGTGACTTACATCTGGTTTGATTGAGCTCCATGCTTCTTCTGGAGTGATATTCTTTAAAGCCTTAGTAGGAGTGCGATTTATTATGTAATTTGCACAGTTAATTGCTTCTGCCCAAAAACTAAGACCAAGTCCTTTAGATTGTAGCATACAATTAGCCATTTCCTTTAAGGTGTGATTCTTCCATTCAGCTACACCATTTTGTTGTGGAGTATATGGAACAGTATGTTGCATTTGAATTCCATTCTCAGTGCAATATTTCATGAATGTGTTTTTAACATATTCTCCGCCATTATCAGATCCTAACTTAAGAATTTGATGTCCAGATTGTTTTTCAACAAAGGCCTTGAAGGCCAAAAAGGTGTTAAATACTTCACTCTTGAGTTTTAAGAAGTATACCCAAGTGCGTCTGGAGAAATCATCAATGAAAGTTAAGAAATACTTGCAGCCAGAGAATGAAACAACTGGAAGTGGACCACATAAATCACTATGCACAAGCTGTAAAGGGGCTGAGGCGTGCCAAGAGGCACGTTTTTCAAAACTGTCCCGATGATGTTTTCCGAGTACACATCTGGAACAAACACCATCTCTGCAAGATACCATAGGAAGACCTGTCACCATATTTTCTTTACATAGATGCTCAAGGGAGAGATAGTTTAAGTGACCAAATCGCTCATGCCAAAGTTTGCTCACTTCATCGTTATGAGCAACAAATACTGAGGGAAGATTTGATGACCCAAAGTTGTGAAACTTATACAACCTGGTAGAATCATTAGCAATGCCAGTAGCCAAAATCTGTTTAGGATCTCTTAAGTCCTTGATTACAACATCATGAGGTGAAAATTCAACGATTTTACCTTCACCTGAATGAGTTATCTGATATACAGATAGAAGGTTGCAGGATAAGGTTGGAACACATAATACATCATTAAACTGACCATTGTCTAGATGAACAGTTCCAGTCCCTACAACATTAAGAGATCTATCATCACCAACATATATATTTTTGGTGTTGCAATCATTTAAAGAAGAAAACATGGCTTTGTTTTTGGCCATGTGATAAGAAGCTCTAGAATCAATGAGCCACTCATGAGAATGAGAAGAAGAAGATACATTTAATGCATAGCCAGACCGAGATGCTTGACAACCACATGCAGAAAGTGCCATTCCTGAAGATGAAGTTCAAGTTGAAGATTGCCCCAAATGGATTTTATGCTTCTTCATTGCTGCTTCCAAGGCTTCCATCTTCTTAAAGCATTTTGATTCTAAGTGGCCATCTCGATTACAAAAATTGCAATGTCTATCAGTCTTCTTCCCTTTGTTTTTATTTGTCTTATCATTTTGTTGAAATGATTTTTCATTTTGGGGCTAAAACTGCTTAGGAACCTTGTTTGTTTAGGACCATTCTTTTTAGGATATGACTTCTTAGGATTCTTTGAATTTGGTTGCTGTTGGGTGGCTAACGCTTTCTTGGAAGAGTTTCCAAGATTAAGAAGACCAAGGTGTAAGAGTTTTTCTTGTTCTCTTATTAAAGAATCACAAAAAGAGTCAAAGGAAGGGGACTTGTAGTCTGTTCCTTGAGAAATGAAGGCTTCTCTTATAGAATGGAAGGTGGAAACAAACACAGAGTAGGCTGGTCCCAACTTTCTAAGAATGGAATAGAAAAGGTTACTATCTTCTTTCTTAACTTTAACACCTTCCAAGAGATATCTAAGGGTCTTGAACTTGGACAAGAAATCTTCAATGCAAGAAAAATTATTAGGGTCCAATGTAAGCAACTCATTTTCAAGTTGATGGGCTCTAAGTTCATTTTTAATCCCAAAAACTTTATCGATTTGTTTCATTGCTTCATTAGGAGTATCAAGTTCTGCAATATGGAATCTAAGATCTGGAGAAATAGACATCCCTATCAATCCACGTGCTTGATCTTGCCTAATTTCCTATTTAGCAGCCTTATCTTCATCCTTTGGTTTCTTTTCTTGGCCTGAGGCTATTCTGTAGAGATCTTTACTTCTAAGTAAATCCTCAATGTAGGCCAACCATTGGAAGTAGTTGGTGCTGTCAAGGGTAACTTGGTATTGACTTTCCATTTGAACAGAAACTGAAGCTATAGATGCTGAAACTAAGTGTTTCAATGGATAGATCTCGAAAAATTAGTCTGGTTTAAAAAAAACGGCTCTGAAAACGGCTTCCGGATGAAGAAGTTATGGCTTTTTGAAAAAACATTGTTGAAGTTGGCGACGAGGTGCAGGAATGTGCGAAAATGAAAAAGTCTGCCCCCACAAAATGGAGACTTGAACCCAACACCTCTACTCTCTTAGAATAGCTTTGAACCAATTGAGCTATACAAAAAATTTGAGAGAGAGAGAGAGAGAGAGAGAGAGAGAGAGAGAGGGGGTTGATGCTTTGGGTTGCGTGCTTGCTTTTAGAAGGCTCTTTTTCCCTACAAAACAAAAAACACAAAACCCAACACAGACATGCAAAAAAAAACGAACCTTACGGCTCGAAGTTAGCTTTAGCCGAAAAACTAAATATTTACAAAAAATGAACCTTGCGGCTCAAAGTTAGCTTTGGCCGGAAACTAAATATTTTCCTCAATGTTTCTGATTTTCCGAGATCACCCTAAGGCGCAGGGAAAAGAGCATACACATGAGAAAAATCCTTCCTTTCTGTTTCTGATTTGCCTAGATCACACAGAGTCGCAGGGCAAAGAGCATATGCAGAAATGAAAGGTATAGATCCGGTAATAAAAAAAGCTAAATAAACCGAAACTGAAATAAACAGAGAGAAAATAACAGTAAACTGCAAATAAACATTGTATACCTCCAGATCTTAAAAATGACATAGCTATGGCTACCGGAAACCTTTTCGCGTGAAACGAAAGGGGTTCCTCACTGGAACAGATGCTCCCAACACAACAGAGCAGTCCTCTCAACCCGAAAGTAGTCAGAAACAGCAGATCTAGGAAACAGCAGTCGGATGCAGTTCTACCGGCTTTAGATTTGGATCACCAACGGACGCGACCCTCAAATAGCTCTGATACCATGTAGGAATTTACAGGGTAAGTTCCTCAAACAGAACACCAAAGGACACCGCTGACAACCAGATCGCAGATCAATACACCAGTTTTTTTGACGTGGTTAAAACCCTCAAAGAGGGAAACAGTCCACGGCCTGAGCCAATGCGGGCACTTCAAGCAATTTATTAATAAAAGAATGAAAATTTACATATGTTTCTCTCATGCATGGATTACCCTACAAATGACCATCCATGCGCTTTAAATAGAAATCATGGACCAATCGGGTGTCAAGCCACGGATCAAGTGTCAGTAATACCAAGGAGAGAATGAACCGTCGGATCACTACATATCGTGACCGTCGGATTGTAAGTTAGAAAATGTACAACAGTAAAGAAACACACTTTAGCTAACTCTATACCTAACTCTATACTAGACCAAGTTGTACTTAACTATTTCCTATGTGTCGGAATATCCTAACAAAAATGCACCATCATATATTATTTATTCTAGACAATACTTATTGCTTAATGTAACACCCTTATGTCTTGATTTTTTAGATATAATTGTTTTTAGAATTTTAAATTATTGTGACTTAATCACTATGCAAGTTGGGTTGGAAATTAGGTGATGATGTAATTATATTATATTTTGTTAAATTGATAAATGATATTTCTTGTCAATATTCAAGAAATAGCACTAGAGTATTAGATACATCTTTCCAACTTAAGGAAAAAATTGAAAAGTGGTTAAAGTCCACATGTTGGACCTTCCCTAAAATATCCTAAAATCCCTAGGAGAAACTAATTGAAAATATTAAAATAATGGGAAAGAAATATTATGTTAATCACATAGTTGGACATAAATGATAATTTGGGTAAAAAGTGTAATAAATCATAGTGGTAGAGAAAGGTGTTTTGTAAAGAAACGTAAAGGAATAATTTTAAAAATAAAAAACTAAAACAAGAAGGCCATGGAAAAATGTTGGTTGACCTTAAAGTAGGATGCTGCTAAAAGTATGTTCGGAAGCCATATATAAAATAAACCACTTAGGAATCCAAGAAGTGATTGACACTGCAAGCAAGAAAGTCTTACCTCTAGCAGAACTATTGGTGATAGTTAATGGCTGGGTGGAATGTGCTTTGTTCTTAAAAATTCCCCAAACATTTGGTTTATGGTTAGATGAAATTATATTCGTAATGTATGCCTAATAGTAAGTTATTTGTTGTTAGAAATTTGTTGAATAAAAAAATTGTTGAAACTTGCATGTAGAACATATTGTGAACTTCTATGCAATTGTTTTATGATATTAAAATGACTGAGTGCATGCATGAACATATTCTAGTTTTATAATAAGTTTTACAGATATAATTAGTTGTACTTCTATAACTTATGTTTTTTTATAAAGTAAACATTCCTACAAATAAAAGATGAAATTATTAACCCAGGAATAATGAGTAGATTATGTGTAAATTAAATGATTTTTAAAACCAATAGAGGCATGAAAGTCTCAATCTCTAAAATACTAATTGGAGCTTATAAAAAAATTAACTTTATTCCTAATATAGAGCACATATATCGATTATTTATTCTAATTTCATATTTGACTATTTATTTTAATTGCATGCTTGTTGACATGATATCCTAATGAATACTCTTAGATATAAACCAAATGTGATAGTAGATGTTATATAAAAGATGTTATATGTTTATATAGTTGGATAAAAAAATAAAAATTGTATTTTTTTTCCCATAAATAATTGCATGCATTAAATGGGAGATAAAATTTAGAAGAAAAGTGTTTTACTTGTGAAATTTGATACATTTATTATGTTTCAATTATATAAACCATAGCTAAAAAAATAAATAGATTATATGTATGAGAATGGATCTCTAGATTATGTCCTTTTAACTTATGTAAACACTAAGTGTGATTTAACAATACTAGAAGTATATTCAAGATTTATGAGTAAAGATGTAGATACATATATAAACTAAGACATTTTAGAAAAAAAATGAGAAATTTTAAATTGTTCCTATCCATAAAAGAATTATAAACTTTTGTTTGTAACTCTAAATAAAATTTTGATTAACCACAATATGTTTTTACATGCATGAAATTATAGAACCAAAATCTTTTGTTATAGTTATGAAGATACCTCGAAGAATCAAATTGAAGTCTTATCATCATGTAATATTCAATATCAACCATCAAACTTAAAATATATATGCAAGGTGAGAAAGGGGGACAATCGTTATTGTGCGATAATAATATCTTAAAAACAAATTGTAAGTTAGTAATAAGGTATTATTGATATCAAGCATACGAGAGAAATGCACACTTGGTGAAACTGATTCCTTGCGTAGTGAATATAAAGAAAAGGGTGATCAATTATTACTAAAATAATAAAGGTGGAGCTTGTAGCTCTAGAGGAACTTTGTATTTCATAAATAACCAACAACAGTATTACTTGAATGCACAGACATACATTAGGAATAATACATATAAATAGTCAAATACAAAAATAAGGAGATAAAGCAATCGACACGCTGGTAAGTATTATCAGTCATCTAACTCTTATAATCTCTATAGAACAAAATGCAACTCAAAGGACAAGTACATTGTAGTAGGGGATACTAGTTCATAACACATTTCTAACGAATTATGTTGAAATAAGAATGTATAGGAGGCATATATAGTAATTATCTATAACTACTCTTTAAACGTAGCTAGAAGTATAACAAACCATAATAACCAGTCTCTTTATGAGATAATCCAAAAGAGTATATACATTATAAGCATACGTAGTGACAATGAAATTAATTGCATGTTACGTATATATCAATTCAAAAACAACTTAGAGTTTATTGTAGTATAAATAAGGCCCGAGGCCAGAACTTGAATAATAGTTAAAAAGTACTAAAGTCATAACTATCATTACAACCCTATTAGGCTAAGAATGATAAAAACTATCTAGAAGTTATTAAATACTAGTAAGGGTTTGAAAAATATTATTCAAAATCCCTAAGTTGTGGCCTAGGCATCTAGAGGATGAGAACTAGTAGGAAGCGAACCTATATCACAACGACGTGAAAGTCAAATTTTTGACAAAGAAGATAAAATATAGTGATAAATTTTATCCGTTGCACCCGTAATCATACCTACAACCACAAGTAATAAATTGGAATTGAAAACCTTAAATGGTGAAAGAAATAGAAATATATAGTGGGAAAATAAAGGAAAATAAATGGTGAAAGAAATAGAAATAGAAATGTATAGTGGGAAAATAAAGGAAAATAACTATATAAGACCTGCCACAAGCCAAGGATGGTCATCAGTCCAACCCTATTAACAAAAGAACAAACGAGGGTTAGTGTAGTCAATATAGGCAATAACTTGGAAGGATGTCTACAATGTAGTTAAAGATCTTTAGCTAGGGTTTAGTTAGAAAACCAACTTCCAACAAAAAGTCCAAACATAAGGGAAAAATGGAAATGAGCTGACTAGATCAGTCGAAGGGAAATGCGTCTGAACCCTCAATAGAAATTGAAACAGACACGAGTCATGGATGGATAAAATGGAAATTTTACAAAAACCTCTCTTTATATACGACAACTTAAGTGGTTTAATGAAATAAATGAGTTATGAAATGGGAATTTGACTGTGCTCTCATTGAAGCCATAATTCAAAATAGAATTCACCAGAATATGAAATTGAGACAAGGGTTTGTGAAAACCCAAATTAATGTTCCAACTGATGATACAAAACGAAATTTTTTATTGTCAGAAAGGTTATAGAAAAATACCTTTGTGGAATTATGCAAAACTAGAAAACCAAACTTTAAATCAAGCCCTTCGTTCGCCAAATAGTCACCATTCTTATCGCAAATCCACCATGGAAATATTAATCTTGCCCAAAACCTACAAGAAACACAAATTATATAAGATTAGTGGCAAACAAGAACTTTTAAAGGAAATGAAATACATAATATTTACCAACACCATTGGACATTATGACTATGTGATCTTGTGAAGTTCCTCAAAGAGATGACGAGAATCTTGGTAAATAAGTTGTATGCGCAAGGAGGGATAAGTGACCATGGAAATCGAACAAAAGTATTGATACTGTGAAAACAACAAGAGAGACCCTTTTTCAAATGTCAAAACCAAAGCAAAGTTGAATGGATGAGGGAGGGTTAGGGTATACGATTGGGTTTTGTTCTAACAAAATCTTAGCCCTTCAATGACCTAAGGTTGATCTCCACAGCTGAAACTAGCAGGTACAAATGTCATTTGATAATCACATGGGAAGGGGTTGCGTGGACCAAGCTAGAGTTTGCAAGTGTTCATTGCATGCCAACACTAACGCTGGGCATAATTAGTCCACATGCACACCATAATTAAAGAGTTCAAATTATAAAGGAACCATGAATAATAAAAGGAATAAAAGTTAAAAATAGTATGAGAGCTAGACCATAACGATTATATGGTATGCACCTCGAGACTATGATATAATGTTTTTTCAGATGTGTAGTATGGGTTATCAATGCTGATAGGGGTAATTTGATTAAGCGTATATAGGGGTATTTTTATTAATACTATGTATATATAGATGGATATCAAGCTTGACATAATGAAAAGAAAGGATTTAATGGTTATACCAGACAAAGTTCCAAACTATTATATTTGAAGGTATATGAAAACCTAAAATAAAACAATTACAATTAGAAATATGTATATATAGATGGATATCAAGCTTGACATAATGAAAAGAAAGGATTTAATGGTGAGAGTGCAATAATGAGAATGGAAACCAGCTTTAAACCAATGAAATAATTATACAAGACAAAGTTGCAAACTACTATATTTGAAGGTATATGAAAACCTAAAATAAAAGAAATAGGGTTAGTGAACTAAATATAACATGAACAAAAAAAATTAGTTATGGAAATTAGTTATGTTACACATGGTATCAGAGTTGTGGGTTAAATATTGAGCATACAGGGCAACCGAAAGTTGCAGGATAGGAATGAGCATCACGCGGATGAAACCCATATTTGAATAGAATATGAAGTGTCATTTTCTACAACATAATTGTTGAAGGATGTAAAAGACTTGAAAACTAGAATTAATGAGCAATAAAATAATTCTTGAATAAGTTTATGAAGAGACGTACCATTACTTTGATACTCTTTATCACTACAACTCGGAGGTTAGAGTTGAATTATTAAGAAACATTAGGTCTCACTCTTTACAAAAAAATTGTATTAATAGTTTAATTTTACATATTCTAAAAGACTCATAATGTAGGGAAAGTAAATTCATAAAATATGCAGTAATAAATGCATTTTTTAATTAACAATATTTAAGGAAATGATATGAGAATACTAGATAAGGCATGTGTTGGTCATATATGTTCCAAAAGCATGGATGTATCTAGTTTTAGTATAGCAATTATACCAAGAAAAGAGGAAAATAGAGAGCTAGTATATATATATATACCTATTCAAATTTAAAAAGAATATAATACTATTATAGAATTGAGGAATGATGTATGAGTATACTGAGATTGTAAAAAATTATACAAATATGTTTTATCTTTAGTGTCTAGTACTAAAAACTCAATAACTTAACAATAATTTTAATCCAAATACAAAATTTGTTATGGAAGAGAGACAACCTCTTTTGATGATCTTGAGTTTGCACCTAAGGTGATTCATCTATAATAATAGAAGAGTTGATTCCATTTCACGTTCTAAATGTAATAATACTATAAATAACAATGAAATAAAGTGTGTTGCAGGTTTCTCAAGGAAAGTAATATAAGGCTACTAAATCTGAATTCTAAAAATGGTGGATACAAGGGGTAGATGTAACTATTATATTTATAATACAAGGAAGGAGAGAAGGAATAGTGCGGAACAAAGGTTAAGGGAATATAATAAATTTGTTACACACTAAATTATCTATTACTATATAAGTTGGATATGCTTTAACACTTACTATCATATAGAAATTATTAATGTAGTAGACTTCTCTATCTAAGTTAAAAGGGATATATGCATTCAGTGAGAATTTATATCCCAACTACTTTGTTATATAATATAGCTTATGGGTTTTATAAGTTATTATCATTGTACAAGGCTCAAATTCCTTACAATTAAGGAAATCATCTTTAAAAAATGATCACTTTGTTTTAAACCCGAGACCTATGCAAATAAATAATGTTAATGAAAACTACATAGATGAGGAAAGAAACACAAAAAAAAATCCGTAGTAAATATTACACAAGAAATGATGTGAGGTATAAATTGTCAGAAAAAAACATGAATTTATCTATTTTTATAGCATTGAATTGTTATCTAGAATTTCATTTTCAAGTGTTAGAAAGTTGTAAAATGATGTTACACCAAACATTCCGTACATAATACTTGTGTAGTTGAAGAATTTGTGGAATAATTATGGTAACAAATAATATTGTATAAGATTCATAGGGTAATAAGAACATGCACCTACTAAATATAATATGGAAAGCGTAAATATAAAATCTCTTATTCTTTACCTGAACTTTAAATTATGTAGTATGGAAAGCAATATGTAATATCATAAGAGTAAGAATAGAATAAATATTGAAGAAATAGTTGTTATAGACTACATGGTGTAATTAATATTCAGGCATATCAAATGAATAATATAGTTTTCCAATAATCAAAATTTGTAAATTATAAAATGTGTTTAATTCTGTAAGGGTAGAATACTGAAAGAATGTTGAAAAACAACTAAATAAATAAACATTTCTTTTTGTAATTATATGATATTAAGATGAAGAAATGTTGATAATGATGATTTTTACTGATATTCCATCCCAAAAGGACATACAGTAGAATGGAAGTCTGGTAGAGCATCTCATTAAAAATTATTGGATAAGTATTATAGGCTAATAATCGAGATTAAAGTGGTACAACAACCTTATAATAAATTGCTCCATACAAACAAATTATTCCATATGAAGTGTGGTACAAAATAGATTGTGTATAACAAGTGGAATCCTATGGTAGAAATTTAGGAACTATGGAAAGAACATATCCATGAATAAATATACATAGGTATATATAGGTGTGTATCTGTGGGGAAGAATATAAGAATGCAAAAAAATAAATTATGAATAGATAGTACTGAGTATTCTTATGTGCAAATAAATTTCAGAAATAAGTTATTCACAAATGCACTAGATATTCATTGGAAAAACATTAAAGACATGCAACAATATGAGAAAGGCTAAAGCCTAGAATTGGTATTGTGATCTAGGACTAGCATAAAGAAACTCAAAAACTTAAATAGTTGACCAAACGAACAATTGGCCTGCCTCAAAAATAAATTCAGGAAGAATTTTCAGATTCAAACCTACTTGGATAATGGGTTATAGGTAATACCCTTGTAAATGTATATATGGCCTACCATGAAAATAAGTTGGTAACCAAGAGTGTTAGTTGACAAGAAGATACCTTAAGAATAAGTAAATAGTCATATAGATAAAAAAACTTAATATATATATATATATGAGATGCAATATAATACCCCAATATATTGTGATTAAAAAAATTAATGAAAAAAATAACAACGCAAATAAAGAAATTAGAGATTATCATATTGAAAACGTAACAATACTAATGATTCTAGTTACACAACGAACCATGAAAAAATGAAAGAATCTAGGAATAATGAATGAAGGATGCACAAAATGACATATCTATGCATAAATGGGTAAGCGTTAAGTGGAGTAAGGAAAAATGAAGTGTGAAAACTTGTAATCCCTTTAAAAAAGTAATTGCATTAAACCGTAAAATGGGAAAAGAAATCATTTATGGCTAACGCGTCAAGGATGAAACAAACATCAAAGTTGTATGGATTACTTATTAGTATGGATAATTTGGCCAATTGGGTTATTTTGTAAGTGTTGTCCATAGAAAACAGTTAACCAGTTGATTGAAATGGTAGTTAACTAAAGATTAATTGAATAATATAATAGGATAAACATGTGAACGCACCAGTTGATTGAAATGGTAGTTAACTAAAGATTAATTGAATAATATAATAGGATAAACATGTGAACGCTGAATAGATTCTCTAGAGCAACCCAGTGGAACTCCGAGAAAAAACAAAATAGGCATGGAACAAAGTAGGGATAATGCTAAATTTTATGTCTGAAGGGTGGATCTACAAACTATAAAAAGGAAATCTTCCAACATTGATTTTTCTACTGGATATATTTTCAAAATTAAAATATGCACATTCACAGATATATATGTGATAAGATATTCTAAATTGATGAAGATAAATATATAAACATAATATGTGTTGCAGTAGCCGATGTATGTAGGAATGCAAGGGAAGAGGTCTCGTTGTTATAAACCAGAATAGGATTGACAATAACCCCATCAATAACATGCAATGAAGGATAACCTAGAAAACTCAAAAGAGTGAGTTAAAGGAAAATAGTGGAGGAAGTGCCAAATGGATGTTATAGATCTACGAATCTATATTTTCTTGCTGTAACCATGAAACTTGAATATGACAAAGGTACTCCTTATTAACCTATGTTCGTATTATGAATTCTATATTTTATGTTTCCACATACATTCTTCGTTTAGTGGTTGTGTCCAGGAACACGTAAGTGGAAAAATAACCAAGATGGAATTGACTAAGTCCAATTTGAGGGGAATTGAAAATAATATAAAAACCATGAAAAGTGGTAGAGAAAATAGGTTGTCTTACACTTTAGTTATGCATGATGAATGCATATTTGAGATTATGATAGAAAGAATGTTAGCTAATATGATAGGTTAGTAGTTGTGAAAAACAATGAGTAGGAATGGAAGTAATTGGATCTTTAACTTTTATTTTCACGAGGTAAATTACGTTAAAGGAAATTGGAAATTTGGTGTATTTATAATTTCTAGAAGAAACATTGGATGAGATCCATATCACTTGTAACACCTAGTGGGTAACGGTGCAACATGGGATCTATTATTATTATTGATATACTATACTAATGTTCTTGACTTTGTTGTGTAAGTGCTAATAATTTTATTTGATGCAAGTTAGTGATCGTTTCGTTAGATGCATGAATGAAAATGGAAAGCACAAGTTTAGTGCATATGGAAACATGTTGAAGAATGAGCATGAAATGAATACAAGAGTACCTTGTAACGTGGAGCTAATCCATCACTCAAAATAAAGTACAATGAAGGAAATTTAGTATTGAAGAGGTTAGAGTGAAAAGGAAAGGAGAAAAACACCATATAGTTCCTTCCCATCTTTAAGAAAGATGGAATTGAGGAAACATTGAGGATGGAATTTACTTCAAGGGGGAGAAGATGTAACACCCCTGTGTCTTGATTTTTTCATATATGACTATATTCATACATTTAAATTATTTTGGATTGAATGGATATGGAAAGGTTGGAAAGAAGGTGACCATGCAATTATATTATATTTTATTAAATTAATAAATTATATTACTTTTAAATATTCAGGAAAGAGTAGTATATTATTAAACACTTATTGCGAAGTTATGGAAAAAGTTCAAAAGTGGTTAAAGTCCACATGTCGGACTTTCCATAAAACTCTTATAAAATTCCATAGCATAAAATAATTTAAAATATTAACAAAAAGGCTATAAAATAAACCACTTAGGAATCAAAGAGGTGGTTCACTCGCAAAGGGTAGGACGACTTAGCTCAAAGGGGACTATTGGAGATAGTTCATGGTTGGGTGGGATGTGATCTGTTCCTAAATATTCCCCATGTGCTTGGTTTAGGATTACATTAAATTTGTTCCTACGCTATGGATAATACTGAGTTATTTATTATTATGAATTGATTGAGTATAAATATTGTTGAAGCTCGCATGTTGAATTTACTATGAACATCAATGCAATTGTTTTATGATACTAAAATAGTTTTGTGCATGCATGACGATATTCTAGTTTTATCATAATTTTTGTAGATATAATTAGTTATTCCTCCATAAGCTATGTTTATGTACAAAGTTAACACATGTACAAATAAACGATGAAATTATTAACCAAGGATTAGTAAATAAACAATGTAAAAATTCAATGACTTGTAAAATCAACAGATTCATGAAATTCTCACTCTCTCAATATACTAATTGGAGTTCATAAATAAATAATTTAGTTGAAATACTAATAAAAAAACATCTATATTGATCATTTATTCCAATTTCATGTTTGAATATTTATTTTAATTGTTTGTGTGTTTCCACTATAACCTAATTAATACTCTTAGATATAAACCAATTGATATAGTAGAGGTTATATGTTTATATAGTTTGATGCTCATAAAAGAAAGAAGATATCTATGTGGTATAAATGAGTTCATGCATTAAATGGGAGATGAGATTTAGAAGAAGAGTGAATTATTTATGAAATTTGATACATGTATTATGTTTTAATGGAATAATTCCTAGCTAAAGAAAGACACAGATTATTCCTATGAGAATGCATTTTCAGATTATGCTCTTTTAACTGATGTACACACTAAGTATGATTTAACAATAATATAAGTATATTCAAGATTTATGATTAAAATATGTAGATTTAGGTAGAAACTAAGACCTTTTAGAAAAATAATAAAGAGATGTTAAATGGTTTATATCCGTACAAGAATTACTAATTTCTATTTGTCACTCTAACTAGGGATTTGATTAATCACAATATATTTTTACATGCATGAAATTATAGAATCAAAATGTTTTGTGTTGGTTATAAAGATACCTATAAGACTCAAATCTAAATCTAATATTTTTGTAATCCTCAATATCAAGTATCGAACTTATAATATGTATGAAACGAGAAAAGGGCAACAATCATGATTGTCCAAGAAACATATTTTAAAATTAAAATGTAATTTATTACTAAGAAAATATTGATTCCATATTAATAAGAAAATATTAATATGGAAAATATTGAGAAAATGGAATTGGCCTCTTTATAGTGGTCGTAGCCAAATGTGTCTAAACACTCTATAGAAATTCATAATCCAGATATATTCAAGTTCTCCATCATAGAACACTGGAACATATAGGAGTAGTTGCTGAATAAAACATAAATTTTACAAAATTCTCTATTTATATACTATAACTAGAGTGATTCAATGAAAGAAATAAGTTAAGAAATGGGAATTTATCTATTTCTGTTCTCTAAGCCAACATTCGAAATAACAATAAACAAAATCTGAAATTGAGAGAAGGGTTTGTGACAACCCAAATTAATTTTTTAACTCATGATTTAAAACAATGTTTATCTCGTATTGTCACAAAAATCTTATAAAATTACCTATGTGGAAATATGTGAAACATTGAAACATTAACATTGATTAGATACTATAAGACACACAAATTACTTAAGCATAGTGTTCAAGGAGAACTGATAAATGGAAGTAAACAAATAATATTTACCATGAGGGAAAAACATTGTACATGTGTGAGCCTATAAGGTTCATGCTATAGATGATGGGCACCTTTCTAAAGAAGTTAGATGTCTAAGGAAGGCCAAATGACCATCAAAATAAAACATAAGCATTGATACTGTAAATAGGTGCTTTGTTAAATGTCAAAAGCAAAGGATTGTTGAATGAACGAGGGAGGCTTAGGGTATATGGCTAGATTTTGTTCCAATAAAATCTCGGCCCTTCGATGGCCCAATGTTAATCTCCATTTTTTAAACCATTAGGTACAAATGTAACATCATAATCACATGGGAAGGGGGTGTGTGGGCCACGCTATAGTTGCAAGGTGTTCATCACATCACAACACTAAACCGAGGGTGTGTCTACTTATCTCACATGTACACCATGATTCAAGAGTTAAAATTGTAAAGGAACCATGAATAATCAAAGGGATAAAAGTTCAAATGAATATGAGAGATATACCATAATGATTATATGCTATCTGGCTCAAGACTATGTTATAATGTTAGGTCAAATGTGTAATATATCAATACACATATGGATATTTTGATTAAAAAGATATATATCTATATTTCAAGCTTGATCCAATGAAAAGGAAACATTAAATGTCGATAATGTAATTATGAGAATGAAAACCAATTTTAAACAATAAAATACTTATGGAAGTCAAGGTTCCAAACAACTATATTCCACAGTTGAAGTTATATGAAAACTTAAAATACAATAACTAATATTAGAAATGTTGTGGGTGAGCTAAATATAGCACAAAAAAAATAGTTGTGGAAATTAGGTATGTTACACTTAAAGTGATCATACTATATGGTTCCCTTTCTATAACATGTATCATATACTTCCCATACTACACATGGATATTGTTTCTCATCTTCCCAATCCCACCTCATAGAGACTTAGGCTTTTACATATATTATAACCAAGGATTATATTTGAAATCCTATACTAGCATTTAGGTTTCCTCCTTCCTGTTGTACATGTTATGTCGTTATTTTGATTTATTTTTTTGTCCTTATGCTCTAGTGTAGAGATATACATATCCTATCATATAAGGGTCAACATGTCCATGTGCTATAATTCACATGGAATACTCAATAGGCATATACACACCACCCCCCACATGGTTCTTAGGTTCACTAACTCACATCCTTCAATGTAATCCAAAGGGGTAATGAATTACACTATTTTTGCTACAGATACTTACACCTTTTTTTTGGTTTGTTTTCATTACATCCTTTAGTTGTTGTAGCTCTACATCTATTGAGAAGGTATGGTTTTCAATTCTTCATTTCTACCTATTATGTTAAAACAAAAGTTGTTTTATTTCATTCATATGTAGTTGGATTCCCTTGTTAGAGAGGTTTCGGTTACACTCACACAAATATGGTAATAAGATAGAGCTTATATTTCGGAGTTTTCCTTTTTCATGTAATGCACATTCCTATTTTCTTATTTTCTTAACCTTTTTGTTTTAACAAGCCAATTTACATCTTTTACATGTTATGTTACTAAATAATTTTGTTATGGCATGTCTGAGACCCAACCACTCTTCCCCTTGTTTTTTCACTCTACACTCGTGAATTTATTCTAATCGCGACTCTAAGTAGATTCCTTCAAGTACCCTTTTCTCTAGGGTAAAGTTTCTACCCATTACATTTCAACTTTAGGTTTACTATAATTGTTAATTGGAATATGTTCGCACTAAGTTTCTTCCATCATATATTTTACAAAGGAAATGATGACCTCTAATACCATTTCTCCTTGACGATGATTCTAATATGGTTTAGGTAATTCCTTCCTTTATCTTGAGTGTTGAGTTTTGAAACCCAAGGGTTTATTTGTTTAGATTCAATATAGTTGTTACATTAGAGTTTTTATCTCATGCCATGGGTTTTTAATTTTGTGTCATGGCTATTTTTATTGGTTCCAACTTACATAAGGCCATGCTAAGAAATTTTGACCCATGGCTCAAGCCTTCATTCCTAGCCTAGAGTAGATGTTTTCTCGCCAAAACTACCACCTCGGGTTTCATTTCTTTTTAAGGGTTTTCCACGGTTCATATTTTCACAATGTTATTTTGCATGTGTGTTAGGTATTTATCATATATTATTTTTCTTTCCTTATTTTATATATCTATTGTACATGTAAGACAGATGGTTCTTGAAGTAATCTTTTACAAGTATTAAAATTCTCTCCTTCTCATGTTGCTCTAATTAGCTTAGTTATATTTTTGTTTGCTAATGTCAATGATTCTATTAATATACCAACACTTTCTCTATTACCATGTGATATCTATATATATATTTTCTCTTTCAAATCTTTGGATATAGATTGGACGTACTGTGCATCTTTTGTTGAATCATTTTTGTTTGTTTGTTCTTCCATTGAGATTGGGTGTATGTGTGATTTCAAGAATCCTGGGTAAATGTTGGGACATGGATCATCAATTGGGGTCACTCCACGACATTGTACTAAGTATATTTTCTATTGTTAATGAAAGGGATTTGTAATTTTTGAATATTGGACAACTTGCATGTACATTTTTTTTTCTCAATATTTAATCCTCGAGCTACATTACAATTTGTAACTGTCTGGCCAACAAACTATAACTCCTTTTCCTACCTCAATATTTATTGTTGTTTTTTTATTTTTTTCATTCTTTGAAAATTCACATGCATAAATAGTAAGCTCTTTATTCATTTTTTAATTATATGTACATATTTTTCCAACATGTTTAAACTCCCTGGATTCTAGCTAACTCTATCCACAACTTATTGAGACACAATTATTATGGGATGCTTCTTGAATTTATGACTACAACCAAATTGGTCCCCTTAAAATAATTCAAGATGTATTTACATTATGCAACAGGCCTTGTTGCACTTTCTAGTAATTTCCTCAATAATTCCACCTACAACAGGTCTAAGGAATCTTCTAAGACATATTTCTATAACAGGTCTAAGGAATCTTCTAAGACATATTTATTTGTGGAACTTGTCTGTCAGATTATTTTCGTTGGTTGTTGATATACTTTAAATATGCATGACGTATTTGTTTTCTTCCTTGACTAAAGTTAATAATAGTATAGTTTTTAGGCTATGAAATCCTTATTGTACAATTATCCCAACCATGAGGGTAACATTGACCTATAATAGGGTCATATGGCAGGTTTATGTTCCCATCCTCAACACTAATTTTATATGCACATTAATTGCTTCATTTTACTTTAAATAATGTAAATAACCAACAATTTTCTCACTTGTTAGTCAAAATGGTTTAACATATAACCTAAATATCAACATATTTATTTTCCTTCGCTATGGAGAACCGTTGTTATTGTTAGTACTTTAACATACCACACCCATGCAATCACTAATTGTTACACTTTTATTACATGAATAGTATGCACGCACTAAAGTGGTTCACTTCATTAGTATCCTACATGTCATTCATTAATTAGTAATTATGTGTGTGTTATTGTCACCAATTTGACCAAAATTAGATCTTGTCTTCTTTTGTCAATTTCACCTCGTGCTTTCTCTCATATTCTCATGATAAAAAATAGCTTCCTTAATTTTTCTTGTTTTCCCTGCATTAAGTAAGTTGCTATAGTAATAATCATAACTAATTGAAATTATTGCATTAAATGAATATTTCAAATTACAATACTAAATTATTTTTTTGCATAAGAAATACTCTAACTATATGGTATAATAATAGTTGTAATAATTAATATTTAAAAATTAAATTAAATTATAAAACAAATCATATAAAATTTAATTAATTAAAAATTAACAAATAAAAATCAAACATGAATTAAATAAAATATTAATTTTTAATTAAACACAAACCAAAACCTTATCTCAACTTTGATCATTATCCCTCTTTCGTTTCGTTCAAAGCATTAAATTTTGAAGTGTTAAAAAGGAAAGGAAGTATGGGTTATGAACCCAAAGCACTCTTTAATACCCATTTTAAAGACAACGTGTGAAGGCTTAAACGATGAACGATGGTTTCAATCTCCTTAAATTATAAATAAATGCGTGTGGGTATGATGAATACCCGTTTAAAAATTCTCTCATCGACCCATCGAATTGTTCAACATGATTAACTTTCGATAATATCTTCACGTGATATCCACTCAAATCGTGGGATTAAAAAGTTCCAACAACCCACGTTTCATCGGGCCTTACTTACTGAGAATTTTCCCTCTCTTTATGAGCCCAAGAGAAGTGTTAAATTTATTGAAGATGAATTTCAAATAAACCTTAATAAATACCTACGTATATTAAAATTATTATATATAATGGATGTATTGCATTAAAATTCATTTATATTATATATTTATTATTTAAAATTATATATATATATATATATATATATATAAACTTAAATTTATACATTATATATAATTGATATTTCACTAAAGATTATAGCGTATAAGTTGTTTAGAGATTTATTTGATATCTATCTCAAAGTAGAAATTTGATATTTATAAGTAAAATTTGAGATGTATATGTATATAGATTTCATATTTTATTCATTTAAACTCACAATTTTTATTTCTAATGTTTGGGTGAAGAAATTGTGAAGGCATCAATTTATGATGGGAGGTGCTTTGACTTTTCATGGCATGTTTTTAGAAATGAAATCATTCAACATTTATAAAGAAAAACCATAATAAGTTTAATATTTTGGATCCTATCTTGCCTTTATTGAAAAATACCTTCACCTTATGTACATCATTTGTGATCTAATGTTTTACATACTCAGAAAACATTTACTAGATCTCACCTAAGGTTGTAAGGTAAAAGATATTTTTCATTAATAATGTAAGTGAGATAATGAGGAGAACATTATGACAGGTTATTTTTTGTTTTAATTTCATGTTTTATATTTGAGAATTTATTTATATCTTTTCTTTTAATGCAGGAGATATTATCTAATGGATTTTAAGGGTGGAGGATTTTAGCAAAAATTCATTTAAATGGAATATGTATTACAAAATAATGAACTTAAAATGAAATGAATATGTATTGGGAAGTTAGGAGAACTTAAAATGAAATGAACTTCCATAAATTTAAAAGAAGATGTAGAAGATTGTTAAAAAAAGAGAGGATCTGTTTTGTAGGTTTGATGATGGTAGCTTTGGGGAAGAATACTTTAAGTATTACAATTGTCTTGTACATGCTTCGGATTGCCTCCTTCATTCTGACACGGGGGTTTTATTAATGATATTATAATTATTTTATTTTAGTTTCTTCCATTGTGTTCTATTTTAATTTCAATTTGATGCACGGATTTATTGTTCGAGAATTGTGGCTTCTCTTTATTATGCATTATTCTTGAACACAATAAATGATTTTAAATACTTTGGAATACTTCATATATTGGGTTTTAGAATCATATTTTTACTTTATTGGTTGTAGCTTTAATCCCATGAATACATGATATTTAGGTTTATATGCATTGTAAATTCAAAAGCTATAAAAACCAGTTCTATAAATTTTATTTCCTCTTTTATCTTATCCTTCTTTTCACTATTTTCCCTCACAAGAAAACATGAAATTATTAGTCATTACTTGACTTGTTCAAATTGTCTAATGTTTGACACATTATATTTAATTTTAAATCTCTCCAATATTTGTTATTTGAAACTATTAAATTAAATACTTGATGTTATCTTGGTTAAACCACATAGATCAATTAGATCATTTAACGTGAGTGTGCTTAATTTTTTTTCTTTAATTTTAATTTTACCTCTGGGTAACCCTTGTGAGTTATGATATATAGAAATTTAACTCATTTTCCATTAATGAAGTTTTAATTTAATAGGTTGTCATGAGTTATGTACCTACCATATATTTTTCCAAAAAACCATTATTTTATTTAAATCACTCTCTATGAAATAATTTGGGCTATTTATATGTTTAATTAGAAATTATATTTAATTCACACTATCTTACAATGACAATTCGATTTTGATTATCAATAGGGAATACCCCCTTGTGGTGAAAATGAGACAAAATCTTGTCACCTAAAGCAGGAGGATCTAGGATCTTTAGTGACGTGGTCTTAGGTTGTCCTCAATTACTGGGACAATTTGAGAAGCAACATGTACACTCAAAATAACCTTTAACATTAACCTTCATATAATTTCACAAAATAATTATTGATTAATTCTTTAAGTTAGTCTAAATAGTTTCAGTTCATAGATGTTGTAACTTTTACCATAAGTAAATCATAATAGCCATTAACAATTAGATCTCATCGGACTAATAAATCCATAGATAGACAATAGTTTTTGTAACTAAATTATTCCATATTGGATGAAATAGATTACATAGAATTCAAACATGAATAATGACATATCTATCCAACAATATTTCTCTTGCAATGATATCAAAAAAGTAGCATTCCTCCCAAGTGATTTGTACTACCAGCAACTTTCGTCCAGCTCAACATCCTTGCTTCCCTCTTGGATTCCCCACAAACAAATTTGTTCCTGTTGTTTCCACTCATTTATATTTTTTAATTATCGCCCAAGCATACATTTATCTTTTTCTTTCTTCTAGGTTCATCTTACCTTTTTCCCTTGGATTTTTCTTTTTAAATATAGGAAATATCCATTATTTTCACCCAACTTAGTATTTCTCTGCAACTAAGCTTATGTTAAGATCTTTCCTTCATAACAATGCCTTTCTCCATTGTTGTTCTTATGTTCATCATTTTACCTAGCTTAACATTTATCTCCAACAAAGTTTATATTTCCACACAACTTAATATCTCTCATGCCAATTCCCTTGCGACAATCTTTATCTAGAGTATTTTGGTAGAAATCGGGAGGGATAATTTATGAAGGTCCACTAGTTGAACCTAACCACTTAACAAATTATTAGACTAGAAGGAATCCCATATTAGTCACGTGTTATTTCCCATATCATCTCCAAAAGAAATAAAATAATTACTCATCCTAAAATTATTTACCTAAATCATTCCACTTAAGCTATGAGCCCATGACGAAATAGCAAAATAATAATCACATATATAAAAGAAGCTACACCAAGGGAATCACATATTCCTATCTTTTAAATAAAAATCGTCCTCAGTTTTTCCTCAATTTCATCACTTCTAAAGAAGTGGAGGAAATTCCTCCCATATATCTTTCGTATCTCTGAGATGGTCTCATCAAGGCTGAAGTGCTTCCCTTGCGAATTAATTTGATAAATCAGTCAATTATGGAGTAAAATTCACTATGTTATGATACTCTCGTTCCATATAAAACATGTTCTCATCCATCCCAAAAAGGTGCTATAAATTTTCTTTCATGAATCTAATAAGTGCTCACAACATGTACCTAACAAGGGTCATCAACATACAACCAATAACAGTTATCAATGTGGTATCTTTGTAGACAGCTCTAGGTTGGGGAACTGTGTCAAAGCATCTAAGTAAGAGTTTTAATTGAGGTTAATGACCAATGCATTAAACATTTAACACTTGTATAATCCAAATAATTATGAGAATTTCAAAGGGTTGATCTTCATTCATAACGACATAAAATCTTTTAATTTATTTTAAATGTGGGAAGGGAACAGATATGTGATAATCAAACATTCATACTTAATACTTAATCAATCAAATAAAGTTGATGTGTGTACAAGAATTATACATCCAAACAATATACATTTAATACATGATTGAAGGAAACAATTTAAATATGCAGAGGAGCTAATTTAAACAAAGTTTTAAATTAGTTAATTTCCACAAATATGATAACTTTGTAGTGAGCTATCATGAAACTTAATAATTAACTTAGCCTTACCATAAATCCTATCTTACCTTGAATATATGATGCAAAATAGATATGAATAAACCCAAAAAACTCATATCAACACTCACGCTGTTAAGAATGAATTCATAATCTCTTGATTATATTCAAAAAAATATTTCAGAAGAATACGATAGTGTCACTTCTCATCACAAGGTTTCAACCCTTCTTACTTTGAGTTATAAATGTCACTTCTCATCACAAGGTTTCAACCATAAAATATTTATAGTGTAAATCAAATATATATAATTCTTATACAATTCCTTTACAAAATACAATGTTTATCCAAAAGGATTTGGATATATCAAATAACTCCAATATAGAAATAAACTTTTCTAAAAATGATTAGATATACAACACTCTATTCAAGGGTGTTGCTGGAAATTGCAACCTAAAAATCTCGTCCTTCTCTTTATATTCCTTATTTTGCTATGATGGCCCTAAAAATGCGCATTCAGCTCTTGTTGTTCTCTGTAGGCACCCTAACAAGCTAGATTCAATTTTACTCTATGATTTCGAGTAATTTGTCCCATGTTGTCATCTCGAATGGGAAATATAATTATTTTTCTATATGCTTCACCCACCTTGTGTATTTTTCAAAAGTTGGCCCAATGATAAATAAATGTTGAATTTCCTGCGGATAAATAGATCATATTCCACGCCTTCAATGAATGCTTTAGCACTTACGATTCCTTTAATTTTAGCAAATTTTGATCCATTTGACGCTATTTCATGTAAACTATGCTAGTATTTGCTTAGTGGAATCAATTGGCCACTAGAATCTCTAAAAGGTGGAATTCCCTTCTAGCGTAACATATTAAATTTTCTATGGAATTTATTTACGTGCACTTTTATTTATTCTCTAATTGTAAAATTAAATTCCTTTTAGTAAAAACTCTTCTTACTTTTCGGATTGTATAAGTCTTGTCTTCATTCCTAATTCCTCCAATTCTTCTTTAGTCTTTGAATTCAACACTATGAGTATCCTCATTGCTTATCCTAGCTTGCGATCTAAGTCTTCTATTATTTATTTTATGGTTTTGTTTGATCTTGTCACCACTTCTTCTTGTCCAGAGATGATCTCAATACATTCCGAGAGTTCGGTTATGGTTGAATTAAAATCAACCCATATTTTTTCCTTTTTCATCGATAATGTCTGTGTTGTTAGTGATTCATCTTAATATCTTTCAAGTTAGTTTGTTAGCTTCAAGTTTTATCTGTGTTGTTAGTGATTCATCTTAATATCTTTCAAGTTAGTTTGTTAGCTTCGAGTTTATATATATATATATATATTAACATCTTCCGCCATTCTCTATAATGTTGATTCTAGCTTCTAAATATCCATATTAGTTAATGGTAAATATCTTATAGCCTTTGATAAAAAATGTTGTTGTTTCCTCGCTAACTACCTCTATTTGAAATGTACATGATCCTTTACTTATTTGTTGTTCTTTTTCCTTTAGAAATATTTCCATGTTGGCCTCCATTTTTGGAATTTGGATGTTTTGTTACATAATCATTTTCAGCATGTTCTCTTTCTCTTTTTCTAACTTTCCTACTTCTTCTTACTGTCGATGCTCTGTTGTAGATAGTTTTAACTACTTTCTAAGTTCTTCAATATATGCATTTCTACTTTTGATTATTTCTTTAGAGCATGGAAATCACTAGGATCCACTCCTACTTTTTTTAGAAAATCTTCCACGACCTTTATTCCGGTATCCTTGACTAGGGAAGACATTCTTTCCAATTTATTTAATGAATTATTATTAATTAAGGAGGGTTGTAGCATAGAATCTCCCATGGATGATCTTGTCAAACATAGAATAAATCGTTTCCCCTCCCTATTTGTGGGGATTAATTTTATGTATAAGGTTATCTTCTTAGGATAAAAAGAAAAAATAGAAGCTTTATAATCATATGCACTCTTAGGAATCGGTAAATTTCTTTTTAGGAATGCGAACTGAAATTTGTCTTTATTAATATCTAGTGCAGATAAAAGTATGTGACGAGTAGTGGAATATTGTTTCCAAAACTCAATATAGCTGGAGGATTTGACTACTTCATTCTTTCTCTTCATCTCCCTAAATCTGGACAATACAATGTATTGTCATGAAGATGGAGAAACAGGAGAAGTAGGGCAATAAATAACTATTTCTTTAGTTTGATGGAATGAAAAGTGGGCTCGCCTCATAACACTAATGTAGTGTTTTCTTCTTAATTTCTTCCTTCTATTGACTCTTCTTCTATATTGATTGATTTTCTTGTTTTGAAAACTTTGAAACCCAATGCCTTAGGTGCTTAAACTATAGGTGACACACTTTATTTTTGTCAATAATGATCTCTTACATTCAGTATTTGAATATCTAATGTTACCTAATTGGAGGTTGTCTCGTTAGTTTCTTGCAAAGTGTTTTCTTCTCGTTGTTCTCTCTTTGCAAATTGTTGAATCTTTGGCTTTGATGTGTGTACATAACTTGCTGAATTTTTCTTATTTCTTATCTTTTAAATCACTCCGAGTGAGTAATAAGGCCAAATGAAACTAAGTCTCAATTTCATTTGTTTAGGTAAACTCTCTACTTCCTTTGTTGCAAATATTGATAGGGGGGTTGAATCAACATTCCTTAGGAATTAACACTTTCAAATATTTTTGAAGCATTAGTTAATATTCAATTATTATTAATTTTTATCCACTAACATCAATAAACAAGAGAACACAATACGAACAAGAATTTTAGGTGGAAAACCCCCTCCACGAAAAAAACCATCGAATACTTTTATAATAATTTTTTTAATCTTCAGCCCCAACTGAAATGAAAGTTACAACCTCCTAGAATTTTAGAAAATCACTCTCGTGAAACTCACACTCGAAGGATGCCCAAATGCCCTGGTTTCTTCAGTAGTAAACTGAATGGATTCCGCAACATCCTAGAACAACCTACCACCCAGTAGTGTTAACATGATCCAACTTGTAAGTGACTTCACGCACATGCATAGAACCTCCATGCCATCCTATAATGATCAGAATTGAGACAGTAGTGGAATCTCGTACCAGGGACAATGATACATTATACAATATGATTTATAATGATTTTCCTGTGCTTGGATGAACACCCAATCACACTATGACCTGCAACCCAATCATGACATCATCCTAATAGTGACTCCTATACCTCCCAAAAATGCCTCTTCGACTCTAGGAAGATTTACTCTTTTACAATAATGTCTCTTTCAATGATGTCTCTTTTACAAATTTATAATGATGACTCTTTTATAGCACTATATTTTTTATAACACCTCACGCATGACTCAACATTGCTCCTTGCATCACTTGCAGCTGTTGAGGTATTGTTGTTTTTGCTTTAGGTAATGGTACTTTGGCACTACATGTCCTTCTAGCATATCTCTGATTTGTTCTAAAGTGTCATCCTTCCTGCACATGCATTAACAAGAAATACCCAAAAAAGTACAGAACAATATACTTACGTTGTCCTGCGAAAGCATATTTCAGAGGTGATATTAAAAATTCAAATGAAAACACTATCATACATACCTTTTTGTAGCAAACTTGCCCTTGATTGTTGGTGTGTGGACCTTACTTCAGTGGTTCTTGAATGCATACCTTTTCTTGACTTCTAGGATATCCACATTAAATCTGTTGAATCTATGTTATTTCCTATCTGCAAGGTCTGAAATTTTGTCCTATGGTATCCCTCCGAGTACACTTTCCAACCCCATGGGTATGATCAAGATTGGATTCTTCAACAAAGCGTTATGCCCAATGTCCCACAATGGCTGGATTATAGACTGGTTCAGTAGAGTGAACGTGTACGAAATTCCAGGTGGCATTGTTTCAACCTTCAGACCTGAAAATAATACCCAACAAACTTCAGTCTATCATATTTCTGTAACTTTTTACTAAATTTGAACCCAATGCTTGGAGGACAAGTGTTGATGATTTTCCCAAGGTTACTCGTTTAACATGGAATTTAAGAGTGTGAAAAAACCCTAACTACCTCAAATAATATATCCAAATATATAACAAACCAAGATATGAAATTAGGTCACAGGTTTCATCATGATTTTGATTAAATTTGGTTTTAATTTCAACTTTTTAAGCTTTGCATGACAAAAGTTACTGTGAAAATTCCTCGATGACATGTTTGAAGTAGTGAAATCCTAGAATCCAGGGCTCTAAACTTTCTTCAAAACAAAACTTCAAACTTGATCATAAATTTGTGCCATAACCAGACCTCAACGAAACCTTAAGCTCCCTGCAATAGATCTTGCATTAGAATCTCATGGGAGCCAAAACATTACATAGCTTTTATCACAAGATAGTTCATTGAAAGTGATTCCATGAGGAGGATAGAAGTGTCACAATTTATAAAAATGACTTAAGTTGAGGGACCATAAAAAATTATTAATTATTGACTATTCAATTATGACAAGAATTATGACTTCCATACCACAACCCCATGGGGTTTTAACCCACTAACCAGGGTTACTAAATTCAAACACGGAGAACTATCAAACTATGAAGAATTATTTGGCATTTCATATATCAATGGAAATATCTTGATAAGTAGAATCTATCTATAATAACTTTGGCTCATAATAGGATGAGTTGTCACATCAAAATTCCCATGCAAGATCATGGTAGCCCCACGTGTTTCTTGGGTTGACATCAATGACTACCACTGATCAACATCCTTTTTTTTTGCTCTGGTGTTAACAATAAATGGACCAATCTATGCCTTTACTTTAAACTAAGCTTCCTACTTTCTTGACACAAAATGGATATCATCCATGTTCATTTTCTGTCTAATATATTCTAATGAAAAAATCCTCATGGGGAGGAAAATTCATAATTTATAAGGTGGCTCCTCATAGCCGTATACTCTAATCTATGAGAAGTTATGGTATAGATAGCAGTATCCAACCTTGGACTACTCACATAGGTGTAGAATCCATTTTACCTCTATAGAAATCTTGGGAAGTGCAACACTGCTAAATAGAGAAAGTGCCATATGAAATAATCATTTGAAAAAGTCAATAAAAGAGAGTTCTTCAAAAAAATTGCGCACTAATGAGGTTTCATGAATTACTAATTATGGCTTTCCTTTAACATCTAATTTTTGTAGAGTGAACTTGAATATTTTTTATTGATGATATAAAAGCAAATAGACCAAGATTAACTGGTACTTGAATGATCCTTCAACATTGAATTTGAGAAACTAATCATGAATTATATCTAACAAGAATTGACTAAAATTGAATATAATTGAGGGTTTTTGGCCCGATGAAAACACTTATAAAAACCCTAAGGTAACTTCATCTACACACTGATTATTTGGATACCCTTATAGATAAGAAACTATGGAAATTACGTGCCTAGACATCTTAAGAAATATTTCATAGGAATAAGGTGGATTTTTCCTAAGTATTTCATAATTCTTAGGTTGGAATGAGAAAATCATATGAGCTCTTTTAGGGAAAGTAAGCTTCTAATAAATATCCATAAGAAAATCAGTAGAAAAATGATGGAGGGACTCCCGTGGATTTAATGACAGGGATTAATAGATTGATTTAGAGATTATGGAGAAAATAGTTTCATTATTTTGAGCAATTATAACTCTTTAACTTGGGGGGTATTGGGCTTCACACCAAGTGACGAATTCTAGGAAATGGTGGGTCTAGGGGGAGAAAAACTAAGGGAGCAAGGGTTACCAAAAGAATAACTCATCATTGGCATCCTCATACTTCTAGAATGCCCAAATTTGAAGCGCATATAGATCAAATTCTCAGTGGGTTTTTGTAATTTTGAATTGTGTATCGAGGAGAGGTAGTTCAACTAGGTTAGTTACAGGGGGTAGGAGAGGAGTCCCGATAGATTCCTTGGGTTTTCCCTTATGGCTAGCCATTTTGCAAAGAATAAAATCATAGAAAATTATTTAGAATTTTACCGAGGAGTGATGGCGACTGATCGTTGATGGTCACTAGATATTTCTCAGGTCATGTTGTTAATGATCTAGTTGCAGGTGGAAGGTAGAATAATTTAGTTTAGCGTGGATAATGGCTTCATTATGATGCTCATAACATCTTTTCTATCAGGGTAGCGATTAGTGGTGTGGGGAAATAAATGAATTAGATGTGGTTGGAGTGATTAATGTGATAAAGGTTGTATGCTTAATTTGTCACGAGGGATTATTATGACTAAAAATATTGGAGAATTGGGAGAGGGTAGAGAATAGTGGGAAGCTTGGTGGAGTGGAAAATTGGTTTTGTTGGGCGGGGGGGGGTAAGTGGTATATGATGGCGGAGTCCCACAATTGATGAGAGAGAACCACAGAATAAAGAGCGGGTTGTCAAAAACAACTTCCCCCCAACATTATTTGTTGGAAGTGAGGAGGGTCCTGTAATTAATTGTTGGTTGTTGATCCAGGTGGGTAACATCCATGTCATTTAAACGATCATGCCACTTAACCTTTCTTTGGAAGAAATTGCATTTATTTACAAAAAATAATAAAATAAAATAATGTGGCACCTATTTAAAGTCTAAGGCTGATATTTAAATTAGCTCACGTTATTACATAGTGCAATAATAAAACTTAACTAATTTTCTTAAAACTTATGATTTTAAAGAAGTCAAATGCATAGGAAAAATTAGGTTACAACATCAGCTCCATTTGGGGACTTCTTCCTCATACAAGATGCAGAGAACCGACAGATCCATATGCCTTTTCCTCGAGCTATGGAGTCTTTGCTGTGAAAAATCACACTTTCTGAAGAAATGTAAACAAACTGGATATAAACAATGACTATGATGGAACAAATAACTTAGTATTAAATTTAAGATTTCAAATACTACCCATTGACTCGCAATGAGGAGTATTATCCTTCCAAATTTCAAAGAATGAATGTATCATTTCCTTTCATCTATGCAATGTTAGAAGGTCCTAACCATAGGTTATCAAAATTTCCATGCTTTCCTCTTTCTTCTCTTCTCTCATCCCATCTATTCTGAAATGTCCTTCTTTGGCTTTTCTATCGAACAAAATCTTCATCTTGTTTTGATATTGTCAAAGTTTATGTTGAACTTCATCTCTGTCTTGATTTGTGTCAATAATTTTATTTATCCTTTTTGAAATATCATGAGCTTCTTCACATGAATCCTATAGAAACTTCATGACTGGAAATGATAGTTGAAGATAAAACATAGCTTCTATTCCATAAACAAGTTGAAAGGGAGATTTTCCATTAGACCTTTTAGTTGAAACATTGTTTTCCCATACTGCATATTTTAAATGACTCTCCGAGTTTCTTTTATGAAATGCTAACACCTTCTTGATGACTTTGATCAAGCTATTATTTTATGATTATGTTAGCCCATTCCCTTGTGGATAATAAGGTGTAAAGTGATGTAAACTAATTTGATATTTTTGACAAATAGTAATCGTATTAATGCTACTAAAATCTTGAGGATTATCTGTAACTATTTGCCTTGGACATCCAAATATAAACAAAATGTTTTCCTCATTAAATTTTATCACCACTTAGTGTGTTGAATTCCTTACAAGAATTGATTCTACACACTTTATGAAGTAATCAATGGTTGTTAATATCCATCTTTGTTGATTACATGAAGAAGGAACTATTTCACCAATGAAATCTAATCCCCGCCATAAGAAAGGAGCTTCCAATGAAAATGGAACAAGAGGAAATGTTGCTAAAACTTTTTTTACTCCAAATATATGAAAGTAATACAACTTATCACCTTTGATTGAACCTATGCAAAATCTTTGTCAAGCAAAATCCTAGTCTGACTATTTTATGTGTTGTTTATTTCCAAGCATAATGACGTCGAGAGACTCCTACATGGAGCTCATCAATCACCCCTTCTGTTTCAATTTCAGTTAAACACAATAAAATAATATTTAGAGGATCTTCGTAGTACAAATTTTCATGTTATATACATTATTTCATTGCCCAGAGCTTAAGAGATCTACATTGATTTCGAGTGAATTGAACAATATATTCAAAATCATGCAAAAAATGTACAATATCCTTGTACCAATTAGATAATATAATGTTTTTCATCAATATGTATTGGAATTCATATTTACCTGGGATACTTTTCCCTTGGATTCTACTCCTCTTAAATATGCGAAGGTTCTTGTAGATTCTTCTCCTATGAAACTTGCATTATTATATTGACGCCAAGAATTTTGCAGTTTCATTATGCCAACAACTTAGTTAGACCCTATCCTTTTGCCAAATTTGTAGGTCTGATATCAAAATCAAACTCTAGTATCTTAGAAGTCCGTCTAACCTTGTTTCCATTTGTGTTAGGGTGAGCCAATAATATCTTTACTACATTGTTAGGAACATAAGAAATTATAGGGCAATCTAGAACTTAAATCCTAAATCCTTTCAAAGCGTATACCACAGCATAAGGTTATTTTTTTATTATATCATATTTTATTTATTCATATGTGATAAATTTTCTAAAGAAATAGATTGGATCCTCATGTTGATCTCCATTTCTCTGCAATAAAACTCCTACTATTGTAGTATCTGAGGCGAAGGAAATAATAATGAAAAGTATTCAATAATCAAGATTGGCAAGCATTGGAGCCTCAGAGATTTCCTTTTTGATATGATAAAAAGATCATATAGATTGGGTGGTCCATTTGAGTTCATTATATTTCTTGAGCATATGATTAGTATCTTTAACAATTTCAACATAATTAGGTATGAACCTTCTTTAAAAATTTATCTTCCATAGGAACGACTAAATTTCTTTCTTATTTATGTGAAAATTGATTACCTAAATTGTTGAAACTCTTATAGGGTCAATTATAATTCCTTCTCTTGAAACAATGTGTCTTGGAAATTTCCCTTCCGTCATGACAAAGAGTGATTTTTTAGGATTAAGAGAAATCTGAAATTTTCTACATCTCTAAAAAAATTTACTCAAATGTTTGATATGTTTAGCATTAGATTGCCCAATGAACGGAAAAACCATTTGCCTTTGAAATGTTTCCCAATATTGATCAGGCCAAAAGGAATCTTCAAATACATAAAATTACAACATGGAGTTGTGAATGCTTTCTTTTCTTTGTCATCTTTACTCACCAAAATTCGATTATATCTAGAAAATACATCCAACAGTGAAATCCTCTCAGAACCTATGACTCTTTGACCTAATTGATCCATTTTTGGTAATGCATAGTTATATTTCAACGACAATTTTTTTTGGTTTCTAAAATCAACACAAAGTATTATTTCTCCATTGTTCTTTCCTAACATGTGCCAAGTTTTGTATCCATTTAGAAAATATTAAAGCAAAAATTATTTTTTTTTGCATACAATGACCTTACGTCTTTCTCAATAATAGAAAATAAGACTCGATTAATCCTTCTTAATTTTTGTTGAAATGTCGTAGGTCCTGGTTTCAAACGAATATTGTGCTCAATAATAGTTTGTCATAACTTTTCAATTTTTCGTATGACCATGAAAATACATATTTGTATTCTTTAAACAAATTGACATATTTTTCTCTTATGTATCATGGAAAATTGGCTAATGCTTTAAAATTTATTATTTCTTTTGTAGTACCAACATTACAGTCTTGTAGATCTTCCTATTGTGGATTTAAGAGTGAATACTTTGATAAATCATTTTGATCAAAGAAATTTTCAAGAGGAAATAATCCCTTTCGAATATGATTATTTTAACCAGGAACCTTGAATTTGACAAGATACCACTTAATTTCCTATGTTGGTATTACGAATTTTATATTTTAAGTTTCCTCATACTTTTTTGGTTTAGTGGTTATGGCCATGAAAAAGTATGAAATAAGTGGAAAAACAAGTGGGATGGAATCTACTAAGACAAATTTGAAGTGGAATTAACAATAATAAAATAACCCACCCCATTTCAGGTGTCTAATCAAGGAGATAAGTCATTATCGACTCGACCCATGAGATAGTTGGGCCTCCACGGGCAGCACACTCGGCTTAATGGCTATTGGGAGTCAGGCTCTCCCTGGAGTGTTACTTAGTGCAAAAAGGAGGTAGTATCGTGGTCATTTTCAATGGGTGCATGATGAGGAGGGAGTGTTGGGTGAAGGAGAGAAGCGATGTATTAGTGTCCTCACTGACGTGGATGGTTGGGGCGACGGTGCCAGATAGGTTCCAGATTGAAGGGTATGGGGGGACTGGAACAAGCAAGTTCTTTCACCATGGGATCCTAGAGAGAATAGGACAAACTACAATGATTATAATTGTAGTCTAGGGCTGGTGTGAGTGGGTGGTGGGATCTTGCTTCCCATTTGTCACTCCGGCTCTTCTTCTGACAATGAATTTCTACCATGCATCTCCAGTTAGGTAGAGAACATGGGCTGTGGCTCTTCCCTGGGAGTGGTTGGTCTACCTTCATGACCTGCAACGTGCCACCAAGCTCGCTAGTAGAAAGTGTGGAGGTGCATGGGAATTTCACCAGGAAATCTGAGGAATTCGATGCACAGGAGGTAATCCATGTTTTTTTTGTTTTGTTTAGATTCAATTATTGTGGTTCGTTTCTCAGGGTAGCAAGGTTCATCTAACAGAGAGAAGAGGAGTTAGTTTCATGCGCGACTCTAAAGTCATGCATGTAAAGGAGAATCTGGTCATTGTATGGAGAATTTTATGCCATGGGACATACCTAGATTGGGCTCGGAGTTGATTGAGAACCGCCACTATGATGCAGACACAAACATGTCCCCATATCACTCCCAAGGCCACATAGAGTTCCTCACAACCTTGGAAACCATATTGGCTCAACTAAACACTCTCCATTTGAGCATGAAAACTCTGAGGGAGCATCGCTATGACAATCAGAATGAATTGGTCTCCTACATCAATGACCTCCAACACATGCAAAATGAACTGTTGGACTCTCTAGATTATCTTCAGTGGTAGCTTTGGAAAATAAAATGACCACCTTCGTGCATTGTAGACCCGGGTAGAGCATATTGACTACTGCACTTATGAGAGGGAAATGCTATTTGTAGCCCCGACACCATTCCCCACAACCATCCTCTGTAATCTGCAATTCTCATAAATTCTCTTCTTCTGCTACTTTTGTTTCGGAAATAACCAAAGACACAAGTTGTCTTGGTTTCCTTAGAGTCTCAATCTTGTTAAGAAAAACTCTCTTGTTAGCGTTTAAGCTTGTTATTTTGCAGGTTGTGGTAGCAATGATGTATAAAGTTCAACTGTTGATGTGCAATGTTTTTGAAATTTTGATAATATAATACATTTACTTGACCGAAAAAATAAATTAGTACAACAACCATGAAAAGTGGTAGAGACAATAGTTTGTCCTACATTTTATTTATGCATGACGAATGCACATCTGATATTATGATATAATATCATAGAATGTTACCTATTATCACAGTTCACTACTTGTGAAAAACAAGGAGTAGAAAAATAAGGTATTAGATAATTAACTTTTATTTCCATGACATAAATTAAATTAAACGAAATTTAAAATTTCATGTCTTTAAATTTTAAACAAAAAACATTGGATGGGATCCATATCACTTGGGACACCTAGTGGGTAAGGGTGCAAAAGGGGGTTTATTATTATTATTGATATACTATGTTGGTGTTTTTGACTTTCTTGGGTACATTCTAATAATTTTTTTGGGTCTCGGTTGATTATCCTTTTGTGGGATGAATGAATTAGAATGGAAATCAGTACTCTAGCATCTATGGAAACATGTTAGAGAATGAGCTTGAAATGAAGACACTAGTACATTTTATTCCGGAACTAATTCATCACTCAATCTAAAGTGCAAGGGAAGCACTTTAGTACTAAAATGGCTATAATGAAAACGAAAGAAGAAATTCAAGATCAACTTCGTTCCCATCTTTAGGAAAGATGGATATGAGAAAACATTGGGGATGACGTTTACTTCGAGGGGGAGAAGATGTAACTCCATTATGTCTCTATTTTTTAGATATGACTATTTTTACACTATTAAATTATTATGGATTGAATGGCTATGGAATCCATGTTGGAACCTAGGTGACAATATAATTATATGTTAATTTATTAAATTAATAAATGATATTGATTTTGAACATTCAAGAAAGAGAACTAGAATGTTAAATACTTCTTTCCAACTTATGGAAAAAATTGAAAAGTGGTTAAATTCCACATGTTGGACCTTCCCCAAAAGTCTCCTAAAAGTCCATATGAGAAAATCATTAAAAATATTAACATAATCAGGGAATTATTTTAATCTCATAATTGCATAGAAATAGTAAGTGGGGTAAAAGTTGGAATAAAGCACAATGGGAGAGAAAATAATGCTTTAAATTAAAGGAAAAGAATATTTCTCGAAAGAAAAAACTGAAAGAAAATGGCCTAGGAAAAGGGAGGGCTTACTTTAAATAAAGACACTTCTAAGAACATGATGGGAATAAATCTTCAAAATAAACCACTTAGGAATTTAAGAGGTGGTTGACTCCTAAAGGGAATAATGAGTTTGCTTGAAGGGGACTATTGGAGATAATTAATAGTTTGGTTGAACATTATCTATTCTTGAATATTCCCCATGTATTTGGTTTAAGATTAGATGAAATTTTGTTCCTACACTATGGACAACACTAACTTATATATTGTTATGAATTGATCGAGTAAAAGTATTGTTAGCTTGCATGTAGAAGTTACTATGAAGATCTATGGAACTATTCTATGATATTAAATTGGTTTTATCTATGCACAAAGATATCATAGTTTTATAATAATTTTTGTAGATATAATTAGTTTTTCCTCTATAAGTTATGTTTTTATATAAAGCTAACATTTGTACAAATAAAGAATGAGATTATTAACTAAGGAATATTATATAGTTTATGTACAAATTCAATGATTTGTAAAATCAGTAGATGCATGAAATTCTCAATCTTTGAATATATAATTCGTGTTTATAAATAGTTTAGTTGAAAAAAAACATATGTATTGATCATTTATTCCAATTTCATGTTTGATTGTTTATTTTAATTGTGTGCAGGTTGGAATTATAAGCTAATGATTACTCTTAGATATTAACCAATTGAGATAGTTTATATAGTTTGTTGCATAGAAAAGAAAGAGGATATCTACGTGGTATAAATTCTTGCATTCATTAAATGGGAGATGAGATTTAGAAGAAGATTGAATTATTTATGAAAATTGACACTTGGAATAACTCCTATCTAAAGATATAGACAGATTATATGTATGAGAATGCATTCCTCGATTATGCGTTGTCAATCGATGTAAACCATAAGTACGATTTAACAATAATAGAAGTATATTCAATATTTATGAGTAAAAGATGTAGAAACACATATAAACAAGGGAAGCTGCGAGGCAGCAAGTCCCTGCATCAAGTTAAAACTAGTGATTCAATATCAATTCCGGCTGAGTACACGTAAGACAAAAAGAAGATCATTCTCACTGGTTTCGGCACATTAAAATACTTGTATAATTTGAAATGACGAGAACACCATCTGATGGGATGCAAAACCTTGAAAATAAGCATTTCTTATGAGAGACTGTAACATGTGAAGAATACAAGACAAGCACGAATGCTAACAATTAAGACATTATGCCTATGAAGCAGACTGATACTCTTTTCAGAAAGTTTTCATATATATAGGAAAAACGAAACTGGAATACTGGCATCAATGATACATTTATCAGTCCTGAGTTTAGATTCTTTAGATTCAAGGAGCGCTGTTATTTCCAATCAGGGCAGTCTGCAGTGCCTCTCCTTTGTCAGCTTGATATGCTAGTTTTGTAATCATCGGCATCCCAGCAGAGACGATAAAAGCATAAAAAATGAGAGTTTCAGCACCATGGCAGATCCAAATGCATATTTGAAGCATCCGTCGTAGACCTGTAACAGACAAGGAAGCGGGGAATTAAGACAACGCGTAAAATAATGCAAAAATAGGCGTGAGATTCAGAATTTTGACTATCTCTCCACAAAGATGTGAGCTGTAACTCAAACATACTCCATAATCATGCCAAGTACTTGTTGTAGAATCATATGCTCCTCGTTCGAGATGTTATTGTTTTCTTGGTTTCTTTTTTCTTTGTGTTTCTACTTTTACGATGTCGATAATCAGAAGAGTCATGAGAACAAGTGCTAAGAGAAACAATGCCGCCAGTTGAGTAAGTTGGCTTATGCTAATGGATTCCATGTAATGTGAAGCAGAGAGATGTATGTCAATATCTAGGTGCAGAAGGTGGTTTTCTTTTGTAAGCGAGAAATTAGGCATTGCTTTTGCCAATTTATAAAAGAGTTCAATGTGTTTGCAAGCTGGTTTTAAGTGTGAATGGAACTGGGTTTTGAGAATATTTTACTGTACAACCAAATAAGGAAAGCCATGCAAGATCGCAAGAGTTGAATGCGGGATAAATTCCTGACACGTGCAGAAGTAAGTACATATACGGATTGATTTGGAATGGAGCTGAAATACTTGAAGATCAGATCGGAGGGGATATAATCCAATATGAGGAGCATTTATTGGAGGAGGCCAGTATTTAATGATCGCCATAAAACAAAAAACTTACGTTAAGTGAGCAATCGGTGCAATTAAGCGATCTATCTGACATCGGAAGCAGATGGCATATGAAATGATGTATGTGACGGCAAAAGTAAATGGGAAATTAGGTGATGTATCTGACATCAGGGGCAGATCTCAAATGAAATCTTAGTGTTAGATTGGGTCCAAGCTATTCTAATAAACAATTGGTAGACAGGACAAGTCAATTGGCTAGACAGGACAAGTAATGAGTGTATGAAAGACATGTTCAGAGAACAGGTATAATTAAAGCCCTTTCTTATAAAGCACACTACGTAATACTAGCTATATTCTATTTTATTGTGCCTCCATGTATAAGACTCTAATGCAGATGACTGAACTACTTACTTATGCAGGTATCATGGTTTCTAATATACAGATGGTCATTTTTGCAACTGCTCTCTGAGCACTGGCAAGCTAAGAGACAGATTGATACTTGTAATTTGCTCATTTCTACAAATAAAACTATAATGACTTTCGTGACATTGTGATTCCTTTATAAAGAGTAAAATTTAAGCTTCCAAAGAGACCTTGTAGCTGTTTGCATTCCATCAACGTCTCAATTCAATTATAATGAGAATATATAAGGTAATGATCCTCAAGAACGTAGTCATTATATGTAGCCCATAATCACATGTCATTCCACAAATAATTTTTAAATACACCTTAATACTCTAGTCCTGGTAGTTTATCCCATACTAAAAGGTCATTATTTTAGATAAATTGGCCCTAATTTAATCCCCACACTTGCCATTTTACCTGCCAACCTATCTTGCCCCTTCTGACATCATCCCGTTTTAATTATGTGAACAGTGATACAAGCTCCCTACTTCCTCAAGAAAATCTTGGAGCTTTCAATTTTAATACAGTTTCCAGCCATTAATAAAATCGCTCAAACTTGACAGCTTTCTAGCATTCAGCCTACAGATGGTCCTTGCATCACTATAATCTTTGCTTCATAGTTAGTTGCCTAACCGATTCCTAAAGCATAATGGTAAATTCACTTATCTCCTCCTTCCTAATTGTCCCCACTACAGCATTGCCTAGTTACCTTTGGCTGCCTCATTTTTAAACACGCCGACCTTTCAGGGATTGATTACAAAATTGGCCAGTCTTTTCCTGCCTTTCAACAGTGAAGGAAATTCTTCAATACTAAAATAGACTCCAAAGGGATATCGTAATTAATCCCATGTTTATAAACCCACACCAATGCACTGAGTTAAGCCTACCAATTCTACTACCTAATCAAAAGTTAAGCCTTAAAATCTGACCAACAAGAGCCTTTGCAAACACGATACTAATCTGTAATGAATAAAAAATCTAATCAACTGATCAGTGATATATCGGGTTATCACAAATCCAAAATGCTGATTATATACAAAAATATGTTGTTAGTCATGAAAAATAATTGACTACCTACCCCTAACCCTAGCCAGAGATTGAAATCACAGTTTAATAACCCCTGATAAGTGTAACGTGCTACTAACTCCTCAAGTAGCCAATAACCACAAGAGCATTTTGATGTCCTTTATTAACCTCTCTGTCTATCATATTGGGACCCTTGCAATAGATATGGATTCATAAAAAACTTGTGCTTTTCAATTCTATATTGCCCTTCTACCGGCTGAGCTACAGAACCAGTACTACCAAGAATGATGCTAGATTTCACCTTAAATGACATTTGTATTACTATAAAATGTTGGTGATGGATTCCACTCTTGCAGATTTGCCAATTGTGTCAACAGAAAGAGAACTTTGCTGTATAAAATATACAGCACAGAGCTGGCAACCTTAATTGAAGCAGCCTCTTCATAAAAATATTTTAGCAGATGCACACATATAAGCTACAAAAAAAGGAAGTTGTAGTTGGCAGGGAATTTCTGTACCAAATCTTAAGGGACTTTCATGTAAGGTTTATTGCCTTTTACATAGAAACGAAGTATTCAAGAAATGGACACAAAGAAGAAAATCATACTCAAGAAATAGACACAAAGAAGAAAATGATCTGCACATTTATAGTTTTGTTGAGGCTCACATTTAAAGAGAAAAATCTTAGCCTATATTTATTTTAATGTTTTGGTTCATTTCAGTTTTCTGACCTTTAAAGAAACCTAAGTTTAACAACAAACGTTGGGATCGTTCAATTTCAGGAAGATAAAGAGACGTCAGAAGCCCAAAGAGATTCAATTTTCAATAAAAACGAAACCTTTGAGGGCCTAACATTATAGTTTTTTTTTTAGTTCAGGGGACTAAAGTAGTTTGCCTATATAAAACCATATATCCCTTGACCAAATGTACAATCAACTTGTGAAAGAAAATGATCTGCACGCTTATAGTTTTGTAGAAGCTCATATTTGGAGAGAAGATTCTTAGTCTATATTTATTTTAATGCTTTGGTTCATTTTAATTTCTAACATTTAAAGTCATAGAATACTCTAGCATGCCACAGGAGAGCCGAAACATAAGTTTAACAAAATAAGCTCGCCCTAAAAGAAATTGTTAAGTTGACATTTTCCCAGGAAGAAGTTTGAGATTTACCGTTTTGGGGTCCTTGGACATTGATTTACCCTGCCCTTTTCAGAAGCAGCTTTAGGAGCTTGCCTTCGTCTTTGTCTGCCATTGCCATGTGCCATTGCCATGGCCAGTTGCTCCTCTTTTTTGTTCAGGTTTATCTTCTTTGAACTTTTTTGTAAAAGACTTTGGTCGAGGTTGCAGAGAATTATTCTCTTTATTAGCTTGATTGGATGGGAAGAATTCAGCATCCACTGATTCTATAGGCTCTGTGCCATTAGTTTTTGTGTCCTCAGAAAATTCATGGGTGTGTGGCTTGGCCGCATCACCATTACTGCAATTCCTGCAACTTAGACATTGTTAGGATCATGTACGTAAACCATGTTTAACATGCATCCACAGGAAAAACAAGGGCTAAATTGCTAATTGATACATGTTTTTATGTTATTAAGTGAATTCAACTTGTTTACTTAGAATAGCAACCTAACTGGTGACTTTTAAGTACCCAGCAGGGTACAAGAAGTTTCCTATTAAAACCCTATAAGGGATCAGACTGAATTTGATCAAAACAAATGGTAACTCAATGATGATATTCTCGGTTGCTTGAAATGGAATACATATAGCAGTTTTGTCAGTTCATTACCTTTTACAATATGTCAGTTTGATGCTACTGGCTTCGGTGCCTTCTGCATCGTCAAAATGCTTTCTGACCCCATAGGAAGTTCTGCAGCGTTTGTGATGTTAGAAAGATACATATGCCAATGTACTAAACCTAATACATTACCAAGAAAATAAAATCTTTATTGCTAGCCCCAAATACTTGACTTTCGATTCGAAATTAGCACCAGGTGAAAATGAGTTTTCCAGGTACTATAAATCTACAATTCACGTTATGGAAAACTCTATTAAAAAAAAATAGTGCCAAAACAGAAATATATTCACCTGCCTAACTCACACTGCCAATCCATGAACTTCTCGCTTTCCATCAGTAATCGATGGTTTGGCTGAGAAAAGTGGCCAGACAAAGGAATTAAGAATATTTTTGGCAAAAAGATTTATTTGCAGCTTGCCACCTGTGATAAAAATAAAGTCAGATCAGCAAACAGAATAAACCCAGTCCAAATTTTTCAAGAAGAGTTTTGAGAGGTAAAACAAATGGCAAGGCTAACATCATGCATTACCCAGAGTTAAACTGAATACTATATGCAGAAATGAAGTTAGTAATTCGTACTTACCAGAACACAGAGATGACCATTACCAGAACACAGAGATGACCATTATTGTTTGCATCAGTTTTCAGAACATTGTACCCTTTGAAGCTCTTTCCTGTGCAAAAGTGAAAAATCAGAAATTTATAAATTTTTGAAATTTTAATTTATCGCAGCAGACTCACCTGCAGCAAGGTCCCATAACTTGATCTGGCTATCAAACTCGGTATTTCCAGGATAATAGAAACCGAAATACTATTCAGAGTCTCATATTGACCCATGATAGCTGGTTAAGCTAAATAACTTCCTTAAAAACACCCAGAGACATTCAGAATGGTGGCCAAATGGCAAAACAACTGAATTTGCCCTACTTGACATGCCTATGATACCGATGATGATGTCCTCTTGAAGTCTAGTAGTGTCAGTTGAGGTTTCGAAAGAATTGTCATCTGGCATGCCCAAGAACTCCCAAGAGTGTGTTGTATGGAGCTTTCTCAGCTTGTTGGGAAATACAGAAACAACTTCAGGCATCTCTGCAACTCAGAAGGATGCTATAAAGATAAATATATGTATGAATTTAAACAAAAAGGATATTGGGAAAACAACGACTTCGCCTTTTTTTTAGTTAATGCAAAAACATAGACATATTAGTTCAAGAAATCGAGTAAAAACTGGTTTAGTTCATCAATTCTTGGGTATCTGATATTTGGGCCGCAAAACCTCTAAATCCATGTCGGTAGCTGTAAACCATAGATAACTTGGCTTTCTCCATGCTGTAGGTAGAGCAGAGTGTAATAAAGATTTTACAGTTCAATGACCAAGATAGCAGTCATTTTACAGTTCATACTAAATATTCTAAAAAATGCTATATTAACAGCTTCCCTCAAATTGAGAGGTCTTTGCATTAAGTTAACATATCTGAAAGAGGAAATATTTGTGGTACCAACCTGCCATCATGGACAGCAGCAAGAATCTCATGATTCTGGAGTGAGGTTATCTCTGGGTCATCATGCACTTTACTCCCCATGTATACATTATAAACCTGCAATATCCAGCAGTGTGCACGGAATCAAAGAAAAAACAAATTCACAAACATCTTCATATAAAACAATGAAGCATGCATATTCTAACTTTAAGCCCAGCGCAGTTCTGTGCCATAAGAACTTCAATTGGTCATGTGCTAGCAGAAATGCCATTCAACATAACATCACTGAGGCACTGATGCATTATACAAATAACTTAAAGATACTACTGAAAATCCTAATAGTTTCCTTTTTTTCAGAGATGACCGAAGAGGTTCTTGGCAAACTATGATCCTAAAAAATTTGTCACTCATGACGACGACATAAAGAATTTCTACCTATCCTTATGTCTGATGAATGTACAACACGAGGATGTGGTCTGCAAGCTGTTTCCTTATACCTTTGAGAAAAAAGCATCCACATGGTACTATAATCTACTTGCTGCTTCAATAGCTGGTTGGGATGCCTTTGAGAGGGCTTTTCTTAGAAAATTTGATGAGGGAAAATCAGCTTTTGCTCTTCTCAAGCAACTTAACCTGATCAAGATGGAGAAGAAGGAAAAGGTGGAGGATTTCAATCAACATTTCACGACTTCGCGGAATAAGATCTCCAGAGACTCACTTTGTCAATCCCTTGGCCATAGAGTATTACACTTCAGCCTTAAACCCATGCCTTTGAGAGGGCTTTTCTTAGAAAATTTGATGAAGGGAAATCAGCTTTTTCTCTTCTCAAGCAAGTTAACCTGATCAAGATGGAGAAGAAGGAAAAGGTGGAGGATTTCAATCAACATTTCACGACTTCGTGGAATAAGATCTCCAGAGACTCACTTTGTCAATCCCTTGGCCATAGAGTATTACACTTCAGCCTTAAACCCATCTATAGCACTCTTATAATTACTATTATTCAGAGTTTGATCAAATATATCAAAGACAAGTAACTGACACACCTATTTTCTGTTACAGTGTATTAAAACGAAAAACCAAAACACACATATATATAGACTGAACTGCACCCAAGACAAATAATAGAATCTCAAACTAATTGCTAATACCCATTTTCCATTGAGCAGCCCACACATGCAACAAATTAGAGATAGGTCACAATTGAAGATATGGGTTTTGCTCAGTAAGAAAAGTCATTTTACATTCAATATGGACCAAAAGTGACCGTGGTTTTATTGCATGCAGAAAACGGAAATCTGAAAACATGCAGATGATGATGACAAATTGGATGAAGTTATAATCAGAGATTCTTGGGACCGTAACAGAAAGTTGCTTCATTAAAGCAGCCAAACTTTCTGCAACATGAAGGACAAATGCAGACATCATCAAACCCACAAAAGGACAATGCTGAAGCATAATTTAAAGAAAAGACAAAAACCGCCATGATAATCCATAACTGCTTCTTTTTCTAAACCATGATAATCCATAACTGCTTCTTTTTCTAAACCATGAAGAAATTTCCAAGGGAGCAAAGAAGAGCACAAACCAGATGGGCCAGGTCTCTGTCAAAGAAGCTGTAAGAAAACTTACATATGCAAAAGCCCCTTTTTACCCAAGTATTGCATTCCAAAAATTAGTTAAGTAAACAAATTAGATGTATGAGGCCCATGGAAATTTAACCTGAGCAGTTTCAATTAACTCACTGTAAACAATAAATCTCACCTGTGTCTGGAAGGCAGTAATCTGGTAATAATGGGGAACATATCGCTGCAATAGCAGTTGGGCTCGATGCGTTGGTCAGGTTCACCGCTAGACATAGTCGGAGAGACGTATTTCCTGCCAAGTAGAACCGAAGAAACAAAGTCCAATTGCCAGAATGCAACCCCAACGGAGTTAGGGTTTTGCAGAGCGATATTCGGGGGGCATCTCCGAGCAGAATGACCAAACGAGGAACGTAGGTCACCGGGTGGTTAGCCATAGTTCCATGGTGGACCGCTGGATCACGCCTCTCAGATCAACGGTCGTGGGAGAGACCACTTAGCAACTGGAAGGGTGAACGCCTGGCAGCTGACGGCATTAGATAGCTCAACACAAATCACCAAGAATAATATTTAAACCATAGTGTATCAACCGTAATCCGCACTCAAAGAAGATAACATTAAATGTTGCAAATTAATGCTAAGGGAAACATAGCATTACTTCATGCAGGTGTCAAGTTGTTTTAATTACTTGTACCTCTCCCAACTTTTTCCTAACTTTTGAGTCTGTATGCCTCGGTTTGAGGCCAAATAAGACGATGAATCTTTTGAATCCTTTGATTGGTTAAAAATAAATATTTGATTTCGTTCCGTTTTAAAAAATAAAAAGTATTTCATTAATATAAACGAACTTTGCTTAAAATGGGAAAACAAGCATTGGTTTGAGTGTCCGACCTTTTAGAAATTTAACAAAGATATGTTAAATCGTTTCTATCCCTACCAGAATTATAAATTTATGTTTGTAACTCTAACTAGGTTTTCGATTAACCACAAGATATTTTTGCATGAATGAAATTATAGAAAAGAAATGTTTTGTACTGGTTATGAATATACCTAGGTGAATCAAATCGAAATTTAGTCCATTTGTAATCCTCAATATCACGTATCAAACTTATAATATGTATGCAAGGTGAAAGAGGATGACAATCATTATTGTATAAGACGAATATCTCATAGATAAATGTAAGTTAGTAATAAGGGAATATTGATATCAAGAATAGGAGATAAATAAACACTTAGTGAAAGTGAGACATCCCTTATTGAATATAAAAAAAAGGGTATTCAATGATTACTAAAATATTAAGGTGGAGCTCGTATTTCCAAAGGAACCATGAATTATATAAACAATAAACAACAATCATACTATTACCTTAATGCATATATATATATATATGTTATAAATAATACATATAAATAGTCGAATACCAAACCGATGAGATAAACCAGTTGGAATTCCAGTAAGGCTTACTAGGGATCAACTTTCTTAATTTCTATATAACATAAATGCAACTCCAAGGACAGATACATTGTAAGACGGACAACTAGTCCATAACGAATTTGTAAACGAATTCTATCGAATTAATAATGTACAAGAGGCACATAAAATAAGTATTTATAACCACTATTTAATGGTAAACATAACTATAGAAAACCATAATACTTTGTCTCTTTATGAGACAATCCAAGAGAGTATATACAAAGGAATCATACATAGCGAAAATGAACTGATTTACCTATTATGTATATATCAATTCACATCCAGATCAGAGTTTATTCTTGTATCAACGAGGTCCCGGGTCAAATTTTCAGTAATAATTTAAAAATCTGATAACCATAACTCGAATTGAAACCATATTAGCGTAAGCACAGTAAAAACTATATAAATTTTACGAAACTCTGGTTAGGTTTGAAAAACACTATTCGAAGTTGATAAGTCGTATCTTATGCATCCAGAGGATCAGAACTTGTAGGAAGTTCATTTGTAACACAGGGACAAAAAATTCAAACTATTGAAAAATAGGTTGAACTCTCGTGATAAATTTTATTCGTTGCACCCAAAAAAATTCCTGCAACCACAAGTAATCAATTGGAGTTAGAAACCCTGAGTGGTGAAAGAAAGAAAGGGAAATTTATAGTGTGAAAATAATAAAAAAGAACTATACAATACCTTCGAGAAGCCAAATATAATTGTCACTCCAACCTTATTTGCATCATACCATATGAGGTTTAGTGCAGTAAATATAGAAAAAAAATGTCGAAAGAAACTGTAGAAGCTAGTGAAAGTGATTTAGCTAGGGTTTAGTTACAAACCCAAGTACCAACTCAAAATCATAACACAAGAGAAAAATGGAAATGACCTCTTTAGAGTGGTCGTAGCCAAATGGGTCTAAACTCTCAACCGAAATTTATAATAAAGAAATACCCAAGTTCTCCATCATAGAAATATGGAACATATAGGAGTCGTGGCTAAATAAAACATAAATTTTACGAAACCGTCTCTTTATATTCTATAACTAGAGTGGTTCAATGAAAGAAATTAGTTAGGAAATGGGAATTTACCCGTGTTGTCACCTAAGCCATCATTCAAAATAACATTCAATAGAGTGTGAAAGCGAGACAAGGGTTTGTTAGAACCCAAATTAATTTTTCAACTGATGATATATAAAAAAATGTTTAACTGGTATTGTCACAAAAATCCTATAAAATTACCTCTGTAGTATTATGCGAAACAAAAAAAACAAACTGGAATTCAAACCCTTTATCCACTAAGAACTCACAACTTTTATTCGAAATGCATAATGGAAATATTAAGATTGCTTTGGTTCTGTAAGACACGCAAGTTATTTAAGCGTAGTGGCAATGGAGAAGTGATAAATGGAAAGAAATAAATAATATTTACTAATACCGCCAACCATTATACATGTGTAAGTCTCTGAGGTTCCTCGCGGAGATGACGCGAAACTTTTTTAAGAAGTTACAGGTGTAAGGAAGGCCAAATGACCATCAAATCAAACAATAGCATTGATACCATGAAAGCCCTTAGATCGGTGCTCTGTTAAATGTCAAAGCCAAAGGAAAGTTGAATAGATGAGGGAGTCTTAGTGTATACCGGTGGATTTTGTTCCAACAAAATATCATCCTTTCAATGACCCAAATTTAATTTCCAATGTTGAAACAAATAGGTGCAAATTTCACATGATATGACGTGGGAAGGGGGTGCATGGTTGATTCTAGAGTTTCCAATTGTTCATCAGTTGCCAACGCTAAACCAAGGGTGGGTCTAACTATCCCACATCCGCTCCATATTTCAAGAGTTCAAATTATTAAGGAACCTTGAATAATGGATTGGATACAAGCTCAAATGAATATGAGAGATAGACCATAATGATTATATGGTATGTGGCTCGAGACTATGCTATATTGTTAGTTGAAATGTTTAATATGTATCTATCCCCATATGAATATTTTATATTCGGAACCTGATACAATGAAAAGGAAACATTTAATGAGGATAATATAATGATGATAATGGAAATCAATTTTAAAATTAAAATATTTATACAAGTCAAAGTTCCAAATTACTATATTCCACTATTTAAGTTATATGAAAACTTAAAATAGATCAGCTAAGATTAGAAATTCTATTAGTTAGCTAAATCTAACATTAAAAGAAATTAATTAGGTGTGGAACTTAGGTATGTTACACTTAACCTCATCATACTCTATCGTTACCTTTGTATAGAATGTATCATATATTTCCCATAACACACGTGGATATTATTTGTCATCCTCGAGATCCCTCCTCATAAGGAATTAGGATTTTACAAATATTATAACCATCACTTATATTTAGAACCCTATTCCACTATTTAAGTTATATGAAAACTTAAAATAGATGAGCTAAGATTAGAAATTCTATTAGTTAGCTAAATCTAGCATTAAAAAAAATTAATTAGGTGTGGAACTTAGGTATGTTACACTTAACCTGATCATACTCTATCATTCCCTTTGTATAAAATGTATCATATATTTCCCATAATACACATGGATATTATTTGTCATCCTCGAGATCGCTCCTCATAAGGAATTAGGATTTTACAAATATTATAACCATCACTTATATTTAGAACCCTATACTAGCATTTAGTCTTCCTCCTTTACACTATACATCTTAAGTCATTACATTAATTTATTGTTTGTTCCTTATGCTTTGATTTATAGACACACATCTCCTATTTCATATGGGTCCACATGCCTATGTGCTCTATGTCACGAGGTGTTAGAAAATTATACATTATAGAGGAATGGAACACATAAAATATTGTATAAATATAAACAAAAGAAAAACATAAAAACAAGAGAGACACAAATATACGTGGTTGACCCAATTTGCGCTACGTCCACAGAGAAATAGCCACTCATTCCTTTTATATTATCTAGCAAAATAAAGAGATACGACGTACAACAAATCCATTGTAATTCCCTATTCACTCTCAATCTCCTCTCTCTCCTTGCTCAAAATATAGATCTACATAGATCCAATACAATTCCCTCATATATAACGAGGGATTTGTTTCTAGGGAAAAAAACCCTAAATTAAACATAACTTCTACCGTTAGATTTTTTCCTAATGAACGACCAATATTGACTACAAAATTACAACATTTTACAAGGAAATTTTACATTTGTTTTTAGGTTCGAGGGCACCCCCCCTGCAACCCCCTCGTACTACACATTTACGGGCACCATTACCACCACATTAAGAACTAGGGTCCAATGTGGCAATACCTCTAAATAAAGGAGATAATCAGGCTCCACACCCAATAATGTCCCACTTGGAGACTAATTATAACAACTCCACTGCTACTTCATTTGTTGGAAAATGACTCCACTTTCGACCTAGATATTTCTCATCTTCATCATCATAGATGAGGACCAACTGAAACTGAGCAAAATCTTAGTTTCTCCCTGGTTACAACATTTGTTAACATATCTGCAGGATTCTAGCTAGTGTGTATCTTTTTCAGCTTCAACTATCCATCTTTCAACACTCACCATATGAAATGTTACTTGAGATGTATATGTTTAGTCCTGGAATGAAATACAAAGTTCTTTGCAAGATGTATGGAAGTTTGGTTGTCACTGTATAACCTTCCAAACTCCTTCTTCTTACCCAATTCATCCAGAAAACTTTGTAACCAAATCATTTCTTTACTAGCCTCTATAGCAACAACATCCTCTACTTCTGTTGTTGAGAGTGAAACAATACTTTGGAGTTTTGAAACCCAACTAACAGTTGCTCCACCTACAAAAGACACATACTCTATGGTGCTCATCCTGTTATCTCTATCACCCACCATATATGCATGAGCATATCCTTGTAGAGCAACATTTGGACCACCAAAGCATAATGTTTGATTTCTGGTAACTCTCAAATACCTGAGAATCCACTTCACCACTATCCAATGTTCATTTCCTTGATCGTTCATGTACATGTTCATAACTCCCACTGCATGTGAAATATCAGGCCTTATGCCGCACATTTCATACATTAAGCTTCCAACTGTTGATCCATATGGAACTTTAGAGATATAAGTCATTTATTCTTGAGTGTTTGGACACACCTCCTTGTTTAGTTTGAAGTGTCTAGCGAAAGGTATCCTAACTGGTTTTGCATTCTACAAATTAAATATTTTCAACACCTTTTGTATGTAATCACTCTAAGACAATGTTAATTTTTGATTCTTCGTGTCTCTAGTTATTCTCATACCAAGGATTTGTTTTGCATCACCTAAATCCTTCACTACAACTAAGTTTGCCAATTTTCTTTTGAGCATATTTATTTCCTTCATGTTAGGACATGCAACAAGCATGTAATCTACACATAATAACAATATAATATAGCTGTCGACATTTTTCCTTTTGAGATAAACAAAATGATCAAAGTGACATCTAGTATAACCTTGTTCAGAGATAAATTAGTCAAATTTTAGATACCATTGCCTTGGAGCCTGTTTTAAGTCATACAAGCTCTTCTTGAACCTGCACACTAGTTTCTCCTTCCCTTTTACATCATATTCTTGTGGTTGTTGCATATATATCTCTTCCTTCAAATCCTGATGGAGAAAGGTTGTATTTACATCTAACTACTCAAGAGGAAAATATTCAGTTGCTACTAGACTTAAAATAGTTCTGATTGATATCATTTTAACAATAGGAGAAAGTATGCGATCAAAGTCAATACCATTTTTATGTGAAAACCGCTTCACCACAAGTCTTGATTTACACCTTTTTCTACCTCCATATTCTTCCTTCAGCGTATGAGCCCATTTATACTACAATGTTGTTTTACCTGTAGGATACCTGACTAAGTCCCAAGTCTGGTTATGTGCTAAGGAGGCTATCCCTTCTTTGATGGCTTTCTCCCACTTCTTCCTGGTTTCTACCTACACTACTTCTTCATAACATTCGAGTTCACCAGAATCAGTCAACAATACATAATATAATGAAAGAGAGTATTGTTCAGGTGGTATACTTATCCCGGTAGATATTCTAAAACTAATTTCAGGTGTTTGAGGTTCTTATGGTTGTTGTTGTTCTTCTTGCTATTGATCATTATGATTTGCAGGCACCTTCACTTTTTTTGTGATCTCATCAAGCACTGTGTATTCTATGTTTTCTTTTTCCTCTTTTTTTTCATGTATATGATCCTTATACAAAACATGTTCACTAAATATGACATCTCTGCTAATAATTATCTGTTGTTTTCATAATCATAAAAGCGATAATCAAAATAATTAACAGCATATCTAATAGAGGTACATTTCTTTGATTTTTCCTCAAGCTTTATTCTATTTTCTTTATTAATGTGGACAAAGGCTTCACAACCAAAAGTATTTAAAAATGAGTAGTTTACCCTTTTACCTATCGATGCCTCCTATGGAATACCACCATCCAAGGAACCTAAAGGCCCCATGTTTATTAGATAAATAGTAGTATACACAACATCTGCCAAAAATTTTAAAGGCAATCCTGCATGCAATCTGATGCACCTTGCACACTCCATGATTGTCCTGTTCATCCTTTCCAACACACCATTTTCTTGTGTTGTTCTTGGAACTGACTTCTCTCTGCGAATTCCATTCTCTAAATAGTACCTATCAAACTCTTTGTTGAAGTATTCACCTCCATTGTCTGATATGAGACACTTCTACCTTTGTCCTTTCTTATTTTAAACCAAAGCTTCTCATTTGTTGAAAGTTTCAAATACATCAGATTTATTTCGAATACAATAAATCCAAATTTTTGTGGTTGCATCATCAATAAATGTAACATAGTAATGAGAGCCACCGAGAGATGATAACTGAGCAAGTCCCTGTACATCTATATGAAGAAGCTCTACTTTTTCACTCTTCTTTTCTTTCCCAACTCTCAGGAATCTTACTCTCTTCCATTTTCTGTAAACACAATTCCAATAGAATTTCAAATCAAGATGCTTCAAACCTAGTAACAAATTTCTGAAGTGAATAATTTGCATGCCCTTCTCACTCATGTGCCCGAGACAATCATGCCACAATGTCGTATCTGCTCCCGCAGAGGCTAAATAATTAAAATAATTACAAGTTCCTTTGCCTAAATATAATACACTAACCTTTTCTTATTTTTCTATTACCAAGGCTCCTTTAGTGACCTTCTAGTTTTATCTATACAAGTGGTTACATAGACTTCACCTCCAAACTGCCCTATTGACATTATATTTTTGTTCAGATATGGAACATGCCTTAACTCCTCCAATAGCCATTGATTTCCATTCTTCTCTTTTATGAAAATTGTACCCATTGCAATGATTTTATAGGGTTTATCATCACCCAATTAAACTTCTCCAAAATCTCCTTGAACATAATCATGAAAATGTTTCATATCAGTTGTGACATGGAATGAGGCCCCTAAATGTACCACCCAAGCATCAATGATACTTCCTATCAAAAGAATCAAAGCATGTTGCAACACATCACCTCTCACATTCCCTTCATGCTTGTTTTCTTGTTGCATGTCTCCCTTTTTTCCTTTCTAAGACTTGCATTATTTCTTCAGGTGTCCTTTCTTCCCAAATTTCCAACACATTATCCCCAATATGGACTTAGATATGCCTTTTCTTGACTTACTGTAATATCCTAGGCTCTTTCCTCTTTCCATTTTTCTTCCCCTAGTCTCTCTAGTCAAAGCATTACCTGATGTCTCACCAACGCTTGTCCATCACATTTCCTCGCTAAGGATTGCATCGACAACATCATCAAACTTTAAAGTACTAGATCCAGAGATAGAGTTACTGATGGCCATAACTAAACCATTCCAAATTTATGGAAATGAACATGGAAATAGCATAGTACGAACCTAATCATCAAAATTTACCCCTACAGAACTTAACTCGCTAGTAACTATATTAAATTCATTTCAATCATCAACAACAAATCCACCTTATTGCCTTTTCATATTAAATAAAATGTTCATAAGAAATACCTTATTTGATGTTGAGTGTTTTTCATATAGTTTGGCTAATGCCGATATTAAACCCTCTGTTGTCATTTCCTTTGAAATATTAAAAGCTATCAGCGCCGCTAGGCACAACCATATTATTCCAAGTGCCTTTCTGTCGAGAATATCCCATTTTGTGTATGTCATACTCATCGGCTTGTTTTTATTTCCATTCAATGGTAGGTACAGATCTTTTTAATACAAGTAATCTTCCATCTGCATCTTCCATAGCTAATAGTTTTGGCTATTAAATTTTTCAACCCTAAACCTACCCTTTTCCGCCATTTCTCCCACTCAAGCTAAGAACCCTTCTCTCGTGTGATTTTATTAGCTAAATAGACCTCTGGCGCTAATGCCAGTTTTTAGAAAATTAGATATTACATAGAAATTGAACACATAAAATATTGGAGAAATATAAACATATAAAAAACATAAAAACGAGACACATATATACGTGGTTCACCAAATTTGGGTTACGTCCACGAAGAAATAGCCAATCCTTCATTTTATATTATACACAAAATGAAGAGATACAAGCTACAATAGATATGCTGTAATTCCCTCTTTTCTCTCAATCTCATCTCTCTTCCTCGCTTAGAATACAGATCTACATAGACGCAATAAAATTCCCTCATATAAAGCAAGATCTTTCCTTCTAGGGGAGAAACTGCTAAATTAAACATAACTTCTACCATCAGATTTCCTCCTAATGAATGGACCAGATTGACTACGAAATTAAAACATTTTACAAGGAAATTTTACATATATTTTTAGCTTCAGGGGAACCCCTCCTCGGACCCCCCTGGCGGCACACATTTATAGGCGGTGTTGCCACCACATTACGAACTCGGGTCCAATGCGGCGATACCTCTGAATAAGGAAGATAATCAAGCTCCACACCCAACACGAGGTATACTCATTAGGTATATGCACCCCACCCCCCACATGCTTCTCATGTTCACTAACTAATATAGTTCAATGTAATCCAGAGGTGGTCATGAATTACACTATTTGGGCTAGAGATAATTACACCTTTGTTTTGATTTGTTCTCATTGCATCCTTTCGTCATTGTGGCTCTGATTATATGGAGATGGTATGGCTCTTACTTCTTCATTTCTATATATTATGTTAAACCAAGAGTTTCTTTATTTCATTCACATTTATTTGGCTTCCTTTGTTAGAGGGGTTTTGATTCCACTCACATAGATCTAGTAAGAAAACAGAGCTTATATTTCTAGGTATTTCTTGTCATGTCATGAACATTTCGATTTTCTTGTTTTCTTGACTTTTTTAGTTTAAGACACCAATTTTAATATTGTGCATGTCATGTTACTCTATAATTTTGTTATGGCAGGTTTGTGACCCCACCTCTCTTTTCCTTCTTTTTTCACTCTACATTGGTTCATTTATGCTACTTGTGACTCTAGGTAGGTTCCTTCAAGTACCCTTCTCTCTAGTGTAAACTTTCTACCCATTACATTTTCACTTTAGGTTTATTATAATTATTAATTGGAATGTTTTCAAACTAGTTTTCTTCCATTAGATATCCTCCAAAGGAATTCACTTCTGATCCAATTTCTCCATGGCAAGGTTCCTCACATGCTTTAGTGACTTCCTTCCATTATATTGAGTGTTGGGTTTTGAAAACCAAGGGTTTATTTGTTTAGATTAAATCTAGTTCCTATGCTAGAGGTTTTTCTTTTTCCTGCCATGGGTTTTTAATTATGTGTCATGGGTTTTCTTGTTTCTTATAGCTTACATAAGGCCATACTAAGAATTTTTGGCCGAAACTACTAGCTAAGCTTTTACTACCTTTTAAGGGATTTACACAATTCATATTTTTACAAATTTATTTTGCATTTGTGTTAGGTATTTAAGATATATTATTGGTTTTCCTTATTGTGTATATTAATTCTATAGGTAAGTGAGATAATCGTTGAAGTAATCTTTTAAACGTATTAAAATTCTCAACGTATTAAAATTCTCTCCAACTCATGTTGCTCGTATTAGATTACTTATTTTTTTTCCAATGTCATTGGTTCTCTGAATATATCAATAGTTTATATGTTACACGGTGATAAATATTCCTAGTCCCTGCAATATATTTTGAGCATTTCTTAAATTTATTTCATATTCTTCTCTATGAAGAAGAATACCCAAAATCTCTTCTTCAACCTTTTGTTGTAGGTTGGACATCATATGCATTTTTGAGCGACTTTTACTTTTTTTTGTTCTTCTTTTGAGATCGAGTGTATGTGCAACTTCATGGAATTTAGGTAAATTTTGGGACATGGATCATCAATTAGGGTTCTCTCGTGAACCTTAGTAGGTACTTTTTTTTAAGAATTTCAATTCGGTTGCTACGAGTTGTGCCATCGCATTGTAATGATAATATTTTTTATTTTTAATGAAAGGGATTTATAATTTTTCAGTATTGAACTAGTTGCATGTATAGTTGTTCTATCAATATTTAATATTTGAGTTACATTATAATTTGTAACTTAATGGCCGATAATGTCGTATCTCTTACAAACCTTGTATTAGACCATGGCTCTTTTCCTCTCTCAGCATTTATTGTTGTTTTGTGATTTATTTTCCATGCTTTCAAAGTTCACATCGATAAATAGTAATCTATTTATTCATTTTCCAATTATGTGTATATATTTTCCAAATATGTTTTGATTCCCTCGATTCTAGTTAAGCCAATCCACAACATGTTAATATTCAGGGATTATTGCATGTTTCTTGAATTTATAATTATGGCCAAATTGGTCCCCTTAAAAAAAATCAAGATGTATTTACTGTGTTCAAGATACCTTGCTCACTTTCCAGTATTTTTCTTGGTAATTCCATGTATAACATGTTTGAGGGATCTTCTAATATGTTTTTATTTGTTGAACTTGTCTACACCATATTTTTCACTGGGTGTTGACATTATTTAAATAAGGTTGAAGGATATGTTTTCTTCCATGACTAAATTTAAGAATAGGATGGGTTTTAGGCTATGAAAGCTTCAATGTATGATTATCCAAACCCCGAGATTAAGCTTCACCTATAAAATCAGACACTTTGTAGCCTTGTATTTCCCATCTAATAGGGTTATATGGAACATTTATGTAGGGGATCTCAATGTTTGGATCCTTAACACTAATTTTATTTGCTATATGTTTGTTTCAGTTTAATTTTAATAATGTAAATAAAAAACAATTTCCTCACTTGTTAGTTAATATGGTTTAACAAATAACCTAACTATAAGCATAATATAATCATTTATTTATTCTCCTTCACTATGGATAATGGTTATTTTGTTCCTACTTTAACATACCATATCCATGCAATCCGTAGTTGTTACACTTATGTTACATTAGTAGCCTACGTGCACTATGGTGGTTCACACCACTAGTATCGTACATGTTATTCATTAAATTACTAATTATTTGTGTGTATTGTTGTAGCTTATTTGACCCCAATTATATCTTGGCTCCTTATGTCAATTCTTCCTTGTGCTTCCTCTCATATTATCACGATAAAAGATCACTACCTTGAATTTTCTTGTTTTCCTTTCATTAAGATGGTTATTAAAGTAATCATTAGAACTTATGGAAATTATTGCAGTAAATGAAGATTTGAAATTATAATACTAAATTATTTTTTTCAACAATAAATAATACAAGTTATAATAATAATTATTACTAAAATAATTAATAAAATAAATAAAATATAATTAATTAATTAAAATAATAAATAAAAATCAAACATGAATTAAATATAATATTAATTTTTAATTAAACAAAAACCAAAACCTTATCTCACCTCTTGTCCTTACCTCCCATTCATTTCCTTTAAAGCATTAAAATTTTGAGGTGTAAAAAAGGATACAAAGTATTGGTTGTTTGGATGGGGTTCCCAGAGGTTGCATTGAATTAACTTAGTCATTTTTTGTAAAGGATTTTGTAAAAGACGTAAAGTCTCCGGGAAATGTGGATGTGGAGCGCACAAATATATACGAGTCAAAGGGGTCTTAGCATGTTGTTTTTGTTGATTTTGAAGACTCACCCATGAGCCAGAGTCCATAGTATTATATTAGAAATGCTATAAATAGTTGAGTCATAGTGAGTCTTAGAGATAAATTTTCATGGACAAGAATAGAATTATGAGTGAATGAATTTGTACAGGTTTGATAGACAGTAAGGTCTGTTCATGTCAGTAGCAAAGGAAAGGATCTATAGTTGAGTACGCAGAGGCCTGGAAGAGTCCATGGCTGAGTGTGTGGACCCTTGATTTTGGCTTGGAAATATTTGCATCTGTGTTTTATCTATTTATTGGTTTACCCATTTCTCTTGCTTTAAATACCATGTCCACACGTTAATATGTTTCCTCCACGTGAATTTGGTTAAAGGGATATGTTTATGGTTACTAAATATACTGAATGATATTCTTGAAGTTATAGACCTAAACTAAGATAATTATTGGAAGAGACGATAAACCTGGGCCATCAAAAGTCTATAAAGTTTTCTTATTTTGATCCAGGTGGATCTTCAGACACAATGGCATGGAAAAGATCAAAATTAAAAGTGGCAGAAAAGCAAGTATCTTGAAATCAGATCGAAGTTCTCATCGCCCTGATTCCAATGGTACGAACGACACTCCAATCCATGTCCGGATGTTGAAGTTACCACCAAAAAACTCTGCTTTTGTTCCTTTGGAAAATGCGCATTTTCTCTAAAAAATGGGCTTTACGCCTTATTAGGCAAATCAAAATTAGAGGAGTCCAAGGGGTGGACCTAAGGCTGCATGGAAGGAACCCCTGATCATCAATATATGGTATCAGTGACTTAAGGTAAGCATCGATGATCAGTGGAGTAGAAGGCATCGACCCCGCCAATCCGATACACAAGGTGCGATATCGGCGATCAGCGGACCAGAATATCAGTGATTAATGGATCGGCATATCAGTGATCAGAGGATCAGCATATCGTTGATTGGAAGATTGGCATATCAACGATCGGCGGGTCGGCATATCGATGATCAGAGGATCTAAAGGAAAGAACCCCTAGGCCGCTATAAGTGTGATATGTCGATGCGATCTGCCAACATTGATCAACAATCTGCAATCGGTGTTCGATGATCAAAGATACCCCACTACAATGGCCATGGATAACGTGATATTCGATAGCATAAAGGGGTAGACCCGATGGGTTTATAGACCCGATTTTATATAATTTGAAGTTCAGGTAAAAGGATTTCGGTCAGGTTTTTCAATGTTCTATGTATTATCGCTTTGAGTGCAAAAAGGAAAATTTTGGGGTTTTGCTATGCCCGCCAAGCCTTCCATCTAAACAGCTTCTATTCTAAACAATCGACCCGCGATTTAAGCAGCAATTGTAAGAAGGCAGTGTTATAAAGCCCGATGGACATGGAAAAGTATGAGGGGTGGATTTTTTGGCACGAAGTTCGAGTCAGAAGTAGTGCAGCAGGGATGAAAGTGCATTTTGTCTGAATTGGACAAATCTTATATGTTTTCAACCCCTCTCGATGCCATGGATGTAGCGGTTCTATCGATTTCTCAATCTGAGTTCTCCATTTCTTAGCCATTTTCTAGAATGGAGGTATAAGACTCCTTTCATGTAACTGGTCATTGTATTCGCTTCTTTTCATGCCATTTAATGAATGAAGGCCTCCCCGATTGATTGAGTAGGGCTCAGAGACGTAGTCCAAGCAGTACAAACTCCGTTATCAAGTCTTGTTGTCTTCTTTTCGTGCCTTATGTGTTTCTTCTTCTTCTTTCATGTGCGCATTAAATTTTTGTGCTTAAGCTGCAATTTTCACAAGTGATTCTTTTAATACATCTATATGCAAAAGGTCCATGTATCATTTGTGCACGAAAGTAGTAGGGGTATATTCGTAAGGTCTGAATAACACAATTGAAGGGTTTAGTGAGGAGTTGAAGGTATTTAAAACATGTTCTAGCGTGCAAGACCCGTCAAGGGATTAGATCTACATGAAGGAAAATTTGGGCTATAGAAAAGCATCACGTCATCTCTGAATGCAGAAACATGGTTCTTGCATCCCCCAATACTACTTTGGGTGACACTACAACCTGTGTAATGTAGGTTGTTTCTGAAAGGGCCAACAGTGTAGGGTTTTGTTGGTTGGTGCGAGTAACTACAATCATGGGTCACGACCCCTTAGGCCAACAAATGGTTATGTTACCAGGATCAAGATTTGCTTAAAGAGATGTGTGATGCCACATCATTGGAATATGACTAAGAAAGAGATTGAAATTGGTTGGACCAGAATATTCATGAGTTTGTGGCTCAATAAAATAGGAATCCATGCTTGTTGGAGGATTCATTGAATAAATGTCTATATATAGAGATACATGAAATTTTGTTTTTTGAGTGCTTAGCAAAATTGGCACATGATCGAGGGAGGTGCAAGCTCAATAGTCCTACAGTGTGGACTCCATAATTGTTACAACAACTAGACACATCTGAAACAAAAATCACACAGGTTGTCAATCATTGCCTTGATCGAATTCTGGGAGGATTTGTTATAGAATTTGTAGTTGGAACTTCAATTAGTTGTAGTGAAGATGGGCGAAGATTCTTCAAGGGACTGTGAGGTAAGTATTTAAGGTCATTAAATACATCGATTAGAATGCTATTATGTGAAAATTAGGCTATGTCTTTACCTTAATGTTTGAAGCCACACAAAGTGGTAGATTATTTAGAAGTAACAAATCTGGTCTAGAGTGTAGTCCATTAATTAAACCTCCTTCAAGCGATGAAAAAGGCGAGGTGTTGACTACACTGTGAAGCATTGTTAAGTTAATAATTTATGGTATTCTGAGAATATGTTATCCATCCACCCCACCTCCACCTCCACCTCCACCGAATACGCCTTCACCTACACCTCTGCCTCCACCACCACCATTCATCATGGAAAATGCAATGAAAATGTTGATCTTCAAGGGAATAAGAAGTGAATATCCAAAGAAATTCTAGTTTGTTACAAACTTTGTATGGACAACACAATAAATCACTCATGATAATATAAAGAAGGCATGGTTAGTTATCGCCTTGTAGGATCGTGTGCTAACCTAGTACTTTAACTATTGCACTGAAAATTCTTAGGCATCGTTAGTAGAGACTCATAAAACTTTGAAAAAATATTTTAGCAAGCCTAAATGTGACACGATGTTGGTCATTAAATTTAAGGAGATCCTAATGAGAGTCAATGAGACACCTTAGGACTTTGATCAGAGGTTGAAGTGCCAGATCATATAGGCTAACATGCAAATCTTAGATACCTAACATTGCAACTGGTATATCACATCGCTTTTGCCACATTAAAGAATCCCTTTTTCATAGTAGAAGATAGAAACACAAGAAGAAGCCTTGGATATCACAATGAGGCTACATGCATCACCTATTCAGGATACAAACCTAGGGATACAACAGATTCACTCGAAGTTAGCAAGGCTGCACCTAGAATTACAAAGTCTAAAGAGAGAAAAGGAGAATAAGTGATAAGTGCACAAAGAGGTTTGGTGCTTGAATTACAAGGGCCATGGGCATGATAAAGATCATTTTTGAGTATAGACAAGTTATCTTGTAACGGGGGGCATCCATTGACAATTTTGAAACAGCAAGGGCTCGACTATCTTTTCGCTTTTAAAGTGTTGGAAAAGAGCTTGAAAGCGAACCCACCATTTAATTCTCCTTTACGAGTCAAAAGGGAAAAATACTCAGAAATATTTTCATATGAGTTTAACAAGTTGAGAAAAGAGTTGAAACGTGACTCATCATCACCGTCGAACATCCATCACCTGTCACTGCACAAAAAGCTAAAGTGCATTATCCAATTATTTAGGAAAAATGGATTAAAATATTTACAAAACCTAATATTTTCATGAAAAGATGAATAAAAAGGATAAAAGTAAATATAATTTTACATTTTACCATTTTACTTTGGTGTGAAGACTTTTCACTGACTTTTTCCCTAATTCTTCTAAAGCAGATTGCTAGAGATCCGACAGGTCATTCACTGAGCCGCCAATTACAGGTAAGAGATATGGCCCTAAGATCCATTTTCTTGCTTTTTGTTCCCTTTTATCCATTTTAACTTTTTTGAGGGAGGTTTTATCAAAAAAAAATCCCCATTGGTCGGCGTGACTTCCGGGAACGCAATCACGCCGATGGAGGGTAATTAACATGACCTATCACACCATCCACACAAATATTTTTAAAATAGTTGTGGACACCGAGGCACTGAATGATCCAAATTTGCTAGAAGCTTTGAGGGCTAGTGGGCTCCTCAAATTCTTTCTCACACCAGGGATGCGGGCCCAACCTGAGTTGCTTCACTACCTGATTAGTCTCTGGCACATAAATGGGGAAATATTCGTCATTGGTGGCTAGGAGTTGCAATTAGAAACTTCAGATATATACTTCATTACAGGAGTATCCCAAAGATGGGAACGAGTCAACTTATATGGGCCACGATCGATTGGGGAAAGCATATCCATGTTGCTCGCTGAACGTTGCCCTGAGGCCCTCATATCAAAGAGTGGGAAGATTGAGATTTCCACTATTCAGGATTTGACACTGAGAGTGCTTATGTTGACTATCAAAAAAGTGGTGGGGTCCAAGGCTGTGCACGAGACTAACAAGTTGATGTTCCTGTATGTTATCGACTGTGCAACACCAACAATATTCCATTGGGTAGAGGGCATGAAGATCAACATAAATCACCAGCTAATCAAAGCTAAGGTGGGGAACCTGAATCAATTTTTCCTCGGATCTGTACTCATGACCATTTTCTTGGAACAGGTGCCACTGTTCCAGTACCAATTGACTGAGATAGATTCCCCCATGCCATGCGACCCACATATGGCCCGTTCGTGTTGTTTGATGCCCAGGATAACTCGAGGATAACACATGTCATATAGACCTACATTCTTTTCATGGTGACGATGAAAAAATATCATCATGGATGACTGGCCATATACTGGCGCTGACTTTGGTGGAGATCCAAACATTCCACTACCAGATCGACAGAATTTTGACGATTAGGGTAAACTTTCTATTTTGAGATTTTTTAATTGTTTTTGGTATATATGTGTTTAAAACATTTCTCTTTGTTAATGCAGACATTGGACCAGAGTGTCCTGCTGGGATGTCCCCAATATTCGGGCGCGTCGCTTGCCCGAGTGATGTTGTTGCTCCTTATTAGGAGGAGAGTGACAACGAGGAGGAGATCCTCAGGAACCTTGAGGGGTTGACTCATGGTATCCCAGAGTATGTTCAGGTGGGAGACATTCCTCGCGATTACCAGAGACACATGGTGCGAGTATCGGAAGGATCAACCAGTTGCTAACTCGTGTTGCACGAGATGTATCATGTTACCACAATCACCATGTTGATTAGTTCCTAGGACCAACACTTACATCTTTTAGGCTTGCATGCCATAGATATATGAGGCCTGTGAGCTGCCGAAGTTGTTTTTGACACACATATTATTTTTTGGGGTTCTGATGTGTCAAACATTATCACCATATAAATATATGTATATATATGTTGTATTTTCTTGCCTACTATGGTACAAATGGTTTTTTATACCTTTCCACATGTTTCATAAATGTCTATCCGACACATAATTAGCTAATGCATCTGTCAATGTACTCATGCACCTAGGAATAGGGTGATATCTAATATAATAAAAATTTCTTTCCAGTAGACGAATACGGAGATAGATTCTCAATATTTGAGGATTTCTGACGGAATATTGCCCATTGAGTTGAAGGACAACAAGCTATGAATCCAGGTCAACAACCAACTCTCGAATGTCAAGAGCAATGGCTTATGACAACAGTTTGATGACCGCATTGTATTCATCAATGTTGTTAGTCGTATCACCTAAACAGATACCTTGAAGGTCAATCAACTCACCGTTAGGGTCATAAATAGCCCATGCCATGGATTATAGGTTCTGGGTACTACAACAAGCACCATCAGTGAAACCGATGTGAGGAGTTGCAGACATCTGCAAACCAAGGAAAGCATAGTAAATAGCAAAGTTGTTTTAAAAATAACACACCAAATTGCACTACACAAAAATGAATGACACACTAATGTACACAAGTAACCATGCAAGATGACCTAATCATAGTAATTCTTGAGGTAAAGCCCATTGTGGGGCTTATCCAAAGGATTTCCTTCATAATCAATAAGCTCATAGGCCCCTTTTTGCAAAGCACGTTTCACAATGTAGGGCCCATGCCACATTGGTTCAAACTTGCCTGCCCCTAGCTTATCATTGGCTTGGTCGTATAGTAAGACCAAATCACCCTCAGAGAATCCGTGAGGGGAGACTGACTAATTGAAAAGGGACATGACTCGTTTATTTTGTGCTTCCATAACCAATGTGGCAAGACGATGAGTCTCATATAGTCATTCTAAATATAAGAGGCATTCTTCCTGAGGTGATGTTTCGGGGAGGAATTCAACAACTAGTTTGAGTGAAGGAATTTCGCATTCAATCGACAATGTTGCTTCCAAACCATAGATGAGCGAGAATGGTGTGAAACCAATTACGTCTTTGGTTAAGGTTTGGTAAGACCACAAAGCTTAAAAGAGCATGAGATGCCAATTTGACTTGTGCATCCCAATAGTACGCCGAAGCATTGTAACCAAAACCTTCTTGACAACTTCAACTTGGCCATTGGCCTAGGCGTAATATGGGGCCGAGCCATCATGGTGCAAGCCCAATGCGGCTGTTAGCTCAACCATCATGTAATCTCTAAAATGGGAGCCATGCTCTGTGACAATGGATTGAGGTACACTGGACCTTGAAATAACATTGTTGAAAAGGAATTGAGTCGTTGTCTTACCATCTGCAGAGTATGTAGGAATCGCTTCAACCCAATTGTTCGAGTAATCCATAGCAAAAATAATCTAGCCATGCCCCATGTCCGAATGACGGTTACATGCCATATAATCGATGCCCCATTTGGAAAAAGGACCAATGGTAATAATAGGATGTATGTGATCGGGTGGGGCACGCATCTTGCATTGATAAATTTGGCATTCATGGCACTTGCAAACATCAAGGATGTTGTCATTGAAAATGGGCGGCAATAAATAACCAGCGAGAAAATATTTTTGAGCAGTAGCATAGCCAGACATATGAACACCACATGCCCCAGAGTGGTAGTCATTGAGAACTCTTTCAGCCTCCTAGATTGTAAGGCATTGGCGAAGAACTGAATCGACATCGACATGGTATAAAGTATCACCAATAATATGGTAGGGTTGGGAGTGATGCTAAATCCTTCGGCGATCATCCTTAGTCAATGCAGACTAGAACGTGGACGTCTGGAGATACACGATGATATCACTATACCATGGATCAAGGTTGCTAATTCAGAAGAGAGTCACATAGGAAAGTTGTTCATCTGCAATAGTAGGGAGAGACTTAGAAGGAAGGGAACAAATCAATTTGGTGAAAATGAGTGACTTCTTAGATTTGGCGGTAGTAAAGGCAAAATCAAATTCTTGTAGGATGACAATCCATTTAGAATATTTTCCCCCCAACGACTGAAAAGTCAGGATGTAGGTCATGGCGTTGCATTCGGAAATCACCGTAGTTGTGCACAAGAGGATGTAGTGCCAGTAGCATTGAACATCTTGAACAGCAGCCAAAGCTAACTTCTTTACATGGGCATAATGCATTTCAGTGTCTAGGAGATTATGACTAAGGTAGTAGATAACATGTTCATTGCCTTCATCATCGTCTTGGACCAAGAACATAACAATGGTGCCACAGACTACATCTAGGTAAGGAAGTAATCTCGATAATAATTCAGGGGATGCAATAGACGAGCAATTATGAGGACAACCTTGAGATCATCAAAATATTTTTCGGCCACCTCATCCCATATGAAGGGCGTTCCTTGTTTTATTAATTGAGTAAATCCTGTAGCTAGCCTAACATAATTGGGTATAAAACGACAGAGAAAATTTACCTTGCCTTGTATGCTTTGGAGTTGATGCAATGAAGATTTTGTAGGTGAATTTACAATGGCCTTGAATTTAAGCGCGTCAAGGCGAATACCGTGCTTGGAAACGATAAAGCTAAGAAGTTGTCTAGATTCTACGCAAAAATCAGATTTATGCGGGTTTAACAGAATGTTGTAGTATCTAGAGCGCAAAAAAAATTGCCAAAGATGGTCAGGGTGATCTTGGCGCTTACGAGAATGAGCAGGAAGGTCATCCATGTAAGGCTAGACAATTTTGTGAATATCATGAAATGCATAGGACATTGCTTGTTGAAACGTAGCCCCATCATTTTTGAGGTCAAAAGGGAGCTTTTTGTACGTGAACGTACCCCATGGATAGATAAAAGTGCTCTTCTTGATTGGCCAGTGCAATGTTGATCTTGTTGTAACCAGAAAAAGCATCCATAATGGAAAAAATCTCACTCCCAGCACATTCGTCAATTATTTGATCAATGAAGGGAGTAGGATAGTTTGTTGAAAATAGCAACAAGAAACGCTAAAAATATAATTGCTAAAAATAGCACTGCTATAAATAGCAGTTCAACTACTGTTGAACATAGCTATAAGGAATGAGAAATGGAAGTGCTAAAAATAGAATTCTATAAATAGCATTTCGGGATACCTTCCTATTTTAGTCAGTCCCTAAACTAAAATAGTGAAGTAAAATTTGAATTTGATCTTAGCAACTATTTGTAAATTAATTAATTAATTCATCTTGAATTAATTAGTCAAGGAAAATCAAACATGAAGTCTATGTGGGGACATGCAACATTTTCTCCATTAATTGAGGAATTTATCCATTAGTTAAAGAGAGATGGATGAGTTTTAATAATGAGTTGTAATTAGCTGGTTCAGTTAACTGAGACAAGTCCAGTTAGATTAATTGAAACAACTTGTTGAATTAATGTAAGTTCAGTTAGTTAATGCTTGAATGCATGTAAATACCGCACTTAAGATAACTGGGTATTCTCTCATAAATAACTCATGCATGTTAGTTTAGAAAAAGACCCGGTTGAGATCAAATGGAGGGGCAGTGTACTATTAGTTGCTAGAATATTCCATTGTGATTATTCCTTCCATGGAGAAGGAATTATTTCCTTCAGGATTATGCAGTTACTTCTTCAGGTTTAATGAGTGTAATGAGGCCAATTCACACATGTGGCTTCACTCGACCCCAAGAAAAATTTCCCAAGGAAATAGGAGGCTTGGAGGGCTTGAGGAGGACATATACAGTGTTTATTCAGTCTGTGAGTTGTATTGTTTGTTTGCAGAGAGAGCAGGATAGCTTGAGAGCTGATTATTTTTGTAACTTGAACAAGATTTCCACTTGTATGATAATACAAACTTGGGGTTTTAGGCAGAGGCTTTCCCCAGGTTATTTCGTCTATGTTATGTCTGATTGGTTTCTCATTCTCAGTTATATGTGTTCTCCTGATCTTGCTAAATTCGATTAAGATTCTGCAAAGCATTGTAGAAGTAGATCTTGTATTGTGTTTTATTATATTGCATACTCTATTGATCTATAGTGGGAATTTCTACATGGTATCAAAGAAAAGGTGATCAAGGTGAAGAACAGTATACAGGAAGGAGAAGTTCGAAGTTTGTGTTTCCTAAATATAGAAATCGAGTTCTTATCACATATCAATCTCACTGATGGTGTTCAGTGGTTTAAGACTCGAGTATGCCCTTGATGGAAGCTTGAATTATATAGCCTGAAAGGATTGCGTGGAGGCAGAATTAGAGGATAACGGTCTAAACGAATTCATTGGTCAAGAAGTGCCCATGCCGACTGATGCTACTCAACTAGCAGAATGAAAGAAATGTGTGGCTAGAGCAAGGAGAATCCTCCCAAAGGGAGTCCGAGACCACATTGTCTCGAGCCTCCATGTTGGCTTATTGGGACCTGACCCAGGTTCAGAAGTGTTTTAGCCAAACAAACCCTGCACTATCGGCCCTTTCGGCAATAGTGTGTGGAGCGCAGGCTGAGGTATCACCCGAGGTAGTATGGGAGGGTGCTGGAACCAGGTTTCCACACCCTTGGGATGTCTTTATGGGTCTTGGAATGCTTGCAGTCCCACTCTACATGCTGCGCTACTTACCTGCAGCTTTCTATCCAATGCAATTAACTGCGCACAACTTAAATGTAGGGTGCAAATGTTCTTTACCCTTTAGTGAGCTTATTATTATTATAGATCTTAAACTAAATTAAGAGGGCTCAATACTTTCATTTACCGTTCAACATAAACATACATGTGTGCAATCATAAACTATAACTAGATGCATAAACAGAAATATAGAAATAGATACGCAATGTTCTGAAACCAAATTATCTTTATTAATGCTTTTTCCCATTACAATCCACTTCCTACACTACACAAACAGCTGTGGGGGTCTGCGCACATAGATGTGGACTCTACCGGGCCTCTGTGCACATAGCTGCAAAGCCTACTCTTACTACTACCAACCACGACCTGGACTTACAAACTCAGAGAGAATATCACATTCAAGAACCCATAACACTTTAGATTAGAATAAAGCTACCTCTACAATTAGAGCCTCACTCTATTTATACATTCCCATGGTCCGTAGACCATGAGTAGGCCGACACATTCTATATGAAATTACAATATTTTAGGCAGACAGCCCTTTGACTTGACTCATTACAATTTGTGAACTGTGCACTTCGTGGAGCCTCTACAATACCATTACCCAAAATTGTGGGCTTTAAGCCCCAAAACTATTACACGGGGGATCCATTTCCCAACAGGCCCCCAACACAATCATCGTGACTCATCCCAAGTCACCCTGTCAGTGTGGTGAGTCACGCTGCCAAGGCTTCACGGTCCACCATCCCTATGAGCGATGCACTACAATCTGTTGCTCCATCATTGCCTCCTACAATGCTTCTTCAAGCTCCTCCTCCATTGCCACTACTAATTCTCTTAACTGATGATGCTCATTCTACTCTACTAAGTTAACAAAAAGCGAGCCCTCATAGGATTTTAGCTCTATTTGATATGTCAAATTTGTGAACTTTTTGTGTAAGACCAGCAAGCTTGCGATCTCTGGGTCAGCATACTAGATGTCTGTTGAAGCTTGTGTTGCATTTTTTTAAGAGAGTTATTGCTGTCTGTGAGGTCCCAATCTTCAAGTCTCATCATGGACACGTGGCCCAAAGATGAACTTCCATCTTTTGTCTCAAGATTCACTGTCTTGCCCTTATCTTTCATAGATTGCTTGCGAGCCCACGATTTTCGCAGTGCCATATGGACTAACCTTGCTACCTATCTGGACATTTCTAGTACATCTCCCACCATTGGCGTTGGGATCGGCACGGTGTCCCCGATCATCAACACTACACTGTCTAGAAGGTCTTGCGTCTCTTTTGGCAATGTTGCTAATACTGGGCTTACGTTCAAAGCATCGATATTCAACGGGTCCATACCTACTGGAGAGTGCAATAACATAATTCTCAACATTCAATAGTTTGTTCAATGGATGCCCAGCTATGATTTATAGGCCTGTTGAAATTCATATTCAATTGTTCCCCCTTTTTCTGGCTCATTAATGCTATATTGGTGGCAGATCGTTTCAGATCTAGTTCTAACTCCATGTCTTAATTGTCCACTGCCCTCTCCTTTTCATCATAGCTCGGACATCTTGTCATGAAAAGTGACACTAGCAGTCATTTTTCTTGTCTATCCGTGCAATAGCGTAACCACTTGTGTGCGACCATGACCCCTATGATAGACTGACCCTGCGCACACCCCTGTTGTCGCGCAGCTCCCTCACAAACTATTTTATAGCTCCACACTCTCTTTCAATTGTATGGAGTGGTGAGACTATGCTTCGGGTAGTTAGTGAGACAGCTGTCCCACCTGTGTAGGGCTTCAAGCGATTGCCATTTACTCTTCCTGGGAAGGGCTCTCCATTCAATTTGATGAGCTGGACTGCGCCTCCATCTGTGACCTCTTCTACCACATATGGTCCTAACAAATGCATTCGGAATTTTCAAGGGAATTTTTCGAACTTGCTGTCATACAACAATACTAAATCGTTTACCTTAAATGTGCACAACTTGATATGGTGATCATGCCATGATTTCTCGCACTGTTTCTGTACCTGTTGATGGAATCCTGCCAGAAACCATTCTTCCTCCACTTTTTCCAATTGTGCGTACCTCTCTTCCAAGGCTTCGTAGTCTGCCATGCATGTCATTGTTTCGGTCCGTACACTGGGTACAATGTATTCCATTGGCATGACTGCTTCCATGCCATAGACTAACCTGAAAGGTGTCTGACCCGTCAACTTCTTGCAGGTGGTTCGGTATGCCCATAATATGACAGGTATGCACAAGTCCTAGTACGTTCACTGCACGTTACATACTTTGGTCAAAACAGTCACTATGAGTACAGTGCCTAGCATGATACACGACACATCAACATGTACATGAAATTCGATTTCCCATTTCGGAAAGACAAAATGGGGGTGGATGCCATTTTTTCCTTGAGAACCTCTATACTTTTCTTACAATCATCATTCCAATAATATGTAGCATTTTTTTCAACAACTGTTCCATTGGCACTGTGATTTTTGCATAGCTCTTAATAAACTTTCGATAGTAACCAGTCCACCTCAACGTGGCACATAGTTGTTTGACACTTCGTTGTGCTTCTAGATCGAGAATAATAGCAATCTTCGCAGCATCCACCATCAGGCCTTGTTTGCAGACAACATGGTTGAGGGAATTTCCAAATGGGACGAAGAAGGTGCAATTCTTAAGATTCAACGCAATTTGGTGTCATTAGCAAGTATCCAGCATTAATCGTAAGCTCGCTATATGGTTCTTAACTAATCCAAATACAATCTAATCATCGAAATAGACATCCAAAAACTTGTGGATGAATTCCTTCAACGCAGCCACCACTATGTGCGAAAATATCACTAGTGCATTCTTCAATCCAAAAGTCATAACAGTGTATTAAAAATAGCCCCATTCGGTTGCGAAGGTTGTCTTGCTCTTATCTTCCGACGTGATCTTGATCTGATGGTACCCTGAGAAACCATCCGTGAATGAGTAAGCTTCTTGTCTGCCAACATTTTCCATTACTTCATCTATAAATGGCATCGGGAATGGGTCGTGAACATATGTGTCATTGAGCTTCCTGAGGCCCATGCAGATTTGAATTTTTCCCTTATATTTTTTCTCTTTTACTACCATAGGACTCACCGAGTCAGATTCTTCAACTGATTCCATTATTCCTGCTGCAAGCATCTTATCCAACTCTTCACAGACCTTTTCTTCGCAGTTCGGATTCAACCGGTAAGATCATTGGTTAACTAGCTTCGCGTCCGGTTTTAGAGTAATCTTCATCATCCCTAAATCCCCAATGATCCCCTTTAAATCCGTGATTTTGGTTGGGAACAAATCCTGATATTTGGAGAGTAACTTGGGGACCTTATCCACTATAGAATCATCCCAATAATCCCCAAGCATCGCATACTTCGGCTCGGCATCAGTACCAATGTTTACTTTCTTTGTCTTCAGCGGCGCAGTGATGTCAAGCTCCTCAATTGGTGGTCCTCGAACTTCGTGGCTCCCTTCAGTTTCTGGAATATTAATGTTTCTGGGGTCGTCATCATCCTCCTCTACCTATACATTATAACATTCTAGGGCATGACTTAATTAGGTTGACCATCCTGGTTGAACTACTTCCCATGGTTCCTGTGGTATTTTGAAGATGGCGTCTTTCACAGCTTGTAGCACGTCGTGAACAGTATCCGACCATGCGTCATCAAATGTGAATGTTAACAAAAATCCCTCATGCAAGACATCCCATTTCCCCGTAACATGTCGGAGTTTTGTCTCAATGTACCAATTCCTCGGTATGGCATCCAGGGTATGGTAGAATAGGTGTACCCATTCAGGCTGAGGTTTTTCTCCATAGGCCTTGGTCCATTTTGTGATGTGCGTGCACGAGTCATCACGTCCATCGTATTTATCTTCTATTTGTATTTCTGATTCCCCAAATTGTAGTCGCATCATCGTCCTACAGCCACACTAGTTTTCAAAAGTTCCTTGATGTATTCCCCACCATCGTGCAGGTGTCACACGCAGCGCCCACTTCAATGCATAGAACCGATGGTGCTCTAGTATTGCACTCCCAAACTTGCTCAAGAATTCATCCCTGCTGTCAATCCATCATATGTCGGTAGATCTCGGGCCTGGGCTATTACTCAACAAAATGATTTAATCATCATGTTGCAATTCAGCGTTGTCACTTCATTCAATCGATTGTGCCATCGCTCATCTTCTTCATCTAAATCTTAGGTTTAGGAACCCGCGTACGCCCATGAGATTCTTTCCTCTGCAGTCGGGTTCACCCATTCCTAATCTCGCGTAGTTATCTTGTAGATACAATCTAGCTCATCGTCGATTCAATCGTCGCGTACAAGTTCAATGTAGCGAGCTCCTTCGGCTGGATCCAATGGAACTATTATGCGTAGAGACTTTTTCTCGAATATCATCTTTTGCTTCTTCAGGTTGATGACTCCATTCATATCTATGGCCCAGTCTATTCCTAGCAATGTGGGGTAAGGTTTGCTATCATCAACAATCTCTATTACCTCAAAGTTCGTCTGCGTGCTCGCGCCTTAAATGTCCATCGTTACCCCTTGCAACCTTCCCATGGGCAAGATCTTTTGTTGGTTTGACATCTCTAATTGAATAGGAGACCACTATAACGCAAGCCTGTCTATAAGTTCCCACGTCTGCTTTGGTAGCAAGTTCACATCCGAACCCAAGTCCAGGATTACCTAATCCATCTCATACTCACCAATCTGTGCCATTAACCTCATTTCTCTCCTGGTGCACAATGCATGCTTTCCTAGTTTCCGGACTACACGTGGTTCACCTAACCTTGTGCACCTAGTTATCAGCTCCTGTAGTCCTGTAACTTCCCTATTATCGCGCAACAGTTTCATGCATGTCTCTAAGAAGGTAGTTACCATAGGAGGATCCATCCCTATCTTTGGTTGATCCTTACTACCTGAAGTAGAGGTGTCTATGAAGCTCTTCTTAGCTTCCATAGACATCTCCTTTGCACATTCCAAGTCAAAGTTAGGTTCCTTTGTAGGGGTATTGCGAACCAATGTATCTTCTTCAGGTTGCTTCCCCTTATCTTCCTCTGTAGTCGCATCGCTTCTGAGCATCATGTCCACATTGGGGTCTTCTTTGCAAGGTTTAGACCTCATCATTTGGATGTTCTAGGTCGAAGTAGGCTGTAGTACCCCTTTCTCGCACATATGTGCGATCAACATATGACAATCTACCATTTCATGATCAAACTGCTCAAAGTACGAATAAGATATTCTTGTTGGGTTGGTACAATTTCGAGTGTAGTGCCCTAGTCCTCCATAATTGTAACAGATTAACTGTCTGCGGCCCCTTCCTGGCCCCATTCCTCCACATCCTCAAACTCGCTCTTGAAATCCTCTACGCGCCATCCCTGTGGCTGGGTCAAAGCCTCACGTTTTTGTCTACATTCTATATGCTGGGGTCTACTCCATCATTAACTCGTAGCTACGACAAGTATGCTCATCATGGCCCACCCATCTACAAAAATTGCAAAACATCTACTGGGGAGTCTGTGTATAATTCTGTAACAAATGACAGTTGCCCATCGTGTGCTTTCCTCCCACCTAACAGATCAGACACCAGAGCATGGGTGTCGCTCTTGGCCCTACCTATGCCTCTCGTCTCAATGGCATTGGTCCCCCTCCTGCCAAATATTTTGCGAATACTAGACAGTGATCCTTATCGTGGCCCTGGCCTTTACATTTTATGCACCACACTTCTTCACGCACTTCTGGCCAGGGCACCCTATTCTGCTTCAAGCTCTACATCTCTAAGCGTAGGTTTTTTAGCTGCACTTGGATCTGTTGGACTCCCAACCTAGGATCCTATATGAGGGTTTCATGCAACCTCATTGCCATTTCTAATTCTTCTGCCTAGGTTGAAAGCTTCTGCTATGACAACATCGTCCTTAGGTGTGGTGTCAAATACGCCACAGACCACGCTTGATGATGTGCATCTATTAGCGGCATATTAGCTTCGCGGATCGTACCTTTTAGCCTCTGATCCAGATCCCAGGGGATTTCACCTGGAAGCATTCTGATCTCTTTAAACCCAATGATTGATTGTGTCTCTAACTTTGGCTAGCTAAACTCTCTATTAAGCGCATTCTAGATTTCCACTACTCCTGTAATTGGGTGATCATTTGAGTGCTTGATATACCCTGTTAGCACGCGATCCTATAGCGCACTCACCGATGTGGCCTTCTTAATGTTGTCATCCTCAACCCTGTGTGCTTTTGACACTGTTCTTACCATGAATAAGAACTGATATGGGTCCTCATTCCCTACTCCTCTGAATAGGAGTAGCTTGATCATGCTCACCATGCTAAACTGTGGGTTTGGTGGAGGTGGGGTAGTTGAAGATGGAGGTGAAGTAGGTGAAGTGGGTGATGGTGTAAGTGGAGGTGATAACTGTAGAATGCATTGCCTTATCAAACTGACCACACTTCTTAGAGAAGATTGAGCATATTCTTCCTCGCTCTCTCGCGACGGTGAAATTAATGGACTGTTCCCTAACCCTTCGATCACTTTGTAGATATTTCCACTCCACGTCATTCCACTCATTAATGTATTTGCATAACCCGCTTTTCACATAACAGCATATTAATCCAGGTATTCAGGGATTTGATGTACCTATCTCCCGGTTCCTTGAGAAAACACTGCTCTGCTTCGCTATAGCTCACGGTTGTGTCTATCACGAACGCACTGATAAACCCTCCTATTACCCGGTCGAGCCAGTGGTCCATGGCCTACGTGATCTTATCCTCTGATGCTTCTAGTCTACATACTAGCTCTGGAGTCTACACTATCGGTTGATCGAGCTTATACCTTCCCTTGCTATCAGCTAACCTCATGATCCAATCATACAAATCTAAAGAGAAGATTGCGAAGAAGATCTCCTGGATTTTCATATATACTTAGCGATCTAGCCACCTCTTCTCAGATATCTGTGGAGTTTTGTTTTCTTATACCACAAACTCGTGAAGCTTCTAATCCAACCACTCTTCAATTTCCTTGTTTGTGGGGTTCCAGTGTTCCGACACCAAACATCCCTTAGGCAGATCCTGGTCTTGGCAGCAGAACCATTTCTTGGCTTATAGGGATGGACCTAGGTTCAGAAGTGTTTTAGCCAAACAAATCCCACACTACTGGCCCTTTTGGCAACAGTCCAAGGAGCCCTTGCTGAGGTCTCAGTCGATGTAGTATGGGAGGGTGTTCGAACCAAGTTTCCGCACCCTTGGGATGTCTTGATGGGTCTTGGAAGGCTCACAGTCCCACTCTACGCATTGCGCTACAGCCACACAATTGTTTTTCCAGTGCAACTACTTGCGCGTGGCTTAAATGGAGGGCACAAATGTTCTTTACCCTTTACTGAGCTTATTATTATTATAGATCTTGAACTAAATTAAGAGGGCTCAATACTTTCATTTACCATTAAACATAAACAGACATGCGCCCAATCATAAACTGTAACCAGATGCATAAATAGAAATATAGAAATAGAGACGCGATGTTATGAAACCCACTTATCTTTTTTAATGCTTTTTCCAGTTACAAACCACTTCCTACCCTACACACATAGCTACAAGGGTCTACGCACATAGCTACGGACTCTACCAGGCCTCTGTGCACACAACGTTAGAGCCTACTCTTACTACTACCAACCACGACCTAGACTTATAGACCTAGAGCGAATATCACATTCAAGAACCCATAATACTTTAGATCGGATTAAAGATACCTCTACACTTAGAACCTCACTTTATTTATACATTCCCATGGTCCATGGACCATGGGTAGGTTGACACATTCTATATTAAATTACAATATCATAGGCAGACAACCTTTTCAATCGACTGATTACAATTCACGCTCTGGGCACTTCGAAGAGCCTTTACAATACTATTACCCAAAATTGTGGGCTTTAAGCCCCAAAAATGTTACACAGGGGATCTGCTACCCAACACTCCATGGGAAGGAGACACCATTTTCGATGTGGAAAACATTGAAAGATCTATACCAGAACAACATCGATTAGAGGAAGCTTGCGCTGAAAGACAAGCTTCATAAGATCAAGTGTCAAAAGGGCGACACGATCTCTACATATCTGAACAAGCTCACTACCTGCAGGGATGAGCTTGGAAGTGTAGGGATCACGATCGCTGATGATGATGACATGGTGAGTCTTGCACTCCTCGGTCTTCCTAAGGGCTGGCATAGCTACCAAGACTCGATTAATGGAAGAGAAAAACTTCCAGATTGGGAGTGACTTTAGTCTGATCTGATGCGGCGGGAAATAAGAAGAAGCACCAGAGATGGATCCTTATCGAAGTAAGATGATGAGGAAAATCTAGCCTTAGTGAGTAAGGTGAGGAAGGGGAAAGGGAAGGCATACCATCCCCAATCTAGTTCTTCCCATGTTGGGAAGAATATTGACAAATTGAAAGTGCGATGTTTGCATTGTCATGAAGTGGGCCATTATGCTACGAATTGTCCACATAAGAAATCCAAGAAGGGTTCCTCAAATGGATTTGATGGTGAGGCACTAGCATCATAGTTTGAGCTAGATTTCTCACTTATCGCATGCATGGTTTCATCCATTGTGGGATGTGTGTGCTACTAGGATAGTGGAGCTTCATTCCACATGTCAGGTGACAAGAATCTTTTCAGTACCTCGGATGAGAAGGATCTCCAGATGCGGATCAAGATGGGCAATGATGGAAAATACTGTGTTTTAGGTGAAGGTATGGTTGTGTTTTAGAGGGAGCATGGAGCTCCCCTCACCTTGACTGATGTAAAGTATGTACCAGGTCTGAAGAAGAATATTGTGTCTGTCAGTATGCTAGAAGATAAGGGCTATGATGTAGTCTTTAGTAAAGGAAAGGTATTCCTGAGGCATATTGGTACTGGATAGACAAAGATAATAGGGATTCGAGTCAAGAATCTCTACAAGCTAGAGGTAGATGACTGTGTTGCTTTGAGTTCCAATGTCGACATGGTGCAGAGCCAAGATGTTGGTGAGTTACCGCATAGAAGACTGGGCCACTTTCACCATGGAGCTGTGAAGAACATGCAACAGATATCTACCAGATTACCCAAGGGAAAAAGTGAGAAGATGACTACATGCAAAGGTTTTACCTTGGGTAAGTATGCGAAATCTTCCTTTCCGAATCGAGACAGTAGAGCTGGAGCAATCCTGGAGCGAGTTCACTTAGATGTTTTTGGACCTTTCTCTATAGCCTCCACTGCTAAACAAAGGCACTATGTTATTTTTATTGATGAGTTTTTCTCGTATATGTTGGATCTACTTTACGCAAAACAAGGATCAGACCTTCTTGAGGTTTTGTGAGTTTAAATCCTTGGTAGAGAAAGAATCTGGAAAGAAAATAAAATCCTTGCATAGTGACAATGGTGGAGAGTATGTCTCCCAATAGTTTAAATACTTTTGCATTGTAGAAGGTATTAAACAGGAATTGATGGCACCCCATAACCCACAACAGAATGGGGTGGCCGAAAGGAAGAACAGATCGATTGTGGGAGCAACTCAAGTGATGTTGCATGGCCAAAGCCTACCACTGCATTTCTAGACTGAGGCATGCAATACAATAATATACTTGAAGAATAGAAGCCTGCACCATATAATGGGAATGAAGACACCTACGAAGGCCTATTTCAGGAAGTGACTTGATGTAAGTCACTTCCGAATCTTTGGATCATTAGTTTACTATCATGTGACCAAAGATGCTAGGAATAAGCTAGATCCAACAGCTGAGTTGGAAATACTTGTGGGGTACATGGATACACCCCACAACTATCAGGTGTACCTTCCTTCCACTCAGAGGACTGTGGTATGCAGGGCTCTGAAGTTTGACGAGTAGAAAGCCATGCAAGTGTCACTTGAGAGGGAGCTCAAGTTGCATGCAGAGGAGGAACTTTTAGTTACAAAGGGGGAGGAGCCTCAGATTGATGTAGAGCGGCCACATGCATAGGATCCTGGAGTGGAGACATCCACTCATGCTGATACTTCCAGAGATGGGCAGAAATTATCAAGGGAAGCTGACAGGCTAATGTTGGATGTACGGGAGAATGTGGGATAGCCATCTTCTCAACACAGAAAGAGGAGGTGGCCTAAGAAGTACACTAGGTACATGGCCCTGGTTGGGGAGGGTGTAGATACCAAACCTTCTTCATTCGAGGACGCAGTGCAACAACTAGTCTGGCTTGATGCAATGGTAAAGGAGTACAACTCTATCATTCAGAAAAGTGTGTGGGATGTTGTCCCAAGGCCTTAAGGCAAGTCAGTGGTGAGCTCCGGATGGCTTTACAACGTAAAGCAGGTAGCTGATGGCAGTGTTGAGAAACATAAGGCAAGGTTTGTTGCCCGGGGTTTCTCACATGTCGAGGGGATTGACTACAACGAGACTTTTTCTCCTGTAGCAAGGTACTCATCGATTAGATCAATGTTGGCACTATTAACTCAGATGCGGTGGAAGATCCACCAGATGGATGTGAAGACAACATCCCTCAATGGGAAGATTGAGGAGGAGGTGTACACTGAGCAACCAAAGGGTTTCGAGACCTTTAATTGTGAGTCACATGTGTGCCAACACAAGAGGGCTTTGTATGGGCTGAAGCAAGCACCCCATGCTTGGTACACCAGGATCGACAACTGTTTCAGCGGTTTGGGCTTCACCAAGTGTGAAGCAGATGCGAACCTTTACCACATCATGTTATAAGGTAAACCATTGATCCTTGTTCTTTATGTCGATGATCTGATTTTGGCAGGTGATGATCAACTGATATAGTCTTGCAAGGAGGACCTTGCGAGAGAGTTCGAGATGAAGGACATGGTCCTTATGCACTAGTGTCTAGGCATGGAAGCATGGTAGAAAGATGGGGAAGTATTTGTGTCTCAAGGCCGTATGCCAATGAGATAATTAGGTGCCTACACATGGAGAAGTGCAAGCCCATGCAGACTGCTCTAGTTGGGAACTGGAGGAAAGAGGATGCTACTTCAGGTGAGATAGTAGATGCTACTGTTTATTAGTAGCTGGTGGGTTCACTTATGTATCTGGTGAACATGTGACCCAACTTATGCTTTGTGGTGAACCAGCTGAGTCAAGCTATGGTTCTCCCTAGTAAGCTATTTTGGAAGGTAGCGAAGCATGTGCTAAGATACCCCAGAGGCACATATCAATTCGGATTGTGGTACATATGGACAAAGGGAGTGAGGTTTTAGGGCTTCACATATGTGGATTAGACAGGGAGTTTTTTAGACCGGAAGAGGACTTCTGTAGGAATCTTCAACCTTGGTCAAACTGCAGTTTCTTGGTACAGCAGGAAACAGAGATTAGTTGCACTTAGCTCAGCAGAGACTGAATACATGGCTACTAGTCAGGCTACATGTGAGGCCATTTAGATGCGGAAGATTCTAGTGGTATTTTTTGGACAAAGGATGGATCCTACAGTGATCCACTATGATAACGAGTTGCATCAAACTCTTTAAGAATCCAGTTTTTCATGACAGGTCCAAGCACATTGATATCTGGTATCACCATCTTCAAGACTATGTGGTCAGGAGGATCATGTTGTTGCTGTATATGTCGACTGAGGAACATGATGAAAATATTTTGACTCAGGTAGTGTCAAAATACGAGTTCCTGTTCCACAGAGATAGGATTGGGGTTATTGATAATCCCTTTCTTGTTGAGAGGGAGTGTTGAAAATAGCAACAAGAAATGCTAAAAATAGAATTGCTAAAAATAGCACTCCTATAAATAGCAGTTCAGCCAGTCTTGAACATAGCTATAATTCATGAAAAATGGAAGTGCTAAAAACAGAATTCTATAAATAGCATTTCAGGATACCTTCCTATTTTAGTCAGTCCCTAAACTAAAATAGTGAAGTAAAATTCGAATTTGATCTTAGTAGCTTTTGTAAATTAATTAATTAATTCATCTTGAGTTAATTAGTTAAGGAAAATCAAACATGGAGTCTATGTGGGGACATGCAATAGTTTCTCCATTAATTGAGGAATTTATCCATTAGTTAAAGAGATAAGGATGAGTTCTAATAATGATTTTTAATAAGTTGGTTCAGTTAACTGAGTCAAGTCTAGTTAGATTAATTCAAACAGTTTGTTGAATTAATGTATGTTCAGTTAGTTAATGCTTGCATTCATGTAACTACTTGTGATGTAGGTAATGTTCCCTCTGCGGACAGAGACAACCCCTCTAGCCCTAGAGTGCAAGACAAATACAACAACTAATTCCTTAAATAGTCATTGTTGAAAGATCCTACCTTATTCTGGTGTTCGATGTAGTCTTCGTTCCACTGCTCTAGCTATATTTTTCTTCTCCTTGACGAGTGATTCACCTAAAACAACAGAAGAGAACAATAATGAACTATTCACTTGCAGAGTCAAGGAACCATAAGCTATCAAATATATTTCATACACTATATAGGAAAGAACCATTGATTGTATTAAATATGAGCAAAAGTAAAGCTTACAACCATGCCTTCACATCGCGAGCTTCCTTGAAGGGTCTAGTCAATATGTCTCCACAAGATTCACTCCAAGAAGGTCTCCCAAAAAGGTTGATGACTCTCTCTCCCCCAAAAGCACTAATATAATGCTAAAGTAATCCACAACAAATTGCTAGACTATCAACAATTCACACTGCAATCTAACAAACTCACACCAAAACTACCTAATTTGATCAATACCAAAAACTAGCTAATCATAGCAATGGAGGTAGTTTTTATAAAAGGAGGAGCATCCATAAATTAGGGAGAGGAAGCTTATCTTCATGGGAGGTTACTCAAAAGTTAGAACTACCATTTCAAATGAGGAAAAGTGAACTTCCTTGACCCAACAACCAGTTCCAGAACCACCCAGAAGCATTTTGGTTGAACTAATTCACCATATCTAGGTCCTTGTGAGACAAACCCTAAGACTCAGAGAGGACATCATGAGGCAATAGTGTATTCAAAGCTATAGTCGCAAGCAGGACACTGATGACTTTCAATGATCCCTAAAATATAACTGTCGCATAGAATAGATGTACTCTTGTGATGGTGTCACGAGATCCTGGTTCACTTTGGTCCATCATCGTAGATAGAACACTGATGTCTTGTGACGATCTTGAAACATAGGTAAAAAGGGGTCAGCTTGAGGATTAATGAGAATGGTTGATCTTCTTGAGTGACATGGAAGATATGGACATATTTTGATGTATGACATAGAACATATGCCATTCAGGGACCGACTCTACATGGGATCAGGGGATGCGGGGTCCGTGACAAAATATTGTGTAACACTACTGCACTTCAGATAATTGAGTATTCTCTCATAAATAACTCATGCATGTCAGTTCAGACAAAGAGCTAGTTGAGATCAGATGGAGTGGCAATGGACTATCAGTTGCCAGAATATTCCATAGTGAATATTCCTTGCATGTAGAATGAATTCTTTCTTTGAGGATTGCCCAGTTGCTTCTTCAGGTTTAGTGAGTGTGATGAGGCCAATTTACACATGTGGCTTCACTGGAGCCCAGGAAAAACTACGCAAGGAAATAGGAGGCTTGGAGGGCTTGAGGAGACATATATAGTGTCTATTCATTCTGTGAGTTGTATTGTTTGATTGCAGAGAGAGCAAGATAGCTTGAGAGTTGTTTCTTTTTGTAACTTGAACAATATTTCCACTTGTATGATAGTAGAGAGTTGGGGTTTTAGGCTGAGTCTTTTTCTGTGTTATGTGTGATTGATTTCTCACTCTTAGTTATATGTGTTCTCTTGATCTTTCTCAATTTGATTAAGCTTTAGAAAGTGTTGTAGAAGTAGATCTTGTATTTTGTTTTAGTATATTGCATAATCTGTTGATCTACAGTGGGAATTTGTACATAGTTATCTTTAAGACAAGCATGATTGAGATCTCGATAATCAAAACAAATGGGGATTGTGGCTTTTTTTCGTCATCGGGACAATATTTGACACCCAATCTATAATAAGGATGGGATAGATGAACCGAACTTTGAAAGGTTTTTCAACTTCACCCTTGATAGCGGCGACCTTCCTAGGGTGCACCAGGTGGAGCCAGTTGCGAATGAGCTTGACGTGCAGATACGTTGGTATTTCTTACACAACAATGCTAGGATCAATGCCAGGAATTTCTTTGTAGGACCAGGGAAACAAATCACAAGATTCCTTAAATAAACGAGTATAAGTATTGATCTCCTTCGGAGAACAAGATACCCTGTTATGGACATGTTCAATGATACCAGACTTGGTAGAAATATCAAGTGGCATAGTTTGGGTAATATTACCCAAATATCATTCCAACCATACTTCATGTGTCATGATCGATGACAGAAGTGGGAGGGAAGGAAACGAAGAAGAGGACTCTTCGAAAGCGGTAGATGTGACTATCGGGCGGGGCAGGAACAAGGAACGACAATGATTATTGATCCAAGGTGGTTCCTCAAGAGACATGACTTCCATGATACCTTCATCAGCAATGAAGGTCTCTGTTAAGGGATCATGGTATTCCAAAGCACCAAGCCACAGGGATTGAGAATACGTATCTGTTGGGTGTGGAGCATTATTATTTAAAGGTCTTTGTTTCAGCCGGATGTATAGCCCAGGAAGTTTGTACACCACTTCATGTGGGGGGTGTACAGGGGGTAATTGTCCCGCCCGCGGGACATCAGGGGGGACGATCGCCCCCCGGTTGGGGGGTCCAGGGGCCAGAGGTCCCCCAATGGGGGTTTCGGGGGTAGCGCCCTTGAAGCTAAAAATAGATGTTAAATTGCCTTGTAAAAGTATAGTAATTTCTAGTCAATCTGGGTCGTTCATTAGGTGGATGATCTGACGATAGAACTTATGTTTAGTTTAGGGTTTTTTTCCCTAGAAGGAAACCCCTCTCTTTGTATGAGGGCATTGTATTGAGGTTGTGTAATAGATGTGTATTCTCTGAGCGAGAAACCGAGAGATGAGACTATGAGAGAAAACAAAGGATATTACAGTGGATCTACTGTAGGTTGTGTCTCTTCATTTTCCTGGATAATAGAAAGGAAGGACTGCTGTTCGGATTGAATGTATCCCAAACTAGGTGAACCATGTATATCTATGTCTATCTGGTTTTATGCATTTTCTGTGTTTATATTTATGCAATATTCTATGTGTTCCATTACTTGTAATATATAATTTTCTAACAATTGGTATCAGAGCCGAAGGTCTATTTGGCTGATAAACTCGTAGGAAAGAAGGGTTCCTGGTTCGAGTGGGAGCAATGGTGGAAGATGGTAAGTTTAAGGTCAAGAAATTTAATGGCCAAAACTTCTCGCTGTGGAAGATGCATATGGAAGATTATCTGTATCAGAAAGATCTGTGCCTACTATTGGGCGGAAAAACAAAGATGCTGACAGGTATGATAGATGAAGAATGGAACCTTCTTGATAGAAAGACACTCAGAATAGTACGTTTGTGCTTCGTAGCATTATTCGCCTTCAACATTTCGAAGGAAACAACGATAGAGGGTGTAATTAAGGCGTTGGCGAAACTATATGAAAAACCCTCAGCCTCAAACAAGGTATTTCTTATGAAACGATTATTTAATATGAAGATGTTGGAAGGTGGATCTGTTGCAGACCATTTAAATGATTTTAATACTGTTAAAAGTTAGTTAAGTTTTGTAGGGGTAAAATTTGATGATGAAGTTAGAGCTCTATTATTCTTATGTTCATTTCCAGAAAGTTGGAATGGTTTAGTAAACGCTATTAATAACTTTGTTTCTGGATCTAGTACTTTAAAGTTTGATGATGTTGTTGGTGCTATCCTTAGCGAGGAAATGCGACAGAAAAGCTCCAGTGAGACATCGGGTAATGCTTTGAGTGTAGAGTCTAGGGGAAGAAAAATGTAAAGAGGAAAGAGCTCAAGATATCGTAGTAAATCAAGGAAAGGAATATCCAAGTCCAGATCGGGGATAGTCTGCTGGAAATGTGGAAAGAAAGGACACCTAAAGAAAGACTATAGATCTCGGAAGGGAAAAGAAGGACATGCACAGTAAGAAAACAATCATGAAGCAAATGTGACAGGTGAGGTGTTACAAGATGCTTTGATTCTTTCTTTAGAAAATATTACTGATCCCTGGGTGGTAGATTCAGGGGCCTCATTCCATGCCACACCCGACAAAAAATACTTTCATGACTATGTTCAAGTAGATTTTGGACAAGTCCATTTGGGTGATGATAAACCCTGTAAAATTGTTGCAATGGGTAAGGTTCTTGTATAACAGAAGAATGGAAACCAATGGCTACTAAAGGAGGTAAGACATGTTCCTGATCTGAAGAGAAATATGATTTCAATAGGGCATTTAGGCAGTGAAGGTTTTGTGACAACTTTCACAGATAAAGCTTGGAAGGTCACCGAAGGAGCCCTGATAATAGAAAAAGGCGAAAAGGTTGGTACATTGTATTTATGCAATAATATTTCTAACTTTGTTAATGCTTTAACTTCCAAAGGAGAAGATGTTGCATTATGGCATCATAGGCTTGGACACATGAGTGGAAAGGGGATGAAGATTCTTCACTCAAGGAATTTTTTGCTTGAAGAATGTTGATTTGGACTTCTGTGAGAATTACATTTATGGAAAACAGAAGAGATTCTAATTTCTCAGAGTTGGGAAAGAAAAGAAGAGTGAAAAATTAGAGCTTATGCATACAGATGTATGGGGACCTGCTCAGGTATCATCTCTCAGTGGCTCTCGTTATTATGTTACTTTTATTGATGATACAACTAGAAAAACTTGGATTTATGGTATTAAGAATAAATATGATGTATTTGATACTTTCAAGAAATGGAAAGCTTTGGTTGAGATTGAGACAGGAAAGAAATTGAAGTGTCTCAGATCAGACAATGGAGATGAATATTACAGAAAAGAGTTTGATAGGTACTATTCAGAGCATGGAATTTGTAGAGAGAAGATAGTTCCAAGAACACCACAAGGAAATGGTTTGTCAGAAAGGATGAACAGAACAATCATGGAGCATGCAAGGTGCATGAGATTGCATGTGGGATTGCCTTTACAATTTTGGGCAGATGTTATAGATACTGTTGTTTATCTAATAAACAAAGGGCCTTCAAGTTCCTTGGATGGTGGTGTTCCAGAAGAAGCATGGACAGGTAAAAAGGTAAACTACTCTTTTTTAAAGCCTTTTGGTTGTGAGGCCTTTGTCCATATTAATAAAGAAAATAGAACAAAGCTTGAGGCAAAATCAAAGAAATGTACCTTTATTGGATATGGTGTTAATGATTTTGCTTACCGCTTATATGATTATGAAAATAACAAAATCATTAGGAGCAGAGATGTAATATTCAATGAAAAGGTCTTTTATAAGAATCAGTTGTAGGAAAAGAAACGGGAAAAAGAAAACAAGGAATACATAGTTCTTGATGAAATCACTGAGAAAGTAAAGGGGCCTGAAAATAATAATAATCAACAACCATAACAACGACAACCACCACAACAGCAACAGGCACCGCAAACACCTGAAGGTGGTGTTAGAAGATCTACCAGGATAAGTATACCCCCCTGAATGATACTCTCCTCCATTATATTATTTATTGTTGACTGATTTTGGTGAAACCGAATGTTATGAAGAAGCAATTCAGGTTGAAAGCAGGAAGAAGTGGGACCTAGCCATGGAAGAAGAGATGGACTCCTTAATGAATAACTAGACTTGGGACTTAGTCAGGTTGCCTGTAGGAAAAGCTACATTGAATAATAAATGGATTTACAGGCTGAAGGAAGAAGATGGAGGAAAACAAAGGTACAAAGCTAGACTTGTCGTGAAGGGGTTTGCACAGAAGAAAAGTATTGATTTTGATGAAATATTTTCTCCTTTTCTTAAAATGACTTCAATTAGAACTATTCTAAGTATAGCAGTAGTTGAAGATTTGCATCTTGAGTAGTTAGATGTAAAGATAACCTTTCTCCATGGGGATTTGTGGGAAGAGATATATATCCAGCAGCCACAAGGATATGAGGTAAAAGGGAAGGAGAAACTAGTGTGTAGGTTGAAGAAGAGCTTGTATGGCTTAAATCAGGCTCCAAGGTAGTGGTATCTAAAATTTGACAAGTTTACGTCTGGACAAGGTTATACTAGATGTCACTTTGATCATTGTATTTATTTGAAAAAGCAAAATGATGGCAGCTATATTATATTGTTATTGTATGTAGATGACATGCTTGTTGTAGGGTCTAAGATGGAGGAAATAAATGTGCTCAAAAGAAAATTGGCAAATTCATTTGGAATGAATGATTTGGGAGCTGCAAAACAAATCCTTGGTATGAGAATAACTAGAGACGGGAAAAATCAGAAATTAACATTGCCTTAGAATGAGTACATACAAAAGTTGTTGAAAAGATTTAATATGGACAATGCAAAAACAGTTAATACACCTTTTGCTAGCCATTTCAAACTTAGTAAGGAAATGAGCCCAAAGACCCAAGAAGACATGGATTATATATCTAAAGTTCCATATGCATCAACAACTGGAAGCTTAATGTATGCAATGGTCTGTAAAAGGCCCGATATTGCACATGTAGTGGGAGTTGTAAGAAGGTACATGAAAAATCAAGGAAAGGAACATTGGATGGCAGTGAAATGGATTCTCAGATATTTGAAAGGTACCACAAATCAATCATTACGCTTTGGTGGTTCAAACATTTCTCTACAGGGATATGTTGATGCTGATATGGTAGGTGACAGAGATAAAAAGAGGAGCACTACACGATATGTATTTACTGTAGGTGGAACAACTGTAAATTGGGTTTCAAAAATCAAAAGTGTTGTTACACTTTCAACAACAGAAGCAGAGTACGTTGCTACTACAGAGGCTAGTAAAGAAATGATTTGGTTACAAAGGTTTATGGGTGAATTGGTAAGGAGCATGATATGGGCACATTATACAGTGATAGCCAAAGTGCCATTCATCTTGCAAAGAACTCAACATTTCACTCTAGGACTAAACATATACAGCTCAAGTACCATTTCATATGATCAGTGTTGGAAGATGGAGAGTTGAAGCTGGAAAAGATACAAACTAGCCAGAATCCTATAGAAATGCTAACGAAAGTTGTAACGAGGGAGAAACTGAGAATATGCTCAGTTTCAATTGGTCTTCAAGGATGACGATGAAAATGAGAAACAACCAAGTCCAAAGAGGAGTCATTGTCCAGCAAATGAAGTAGCGGTGGAGTTGCTACAATCATTCTCCAAGTGGGAGATTGTTGGGTGTGGAGCATGATTATTTAGAAGTCTTTGTTTAAGCCAGATGTATACCACGGGAAGTTTGTACACCCCTCCACGTGGGGGGGTGTGAAGGGGACTTGTTCCCCCCGCAGGGGTTCGAGGGGGCTGATCCCCACTGGTTGGGGGGTCTGAGGGCCAGCGGTCCCCCAGCGGGGGTTTCGGAGGTAGCCCCCTTGAAGCTAAAAACATATGTAAAATTGCCTTGTAAAAGTATAGTAATTTCTAGTCAATCTAGGCCGTTCATTAGGAGCATGATCTGACAGTAGAACTTGTGTTTAGTTTAGAATTTTTTGCCCTAGAAGGCAGCCCCTCTCTTTGTATGAGGGCATTGTATTAAAGTTATGTAATAGATGTGTATTCTTTGAGCGGGAAACAAAGAGGTGAGACTGTGAGAGAAAACAGAGGATATTACAGCGGATCTAGTGTAGGTTGTGTCTCTTCATTTTGCTGGATAATAGAAAGGAAGGACTGGCGATTCAGGGTGGACGTAGCCCAAACTCGGTGAATCACGTATATCTGTGTCTCTCTAGTTTTATGTGTTTTCTGTGTTTATGTTTATGCAATATTCTATGTGTTCCATTGCTCTGCAATATATAATTTTCTAACAATATCGGGAAAGGTCTTCGAAATAGAAGAATCAGAATATGAGGAACTCGAAGCTGAAGTAATTTCCAGGTAATTGATTTCAATAGGACTAAGAAACATAACATTGCCCCAGGTATCAACAAGACCTGGTGAAGGTATCACCCAAGGGTCAAATTTGACTGAGACCATGTTGACAAAGGCAACATGAGGAAGTGGTAGTGGAAAAATTGCCATTAAGGAAAAACATTTGAAAAGACCTACCCCCACACTCTCATAGGGAGAAAAATTATTCTTAATTTATGGAACATTTCCATCCAAGGAGGAAGGGGCAAAGAAAGACAACTGGTCGATAGTTACAATGTTCCCTTGATGGGGAAAACAGAACACGCGAAATAGGGATGAGGCTACAACATGCATAGCATGGGTCCAGCTCTGGCCCAGTAGAAGATTGTAATTAAGCTTGGTGTCAATAATTTCTACCTTGACATACACTGTCCTACCTTCCAGAGTAATGGCAAGGTTAGGTAAGACACCGAAGGGTTGTGAATCACGCCCATCGAATGCTTCCAAAGTGTTTAGGGATTGGTTCAAAGAAGGAGAAGTAATGGCCTTCTAGAATACGATTGACATGATGCAGGTGGAAGCACCTTCATCGATGATAGCCCTATGGATGGTATTCTCAGTGATAATTACCTCAGTGATAAAGGCAATCTAGAGAGGGAGACACAAAACATTGTTTTTTAGATCAAAACATATCAAATTGGAATATGTGGGATCGATACCCCCTATAGCTCACAACAAAGATTTCCACTACAATGGGAAGCTTTGGAGCACCTCGAGACCTGACAAAGTAGATGACACCTAAGCCAAATCCTCAAAAATATTATAGTGCTGAGTGGTGTTGAGCACCAGTATTGCAACAAGAATGCTGCAACTCCTGGGTTTCCAACTTTACTTTTATCAACTCGGTAGTTCGTAACAAACTTGGAAGTGTTGGTGATGTATGCACAAGTATTAGTTCTCACTGGAGGTTGTCACTTCATCAACCGACGTGAGATCACTAGGATCTCAAGCCAGTTTCTATAGATTTCAGAAGAAGCTTTATTTGTGATGGAAGAAAAGAAAGATTACTCTACAGAAGCTATTCTAATTGCAGAAAGGAAAAAGACTCGAATGTAAAGCAAGACCTAGTAAACCCTAATTAACAAGCTAATTCTACTTTTTCGAAAAACACTATGAAAACCATGAAAGAAATGCCATTACCTACTCAAGAAAGTAAACAACATCTAGCCATTCTATTTCTAGAAGTAAATAATCAAAAACCATATGTTTGGATTTTTACATGTGTTTCTATGTGATTTTGACATGCATCTAATTTATTATGTATGACTGTGGTAGGGAACAGGTGGCATTGGTGGGTGGTTTTGGAGCTTTGGAGGATGGAAGATGGTGTGGATGGGTTCTATGAGGTCTTATGTGGCCTTCTAGAGGCTTTTCCCATGCTTGGCCTTCAAAAGAAAGCCTACAGGAAAAGCTATAGGAGCACACAGGGGAACTACAGGAGGAAAATAGGGAAATTATAGGAGGAGACCGAAAGCAATTTCCGCTATTTTGAGGGTGTGAGAGTGGGTGGAAAAGATGGATGAAGGTTGTGATGAGGTGTTAGGGAACCTAAGGTCTGCCATGAATCACCAGGAGAGAGAAATATGATTGGGTTTGCTCAAGGAGAGAGGAAGAAGATCTATGGAAAACAAAGGAAACTACGGTAGAATTGAGGTGAAGCTTGGGAGACATGTACGGCATGGATCTGATGGAGGAGTTGGTTGTTGGTAAGCTAGCCTACTTCTGGAAGAGATCTCCTACATAGAACTGACAGTCAATGAAGAAGATAAATCAAGCATCGAGATGAGTGCATCTAGAAAAACAAAGTTTTCCATAAAAATGGTCTAAACTATGATGTATGAAAGGAAATGCTAAGAAATTTTCCAAAAAAGGAAAGAATGAAAGAGGAATATTGCAAATTAGGAAGTGATCATGATAAGGAAGATCTAAAGCAAAGCAAAGCTTGGCTATTAACCTACTAAAAAGCTGCAAACACTAGAAGTCCTTGGAAAGAGGAAAATCTGTGTTTTTGGTGTAGCAAGAGGGTCTTTGCCTCAAATCAAGGTCCCAGAGGGAGGAAGAGAGGCCAAGGCACTGTTTCTAGCCTTTTCAATCTTTTTTTATCACTGCTTAACCTGCTATATAGAGCACAAATGAAAAAAAACTACTAAATCATCAAAAGAAACCTATTCTTAACCATGAAAGAAATACATCTAACAACAAATTAATCGACAAACTGACGTAAAGCATACAAGTACAAGTAAAGAGAATCTTGTATTCTTGGATTGGGCCCTAACCCAAGAGCTTCAGCCCTATGAGGTAACTCAGTGCTAGCTCAAAAAGGATTCCATCTTCATTATCAAAAAATAGCAAGTTTACATGAGACTGTCACAAAATAATAAGCTCGAAGTTTGAGCAGAGTTTACATAAGAAAAATTTGACCCTAGTGAGGCCCTAGGCCTCTCTACTTATAAATTTGAAGCTACCAATAGCTGCCTTAAGATCAAGTAGGCTTGGGTCCCAAAACATGAGATAACTATCAGTCATCCTCCACTTGCTCGGCTGCCTTCTAGTGCATGATTCAGCTGCTTGTACTCTGAGCTGAATGAAGAGGGATTCGAAGTGAGGAGTAATAAATGAGGGGGATTCCCTCATATAAGTCCTCTCCTCTATCTACTTCGAGTTATTACTTCCATTTGACCACTAGATCCTTGTCTTTGACCTCAAAATCTATCAATAATCTACATTAAATATATGTTAGACCACATGGCATAATAACTAACTCAAGTCACTCTATAAGCATAAATATAATAAAAAAATCAAAAAATAAGTTAAGAGAATGGTTGATTTGACTAGGTTAGGTGAGCCCATTTAATTACCCATTTATGAGGCTCATCATCACCCCCTACTGAAGGTGTTTTTCATCCTCTGAGAAACTTAGTCAAGCTCTTCATCCTTTATGGCCTTGGTGGCCTCCCTAGAATTCCAGACGTCTGATGTGGTCTACCCATGTTCCCCATAAAATCTTGTTGTTCTGTCTATGTCCTTCCACTGCTCCTCCTCCTCTTCTTCTCTTCTACCTTCCAACATGCCTAGTAGGAGTGTAGGACTCAGTTTGAAGCCAATCCAGTTGACCATCAACCTTTGCATGGAGCACTTGTACATTGACACTCTTTTCAATGCATCCTTCAACCTCATGGGGGAATGGTATTCCTTGAGCTGCAAACTGTGAGGTATGGTGTTCCATCTTCTCATGCATGCATGCACACAATCATCTGCAAGTAGCCTTTGCATATCTTCAAAGTGTGCAATGGCGTGTGCCTAATTGGTTAGATACTTAGGGGAAATCTGAGGGTCATTGGCAAGTAGGTTGTGTGTGCTGATGAGTGCCATAGGATATGATGGCTCAACTCTTATCATTAACGGTTCATTCTGCTCTCTTATCATCAATCTTTTTATTTCTTCTGCCCTCAATTCTTCATTGTTCATCCATGAGGCCATGGCCACTAATTGCAGATTCCCTAGCTTGGCATTTGGGTCCCACACATTCATGTCTGCGAGGGCCATATTGTGTAGGTAGAACTCTGTGATTTTTTCTTTATCCTCTGAGGTGCTTTGGTCACATGTATCCATGAACTATCTGTAGTCTTGGAAAGGCATTGTGCCTCTTTGTGCCAACGTTTTTATCTATAATTGAAGCCATTGATCCTTCAGATAGAGGCCATAAGATTTGGCTGGTGTTCTACATTGTAATGCTTCCATGGATAAGTTGGCCATGTATGCTAGCTGAGTCTCTTTCTCTTGTAGTTGCCTCCTTAGGATTTGATTTTCATTCTCAAGGTGGCTCTTTGTGATGGCTTCCATGTCTTTGAGAGCATTCAATTCTCTGCCCATTTCCCTGAGTTTTTTTCCATATGGCCAACATCCTCAACTCCTTTGGATTTGGCTATTTGCATCCACCTATGTGTTCTCACTCTTTCTTTCTCCAATTCGAAAAATAGTGGAATTGGAAATTTTTGTCGAATTATTCCGCCTCCCTCAAGTAGATTGTAATAGGAGGCAAGTCTAGGCTGGGGGTCAAGTTCTTGTAGCTATTTTTCTTCCTTCTTCACCTCTAGCTATCCTTTTCTCTTTCTCAAGATTTTGGGTGTCCTATAGTTTGGGCAATGTCTTCTATAGGACTGTGTCAACCTCTTATAGGTTTGGTTTTGGGTCCTGTAGTACTACCTTCCCCTTGCATGTAGAAGATCTTGGAGTCCCCCTTGCATAAGTGATAGGTATCTTGGAAGGAGACTCTTTCACCTTGGAAGATGGTGAATCTTCAATGGTAATGGGAACTTTCGAAGAGGGCTAAGGTTTTCCTGTTTTAATTCTTGTGCTCTTCCTTGCCCTGAAATACATGGAGGTCTATCTTTTTCTCTTCTTCTTTGGCTTGACTAGTGTACTGAGGAAAATGAGGGCAGCTGCTACCTCTCTTTCCAATGTCTCAAGGGACTGTTCCCCTTGCTCTGCCTTCGCTGCCTCCTTTTCTCCTTCTTCTGTCTCTTCAACTTTTCCCACCCCTGTTTCTTTTTTTCCTCCCTCCTTTCTTTCTCTACTATGTCACCACTCGCTTCGCCTTCTCCTCCTTGCTATTCTTCCTCCTCAATACCAGTAGGACTAACATCATAGGTTAATGCTTTTATGTCATCCTTAGCTGTCATATTTCAGAAAACTTCCCATGCTATAGGGAGTGTAAGGGTATGGAGGGCCTCCTCTACTAGGAGTTTGATTAAGCCATGGTGAGCTAACTACACTAAATTTCATGCTTGTACTTTGGTGCTAGAGTCAATGAGGGATTGAAGGAGAAAATAAGGGATACTAAGCTTCTGATGTGCTGGGGTATCCTTGCCATACCTCAAGTCACTAAGGATTCTGAAATGATAACCGTAGACAATGTTGTGCCTCCCCTCACAAGGAATGTATTTGATTATTTGGTAGTTAACCTCATCCCAGGGATATGGTATACTATCCCTTCTAATTCCTTTTTTATCCTCCACGAGGGTTTCATTATTTTGGAAGAATTTCTTCTTTGCAGCCTGCCCCATGGGTTTTTCATCTTTACTCCAAGGAAGCCCAAGAGGAAGGGTAGTGACCCTACTAATGATTTCTAGGGTTATTTCAATTGAGAGGCCTCTAATGGTTATAGTGGCATGTGTTCTTGTGTGAGGGACCAGAGAGATAAATTATTGGGAAATATCCTCATCAAACCCTAGAAATTTCTCAAAGAATGTCATCCAATTTTCCCTTGTGAATATGTCCACTACCTGTGGATGTGCGTGGAGCCTAGTGGAGTTAGTGGGCTCTCTTCTCATAAACCCTCCTGTCATACTGCCTGTGATTTTTTTTAAAGAACCAAATATGGAGCTGTAGACAGAGAGTTTTTGAGAAAAATAAAAAAAATAGAGGAGATTGTGTTTTTTATTTAAATAAATAGAAATTTTTTTCTGTATTTTCTGCCCTCTTAAAGACTGATTTCATCCTCAAATTGAGACCACTTCTTTCATATATTGATACTCAACAGGGGGCATGCATGAATCCTACCTCTTCAGACTGAAGTTCATGCAAGAAACCGTGTTTTCTCCATTCAAAATGGCTCACTGCCCCTCCTGTAGAAGCCCGATGTCCCTCCTATATATTTGTTGTAGGTGCTCCTATAGATTTCCTATAGGTTATCCTATAGACAATGCCAAGAGAAAGAATATGGAGGAAATTGATGCAAGATGGTGGTTACGAGGCTGTGGGGGCACAAGAAGACTGTTGTGGCTGAGTTACAAGGAGAGAATGAAGGAAAGGTGGTGAGAATGCGGAGTGTGGAGTGCTTATTATCCTTTATGGATATTTTCAGTTATGAGCGATGAGCTGGCAAGGTGCACATTGGCCATATTCAAACTGTTGGTCCCCACCTGCTTTGTCATCATGGGCCCTCCTTGTAATCATTCCTCATTATTGCATCAAAGCTCACACTTCCTCTCCATTTCCTGTCCTTGGCATCCTATGTTTGAGTTGACTGTGCACACGTGTACGTGACATCTCAGATGAGTGGACTTAACTAAATGAAGGTGGTCAAATTAACTACCCATCTTTCACTAGTCTAATCAAAACCATCTCATTGCCTTCGTGTGACTCCTAATTAAACAAATGAAAATAGAGGAGTGACTTAGTTACTTACCTATGATCTGAGTGTATTTGCTGTGAGATGATGTGGCTCTCTCTGTTGCATGCCTTCATCTCTTTTCATGCATGCTGTGCTACTTTCCAATGTGTGGTTGTGTGATTTTTCAAGTTCTTCTTTAATGGAGCTAAGCTGCATGTGCCTTTTCAACCTGCAGATGTGCACTCTTTTGTCGTTGGTGCTAGACTTCTGTGGGATCAACTGCTACAGGAATTGATACAGGAGCTCCTGTAGCTGCTTCTCCCCTTGAAACTTCAGCTTTTCCCTATGCTTGGAGCTCGAGAATAGCGCTAGAGGTGTCATGCATGATGGAGGAATAATAGGTAGGCTTCAAGTGAAGTTATTGGTGCCTTTTGCCTTTTTTATTTTTATTTTTTCTCAATATTAGAAAACTATTTTTTTCTGTTTTTTTCTTGGACAGGGGAAAAAATGATGCTTGGGGTGTGATACAGGCTTGGAAATGATGGAATGAAGGCTTGAATATGGTAAGAGGGATGATACGTTCCTCATGAAGCTCTCCTGGTCCCTCAAACTGCCTTTTGTAGACATTTTTGGCTCTCTGTAATTCCCATAGGAGCCTCCTGTAGAAGAGATAGTTTTAGAAGAAAAAGTACAGTGGGGTGAAAGAGATGCCAAATATGATGGAGGAAGGTGTGGAGAAGGTGAGATGGGTGCTAGTGTGAATGTCAGGGTTCCCTTGGCACCTTCTTCTACTCCCTATAGTCCTCCTGCAAACCTGCAATGTAATAGAAATTCATTTTTTATTTTTTATTTTTTTTAAAACAACTAGGTCACCTCAGAGAGGTTTTCACCCTAATTACCTACCTTGGGCGCCTCCAAGGAAGGTTTTCACCCAGGGATCTTACTATTTTACTTTTTTTTTCATTTTTCTTTTACTTTTATGTGTGATGGAAGAAAGAAATATTACTCTACACAAGCTATTCGAATTGAAGAAAGAAAAAAGACTTGAATGTAAAGCAAGACCTAATAAATCATAATTAACAAGCTAATTCTACTTTTGCCAAAAACACGATGAAAACCATGAAAGAAATTCCATTACCTACTCAAGAAAGTAAAACAACATCTAACCATGCTATTTCTGGAAGTAAATAAGCAAAAGGCATATTTTTGGATTTTTATGTGTTTTTATGTGAATTTGACATGCATCTAGTTTATTGTGTGTGAGTGTGGCAGTAAATAGGTGACATTGGTGGTTGGTTTTGGAGCTTCAGAGGATGGAAGATGGTGTGGACAGGTCCTACGAGGTCTTAGGTAGCCTTTTGGAGGCTTTTCCCACACTCAACCTTGAAAAGAAAGCCTATAGGAAAAACTACAGGAGGACATAGGGGAACAACAAGAGGAAAAGAGCGAAACTACAGCAGGAGGCCGAGAGCAATTTACACTATTTTCAGGGCATGAGAGAGGGTGGAAAAGGTGGATTAAGGTTGGGATGAGGTGTTAGGGCACCTAAGGTCTACAATCAATCACCAAGAGAGAGGAGGATGATTGGGTTTTCTCAAGGAGAGAGGAAGAAGTTCTATGGAAAACAAAGGAAACTAGGGCAGAATTAAGGTGAAGTTTGGGAGACCTGTAGGGCATGGATCAAATGAAAGGAGTTGTTCCTAGTAAGCTAGCCTACTGCTGGAAGAGATTTTCTGCATAGAACTGATAGTCAACCAAGAAGATCAAGCGAGCAATGAAATGAGTGCATCTAGAAAGACAGAGTTTTGCATAAGAATGGTCTAAAATATGATGTATGCAAGGAAATGCTGAGAAATGTTGCAAGGAAAGCATGAAAGAGGACTATTGCAAATCAGGAAGTGAACATGATAAGGAAGATCTGAAGTAAAGAAAAACTGGGCTACAAACCTACTAGAAAGCTGCAAACACTAGAAGTCCTATGAAGGAGGAAAATCTGTGTTTTTGGGGCAGCAAGAGGGTCTTTTCCTCAAATCATGGTCCTAGAGGGAGGAAGAGAGGCCAAGGCACTGTTGCTAGCCTTTTGAATCTATTTTGATCACTACTTAACTTGCTATAGAAATCACAAATGAAAGAAAACTACTAAATCATCAAAAGCAACCTATTCTTAACTAAGCTTCAGCCCTCTGAGGTAACTCAGTGTTAGCTCAAAAAAGATTCCATCTTCATTATAAAAAAATAGCAAGTTTACATAAGAAAAAATCTTACCCTAGTGAGGCCCTAGGCCTCTATACTTATACATTTGAAGCTACCAATAGCTTCCTTAAAATCAAGGAGGCTTGGCTCCCAAAACTCGAGATAACTATCAGTCATCCTCTAGTTTCTTAGCTACCAACAATGTAAACTTTGAAACAGGAACTGATACTATTACCCGTTTTGTAGAGACAGCAAAAAAGTGACCCGATTTTGAAAAGGGGTGATGTAGAATACACATTTTTTTTTAGAGCATAGTTTTTTGCACTTTCATTTTTTTTATGTACATTGCGTTTTAGAATGGTAGCAATTTTCATGCTAATTTTAAAAAATGGTTATTCTGCATCAGACCCCTTTTTAAAAAGACCTATTTTTTGACTTTAAATTTTCTAATGTATGAAATGTAAATAATTATTTCGTAACCCTTTTTTTAAAAGACCTATTTTTTGACTTTAAATTTTCTAATGTATGAAATGTAAATAATTATTCCGTAAATTTAATAATTTTGGAAGTGATCTTCTTCTTCATATTTTCTAGTTTTTATTTTTTTTATTTTTATTTGTGTAGTGGGGCTTTTATTGATTTGCATATTTAAAGAAGAAGGTCGATATTTTACATTTTCGATATTTTACATATTTATACATCATTAATTAAATTTTCAATCCACATGAAATAATTGTCTCTAAAAAACAAATATAAAAATATATATAAAAAAGGCAAAAACAAAAAATAAAAAATGTTAAAAAAAAATTATATCATAAACCATAAAAGAATTTGGAAAAAAAAACAAAACTATAATATATATATATATATATATATATATATATATATATATAATATTAAGTAAGTAAATGTTGAGAAATAAAAAAATATATATATTAACAAAAACTAGGAAAAAAATAGAAACAAACTAGTTTAAAGAAAAAAATAGAAAAATAACGAAAAAAAATTAAAAAACTAGTGAAATTAATATTAAAAAAAAAAAACAAAAAATGTAAAAAAAAAAAAAAACTCACAAACCATAAAGAATTTGGAAAAAATAAACAAAAGTAATATATATATATATATATATATATATATATATAAAAGTAGAAATAGAGAAATTAAAAAAACCATTATAAAAGACTAGGAAAAAATAAAAATAAAAATAAAAACAAACTAGTTTATAAAAAAATAGAAAATTAACGAAAAAAAAATCAAAAAACTAGTAAAATTAATATTAAAAAAACAAAAGTAAATTTAAATTATAAAAAAAATAAACCCAAAAAAATGGTTATTTTTTATTAAAAAAAACAAAAAATACAATTATCTTTTATTAAATATACCTATTTTATATATATATATATATATATATATATATATATATATTTTAACAATCTTGTCTTATTAAAAAAAAATAAAAATTTAAACAAATTTTATTATTATTATTTTTTTAATTTAAAAATTCAAATTATTAAAACTACATTTTATATTTAAAAAAAAAAAAAAAAAAAAATTAAACCTACATTTTAAGTTAAAAAAAAAAAAATAATTTAAATTTACATTTTTTTTAAACTATCTTTTTTTAATTAAAAAAAAAATCATAATGTTTTTTTTAAACAATATGTTATTTATCTCAAAATATAAATCATAAAAAAAAAAAAATTAATTCTTTTAAAACAAATTTTAATTTTTTAGTTTAAAATTTAAAAAATTAATAATTTTTTTTTTAAATTAATATATTAAAAAAATTAATTGTAATTATGTGTGTTATAAAAAATTTAAAAAATATTATTAAACTTTTTAATTTTTTATTTATTAAAATTCTTGTTTTAAAACATATTAAAAAAATAATAAAAAAAATAAAAAGAAATTTTTTATTTTTAAAAATAATGAATTTTTTATTTATTGTTATATTTAAAAAATAATAAAAAAAAACACGGGCCCCGGCCGCGCCACCAGCGGGCGGCGGGAGGGCCACAGCCCTCCCGCCGCCCGCTGGTGGCGCGGCTAGGGGCCGAAGGGTCTACACGATTTAGATTGCATGGATCGGTACATCAGAGCACGGATTTGAAGGCTTTGAAGTCAGAAATTTGTGCAGGAATCGTCACGGCTGGTTCTCTTCAGATCTATCTGAGGTGGTCTGTTATGACGCTGATATCACAAGGTATGTGCAAATATTTGCCTGAAATATGATGGGTTTGTCTGTGCGGCTAGATCCTTGAGAGGACGGCGCAGCCCTGGTTCCAGCAACCATGGAAGATGGGTAACTGCAAGAATTATATGAATTCCCTTCGAAGTAATGCTGAAATTTTCAGCTATAGTTTTCGAACCCTGTCAGGATGAATAATGGATGCTTTTAATAGTCTTGTCTCTCTGAGGCTTTTGGTAAATTTATGTGTAATCTCATTCGCCTTTGTTAAATGGAAGGGGAGGCAGAATCTGAGGGTTTATATATATATATTGGATTAGGGTTTGGTTATGTAAGGTTACACAGGATTCATTGTGGATATTTCAATCTACAAGTTATTACGTTATATTTTAATGTATATATATATATAGCATTATTGGATATTGATAATTTTAACATTGCAAATATTATATATTTAGATATACATTATTTATTAATTTATTTTAAATTGAGTTAGTTTAAGGGGTTGATAGAATTATTGTGATCCCCTCACTTTATATATTCAAGTTTATTAAGTTCACGTGTTTAAATTTTGGAGTACAACAATCTATGAAGTGGTAAGGTGTCAACTACAGGCATCCACTAATTGGGTTTTTCCGTGTCGTTCAAAACATGGATTATCCACAAGCTCATATTGCTTGCGTCACGTGGTCGGTAATCTATCGCCAGAATGTGTGGCATGGTGTACGAGGTCAACCACAATCCTCAACGATCCGAAATATGGCATGGAATTTTGAGAATGTTGAAAACCATATTTTACTATGAATATTTTTAAAGTCTACTATGAATATTTTTGACTCAAAGAGCATACCGATAATTGTCTCGTTGATTGTGAAGTGGAAAATTAGTTGTATCAGAAATCGTCCGGATATTTTCATCAAGCCAACGGCCAAGGATATTATTGTGTAAAGTTACTCAGGGTCAATGGATGAGTACATGCACCAATTCCTTTCGTTTGTTAGCTTCGACAACGCTTCTGTCGCAGTGTGGGGTCGGGTCCCAACCATGTAAGGATGTGGCAGATGTCAAAGCCGGATCAGCGCGGGATTTGAAGAGGAAAACCTTGCAGAGTCGTTCCAAAAATGCTTCTCAGGAATCCAAGAAGCCGAAGGACGATAACAGCAGGGTTTTAGCGGGATCAAGTAAGAGGAAACGTGCAGAAGACGGTTCTGTGAAGCTCTCTCAGCCAGCAGCTAAGAAGAACAGACGAAGTGCCGCTTCTGACGCGCCTTCATCTCCAGGTACTTTATTAAATTTCGTAAAACCCGAGCTATCTGAAAAGCCAGATCCCTGCTTTGCTAATAATGAGGAGAGTTCTGATGATTCGGAACCTCTTATTAAAAAGATTAATAAAAGTGCTGCAAAGTTGGCTCATATTCGCGCCAAACATGCCACTGATGTCAATGACTCCCGGTTATCTGTCAGAAACTCCAAAAAAGTTTCTAATACATCGCAATTCCCTCTGAAAACTGCGGTTCTTCCAAGCCATTTACGTTTTTCGGACGGGCCCGCAGAATATATTGTCAAGCCATTGCAAAATGTAGGAGAGACTGCACGTACAGAACCTAATTTCCCGGTTTTGAAAGATTTTGTCACCAAGTCTTTGCGAACATCAAAAAAGAAAAGCAAGGTCAATACTCTGCAGTCCGAACATTCTTTGAAGAAAAATGAAGGGGAGGATGCAACTACGTTTGGTGATGGAGTTGTTCCTATTAAGATGGCAAAAACTGCTAAAGACAGAGGGAATTCTGTAGCTGCGGCATCAGTAACTGATTCGCCTCCGATATTTTCAAGTGAAATAAATAATGCCTCTCTCAAGTGGAGTAACCGCAAGGCTCGACATAGAAAGAGAACTGTTTCTAAGCAGAGACAACCATCATTGTTATCTCAGTCCGACAATGTTAGGCTAACCAATGTTGCCAACGAGGAGCAAAGCTTAGAACAGAATGTAGCCGGAATCGTGCAGGCCCTTGGGCCCTCGGCCGCGCCACCAGTGGGAGGAAGGAGGGCCGTGGGTCGATTCCGGGAATCGACCCACGACCCTCCCGATGCCCGCTGGTGGCACGGCCAGGGCCGTGTTTTTTTTGTTATTATTCAAAATAACAATAAATAAAAACTGCAGGCCCTTGGCCCCCGGCCGCGCCACCAGCGGGCGGCGGGAGGGCGTGGTCGATTCCCGGAATTGACCACGGCCCTCCCGCCGGCCACTGGTGGCGGTCGGGGCAGTGTTTTTTTTTTATTATTTTTTAAATATAACAATAAATAAAAAATTTGTTATTTTTAAAAATAAAAATTTTCTTTTTATTATTTTTTTTAATATGTTTTACAACAAAAATTTTAATAAATAAAAAATAAAAAAGTTTAATAATATTTTTTAAATTTTTTATAACACAAATAATTATAATTAATTTTTTTAATATATTAATTTAAAAAAAAAATTATTAATTTTTTAAATTTTAAATTAAAAAATTAAAATTTGTTTTAAAAAAAATAGGTTTTTTCTTGATTTATATTTTGAAATAAATAGCATATTGTTTAAAAACAAAAGTTATAAAAAAAATTAAAATTTAATTTTGATTAAAATATTTTAATCGATTTTTTTATTAATTTTGTTTTTATTAATTTTTTTAATAAATTAAAATTTAATAATTTTTATTACTATTAATTAATGAATTTTTTTTTTCCAAATTAAAAAAAAAAAAAATTATCTTTAATTTTTTTTGTTTGTTTTTAAATAAAGAATGAAAATTTAATAAAAACATTTATTTATTTATTTATTTTTAAATCAAAAAGACTTTTTTTTTAAGTTGAAAATGTTCTTTAATTTTTTTTATTTTTTTTATTGGAAAATACCTATATTTTTAAAATTTCCATATTTTTTTAGTTTTTTTTTTTTTTTAATAATTTGAGCTTATTTTTATCTTTTTGGTTTTTTCTAAATGTTTTTAATATTAATTTTACTAGTTTTTAATTTTTTTTTTTGTTAATTTTCTATTTTTGTTTAATCTAATTTGTTTTTTTTTTTTTTGGCTAGTTTTTGTTACTGATTTTTTTAATTTTTATATTTTTACTTAAATTTATATATATAATTTTATTTTTTTTTTCCCAAACTCTTTTATGATTAAACAATTTTTTTTTAATATTTTTTATTTATATTTTGTCTCATGTATATGTATTTTTACATTTATTTTTTAAGTAATCATCATTTTAATCTTAATTTCACTAATTTTTATTTTTTATTTTTGGTTAATTTTCCATTTTTTTTTTTAAATCTAGTTTGTTTTTAATTTTAATTTTTTTTAGTTTTTTGTTAATGTTTTTTTTAATTTTTCTATTGTTACCTACTTAATTTTATAGTTTTTTAAATGTGTTTTTTCTACTTTTCCCAAATTTTTTTATGGTTTACATATTTGTTTTTTTTCCCCAATTTTTTTGGATATGTTTTTTTTACTATTTTTTTTTTATAATTTGTAAGTTTTTTCTAGTTTTTTAATTCTTATTTTTTATAGGTTAATTCTGTTTTGTATTTTTTTTTTTTTTTTACATTTTACTTTTTTATGATTGATTTTATTTTTGATGTTTGATTTTTTTTGTTTTGTGTTTTTTATTTTATGTTTTGTTTTTAGTATATATTTTTATTTATGTTTTGTTATTTTTATTTTTTATTTTTTTGTTTTGTGTTTTTTCATTGTTTTAATTTTTATTTTTATTTTTATTTTAATTTTTATTTTTTGAAATTTTAATGTTTTTCGGGGTCATGATAAAATATTTTATGCTATTATTTTGAAATGTTGAAATTTCACCCTTGAAAAAAAAATTGTTATTCCAGCATCAACACTTTTCGTTTTGAGGGTTTTTTTGCACAAAATTTACCATTGAGAAAAAAAAAATGTTATTCGACCATCAACACTTCGTTTTGAGGGCGTTTTTTGGACAATTTTTGCACCAAAAATTGGTTTTCACCGCCATTTTTAAAACATGTTGAAAATTTAGCTTGGAAAAAAAATGTGTTATTCCAACATTAACACTTTTCGTTTTTAGCACTGTTTTTGATGTTTTTTCGGGGTTTTTTGGCCAGAGTTCCCGTTTTGAGTTTATAGTTCCCGTTTCAAAGTTTACATTGTTTACCTTCTAGTGCATGATTCGCCTACTTGTACTCCGAGCTGAATGAAGGAGAATTTGAAGTGAGGAGCAATAAATGAGGGGGATTCCTTCCTAGAACTCTTCTCCTCTATCTACTTGGAGTTATTACTGTCATTTGACCACTGGATCCTTGACTTTGACCTCAAAATCCATCACTAATCTGCATTAAATACATGTTAGACCACATGGCATAATAACTAACTCAACTCACTCTATAAGCATAAATATAATCAGAAAATCATACAATAAGCTAAGAGAATTGTTGATTTGACTAGGTTAGTAGGTAAAATGAGCCCATATAATTACCAATTTATGAGGCTCATCAAGCGGCTCAGGTGTTAGGATTGTACGAGGATTTTCGTAGCACACCTTGAGAGGGTAGTCGTATAGTAGAATCAGGGTTAGGGCACTCGATATGAAGAGGGCTAGAACTCTGGGCAAAAGAAGAAGGGGTGGCTTCTTTCTCTTTCCCAGTTGTTGGAGCAGGATTTTGGTAATCATTTAATTGAGTAGCCACATTAATAGGCGTAATCATCATGAACACTTCAGACCCTGAGGAAGAAAATGATTGAGGTTGGTATACCATTTGGGTCTACTGAGATAGAAGTGGCTCTTCGAGGATAGCAGGGGTCCCTTTGAGAAGACTACTAACTTCCGATCATCGGGGACAATCCTTAGTATAGTGATCCTCCTCACAAATGACGCAAGGATAATTAGCTTTCCATTGTGAAGATTCACTAGTAGACGCTTTGGGAGGACCCTGTTTTTGGTCATCGCCTTTACCCTTTCCTTTTCCTTTCTTCTTACCTTTCAAGGATTTGCCCATTGTGGTAGACTAGCAGTGTGGACATGAGATGTTTTACTAGGGCCAAGAGGATTTTGGGAAGAACTATTGGTAACAATATTCGAGGCCGACTTCTATTTGGAAGAATATTTAACAGGGGCCTGGGATACTAAACCAATAACTCCATTGACAAGAGGTACAACTTGTGACTTTGATGTTGTGGGATCGAACGATGGCCATGGAGCATCGGGTAATAACTCATACAAAGTGCTAGACTAAGAGTAAACTAGATCTAAGTAGGGGGCACGAGCAATGGATTACTCTTCAGTAACGCATCCACCCATAGCTACATCACGAGCAATTGGGGCCACGAATGATTTAGTAAACCATTCATTGAGAAACTGATCAATTATCTCAAATTTGATCAGGCAACATCTACATCTCCATTCATGGGTGTGATCAGAGATGTGCTTCACAGTATCTTGCTTAAGCGATGTGAGAAAATAGTTTCCAATTTCATAGCAAACTTGCAGTTGAAAATGCATGAGGAAAGTCATTGCTAAAGAGTTAAATTCATGGTAAGTAGTTCGAGGAAGCTCAATGTACCACTTTGCTGCAACACCTGTGAGGGTTCGTTGGAATATACAGAGATGAATGGAATCGATAACATAAGAGTTCAAAGAGCACTGGAGGTGATATGTCATCACGTGAGCTTGAGGATCTTCTTTTCCCTTCCCATCGAAATTTGGACAATCGTGTGGTATCTTGGACGGCACCATAGGCCAGTATGGCGAATGAAGGATTGGATCATTCATAAGGTGATACACATCTAGCAGCTCTAGTGTGGCCAATTATAGAAATTTAGTATTAAAAGGCATAGGAGGTGGGTGAGCAGGTCTGAGCGAAGGAGCCCATCCATGGTGGTAACGATTTTGGCCCCACAATGGAGGATTTTCACTATATGGCATTTGATGCTGCCCCCATCGTGGGCTACCTTGGCCGTAGGGAGGATTTTGACCTTGAATACCTTGGAACTGTCCAACCATAGGTTGTTGATAACGAACATATAGGTTGAAAGGCTATTGAGCCTATTGACCTTGGAAATATGGATATTGTAGTTGTTTCCCCTGAACATATGGGTGGTGAACCTGTTGTCCTTGAACAAGAGGATTTTGGACCTAGTTTCCTTGGGAATAAGGTTGATACACTTGTTTCCCTTAGACATAGGGATGTTTTACCTGCTACCCTTGACCAAATCGATTTTGTACCTGTTGACCTAGGGCATTAGGGTTTGCTACCTGCTGCCCTTCGCTAGCAGGATTCTAAGCTTGTTGACCTAGGACATCAGGATTTTGGGCCTGTTGCTATAGGACTTGCCCCTAGCCTTGCCCTTGAACGGGTTGACCTTGCTCATATGTATACAATGGTTGTTGTTGCCCGGGTTGGTTATGCTGCTGCAAGGGTTGGCCCTGCAATTGCAAAATTTGTCCCTCGGGCTGTAGAGGTTGGCCTTGCGAGGACATGAGCTGGGAGTTGCAGAGCATAGTGCATCTGCTACTGCACGATTTACTGCAACTGTTGCAAGGGTTGCCCTTGCAGTTGTTGTAGTTAACCTTTTTGCGAGATCATTTGCCCTTGTAGTTGCGTGGATAACCCTTGCTGTAACAAAGGTTTCCCTTGCGGTAACAAAGGTTTCCATTATTATTGTAGAGGTTGTCCTTGTTGTTGCACGGGTACTTTAACAATGCCTGAAATTTTTTTGAACTGAATCTAGCGATAGCCACCCTAGAAAGTGGACAAGTCAGGCTAAATGTACTACCTAGACTAAAATGTGTAAGGTTGATTAACCATTCCTTGAGAACCATATGGAACATAAGGAGTTTGGTATTGGACCTAAGCCTCATAGGGTTGCTGATACTGAAGATTACTCAACCCAAATGGACTACCGATATTTTGAACCTATTGGTACTAGACATTGCTTGATCTAGTAGGATTAGCAAGGTTGTGAATAACGCGAGAAGAACGCTAGTTCATACCAAGCACATGAGCTTCTAAGCCACTCACATTGGTGGCGCCTGGCACCATAGAAACATTTAGGTTTTTCCCCCTGGGGGGTGGCACAGCTTGGCCACTAACTAGACGCATGGAGGAACTGATAGAGACATTCTTTGAGATTGTCAGCTGAACCAAATAGGTGATTGGGACTGACGACACAAGAGGGTTCAGAAAAGTGGGTTGCACCTAGACTGAGATAACATCCTATTGGGAGGTTGAGTTCGCAATGAACAGACCTAAAGTTGGCATGGCACTTGATGCCCAAACATGGTTATGGTAAAGTGATGAGGCAATAGGTGTACCTGAAGCCAACTATGCCAAAGACACATAATTAGGCAGAAAAATGGTAGGAATACCCCCTGTATAGGGGAAACCTTTAGGAGGAAAAGGATGTTCTTCCTCTTCAACAATGTTTGGAGTAGAAACTTTTGACTCTTCTGGAGAGGGGACTCAAACATTTCCTTTAGGTTCCATATCTAGGAACAAACGATGACAAATGTTCAAAGAAATATGAGGGGATAATTCCAAAGGAACACCCGACTAATCGTACTGACTATAAGCACGCTGTGGTGATATCACAATCGGGTCAAACAAAGGATTCATAGGATAGATAAGCAATCTAGGCTAGCCATCAGTGGTCGGTGAACTCTCAAGAGTTTGAACATGATTGCCTAGAGATTCTAGGCCAAGATCAGCAGATGAATGAGTATCTAAAGTAGTCAGAGGATGAGATGACAAAGGCTCAATGCTCAGAAAAATTATGAGTTCAAGACCTTGGTCTTCGAGTGACTCTAGTAGTTAAGGAAATAGATCCTCAGGCAATCTTTTAGATGCAAGAGAGGAAGAGGAATTAGGTGAACTAGATGGTTCAGCCACGATGACATTATCTTAGTTAACAGAAAAGAGACAAATAAACTTCAAGGCTTTAAAATGTTCTTTAAGGGAAACTCACAATTCGGTCTAGAAAAGACTAATAGGAGGTTATCAGATCATGGGAAATCAATTATTAAAACGCATAAAAATACTGGTGCTCCTTCGTTTTTTAATAGTTGTGAAAGAAACAAATATGACTCTATCACTTTAAATTAGAAATGAGCTCAAAAGGACAAGTTCTCAAATGATATCTTAAGTTTAATGGGCCAAAAAGATCAAATGACTACTCTCGATGATCTATTTAAACATGATTACTAGGCAACTGTGAATTGCAGAATACCTCCTAAGGAACGAAGAAGTACGAGCATGCAATCTCTCCGAATGTTGTGTTCGTTGTATCACGTTTGCAAGGCGACCGACTCGGCTTCCTAAGGATAAATTATTGCAGCCTAGAGGGGTCTCCCATTATATACTCGATGGTACGGGGAGCACAAATCCGTACTAGCGCTATCTAATGTCGAAACTAACGACAACTGCTAGGTTTAAAGATGTTGGAGCATGTCTCTAGCCTAGACCTTCTAGATATGATCATTAAATGTAAAATGTGCCTTAGGTTAATTGAGTTGATTTTAAAGCTTTTCTTGAGCTATGTCTCAGTTTTCAGGCCTTAGCAACGTGACTCGAAAAACCTTAAATGCAACATAATGAGACAAGGCCCTTTCAATTCGATGAATCACCTACACTAGAGAGGATATAAAATACAAAATCAAATGCAAAAAACCAAGCAACTCGAAGAAAAATGATCTTTCACTACTTCACTTGTCGAAGAAATAAACTAATGAAAAATACATTCCAATTCCTAATTTCCTGACATGTACGTTTCTAACAGTCATTTCAAATGTAAAAGAGTTCTTTTGTTTTTCAAATGTTAATGCAATTCTAGTCTTTAATGATGCTAACTATCATAGCATAATGAAGCAAGAAACCACAATTTCATACTTTTTCATGAAATGATGAAATGAACTTTCACATGTAACACTTCAATGAAAAAAATGCGAGACAATCAGCTCTTCAAGAAAATCAAAACACGAAAAGAGAGACTCATTCAAACTAATGAAGCACTGAATTTACCAAAAATAAGAGAAGCAATGTAATCCATGCTGGAAAAGAAAATTTTAGACAAGCAAACGAGAAATTTTCAAACTTGTGTAATGGAGGTCAAAGTCATAAAAGGATCGCAAATGAAATGCAAGGAGTAGGTACACCTACAACTCAACTTACTGAGTTCACAATCAACTGAATGGATGATGATCTAGATTCCAAAGTGTCACTAACCATCCAATGACTCAAGAAATCAAGCAGGAAGATAATAATCCAATAAGAAAACAAAAGCCAAATGAAGAGCAGCTTTCTAGTTGGGGAGAAAATGGTCTAAAAGGCTTATAACGTTGAAATAATGAGAGTAGAACACACTGGCCAATATTGGGGACATGACTTAATCTTCACTTATAGGCATCGGTGTGACTACCTAACTGACAACAAGCGCTAGAGGTTGGTTGGCATGATTGTTTCTGAGCATACTGTGTTGATCGGTGTGACTGTTAGTGGATTAAGCGTGTTGAGCAATGGATCCAAGAAAAGGAAAAAATAAATTAAAACAGGGACTAGATATGCTACTATGAATTTCAAACTCATACCAGTAAGCAGGAGAAAAGAAATAGAACCAAAGGGAAATAGTGGAACTAGAAAAGTTCACACGAAATCATGAAATCTCAAACAAGTAAAACAAAAGCATTGGCTCCCCAGTATGGTCGCCAATTTGTGGTGAAGTAAAATTATGAGTGTAGACACAAACAATTCCTCTAGCCCAATAATGGGTTTAGCCGCAATTGATACATTCTATGGAATATTTCCTTAGGTTATAACCAATTAAGAGGGCCTACCTCTTAGTACGCTTATACCGTTTGAGGATGTGCTTGCTTTCTCGCTCCAGCTATCTCTCGCTTCCTTCTTCAAACACTTGAAGCAAGTAAAAAATAGCAAAACACAACCATGATAATAGACAAATTGTAATTCAACCTACTTAACAAGTCAAGAGACATTAATCCATGATCATGTAAGATGACAAATCATGTAGGAAATCAATCGATAGTTGAATATATATTGAATCAAGAAGAGATTACAACCATTGTCCTCACGTTGTCGTCCTTCTCCGAAAAAAGCAGGATCCCACACACTTCTGCTAGCATTCCATGATGGCCTTCACAACAATAGTCTTAAGGCTCTTCCCTTTAGGATTCACACTAAACCAAATTCACACTTCTCCCTCACACAACTAGAGAGCTACAACTATGAATATCTTGATGTTTACTCCAAATTTAATTAGCACTAGCACACCAACATTAACAATAGCTTATGCTTGGGAAAAGGGAGGTTTATATACGATGAACGGATGGGAAATGGATCCTATTCTCATGGGAGAAGGTCTCATCTCTTGAGGTAGTTCCATTATTATAGGGAAAAAGTGCCCAAACTGACATCCTCGACCTGATCCAACCAAGCCATTTACCAAACATTTGTTATGAAGCTTCTAGAGCAGGAAGCTTCGGCTCTTTATTAAAAAACTTTGCATAAGAGGATTGGTGCGACTGGAAAAAAGCTTAGTCGCTCTGCTCGGTACTAAGGACAATGTTAATCCCTACATATCGGCATGGTGAGGATAAAGGCCATTAGCATCGGTCATGTAAACTAGGAAAAACATATGTTTTTGGGAAAATGGTGGAACAGGGAATTGCTCTGCTCATGAAGAGGGACACAATGGGAGTTTCTTCATGAAAGGTAAGCATGTAGGGTTCACTATAGAGGTCCTCTAGGATCAAGGAAGGTGGAGTACATGGATAGTGACAAAATTTTGTGTAACATGGTGTAATGGTTGATATTGAAGGTGTGAGTGCGTTAGCATACACTGAAGTTATAGAAATTGTCAATGAAAATAATTCCTAGCCCATGCTCTTGGGAATCAACTAGGCTATTGATATGAATGGGGTCATTAATTTGAAGAAGAGGGAAATGTCATTTGAAAGGAAGTCACTAAGAGTTATAGTGCCACTAGATACTGTGGAAGGGGCATGTTATATTTAACCAGTCCGTGATTATGTAGAAAGTGGCGATGAACTGGATCAAATCTACAAGATAACAACGTGTGATCATGATTAGTGCATTGCCAAAACTGCTTACATGAAGTATCTACATTATGGTGCAATATGACGATGAAGTCATTGTGTTGTGTTTCATCGGAGGTAAGAAAGCTACCTTATTAAGACGGTTTCACTAACGTAGATATGTTTGCAGATGAATTTGAGCGTAAAGTCCCTCAAGACCATTGGTTTCAAGCATTGGAATTTGCACTGTGCGTTATGCTTGCATGATGGTAGGGTATGGATAATGATAGTTTTGCTGGATGGAAAGATTATAGGGGAATGATGAAGTTATATTTTGGGCATGCTAATATAAAAATAACTAAGAAGTATAATGGGAAGGATGATCCGCATGATCATCTACAAAAGTAGACTAAGGCATGGGCGATGGAACCAAAGCCAAAATCGGTACAAATATTTTGTCATACCTTGGATACAATCCCCATTAGCTGGTATCTCGAAACATAGATCTGTGATGGCACTGCGGAGTGGGATGTATTGAAGCAAGGGTTCTTACTAACTTCTAGCTTCGAGGACGAGTTTCCAAGAATCGATGAAGCTCTTCAAGAAATTAAAGTGGTTACCTTCAAGACACCGAAGGAACCTGTGCAATGGACTCAACCGAATTGGATAACCTAGCTGCGCCATGCATTTGAATGATATAATGTGACTGCTAGAGAGGAGGAAGAACACTTGGGGTATATCAATATTCCAGAGATAGAAGGGCATTGCGTAGTAGAAGAACTCCAAGTAGAGAATCGAGACATCTCCGCACCTCTGAAAAGAAAACATGTAAACATTGGAACTAAAGAACAATTGATGTTAACGAATATTAGAGACTATTGGGACAACGCTAAAGTAGGAAAAGTTGTTGGAATAGTTTGGGAATACTAGGATCTCTTCCCCAATAAGTTTTTAGATTTAAAGGGAATACTTAGTGATTTAGGTGTTATGAGGATCATATGGAATCCTGACGTGAAGCCTGTCAAGAAGAGGCCTCATCACCTTAATCCTATGTATGAGGATAAGGTTCGCCAAGAGTTGGATAAAATGCTAGATTATGGCATTATAGAACCCGTTGAAGAATCCAATTGGGTGAGCCTGATGGCAATCCAAGAAAAGAAACAAAAGGGAAAAACAAGGATCTGTATAGATTTGCAAAAATTTACTTATGCGTGTGTTCATGATCCATTTCCAATGTCATTTATAGATGAAGTGTTAGATAATATCATAGGTTACGAGGCATATTCCTTACTGACAGATTTTCCAGTTATCATCAAATTAATATTGTACCAAAGGATAGAAGCAAAACCACCTTGTCGATAGAGTGGGGTTTGTTTCACTACACTATTATGCCCTTTGGATTGCAGAATGTGCCTGCAATATTTTCCTTTGTAGTCATAGCAGCGTTCAAAGAATTCATTCATAAGTTTTTGGAAGTATACTTCAATGACTGGACTATGTTCGGTTTAGTAAAATACCATGTAGCAAGTTTGTGCCTTACATTGGATACATGTCAAAGATACCAGATAGCACCGAATTTAAAAAATTGTATATTATTTGTTCCTTTTGCGATCTTGCTGGGTCATGTCGTGTGTTAGCAAGGATTAATCGTGGACCCTACAAATATCGCAGTTATTGTGAACTCAGAGGCCCCTAGGAACATCAAGCAGTTGCGCACGATGTTGGGACACAATGGATACCATAGAAAATTCATTAAATCTTATGCTCAAATTACCGCACCCATGGAAAAACTGCTAAAGGAGTATGTGACATTCTGTTGGGATGAGGAATGTTACTACGCTAATCCTGGTATTTACTTCTTGGAAAAATGAGTTTCATGTAAATGTGGATGCTTCTTGCATTGCGCTGGGAGTAATGCTAACACAAGAGGAGGAAGGTGAGGTGAACCGTCCTAGAGCCTTCGCAAGTAGGAAGTTATTAAATGATAAGTAAAATTATTCAATGATAGAGAACGAGACATTGGCCATTGTCTATATGCTGCAAACATTCAAGCATTATCTATTAGGGGGACATTTCAAGATGTATACAGATCATTCTCCCTTAAAGTACCTAGTCAACAAGTCTATGTTGGGGGAAAATATTTTCACGTGGCTGTTATTATTTTAGGAGTATGATTTTGAATTGATTGTGAAGTTGGGGAGTTTGAATGCTTGAACTAACCATCTGTCCATGATTGAAATAGGAGAAGAACTTAGTAATCTAGAGGAAGAGTTTCCAGAAGCACAAATTTTGTGGTACATGTAGCTGATGACAATTCTGCTGAAATTATTAAGTTATTAACTGTAGGGATGGTGGCTGAAGGATATACACATCAACAGAAGAAAGAACTAGTAGTTCGCGCAGTGGATTTTTCAGTGATTGTTGGACATTTGTACTAAATGAGGCAAATGAAATATTATGGAGATATGTGTCAAATTTTGAGCCCGATAGTATTGTTACTAAAGCCCATGGGGGAGTTGTGGGAGGCCATTATATAGTAAAGAAACCACAAATAGTATTTTTCATGTAGGATTATGGTGTCCAAAATTGCACAAGAATTCCAAAGCATATTGTAAGGTAGGCAATGCATGTCAAAGGATTGGCAAACTGTCACGAAGGGATGAACTACCACTACATCCTAAGGTATCTTTACAGGCATTTGAGAAGTGGGTGATCAACAAGAAGTGGGTGATTAATTCTATTGGGCCAATTCAACTACTTGGAAAGAAAATGGGTGTGTGCTACATTATCACTGCGACAAAATATTTAACTAGATGGGTAGAAGCATAGCCAGTAAAGGATTTTAGAGGGCCTATGACAATAAAATTCTTCTTTGAAGATGTCTTGACATGGTTTGGATGCCTGAAAGTATTAATGAGTGATAGCATAATGCAATTTCTCAATGATATGATTAGTGCGATGACATACAATTCTAGGTCTACCAATAGAAGAGTGCACCATATGAACCGCAAGCAAATGGGACAGTCGAAGATCTTAACAAAATTTTGGAGAATGCATTGAAAAATATTTGTAACACACAGTGGGATGGTTTGGAGGTGCTCATACCTATAGTACTATGGGCCTATATGGCACCCTATAAAACGCTAATAGGGAAAACGCCATTTATATTGGTCTATGGCGTCGAAGCAGTGGTGCTGATGGACTACATTATAGCTAGTCTTGGTATAACATCATTGACAGATATGGTAGATCGCGAGGCTTTGGAGGAATGGCTCGCACAACTATTGGAGTTAGAGGAAGACCTATTTCTGGCAGGATTCCACCAATACGTACAGAAGGAACACAAAAAAGCATGGCATGGTTGCCATATCAAGATTCACACTTTCAAGGTAAATAATCTTGTGTTTTTATATGATAGAAAATTCACCAGATTTCCAGGTAATTTCCAGATGCATTGGTTAGGACCCTATATTGTCAAGGAAATTACATAGGGTGGCATAGTTCATCTTGCGAAGCTAAATTATGAACCATTTCCAATAGAAGTGAATGGGAGACGGTTGAAGTTGTATACGTGGGATCCTGCCCCTATGTAATAACTATATGACTGCAGGAAAATCTTAGTGCTCCAAGTAGTTGCAAGGGGGAGTGGGACTATAAACTAAATTTGCCAAGTGGGAGGACAAGGTAGTAAGTAGGTTGTGCGAAGATTGATGAAGGTGCACCAGATAGAGATGCACTCAGGATGCTGCACCATGTAGGAGGGTGTCGCAGAACCCAACACAAAAATAGTTGTTGGAGTCATTGTAGTTGATTCGACTAAGAAAATCCAGTTAGGAGGAGTGGGTACATGGCAATTAAGGTGAAAATATTTAAAAGTCTGCCAGAAAATGTGCATTTATGACAAATTGAGGGAGGGAATGATCGTATTTGAATCCAAAAATCACTATAAATATGTCCTTTTGGTTTGCAGAGAAACACTTTGTTGCCTAAGAATCTCTTGCATCACGTAGAAAAGTGGGAGAATTTGTTCAAGCACCCGGGCTCGTTTATTATTCTAATACATTACGTCAAGTTTCTTTGGAGAAGAGAGATGAGCCTATGAAATGGTGTCTGATGCCCTAGCTATGGAAGCTACCGATATAGAAGCTACATAGCAGTAACTATGGCGCAAAGTTTTCCTAAGCCAAAATAGTCTGCTTCTAAGGAAAAGTAAAAGAAGTCGGTCATCGAACTAGTGCACCACTCGCCCCAAAAACATCCACAGGAGGTGCGGAAGAAGGGAAAAATGGATAAGAAAAAGTAACCTTTTGTGGCCCTAGACATATACAAAGAGGAACTTTGATAGGGGATTCAGGAGTTGGATGCTGAGGACACACAACCAATCACTATGCATGTGCCTCCACAAAGAGGGCAAAAGAAGGTGACCAAAGACCTTGATTCCAACAAATTTTAAAATTACTACATAATTACTCCTAGCTTAAGTTCACTTTGATGGTATGCTCTTAGTTTGCATACAAGCATTAAATATGGAAGACTGGGACCTCATTGACAAGGAGAAATTCCCACATTTAGCAACAAATCATTATATGACCCCTATATACTATCAAGATATAGGGTTAATGAATTTGGAACCCATGAAATGGGTTCGTGGGGGTCAACAGGTGGAGCTTCTGAACATGCTATTCATACCTCATTTTTACCTCTCCAATATCAATACGGCCTTTGTGTGCTTGTGGACTTTAGTGCATGATGGGTGTTTATGGCCAGGTGAGCCTATCCCCATCATAGACATGTTAATCCATAGGATTACTAAGATCCCATATAAAGGATCGAACATAGAAAAGGAGTTTGTGGGAAAATCCCATGAAAAAAATATTCCATACAACATAAGGACCATGTACAGGGTGGTAAAGTGAAAGTATGGATATTTTTTATGCTCCATAACAGATTAGGCGGTACATTTTTCCATGCAGATCCTCAGAGGCAAGATAATGCGGATGTACCACACGGATGAAGTGCTTGTACTGGATATTTTATTATATGGGCAGTTTGGAAACACAGTCGAGTATAACTGGGCCCAGTATCTCTGTAGAGAATTTTTGGCTAACTATCATGAGGCACAAGATAAGAGCCAACCATTCCACTACACTTGGCTCTTGTTACTAATATGTTTTGTGGCATGGAGGCTTTCAGATGACAATCAATTCCCTCGACTGAATAAGGCCCTCCCATAAGTAGCGAAGTTTTCCTTTTTTATGGCAGGTAAAAGATGTGGCACAAAGTAGAGAAACAAAACTTTTTTTGGGACTTAATGGAGATGGACATCCGCATGGCTGTAAACAACAGGCCAAGGTTATCTACCACCCTATTCTAATAGCTAAGGGCCTTCGCAGAATTTAAGGAAAACTTTCAGAATGTATGGATCCGCGCGAGTAAAGACCCTCAAGAGGTATGGTATAAGATGCCTAACTTGGTGGACGACACAGATGTATAGGAAGTTATGGGTGTATGGCCAATAGATTAGCGTGATCCTACCCAGTTGAATGTCATGACAAGAAAAGTAAGTGAAGGCTCCTCCATACAAACCTCTGTTGTGAAAAAGAAGAAAGAGTAAGAAAAGGAAGTCGCACAGGAGAAGGTTTCCCAGCGGAAGAAAAAAGAATTTGTTGCTAAGGCATCTATGGAGAAAGACTGTGAAGGAGAGAATTGCTAAAGGGTAGGCTAACAAGGAAAAACATGATACCAAAGCGAGCAACAAATCAGCTTTGCAGTGCACTGATGAGCAAGAAATATCTACACAAGGTGGTGATGGGGGAGAGGAGGTGTCCACCCCCTTTAAACTGCAAAAGCGCACTAAGGAGCCAACAACAGGTTTGTGAAAGAAGCTAATATCAGATAAGCACTTGCAGGTGGACCCTATTGTTCTCACAGAGGGCGATTTAAATGAAATCAGTGACAAAGTTAGAGATACCGCATCAAAGCTGTGGTCACACTTTGAACAACAGTATATGTAGACACTAAGAAGTGTCTAGAAGGATCTCCGTGAGCTACACATCCAAGCCAGTAGGATCCAGACGAGTGTGGGACAAGTGAGCACAGTGCAAGGGAGCTAGACTCAAGCGAGTGTAACTGTTCTAGAAGTGGAGAAGACAATGGCCTTAAGGGTCATTCCTTTAATAGAAGGATCCTTATGAACATATAACTAGGATGACCCTGCCACGCTCGAAAAGATCAAGGATCTTGGAATAAATGTGGCTGCACCGCTGCTCCTAAACTTTCACACATTGCATCAAGGGGTCTCAGATGAGTTGCTGATCATGGAGAAACATGCCCTTGTGATCCTCAATGAATTTAAATTCAATAATGCACAAATGTATGTGGAGAAGACACATGCACTAGAAGTGAAAGAGGAAATAAAAGTGCACAGCGAAAACCTAGAATCGGTTATTGAACAAGCCTTCTAGACAGTTCTAAAATTACATATCCCAGACAATGCACAAGCCAAGATGAAAGTTAGGAAGATAGCTATTGTAGTGCATGATGCTGAAGATAAGGTTTGGTGCATCACTTTTGAATTCTAGATGCAGATATCCAAACTCAAGATCAAGCTTCAACCAACCACACAACCAGAGGTTAGGGAACAAGGAGTGCAGCTATAAAAGAGTCCATGGGTAAAATAGTTTTTGTAGTTTTGGGTTGCAACCAACTATTTCTTTAGGTAATGGCCCTAAGGGATACATCGTAGGAGGATCCTACTTTGAAATAGTTGAACAAAAAGATTAGGGAAGAGAAACAAGAATATGATGAGATCACTACAACAAGGTGGATGTTGGTATGAGTCCAGTGCTTCACACGCTTGCAAGAAGACAAGGCAATGCGGATACAAATCCAAGATTTGTAGAAAAACAGTCTTTTCTAAGAGACCAGCTTCAGCCTTGGACAAAGGAAGCCAATCAACTCTCATAGAACATTCACAAGAAACTGAAGGCCATGCAACAGGCCCACAAGACTATGCAACTTGGAGTGGATGGACCAACCAGAGAGAAATTGGTCCAGGAGGTACAAAAACTAGTAGACCAGAGTTTCACAAAGCTTCAGGCATTGAACAAGGCATTGAATGAACTCTGATAGAAAGGGGAACAACGAGCCGAGTGACTCAAGGGCAAGTCACGATCTTTGTGTTGGGGACCTGTTGGGATGGGGTTTCCATAGGTGGAGTTTTATTAACAGTCAATTTTGGTAAATAATTTTGTTGAAGATGTAAAGCCTCCATGAAATGTGGATGAAAAATTCGCAGATAGATAATAGTCAAATGGGTATTAGCCACCTTTTTTGGTCGATTTTGAAGACTCACCGATGAGCTGTGGGCCATGGTATTGTATTATAAAAAGTTATAAATAGTTGAGTCATAGCGAGTTTTAGATATAACTTTTGATGGATAAGAATAGACGTATGAATGAATGAATTTGTAAAGGGTTGATATGCAAGAAGGTTTGTTCCTATCAGTAGAAAAGGTAAGGCTCCGTAGTTGAATGCATAGAGGCTTAGAAGAGTCCACAACTAAGTTCGTGGACCCCTGTAGCTGAGTGTGTAGAATAGTTGAAGTTTTTATTGTGAAGGACCTATTTAATGAAGACTGATTTGGGTTGGAAATATTTGCATCTCTGTTTTATATTTTTATTGGTTTACGTGTTTATCTTGCTTTAAATATTGTGTCCATGAGTTAATATGTTTAATCCACGTGAATTGGGTTAACTAGATATTTTTATTCTTAGTAAAGATATTGAATGATATTCATGAAGTTATAGATCTAAACTAAGATAATTATGGGGAGAAAGGTCTGTGTGATGGCAAACTTAGGCCACCAAAACTCGAGAAAGCCTACTTATGAACATGAAAGTAGTAGAGCTATATTATTAGGGTCTAAATAAAAGAATTCAAGGGTTTTGTGAGGAGTTGAAGGTGTTTAAGACCAGTTTCAGGGTGCAAGATCTATCAAGGAATTAAATCTGGGAAAAGGAAGATATGAGCTATCGAAACACATCACATCATCTTTGGATGCAGAAACTTGGTTCTTGATTCCCCCAATGGTACTTTGGGTGAGACTACAACCTGCATTACACAGGTTGTTGCCAAAATGGCCAACAATGTAGGGTTTCTTTGGTTGGCGCAACTAACTCCGAACCTAGGTCACAACCACTTAGGCCGACAAATGGTCTTGTTGCTAAAACTAGGATCTGCTTAAAGAGATGTGTGATGTCGCATCATTGGAATCTGACTAAGAAAGAGATTAGAAAGTGGTTGCATTAGAACATTCATGAATTTTTGGCTCAATAAAACAAGAGTTCATAGCAATCGAAGGAGGATTGGCTGAATAGATATTTGTATATAGAGATTCACGAAATTTCCTTTTCCACTTTTACATGTGAATTATATGAGTTGTTAGCAAAATTGATAGATGGTCAGGGGAGGTGGAAGCTCTATAGTCCTATAGTGTGGACTCCAAAATTGGTACAATGAATAAAGGCATCTGAAAATAAGATCGCGCGGGCTATCGATCATTGGCTTGATCGAATTCTGGGAGGATTTTCTACTGAATTTGCAGTTAACACCTTAGTTAGCTATGGAAAAATAGACCAAATATTTTTTAGGGGACCGCAAAGTAAGTATTTAAGGTCATTAAATACTTGGATTGAAAAGTAATTCCTTCCTAAGAGATCCACTATAGCCTCGGACAGAGGATGCCAACCCACTTTCACAGAACATTCTTTAGAAGATGAAGACCATGCAGTAGATGCAAAATACTATGGAACTTGCAGTGGAGGGGCCAACAAAGATAAATTTATCCATGAGGTACAAAAAGAAGTATAATAGAGTTTTGCAGAGCTTGAGGCATTGACCAAGACTTTGAGAGAACTCCTCTAGAATGTGGAACAACCAGTTGAGTGAATTGAGGACGAGTCACGATATTCATGTTGTGGGCCTCTTGAGATGGGGTTGTGAGGGGTGGGCTTGAATAAACATAGTCAATTTTTGTAAAGAATTTTGTAAAAGATGTAAAGTCTCTGCCAAATGTGGATGCAGAGCACACTGATAGATAGAAGTCAAAGGGGTCCTATAGCCTTGTTTTGGTCGGTTTTGAAGAATCACCCATGAGTTGGGGGCCATGATATTGTATCCAAAAAGCTATAAATAGTTGAGTCATAATGAGTCTTTGAGATAAATTTTGATGGATAAGAATAGAAGTATGAATGAATGTATCTCTAACAGGTTGATAGAGAGGAAGGCATGTTCTTGTGAGTAGCGAAGGAAAGGCCCTACATTTGAGTGTGCGAAGTCCTAAAAGAGACCACAATTGAGTGCGTGGACCACTGCAGCTAAGTGCACAGTGTGCTTGAAGTCTGTATTGTGAAGAACCTATTTAATGAAGGATGATTTTGGGTTGGAAATATTTTCATCGATGCTTTATCTGTTTATTGGTTTATGTGTTTATCTTGCTTTAAATATTGTGTCCATGAGTTAATATGTGTAATCCGTGTGAGTTGAGTTAATAAGATATGTTTATGCTTAGTAAAGATATTTGATGATACTCGCGTAGTTATAGATCAAAACTAAGATAATTATCGGGAGAAAGGTCTTCACGATGGCATAGCTCTGCCACCAAATTTCTAGAAAGCCTGTTTATGTGCACAAAAGTAGTAGGGCTATATTCTTAGGTTCTGAATAACGCAATTCAAGGGTTTCACGAAGAGGGGAAGGTCTTTAAGACCAATTTCACGGTGGAAGATATATCAAGGGATTAAATGTGCGCGAAGGCAAATATGGGCTATAGAAATGCATCACATCATCTCTGGATGTAGAAACCTGGTTCATGCATCCCCCAATACTGCTTCAAGTGGGACTGCAACCTACATTACACACGTTATTTCCGAAAGGATGAATAATGTAGGGTTTTGTTGGTCAATGCAACTAAATCTAAACATGGGTCAAGATCTCTTAGGCCAACATTGGTTATGAACGCAAAGCACTCTTTAATACCCCTTTTAAATACTTCATGTGAAGACTTAAACTACAGATTATGGTTTGATTATGTTTAAACTATAAAGAAATATAAGTGGGCATGATGAATAGCATTTTAAACATTGACTATCATCTACCCATTGGGTTGCTCAAAATGGTTAGTTTTCGGTCAAACCTTCACCCCATATCAACTCAAATCGTATGATTAAAAGGTTCGAATGACCCACAATTCATCGGGCCTTATTGGCTGATACTTTTCACTACCTTTATGATACCAAGAGAAGTACTAAATGTGTTGATGAATGATTTCAATTACATTTTAATATGTACGTACATATATTAAAGTTCTTATATACAATACATATTATATTAAAATTCATTTATCTTATGTATGTATTATTTAATATATATATATATATATATATATATATATATATATATATATATATATATATATATATATATTTATATTTGAAACTTAAATGTATACATTATATATATTACTGATATTTCATAAAACATTATACATTATATTGTATAAGTTGTTTAGAAAGTTATTTCAAATCTATTTAAAAGTAGAAATTTGGAATTTATAATTAAAATTTAAGATAGATATATACATATATATATTTCGTTCATTTAAACTGAAAATATTTAATTCTAATAGTTGGGTGAAGAAATTGTGAAAACATTAATTTAGCGTGGGTGGTGCATTAGGATTTAATTGTAGGTTCTTAAAAAATGCAAGTGTTCAACATTTAAAAAGGAAAACCATATTAAATTTAATATTTTTTATCTTATCTTGTGTTTATGAAAAATATGTTCACATTAAATACATCATTTATGACCTAATGTTTTATATAGTGGGGAATTTTTTATTGGATCTCTCCTAAGGTCCAAAGGTAAAAAAATAATTTCATTAATAATATATGTGAGATAATGAGGAGAACATTATTAAAGGTAAGTTTATGGTTTAATTTCATGTTTTGTGTTTGAGAATTAATTTATATCTATTATTTTAATGTAAGAGATATTATTTAAAGGATTTTTAACATGGATGATTTGAGGGGAAATTCATTTAAATGGAATATGTATTACAAAATAATTATTATTATTAATGTAATTTCATTCAGCAAGCTACAATAACTTAACATGAAATTAACTTATTGAAATTTAAAAGAAGATGTAGAAGATTGTTCCAGAAAAAAATGTTTCTTTCTGGCAGGTTTGAGGATGGTAGCTTTGAGAAAGAAAACTTTAACTATTACAACCCTCTTGTACATTCTTCAAATGATCTCCTTGATTGTGACATGGAGGTTTTCTTAATGCTATTATAATTATTTTATTTTATTTTATTTATTCTACTATGTTCTATTTTAATTTTAATTTGGTGCAAGGGCTAACTATTCAAAAATGGTGGCTAGGTTGATTATGCATTATTATGGAACATATTAAATGATTTTAAATACTTTGCAATAATTGATATATCGTGTTTTAGTATCATATTTTGCATTTATTGGTTGTAGGTTTAATCCCATGAATACGTGATATTTAGGGTTATGTGCAGTATAAATTCAAAAGCCATAAAATTTATTTTGCTATTTTATTTTATTATGATTTTCACTATTTTTCCTCACTCAAAAACATTAAACTATTAGTCATTACTTGAATTGTCGAAATTGCATAATGATTCACACATTATGTTTAATTTAATATATCTCTAATATTTATTCTTTCAAATTGTTAAATGAAATTATTCTAATTGTTATGTAGGTTAAATAATAATAATAGTATTAATAATACTTAAATGTTATGTTGTTCAAACAACATAGTTCAATTAGATTAGTTAACACCAATGTGCTTTAATATCTTTCCTTTCTTTAATTTTATTTTGATTTCTCACTAAACTTTTTGAATAATGATATATATTAATTTGCGTCACTTTTCATTATTGATGTTTTAATTTGATTATTTTTCCTCAGTTATGTACCTACCATCTCCTTTTCCCAAAAGATATTATTTTATTTAAAAAAATCTGGATTCAATAAATTGGCTTATTTATTTTATTAATTAGAAAATATATTTAATGCACACTATTTTACGACTATTCAATTTTTATTATCACCCGGGAATACCCTCTGTGGTGAAAGGGAGGCCAACCCTTGTCACCTAGAGAGCGAAAATCTAGGATCCTCATTGATATGGTCTCAGGCTATAGTTACGATGATAATTTGAACACCAACATGTAGAACAAAAATAATCTTTAACATTATCATTCTTATAATATAAAAAAATAATTCTTAGCCACTACTTTAATTCAGTCAATTTAGTTTCCCTTCATATATGTTGTAGATTTCCCCAGAAGCTATTCGCAATAGCCATTAACAATTAAATCTCATTGGCCTAATTAAATCCATAGCCATGCAATAATTTTTGTAATTAGATCATTCCATATTGAATGAAAGACTTTACATAGAATTCAAACACAAATAAGGACATATGTAGCCAACAATATTTATCTCACAATGATATGGGAAAATGAACATTCGTCGCAACTAAGTTGCACTACCAGCAACACCCCTCGAGCTCAACCTGCTTGCTTCCCTCTTGGTTTCCCGAGAGCTGAATTTGTTCCTAGTGTTTCTACTCATTGATATTTTTTAATTCTCATCCAAGAATATTTTTAGAGTGTCTTGCTTTCAAGGTAAACTTACTTTTTTCCCAAGTATTTTTCTTTTAAAATATAGGAGAAATCTCTTCTTTTAACAGAACTTAATAGTTTTCTCCAGCTAGTCTTATGTTAATATTTTTTCTTCATAAGCATTCCTTTTTCCGATGTTGTTATTATGCCCATCATTTTGTCCAACTTAGCATTTATTTCTAACCAAGCTTATATTTCCAAACAACATAATATTTCACTCACATTATTCCAATTCCCTTGTTGCAATGTTTATCTTCAGAATTTTGGTAAAAATTGTGAAGGAGAAATTAGGAGTGTCCACCATTGCGACCTAACCACTTAAAAGAATGTTAGACAAGAAGGAACCCCATATTACTCACGTGTTATTTCCCATATCATTTCCAAAAAAAATAAAATATTTACTTGTCAAAAAATTATTTAAATAAATCATTCTACTTAAATTATGGCCCCGTAATTATGGCCCCGTGACGAAATAGTAAGGTAATAATCATGTTTGTAAAATAAGTTCCACCAGGGGAATCACATCTTCCCCTCTTTGAAATTAAAACCATCCTCAGTTTGTCCTCAATTTCATCACTTCGAAAAAAGTGAAGGAATTTCCTCCTACATATCTTTACTATTTCTAAGATAGTCTCGTAAAGGTTGAAGGGCTTCCCTTGCACTTTAATTTGATTAATGGATCAATTATGGAGTAAAATTCACTCTTCTATGAAATTCTGATTCCATTTCCAACATGTTCTCATTAATGCTAAAAAGGTAGTATAAATTTTCATTCATGAATGTAATAAGGTTTGAAAACATGTATCCAGCAAGGGTCATCAACCTGCACCCGAGAAGGGTCATCAAAATGCCCTCAAAAATTGTCATCAAACATGCACACAACAAAAGTTAGAAACATGTGCTCAGTAAGTGTTACCAACATGAGTGTTGCGCATCAACAACAATAGTGAATCCTTTTTTACACTTACCCAATGGCTATGTCAAGTGAAATGAACCCCATTAAATTATTTTACTGCAAAGTCCGCAACATGGAAATACCAATTCCACTTTATATCATTCTCCCAATGATATTAATATTTCAAGGATTAATTACATGCATTTCCACTTCTAATGAGTCACAACTAGTGGCTTGTCCCGCCAAGAAGCGTTATCATTCATCTTTCTTGATCTCACGATATCAAATATGCATTACTTTTGTCTAATTAGAGTTTAAGATCACCTCCTCTTTCTACTTTCTTATTGTTGTTATATTGTTGTATACTCTATCCAGTTGAACTTACCCATGTCCATATTAACCATTTTACAACTTTTGTTTATACCCCTTGCTTCCATTTATATTAGGCATAGGATTTAACAAATATCTTGCACTTTCTGATGTCTTCTTATTTATCTCTCCTCACATAGCTCCTTTTTATTTTTCCTTCCTCATCCCCAATAACCGTTGAGAGAAAATGACAAAGGAAAAAGTAAATAAAAGAACCAAAGAGCCCATAATAGCAACATATGGCAATGCAAAAAAAAAAAAACCATGAGCATAATCAAGGTCCACAGTAAAAGGAAAAAAAAGAGTGGTAACATCACAAACATGCAAAATATTTTACCATACATGATCCACTATTTTCCCACAACTCACTGGCTTCGGTTTTCAATTCATCTTGCATTTCAGGATGTTGATGGAGGTTATATGCATTTTAGACTACAAGAAATCAATATCTAATATTCCCGAGTCAAGGACATCACAAAATATTTCTTTTATAATATTCCTGAGTCAAGGATATCACAAAATATTTCTTTTATAATTTCTACAAATATGTATCTATTTCCCATGTAACAATATTACTAATTCTTCCATAAATCTAATCAATCATGAAGACTAATCCCATCTAATGATAGCCATGGTGGTTTGATTCACATACATAAGTTATATTAATTAGCATACTCATAATTGAGTGATGTTGTTAGTATGTATTTTTCTTAATTTAAATGTCTTGTATATCTAAACAAGTTGTAACAAATGTTTACATTGAATACTTCTAGTTTTGTGCTATATTTTATTTTGTATAACATGAGGTTTTTCATCCTCGTCCAATAATTTTTCTACAAGAATATAGATACCTTAAGAGAACCTTGTACACATTTTATTATGTATATACGCTCTTATTCTTTATTCCATAATTCTTCCTTTTAATAGAACTCCTAAACATTTAAGCAATAAATCTTGTAAATCATAATTAACTTGCATACCATACATTTGTTTGTGTCTACATCATGGCTCCCAATACTTTGCTAACCACTATAGTAAATACAGTAACCGTCTGGTTATTTTAAAACTATAAGAAGAAATCCACTAATTGATACATACATAATTCCATAAAATATTTATAAGAAGTTAGAAATAATTAATTCCTACTTCTCTATAGTTGTAATTCTCCATTTGAGGAGTTTGTTCCTACATAATAGGAATTTAGTTTCTCCTAGTTTAGTGTGTGGTTGAGAGAATCTCTCAACGACACTACTATACGTCTAAGATAACATTCCTATCTTGAGACTATTGATTGTATAAATATGTGTGTAATTCCCTCATTCAAATTAATAGAATATATTATTGAGCGTCTGTAATTCTATCTTGGTATCACAGCCTGTGAGGGTCTGGTCCCTCCTGGGCTTGGCTCCTCTTGGGCTGAGGGAAATAATTGACAAGTATTTGTTTTTAGTTTGTCCATCATCGATTATACAACGTGGAGGTTGCATTGGTAACTAGTTCCCTGGAAAGCACAGTGGCGGTGTGGTGAATTTGTTTGCTTCATCGATCTACGTGGAGGTGGAGACTGTGAGGCTGCAGCAAATCAATTGCGTGGTGGATCGCAGTTTATCTGCGTAGTGGTGTAGCAATTAAATGAGTGGTTGGGGGCTCTATGGAGGCAGTTTGTTGAGAATGGTGGTGTTGGAGAAATTTGCAGTTTCCTTTGAGGGATCTGCGATTCTTTTAGTCGGCGGTGGAGAGCCAATTATGGCACGCTAAGTATTGTTTATAAGCTGGAGAACTGCCTGCGTGGAGCTGGCTGTGTATGTCGAGTAGTCAGTGGTGAGATCTGCAGGGTCGAAGAGGACCGTTGATTAAATTGTTGGCAGGTGGCTGAGATCTTGAGATCTGCAGGATTAGAGTGGATCTCTGGTTTCTATTTTTGTGAAGCCCTTGTTTGAAGCATTAGATGAGCAGAACGTGTGTGCAGAGAGGAGCTGCAATGTGACTCAAGTTTGTGCGCTGCGTGGATAAGTGCACCCATGCTCGTAGCATCCTGGTTGGTGATGAGAAGAGGTTGCGGCCAGTGGTGCTCATCCCAGATGTGTGAGAAGAGGGACGTCACAGACCTACTCGGCAAACATTCTTCCCTTCGCCCGACTGCTCAAATCTAATAGCGTGTTATCCAGTCTGATCGATGTCACAGGTTTTGCGACGGTTTTCTATTTTTTGCATTCTAATAGAGCCACCATGAATGGATCCCCTTTGGGTCCAGTCTCGACCTGGGCCACTTTCTTGGATTTGGGTCGAGGCCGAGCCGACTAGTAATTTACCGCTGCTTCAGATGACCTTGAGAACAGGGAAGGCATAGAAAATCTGCATCTCTATATCTATATTTGTGGTTGAATTGTTGATTTTAATGAATTGGAGTGGATCTAGTCAATATAAAGCAATGTGTTATACCGGCTTTCCCAATAGAATTTACCCTCAGATTGAGACATTTAATGTTGCAGATTTGCCTTACGCTCTATTGGACGTATGTGAAGTTTTTTATAGCTCCTGCATTGTGTTATATTCAGATCATTATTGCACTTCATTGCATTACCTGTGACAGGAAGGTAAAATGGATGCGCATAATGGAGACCAGAAAGTGGATGTACATAATTAGCCTGAAAAAAAAATAAATTGAGATAAGTTACTACAACATCACCCGGATATACATGTTTGGGCTAGAATATGGTCAATTTTCTCACATCACTTTATCTCTGTGGGAAGCCATCATGATGAGAAGATTGCTATGTCTGAAATTGACTCGCTAAGATGGCTTCATGATCAAATCGAGGGTTGGAAGCATCAAATCTTGCATTTCATAGAACGAGACCATCATAAGCACTGCGCTGCCGGTCACGGTGGGCGTTTGGATATTTGGGGGAATGTTGAAGGTGGATGTCATCACTACAACAATTCTGGAGCTGATGACGAAGTGGATGGTCAGCATGTCGGTGAGGGCGTTGATCTTTGCATTGCTGCTGGTGTCTATCATTCTACCGATGGGGGAAAGAGTCACCTGCTGCAAGAGCAGTTTTCAGACCTACGTGGGGTTGCAACGGTCCAGTGATGGTAATGATCTGTTTGGACGTGAGGCTGAAATGAAGTTGATTTGAAAGTTCAACGTGGAGAGACTGAGCATAGTAGAAGCGCGGTGGTGTACCAACGGTCCTACTTTGTGGATCGATCTTCCGGCATTTGGAAGACCCGAGTTGTTGGCGATATCAACTTAGATATGTTGGCGTTGTTTGGAGAACCCACTTGCGGATCTATCATAAGATCCTTAGAACCAAGTTTGATGAGCCGATTTGTCACTTGGATAATTCAATTGTTTAAATTTTATTTTTTGAGAAAGTATTATGTCAGTAATGTATATCTGGTTAAAATAATAGAGTGGCATTTAGTTTGGCCAACTATTGTCACACATTTGTGTCTGTGTTGGAATTGGCCATTCCAACAATAGACAAATTTATTTGCAGGAATGCTTAGCAACCAGATATAATGAAGACATGATAGTGAAGATGACATTAGAGGAGCTGCATGAGAGGTTGGAAGATGATGGACAATCGAGTTTGTGTGAGTTATTATGGAATAGCCTCCCTAACAGGTTATAAACAAGTCCAGTTGTTGTAATGGTCATTGTATGTACCCAGAAACTCGAAAATGTTGAATGAAATGTAAAAGGCATCTGAAAGTTCGTGGTGATCTTAAAACCACTTTGTAATGGTTTATGGTTGGTGGTGAGCCAGAAACCATCTTTTGTCACTGTAAAGTGCTGGTTAGTGGTGAGCTAGAAACCATCCATAGAGCCTTAGTGGCTACAGAATTTTCCCGGAGGTGGTACATTTAAGTTTTGGATTTTCCCAGTGGTGGCAGATCGGACTTGCTCGGTGGTGGCATATTGAAGTTGGCGGACTTTCCCGGTGGTGGCAGATCGGACTTGCCCGGTGGTGGCATATTGAAGTTGGCGGATTTGCCTGGTGGTGGTAGATCGGACTTGCCCGGTGGTGGCATATTGAAGTTGGCGGATTTTCCCGATGGTGGTAGATCGGACTTTCCCGGTGGTGGCATATTGAAGTTGGTGAATTTGCCCGGTGGTGGTAGATCGGACTTTCCGACTGGTGGCATATTGCCTGAGTGGCTAGCTTGTACATGGGAGCCTTGTGCTCGTAGGAGCAGGTGGACTGCAGTTACACCTAGCTCATGGTATCAGATATTGGTGTGTCTGAGCATAAGAGGGTTGGTGCACTTTTCTATCTGATAGTTGTGTCGAAAGGCGCAATCAACGCAACTGTTTGCGATTGTTATTTGGGCATGAATATTTGGCTTAGAAAGGCACTGATCTCTCTTTGTTTTTGGAAGTTCTGCACATGCAATTCGCCCGATGGTGGTGGATTTGTAGGTACATATATGAAGTGATAATGGTCGACAGAATCATGTATGCACAAGGACTAGCGGTTACAGCGGTTGGTACCCATACATTCCGGTGGATGGTTGCTCTTTTATATGGATGTCGACATGTTTTTTGTTATGTTTGACCACAACCAGACTTTGTGAATCACTATCATGACAAGTAGCCATTAAGGGGAGGAGTTAGAAATAATTAATTCCTACTTGTCTATAGTTGTAATTCTCCATTTGAGGAGTTTGTTCCTACATAATAGGAATTTAGTTTCTCCTAGTTTAGTGTGTGGTTGAGAGAATCTCTCAACCACACTACTGTACGTCTAAGATAGCATTCCTATCTTGAGACTATTGATTGTATAAATATGTTTGTAATTCCCTCATTCAAATTAATAGAATATATTATTGAGTGTCTGTAATTTTATCTTAAGATAAGTTCAATATCCATCTTTTCTATGCAAATATTCCTACAAAAGTTAACTTTTGACATAAGGAAGTCATTTTTTTACACACACATCTTTTATTCATGAACGTCCATATTTTTTTTCCACACTATACTAATTCAACTGCATTTTTTAATCTTCATATATTCCACATGCATTACTCATAATTTATCTCCTGTATACCTTCATTTACTAGGATTCTTTTATATATATATATATATATATATATATATATATTCACAACTGGTATGAAGGAAAAATTTATAAACGTGTTTTACCAGTAGTTGTTAAGAATGGTTTATTTTTCTATGACAATCTCTTCTTATCAGTAGTTTACTAATAGCCATCATTTCTATGCATGGGCCAAGGATTTAACATCTACGGGACCACCTCCCTCATGTAAATTAATTTTCCTTCCAATGCATTTTCTCTCTCATTCAAGAGTTATGCTAGTAGAAGTGTAATAACTTAGATATTTTATTGTTGTTTAGCATTTGTGTCCCAATTATTTCTACAATGATATGAGCACAATTTATTCCCCTTATGAGGTTGACTCTCGGTTGAGGTTATTTTGTACTTCCTAAAGTTAATTATTTTCCCCACCTAGTTTATATGCTTTCAAGGATTTGGTATATATAAGTAAGTACAACTATTTTGATTTAGCTTCATTAGTATAACACAACCCTATGTATTACACTTAAATTGGTACTCATTACTTTCGCTAATTATGCCATACAATTATCTCAATTTCCAACTCAGCTTCAACCCCTTTATGAAATATGTTGATTATGTATTTCACTATGACGAAGAACATTGGTCTGTTATACTAATAGTAAATATTGTTTCTACTATTACATTCAAGTGCACAACAAAATTTATATGAACATAACGATTATTAGTAGAATATAGAGATGACAACTCTATATAGGGTGCGTATGATAGCCATTTTAATGAAAGCCTTTATCATTGTTATGTATGCATGTCTATGGGAAATACATAAGCACAAAATTGTTAGAGAATAAATTAATATCCAATGTTGTCTTCATTCACCCTTTTTATTTCCAAGTGGTCTCTTCTTTTATAATGAAGATATTATGTTGGTGGTCTCCCTGTCTTCATTCACGAATCCTAGTTTGACATGTCTGCTTCTAGATAGGTTCTATGTAGGGATTGGGTAACCAATACTGAAAATTTTATTTTAAATAGCTTGTGTTTCACCCAAAGTAGCCTAATTATTTGTAATTTTTGAATTTAATATAATGCTTACAATTATATGAGTTTCTCAATACTTAGTTTGGCAACTACTGTTGTTCCCTTTACCAACTGAATAATGTAACATATTATTTTTCTAGTTACCTATATTCAACCCTATATGTGGCTTTTGTTAGTCATATATGTAGTTGAATTATTAATAAAAATTTCTCTCGCAAGTACTCTATCATATTTGGCTCTTTGTCTATAATGGTTACATTTGAAATTATATCACCGATTTGACTAAGTTATAATGATACTCTCGTATCTCTCTTCCTGGGTGTTATGTGTTCCTTAATAATACAACTCTTATTTTCTAGTTGTAGAGGTAGTAATTATCACATTACTTGTATCCCTCTTCTTTCAAGCTATAATACTTACCATTCTTATCAGGAACTTCTGTACTATTGATTCTAGAAATTATATTATTGGAGGTTTCACTTCATCTCCTATCTTTACTTTGATATATTATCCTTCACCATGAGGTCTAATACATGGTTGTTCCATTTCTATCTCCATTGGTTCTTAGTTCAATGTAACATTAAAAAAAATTTTGTTAAAATGAAGTTACTTTTGAATCATTGACCCGAGAATCCACAGTTTTAACATTTTTGTACCAACGTTTCAAATCCCAAATGGGATCCATCTTCAGGATAACAGAATGATGATGGCAGAAGAGCAACGGAGAAATAATAATAAATAGTGATAAGGATAAAACATTTGGAATAACAAACTGTCGGCTGAAATAATAATTTTTATTTTAATTAATTTTTATTTTTATATAATTTAATATTAATTTGTATTTTTAAATTTTTTTATAAAAATATTAATTTGTTTTATTAATATTATATATATAATCTTAATTTGTTTTAAAAATTAATTTGTTTTAATATATAATATTATTAATTCTAACAAGAAATTAAATTTTATACCCACGGAAATATTAATTTTAATATGAAATTGATTTTTAACGTAGAAAATATTAATACTAATATGAAATTAATTTATTTTGAAACTAGGCAAAAATTAATTCTAAATAATTTAATTAAATTATTAATATTAATTATATTATTAATATATTATTAATATTACCCGGATGCGGGTGCCACGCAGAGGAAGGAAGGAACACCACATGGTAAGCATGGGCGAGCTCAAGCTCAAGCAAGTCATTAAATGCTCTACGCTGCCCTGGTTGGAAAGCGTGAGAGCAAGAGAGCGAGGGGACGGCCATTCATTGCCGCGGCTGCGCTCCATTAACTGTGGCAGAGACGAGTTATGGCTTACCAGGACCAAAGCAAACCAATGCAACATAAGTATGGCGAGAATTGGGAATTTTTTGTGTCGGATCAAGTCCGAATTGTGGAGGTGGGTTTCTGGGCATCAAGGCTCCGAGCACAAGCACGAGAACTCCCTCTGGCTTCCGGAAGTGGTGAAAGGGCATCAAAAGGGATTGAAGGCTGTCTTGCGCCCTCATCGAACCTCAAGGAAATCATGCCGCCGAGACAGAGGCTCATTAGTCGTCGCGGTACAGGACGAGGCGGAACTTCACGCCCCCCGGCTGCCAATCTGTCTTCAAATTGTTGCCGCTGTCTGTGCCACAGGGTGGAGGAAGCAAATCCCATCCAGTCGCAACAATTTATGGAAGCCAGGACGCAGGATTCAAGAGCTGTCCCGCTACCTGTGTTTGGTACAGTGGTTTTCTCCTTCAACAATGCCCAAGGCAATTCCAACATTCAAGCTCACGTCTCAGTCTTATTCATGGAAGAAGTGAAAGAAGAAGTTGGCCAACATTCAAGCTCACGTCTCAGTCTTATTCATGGAAGAAGCGAAAGAAGAAGTTGGGGAGCAACCCAGTGCCCAAACTCATCCTGCAGAGAGCTCCAGAGCTGCTGAGGAAAAGGCAGGGGCACAATCCGAACCAGAGGCCGCTCCTCCAGCATCTCAACCAGCATCCGCGAAAGGCAAAGCCAAGCATGACTGGGGACCCCCACCAGAAGGCGAGTACTGGATTTATCCGGAAGATTCGGATGAATAGATGTTGGCTCGACCAAGCTTCAGTCCTCAGCCCGAGCTCAGGTTTTTTTGTGAACTGTTACCCTTATCACCAATGTTTAATGTATGTCGTGAACAGTTATGGTTGGCTTGACAATTATGTAGTTCAGTGCATGTCCATTCCCCTGCGAGGGATTCTGATGAAAATTTTCCTTTTCTCTCTTTTGCCCCTGCGTGGGATAGACCTTTTTGCTTTTTCTGGTCTTCAAAGCTCTACAACCTCTGCGTGGGCTTCCAGTTTTAGTCTTGGTCTCAATGATATCACCCCTGCGTGGGTTTTCTGTCACAAGGAGAATGCCCCTGCGCGGGTAGTTGTTTTAGTGAATCTCTATCATCCAGAGTGCCACCCCAGGCCTCTGGCGACATGTAATCCTGGATGTAATTGTTCGCTGCTGTTACTGTAAATAATAGAATTAGTATAGTTTCAACGATAAATATATATATATATATATATATATATATATTATTAATATTAATTATATTAATTATATTATTATTAATATATTATTTATATTAATTATATTAATTAATATTAATTATATTAATTATATTATTATTAATTATAATATTATTAATACTAATTATATTAATTATATTATTAATATTAATTTGTTTTAGTATATAATATTAATTATATATCCTCAAACATCCTCATAATCTAAACAGAGATAATGGTGTGGAGATTAGCGAGAGCTGGCTTCCCTTGATCAAGGAAATAAAAATCGCAAGCGCATCCCCTGGTAAAGGCCTCAGCATGTAAGTTATCCCTCTCCTTTCTTGTGTCTTTAGTCTTTGTTTTCATTTAGATCTAGGTATAGAATTTCGGTTAAATTCTAGAATATATTAACCCTAGATATTAAATTAATTTCCTACTGGTATTAATATTCCCTAGGTTTAAAATCAATTTCATATTAGAATTAATATTATATATTAAAACAAATTAATATTAATAATATAATTAATATATTGAGGTATAATAATATAATTAATTTAATTATTATTAATTAATATATTAATAATAATATAATTAATATTAATAATTTAATTAAATTATTTAGAATTAATTTTTCCCTAGTTTCAAAATAAATTAATTTCATATTAATATTAATATTCCCTCGGTTAAAAATCAATTTCATATTAAAATTAATATTTCCCTGGGTATAAAATTAATTTCTTGTTAGAATTAATAATATTATATATTAAAACAAATTAAATTTTAAAAACATATTAATATTATATATTAAAACAAATTAAGATTATATATATAATATTAATAAAACAAATTAATATATTTATAAAAAATTTTAAAAATACAAATTAATATTAAATTATATAAAAATAAAAATTAATTAAAATAAAAATTATTATTTCAGCCGAGAGTTTGTTATTCCAAATGTTTTATCATCATCACTATTTATTATTATTTCTCCGTTGCTCTTCTGCCATCATCATTCTCTTATCCTGAAGATGGATCCCATTTGGGATTTGAAACGTTGGTACAAAAATGTTAAAACTGTGGATTCTCCGGTCAATGATTCAAAAGATTCAAGCCACAGATCTCTGAAATCCATGAAGTTACTTGTTGGCCCATACTGCCCAATGTTGAACCTATAACTGTAATTACTACATGGAACATACCTTAATTTACACAGTAAAAATAAAAATATCTCATAACAATATAACAATATTTACCATGCATTATATTTACCCTATGCATGGTCAACACATGTTTACCTTATGTCTTTTATTACCCAATGCATATCTAATGTTCCTTAGCATTTCTCCTCTAATGATTTTTTGATTCATGTGATAAATCATACACCTCCCATTGTCTAGAGGAAAGATACTGCAATTTGCTTATTGATGACTAACATGGCATCCTATATTATTTATTCTAGACATCACTTACTGCTTATCTTGATCATACTATATTGTTCCATTTTTATAGTATGTATCACATACCACCCATATTACACATGTATACTCTTTTTTATCTTCCAATCGCTCCTCAGAGGGGCTTAGGATTTTACATATATTATAACCATATAGTAGTGCTTCAGTTGCCATCTTCCCACTATATATGTTATGTCATTCTTTTAATTTATGTTTTGGTCCTATTACCCTAATGTACAAAGCTATATATCCTAGCATATATGGGTCCCGTGCACTTAGATTTGAAACCATATAATGGTGCTTGAGTTTCCATCTTCCCACTATACATGTTATGCCATTGTTCTAGTTTATTGTTTCATCATTATGCCCTAATGTAAATATGTAGATCTCCTAGCATGTATGGGTCCCATCTACTCTAACACACATGGCACACCCACCGACACCAACACACTACCCCCACATGCTTATCAGGTTCAACAATTCAGACACTTCAATGTAATCCAATGGAGGTTATGATTTACATTGCTTTGGCTCGATTTAATTTTATTTTTGTTTTCATTTGTAGCGGTTGCATCCCCTACAGTTGTGGCTCTAATTCTATAGAGTGGGTATGGTTTTCAATGGTTCCTTTCTGGGTCTCATGTTAAACAAATATTTTCTCTATTTCATTTGTGTGTATTTGGCCTCCTCTATTAGAGGCGTTTGGGTTTCACTCACCTAAATATGGTAAGAAAACTAAGTTCTATTTTTAGGTTTTCCTTACCATGCGATACACATTTCACTTTTGTTATTTTCCTAGCTTTTTAGTATAACAAACCACTATGTATCTTGTTTCAGTCACATTACTAGACAATACCATTATGGCAGTTTCGATACCCTACCTCTTTGCTCATTATTTTACTCTACTTCGGTGGGTTTATGCTAGGTGTGACTCCAGGTAGCTTTCTTGAAGTACCCTTTTCTCTAGGGTAAATTTTCTACACATTATATTCTTTCTTTGCATTTATTATAATTGTCAATTTGTGTTATTACTAGTTCTTCTACAGTCAATTCTTTTCAAAGGAAATGACAAACCCTGATGCCATTTCATATTAGTTATTTTTCTCACATGCTCGAGGTAATTCCTTCCTTCATCCTAAGTGTTGGGTTCCGAAATGCAAGGGCTTATTTCTCTAGATTCAATATGCATCCTATTCCAAGGGTTTTATTTTGAATCATGGGTTTTCATTGTGTGTCATGAGTTTTTTATTTATTCTGGCTTACATGAGGCCATTCTAAGAAATTATGACCTACGATTGAGGTCGTTGCACCTAGATGAATGTAAAGGATTTTTGGCTTGAACTAGCAGCTAGTGTTTTACCCCTTTTTAATGGTTTTTAACAATTCATAATCTTGTAGTGTTATTTTTCATGTGTGGCTGACATTTGAGATATATTATTGGTTTTTCTTTATTCTATGTTTTTATGAAATTAATCATACATCTATTTAGTGGGCATGTACAATCATTGACGATATCCTTTACAGGTATTAAAATTCTCTCCTATTGTTGTTTCTCTAATCAACTTAGTTATATTTATTTACCAATGTAATTGATTATATCAATATACCAACAAGAATTTAACACTAATTTTCTCTACTTAATTTATGTTTGATTTTATTTTTTTTTAAGAAAAAGGTAGCAATTTTATACCATTGTAGATCCATCTTAAGTATAAATCTAACTTGAGCCAAGAGGGATCAAATTTCTTCAGGTACAAACGTCTTTAGAGTGAAAAGTTTAATCTTTTAAATTGAATTTTTAAATGCTAGATAGAGTATATATAAGACCAAATAAATGTCTCAACCACTAAAACTTAATTTTTCATTATATATACATAATTTTTTTTAAATGATATATAATATATACATAATTGATATTAAAATATTTTACATAGCATCTACATCCAAATTAAAATTATTTATTTATAAACCCAGGCGAGGGAGGGACTGGTGGAGTATTTAGAGATGACAGGGGAAGGACTCTCAAAATCTACGCAATGGACTGTGGTAACGCTATAAACAATGAAGCAAACCTCCATGAACTAAAAAAGGCTGGAAATTGCCATAAGGGAGGAATACCAAAATCTACAGGTTGAAGGAGACTCGAAAATGGTAGTTGATATAGTCAAACAACTACAACAAGGAACCCAAAAAAAAAAAAAAATTGTAGTTGGAGAATCCCTTGGTTGGTGCAAGAGATAAGCAAACTCATAACGCAGGTAGCCTACATCCTTTCCACCCATGTGAGAAGGAAGGGCAATGAACCAACAGACAACTTGGCAAACTCGGGGTGCAGGCATGGTGGAAGAACTCTAAATGCAAGCGAGGGAGAGCTAGTCCAGATGTACGAGATGCAAAACTTAGTGCAACTCCTCAGACAAGAAAAAGGAGGAGAGAGGAACCTAAGATCATGGAACATCATAGGAAATCTAGAGAGACTGGGGAGATGCAGACGGGAAGGGGAAGAGGAAGAGCACAGGTGGGGGAAAGGACAGATGTGGAGAATGAAGTGAGTAGATAGGTAATATGGCAGATGATAGAGCAGGGTAGATAAGGTACAGCTCCTGACAGTACGAGGGTGGTGACATAAGAGAATGACAGAGAGGAGGGCAGGGCATAGAGAAGGAGGGAAGGGAGAAGAATTCTAACAAGTGGCAGGACAAGGACAACAACTACATGACAAGAGCAACCATGAGAAAGTGCAGATTAATGAGAGGAGATGACAGTAAGGATAGAGAGCCAGCATCCCAAGAGGAGGGTGTAGGGATCTATGCAGGTAATAATGCGAGATAGGTGGCAGTAAAGGCAAGGGACTGGAGGGAGAGAGGAATAAAACTTAACAAAAATCATAATATAGAAAAACGCATGCAGACGAAGGTAAGAAGAGTTGGCAAGGGGGAAGGTGGTCGAAGAGCGAAGAATCAGACAACAGAAAAAAGATGCAACAGATCAGCAAGTTGGTATGTAGTCCTTACGCTCCCCATCGTTGCTAGGCTCAGGATTATTTTCAGTAGGGAAATAGGAAATCTAACTTGGGACATGCATAACTTTGTAAAAAAGGATAACAGAACCTCTCATGATAATGTTAAAACCAATTTCGTAGTGCATTTGAATTTCCACAGCAGGGAGATCGGGAGGGAGGGTCTCGTACCCAGGAAGGGAGAGGGACATATTGTGACAGAAGCCTATAGTATTCCTTGATAGAACATGATCCTAGCCAGCCCTGTAGGAATTTATGGGAGAGAGCCAGTAGGGAAAATGGAAGAAACCAAGGGGAAAAACCCCAAGGATTATAGTGAACCAGGAAATCAAGCAACCTTAGGGGGAGGGATGGATAGCCAACTCCAGGAGGAATCCTATTGACAAGCTAGGGAGATCTTGGGAAAGGTGGAACAAAAAACGGACCTCATCGAGGGAGGAACCCATGAGGATGACCAAAATGGAAAGGACGGATGCAGATTGCTGCCACAGAGGGAAAATGGGAAGAAACCCAAGAAAAGACCAAACCCTTATCGAAAAAAGTACTTGATCTATACTGATTCTAACAAAAACCCTGAAGGTAACAAACCCTGGAAAGGGAAAGAAAACAGGAAAATGGGAAATAGTTTTGATTCAATATTCTCTCTGATAAATGAAATCACTTTGTGACAGGTATATTAACATACCGAGGAAGGTACAGTGAGGAGAACAGAGAATAGTAGGAAGAAGAAAGTTGTAGACAGGCAGGGAGTAATATGGCCCCCAAGAGAGGCAACAAAGGAAACATGATGGGATAATGAACAAGCAGGTGCACAAGCGAGCCAACCAAGAAAAGAGGAAGGAAGCCAGGCAGTGAACATATGAAGACAATTATTGACGCTTACATGGCAGGGCATCCGCCAGAAATTAGAGCTCAAATTGTGAGTTGGGAGAGGGAACTGAATGACAGTATCAAGCACCGTAACATCCCCATGGAGGAGTGGGAAAGCATGGTGCATGATCCAGGAAATTCTCGTGGAAGGAATTCCATATTCAGGAAAACCATACAACAGTACTGGGTAATGAAGAATGTAGTGGCACGGGCCATGACCCTCCATCGAGAGAAAACTACGGGTGACAGAGCAGAGGAAAATCATAAAAACAAGGAAAACGACTTAGTCAGGGCGGAATTACTCAAGGAGAGAATGAAAATTCAGATACAGACCTACAGAAATAACCTAGCCCTAGGAAGAATTGAATAGACTCTAAAAGGGCTAAAGTGGAGAATTGAGCAAAGGAGCAAAATGCCAGGTTCTACTGCCAAGGTGCCAGCCCTAGTAATATCCTCAGATGAGGATTGACACGGTGGTCGAGTTTGAATTAAAAAAAAATATTTTTTATGGAATTCACTTACTTGTTTAATTTGCTTTCTAGAAACAGTAGTATAAACAGTCAAAACAGTGATGCTAGATGGATAGTAATTAACCTCTTTAAATTTTGGACATGGTTTAATGCTGACAGGTGGTTATCTGGTTTCCTTTAGGTAGCTAAGCCACCTTGAGCAAATGGAAGTTAAAGATTTTGAAAAAGTAATATAAATAGAGGAAGTACTGCAAAGTTTACAAAAAAAATGATTTATTTATTATTAATGTATTTTTAGTATATTTCAATATTAATTCATATTAAAATATTTTATTCATAACCCATATTGAATTTTATTTTAAAAACTTTTTTTCTATATATATATATATATGAACTTGATACCAACATAAATTAGTTAATGTAGGTCTTCAAATAGTTTATTTAAATCTCTTATTCAAATATTTCTTGAAAAGTAGAAGATTTAAACATCTTATAGACACATTTTTTTATTACAACATATTCCTTTATTTTTATTATAGCCTACATTATTTTTATATTTATAAAATATATATATATTTTTAAATGGAATTAAGGATAGACATACTTACAAATCTCTCATATAAGGTTGTAAAATGAGCCTCTTGGCTCAATCAAAAACTAGAAATGGGTCAGGTCCCTTATATTCATAAGAATGGTAGTCTCAGAGATATCCAATGTTTTTTCCACTTAGACCTTACGACTACCCTCTTTATTTATATTTCCTAATATTACATTGCATATACTATAGGTTCTCAAAAAACCCCCAAAGAGATTAACTATCTGACATAACATAACGATTAGAAGGTAGACTACCCTCGACCATCATGCTCCCAAGCATCCTAGGTTGCTTAGATCCACTGACTCAGATTCACTATTTCCTCAGCATCAAACTCCTCATTGTTGTTCATAGCTTCCCTAGATCCCACTAGCAATGGAACATGTGCATCACATAAACCAAAAAACTCCTTTAAGGCTCCAACCATTGTGGTCTCAACCTTAAATTTGATCTTATCCACTTGATACTTAAAACTAATCATCTCTATATTCATATTTTCCATGTCCTTCTCAAGAAGTTCCAAGCCTTTCTCGAACGTTTCCAAATGAGAAAGCGCCACAATAATCTAGTCTTAAACCTCTTTCGCTACCTCCTTGGTTAAACTATCAATCATCTACATTAAGTTCCCACTACTCCATGAGTTTTCAACTTCATTTCAAGTGCCATAATTTACAGGTTCCATTTTCCTTGCTATTCTTGCCTACACCAAAACAATTTTATTTCTAATCTGCATAATCATTCTCTTATTTATAACCAATAGATCATTTTTTATTGAAATTCCCATCCTTTGAAAATTAAATGAGGCCCCAAAAGAAAAATCTATCACGACACACTCTTCCATAAGAAGCAATGTCAAATTACATTTGGGTTGATACACTAAGGTACTGAGGAAAATCTCACGTGAAATACCATTTAATAACTAGCTTAGATAACTCCACTTGTCAAGTTTCATGGCTACTAACCAGTATTGTGACTACCTATTATTTATTATGCAACATCCCTTGACAACTCCTGATCGTCCCTTAACAATCCCTGAGGTGTTAATTAAGGAAATATACCTCTGAACTGTGCTTAACCCGATGAACCACGTGTACTCCATTGAGATTTTAATTAATCCTATCATTATGGGATGTGACATGTTAAAACATTGATATCAATATGTAGATCCTCTTGGGCTAATCTCGCTCCAATGTTTGCTTGGAGATCCATCTTTGGATTTTTTCCTCTTTTTACATGATCAAATTTGAATTCATCAAGCTTGTTTAGCAAAAAAATTAATCTGGTTATCAATGAAGAACGATCGTCTTTAAATAATTTCTGGTTTCTACAGAGCCTTATGAAATTTTCAATAACCACCATTGAGTCACCAACAATAATCAAGTTTTTAATGAATTTGGAGATGCTTATCTTCAGGCCTTGCCAAGTAGAGAGAGATTTCTCTTGGTTATTCGAGGCTTTCCTAAGCTCCCATGCATACTGTGTTTTATATTTTGCATTGAGGTTAAAGATCACGCCTCCTTATCGAGCCTCCTCGAGGTTACATTTCAAAGCACTATTAAAAAAACATTGGAATTTTCCTATATTCCTTTTCCATTCTTCAAAATTTTCCCCATCCAGTCTCATACAAAATGGGGGGACTTTATAATTTTTTTATTGAAAGAATGATTTGGGTTCTTGGAATTTTTGAGCCAATATTTTTTATTCATAGATTGATCATTCAATTCTTATTCTTCATACCCTAAAGAGGATATGACCTCAAAAGTAAGTTGCATTCCTTTAAGGGAATCAAATTATGGGCAGCACTGTTTATCTTAGAAGATTGCTTGATTTTGGCAGAGCCAAATCGACCACCAAAGGAATTTAGAGGAAACCATCCAACATCGCATAAATATGGCACTTGACATAATAGTGAGTCAATATTGACATCATGAGTGATTTAACATCACATTCCACTCCTCATGAATAACATTTAGATGAAACATAGGCATGAGAGAAATTCCAAGTATCCACTTCCAAGATGCAAATGAAAAATATGTGTCTCATTGATTCCTTCACCTTGCCATAAAGCACACAATGAGAAGGCCCATGGATGTTTCTTTGCCTGAGGTTCTATCAGTATTTTCTCATGGACCAACTCCGAAACGAAGATATTGACCTTTGGGAGACCATCCATGTTCCAACATTTTTCCCAAATTTTACCAAGACAGGGAGAGGGCAGTTTCTTAATGATAATAGCATTTCCCTTATTGGATGTATATTTTTTAAACTTCCATCCAAGGAAAATTTGTCTGTCCAGATTACTTGTAGAAGTACGCCCAAATCCTTTCAGATGACTTAACATGGTTTTCCAATGACGCAAAAAATTCTTGGGTAAATTCATTGATCCCCACCCATTCTAATTTACCTGTTCATCGTAGATGGATATGTGTGCAAGATGGCTGAAACCATGCTCCATCATCCATTTTTCTAGATCGATAATCCCTTTGTAAATAGCTAAAATATCAGAGAGGGGAGACTGATCTTTCCGCAAACGAATACGCTTCCCATTACCAGGTTGTCATCCCAGTTGATTGAGCAGAAACAAGGCCATTGTTTTGCAAAGATTCCAAATTTTGCTACCTTTCCCTTCCCAAACTTCTCCTTAAACTCTAAAGAGTCTATTTTTATGGAAATATTTCCTTGTAAACTTTCTGCCACTCCTTTGAATCTATGAGTAAACTCCAAACCAATTTTGCATCCAGAAGCATATTGATTAATTTGGGGTCTTTGATTCATACTCCCTATATATTATTTGGCTTGCCTTACCATTTCCTAGTTAACAAGATGAATTTTTTTTCATTGTCTTTCCCCTTTGTTAGAGAAATTTCTCGATTAGGGTACTCAATTTGTGAATTATATTCTTTGGATGTAACAAGCTAAACCCCAAATACACTGCCTTAGATGAGAGAACTGATCTAGTCATAATGATCCTCACTGCTATATTTAAACATTGTTCTCCCCAAGATTGAATCATTCTTTTGATCATCTCCACAACATAATCCCAACCTTTCCTAGGCTCCTCCATGAAGGATATTAGAATCCCAAGATAGTAAAATGATTTTTTGTCAATGGGAATCCTAACAATATGGTAATTTCAGTCAATGTAGACCAAGAAAAATTCTAGCCAATCAATTGACAATTCTTCTTATTTATCAAACCTCCATACAAATGAAGGTTGAAAGCCAAGGTCTTATTGAATATTGAGGAAATAACTAAGGAGGAACCACCAAGAAGACTAACATCATTTGTAAACTGGGAGTGATTGACTTCGTGAACATTCCTAGAAATTCTTAGGCCATGAAGAAATTCACCCAACCTAGAATCCTAAAGATTTATTCTTAAGGATTTATTCATTATTATGTACAATAGAGGTGACAAGGGACACCCTTGTCGAAGGCCTATGGAAGCAAGAGAAAATGAGGTTGGTATGCGATTGATAAGAGTGGAAATCAAGGGGGATCAAATGGAAGAATTAATCCATAAAATGAATTCATTACTAAAACCTAATTTTTCCAAAACAACGAAAAGAAAGGAGCAACTTCCCCGATCAAATGTTTTGGACATTTTCAACTTAATCACCATTCCATCTTCTCCTGCCTCCTTGCTCGAATGAATAACTTCCTGAACTAGAATGATATTATCAAGAATATGTTCGTGTTGCATAAATCCCCCTTGGTTTACTGAGATAAAGGAAGACATAAAAATCTTATATCTGTTGGAAATGATTTTGGTCATGATTTTGTAGTAACATTTTCAAAGAGATATGGGATGAAATATGGAGAAATTAGTTGGGTTGGCTTTCTTGGGAATTAGAGCTAGAAAGGAAGAATTAGTGCTCCCGCTAATTTTATTTTTGACTTGGATGTGATTTAACATTCTCAAGAGATCCTTTTTTATAGTAGTACAGTATAACTGATAAAATCATACAGAGAACCCATCAGGACTAGGAGCTTTCTTGAGGTCTAAAGACATAACCACTCTTTGGGCTTCATCTTCCTTAATTTCTTCAAGTAGAAGCAGGATTGGTGCAGGGGAGATCAACTGAGATAAAGCATGGAGGATGTCCTTAGCTCGATCGAGAGGAATATGCTCTTTAATGAGGAGATAATTGAGAGATATTGAGGCCTCTTCCTTGATACCCTCAAAGGAGAAATTTTTTGGCTTCCCTTCAGGCTCAATTTCTTATATCCTATTTCATGCCTCACTTGTCTTGGATTGATTAAGAATGAATGAAGTATTCAAGTCCCCAAATTTTAACCAGTGGGATTTTAGCCTCTAGAGATTTTTTGATTGGAGACTTAAATAAAATATATAACTAAAGAGTTATTTTTCATGAAGATTGTGTTTCTCCTCAATGGGTACTTCTTCAATCATTTGTTATTGTTCTTCAAGATCTTGAACTTGTTCTCTCCTTTTTTTACCTAGAGGTTGACATTTCTCCTTTAACCATTTCTTGAGTTCCCACTTCACATTCTTTGGCTTGGATTCCTAGAAAAAAATTAGGGAGCCCTTAATAGGGATCTTTGAAGCCATAGCCATCAAATCCCCAACCTCTTCTAATAATCCCCAATCAGCATTGAACTCAAATGGACAAGGCTTTATATTTTCCACCTTCTCCATTTTGATCATAATAGAGTGATGATCAGAGTCTCCTTGATATTTTATTGACGAAGAGTAGTCAATACTTTCAAATAGCCAGCATCCATGAATCATAAAATGATCCAAGCGGGTGGTTATGTATTAATATCATGTTTTTATATTTGACCAAGTGTATTTCCATAGCTTTGGGATAATATCAAACAAATCACAATTGTTTATTAATTCTTCCATTTTATCTATGGATAAATCCCTCACTATAGATGCTCCTCTTTTTTATGCATTATTTACAATGGTATTGAATTCACTTGCAATCACACAATTACGATTCATACTCCATTTCTTTACAATGTCTATGGTGTCCCATAATTTTTCCTTTTCACTATATAGCACTAGAGTGTAAATATTTATAAAGGGTATTCATTCTTGAATTTCTCTTACCTCTAAGAGATCTAACATGAAAGATTTTATTTTTAATTATTCCACGAGAGAAAAGTTATTATTTGACCAAAAAATACCTAGACCTATAGAGGCTCCTATGGATGATTGAACAACCTGAGAGCACTATTTCTATAATACTTCAGAAACATTGAAAACCTTTGGTTCTTTTAGTTTTGTGTCTTCGAGAAGAAAAAACCATCGATGATTTGTGTCTTATTATATCTCTCACAGCTAGGTTCTCAGAGGGGTTCCCTAGACCCCTTATGTTCCTAGAAATTACTTTCATTTAGAAGAGATGAATTGACTAGTCTCATTGTCCTTACTTCCTTATTTTTCACTACCTTCCCATAAAAGTGTTTCTATGATGACTAGTTGACATCCTATTTTCTTATTCAAGTCATCTTGTTTTTCCTCACTACTACAACCCTCTTCCTATATTAAATTTGAAGTCATATGATGATTAATAACTCTTCTTATTTCATCATTAATGTTGCATGGAAGGTCTCTCGAAGGTTGTGAAGCCAGGGACACCCTAGAAGGGGAGGAAGTGACCTTGGGTCCTTTAATTGGATGATATTCTACCACTACTTTACCATCCTCAGCTCCATCGATTATCATTTCATTTTCATTGCTTCTATCATATTGTTGCAAGGTGTGAATTTCTTCCACCTTCGGTGGAGAGATAAGAACATTAAAAGGTTTTCAGGATGAAGGAGTTACGTTATTACCAATTCTTCCTTGAGAGTTTTTAGATGCTTCATTTCCTTTCAAACCTTTCATTTTCTTTTTCAATTATTCCTCCTAGGGGTAGAGGTATCCACAATTTTTTTCCCAGCTTTAGAGCAATCCCATGCAAAGTGACCATGGTTGTGACAGTGATGACACTTAAATGGTATTTTTTCTAATTTAAAATTTGTTTGTGCTTCCATTCTCCCCAATTTAGGTTAATCTTTACTGGTAATCTTTTTTACTAATCAACTTCCAAGCATATTTTAGCACAGGAAAATCAGTGAACCCTTAGGTTTAGATTTACCCAAATACTTGCCCAAACCATTTTCAATTACTCGAATCAGTCATCGATCCAGCAAGAGATGGGAAGCCTAGGGAGCATGACCCACTAGAATAACAGTGGGAATATCTTTATCCTGATTAAAATCCAGAGTACATATGTTCAAGTACATACCTCTTCAACGAAAGAATTAAGGCCCTGTTCGAAACACTACCTATCAACATTCCTTGATTTCGAACAAGAAGATGAATAAATTTTTTCCTAAGGCGGATAAGGAAATCTCCCGTTTAATCATAGGTTTCCAATTTTTTTTCATCCAAAATTCCATAGAGATGTGGGATGGTCACATTCCAGTGAACTTGCCAATAATATCATATTCCACATAAGCTAAGGAGGTTTTTCGAGCTCATATGGAAAGGTCATATTTTTAAATTCAACATTTCTCTTGAAAAACATTGAAGTGCCCTCCTTTTGACGTGGGAGCGTGGAAGGGGAAGTGACCAGAACTTGAAGGCATGAACGTCAGAGGAATAACAAAAGGGTGGAGTGGGGAGCACCCCACTTCTCAGAAACCATTGGAAGCTTACGGGAAGACACAGAGCCAATTCGGAAGCAAACAAATTGTATACAATATTTAAAAAATATTTTTCAATTTAATTTTAATAAACTAAATAACAAATGCTTTCCTCATGTGCTAGTCAAAATGGTTTGACAAAAAACTCAATTCTGAGTATAATATAATCAATTATTTATTTTATTTCACTATGCACAAACTTAATTATTGTTTCTACTTTAACATACCATATCCATGTAATCACTCGTTGTTACACTTTTATTACATGAATATCTTGTGTGCATTATAGTACATTTGATTATTATCCTACATGTCATTCACTAATTAGTAATTACGCATGTGTATAACCAAAATAACTTTAATAATAACTATCTATATGATTTTGAAAAGTAATTGTTGGTTACTTATTTAAGTTGGTCATCATTGTTTCCCTTCATATATACTATATATTTTACTATAGTTAATTCATAACAACCACTAAAATATAAGTATCAGCAACATCAATAAATCCATAGCTAGGAAAAAATTATTGCAACTGCATCATTCCATACTGAATGAAAGAGTTTACATAGAATGCAAACAAAAATAATGACTTATGTAGCCAACAATAGTTCTTTGGGAGTCATATGGGGAAAGTCATGTTAGACTAACAACAACTCACCCGAGCTTATGCTCCTTTCTTTCCTCTTGGTTTCTCCATAACCAAAGTTGTTCCTAGTGTTTCAACTCAGTGGTATTTATTAATTCTCTTCATCACATGTTTTTAGCAGAGTCCCTCTTTTAATGTCTAACCACCTTTTTGCGTAGGATTCTTTTTAAGATAGAAAAAAAATCTTATTTTTACCCAACTTAACATTCTCTCTAGATAACCTTATATTAAGATAATTTTTATTTCATAATAATGCCTTTCTATCTTACTGTCATTATGCTTATATTTTTACCCAACATTGGATTTCTCTCCATCTAAGTTTATCCTTCCACACATCATAATCTTTCTCTCCCAATATGTCGTTTATCTTGTGGAAATATTTCTCATAGGAAATTTGGAAGAATTTGGGAAGGAGAATTAGGGAAGTTCAATCATTTGGAACTAGTCAGTTAACAAGTTTTTTGATAGCAAGGAATCCCATATTTATCACATTTTATAACCTATATTATTTCTAAAAGAAATAAAATATTTAGTCACCATAAAATTATTTACGCAATGTAGTCGATGTAAGTCATGGCCCCACAACCAAACAATAAAACACTAATCATGCTTGTAAAATAAAATGGACAAGGGGTACCACACTTCTCCAAACACATTGCCACCATTTTCCAACATGATCCACTACCACCTATGTACTCATACAATCCTTGAAGGTGGTGAAATATAAATGACATTAAGTTCCATTACCTCACTCTAGGAAGGTATTCAATGAATCTAATATCAACTCATGCAGTGTCCGACAAGATCCTTCCATTACCATGCTGAAAATTACCTTGGTATATTGGCTATATGGATTCAAAATCCATGCTTGTTTGGTTCAACTAAAAATTCTCTTTGTATTCTTTAATCTATATATCTCTAAATCCTTTCATTCTCGTATGCATCTATTTTTTTTTTTTTCAAGTCACAATTTATAGGGCATCCTTCCCTCTAGTTTCCTTAGGCTTGTTGGTTTTAAACCTATACATAAATTACTTGCAAACAAATTCTTAAAGACATAAAATAAACAATGGTGAGAGCATAAAACATAAAACAAATATACACAAAGATTTTCCCCTAGACCCCAAAACCAGATTGATTTTTCATTATATTCCTTTGTATTTATCCACCTTTCCTTCTACATTCATATTCTTCTTAAACACCCATTTGCTTCCAATGGGTTTCCTTCGATCTGGAAACTCCAATAGATACAAAGCCTCACCATTGTGGAATGATGTCATTTCATCAACCATGGCCTATTCCCTGACATTTCCATCCTCTAAATCTACTGCCTCCCTGACAATTTTGGGATCATCATCAATAATCGATAAAGAAAATTTTGAACAAAAAGAAGATGGATGATACCCTTTTGGTTTCCTTCTTCCTTGAACTGATCTTCTCACAGTTGGATTTTGTGGCTTTTCATATTTTGATTCCTCTTTTGCTATAGAGTCTAATTCTTCCTCCTTTAAATAAAGCTCTATCCTCTCAAGCTCCTTTTGGTAGGATTTCATGTTTAATAACATATTTCAACTCTCTAAACACCACATCTTGGCTGTACACAATATTCCTTGTTTCTTTTTTCGAAAAATTATAACCTTTTAAACCATCCATATACCAAATAAAGATGCACCTTTCATCTTTACTATCCAACTTATTTCTTTTCTCCTTTGGAACATGTACATATGCATGAGAGCCAAATACCCTCAAATGTGAAAAAGAGTGTTTCTTACCAGTCCATACCTCATGTGGAGACTTATCCTACAATGTTGATAAATTTTATCTATTAACCAAGTAACATGTAGTCTCCACTACCTCTATCGAGAATTATTGTCCTAAACTGATACCACTGAGCATGCTTCTTTCCTTTTCCATCAACGACCAATTCATTATTTATGCAACTTCATTTTGAAGAGATGCGTATGGAGAATTCTTCTATCATGATATACCACACTCTTTACGAAACTCTTCAAATTCCTTCTTGCAGAACTCTCCACCATTATCTATCTTTAGCATTTTATCTTCTTCTTTGTCTGGTTTTCCACCAAAACCTTAAATTCTTTAAGCTTGTCAAATATTTCAGAATTTTGATTGAGGAAATATATCCATGCATTCCTTGATAAGTCATCTATAAATGGTACATATCACACAAAATTACCTAGTTATGCAACCGACACAGGTCCAAACACATCATTGTACACAAGGCCTAATATCCCTTTTGCCCTCGTATAACCAGAGGGGAAACCCACCTGATTTTTCTTCCCATATACACAAGGTTCATAGAAATCAAAATCCATATAGAAATTAGACATACCTTCTACCCTACCATTACCACGAAGCATTCGAAAGCCCTTCTCTCTATTACGTTCAAGCCTTTGATGCCATAGCATGGTATTTTCTCCATATACCACAAGGCTTTATGCTCCACTTTCAAGAACCATAAAACTGTTGCATCCATCAGTAACAATGATACCTAGAAGCTTGCATAAAGGTCCAATAAAATCTCCCCACATCAATAAGACTGCTTCCCAAACCATCTTGCATGTATCTTTCTCGAACACTGTTTTTACACCTGTATCATCTATCTTGCTTACATATATCATATTTCTGGCCAATGAAGGAATATGAAGAAAACCTGCAAGTGTTCTCATCCATCCACCTTATAACTTCAACTTGACTTTTTTGTGTCCAATGATTCTATTTCCTATCATCCCATAAGAAGACAACACCACCATCATATTTCTCATACTTGTAGAACCACTCCCTATGGGGAGTGAAGCAAAAGGATGCACCTAAGTGAATCATCCATTCATCATGATACACATGTGTACTTTCAGAAGAATCCAAGTACACGTCCCCAACTTCATTTGATGTGGGTTTTACATCTACAAAACAAGCATCATCATATCCCTTTACTTTCTCAAGATCATTAGATCTACATTCCTTTTTGAAGTTTCCTCCCTTTCCGCATTTCAAGCACCCCTTTACATGTTTTAATGGAGATTTAGATCTCACACCTAAGGACTTTTTTTTTGTGACCATCCTCATACAGATAAGAAATCTTCATTCTATCCCTACATATTTTTCCGTCTCATCTCCTCCGACATCAAGGATGAGACTATTTCATCAAACTTAAAAGTAGTTGAATTGATACCTATTGCAACAACTAGACTAGCCCACAAATTTGGTAGAGAACAGAACATATTGATGAACTTATCTTCATCTGAAATTTTAATATCAACAAATAACAACTGAATTACCATAGTATTAAAATAATTTAGATGCTTTGTGTCCAAGTATCCATCATTCATCCTCAAGCTGTACAGGTTTTTCCATACAAATGGTTTATTCACCAGAGATTTCGATTGGTACAAAGTCCTTGACTTTTCCCACAAATCCTTCATCATAGCTTCCCTTGATACATTCAACAATATTGAATATAAGATACACAACCGTATTGTGATCTTTTATTTCTAGTCCATCCTGCCTTAGTCTTCATCTGACATTGTCATTGATTTAGTACTCAGATCTACCATGATACACTAATCTTTATCCATTAGCAGATCATCCATATTGAGTTTCCACAACTCAAAACTCTGAGCATTAAATTTCTCGATCTCTATCTTTCCACTGCTTACCGTCTTTTTTCACTACAATAATCAATCTCATAGATATCACATTGAACACGGGATACCACAAGCCTGGGAAAAATCCCTTAGGAGCAAAGGCGTCCCCCTAAAGTTGAAACAACTCTGATACCAAATGTAGGTTTTAACCCTATGCAAAAATTACTTGCAAAAAAATTACTAAAAACAAAAAAAGAAATAATACCGAGAGCATAGAACATAAAACTGATATACATAGATATTTTAACTTGGATCCAAAAACCACGACTACCATATTGATTCTTCATTGTATTACTTTCAATGTTACAATACATATATATGCATATCGAAGCATCCATAAACACCAATCTATTAACCCTGGATTAGAACATAATTTTAGTTCCCTTTACCATATCTACAAGATACAATGGGAATAAAACCATCATGCCCCAAACCAGGTGCAAAACCCATGCACAAAACCATAGGTAGGTGTGTTGACCTAATATAGGGTAAAAAAAAATATTTCAAGGTCGATGACTTGGAACTCATAGAGGATGGTTGGCGCACCCCATCTAACCACCCTGCGCTTCACGCATGGGGCTAGTTATGGAAAGAATATAACACACACTTAACAAGCCTCTCTCTTTGCAATATCCATTCCTCTGTATTATCCATCAATTTATTAGTCTTTAAAAAGGACTAGCATATCCAAGCCTCTCATTTCTACTAATGGGCCTTATGTTGTCCATTATCGCAATTTTTTTTTTCAATATGGGATATGTTCCCTTCCTCCCATTCTTCACTCTAATACAAATCATTCCCTAGCCAGGTAATTCACCTAGCTATCATAAAATCTCACTTGGAAAATCCTCCTCATAAATGAAAGCACATGCCCATGTAGATACTTATGAGACAAGCTTTCAGAGCACACCTTGAGGGTTGTTGGAGAGGAAATTGATACAATAAAAATTGAAGCAAGAGTTGAAAGAGAATTCTTCTTAGACATAGAGGTAATGATAATATAAAGAAACTTATTCTAAACATGGAAAATACACACTCAATACAAACACAGAATATGTATACCATAGGTATCTAGTGAAATTTTAAAACTATTATGACATGATCATGGTAGAGAGAAGTAAAGCGGAACTTGAGATTCTTATATGCATAGATTCTCTATAGCTACATATGACAAAGATGGATCATGATGAGATCACCCTTTCCATGAAAGTAATACAGGTATATTTCCAAGACAATGGCTATGAGGAGGCTCAATTTTTAATCTTCAACCTAAGAGGAAAATTCTTCGCTTGAATATATGGTCAAATTATCTATTTTTATTTTTATCTATAAGATTAGTAAAAACAATGTTAAACTATATACCTTATATATTTGTATAATTATAAGGAAAAAGATAAATTTTTAAACATTTTTTACGATCCAAAGTATATAAACTTTAGTTTCATTATTTATAATATAATATTCAATTATTTAGAATACTTAGTTAGATTTTGGAGAAATTTCAGAATAGCTTATTGTTGTAAAAGATATGGCATCTAAAAAGGGGTCATTTCTTAGGAAAAAATTTAGGAAAATAGTTAGGAGTGTTGTTATGAGAGAACTAAATGTAAATGGGCACTTGTTAATAATATAAGTTATCCATTGTTAGACTTAACAATGCGCAGCGGAAATTAAATTAAACAAAACATATACATCACATTAAAAAACACAAAACCATAACACACAGATTTTAAGTGGTTCACCCAAACCAGAACAGAGGCATCGACAATCTTACTCCACCAGAATAGAGGCATCGGCAATTTTATTATTCAAAGGAGATTACAAAAAATCTAATTCTTCACACATACTCTTACAACTCTCCCTATTTTCTCTACTTTCTCTACATACACACTTACAATCCTCTACGGGATTACATTTCAATATAGCTCGAGCATAAAACTGAATCGTAAATTACCTCATAACAAATATAGGATGCATTAACTCCTCCTTAAAAAATACTGAAACTAATCCTATTGTTGTCACATACATGAGATTTTTCCCAAATTTAATAAAATAGAAAATATCAACATCCATAACAAAATTAAGTTAGGAAATTGGATTATTTAAAGCTAACTTCTCTACTTGCAAGAGGGTTGTAAGATTGTGTGTAAACTCTTGCATATTAGATGATATTTTATTTTCCTTATTAATAAACTTTGTGTGTTGAGGACACTTCTGCTTTTGTTTTTGTATCAGACCAATAGTAATGTAGATGATGTGAAGAGGAGATTCCATCTTTGTAGTTTCTTGGAAAGCTCCATCAATTTTTTCAGTGGTTGAATGGTATGAAAAATTCTCAATTTTATTAAGGAAAAGAAAATATATTATTATTGTCAATTTCAGATTTTGTGTCTCGAAATTAATTTTTTTTTAAATTTTATTTCTTTGTACACTTAAATTTGTTTGAGCTTCAAATGAAAGAAGGGTCTTCAATCCATCAATAAGGATCATCTACAGGAACTACATTTGTTTTTTTTCAATTTCTATGGAAAGCCATAGCACCAACGTTAAGATCCATGTATGAAGAAATCTATAAATAATCGATAGGCACGCTGCTATAAAGTCCATATATTGCCTCTGTCTTCCTATAATCTAGAAAAATTTGAATTGCAACAGTTGCTTCCATTTCTTCAACCATTGTTTAAAAAAAACAAGTCTAGCCCAATTTGTCACTCATAAAAAGTCTTTGTCATAGTGAAATTTTGTGGTGCTGCCATGTATTTTCCACCATCCTTGTAAATTCAATTCCCAGGAATAAGAACTGAAAATCTATTTTGAAGTGTATCTCAATGATTTAGGTTTTGGACTTTAGAGGTGAGGAAGATATATAGGTTTTTTTACGGCAAAAAGGAAATCCCTCTCTTTGTTCAACCAAAATGAGAAAACTCATAGAAATATAATTCATGAATGGAGCTTTAGAAATCAACATTTTAGCTACAAGAAGTTCAAGAAGTTCAGCTCCACGCTGCGATTCCCACACTTGCAGACCATTCACACAACAACAACCTGTACGACCGGTTCAATGTTGGATCCTTCAGTGTTTCCAGGTTAATATCCAAAAAATTATCCACGAAGACAAGTAAATGCGTTAAAGGTTTTTGGTTATGTACATATGTAATTACTTCCTTTGAAGGTGAATTTATGAATTATGCTTTGACCTTTAAAAAAGGAGATTCTTTCACTTTTAAAGTGACCCCATTCGCTTTTTAATTCATCATTTAAATATTTTCATAAAATTATTTTAAATTGGAGTTTAAAATAAATTATTAAAATTTATTGATAAAGTGATAAGGTGTGTTTTTATTTAGAGTGATAAGTGCAATGTGGAGTGATAAGTTCGTTTTAATTTTTTGGAGTAATAAGGTGCATTTTTTGTAATTTTTGCCGCAACAAGTTATTTTGTAATTCTTTTTTAGAGATAACAGCGTAATTAAATTTTGAAAATTGGTATTTTAGTGGAGTAATAACGTGTGATTGAATTTTGTAATTTGGAGCAATATGGTGTGAGTTTTTTCACTTTGGAGTGATAATGTGTCATTATGTCATTTGGAATTTTTCTAGTGGTTATTTTTGTAAATTTTGTTAATTTGAAGTAATAAGGGGTAATTTTTTAATTTTTTAATTTGTAAATTTGGGGTGATAAAATTGTAACTCAAAGTAAAATGTCACTTTTCACCCGAGGGGCGGGGGGGAGTCCCTACAGTAAAAATTATGATAGCATTGTAAAGCATCAAATTTTTTAAAGTTACTTTCTAAAATCTCATAAAACTTGACTAGAGCCATGTGCAATGTTTAGACTCTTTTTTCCTGTAACAACTACACAAGGGTCAAGGCGAAGCCCCGATAGGTAATTTTTTTGTGTGTGGTCTTGTGCATGGTGTGTTTCTCATCTTCGTTTTTTCATGCATGATCCATCTTGGTGCTTACATTTACTTTTACAATATCGAAGTTGGTAGACTTATTTTCTTATTCTAACAAACTTGAAGTCTCAAAGACATATAAGACATGGAAAAGGCGCATTGAAATAACTTTGGTTTACGATGAACATTGGCAAGATGTATGTGATGGTGATGTTAACCGAAATAAGCCTAGAGATGCAACTTTACTAGATAAATGGGAGAACACAAATTCCAAAGCATTAACATTAATCAAATCTTCAGTTAATGATGAAATGTCTGTTAATATTGAAAATTCCTCTAATGCATGCTCTGCTTTGAGAAAATTGAAAGATCTATTTGATACACAACCTGAATCTAAGAAATTTGATGTTCAATTGAAGTTTCTCCAACATAAATTGATATAAGGTGGAGATGTGCTTGAATACATTTGCAGACTTAAGATCATTAAGCAGGAAATAGTAAATGTTGAATTTCCAACGGTGGATGATAGTTTCATGAATACAATTTTCATTGTTGGTTTTCCTTCTTCACATACACATTTTTTGGAAGACTTACAAGTAACTCAAAAGTTAGAGAAGTTAAATTTTGATGAACTAAGTGAAATGCTAACTCAACATGAAATTTCTTTCGAAAGAAGAAATAGATTTGGGAAGGTGTCTTATTCACAGAGGCTAGCACTAGTATATATTCAATTGATAGAGGAAGAGGGCACATTAATGAAAATCAAGGAGAACATAAAGGACAAGGTCATGGTAGAATTCAAGGTAGAGGGAACAATTTCAGTAGAGGAAAGAATTCTCGTAGAGGTAACAGTTCTAACAAATGAAACATTCAAGGTAGAGGAAACAATCACGGGAGAGGAAACAATCAAGGTAGAGGACAAAATCAAAGCAAAGGATAAAGAAAAGGTAGAGGAAATAGTTAAGGTAGACGAAGATATTTTGGTCATATTTTTTGTAGAAGGTGTAATAGATTTGGTCATTATGTTGAAGATTATCGGAATTCTCTTGACAAAATTGCAAAGTTTCACCAACACATGCCATAGTTTGCTAATGATAACAATGATGATGACTTTGAATATGTCTTTACTACAACTCAAAGTTAAAAATGAATAGCTTTATAGGTATCCATATATCTTAAATGTGATTATGAAGATTATTCAATTTGAGATATAGGGGAAACAAAACACATGAATTGCTGACGTGAATTCTTTTTGAATTTTCAACAATTCCATCTCAATTCAATCTCTCTTGCAGAGGATGCACTGCTTGTGGTAAAGGTGTAGTCATTTTTTCTTCCTTGCATTAGAGAAAAAAAAAATTTCGAACATTTTTTATGTACCAACTTTTAAGAATAATTTGTTGTCTTTAGTCACGATTCAACAATTTTTTGGCATTATAAAGCATGTGTAGTCATTGATGGAAACTTACTTGTAACAAAACAAGTATATGGTAACTAGATGAAACCACGGGTGAGTTCAGAGGTGACAAAATGATGGAACCAAATACCAGAATGATGGGTCAAAGGTCTGAGATCAAAATCAGAATTTTGATATGGTGAAGTTGTTGGCATTATGAATTAGGTGTTGTCCTTGATGGAAACCTACCTGCTGATTTTTTCTTGATGACAACCTATTTGATGAGTGGAATCCTACTTGATAAGCTATATATTGATGAAAATATACTTTTTAAATGTATAAACATGATGTGTTTACATATGTGGCAGAATGCATGGCAGTTTAGAGGAATTGGTTCAGAGGAATGATAAATTTTCAAGTTCAAGAACTATATGCAGGTTCCGTTAAGCCAAATCATGTATGCACGCAATTTTAGTGAAGAAAATTACCCTATGGATTTTTCACCAAGGTATTCTAAATACTAGGGGTCCTTACCATGGTATTGGCCCATAGAAATGAGCACGACAATGAATATCAATCTTGTCCAAGAATACAATTAACATAACTATGGTTTTGATCCGTGCTATTGAAAAAGGCTAAGCTATATAGGGTGGTGAATATCAAAATGTGTGAGGGGTGCATGTAATGTAAATATTATGAATAGTTATATCTAAAGAAAATATGTACTTTATGGGTTTTTTATGCTTTGCTTGATCTAATGTAAGTATGCACTTGAGATTTTAATAATAGATAAGATCCAATACATCTAAAATAATTATGCACCGATAAATACAATGATGGATCAGGATAATGAGACCTTAAATGACTTTTCATTGTACGATTTTCTCATGGATTGACTAGATCTATGTATTGTCACATGTTTTTCTCTCTAAAAATTATGATCTGAGTCCTTCTGAAGTTCTAAGGAGCTACGCAATTTTATGTCAAAATTTGTAGATCTATATGTTGGTTAACCTTGGCGAAAGCATGTATACAGATCGGTTCGCTTCTTCAAAGTAGCGTATACAAAGTAAAGGTTTTTTCTTATAAATGATTGATCACGTTGATTAGTGTTGTTGCTTCTCTGTTGTCTATCACTGATGTCCTCATGATTGATGTCAGTTGAGTGATGATGTCTGAAGTAGTAATGATTGAATGATGAGGTTGAATATGGTTATGGATTGATTGAAGAATGCTAATGTTACTTGCATATCGTGATTAACGATCAAATATAGTTTGGTGATTAGTTCAGAGTGTTGCGGTATATCTGAGTTTGGTTCGGTGTTATTTTCAGAAGTGGAGTAGTCAGGTTTTCATTTATCGGTATTTTGATATTTGTACACGGGTTTCTCTACACAAAATCATGTATGCAAGCGGGTTTCCTTAAGTGAAGTAGTGTATATATTTTTTCATTTGAATGATCAGGACTATAGTCGATTCTATGTGTTGATGGAGTATTTTGGGTTCATTTCTATGTACTAGTTACAGTGATCTGACTCCTCCAGTGTATTAGTTGAGTTTTGATTAAGTGTTAGTTGATTGGGTTTTCACTGAATAGTTAATTCAATTGTGGAAAAGATTGATTTGTTAAGTTAGTTGTGTTAGAGATTGATGATTGTGTTACAGTGATGAGTTACAATTTCATTATTGATATTGAGTTGAAGTGTTGATAATGGGTACATTCTCAAAATTTCATGAAAAGTGGCCTAAAATTTATGATTTGTTGTAGTTGTTGTAGTGTTTTCTTCTAAACGATGAAAAAAACCTCAATGATATAAATGGCTACTAAACATTGTAGATTTGAAACAACTGATAGAAAAAAAAAAACTTTCTAAAGTCCAGATCTATGCTACAATCATAGCCAAATAGCAAAAGAAAGAGTACTAACTCCAATCATCCAATGGAAACCAGATACGTAAAGAATAATTTTATAATAACACCTATGAAGGGAACATATAAATGTTACCAGTCCCCCATTATGGGATGTGTTCTTGGCTATCCTCAAATGTCTTCATCTTGTGTAGAGTCTCTCTCCTCAATAATGTATAAACCCAAAAAAATATAGTGTGTGACAATGAAAATAATCAGAGTTACAAGAGTGAGTGCAACAATAAAAATAATAAAAAGTAAATAATGAATGGAAAACCCTTCTATTTATAAAAAAATATTGAGTTATCCTCGAATAATGAGCAACAATAAAATATTATTAATCTCATTCTTGGAATAACCACTTGGAATATATTATTATATTTGTTTAGGAGGGAAAAATTATTTAAAGTTTTATTTAGAAATAGTAAATAAATGAATTATTTATCTATTATCTCAAGGAATTAGTTGAGTAATAAAAAAATAAGGATTTATTTAATTATTCCTAAGGGATTTAGTCAAATTTAACAAAAAATAATAATTAATTAGCGATTAATTAGTTATTCTTAGAGAAAAATAAGAAAAATAATGATTTATGTGTTTATTTTTCATGATTGGGTAAAATTTTACAAGGAATAATAATAAGGCAATGGTTTAATTAATTATTACTAGAAGAAAATCAAATAAATAATCATTTATTTAATTGTTCTTCATGGGTTTAACTATAAATTACTTAACGAAGTGGTTTATTAAGTAATTTCAAATAGTCAAAGCAATTTTACTATGGTAAAATTGGCTTTACATGGTGTACCTCGATCCATCTAGTAAACTAGGCTAGATGATCAATTTTGTGGTGGTAACATATTGCCCCCCAACATACGGATGTTAGGAGCAAAACATACGATCAAAGTATGTTGTAAACACACCTTCACTTACAGAACACAGGGGAGTCAAGGAGAGAGAGAGAGAGAGAGAGAGAGAGAGAGAGAGAGAAAGACCAATGAAGCTCAATTGAGAGAGGATAGGGAAAGAGGGGGCAAGACTAATGCAAGTCTCCTTTTATGTTATGGTACCATACCTTAATGAGGTTGGGGAGGCATACCCATACCTGCCGACATAACTTAGTACAAGAATAATGCTTCACCCAGAAACATGAAATTGAGCAATGAAGTACATGTTGAATGGTGCATGACATGCTAGAATAAGAGAGCTAGAAAATAATACAATGCATCCCATATACATAATGCACTTGGTATAAACATGAGCTAGGAGTGAGTACAATAATATTTGATTACATGAGATACAAATCCCCTTCCCTCAAGAAATGGGTGGGAGGGAGGGTGGAAGAACCAGAGAAGCCCTGATGAAAAGGGAAAGGCTTTGCAAAACTGAACGCACCATCTGAAGGAGACGTGCATGCTATGCACGCTGTGATCGGTACGAACTGAACCCATCAACTCTGTAGAACTACATCTGAGGTTGTAACATAATAGGTATGCATTCGGGCATGTGGGGGGTCTCATGACGTCCAAAACATCCCACACATACCCGAGAATCATTGGTAAACTTTTCTGCATCATTGGACTATCAAGTGTATGGATCACGAACATGAAACGATGAAGTCAAAGGGAAATAATGAGACCTTCTGCTCGATCCAAGGTGTTGAACAACAATGGAAGCTGGAACTGAGATACACCATCATCTAGGACATTCTTCTTGAATACATGAGTTGATTTCGACAGAATAGGGCTTGTGATAGATGACGCAATGAGGATCCTCAACTAAAGCACGAGGGAAAATAGTAATGTGACTGATGGACTGACCCAAGGGATACTGGGGAAAAGTGCGACAGAGGGAAAAAAAACAGCTTCCCTTGTTAGAGCATCAATGGTATGTAAATATGGTGAATACTATGACATGATATGATGGGAAATGAAATAGACTCCAAGAATCCAAGGGTGACTCATCGCAAATTGTCTGAACAAGGGTGACGTGATGACACTGCGACATAGATGAGACCAGGTGGGGACCATCAAAACACTAGTAAAAGATGGTTACTCATGACGTAAATTAACATATGGTATGACAAGTATTAAGAGGAGGTGGACATCAAAGTAAAAGTATTGCTTTATGATGAAATTCGATTTTGAGAGACCACGAAGCGACCTTCTTGGAAAAATAGTTTCCAGGTGAAATGTCAAATCATTAGAAACCAGAAAAGACCCATTTTAGAACTCAATGGGAGATTTCCAACAATGCTAACAGTTCGTCCAACTGAGCTACAGTCTATTCGCAACTGGAGATAGAAAAAATTGGGATTTTTCTATAAAGGGATGTTTTCCCTCCAATTTGGATTCATTTTCTAAGTGAGTTGTGGTGAATTAGGAGAGGAGGAAAAGGACATAAATATTGTGGATATCATATCAGACAAACCAACCATTAGAATTGGGATCTATGACTTTCGGGCAAGTGGACTTGCTTTTCTAAAGATCACCTTAATGCTTCTTGGAATGATTATTCCTGGTGAAGAATTAAGGGAAGAGAAAAATGAGAATGAAATACTAGAGGAGGTGTAGAATCATCCTCACCCATGAAGTCAAACATGGGGATTATGTGGACATAGAGTAGAATATTTGAAGATATGGTATCAAACTTCTACGATATGTGATGTGCATATGGCTCATCGGAGAGGTCAGTAGGAGAAACTATCTAAGGAATGGGGGGATATTCGTCCATACCTAGATCTGAAGGGATTTAGGCCGAAGCTTAATTACGAAGATGGCCAAGGGAAAACCATGATGCCCCCAAGCATGGGATGTTGATCTGGTATGCAAAGGTGGGAACTGTGCCCCTCTTGCAGGAGGAGTTTGTGGAGGGCCATTATGTTCTGAGTGCTCAAAAAATGGACTCAAGCATCTCGGCCGAGCTTGGCATGAGATCCTCCAAAAGAGATATAGGGGCCTATGTGTCACCCTAGTATTCTATGGGTGTATAGAAAGTATTTAGATCTAAGTGCTCCAAACACTTTTATGATACATAATATGATTATGAATTTTATATGACGATGATGGTTTGCCATTTTTTCTTATGGTTATCTTCTCTGGTATACACCTGATAAATGGTAATGTCAATGTTTCTTGCAATGGCATCTACATAGTGATTTTGGGCTCTAGGCATGTGACTAAAAGTAATTCTTTCAAATTCATGTACCAATAGCTTCACTTGTAGATATTTTCTAAATAGGACTTGGTTATTCACATGATACACACCATTCAATTGCATGATAAATAACAAGGAATTTGAATGAAAATGTATATGAAGGATGCAATGAGCGAGGTCATCGACTAAAAAACCTATCATTGCATCATATTCAACCTTATTATTGGTGGAAGATCTAACGCACACACTCTCTAAAAGGAGTAACGTATATAAGGGGGTAAAAATGGCCCATGCTATCGAGGCTAGATTCTGGGAAAAGCGACTTGCACCATCGACATGACCGTTATACGTGTGGATGATGGATCCATCTAAAAGGTGAAAAAGAAAACTGATGAGATTATGAAATATACATAAGTTTATGTTAGAAATAAGGGCATGCAAACCAAAGGGATGTGCTATGATCAAAATAACTTGAGGTAGATTGCATTGTTAGAATCACAAAGGAAATGGCCTTCAAAATCCTCTGAAAAAATCCCCCCTTACTTAATGGTAGGGGTAATCACGAGTAGACCTAACTTCCATGGTGTCCTCATCAGGCTCAGAAATGGGTGGACGGGAAGAAGATTGACTACATGATGCAGCAGCATCACCTGGTGCTTCAACCTAAGAAATAAGGTTCACGTACGCATCATCTTGAATGGTAGATGACAGGCTAGTATATGGAGGAGATAAGGATGTTGAGACCTAGGATTCTATCAAAAGAGGTTTGATAGAAGCGCACGCAAAACCATCAGAAAGGTTTTCCTCTGAGGAACTCAAATATGATGATAGGTAAACAATGGTGCCTGTGGTGTGTGTCATCTTGACATTGAGGGGAGGGATCATAATAGTAGCACACTTGTTCTAGTTGACTGGTGGTACTAGAATCCATAGGAAGAGGAGTAGAGGCTGCATTATCGGTGGCCTCGTATTCACAAATCGCCCCAAGGAAAACACAGATTTCATCGAGACGAGGGAAACAATGGGAATAGTGACCATGAAGACCACACAAGACACAAGGGTGGTTTGTGTGAAGTGCTTTGAGCTTTTTAGGTAGGACTGGTAAGTTAACATGGAATTTTGGAATATTGAACTTAGGGAATTGTTCATGAATGAAAGGTTTAAGTTGAGGAATTTCAGGACAATTGTTAGTGGTGTGCCCAATAACTTGACACGAAGCATACGAAGGTATCAACTTTGCAGCCTTAGGGGTTGGAGGAGTTTGTGAAGCCTTGTCCTTGAAATCTTTCCTTTTGGCTTTCCCCCCTAGTTAGATGCCTTCACAATAGGAGTTGGTTCCTATTGGGGTTGTAATTGAACTAAAGCAGCAGCAAGGGTCATGGTGACCGATTGAACCGAGGTCAAAGTGTAATATGGTCTTGGCTAACCAGGCAGGATGTTTGTAGGGGATTGATGTATCATACTAGGATCCCCAAAGTCATGTTAGGAAGGACTAGCAAAGCCATGACAGGTACAAAAAAAAATTCCAAAGGGGGGAATAAGAAAGGTATCCGGTTGGCAGGATAATGTCCTGATGGAATAGCTCCTAGATGGTTGAGACCTGGAGGAACGGATCCTAGAGGGAACGTAGGAGAGGAACCCATAAATGGAGGAGGTCCTCAGGGATTGGGTCCAGGCAGCTCAACTAGGAGATCAACAGCAGGGTGCTAAGGAGCTGGCTATTGGTTACAAGTACCAAATTGCTTTTGGGTAGACCGTGATGCTTGTAACATGCAAAAAATCATGGAAGTAGGTTCTGAAATGTCATCAAGAGGACCAAGGAAGGCACATAACAATGAGGAATCCTTATAGACTCCAGGTGAGAAACTGGTGCAAGGAGTTCAACACTGGTTGTCGAACATCAACGAGATAATGAACGCGGGGGAGGTCAGGGATGTCAGCTCGTAGTAAGTCAACTGATAAATTGTAATGATCTTCCCTTCATTGGCATCAATGACTTTGATATCGACATGGACAGTCTTGACCACAAGGGTCACTAGATAGTTGTGGTACATGCCAAGGGGTTAGGAGGGGTGTCCATCCCAAGCACGCAAAGTGAAGGTGGAGGGGGATAACTTAGGTGACTTAAGTTTTTTCCAAACAACATCAGACATCACACACGTAGATGCACCTTCGTCAATAATGCATCAGGAAATGATGGCATTACGTATTCTAACTATTATCTATAAAGAAACCGATGAAGGTAATGGGGGCTGCTCTAATGTATCAACCGAGAAGACAATCAAACGATCATTAGAAGGATCCACTACAGCCAACGAAGTTATTAGAGCTTTATATTGGGAAGGGCACGACTCGAATACTTCCAGTGTCGACATGGTGGCAGGTGATTGCACCAAGTTATCTACTATAATGTATGTATGGGAAGCATTGTTAGAAGATGCATTATGGTGTAATGGTCCATTTGGGATCTTGGCAATGGCCTCAACTCTAGGTTGAGGGATCTATAGAGGACCATTTGGTTTCATAACTGGCTCAGTGGATACTTTGGTTTTGGACTCGGTAACAGACAAAGTGGAGGGCTTGTCATATTGGTGCAACCAAGTTTGTAGGTTGATATTGGAGGGGTTAACCTCATCAGAGCTCATCATAAGGATCTAGAAGTCACCAAGACCAGAAGGTTGTGGGAGGTGGTTTGTTTGACTTGGCTAGGGTTGAGTATATAAAATCCTTGCTATGGGAAAGGATTTGTGAGCATGCCTGGTTGAGATGGAACTCAATTCTGAGGCGATTGTTGACCTTGAGAAGCTACTTTGGCTTCCGACAGCTTATGTATATGTGGTAAAAGAGGTCACTCATGCGTATATTGGCCATGTATGCCACAAAATGCACAAGGAGTATTCATATGAATAGCTTTGTTCTGCTTCAGCTAGCTACCCTATTGTTGGTTGTTGGTGTTAGGCTGCTTCCGATGGGGTTCACTAGGCTAGTTACCTTGGTTACCCTGGTTACGCTTGTTACCCTTCCCCTTATTATTTTTCTTCAAATTTTGGGGATTTGCTTCACTCTGCTGTGGCAACTCCTGGACCTAAGGGGGAAATGGTTGCTGGGGCTAAGGATGCATGGGATGTTGTCACACTAATGCTTGAGGGGTGCAAGTACCAGGCTGTAAATAAGAAGGAGAAACAATTTGATAGATGGTTTGGGACCCTAAGAACATGTTGCTATCAGGAGGGGCATAAATGATGCAAGAACCAGTGCCCCACTGTGAGTAGCCATAACTATGTTGAGTGTATGGTGAAGAGTGTGAAAGGGATCTAATGATACCGTTGATGGCGTGATATGCCCCAGATGCATTGGCACTTCCAAGATGCGAGAGTTCTGGAATGATGGTATAGACATAAGCAGATATTGCATAAATTAGATCATATCTCAAAGCAGTCTGGAGAGCTTCTCCCTCAGTCTGAGGAAAATGGGACGTGAAATCTTTACTGATGGGGGGTAAAAGGCTCTTAAGAAACCAATCTAGATAAACACAGTCTTTGAAAAGCAGTGCACAATGTGTGCTCCTCCTTTGACAACGCTCTTGAACATGCTCAGAAAAGCGAGTGATGGAGGATTGACAGAATGTGGTCAATAGCTTTGTACTAGTGTTTTATGGAGACATAGCTAGAAATATGAAAGGAATGCTTTACCAAGCGTCACGAAAATGGAATGAGAGGTGAAGGGCTGGTCTACATACCATTTTATAGCATCTCTAGTGAGCATGCGTTGGAAGAGCGGAGGACAAATAGAGTCATCAGTTATGGAGTTGGAAGAACACCACATATGGAATGATCTTACATGGGTGGTAGGATCCTCTCTAGAAATACCCTCGAACTTTGTGACATCTGAGGGAAGCTTAGTCAACATAGAGAGCCAACCAGTATCATGGTTTATGGCATCATTTATCAACTACTCAAGGTCCAGTAGACTTAACCCAGCCATAAACGGGAGCATGGGGGCCGTCGGAACAGTTCCTGAGATTATTCTACTTAATTTGACCACTGATATAAAACTGGAGCCAACACCAGCTTGGGTTCCTACATGAGCTATGGGTCAAGACATGGTGACGATATGCAACAAAGGAGGTTCATAATCAGATGAGGAATCAGAAGGACATGGAGAAGAGTCAGTATGGGCACTCAGATGACTATGAACTCGAACCTGATAGGGAGGGGTAATATGTCGAAGCAGAAACACGGGGTGAAGGCCTAATATTCTTTGCGACACATGCCTTGGTGGCAGAATGAAGGTATGACACATGGAACATGGAAATGGTGAAGGGAGATCAAGAATATATCTTTTTTCTCAATGCAGGGAGATAAATTTATTATGTTAAGCCTTGGCTTGGTCTTGTAAACCAAGCGCCCTTTGCTCAAGGTGTGCTTCTGTGTGCAAGTGTATTAATTGATTAAGCCCAGATCATGTTTGTAAAAAAGAAAAAAACTTGTAGAAAATAAATTGAAATAAATAACAGAAAATGAACAGCAAAACAACTAACTAAACTCCACCCAAACTAGGATTGCAAACATTGTACTTCTTGGTGGCTAAAATGATGGGAAATACATTGAAACGGTTAAGATATCAGAATGTTGGTGTGATTGGGATCAAGTGACACTAAGATGTTAGAAAGTGGTGAAACAACAACAAAAAACTAGAGAGGAAAATCCCTGCAAAAATATAGGGAGATGGGTGAAACTCTTTGGATGATCGATGGGACCCTAAAGGAATGACCAAACAAGTTTAAATGTGAACTATGGATGGTAGCAACCTATCTTAATAGATCTGAAACAAAATATTATAGATCTGGAAAATGTGGATGAAAATGCTCGAGAAACTGAGACTACTTACTCAGCTAAACTGCTCCTAGAAAGGTGGAAGTGTACTAGAAGCCCTAGGGGAGGCTATATTCAACTTCGATGAGTAAAACATAGTGGATCAAGGCCTAAGTGGGATTTGACAGATTTCAAACACCTAGCAGACAGCTCTCAACAAAACCCAGAAAAATATCTGACAAAAACCCTAAGACCTAGAAATCATAGTTACTGACCTAGTTCTCTGCAGGGATGAAACTTCTCAGCCTAAAAGGTGCGTTCTAAAGACTAGATTGCATTTTTTGGTCTAAAAAATATGATTTTTTTTTTGAGGATCCTCGTTGGAAAATCTTGTCGCCTTTTTCACGGCTAGTTCCTGTGACCTGTGGAAACGACCAAAAATCTTGCAAAAGTCATAAATTTATCAGATCTAGGGTTAAAAAACTAGGTAACATTATGAGAATTGAAAAAAGAAATAACCCTAAGTTGAAAACCAAAGGTAACCCAGGTTTCTGGATCTGATGTATAAAACCTAGTGGAGTCAACAATTTTGTTGTAGTGTTTTCTTCTCAATGATGTACGAAAAGAAACCACTTAAGATTGTGGATGAAAAATAATCTCAATAATATGAATGGGTGCTAAACATTGTATATCTACGGCAACTGATAGATGTAAAACCTACCAAAGTCCGGATCTATGCTACAATCATAGTTAAAAACAAAAGAGACAGTAACAACATCAATCATCCAATGGAAACCAAACATGTAAAGAATAATTTTATTATAACACATGTGAAGAGAACAAATAAATGTTACCAGTCCCTATCTATGGGATGGGTTCTTGGCTATCCTCAAACGTCTTCAGCTTGTGTAGAGTCTCTCTCCTCTATAATGTATAAACCCAACAAAAATATGGGGTTCGACAATGAAAATAATCTAAGTTACAACAATGAGTGCAATAGTGAAAATAATCAAAAGTGAAAAATGAATGGAAAACCCTTATATTTATAAACAAATATTGAGTTATCCTCAAATGATGAGAAACAATAAAATATTATTGATCCCATTCTTCGAATGACCAGTTGGAATATTTTATTATATTCTTTTAGGAGGGAAAAAGTATTTAAACTTTTATTTAGAAATAATAAATAAATAAATGTTTTATATATTATCTCAAGGAATTAGTTAAGGAATAATAAACAAATAAGGATATATTTAATAATTCCTAATATATTTATTCAAATTTAACAAATAATAATAATTAATTAGTGATTAATTAGTTATTCTTAGAGACAAATAAGAGAAATGATGATTTATATATTTATTTTTCATGATTGGGTCAAATTTGACAAGGAATAATAATAAAGCAATGGTTTAATTAATTATTCCTAGAAGAAAATCAAATAAACAGTAATTTATTTAACTGTTCTTGATGGGCTTAATTATAAATTACTTAATAAAGGTGGTTTATTAAGTAATTTCTTGTAGTCAATGCAATTTTACTATGGTAAAATTGGCTTTACATGGTGTACTTCGATCCATCTAGTAAATTAGGTTAGATGATCAATTTTTTTGTGATAACAGTAGTAGGTGGATCTAGTGTGAAAATTTATGAAACGTGATCCATGGAGGATGTTGACGGTTGGAGCCTTTGGTGAGGAAGTCAGAGATTCCTTCTAGTAATGGTTGGTAATCAGATGATCGAATGTTGTATCATTATACACATGGGTACCTAGGTACTTGTATTAGTTTTCACCAGTATAAGACTGTAAAATTATTTTTCTTTATAATAAAAAGAAGACAGAGACAACAACAACACGTGGTTTTCTTTCCCGTGTTGGGTTTCCAACATAAATCTTGTTGTTCATGTGTTTTTCTTATGTGTGATGGTTTATTTTGTTATTATAGCACATGGTTACTATTTATCTAATGTTTAATAAAGTATTGATGCACTAGTAGAACACCAACATATGATGAATTAACGGAATCATAAGTTTAGTGGATGTACGCCAGTTGTCTTAAGAAGAGTTATGTATACATGCGGCTTCCTTTCAGTAAAGTCACATATATAAATCTGAATTTGAAATGAAAACAATTATTGATTTCAAATACTGATTCACCCCTCTCAGTATTTTTCCCAATAATTGGAATCAGAGTAGGTACTTTGGCAGAAGCTTGATCGCTTTAAGGAGATCCATTTAGAAAATAGGAAAGAAGCAAAAGAAGAAATAAAGTCACAAGAAGAAGACATCTAAAATAGATAGTGATGGTGTTAGAGATGATTGGCTATTAGTTTGAAGAAATTGTTCAGATTTAGAATCACTTCAAAATGAGGATGAAGAAGAAAAATAATTATGAGGTAATAATTTTTGGTCCTCTAGTGATACCTTTTTTTGTTCATACAATATTGAAGGTAATGAATGTGACAAGGAAACAACTAAATTTTCTCTAATTGGTGAAAGTGAAAGATATCTAATAGAGGGAGAAGTTAAAAGGCTCATAGATAAAATTACATATCAATAAGATGTATTTGATAAAAGGGAATGTACCTAAAAATAACATCTTACTAGTTTAAAAACTCAGTTGGAGCAAGGAAACAAAATAAGATTGAAGGTCATTCTCAAAGGTTGCATGATGAAGTAAAATCATTAAGAAATCAAGTCAATCAAAATAATACAATAACCAAGCAAATTAAATAAAGAACCAGTTACTGTGAAAGTCATGAAGATGAGGTCCTCTCTGTAAAAGAAGATCTAGAAATATAAAATAAGAAGAATGAAGAACTACTTCAAGCATTTTAAGAACAAGAAAATGATACCCTCAAATTAAAACAACAAGTGGAGGAAGGAAGAAAAGTTGCAGAAGACATGAAGAAGAAGTATCTAGAAAAATAAAAGAAATATCAGGTTGAGGTAAATATCCTAAAAGGTAAATTAGAATAAAAGGATAAACTTTTACTATTTCAAGATATACTAAGATTTTGGATAATATTCATAGTAGTAAAAGGTCTCTTGCCATCAAATCTCGTCTTGGTTTTCAAGAAACTGTTAAAGGTGAATCTAGCTCACAATCTGAGGAAAGAAATTCTAATGCAAAATCTGAAATTCTCAATAAGAAGATAAGAAGTCAACCCCATCAACAATCATGGAAAGAAATTCTTCAAAGAAAATCATTTAATCCTAACTATACAACCATTAATTGATTCTTTCTTCTGTTTGATAATGTTGAATGTTCTATATGTTGTAATTTTGGACATATTTCAGCTAGGTGTAGAAGTAGAGTGTTTCAAGATAATAATAGTGTCACAGGAAGATCAACATATTCCAAGTGCTTAAAGGGATGTTGTTTTTCTTGCAATATGTTTGGCCATAAAGGCATTGATTTCTATAGAAGTAATATGAAAAATATAATATGTTATGCTTATAACATGTTCAGGCATGTACAAAAAGAAAGCAGGAAGAAGTCTATGGATTGCCATAGAAAATATGGTATTAAACTAATTGATAACATTGATATTAGAAAATCTGAAAAATATGGATCCACCAATAAGCCAGAAAAACAAGGTCAGGTAAGGTGTGGTCTTGCTCTTTTGTCATTCGAAGATGAAGATTAATGGTACATAGATATTGGATCCTCTCATCACATGACTAGAGAAAAGAGGAAAATGGAGTCTTTCATAAAGAAGCATTATGGTAATGGTATTCTTGGAACTGTTGTTTCAACAAAAGTTTTAGGAGAAGGTACAACTAGAACAGACTTAGGGGAGTTGAATCTGTGAAACTTCAGTATTCAACTTTCGATACGCGAATATTATGAAGAGAATTGTTATGAAACCAACTCACAAAAAGATGGAAAAGATAGATCAACGCCTTAGAATTCAGCCTCTTCGAGTGGGAACCTTCTTTACATTACACAAATGAATGATTCTTTGATGATTCAAATGACAAAACCTCCTTTCTATGTATAGGAGTCTAAGGAGTCACAATATAACCCAACCGACCTAACAATAATAACAATATGGGGACAATATTGGGGCACAACAATATTAATAACAGACGCAACTACAATAGTAATGGGGTAATCACTAGTATTATAGGGACCTAACATACCCCTCTTCTTCAAAAAAGTGTTGTCCTCAACGCTTGAGTAGTTCTGGATGTTTCTGTATAAAATTCTCATCCTCCTATGTGGAATCTTCAGCCGATAAGTTATTCCACTTGATGAGATACTCTGAAATTGATCGATTTCATAGCTGTTGAGTTCTTTTTTCTGTGACTGCTTCCGGTTCCAATATAATTTTTCCTTCCTTGTCAAGTTCTGGAAATATTGTTTGAACTGGGAGCTTGTCCCTTATAACCTTGTTTAAACATGAAACATGGAAAACTGGGTGCACTCGAGAAGCGGCAGGAAACTCTAATTTGTATGCCATAGTACCAATCTTTTGCAACACCTTGTATGGACCATAATACTTTAGTGATGATTCCTTATCCTTCTTAGCTTGCTTGAGGGACATTTGTTTATATGGTTGTAGCCATAGGAATACCCAATCACCTACATCAAAACTTCTTTTGCTACGATGTTGTTATGCCTATTGTTTTACTCTATTATGTGCCAACGCGAGGTTGTCCTTTTAGAGTTGGAGGACTTGTTGTTGATGCTCGATGTGATGTTCCACTACTTGAACCTTAGAATTTTCTCTTAAATATGATTTGATGGATGGTGGCTGGTATCCATAAAGTGCCATAAATGGGGTCATTTTTTTTGTTGTATGGAAGAAAGTGTTATACCACCATTTAGCCAAAGGCAACCATTTGACCCATTGTATCTATTTATCAGATACAAAGCAACAAAGATATCCTTCCAAACATTTGTTTACTATCTTTGTTTACCCATCATATTGAGGATGATAAGATGAGCTATGAGCTAATTGAGTACCTAGACAAGAAAATAATTATGTCCAAAAATTTTCAGTGAAAATGGGATCTTTGTCACTTACAATAATCTTTTGGTTTCCATGTAGCTTTTGAATTGTAAATGTAGTAGAAACTGTATTGGATTTAAATGGATGTGATAATGCACAAAAGTGTGCATACTTGGTAAGTCTGTCAACTACCACCATGATGACACTCTTTCCATCAGACTTGGGTAAACTTGTGATAAAATCCATTGAAACCTCCTCCCAACGTTGGCTTGGAATGGATAAAGGTTGTAATAGACCCAGGTTTTAATTGTTTTGACTTTATTTTTTTGGCAAACCAAACATTCTACCAAAAACTTTTGAATATCCGATTTAAGGTCATCCCAAAAAATTTCCTTCTTAACTCCATGGTAAGTTTTTAAAAATCCTGAGTGCCCTCCTAAGGGAGAAGTGTGCAATTCCATAAGAATCTTTTGTTTGAGTTGGGAATTCTTACAGAGGTATAAGCGATCTTTGTACCATAACAAATCATTTTTCCAGCTAAATGTATTAGATGTACTTGAATCTTGTTGTATCTTTCGAATAAGTGCCCACACTTCTTCATCATTCTTCCATTCCTCCCTTGCTTCATTTATCCAATCTGGTTGGATAATAGAAATGGCGCACAACAATGCTTCCACGTCCTCATCCTTTCTTGAGAGTGCATCTCCCACCACATTTTGCTTCCCTTTTCTGTAGATGATTTCAAAGTCATAACCCAACATCTTTGTGACCCACTTTTTTTGAACTTCAAAGGATATTCTTTGTTCTAAAAAGTATTTAAGGCTATCATGATCCGTTTTTACCTTGAAGTGTCTTCCCATTAGGTAGGGTCGTCATTTCTTAAGTGCATGTAGTATTGCCAACATTTCCTTCTCATAAATAGCTTTGTGTAAAAACTTTCCCTTGATTGGACGACTTTCAAAAGCAATGGGTCTTTCATCTTGCATTAAAACAACACTAATTCCATTTCCTGACGCATCACATTCCACAATAAAGGTTTTTGTGAAGTCCGGTGTAGCTAAGACTGGTGCTTGGCACATTGACTCTTTAAGATGTTCGAAGGCTTTTGTTGCTTTTGGAGTCCATGAAAATGCATCTTTCTTCAATAATGTTGTTAGAGGTGCTGCTATTCTCCAATAATTCTTAACAAACTTGCAATAATACCATGTCAACCCGAGAAATCCTTGCAGATTCTTTATGGATGTCGGGATTTTCCATTCCTTAATGGCTTTAATTTTTCTAGGGTCTACCTTAACTCCTTTATGAGATATAATATGACCCAGATATTCCACCTCTTGTACTCCAAAGAAACATTTGGATCTTCTTACATATAATTGTTTCTCCTCCAATAGTTGTAGCACCCTGTCAACATGTTCAACATGATCCTTCCAAGACTTTTTGTAGATTAGTATATCATTAAAAAATACTAACACAAATTTTGTAAGGAAGGGTTTGAAAATGGAATTCATCAAAACTTGAAATGTAGAAGGTGCGTTGGTAAGGCCAAAAGGCATGACCAAAAATTCATAATGACCCTCATGAGTTCTAAATGTTATTTTCATAATGTCTTCAGTCTTCATTCTAATTTGATTATATCCTGAACAAAGATCCAACTTGGTGAAGTAAATTGATCCATGCAATTCATCCGGTAATTCATCAATGACAGGAATAGGAAACTTATCTTTAATAGTGAGCTTTTTTAGCTCCCTATAATTTGGACACATGCGCCATGATCCATCCTTCTTGTGCACCAATAATACTGGAGAAGAGAAAAAACTTTGACTAGGTTTAATTATACCAACCTCTATCATTTATGCAACCATACGTTCAATTTCACTCTTTTGGGCATAGGGATATCTGTAGGGCCTGATGTTTGGAGGAACACTTCCTGGAGTCAGATGAATAGCATGATCATGATCACGAATACGTGGGAGACCTTTGGTAGTCTCAAATACCTTGTAATGATTTTCCAAGACTTTTTGGAGATCTGGAGAAATAGATGATTTCGATGTGGAAACATCTAGCGAACATAATTGTGAAATTACACCTCTTTCTTTCTTTTTAGAAACTTTGTCATATCGTTCGAGCTGATTATCTTTCCTGATTTCCCTGCAATACCCCTTAATTCAACTTCCTTTCCTTCTGCAGAAAATTTCACGAAAAGTTCTTGAAATTTAAAAGCTATTGTACCCAAGGATTGTAGCCATTGGACTCCTAGTACAACATCAGCACCTCCCATTGGAATGGAAAGCATTGGGCTAGTCAATACATATTCTCCCATGGGTAGCTTGATATTATGGCACTTTCCAGAGCAATTTATTGTTCCTCCATTTGAAACCATCACCTGACACTATGGTGCTGGATATAGGAAGTAATTCAATTCTTTTTTCTACCTTACAATGAATAAAATTGTGGGTACTTCCAGAATCAATCAACACTATTGCCTTTTTCTTCTTGATTTGTCCTTATATCTTGATGGTTTGAGGAGTGGTAATTCCAGCCAATGCATTTCAAGATATGGTCGGATTCATTTCTTCTTTATCTAGGGTTTTTTCTTGGAGTATATCCTCTTCTTTTGACCTTTCTTGCTCCTTTTCTTCTTCCTCTTCACAATCTATGTAGAATAATTTCTTCTCAGCACACTTATGACCTTTAGTGTATTTGCTATCACAACTGTAACAAAGCCCTTTTGCTCTTTTTTATTCCAATTGTTGTGCTGTCAACCTTATAGGTTATGGAAGACTAGGGGCAACAACACTTCCATCTTTATAGTTGTGAATGTTATGCTTCCTGGTTGCCATAATTTTTCTTTCCATTTTTCTTGCTAACGTGAATGCCTTCTCTAGTGAATCAGGTTCCCAAAGGTGAACATCATGTTGGATATTATCCTTTAAAGTCCCTATGAACACATCAATCCTATGCTCCTCTAGAATATTTCTTACCCTTATGTTCAATTTTTGGAACTCCTCAATGTGCTCCATTATTGAACCCTTTTGTTTGAGACTTATCAATTGGCTAAAAAAGGTGTTGCTTTTCATATCCTCATAATGTGTTGTTAATTCTTCAGTAAAAATTTCCCAATTGATAATTTGTTTATGAGAGAAAAACCACTGATACCACATAAACTGATTTAGTTCCAAATATGAAGCTGCAATAAGTACCTTTTGTGTGTTTTGCACATTATTGAGATCGAAAAATTGCTCCATCTATAATATCCATGTTGCGGGATCCTTGCCATCAAACTTCCTCATATCAATTTTTGGAATACAGTGGGTCTTTGATCGAACATTAGAGTCTATGAAATCATGATTAACCTTTCTTTTGTTTGCATCATGAGTTTCCTTTACTACCCTTTCACCATTAGTAAGTATTTCTTGTAGAAAATTTGTCAAATTTCTCTTCAAACCTGCCATGTTTGTCTTCAAATCTGTCTTCAAATATATCTTCAAATCATCTATCTTAGCTTCCACAGCATTCATCTTAGCTATCAAACCATTTATCTTAGATTCCATGCCATTTATCTTAGCTTCTGTTAGCTTTTGTGAGAGTGACATTTGTTGCACTTGGTCTTGTAATTTTTATATATCATGTAGCATTTCTTCCTCTTCTTCATGAGTTGTGCTAGAGCTTTCAGGTTGCTTACTAGGTGTTTGCATTTTATTTCCTCAGGGAATCAGTTACTTAGAATAATTCTCTACTATTCACTTTTGATTCCTTCCAAATAATTTTTCAAACCAAGCTTAAGCAAAAATTTAAAAAAATCTACACACCTTTTTTCACTTTGTAGGAGCTCAATATTGCCTCTGATGTGTCTCTATAATTTCGGATCATGCAATTCTAAAATTGCGCCCTGCAGTAGCCATTTGTGTCCTCCTTCCAATGCCACCAGTCTAATTCAAATTGGATTCTCTAAGGAAGAGTTATTCCAAATCTCCCAAAATGACCTAATTGTAGACTAGTTTAGTAGAGAAAACTTGTACTACGTGCCACGTGTCCCTGTTTCGACCTTTGTCTCTAAAAAATATATACAAGAAACTACAGTCCATCCTCTTTCTATACCTTCTCATGAAATTTCAATCCAATGCTCAGATGAAAGTTATGACGATTTTCCCTAGGTCACCTGTTTGGAATGTAATTCAAGAGTCTGCAAAAAGACCAACTTCCTCAGATCATATCTCCACAAATATCGTGCGAAAAGCTCTAAAATTCGGATCCGAGGTTCAGTATGATTTCATCTCAAATGGGTTTTTTTCTTCTGAAATGGCCATTTGGAGACATGTCTTACTTAGTCACATAATGATAATGATAAGGAATGATGAATACTTCTTCCTATCTTACTTTATGTTGAAAGGGTTGTATTGTTTATCATGGTTGATGTTTGTCAAATGTGGGATGATAGAAAAATCCCTAGTGGTGATACATGTTTGATGTATTGAGGGTCGATTGATACGATTATTTGATGATGATGTTATGGTAATGGATGATGAGTATGGTCCTCTCACATATATATGATATGATGTGAATGGTTTTGTATCACTGGTTGGAGATATGGCATATGCCTAGTTGATTCATGGAAGGATATGTTTTTTATGAACATAAGGCTTTTTCTACTAAGGAAAAGGAGCAAGTTGATCCTGATAAGGTCAAGAGGATGAGTTGATATCTATATACGACATACTTAGTCACATGTTGATGATATTAGTGATACATTGTCTTATCTTGTGAATTGACGATGCACATATACAAGTTGTTGTTCTTAATGTTGATGATAGATGCTTATAGTGAAGATCATATATGGTGTATGATAGTTACTGATAACTATCATCATCCTATTTATGTCTTTGGTTTTTGTTATAAGTGTCATTTATATCATTTCATTTAAACGTCATGTAAAGACCTATGATTTAGTCATTATAAAATTAAGCCATCTATTGTGGTCAAGTCCTTTTGGATATATGATGAATTTTGAAACCCTACTATCTTTGGGAAGTTGATTTAATAATGAGGTAAATATATTCATCCCCACTTGGTTGGGTGATTGATGAAATTCTTTGGTGATAGGACAAGTTATATGAGTCATAGTGTCATGTACTTTATTGTTGATCTGCCAGAGATTTCATCATGTGCTCAGGGGGAGCATGATCAGAGAATTCAGCATGTGCTCAGGGGGAATGTTTAGTATTCATATTCAACAATACATATAGCAAAGTATTCATTTAAAAATAGGCAACACTTTTCCCTTAATGTCAAAGGAGGAAAGTAGCCTGGTTTTTGGAGAGTAGGTTGATGTTTTGAAAATCTTGGTGCCTCACTTGATTTTATTGACAAATTGCAGTGAACAAAAACTAAAGTGGTTGCCATCATGTCTAGAGGGGGCGATTCTTGGAATTATGAAGCATGTGTTGTCCTTGATGGAAAATCACTTGTAATAGAACAAGTCTATGGTAAATTGATGAACCCATGGGTTAGTTTAGAGGTGAGAAAATGATGGAGCATAATACCAGAATGATGGGTAAAAGGTTTACAAATCAGAATCATAAGTTTGATACTACGAAATTGTTAGCATTATGAATTAGATGTTGTCCTTGATGGAAACCTACCTGATGAGTTGTCCTTGATGACATCCTATTTGATGAATGGAATCCTAGTTCATAAGTTATCTCTTGATGAAAATCTACTTGTTAAAGGTATAAACATGATGTGTTTACAAATGTGACAGAATGCATGGCAGTTCAAAGGAATCATTTCATAGGAATGATAAAATTGGAAGTTCAAGAACTATATGAAGGTTTTGTTAAGTTGAATCACGTATTCACATGAGCTTTGTGAAGAAAAGTGGCGTATGGTTTCAGCAACATAGTATTCTAAATACCAAGTGTCCTTACCATGTGTTGTAGCAGCTACAACCACCCTCAAAAATTTTAGCTTAGCCAGGTTCGGAGCCTCCATACCAACCCTTCATAGCACCTTGTCTTGCTTCGTCAAGTACACAAGCTTCAGTGTTTCTCATGCACAAAGGCAACATGCTGAGCACAGCTTGATGCATTCCCCTCAGAGGCTATTCACCTGAACATGGTCCAGTTGCAGGCTGAGTAGCTTCCCAAAGAAAATGGCGCATTTCTAGAGGGAAAAAAACCTTCCCTCTAGAAATTGTGCAATTCTGTCTGGAGGCCTCCTGGGTTCTAGAAATGCACAATTCTGCCAGCTAACACTCCTAGAAAAAATTGCGTAAATTTCTCCAGCAGGGCTACTCAGCCAAAATTTTGTGCAAATATGGGTGGCAGTCAGCTGCTCTGCCGAAATATTGTGAAAATCTCCTCGCAAATTAGCACAACTCCCAGCCAGAAATGTGTTTTTTTCTCAAGCAGTTGAGCAGTTGCATGCATAAGTAGTCTCATTGACGAGTTCCACCTGGGACCAAGGAATCTTGACTTGCACGCATGCATGAATTTCTCTTCCCGGAATAGCAAAAGGAAACATTTAAAAGGCATCCCATGATTCAAGGAGCTATTTTTGGTAGCCCGGGGTTACAGGAAAAATTGTTTTAGAAGTTTCCCTCCAAGCGTCGCCTTTTCCTAAATTTGTGGCATGCATGTCATGAGCCCAAACTTATTTATTTGACACATTAGAACTCATTCTTTCACATCAATATTGGAGCTCCCACGTGCCACAACACATCCAGGTCTCTTCGACACATCTGGCTAAACCATTCATGGGTAAGTGGCCTCAATTTGTCTTTTTCAACATTTCTGTCACTTTTTGTGTATTCACCTATGTAAGTAATGTTTGCTTGATTTCCTTGAACGCTTACTATTATTTATATGTATACTAGCTTTTCCTAGCTCTATTTTAGTTTTCATTGCTATCCCACTATTGTCACATGAGTGAAATTGTTTTGCATGAACCTTCACCAAATCGACGAATCTTTCATTCATGTTTTTCATGCACTCTTAATCACTTCTGCTCTAACTTAGTGTCGCTATGCATTCACTATCATATTTTCTTTCAGTTTCACACTGGCGAGTCAGGCCAACCTTAGCCCGGGCTTTGCCTTCACTAAGAATGCATTCTGCAATGTAGGGAAGGAAGCCTCTACCTTCCTGTCTAGAAATGCAAATTTTTTCCCAGCACTAGCCTCTAGGACTGTTGTGCGCATTTTTGGAGGATAGTGAGTATTGTTGGCCCACGAAATTGTGCAATTTAGTCCCTGGGCCTGTAGTCCTTCCCAACTGGAATTGCACATTGTTCAATCCCAGCAGCTAGCAGCTAGGATAGATTGCACAATGAGCACATCCAACAACCAGTCCTACCTCCCAGATAGACCAGACTACCTTTTGCCCAGTTTTGGAAGCCAGACACCCAACCTCCCAAAAGAAATTATGCAATCTTGCTCATGAGCTTCCCAGGTATGGGTTGTGTCATTCCTAGGAGTTTGCTTTGTTTTTGTTAACAAATTTCTTACCATGCATGTTTCTTGTCTCCAGAAATTTCAGGTGTCCATCTATCTCAATGGCTTCCCAGAGAATAGGATCTCAAGACACTGACGAAAATGCAGTTGGAGTGACAATTCAGAAAGTGTCCTCTAGTCTACCGATCTATGAAGATACAAAGCTATATCTAGACAAAGACATGAAATTGAGGTGGCAGGAGGTCAATGAAACATTTGTAGGCACTTTTGGGGAACACCTCGAAGACCATTAGGTGTACGTGAACATTCACATGTCTGGCTTATACTTGATTGCATGCAGATATCTCGTACTCCCATGTGCAAACGTGATACATCGGATCGTCTCTCACACTGATCCCGAGACGATGACATTGAGCAGTGTCAATCGGATGAAGCTTCCAACCTTCTCGGAACAATATTACGATGAGATGTATGAGATGTCAAAGTCTGTGACTGTCATGAAGACTCCATTCTTCTTACCCAACAGTAGTGTTAACTCCAGAGACATTTGGAAGGATTGGGTAAAGGAGTTAGCTTGTTTCATGATGAAACCCAACTAGGTATACAAGAAAAATATACTAAGGAAGGCATACCTATACTTGATCATATTTGATTTTCTACTGTATGGACAAGCAAGCATGAAAACCTCCCCACAGAGTTGGCTGGTTGCAATAGACCAATTGGCTAAAGAAGGAAAACCATGCAACTGGTCCAACATACTAGTTTATCGACTAAAGGAGCAAGTAACAAAGGCTCGAAAGTCACCTGCATTTATGCATGTAGATCTCTACATGTCCACCTATATCCTAGATGAAAATTGTGCCTGACATGCATTCCTGGGCTTCGAGTGGGCATGGTCATCGGCGGAGGCTGCTGTGAACACATATTTCAAGTTGTTGTCTGATTCCAGCTTCAAAGGGGTAACCACACGACTGTCCGATCATTTCTTCGCCCCTGTATACAAGATGATATTCGAACAAGATCCACCCTACATGTCAAAGGAATCAATGGAGGCATTGATAGGCATTTTAGATTGGTATGCCTCACCATCTGACACTTTCATCACAATGTTCTACAAAAGTTTTCCTTGGATGTACTTGTCATGCAGAAAGTAGCATATCACAGCTCGGTAGGATTGGTAGCTAGACTACATCAGAAGAAGAAGGCACCTTGGCCCACTCTTTCATTGTAGATTGTGTCATATGAGATCTGAACTATCAAGCAAATGGATGTCAAAGAAAACTAATGAAGAAGTACCCATTCGACCTCCAAAGCTACAATCTATATGACCCACATTTTCTTTTGAAGAATCACTCCATGAGAGTTTAGCTCAACTAGATCTACAGGGGATTTCATTGGGCTAAGGAGGACCCGTGGAGATATTGCTATAGTTTCTCTAAAACCAATGAACCAGTTGGCTTTGATGTGGAGTGGTTAGCGAAGGAGTGTGAAGAAGCATCATGGATAGCAGCAGCAGTAGTAGCAGTGACAGCAGAGCCAAGCATACCAGTACACGACAAAGGGAAGAGGAAGATTGTCTATCGCATGGAGGAGGATAACAGCTACAAGTTTCAAGAAGATCCACTTGTAGAGAAAGCAACTATGATGATAGAGGCAAAGAGGCAGCAGTCCGACAAGCAAATCCCACTAAGATAAAAGGACAAGAAGAAAATGGAAGAAGCAGAGAAGGAGTTGCGTGAGTTGAGACTACAAAAGGAACCAGAGCTGCGCAAATAGTAGAGGGAAGCGCACCAACAATAGATATAGCAGAGGTTGTAACATGTGAAAATAGATGAAGAAGTGCCCATACAAGTAGTTGATTAATCTAAACAACTGGCATCAGGTGAACAGGGTGAACCATCACAAGGGCAAGACTTTTCTCATCAGATAGAAAAGTCACTTCACCAGTTGGATATATACATGGAGCAGTAAGAGTTAGAACAAGACACTGACCTCATGCCTCACCACAAAGAGGTCAACTCACCCTCTTCAATGCATCCATATGATGAGAAAGTCATGGATTACCAAGAAGGCGCTGAGATCCTTAGTGACCGGCTGGGAGAAAAGATTAACAACATCTCGTTTGGTGAATCCAAACATAAAATGGTTCAGTCTCGCGGAGTGTTAAATTTTAAGGATTAAACATCCCTTGTGCAAGTTGAAGAATGAGTGATCGTGAATGATGTGCACAAACATCTACCTACCTTGGCCGATGCAACCAGACTATACGCTGAAACCACTAGCTAATGTGTTGACTTCCTCATAGCTGAGAATGAGCAAATGTCAAAGGAACTAGAAACGGAAAAGAAAGGAGGATACTTGGTGACAATTTCTTCCTGAGCTGAACTAAAGAAGGAAATACTAGATGAGGTACTATGTCTTGACATAGTCATGCGAGCATTATACTCCATGTTTGGTACCATGCACAAAGTAGTCATCCATCACAATGGACGACAGTAGCAATGTGCTAGAAGAGCACACATCTTGACAAATGTGCATGCTATTGTTGATGACATGCAAACATCAATGATGAAGTACATGGGAGCCCCTCTTCACTTGCCTAAGATGATGAGGGTAAATGAGGTTGAGCTAAAGAAATATATCGGGAGTCAGAACGAGAACTATGAAGAGCTCCCGTAGTTCATCATTAGCATACAGGCCTACCATGCATGAGTATCCAAGAGTATGGATGATGTGGTGTGCACGCATGTGATCCAATCAATCAGGACACTCACTCATGTGAAGAAAAAGAAGCAAGTATAACTAGAGCTTGAATCATACTTTGACGAGTTGATGTGCATCGCCACTAGCCCAGACTTGCATATCAGTGTCGACATCATGGACAAGTTTGTTGTCGTTCCAACCACATTGAAGAAAATGATGTGCATGCTTTCATATGAGTTGGACAAACGATCGCAAGCAGTGTACTCAGATGCTATGGAGGCAAAGGTTAGGCTTCAGATGGATGTCACTGCGGAACACGCGGACACTATCAGAGACTTTAGAGCTTGGAATTAATATGTTAGTGCTGATCATCATGACTATGTTGAGGATTTGGACTTCTATAGTTGTCTAAGTTAGAGTGATGTCTACTTTGGCTTGCTCAAGCCACTATGTTCACATGCGTACATGTGCATTGTAACGTTGATTCATGTCAAGTGTAAGTCAAGTTTCAATATTGGATGTAACAATCATAGAGTAGGTGAAGAGTCATGAGGGTATTTCAACAGTCACAAAGGGGAAATTTTAAGGGCCACCCCACCCTTTTCTATAAATAGTCGCTCATAACTCATTGTAAGGGCTCTTTTTCAACCAAGCTTCGGATAAGACTATCTTGGAGAAAGCTTGGACAGTATTGTAACATGCCTTGTCTTCTCCACTGCATGAAGCTAGTTCATCTCTTTGGAGGAGCATGTAGATGTGGATGTAATGTTCCACTATTGGGGCTAGCTGGTTTACATGGATGTATTACATGATTGGAACTTACGCTTATTTATATAATAAGAGCTAACAAATTTTCATGCATATGTTGTTATTCTAGTTGGAATGTTTCGGTTGCTTAGCAGTGTATGTTTTTTAACTTACATAGTTGTGTATGAACTGTTTTGTATGAGATTATATGAATCTTTTTTCAGATGTGCTGTTGGTTTAACCATCACTTTAGATTGCAGATTGATCTACTTTCCATATTGTGATGCATCTTTTCTCATGTGTTCCCTTCTCAATTGAGTACTGCTAGAGGTTTCCAAGGGGAGTACTCACCTCACCTGCCATTTGTCAGAACATCTCATTCACCTTCCTTAACTCACTGCAGTAGTCACTCCCTTGCTACTGATAGATTTATCTTACTTGCATCTATGCGACATCACGGTCAATGCATTACCTTATGACCCACTGCTGGGTCTCCTACACCAAATGGTCTGAGGTCTAATTGGGAATTCTTACCGGGAAGATCCCCTTGACATGATGGTGGGTCCAGCACCATCAAAACCATGGTATTGGCACATAGTAATGAGTGTGAAAACAAGTATTGATTCCATCAATGAATACCATCGACATAGCTATGCTTTTGACCCATCTTATTGGAAAAGGATAAACTATATAAGGTGGTGAATATCAATGTGTGTGAGGGGAGAAAGTAGTGGAAATATTATGAATAGTTAGATCTAAATTTAATATGCATGTTATGGGTTTTTAATGCTTCGCTTGACCTAAACTAAGTATGAATGTCAAAGTGTGATGATGAATAAGATCCAATAGGTATAAAATAATTATGCACTGATAATGACAATAATGAATTAGAATCATGAGGCCTAAAATGACTTTTCATTCTATGATCTGCTCATGGATTGACTAGATTTATGTACTGATGCATATTTTTATCTCTGAATATTATGATCTATGTCAGTATGAAGTTCTAAAGAGCTTTTAAATTTTGGGTGAAAAAGTGCAGATATATACCCCGGTTGGCCTCGAGAAAAGTGTGTATGCACCCAATTTTGCTTCTACAAAGTAGAGTATACAAAGTAAGGGTTTATGTTCATAAATGACTAATCAACCTGATTAATGTTTCTACTTCTCTATTGTTTGTCAATGATGTCCTCATCATCGATCTTGGTTGAGTGATGATGTCTGAAGTAGAAATGATTGAATGAAGAAGTTGAATTTGGTTATGCATTGGTTGAAGAATGTTAATATTACTTGATGATTGTGGTTGAAGATGAGAGACAGTTTTGTGAATGGTTTAGAGCATTGCAATAGATTTGATTTTGGTTCAGTATTATTTTCAGAAGTACTATAGTCAAGTTCTTATCTTAGTGTTTTAAGATCAGTACATGGGTTTCTCTACAGAAAAAGCATGTATGAATGCGAGTTTCCTTAAGTGAAGTAGCATATACATTTTGGAATTTGAGTGATCAAGACTACAATTGATTCTATGTGGGCATGCAATATTTTGGGCTCATTTTTGTGTATTGGTTATAGTGATCTTATTGTTCTATTTGATTGGTTGAGTTTTGATTAAGTGTCAGTCGATGGGGTTTTCAATGAATGGTTAATTTAGTTGTGTCAGAGATTGATTGGTTGCTTTAGTTGTGTCAGAGATAAATGATTCTGTTATAGTGATGAGTTACAATTTGATTATTGATATTGAGCTTAAGTGTTGATGATGGGTTCAGTCTGAAAATTTGATGAAAAGTGGCCTACAAGTTATGAGGTATTGTAGCAGGTGGATCAAGTTTGAGAATTTATGAAATGTGGTCCATGGAGGATGTTGAGGGTTGGAGCCTTCAGTGAGGAACTTGAAGCTTCCGGTGAGTAGAGGATGGTAATCGTATTAGGGGTTGGAGCTCCTTCCATGTAGCAACTAGATAACGATCGAAGATTATATCCTTCTATAGGTTGGTGCTTGCGCACTGGTACAATTTTACCCGACTACAAGAACCATGGTGTTGGATCTCCCTTGCATTATGATATGGAGAAAGATCGAAGGTTGTAGGCTTTTGTAGTTGGGTGCCTACGTACTAGTATGAGTTTGCACCAGTACAACATTCTAAAAAACCTTTTCTTTATATTAAAAAGAATACAAAGATGAAAACAACAATTGGTTTTTTTTCCCGCATTGGGTTTCCACCTTAAATCTCAATGTTCATGTGCATTTCTTATGTGTGATGGTTTATTTTTCTCTTACAACATTTAGTTACCATTTATCTAATGTTTTATAAAGTACATATCAACTAGTTGAAGACCAACATATGATGAACTAACTGAATCTGGATGTATTCCAGTTGTCTTAGGAATAGTTGTGTACATAGGCGGATTCATTTCAATAAAGTCACGTACAGAAATTTGAATAAGAAATGAAAAAAATTATTGATTTGAAAATAATAATTCACCCCCCCCTCAGTATTTTTCCCAACACAAGCAGGACATCAAGTTTTTATGGATGATGGCTTATTAAAAATAAACTCCAAAAAAAAAAATATGAAGACATTCATGATACGATATGAAGATGGAAAACTTTTAAGGATGAAAGGAACATTCATTCCATGAAATTGTGATTTTGTAGGTGAAACAAGTACATATATTTCACCAATAAAGTTGTTTCATGTTAGATATGGGCATTTAAAACTTGAAAGTCTCTCTCAACTTCAACAATAGGGAATGGTCTAAGGAATTCCTACTTTTAACAAAGAAAATGAAAAATGTGAAGCTTGTATTTATAGGAAACAAAATCAAAAGACTTTTCCAACAATTTTATGGCGTGCAAACAAGCATTTGTAATTGGTTCATAGTGACATTTGTGTACCTATACAAAACTTATCTAGGAGGTTGTAGATACTTTTTTCTCTTCATTGATTATTTTAGTCTGATGACTTGGGTTTACGTTCTAAAGAAAAATTTAGAAACATTCAAAAATTTTAAAACTTTTTGCCAACTTGTTCAGAATTAAATTAAATAGAAGATTGACACTCTTAGGACAATCAATGGAGGAAAATTCACTTCCACTAAATTCTAAACTTATTGCAAGGACAATGGCATCAAAATAAAACTTACAAATATCTACACTCCACAGCAAAATGGAGTAGTATAGGGAATGAATCGTGTTTTTCTAGGAATGGAAATATCCTTGCTAACTTTAAAAAATGTATGTCCTTTATATTGGGCAGAGGAAATACATACAAAAATCTACTTAAAGAATAGTTCACCCACTACTTCTGTGGACAGAATTACATTATATAAAGCATGGTTTGTTTTTAAAGATTTATTTAAATATCTTAATGTTTTTGGTTCAGTGTGTTATGCCTTAGTTCCAAAAGAAAAATGAACTATGCTATATTCACAAAGTTTGAAGTGTACAATCATTAGTTATTCTGATGAAAAGAAGAGGTATCGTCTTCAATCCAATGGAAATTTTATTTTTAGCAAGGATGTGACCCTAGATGAAATGGAAAGAAAGAGTGCCATAGATATAGAAATTCTTCATCAAAAATTGGAAACTAAGGGCAATAGAAGGAAAGGAAATGCAAAGTAAACCAAGTCCACAACAATGGTATAAATTTGAATTTCCTTCATTTCAAAGTGGCTCATCTAGCCCATCTACTTCAACTACATCATCTAGATCTTCTAATAGTCCATCTGAATCTCCTAACAACAATAGTTCATCTAACAGTGACTCTCTAGCCCTTGAACCTTCAGTTGATCAAAGAAATATGTTTATATCAATCCACTTTGCAATCATGGTAATTTCTTAGATATGCAAACATGTTAACATCAACTGACAAAATGGTTCATTTAACTTTTAAAATATGTTAGGCCAAATGAGCAAAACAAAACAGGAAAATGGGGATCACACAAAAATCAGGAAATTTTTTCCTTAATAACAAAAGATTTTACTGATCCCTCGACATACAAAGAGGCAGTAAAACATAAATAATGGAGAAAAGCAATGATTGGAGAATATGAGGCAGTGATGGGAAATAGTACTTGGAAACTTGTTGATTGTCCTAAAAATGTGAAACCCAACGGATGCAAATGGGTTTACAGAATTAAGTATAAGCAAAATGGAGACACTGACAAGTACAAAGAAAGTCTTGTTGTTAAGGGCTTTTCATAGCAGGAGGGCATCAACTATGAAGAAATATTTGCACCTACAACAAAATGGAACACCATTAGATTAACGCTTGCATTAACAACATAAAAAGGATGGAATGTTCATCAAATGGATGTTAAAGGTTCTTTACTCGATGGAAATTTTTAGGAAGAGGTATTTATGACACAACCTCCAGGTTTTGAGATTGAAGGATAGGAACACAAAGTTTGCAAATTGATCAAGGCTTTATACGTATTGAAACAGGGTCCATGAGCTTGGTATGCAAAAATTGTCAAGTACCTTTACAAAGTTGGATTTAAGCGAAGTGAATCTAATCATACTTTATATGTAAATCAATAGGTTAAACATTTGGTGATATTTTTTTATGTTTGTGGATGTACTAGGAAAATTAATGATAATACGTTGCAGGTAAAGGAGGAGTTACAAGCTAGTTTTAAGATGAGTAATTTGTAATTACTTGACTATTATCTTGGAGTTGAAGTACTCCAACTTCCAAACCATATTTTCATTTGTCAAAGTATGCATATGAACTTATTCAAAGATTAAGAATGCAAGATTGCAAGCTCATTCTAAAACCCATGGAACAAAGACTGAATCTTTCAAAATTTGAAGGGGGGAAATGGTGAACAATACTACTTATAAATAGTTAATTGGCATGTTCATTTATCTCACAACCACTCATCCAAATTTATCTTATGCAATGAGTATTATTTCGTGCTTTATGCAGGAACCAAGAGACAACCATTGGAATACACAGAAAGGGATCCTTAGATATGTACAAGGGACGAAAGATTTTGGCATTCTTTACAAAAAAAACTAAGAAAATTTTACTTGGTGGATATTGAAATGGATATTTTTCGAGTGTTGATGATGGGGCATCAACCTTAGGCTATTTTATGAACATGGGGTCAATTTCATTTTCTTGGAGTTACAAGAAGCAAGCTACAATGGTCACTTCTTTGGCAGAAGAAAAATATATATATACATGGGAAGAAACATGTGAAATTGTTTGGTTGTGCAGAGGCTACATCTTTATCCATCAAGCACCTATTCAGCCATAAATCTTTCCAACAATCTAGTTTTTCATTCCAAAAGAAAGCACGTGGACACAAAGTATCATTAGATCAGAAAAATCATTCCAAAGGATGTCATCAAGCCAATATATTGTCGTTCACAAGATCAGATCTCTGAATTTTTCAAAAAACTACTTGGCGTGGTCGAGTTTAATAAGTTCGGGGATGAATTTTGTATCTGTTGTAATGTATCTTTGGATCAAATGGGGGAACGTTATGTGATCCAAAATACATCAACTTTAGTGTATTTTTTTAGAATATAATATTCAATTATTTAGAATATTTAATTCGATTTTAGAGAAATTTTAGAATAGCTAATTGTTGTAAAAGATATGGGATGTAGAAATGAGTTGTTTCTTAGGAAGTAATTTATGAAAATAGTTAGGAGTGTTATTATTAAAATACTAAATTTAAATGGACACTTGTTAAGAAAATAAGTGATGCATAACAAAATTAGGTTAGGACATTAGCTTATTTAAAGTGAATTTCTATGCTTGCGAGAGGATTGAGTCATTATGGGTAAACTCTTGCAGATTCTATGTAATTTTCTTTACCTTATTAATAAAATTTGTGCCTAAGGACATTTATACTATTAAATATATTATATCCATATTATTGATGTGGTTTCGAGACCATTAACTAGATAATTGCCATTTTTTTAAAAGTATTAAATATATGACTCACATTTTTTATTTAAAGTATACGAGTCATATACCTATTAATTCTATGGAATCCCTTGTGATTTGAGTTCAATTCCCACTCCACTACTTTAACCTATAAACATACCAACAAGATTAATGAAGAATTTAAACTATATACTTTCCAAGAAATGCTTTAATAACACATTTTGTAACAAACTTATCTACACCCTAAAGACATTATATGTAAACATTATACACATTTTACTCAAATCATAAAACATTTAAAAATAATAAAATTCGACTTAAAAATAATAAAATTCCCTTACCTCAAAAATTTCACCAACATTCAAGGTTACATTTTGAATATGTTCATGAATGGTACGTAATTATACTAAAATTATTTAGGGTAGAAAAAGGTACTCTGAACGCACATCATTGAGGATATCCAGTGGGACAATAGTTTGTGGTGGAAGTGGTGTATTTCCCGAAGCATGGATTTGAAGGATCAAACATATTCCACAAGACATTGAAAAGTCTATTGTAATCTTGTTTATCACCTATGTTCGTTGTTGAATAATTACTCCATTAGCTAGTGTAGATCCACCCGAAGGGTTAACTACGTTTTTAAAGTTTGGAGAATTTTCCAGATACTTCGCACAAGGAAGAAGTTGAAAAGAAGAGAGAGCATGTATACAATTTTATAATTTTTTTTTATAATTTTTTCCTGATTTTATATATGGTTTTTAGTTCCTAATATGACTCAGATTTATTTTTTATGCTAATAACAAAACAATAATGTGAATTACAAATACATTTTTTTTTATGTCAACTATGTATATTTTATATATAACAAATAAAAATAGAAAATTTTAATATGTTTAAAAAAAATTATTGTGCTTGTTAATGTAAGGATATGTGTAATTTTTTCCAAATTAGTGTGTATGTAAAACTAATATAAATTTTTGTTAATCCCCACATCTATCAAATGCCAAGAAGTATCGAATATATCAAGGGATAAACATTTCTGCAAATTGTTTATTTTAACAGATACTTATCACCACCCACATCTATCAACACCCAAGAAAAATCTAATCTCTCAATATATAAATTTTTCATTAAAATTTTCACTTCAAAAGAAATTTGCTTGAGTAAATTTAATATATTAATCACTGATAAACCCAAAATTAAAATTAATTTATAAAAATAAGTTTATAATATTTTATTAGATAAACAAATATTTTTATAGGACAAAGTATTTTTATATAATTTTCCTATAAACATAATTAATGTATACAATGTATCCGGTCACCACCTTCTTGTATCAGCATTCAAAATATATATCTTTTATGCCAATATCAGAGTGACATTTTCATATAGATAATATGAAATACACCCGAAAAAAAAATATTATTTAAAATAAAATTTAAATATAACATTAGATTTTATCACACCAAATTCAAAAGGTTAATTGAACTAAATAAACACATAAACCTATGAACTCAACTCATTTAATGATGCAATGTTTATCAACAACTGCTAAAACAATGAATGGTTGTGTTTGTTGAAAGACATCATTATGTCATTAAGTGTGATGGATTTATAAATAAGAAATAGATATTATTGATGCTATTATGCTTAATGAACTAATATAGCATCTACAAATTGTGTAAGGGTAGAGTAACGTTGGTTTTTTAATTATTTCTTACGAGTTTAAGTGTATATATTCTTAGCCGATTATGATCATTTTTTTAACTTCTAAGGCAGTAAGATATCGTTTTACTATTTTACATTATTTAATATTTTTAGTGATTTTATGCTTAATAATTTAACAAGTTTGTGATGAAACATACCTTCTCAAATTATATGTCATAGGGCTCTAAATCAAGATCAAAACAAGAGATAAGTGAAACATTTATTTAGAAAGGAAGAGTGAGTAAATAAATGTAAAATAATAAGTAAGCATATTAATAAATAATATAATTTAATTGAATATGTAACGGGTTGTCATTATAGTACTTAAAATAATTTAGTGCTGGAAAAAATAATGTCAATAATAAAAATAGAATTGGATATAGTGAAGTATAACAATATTTTGTAATATTTTATAACTTAAATTTGATTATATTTAAGAAAATTGAAATTGAGAATAAGGATGGAGGGTTAGGATATTTTTTCATGTTGTTATTTGTTTGTAAATTGTTTTGTATGTTTTATTAGAAAAATTTATAGCAACAAATTTTTTCATATTATGAAATGTTTTACTATGAAATTTATTTCCTTAAATCTTAAAATTTCCCATACTAACTTACTCCTCAAATATACGGAAATAATTGAAATTTGAAAAATGAAAGAGAAAGAAAATAATTATAACATACACATGTATAAATTTAATACATGGCATACAAAAACCAACATGGGAGAAAACCCATCTTAAAGGAGAAGCATGTGCTTTTCCCTGTTTTCTTCGAGTATGAAATGTAAGTACAAACATGGGAGAATTGATTATAGAGTTTACCTTGAAACTATGACATGAGTGATTTCTATAGAGTATTATATCTCATCTACTATAGTCTCAAAATTCAAAATCCAGTACCATATGTTGTAGTCGTCAATGGAAAAAGCTAAAAGATAAATGAAAGGAACTCCTTTTATTGCTAGTCGTCCAATACTTGACATAATTTAATAATTGTCTAGGGATAAGATATATCTTCCTCTCATGGTATTTTTAGAAGATACAAGAATGCATATCTTGTTAAGCTTTTCAACTAACAAAAATTTATCCCTATAGTTGCTAAAGCTTTTCTTTAAATTCCAGATATTCAATGCATGCCTCTTAAAATGCATGATCAGTTAAAGGAACCATGTTCATAAGAGGTAATAATGCTATAATATGGGATGTGGGTTGAGTTGAAAGTAGCCTTGCTAGCTTATTTGTGTATGCCTTCTTATGTTTGATGAATGGATGGAAATACTACAAAAGCCCTATCCATTTTTAGTGTGTGGTGTCCTAACGCTTGATTTGGGATTACAAATACTACAACCACTAGTGAATAATGTGGATAAAGTTCTCGTTTCATATTAGATAGTTCTTCCACTTCTTAATGTGTTAAACAAAGGCAAAGAGATACTTATCTAAAGTAGGTTATTTCATGGTTCCCACATCATGGCTCTGATCATGTTTTCACTTATAAATGAATGAAAAATATATCTTTAGCCTAATGGATGAAACTCCAATTAATTTGTTGAGGGATAAATGCTTCTTAGTGATTCTTAGATGAGTATTAGACCCTATGCTAAGATATGTTGTTTACATCTATAGATTACATGTTTTTGGTATGTTTTATGAATTTCTTGACATGGATAGTAGTGGTAAAGTGAAGTCCTTTTTTAAGTAATTCCATTTGTATCATCTTACCATTATTATCTTCCTATTCTGAAGGTGTCATTTAGTTATGGGCATTGACCTTCGATCTAGGCCTGAAAAAGTGGCTCAAATCCTAGGGACGCAAGCACATCACTAGGAATAAAAGTCCTTGGATGTTGACATACCATGATGTGGGAGTGTCCAGCACTCTCTAAACACAGGCATTCCAATATCATGGGATTGTTTGGGGGTTAATTCGACAAAAAAATTAGTGGGACTCTGGGTGAGGTTACCTTAGGGGTTGGGATGGTTCCTGAGAGTCTTTTTGTTGATGTGTAAGGTTTCTATTGTGTGTTTCCATCAGTTCCACTTCCTCAAAATGACTTTGTAGGTCGAAAAATATCATAGTAACTTATGGTCACATGTTTACCCCAATTGGTCGGTTACTTGGGTAGATGTGGGAGGAGGGTGTTACAAACTGGTATGAGAGCATGGTTCAACCCTTGAACTAGATGGAATGTGTGTTGGTCCTGCATCCATGCTCATTGCATATGTGTTTGTTGTGTCGTAAGACCATTTGCTTGTTACATTTGTATGGTATGGGTTATGGCTGTAGTGAGCTCGCCATGGGAAGTTGATGGTGTTGTTGTGGAGTATGTCATCATGAGTGTATAGTTGATTATGAATTTTGTATGCACGTTAGTATTCATGCATTTTCTATGTACGTTAGTATTGAGATGTGGTCAACTGTGCAGTGATGTGGCGGTTGTTATCATGCATGATCTCACAATATGAGTATTTCATATGGTCATGCATTAATGATTGGACTCTAGCTAGAATGATGGTTATATCGGTATATGATTACATGCTATATTTCTCTATGCTATCATGGTTATGTTATATATACATTGTGTTGATTTGTTGGTCTTTCAGATGAGGTATCCTCCCTAAATTATGCTAAGGTACATTGGTGTCTTGTGATTTGGTTTACCTGACATGACACACCTTGTAGCAAGAATATCAAATATGACTAGCAAGATGATAGACTAGAGTTTTCGAGACTTTCCTTATGAAGCAGATGAGAACATCGGTGTTGGGCACTCTTCTTATTTGGTAGACACGCTGAGAAGCTTGAAGGAATAAATAAGGAGTTGTAAGGTAGACAATGAGAGAATCATACATGAAGAACAGAAACAAGTAGAGGTAAATATAGTGATACTTCAGAGTTCTTCAGAATTTCCTTCATAGGTACCACTTCGGATTAGTCGTGACTTGGAGGATAGAACTAATGGGGCATATGGTAGCAAATCTCATGGTGGATACATGTCAGATAGAGATGACATGGTGAGAGGTGGCGGGTTGTTGGATACTCCAGATAGGAGAGGTGATAGACACATGTACTATTCTAGTTATGGTTCTAGTAGGAATGATGATCGACATCATTATCATCCTTATAGGAGGAGTGATAGGGGATATTTGTCTAAGAAATTCAATAATGTAAAGGCACCTACATTTTATGGAGAGATGAATAAATCATGGGATGGAGAGGCATGGTTGCTTGGTATGATTAATTTCTTCAGGTTGCATGATTATATAGAAAACATGAAAGCGAAAATAACTATATTCAGTGTTCACGATAAAGCATATATCTAGTGGGAAGATGTGAAGAATGTCAACAATATTCATGAGGAGTACTTGACTTGGCAGAAGTTAGAGAGACCATTTAAGAATAAGTGTCTACTAGAGAGATACTTTGATGACATGGATAAAAAATTATATGAGCTAAAGATTGGGTCGATGATAGATGAGGAGTACATACACTACTAGGTTCCTCAAGCTACTAATATATGTGCCTTGACTCAAGGACGAGAAGGCCAAGATTCATAGATTCACCAGTGGGTTACTGATTGCATTCAAATACATGATTGAGTTCAATGAGCCTAGATCATTGGAAGAGGCCATGAGAGATCTGAAGGATTGTTAAGAGAAATCAAAGCACATATATGAGACTAAGCTACAATAGAAAGGTAATGCAAGGAACAAAGGAAAATGGGACATTTTAGTGTCAGTCTTTGCAGCCTTCCTCCAGTGATCAAACATGCTCTTACAAAGTGATTTTAAGGTGTTAAGGTAAAGTTTTGTCATTTTAGTGAGTCTTGAAGTAAAATTTGGTCACTAGGTATTAGGTTTAGGGTTTTCTTTTATTCCTGTCAAAGTTGTCCAAATGTCGGTCCATGTCACCATTCAGCTCAGTGTACCATCATTCAGAGGGTTTTCATCATCATGTCAGGTTCCAATGGGTCATTTTATACCTTTTTCATGCTTCAGTTGCACCTAGTTAAGGTTCATTTCCCTCTCCTAGGGTTTTGAAGGTAATTTCTCTTGGATGGTCAAATCATCAGCAAAACTTGTATATTTATGTTCATACACCTTCCCCTATCCTTAATGTACCTTATTAAACACTTCCCATCACTGATATCCCCCAAATTCCTCATTTTCGCACAAACCCTAGTTTCTTGCTACAACTCGGCAATTTTCTAAGCTATACCTGTGTTTTTCCCTTTTGGACCCCTTACCCTCACTCAATCTTTGAAATCGCACTTTCTCCTACTTCCTAATATCCCTCCCTACTTCCAAAAATTTTCTCAAGAATTTAGAAGCCCTTTATCCCCTTCATTTCACTTCATTTCCACAAATCCCCTGTTCCACACATCACGATAGGTTTTACTCCAATGATGTTTTTTAGCCAGAAAAGATGAATTTGGAAAAAAATGAGAGATATTTTTGTCCACAATAGGCCGAGGAAGAAAAACCTCCTTCAATTTTTACACAGTTATCTTCGTTTTAGAGAAATGTCAAAAATACAGTTGCCTCAGGAGAATTGATGTACCTCTGAAATGACCTTGGGAAAATCAAGTTTTCTCCTAAATTGCTTTTGCAAATGAGTTTCTTGATGATTCAAATGATAACTATGCGCAAATATCTTTCCAATGAGCTATCGTGAGCTCAATTTGAAGTTGAATAAGACTTTCAGAAGTTGACTGCAATAACACTCTGCCTTTAGGCAGCCTTATTTTGCACATTTTGACCAGTCTTGGGAGATTTGATTTTTGATTTTGTAGGGGCAAATGGAGGCCAAATTGAAAAATTCCACTTGGGTTGGAAAGCAGAAAAATAGACCTTTCCAACAAGCACACTTGGAATTAATTTTGACACCGGGAAGGTATTCAAAAGTGGCTTCAAACAGGCGCTATGCATAGAGAATTTGGCACGGAACATAGAGGAAATTTGGCCCAGTTTGACGAGGAATGCTCTGTTTTTCACCGAGCTTTTTCCAGTTTGACTTTTTCACCTACTTAATGTCAAATTTGTGATGTAATTTAATGCACATTGATGGATCATGATGTAAATATGTCAAATTTTCACTTATGGAGATAGATTCATCTGTTAAAAAGTTGTTTGAAATTGAATGAATCAGTTCCTTTATTTCTAGAGGCATGCTGTTCTATTGCCTAATTTCTAGTTCTCAGTTTTGAATTAGTTGAAACACCTCCTAAACATGTGAGCTCGACCCCTAGAGGCTATTATGAGCTATCTTTTGTATATATTATGTAGTTTTTCAGTCATTAGCATGGTTGGACTCTTGAGAAAGCAAGGAGCTTCATTGTACACTTATATCAATGTCTTGGCTAAGGAATTGAGACCAGGGTTTGCAGCACTCCTTGGGATCCTTGTGGCATTTTGTTTTGGTACAATGGTTTCTTCTGTATTTGATTATGTGTGATGTATGACATTATCTATCCTGTTTCTTCATAACTAAATCAAACACGAGTGTAAGTAGAATCCATTGAAATTGCAGTGCTCTACTTGAGGTTTGCTTTAGTTTCTTGATGTTTTCAGTTGTTTGGAGAGGATCCATGGCTTCTCTTGTCCTCTTCAGCTCCTCACCTATCTAGTGCCTCCACCTCATTTGATTTGAAGTGACAAAATCAATTGCCTACCTTTCGCCATTGAGACCTCTGCAAAACTGAGCCTCATTCCCTCCACCCAAAATCTCCTTTTCCATTTGAGCCAGCAAAAACATCATTTTATTCAATCAAACTCTTTTGCACACATACCTAGCCTAATATCAGTAGTTATATCAGTCATCTCAAGCCTTTAGTGATCATATTCTGCTGAGATTGACCTGGAGAGGGCCCTCTCTCGACCTGGTAGGGCTAGCTACCAGGTTAGGTGTGGTTTGATGTTGGCCCTGGATCCTACCTTTCTCAGCCTGAGGTAGATTTAGGCTCTAACATAATGGTGACCATAATGGGGAAGAGAATGTTTATATGTTAGTGTTCTTCATTTTATAAACTACAGACGGAGTCTGAAGATTAGCTAGGTAGCCTTCGAAATGCTTTTGCTTTGCATTAGCGAAAGTAGATAAAAGCTGCTTCAGTCAATCTCCAATCTAGTCTTATAAATGGAAACATCTGGCATACAAATTGCCCCAGTACATGAATCAAGTTAGATCTGATTGTTGATGGTGGACAATAGTCAGACACATATGAAGGTTGAAGTCATTCACCTTGCGACTCCAGTGTCGAAGAATCCCAAGGTTCAGAATTTTTATGGCAACTCCACTCTTCAAGAAATAATGGCCTGGAGGATTTCTTGGTGAATTTGTTGTTATCAAAATGGTTTCGTTGGATCGAAGGTATTCTCCCATGAACTGAGATCACATTCCAGGTTTTCCAAATAAAATTCTTAAGGTATATTGGCAAAGGAATTTGCCTATGTTTAACGATGATGATAGGAAGGGTGCTGCTTTACATCTGGCTAGATTTCACATACATATTTGCAAGTTGAAGGTTGATTTTCCTGAACATTGCTTGATGAAGATATTCATGGCCACTCTGGAAGGTGAAGCCCAATCTTCGTATGAAAGTTGGCCGCCTGCTTGTATTTACGATTTGAAGGATTTTCATACCATGTTATTTGAAAGGTACAAAGAATCTTATCCATCATGAAATTTAGTTTAGAACTATTGTAGCCATGTTCATAGTTTTATTGAAAATCTTGAAAAAGTTTATGAAGATGATGACTTCATGGATGATGAGATCATGCAGGCCCTGTATAAAAATCCATCTCGGCAGCATAAAAAGAGCTTAGAAGATACTCATCAAGATGCTCAAAAAATTATGCAGCAGGATCAAGATCTTCACACAATGGAAAATGATGAAAGAGAAGGTTTTATTTCAGATCCGTCCATAGAAGAAGACAGTATGCATGGAAGTCAAGTTTCAATTTCAAAATGTGACAAAGTCAAGTCAGCTATTTCAGATCTAGATTCAGATCATGATGATGAAGAAAACCTTGTTGTGAATCCCATGAAGGAGAGCTCTGATGTTGAGATCATCTGGGATGAAGAAGACAAAGTTATTGAACAAAGCCTTCATGAGGAGGTAATCCAGTCATTTTATGAAAAACAAGATGAAACCTTTGTTCAAGTAAGTGAAAAATCTTCTTTCAATAACTCAGTGGTAAATGATAATTTGGATAGTTTGATTGCCATGTCATATGAAGATGATCAACAATGTTTCCAAATTTCAGAAGATCAGGACTGTCATTCAGATTTTTCATGTTTTGAAATGTTATTTCAAGAAGACAAAAATCACTTGAGCAAAACAAAACAGAAAGTATTATCTCCTCTGTCTGAAGATGAGATAGATTGACTCTTGAAAGGTTAGGTTACAACCAAAGCTAATGCAGGTCTGCAGTGTGCACATGGTCAAGACAGTGTTGGTGAAACTTCTTCTTCTTTTGAAAATGATGGCAGTCTTGACATTGGCCTTATAGATCAAGGAATAGATAATCTTCTCTTTCATGAAAATGATAAGGTTGTCATGTTTGATAACCTTGAAGATTGTTTTTTATTTAAGAATGACCTAGACCATGAAATTGAGGAATGTGAGTCTGAGAGACACAGTAAGCCAGAATTCAAGTCAGTTACTATCAATCAGCAACCCTTTGTTCTTTCAGATCAGAATAAAGGGAGTACTTATATTTTTGCTGCTGGATCTCAAGACAAGCTAGTGCTTCAGGATTTTCAAGATCCCTTTGGCATTCTTTTGCAAGAATTAGAGAAGATAAATGTTGCCTGGTTTGTTATCATAAGCCTTGGTTTCAGTGGTTATTGTGAGTTTCCTACATGTACATCATTCTACCTGCTCGGGGAAAATGAGAGCAGAATTTCAGTATGTAGCCATCTACTGGATTGGTTACATTGGAAGGCTCACTACACATTATTGTACATATTTCATCAGTAGGTAGGTGGTTGTCATCATGATTTCAAGTCCTCAAATCTCAATGGACTGCTGCCATTAAAAAGCTTTGTAACTACTAATTTCAGTTAAGTAAGTCATGAGTCATTTTTGAGTTAGTTTTGAGTTATAATTGAGTTATTTTTTGAGTCAAAATATTGGTTTTTGGGTGTTCTGAAGTTATTGACTCCATTTCCCAATGGATGAAGGCACTTGTCTGCTCTCCCAAAGATCTGCAGTTATTGGCACCTCCAAGGAGCTACCATCCCCATTGGAGCCAATGTTAGTGTCAATCTTTGCAGCCTTCCTCCAGTGGTCAAACATGCTCTTACGAAGTGATTTTAAGGTGTCAAGGTCAAATTTTGTCATTTCAGTGAGTCTTCAAGTAAAATTTGGTCACTAGATATTAGGTCTAGGGTTTGCTTTTACTCCTCGAAAAGTTGTCAAAATGTCGGTCCATGTCACCATTCAGCTCAGTGTACCATCACTCAGAGGGTTGTCATCATCATGTCAGGTTCCAATGGGTCATTTTATACCTTGTTCATGCTTCAGTTGCGTCTAGGTTAGGTTCATTTCCCTCTCCTAGGGTTTTGAAGGTAATTTCTCTTGGATGGTCAAATCATCAGCAAAACTTGTATCTTGATGTTCATACACCTTCCCCTATCCTTAATGTACCTTATTAAACACTTCCCATCATAGATATCCCCCAAATTCCTCATTTTCGCACAAACCCTAGTTTCTTGCTACAACTCGGCAATTTTCTAGGCTAGACCTGTGTTTTGCCCTTTTGGACCCCTTCCCCTCACTCAATCTTTGAAATTCCACTTTCCCCTGCTTCCTAGCATCCATCCCTACTTCCCCAAATTTTCTCAAGAATTTAGAAGCCCTTTATCCCCTTGATTTCACTTCATTTCGACAAATCCCCAGTTCCACACATCGGGATAGGTTTTACTCCAATGATGTTTCTGAGCAAGAAAAGATGAATTTGGAAAAACTGAGAATTTATTTTTTTCAAAATAGCCCAAGGAAGAAAAACCTCCTTAAATTTTTACACAGGTGTCGTGGTTTTAGAGAAATGTCAAAAATATAGTTGCCTCGGGAGAATTGATGTACCTCTGAAATGACCTTGGGAAAATCAAGTTTTCTCCTAGCTTGGTTGGCCAAATGACTTGCTTGATGATTCAAATGATAACTTGACACAAACAGATTTCAAATGAGCTATCATGAACTCAATTTGAAGTTGAGAAAGACTTTCAAAAGTTGACTGCAATAGTACTCTGCCTTTAGGCAGCCTCATTTTGCACATTTTTACTAGTCTTGGAAGATTTGAGTTTTAAAAGGGATAATTAACTCCAAATTGAAAAAATCTAGTTGGGCTCGAAAGTAGACTCAATAATATTTCCAATGAGCTATCCTGCACCCAATTTGGACATTGGGAAGGCCTCCAAAATTCTCCTGCAAAATGTGCTATGCATTTGGTTTGGTGGCGTAGTGCATTGGGTTTGGGGCACGACACATTGGGTTTTTGGCGCGGCACATAGAGCTGCAAGCCATTTTCACCAAAAATGCATCCATATTCTCAATTTTCCTGGTTTCATCTGGTCCAATGTAAGTCAACAACTCTCCAAATGCTAATGAAAGTGTGTCTTAAGATGTTTACGATGATTTAGTGAAAAAATTTCAAAACCCTACCTTTTTGCAATTTTTGTTCAAAACATGATTTCTTAGGGTTAGTAAATTTGTTTTTGTTGCCATCACTCCCTCACCTTTTATTCCCTCACTTCTTTTCTAGTTTCGTTAACCCATTCCCCCAATCCCCATATCCCTAAGTCTACTAATTCTAAAACCCTAATTGCTTTCCCACACCCTAGTCAAATATCCCCAAACCCTAATTGTTGTCCCAAGAACCTAAGTAATATTCCCTAAACCTCCTATTTCCCAAACAACTTGTCAACAACATTCCCAAAACCCCTCATACACTTTCCCCTTCACAGTCCCTCATATATTTTTAACCTTTGTGGCAGAAAGTTGAAAACACCATAAATCTCCTACTACTCATCAAGAAAACTCACCCACTAGCAAACATGGAGTCTGATCCTTCATATGACCGTGATGAAGAGACATACACTGGAGCAAAGAAATAAGAAGCTTGAGGATCAGCAAGCGATTATGGAGTTGCAAAACATACGAGAGAATCGCCAAGATGCCAAAGGAGGAGGGTGGAGCTCACTTCAGTTGAGCAAGAGGTCAATGCCGATCGGGAGTCATGGCTTGAAAGAGCCAATATCTACTTGGAGAGGTTTTTGGAGAAGGCCAACAAGGAGAAGACATTGTTGATGCATATGGCTTATCATTACATGGCAAGAAACAATGTTTGCAAGGCAAGAATCGGGAGCTTTAAAGCAAAGTTGAAAAGGGCATCGAGGAGGCAAAAGGAGCAAGATAAACTTTAGATATTGGCTAAGGCTTCCTTGGCATAAAACAATGCTTGATGGAGAAGAATCAACCCAAATTTCAAAAAATTTGGGACAATTTTTTCATTTTTGAAATTTTTGGCACAAAAAACAGATTTTTCTACTCTATGCGCTGTGCCACCTAGCGCTCGCTTCTGATAGGAGCATCAAAATGACATAGAATCAACATTTTTGGATTTGGCATGAAAAAATATGCTTTCCTATCAATGGGCAAAAAATTTGGACAGGTTTTGAGCCCTAAAAAGGGTAAAAAACACTCAAAGAATGACCTCACTGCCCCTATTTTGACACACAGGAAGCAGTGTTGGAAGAACTGAATTTTGGAGGGGCAAATGGAGGAAAAATTGAAAAATTCCACTTGGGATGGAAATTAGACAGATAGACCTTTCCAACAATTACACTTGGAGTGAATTTGGACACCAGGAAGGCCTTCAAAGGTGGCTTCAAATAGGCGTTATGCATAGAGAATTTGGCACGACGCATAGAGGAAATTTGGCCCACTTTGACCAGGAATGCTCTGTTTTTTGCCTAGCTTTTGCCAGTTTGACTTTTTCACCTACTTAGTGTCAAATTTGTGATGTAATTTAATTAAAATTTATGGATCATGATGTAAATATGTCAAATTTTCACTTATGGAGGTAGATTCATCCGTTAAAAAGTTGTTTGAAACTAAATGAATCAGTTCCCTTGTTTCTAGAGGCATGCTATTCTATTGCCTGATTTCTAGTTCTCAGTTTATAATTAGTTGAAACAACTCCTAAACATGTGAGCTCGACCCCTAGAGGCTAAGATGAGCTATGGTTTGTCTATATTATGTTGTTTTTATTCATTAGCATGGTTTGTACACTTATATCAGCATTTTGGCTAAGGAATTGAGACCGGGGTTTGCAACACTCTTTGGGATCCCTGTGGAATTTTGTTTTAGTACAGTGCTTTCTTTTGTATTTGTTTACGTGTTATGTATGACATTATCTATCTTTGTCCTTCCTAACTAAATCAAGCAAGAGTTTAAGTACAATCCATTGAAATTGCAGTGCTCTACTTGAGGTTTGCTTTAGTTTCTTGATGTTTTCAGTTCTTTGGAAAGGATCCATGGCTTCTCTTTCCCTCTTCAACTCATCACCTACCTAGTTCCTCCACCTCATTTAATTTGAAGTGCCAAAATCAGTTGCCTACCTTGCCCCATTGAGATCTCTGCAAAACTGAGCCTCATTCCCCGCACCCAAAATCTTCGTTTCCATTTGAGCCAGCAAAAACATAATTTTATTCAGTCAAACTCTTTTGCACACATACCTAGCCTAAGATCAGTAGTTATATCAGTCATCTCAAGCCTTTAGTGATCATATTTTGTAGATATTGACCCGGAGAGAGCCCTCTCCTGACCTGGTAGGGCTAGCTACCAGGTTAAGCGTGGTTTGATGTTGGCCCTAGATCCTACCTTTCTCAACCTGAGGTAGAGTTAGGGTCTAACAGACAAGAAGTAAGTAAGACCTTCGGATCCAGGTAATAAAGATAATGAAATACCTTCTAATGAGTTCAATGAATTTGACAGAGGACTGGGACTTTTATTTGAGGAGCAGAATGATGAGCTCATCTAGTGTTGGACTTGTGGAGGAGATCATCGTAGGAGAGATTGTCGACAATATCAGGTTGGTAGACCACATATTTATAGTGCTCAGGAGGCAGAGATAGTGGGATATGTTGGGTAAAGTATTCCTAAAATTTATGTAGCACTACATAACAGATAGGGAAACCATCACACATCTATAATTGACATGGATGGTAAGATCTGTGATAAAGTTGTTTCTATTTCGACTCACTGTGGATCTAATTATAGTTACATTAATCCTCACTTGGTGGATAAGTGTCACTTGAATAAAGAAGTGCATGGAGAGTCTTGGCTAGTGAAATTGGCTACAGGTATAAAGAAGTGGGTTCATCATTAGGTAAGAGCGTGTGCATTTGATTTGAATGGTATGCCTACCTCGGCACATTTTATTGTATTTTTCTTGGGATCATATAGTATGTTTTTGGCCATGGATTGGTTGTACCTTCATATAACTAAGGTGTATTGTTAACACAAATCCATTGATTTCTTGGATGACAATGGAGAATAAGCATTTTGTGTTGTAAGAAGAAATAAACATTAGTAAGAATAGTGAAATCTATGTAATAAAAGCACAGTCACACGAAAGGGTCTGTGTTATTTGTAGTGCACATTTCTAGTGACAAAAGTAAGGATGTTGGGGATGAAGTTGTTTTGATAAAGTACAAAGTTATAAAATAGTGTTAGGATGTATTTCCTCTAGACATTTGAGAGTTTGTGCCTTACGGGGAAGTATACTTTTCTTTTGAGTTGGTGCCAAGGGAAGCTCCAATATCAAAAGGACCTTATAGGATGAGCACATCTGAGTTGTTAAAGTAAAAGTTCGAGCTGAAAGAGATGCTTTAGAAAGGATACATTAGCCAAAGTGTTTCACTTTGGGGCACATTGGTATTTTTTGTGAAGAAGAAATATGGGATTCCCATATTATGCATTGACTTCAAGAAATTGAAGAAAATTCCCATAAAGAGCAAGTATACATTACCAAGGATTCATGACTTGTTCGATCAGTTGAAGGGATAAACATTCTTCTCGAAGATTGATCTGACATAGGGATACCATTAGGTACACATTAAAGAAGAATACATCTATAGGACAACTTTTTGGACCAATTATGGGCATTATGAGTTTGTTGTAGTTAAATTTGGTTTAACTAATTCTATAGCTACCTTTATGTGCTTGATGAATAGTGTGTTTTGTTTGTATTTGGACATGTTTTTAATTGTGTTCATTGATCATATATTGGTATGTTAAAAAAATGAAGAAGAGAAAGTCAAGCATTTAATAATGGTGTTGATATTTTTGAGAGAGCTTCAGTTATATGCTAATCTAAATAACTGAAGTTTCTTTCAGATTGTGGTACATTACTTGGGACATGTTTTCTCCAAGGAGGGCATAACAGTGGATCCAATAAAGATAAGAGCCATCATGGATTGGGAAACTCCCACAAATGTAGATGATGTGAGATCCTTCATGGGATTGGCAAGTTATTACATGAGGTTCATTACGAACATCTCACGAATTTCTTATCCTGTGACATCATTCCAAAGGAAAGGTAATAATTTTGAATGGACCGAGGTGTGTGCGGCCAATTTTGAGTAGTTCAAGTAGTTCTTGACACATGAACCCATACTAAAGATTAAAGATTTGACAAAGAGTTTGTAGTATGTAAAGATTATTGCAAGAGAGGAATTGGTGGATTCCTTATGTAGGATGGACAAGTGGTTTACTATGAGTCACAAACTGAGTGAGAATGAAAATAAATACCCAACACGTGTTCATGAGTTGGAAACAGTCATACATGTATTGAAGATGTCGAGGAACTATCTTCATGGAAGGAAATTTGTATTGATCGCTGATCATAGTTGGTTGTGGTATCTATTTTAATAAATGAATCTGAATGAAAGGAAGGTTCGATGGTTGTACATGATTAGTGAGTTCGATTTTGAAATCAAGTATACCAAATATAAAGAGAACACGGTCGTAGATTCTCTTAGAAAGTGGATACATGTAAATCACATAGCATCTATGAGATCCTATGGGACAGAATTACGAGATACGATCTTGCAGGAAGGGTAGTAGGATGTCACATATATGGATATTTTGTACACATTGCAGCAGAGTACAGGTACAACTACAGGAACAAGTATAGATGTAGGTGCATAGGATGTGGACTATCATCTCATGACAAATTGATTGGTTAGATTTAGGCACATGATATATACACTGGAAAAATGTGATCTCAAGAAGTTATTCTTGAGCGAATTTCATGCAAATCCATAGTCAGGTCACCTGAGTTGTTATAAGACATTCAACACTATAAATAAGTTTTACTATTGCCTGAATTTGAAGAGAGACATAACATATTTCTTGGCTAGGTGCTTGGATTATCAGCAAGTGAAGGTAGAGTGTAAGCATCAAGGTGGACTGCTACAGCCTATTCTGATTCTGGAGTGGAAATGGGAGGTTATTTCATGGAATTCATCATAGGTTTGTTGAGGATAGTGATACAACATGAATCCATCATGTTTGTGGTGGATAAGTTGATGAAGGTTGTACAATTCATTCAAGTTAAGTCTATATTTTCAACTAGTGATATAGCATAGGTATTCATTAGAGATGTGGTTAAGTTACATGATGGTCTAAAGAATATTGTCTCAAACAGGGATTTAAAGTTCACTTCCAAGTTTTGGAAGGAGTTGTTTGCATGTTTGGGCAAAATTTTCGCATTCAGTATAGCTTAACATCCTCATACAGATGGAAAGACAAAGAGGGTCAACAGGATATTGGAGCACATGTTGAGCATGTATGTGATGCATCATTAGTGGAAGTCGGAAGAGTACCTTCCACTGGTAGAGTTTTCTTAAAGCAATGGGTACCGGAATTCACCAAGGATGAGTTTGTTTGAGGAATTTGATGGGTATAGGAGTAATACTCCCATCATTTGGGGTGATCTAGTTAATAGGGCATTGATTGGAACACACATGTTAGAAGATATGGTGCAGGAGACGTAGGTAATGAAGAATAATTTGAAAGAAACATAGGAGAGGAAGAAGAGCTATAAATATTGGAGTAGGTTGTGGAAAAAGTGTACCTATGCATCAAACCAAAGAAGAGCTCATTACGAATTGGATCATGTGCCATGTTGCGACCCCATGTTTGTTGACCTTTCAATATTATTCAGAAGATTTGGCTAGTAGACTATCGACTTGCACTACCTCTGAAAATGAATATGTGAGATGTTTTCCATGTGTCATTTCATAAGAAGTATGTTAAATATGTTTATCATGTGATTGAATAGTTTGTATTGCAGGTGGAGACAGATGGGTAATTCCAGATGGAGCCTCACTGTATATTGTAGAGAAAGATGCTCATGCTCCGGAACTGAGTGATTGAGTAGGTTAAAGTGCAATGGAAACACTTTGGGCCTGATGAAGCTACATGGGAGGTGGAAGATTAGGTATGGTCTATGTATCCTTCCCTATTCATTGATTGAGCATATGTTTTGGTATATGTCTTTGGTATATGTTTTGGGTACATGTTTTGGTGATGTTCGGTATATGTACATATGTATATTGATCTAAATACCACCATGAGATATTTTATAAAGATCCAATTAGTGGTATGCATGTCGTGTCATTATAATGTTACACTTGTTGTCTTGTCATGTTCGTTTGATTCTCAACAACCTTGTTTGTTACTGGTGTTGTTGACCACCAAGAACGGTGTTCCCCCATGGGGGACGATTCTCTAACAGCCTTGGTGAACATTCCATCTAATAATAAAGGAGAAAAAATAACTACAGTTGATTGGACATGCATTCCAAGCTGAATGTTGGGAAAAATCATAGTGATGGGGATCACTTGTGGTTGATTAATGTCTAAGGAAATTGGCAAAGGCAATGGCTAAGGCCTTGGAAAGACAAAATGGCATTTTGGCACATTTATTTCTTAAAATAATAGAAATTAGGAGAAAAGAAATGTGAAAGGTCAGATGTTGCATGCGAGGAGGAAAATGAAGGAAAATAATAGAAAAATAAGAAAATAGATGCCTCATTAATAAAAATGCTTCTAAGGATAATTATACAGAATTTTTTCAGTTCTATTTTGAATATCTATCTCTATTATTTCTCTCTCATACTCTTGGACACTTAGAGTTCTTGAAACACTCTTGAAGGAGTGCGGCATATTGGGAGTTTATGAGCAAGAAGGAAAAGGAAGAGAAGGAAAGTGTAAGAGGACATCAAGAACAACAAATACATCGACTTTTTCTTTCAAATATCGAGTTGCATGTATCTATTCCTCACTATTTTTGGCATGCATGGAATATGGATGTGGATTATTAGTTAATATCTATCACTCACATGGCACATTTCTTGGACTGACAATGAAATTTCCTAGCCTTTCCATTTCTCGGATAGACACAGTGGTTTGGGTTATTTCTTTGTTTTCTGCTTGGTTGTTATGCTTCCTTTAGCTTGCGTTGAGTTACTCTAGAGGAGGGTTTTACATTATTTTAACCAAGAAGCATGATATAGAAGAGAATTTGTGTCAAATGTCAGGCATACATTCTTTCCTTTAGTTTTGAAATGAAAGTGGAAAAAAGGGGCACTCACAAAATAGTTTCCTTTATTGTTATGTCCTAACTGGGTGCTATGAAATACTCAACGTATTTTCTCACTAAAACCCCACTCTTATATGCTATGATCAACTATTGAACAAGTACAATAATTAGCGGATGGAAACCCTCCTTTTCCTTGTGGTTGAGTATTTAGCATAACCTAATAGTTTTATGTGCTTAGGATTTGGGATTTCACAGATGTTTTCAACCCCCAATTAATGTCACAGTTCTCAAACCTATATAATATTGGTGAAAGTACGCATACAACTATCCCCACTTCTGTGGGTAATGGATTTAGCATCACATCCACTTATTACTATGATGGTTGTGAGGGTGGGTCAATTTGTAAGAGAAATAACATATATGTATGAATTCCAATCAAGGTGACTATCAAAATATTGGAATTATCTTTGTGTGTAGAAGGCCCAAATAAGTGCCATTTAATACCTAAAATTATCTCTATAAGGTTGTGTACCTTAAGCCTTGAAACTAATATCTACACTAAAATGGGGCTTGCAACCCAAATCGTGTAATAATAATGTCACAAATATATAGTTCTACCCTAAGAGTAAAAAGATCTATGAAAAATTATATAATGTTCCATTTCATATCAGTAATAATATTGACATCTAATAATACTTTATTACAATTTTTTTTTAAGGAATAAATGGAGGGGGAAACACATAATTGGAATTTGATGATGAAATGGAAATCATATTTGATTTGGATATAATGAATGTATTGGGGCATTTGGAGGATATTCTGCCATTCTTTAAGACTTATTATGTAACTAATATTTCCTACCTCTTTTTGGACTTATAATTCAAGCTCACATCTTCTATATTTTTTGCATATTCTAGTTCCTTATACTATTTTAAGGATTTGGTATGTAACAAAGCTCATGAAAATTAAATGGGTTGGACACTTATGAAATAATGGGATAGGCATGACTGCACATGGTCCTATGTCTAGTTTTCAGAAACTTATTCTATATTAGATAGGGGAATTAAATTTTCTTATAACAAAACCTCTTACAACACATCCTTACAATACTTTTCACAATAAAAATTAGATAAATCTACATATTATTACATTCATTGACACATTAAAAGAACTTTTTAAACTCAACCCTAAATCATAGAGAAGTGAATGATTAAGGAATTTCTTATGCATGTCTTCCAAGTGGTTTAAATAAATTAAAATATTATAATGAATCTGATAGGAAACATCAAAAGCATGAGTAACAAGACACTAGTAAATCCTTGACATGTAATAGATTAGTCATTGCCATAATGGAAAATGTTATCAAAACTCGATTTTCTAACTTTATTGTAAGTTCCCAAAGTTCACTATAATTTTAAAATTATCCATCACAAACCCATTATATCTATTTATTTAAAATACTCAAAGAGTTTCTTTTCCACACACATAGACTTTTAAAATTGTTTAAGAATCATGTCAATTGGAGCTTCAATGCAATACTTATTCCTCTCGGTAGTTGACCTATCGTGAATGATCAACATAATTCAAAAGAATGTCATATCAACATTTGAAACTCATGGGAAATGAGATTTAGCATATAGGGATAGTTAGAAATGCTCGAGAAGGGTTGAATTGTAATTTATGTGGAGGGATTAAGGGGTCAAATTTATCACTAGTTGGATATAAGGTTATATCATAACCAAGCCACTAGGTGGTAAAGGGGTTCCATTCTATTTGGGTGCATTTTGTTAATTATTAGAAGGGAGTAGCTAACTATGAGTAGAGAGGGATCATAATAGAGTCTGTTTGGGTTCCATAACAACCCATGGGATAGAGGTCTATGAAAAATCAATAGAGAGTGAATTATCCATTGTACTTGCATCATTTCCATTCTAGACAAAATAGATTGAAGTAGCCCCAACTTCTACCTTGTTTTTCCCATAAAAGGGTTTCTTAGAGAATATCTTGGTGTTCATTGTGGTTTGTGAGTAATCGCATTTACATGTTTTCTTATTTATTCACTTTTCATATATTGCATGAACAAATAACAAAATTAATAATAATGGATATCAAATCTAAAAAAAAAAAAGTTCAAAATATAGGTTTCATATTATTGTATTAGATCAATTATGATGAACTATACAATGGAATATCCACAATTGTTTATGGAACATACTGGTATTAGAATTGGTTTATTTCAGTATTCTGCGAGAAGTTACAAGGGATCAGGTTTGTTTAAGAATAAATTCATAAACACCCAGCCATGAATAATGAATTAGTTTATGATAAGTATTGAGATCCAAGAGAGGATAATTTTATTTCATTGGAAGAAAAAACCATAGATATAAACTATAATGAGCTCATCCTCATGGTAGCAATAAACAATTATCATGGGTTTCTTAGAGAATATGGAGGCCCCAAAATAGAGGTTAGATTAGAGGGTACTTAGGGAATCAAGAATAACTAAATAAGGAGTCCAAGAAACTTGAAAAATAATATCCAAGTTCAAGCATCATGATTCATTAAGAGACTATGTCTAATATGGAGGCAAAGTTGGACATAACACCTTATCAAGATGAGACCTATTCATTGTATTTAAATCACTAATTACAGCAATTGGATGTTTACTTTAGTCTTCACCATATATATGAGCAAAACACAATTTCATTTTCCTACTTGAATTGAAAGGTCATTCCTTGACCTCATAGGAAATCCATATGAAAACATTGAGAACAGAGAAGTATGCTCTAGTAACTAAGTGGGAGGATTTTAAAACTCTCACATACTCCTAATTCTACCCTATTGGATATCTAGAGAACAACCAATTCGAATAAAATTACATCATGTAGACGAAATAATAAATTGTGTAGGAGTACACCATAGAATTTATCAAGATAGAAGGAATGTTGGGTATCTCTCTCAACAGCCTAGACATAATCCTCAATTATTTGGGGGGTCTAGAGAATCATATTATTCAAATGTAGAACCATGGATGGGGCTTGTTTGTATGCACAATAAATTGTAAACAAAGGCTGGAAGAGAGGGTATTCAAATATTTAAAATAATAAAGAAAACTAGGAAGCTTATAAAGAAGGTAAGAAGAAGTGGAAATGGGGGAAGAAAAATAAGACAACAATGACAACACATTCATTCAAATATACTCGCCAACATTACAACCATTTTAGCATTAATGGTCACATATAGGTGAAGTTTCAGAAATTACATTTAGAGATTAACCCGAAGAACTAGACGTATACATAAAATACAAACCTGATAGCAACAAATTCAAGCAATTTGTGGGAAGTAGAACGTCATTTCTAGATATGAGACACAACAAAATATTTTTCCTATGTGTAATATTAATAAGGGTTTAGTCTTTTACACCAACACTATGATGAAATTTTAGATCATAGAATTTGTTTCAATTTACTAAGTCAAACATTTTATGGCTACTGTTACCCCATTTCCATTGAAAAATCCTATGTTGTTTGGCTATGTCAAGCTTTACCTTGGTAGGAGTAAGAAATGTAGAGTAATGAAATATGGGAATAAAAAAAGGACTAATTTGATAAAAAATAGGTCCCTTCATTGTTAAGCCAAAGAGAACCCTAACAAAGAAATTTTTCTTTCAATTGGAAAGAATATGTTGACCCACGAGTTGAAGGAGGGGAATTGTAGGTAGGTATGGATACGAAGATATTTGAATTAGTTCGAGCATTCTTGGAATATGAAGTGAAGTATTCTTACTATAGTTAGATTTTTCTTAGGCTTACATTATAGGAATATAATTGACTCTTGGAAAAATTAACAAGAACCCCAAAAATATAGAGAACCTGTCATTTATAACATTATGTTAAGAGGTTATGGCCTTAAAGGCTCCACCTAATAGAAGGGTGCAATGTGTGAACTGAGAGTGGTTAATTTTTTTATTCCTTATATTAAATCATATACCCATATTTTTTGTGGTATATAATTCCTACTCAAGCTTATAACTGAAATAATAAACTATTATGATGTATAAAGAGGGGAAGTGTGGGTAGCCTTCTCTTAAAGCTATGGACGAATAAATCAAAGATGAAGGATTCTCATCAACCATGAGAAGCTCTAGAGGTATAAGATAGAGTAAGTTCCTAATTAAATAAGCCTATATTGAAGACCACATTAGCAAAGAGCACCGAAAGGAAAATGGTGCCCTGCGTAATTGAAGGAAATTTCCATGTCAATCTTAATTATCGATCATTTTTCACCTTTCACTTTGTTATAGTGTATCGACACATGGAATAGAATGAAACTATTAATAAGTTTTCATTTATCTGCAAAGCCTTCTTTATTGATCTAAATGATCTCTGGGAGAAACAACTTTATTCTATTGGTTATTTCTTTAGTCATAATTTTCTAAATGACATTGCATAGTGAGTTTAACTAGAATCTCACTAAATAGGTTAGATTTTCACCCTTTGGGATAAAGGTTAGAAATGTTGATTTTGTACCTATAGTAAGGAAAATTTATTGATGCACATCGTATAATATTATGATAATATCATATTTGATAATGTTCCAACAAAACTTCTTTAATTGAGTAGTAAAACCAGCAAGCCCAACAATGTTTCCAAGTTCCATTTTGTTTCTCACTAAAAGTACTTCCTTGTTTGGGATATTCGATATTACCATTTCATTATCCTTATATATCATTTTGGTGGGGATCCATGATAGATAATCACATGTTTCCTCTTTATTTGAATTATTTGTTTCTATATATAAATATTTAAAATTACTAGAGGCTAGTTCTTTGGTTCTCTCAAGGGATGAAATAAATTCTCCATTTGCAAGATGAATTTCCTTGACATTTCTTTCATAACCTTTATTTATCTTATCTATGAAAATGTTAGGTATTCCTATCATTAGCTTGAATCTAAATAATTTTCTTCTTGGGTGTCGACGTGACTTGTTCCACCCTTAAATATTTTTGGTATTTGTTAAATTTCTCTTACTTTTCTTACATCATTACCTACGAGACATTCTCCCTTTCTGTTTTTCTATGGCTATCTTCAAGATTATTTCTTTAGGTTGAGATCTCTATATCTTAACAGTGGAAGTAGTGTTTAGATGAATATTTAAGGAAAATATTCATTAATTTTATTTTTTTCTCCCCAGTGAAGATCCACGCAGAATGAGAAAATCAACAACGCTAAAAATTCATGGTTGTGGGAGAAGAGGAGGGGTTATAGAGCCATGTGAAGTTGAATGGGAAGGGAATCAGTCCATGTTTTGGGGGTTCCAAGGTAATAAGAGAAATGGGGTCGCGTTTTGAAAATAGGGGAATTTTTTTGTCTAAAATGGACCTCCCAAGAAAAATAATAAAATAATAGTCAAAATAATAAAATAAGAGCTATAACTTTTTAAAGGAAAATAAAATGAAAAAAAAAAGTAGTTTTCTTGTATTCTCTCCAAATGACATAGCTATCTTCAATATTATTGGTTGCAGATGACATAGCTATCTTCAATATTATTAGTTCTTCTAAAGATTATTCTTTTAGTATGTTTTTGATTTTGAGGCCCATTTCTTAACCTAAAAATACCCCAAATATCCATCACCTTTCCTATGCTGGAATGTAGGAGAATTAAAGGAAACACCGTTAAGGGAAGGAGCTAGATGCAAGGAACTTATCAAGTCTAACAATGATGTGACCTAAGATGTATTTTCTATTTATTGAAGTATATAATCCCTTTGTTTAACTGACTTCAGTCATGTCAACTATAGGCATAATTTCTTCCATTCTTTCTCTAAAAGGATATCTAACTATGCTACCCCCACCTCTTCTATTTTTTATTAAGGTTGGTGTTAAAACCTCCTACTATAGTGATTTTTAGCCCCACCACAAAGACCCAATTTTATGAACCATTTTACTTAAAAATGATAAGGAATCAATAGTTACAATCCAAATTGAGAGAGAATCCTCCTTTTATAATCAATACCGGGTACAAGACAACATAAGTGCTCCTAAGACTATTTATCATTGATATATAAATACCACACCTCTTCTCTTTCTTATTAAGGTTAGTGTTAAAACCTGCTACTACGGTGAGTTTTATCCCCACAATGAAATGCCCAATTTTATGCGCTATGTTCCTTAAAATTGATAAGGAACCAATAGCTACAATCCATTTTGAGAGAGAATCCTCCTTTTAGAACTAGTACCATGTATAAAACAACATAGGTGCTCCTAAGACTAGTTTATATATATATACATATACATACATATATATATATATATATATATATATATATATATATATATATATATATATATCTATATATATCTATATATATATCTATATATATATGTATGTATGTATGTATGTATGTGTATATGTGATTATTTAAGATATAGGGCTTACTAATGGGTTTTAGCATTATCATGGATCTTTTTTAGGTGCTAAACATGCCCCTACCCTTTAAACAAGTGTTGTCATCAACACTTAAATAACCATGATTGTTTCCCAATAAATATATCATCTTCCTATTTATCGTCTTCCACTACTAGGTTCTTCCATTTCATGAGATAATTAGTCATTCCCTGATTTAACAATTTCTTAATATTTTTCTCAAGAATTAATTTTGGTTATAGTACTAGGTTTCCTTCTTCATGAATCTATGGTAAAATGGATTGGATTGCGCTATTTTCATTGATTATATTCTTTAAGAGATAAACATGAAATATTGGATGTATCGATGAAGATGTAGTAAACACCAATTTGTAAGTTATAATTACAATCCTCTAGAAGAGCTTATAAGGCCCATAATATTTGTCAGATGCCCAACTCACAATAACACTACAATTATACTCAATGCCCAATATTCTAACTACATAAGGTGCATCACTTTTTTCTTTTCTTTAAAAATCGACATGAATAGTTTGTAACTATCATCATGTGATTAGGGTTCTCCATGCTTTGTTTGTATGGTAATTGAATCATTTGCCTGTATGTCGAGATCCCATCTAAGCCTGGGTTTCAAGTTCATTCTTTTCCAGTCCACTATCTATCAAACTAGCCAAGTTTATAGTCCACAAATCAATAACAAAGCACACAATACATAAGCACGATGTCAAGTAGAGAAATCCAAAAGGGACTTTATTTCTACACATGTCTAGTCTAGACTTATGTGCCTATGTTGGGTTATATGGATCTTGATAAACGTAGGGGTTTTCTCCAACTATATGAGTATCACTTAGTTCTAGGTTATCAAACCACTAAAGACAGTTTTTTTCATCATTAATTAATACCTTGGCTTAGGACAAGGTATCACCATAGCTAGTTTTGAGATTCATGTCAAGCACTGTAGTTGTTCCACACCCTCCAATTTTATAGTTACATGTTTCAAGGCCCATGTGATTGGGGTACTATGTCACATGGCCCTCCCTATGACCAAGGCACTCATTCTCAACGGCCCAGATCTCTCCTCACACATAAAGGGCATCAAAACCCACTATCAAACCCTAGCCCTTTTCCCTGTCCACTCCCCATTTACTTGGTTCTGTTTCTATACCACCAAAGACGAAGGCTCTCTAACGAGAATGTATGGACACACCTATTATCTCCATGAAATTCCTTCTTTGTCGCTACCATCCAATACCCTACAACTTGGCTTAGGTCTGTTTTGTGTTAAAGTGGTTATACATACCCCTCCTCTTCTGTATTCACCCTTATCACTAATGATGAAGTTTCAATGGGTGGGTATGGATGTACTTCATATGGGTTTCATTCAAACCAGGTAATTTCCTCCCATGCTTCTTGGTAAATTCTATTCTAATGAAGTGTAAAAAAAAAACCTTTTGTCTTTCACATTGTTCTGAATGCCCTCCTACAAAGGAATGTAGGCAAGGGTTTACTACAGGGTCTAGCATCGAATTCTATCTGATTGGACTATAATGGCTCTCGATCTCTACACATCCTCATAGGTAAGGTCTCCTAACTCTATTTCCATGGCTAGTATGTTTACCCATTGGATCTTTCATCTTTTCTAACACAATTGGTTTTGGGTTATGAATTTTTTGGATCAAATGGAGGAATATGAGTCTTAGTTGCACTATCATTACACATGTAAAACCTTCCTCCTTCATCCTCCTGCAAGCCATGGTTATTCTCTCTTTTAATGCCTTTCAAAGTTGTTTTCTAGCCATTAATTTGATCTCCCCCTATGCCTTTGATTGTCGCATGTATATTTACAATGTTTTTATGGTCACGCAATAATGTTTCCACAACTTGGGAAAGCCCTAATAGACATCATATTACTTCTAAGCCAATTTCCTTTCTTGAATAATCCCTTCCAAGTGCATCTTACCACTATTGAAGAAATGGAAAATCAAAAAATATTTGTCTAGGCTAGCTCTGCTTCTCTGAATCCGGGACTACCTGCCATAGGAATTTCACTGTAATTTACTGGAAAATATTAAACCCTTATTCAAGGGTGCCTCCTTCTTCTTTACTGCTGATGGCAGCTATGTGTGCCCTAAACATTATGGCCAGAACTGGTAGTTGTATCTACTAATGGAAGGTCACTCTTTTTGGACATTACATTATTATCGACTTGTATTGAGAATCAACTTCACTCTATGTACAATGAATTGGAATGAATGGTCAATATGTGTGAATTTTATTTGTTGTTTTCTTTATATGAGTAATTATCCAATAACTATTCTATGTGTTGAAGACTTGCAATAGGCATAAAATTCTCTCTTCGATTTGTTAATTACAGTAATCATTCTATAGTTATTTTATGCTATGAAGAGTTTCATTAAGTAGGAGTTTCACTACCTGTTTTAGTGCTTGAATAATTATTAACTAGTTCTTCTATGTAACCATAAATCTCACTCTCAAAGTTGAATACGATTACCACACTAGATCTCTATTGGATTGGTTTTCTCATTTGCAATTGTTTTCGACACTACTGGATGAAGCTAAAACTAATGGTTTAATTCGCCTTCAGATACGCTACACCATGTAATGTAAAAGGAAAATTAAAGTTCTATAACCATAATCACAATTGTGCATATTGTTCTATAGTGATATCTTTTATTATTTAGTTGGCTCATATCTTGTATCTCTGTATCTGGTGTGACTTCTCTTTTGGCTCGACGTTGGTCTTTATTTTCCAACCCTCATTAATTCTAACATTGTTTATGTATATTGATCCATGCATCACTCAATGCAATCTACAACCAATATATAGATGTTCGGTATTTTGCATTTATCATTATTCGTTAAGGTGAAATTTTGCATTAAATTGTTATCTAGAGATTTCAATTCTTAGACGTATGATGAATACTGATAGGAATGTAACCCTTATTTTTTTGTTAATTCCATTGTCATGTACAGTCAAATTAGATGGGACTCATGTCAAGATGTATCGGTTACAGCCTAAGCTGCGTTTTAAATAGGATAAGGCTACGGGTTTGCAATTAGTTAAAGCTCACTCCTCATATTATTCTTCTTAACTCCCTTGTCTGATATTGTTAGGCGTTATTACAACCCTGCATGTCGAATGATTAATATATTAACCCATATAATTACTTCTCGTGTGACTCAAAACATTTTAGAATAATTAAAATACACCCAACAACCATTCTTACATATTTGTTACTTCCTGGAGTACCTATAAGATACTTGATTTGTACATGTAGAAACTTACTAAACTTCTAGGTCCCTCATATTCTTAATCCCTACAACACTAATTCCTATTATATGGACATATCACAACCAAATTTACCTTTTCGACATCAACAATACAACGATATACTAGAAAAGCTCACCTGATTCTTAGGCTAAACATGCAAGGCCATAGCAATTTGCAGGTCAGAGTCCAATAATCCCTATTAGGTATTTAATACAAAATAAAATGTTTCTATAACAACAGAGGGGTCTTACAATATTTGGGTGTCAATTTATTTTCGATCTTTGATTGGTTGTGTAATATTTGTCTTTAACGATGTAGCCTTAAACATACACAATCTCCTACATCAATTTTCTTTTCACTACAATTTTTATCTATACATCAATTTCACATTCACTGCAATGTTTATCAACTTGTTGTTTTATCATATTTTACACTATAACTGGGTTGTAATTCAATAGCTTTATAATATCTTGATCGTGCCCTATGTGTTTCTCCATTTCTCAGATATCTGCATCCCCTTTCAAAGATGAAATGATGAATGAGGTATTATATCCATAAATTTCCATATATGGGGATAATTTTGATGAAGCGTAGAAGGATGTTTTGTACGATCATTCTACAATGGTAAAAAATTTAACCCATTGTGTTTATTTATCATATGAAAGCAATCCAAAAATCTACTTACAATCTCAACTTTCCTACTAGATTGATGATGGGAGGAGGATTTATTATCCAAATCAGTACCAAAACAAGAAAACAATAGTCTAAAACTTTCTTGTGAAAATTGAGTTTCTATCAATTACATGTATCATAGGCATTCCATGTATTTTTTGAATTTCTTCCATCATATATTTAATTTTTCGAGGGTCTATCTTCACACCTTCGTGAGATGAAATATGACGCATATACTCATGTTCCTTAACCAAAAGGTCATACTTGAAAGTATTTGCATATAATTGTTGCTCCTTGAATAAAGTTAAGGCCGTGTAAAAGTATTGTACATGCTCTTCCCAAGGTTTTGTTGTATATTAGTATGACATAAAAATATACTAACACAAATTTTTGAAAGGGTTTGAGAATAGAATGCATTAAATTCTGAAAGTATACTAGTAACTCCAAATGGAATAGCCATAAACTCATAATAGTATTCATGTGTTTAAAAAAAAAAATTATGAATGTCTTCTTACCACATTCTAATTTATTCATATCATAAACAAAGATCCAACATCATAAGTCAAATTCATTAGAGAAATTTCAGCCCAAATCTACCCATGAAATTTTCACGTACATAATATGTAAACCAATCAAAATCCATTAAATTTAAAAAGAGGTACATGTATATATTTTGGAGGGACTTCCTTTAAAACCTTGTGCTCATAACACTGAGAATCGTGTGAAGGAACTCAATATGTTACCTCTTCAATCATTACGAAATCAATCTGGTGCATGATCTAGTGAATGATTCTCATGCCAACATCATGAGAATAGATAGGAGTCATTCTAGAAGGGGATTTTGCATTCCAAACCATTGGCTTCTCAAAATCTAGTGAATTGAGGAAATCAACCCCTGTGCAAACTAATTTTAACAGGTTATTTTTTTTTGCTAAAAATGTCCTGCAAGTTGTGAAATCAGGGTATAATCAAAACTATAATGAGAACATTGTTTCAAACTCGATTTATAACAAAAAATTGGTAGACCAATGTTATTCGGGCAACTATTAAAGAATAAAATCCTAAAGAGCATGACCCTTATATATCTGCTAAGAATTTCACAAGGAAATGTTAACATACAACAATTTCATAATTGTACCTTTTAAGGATCTACTTCTCTTTCTCGCACACATGTATGAATAATGTATTCTTATTGTGGAGAAGCCATGGGTCAATGTTTTGCATAATTTGAAAATTCTCCAAAGAAAAAATCGGGGGATGGATTGCAAGAGATGAGCATGCATGGCATTGGATGTAGTATGTGGAATGGACTATCTTCACCACTACCACCCACTCCTTATCCATTAGTACTTGAAATCCTAAAATCTTTTCGTTGACAAAAACTTGACTATAAAAGTTGCAGACTTTGGTCTATCATGTTTAAAAACTACTACTTTCTTAACTAGCAGGTCAGGAAAGGGAACACAATAGTGGATGGCTCTTGAATTACTAAGAAATGAATATTCAAATGAAAAATCAAATGTTTATAGTTTGGGGTTATATTACGTGAATTTTCCATTGAGGAGATTCCATGAATTGGTCTCAATTCTATGCAAGTGGTTGGAGTTGTACGATTTATGAACCAACTATAGATAGACATCCATTATTTAAATTTGTAGCGACAATGATTCAAATTTTTTTCCCATCATTCCAAGAATATCATAGAGTAGTTGAAGGACTTCTAAAGGCATCTTACTAATCGTACAACTAAAAAACACTGAAGATGTTTGGCCATACTAGAGGCATATGAGAAGAATAAAATATTTGTCATAGATCTTGTGTTCATGAGATAAATTAAAAAAACGAGTGCTTATTTTGTCTTTAATGGTGTTAACCATTAATGCCATATTGTGGCGACTACAACCACCCTGCTAAACTTTTCCTATGCTTTAATGTTGGAGCCTTGCTTCTTAACTATGGAAACTCATCTCGTACCGATCTAAGTATTCATGCTTTGACTGAGACTTATACATTTCATTTTGGTTTTTGTTTGCTTACTTAGTTGATTTTATAACTCACAAGTTCATCCCACGACTTGGTCACACAGTAGTTTTAGGCTTGCCCCAGAAAACTATGTAATTCATGATGAATGCTAGCCTTCTTGTTGGGAATTGCGTAGTCATAAGTACCAGCAGGCCTTGAGCTCAAAAAATGAGTAGTCATGGGGGTCAACCCAACACTAAGACCATAAATTGTGCAAGCCTCCTTGAGCTCAGGAATTACATGGTGCACTAAGCCAGAAAGTTTCCAAGATCTCGGAACTGCATTGTCTTTCTCGACAATGTGCATGGAAATTTTTCCTCGAAAAAGGAAAAAAAATGATCCTTAAAAATAGGGATATATTACTAGTATCCTGAAGAAGGAAGTTGCATTATCTTTAGAAACTTTCACAAAGTGTTTCTTTTTCCTTGAGTTTAGGCTATACAGTGTAAACCTTATTTTCTTTAAATTTGTTTAATTGAAACTTCTAGAGCTCATTTTCAACTCAATCTCAAAGCTCTAGGATTCCTGACGAGATCAAGGAACATCTGGTCTGATCTTTGTTTCTTTTTTGGGTGATTTTTTATTTTGTCATCTTTTTCCACTTTTCTTATTTATTTATTTTTTGTTTGGCTTGTGTCAGGGATGTTGCACTTGTTTATCTGCATGATTAATGGAGCAATAACTTGTTAACTTGTAAAAGCGTTGCTTAAATTTAGAGATTTCCTTTCTCAAGTATGAGATGAGTTTTCATGTTTTGCACCAACGGTTCTCATTACGATGAATCTCCTCACATGCTTCACTTTCATTTAGTTGAATAAATTGGTGCACTTGTTTCACATGCATGCATCAACAAGTAGTCAAATCTCCACTTATCTTCACACCATATTTCATATCTGCTTGTTTTTCACACTCCACTTGGGCATATCTAGGCCCCCTTGCCGAGATCTCACTCTACAAAACTTTCTGTACACAATATGGAGACCAAAGCCTCTAGCATGGCTTCTAGAATTACGAAAAGAATATCCTGGGCTGGCTCTAATTACGCAGTTCCAAGAGCCAACCTCCCAGCTTGGCCACTGAGATAGCGTAATGCATAGTGTCTCCCAAGCCTTCGCCTAGACTGAATTGTGCATTATGCAGTTCCAATCATCAAGCCTCGACACTAACTGCTGGGACTACACATTGCACAGTTCCCATAGTCAGTGAGTCATCACTATCGAGAAAAACTATCCAATCCCTCACATAAAGTTCTCGACTTGCTTCTTGAGCTTGTCATGAAGTTGTTTTGGTTTTTAACTAGCATTTTCTTTCCATCAGTGTCCTCTTTGTCCCTTAAGTACAACAGTTGTTGGTTATCTTTCTAGCAGTTGCAATTAACATGGCATCCAAGAGAGTTGCATCAAATAAAACTATTGAGGGTAGTACTAGGGAGGAAGTTGAGTAGATATCAGTGGATTTAAAAATGCATGTAGATACTTAGTTGTTTATTGAGAAGGGAACAATACTGACATGGCAATAGGTCAAAGTCACTTTTGTAGAGGAATTTAAGGGAGACTCAGAAAACCAACAGGTTTATCTTAGCATCCAATGGTCAGGGTTATATAAGGTTGCATCCATCTATCCTGCCTTCCCGTGTGCATACATGCTCAACTAGTTTCTCTCACATATGGATGAACATAGTATGAAATTGAGTAGTGCCATTGGGAGGAAGCTTGCCACCTTCAGGGAAGAAGACTTCCAATAGATGTATCACTTGCCCAAGATGGTGAATCACATGGATTCAGTATTATATGCCACCAATACCTATGTTAAAACTAGAGAAATTTTCAAGTGTTGGGTGAAAGAACCGTTGAAGTTTAGATGGACACCCACCCATGTTTACAACACGAAATCCCTCAGGAAGGCTTACCATTTCTTCATAATATTTGTCTACAGAATATATGGTGAAGAGAGCATGGATACCTTCCTTAAATAGTGGGCAGTCTTACTGGACTTGCTAGTATGTGATGGCATGCCATTAAACTAGTCAGATATGTTTGTTTAACAATTGAAGTCCCATGTAGCTAAGGCTCAGAATTTGCCCAAGAATGTGTAAGCAAGGTTTTACATGTTTTCATACTTACTAGATGAAATATGTGAACAAAAATAGTTCCCTCGCATGATCTAGACATGGATACCACAAGAGACTGTTGTGAATATCGATTGCAAGTTTCTTTCCAACTACAACTATCTAGGAGTGATGGCAAGGCTATTTGAGCAGTTTCTCGTTATACAAGCTTATATTTCACCATGATCCACCTTGCATGTCCTGAGAAGCAATGTTAGCGATAGTAAACATTGCAAATTGGTATGCCTAACCAAGGGGCACCTTCATCAGAGTGTTTGGTGCAGAGAAGCCTCTACATGTCCTACCAAGGGTATGCCACTGACAAACTGATCATGCAAGAAGCTTCATAACATCTCATTACATGGTTGTCAATAGGACTCCATAAGAAGAAGAAATTAACATGGCTTGCTATTCCTTTGCAGATCGAATTATACGATATTAAGAGCCTGAAATATGCAGTTGACAAATCTAAGGAAATAGTGAAATTTGAGTTGGGCACCAAGGAATTTAATTCGTATGATCCCCACGATATTTCCAAGACCCGTTGGTGAGATCCAGTATTCTAGCAATAATGTTGCAACTCCTGGGAATCCCTTCTTTACTTTTATCAACCCGATATTTCGTAACAAACTTGGAAGCGACGGTGCTATATGCACAAGTACTAGCTCTTACCGCAGTTGTCACTTGGTCAGCTGGCAAAAGTCCGCTAGGAGCTTAAGCCAACTTCTATGAGCTCTGAGAAGAAGCTTTTTAATTGATGGATGAAAGCTAACTCAAGGAAGGTTGTTCTACTTGCAGAAAGAAACTGGAACGCTCAAAGGAAACATAAACCCTCGCAAACCCTAATTTTACCAGCTAGCCTTACTGATGCAAGAAAGAGGATGCAAGCTACTGGAAGAGATGCCATTGACTTCTAGGAAGGTAAATACATGTATCTACACTACTTCTATAGTAACATCTAAAAAAACATCTTTTTGTATTTTTGAATCAGTTGCTAGAATTATCATGCATGCGATTTGACTGCTTTTGACTGTGCAGAGGTGGATTGGCGAGAGTAAATGCTTGGAGGAGGTCGGGAAGGTTCAGAGAGGGCCTAAGGGGTCCCCAACACCCTTCTAGAGAGTTTCACAGAGTTTTTCTATCAAGAAACCTCATTCGTGAGCTTCTACAGGAAGTCTGCACGAGTTCTACAGGATGTCTATAATTTTCTACAAGATGTCTGTAATTTTCTACAGGTTGTTCAGAAATGGGATTTTGGAGGATGGATGGAGAGGGAAAGGTGAAGGAGTGAGTATGGAGGTAGGATAAGGGTTTGAGGTGGTCCAGGACTGGTGTATGGAGTTGAGGAAAGATGTAGATGGCTGGATTTGTTCAAGGAGGACTGAAGCAATGTTGCATGAAAATTAGGGTTATGTGAGCAAATAGAAAATGTGAGGCAAGAATCCAAGTTAGGGGATGGAGCAGATGGGATTGATGAAGTATGGGCAGATAGAGAAGTGGTATAGGTGCTCTCCAAGTTGTCTTCCCAACTGAACCAACGAAGACTTGTAAAATCTGAGACCTAGTTACGTTGACCTAATCTGATCTAGCTAACAGTAAAGAGAATGAACAGAAGTTTTAGTCACAAGGAAAACATGTATGTTAACTATGCAACGAAGCATTCAATAATCTGAACATGTAACCAAATTCTGCAAATGAAAATCAAACACTAACGATTGCATGGCAGAGCAAAGTCAGTGTTTTTGTGGGCAGCAAGGTCACCTTGATCCCATCTCCTCATCCCACTGAGGGAGAGGTAATTAGAGATGTTTGATGGCCCTTTTCTGAGGCTTTTCCCTATTAATAACCTATCAACTCAATCTGAACATCAAAAGTCTTTCTAATAATCAACAATGACTTAGTTAATCAACAAGATTTAATCTACTTAACAAAAATGATTTTGGAAGTACATAAAGAACAAATAACAATAAATAAAGGAGGCCTTAGCACTCAGGTTGGGCGCAACCCCAAGAGCTGCAGGCTCCTATAAAGGACTCAGATCTAATGCCAAGTAAAGCTGCTTCTCATTACTAAAAAATAATCATCACAAGAAAGTTATACCACAGTAGCTACAAGGAAACAAGTTGAGAAAAGGACAACACTATAGTGCAAATGCCAATAGTTCCAAAAAGTAAACTACGAAGGCTGAGGCATTCCTATTTGTACACTACGAGGGCCCTAGCAACCCTCCTAAATTCAAGGGACTTGGTTGTTCCAACTACTAGTAAACAGACACTCTTCCCAAAGTTGCTCGGCTGCCTTTAGAATTCGTTTTGGTGGCTTGTTGAGCTCGGAGTTGAGGGTGGATATTTCGAGGAAGGGTAATTTAATGCAAGGGATAACCTCCCTATGAATGCTCACCTCAAACTTGGCTATCACCTATCCCATAGTTGCTTGGTTTTGCTCCAAAATTTGTCCAAAAAACCTGAAATAACCATGTATTAGCCTCCTTAGTAGAGTGACCACCCTTATTCGTTCAATAAACATAAACATACTAAAAAAACATGCATAATCTATGAAAAATGGAGGATTGAGCAAGGACAATTAGGCAAAATGAGCCCAATAAGTCACCCAATTCGGGGCTCATCACCCGCTTTACAAGAGTTTACTTTTTGTTGATCAACATGAAATTCCATTGGCTAGAGGAGGATCCTTGGAGGTACTACAATAATGCCTTTAGAGTTAATGAGATGATCAATATAGAAATAACTTGGAAGGATTCTCTATAGACAACAACAACTCTAGAAGCAACAACAACAAGAGAAGAGAGGAAGATGGTTGATCATCTAGAGGGAGAGAAGACCAGAGGAAGAGAGAAAATAAGAGGTTGTAGGAAGCATAACTAAAGCTGCAGGAGACAAAGAAGAAGTCAAGGGAAGAAAAAGATTTGATGAGGAGAGAATGACATGAGAAGCAGAATCATGAAGAAGAAAAAAGGCAAGGCGAGATGACAGAGCAAACAACACTGATAGAGGTTGTTGAGCTAGAACGTTTACCAATAGAGGAGGAGGTTAAACAGATGCAAGATCAAGAGCTTGCTCAGTATATTGAGCAATTGAGCAATTGATCAAAGTGACAAACATGGAGTTCGAATAGAAGCCACAAAGTGAAGATGCTGACATGATCCTGGAAGAACCACAAGTCATCCTGGAGTCTCTACCACTTTAAGTATCAAAGCTATCCCCAAGTGAGAAATGAGATGTTGCTCTCCTTGATGATGATCTGGTCATGGATGTGTAGAACCTATCATTCAATGACTTCTAGAAGAGGATTGTATAAGCATTGAGGAAGCACTTTCTAGATGATCACCAATTACCTACATTCAACGAGGAAAGGGTGGTACTGTTAGACACGAAAAAGCATCCAACTGCCATTGCCTAAGCCGACTTGGCATATGTATCAGAGACAAGCTCAAATGTCTACTATTTGATGGCCGAGAATGAGCAACTGGAAAAGAAATTGTAGCCTACCATGAAAGAGGCATGACATCTCTTAGCATTAGCGCATAATCTCGTTTCCACATTAGGGGAGATAAGGACAACGATACTTGCTACGTATCAACACTTGGTGGTACCATGCAGAAGCTGTATGATGGATTTGTCACGCGCATACAGAAGTTGTCTATTTTGATGGCCTACAGTAGTGAAGTAAATATTTTTTTTAAACTCACAAGAAATTACCTAGTGCCCTCACCCATGTACCAAAGTTGATGATGTGGTACAAGCGGGCCCCGCTTGGCTTAGTGGAGAAGATAAAACCATTGGCAGAGCTAGAGAAAGTGAAGGTATGAATGTTGATTCAAAATAATGAGTAGCTTGCCTCATTCATCGGTAGAACACAGGCCTCATATGTGTATTTGTAGAATAGCTTGGATGTTTTGGTGAGAAAACACCAAATCCCATCAATCAATTCCCTCATCGATGCAAAACTCAGGAACCAAGTCTAGCTGGAGAACGATGAGTACTTGGAGCAGCTAAGGTCAGAAGCCAACATGGAAGACTTCGAGCATAATGCACACAACATGCAGAAGTACATTTTTGTCATGCCAAGATCAAGACAATGTTTCTCATTCTTTAGAACGAGTTGGACACAGGTCCCAAGAAAATATACATGGATTCCATGGAGGCTATATTCTGCTTCCAAAAATACAATGTTGAGAATTTTGGGGACAACATCATACAGTACGGAGCTTGGCACTAATATGTGACCGATAAGTGGCAAGTGGAGGTTGTTGAGTTGTGGTTCCCACAAACTCCATAATCATAGTGTTGTGTCTTATCAGGATGTCTCTACCCTATTTTGTCTTATATGGTTACTTGTGGAAAATGTAATATTATTAATAATTATGTTGTAAGTGAAATTCCAAGCCTTAATATTGGAATATGAAACTCACCATGTAATGTATTGTGTCATTTAGTGAATAATTTAAAGAGTCACGAGGGTAGTCCAAAGGTCACAAAGGGGAGTTGAAGAGTCACCCGCTCTTGTTATAAATAGAACCTCATAACTCATGTAACAAGATTTTTTGAGCCAAGTTGATGGCTAGGATTAGGATTAGAAAAAGATTGGAGTATTGTGAAGAACCTTGGCTTCTCCATTGCACAGAGCGAGTATACCTCTTTAGAGGAAAAAATCTTCTTGACGATAAGGTTTTACTATTGGGGCTATTGGTCATCAATGGTGTATGTATGGATGGAACTTTCACTCATAATAATAAAATCAGAGGCAACATGCTTTCATGCCTATATTGTTAATATAGTAGGACTATTCTTGTTCTGTTGGCAATGTATGTCATTTAACTTACACATATGCCTATGAACTACTTTGTATGTATTTGTACGAATCTTGTTGAATGTGTGTTGTTAGATTAACTCATCACTTTAACTTGTGTACTATTATGCATGTTGGCTTATATGGGCCTGACCCAGGTTTAGAAGAGTTATTTAGCCAAACAAATCCTGTAGCTACTAGCCCTTTTGGCAACAGCCCATCGAGCACAAACTGAGGTCTCACCCGAGGTAGCATGGGAGGGCGCTGGAACTAGGTTTCCGCACCCTAGGGATGTCTTGGTGTGGTCTGGAGGTTTTGCACATTGGTTTACAGCTTCGCACTGCTCTGTATTCCCATAGATCTAGCTTGAGTATAAACTTCTTAATAGTGCGCTATTCTATTAGATGATGTGGTTATCCATTACCAAGGTCTTTAAGCAAACATTTAAGCAACACAATTAATTCACGTATTAGAATAAACCCAGAGTTATATTCATTCCAACCATAAGCAGATAAGATTAAATAGATATTATGAAAGTTCAGAAGAAACACAGAATTCCAGAAGAAACTTATCTTTATTTCCACTTTGTCCTTAATACATCCAAATTTTCCCTGCGCACTCAACTGTAGGGTTATGCGCACATAGTTGCGGAATTTCTAGGACTCTGCACACATAGCTGTAGAGCCTCTACCTACTACCCTAATCCCTCAACTCAGACTTACACTCACTTTTCACTTATCTTTTTAGAACCCTATACATTTTATACTATCATAACTCTACTCCCTCTACCCATTGAGCCTCGCTCTGTTTATATCATCCCTTGGCCCGCGACCCCCTGCACAGGTTGACCCTATTTACATATGTTTACATTATTTTCTGGAAAATTACCCTTTGAATCAACCTATTACAATTCACGCTCTGCTCGTTCAGTGGAGTCTTTACCCTAAATTCAACCAAAATATTTAGCTTCATGCCCTCTAACCATTCCGCGGGGTGTCTGCTACCCAGCAATCCCCCAACACAATCATCGTGACTCATCTTGAGTCACTGGGCTGGTGCAGTAATCTTTTTATGTAGGGCGGTTAGCATCCTCTGTGCCTCACTTGTTTCAGCAGCAAATTCTTCAGTCATCCGTTGTATCATTTCCATGCGGGTAGCCGTCAACTTAGTCTCGGGTACCACTGTCTCAATGGTGGTGCACTCGCTTTACATTTGAGCTACCCTGTACTCGATGGTGGTCAAAACTACAAATGCCCCATCTAGCCATGGCTGGAGATGAGCTTTAATCACCGCCGCCTTCTTCCCGATCGCGTCAACTTGGATCTTTACGTCCTGGGCCTCCCTTATCTTAGCAAGGCGCTGTGTGATAACAACAGTTGACACAATTCCCTTGATCTTATCATAAACTTCCTAAAGCTCCCGAGCTTCAGTTTCCAAGCACTGAAGGATTGGGTCCTCTTGAAGGGTCGTGAGTGTCACAATCGACTATGTGAACGAGTCTGTACATTCCTTCATTGTTCTTGTAATCCTTTCATGGGAAATGGTGATGATGTTCTTTCACAACTCCACGATCTCATGGTGTGTTGTTAGCTGAGTTTGTAATTTTAACTCTCCAATCTGCACACTAAGCTCCTCATAGATATACACAGCCTCCTCCTTAGTGTTACGAAACCCAGTAGTGAGGTTTTGAACTTGGGTATCAATAGGGAGATCAGCCATAATCTCCAATTAAGGGGCACTTGATCAAGCTTCAGTGACAATCTGCTGCATTTGGTGGTTCTGTGTGACGGCTTTGTCACGTTGGATGCGCAGCTGTTTGAGATTTATTTTCTGTTCCTGGAGGATTTGTTCAGTACGGCCTTCCCGAGTGTGGAGCTCTCTCGTGGCATTGTCCTAGAGCTGTTGCAAGCTTTCACATGGTAAAGCGGCTATGTTGAGTCCTAGTCCTATAAGCCATCCCAACATAGCTCTGTCCTCCGTGTTGTCAACGATCAACGCACCTACTGGAATTGCAACAGCACAGGTGACTTGGGTCTTTAGTAATGGTTTTGTGGCTACCGTACTGGAACCCTTTGTAGTAGTACTTTCACTTATGGACATGACATGGATTCCTAATGTCTATAACTGCATACGGAGCTCCCCCAATACAATCTGGTGCTCGAACATGGCTTCATCAACTGCATCATGTGTGACCTTGCGAACAACATTTTTGATGTCATTGAGGTCATCCTCGATTAGGGTGGTCACCTCACTATCTATGTTAGATGCCTTTGCCTTATTCCATGGCTTCAGCCGCTAAGGTGTCATAAAGCACTTTAAAGGAGTCCCCGTAGTAGTGTATGGAGTATCTGTTGCGACCGGCTGGGTGGTTTCCTTCTTACTGCCTTTGTTCTTTGTCGATGTCTCCTCGCCAGGGTGGATCTTTCCTGCTGCTGTGAGTGCCACCTCCCAAGCTGCTTTAACTTATGCAGCTAATAGTGCATTCCACTTTTATTGTGTGGCACGCTTGGATTCCTCCTTTTTTCTGAATAGTGGCCTTGTCACGTTCTTTCACAAAGGGTCTGCGCTAGGCTGCTGGCCAAGTATCCACAATCCCGTCAATAACACCATTAATGTTGATAAACCGGAGTGATGTCCATGCCTACGCTGGGTCCTTCTGCACCCTGATGTAGGCATGATGCATGTCCACTTTAAATTCAACAATGTGCTTCATGCTTTCATATATCTCGTCATTTAAGCGGGGTAACTTATTAATCCACCGCCGCACAGTTGCGTCCATTAATATCCAAAATATTTTGATATAGCAAATTTGTCTTGCGTCCCTTGTTGCCCAAAGGGAAGCATATCGAGCAGCTTCAGGCCATTCGGGATCTAGGATCAGAAATTGGCTTTCCTTGGGTAGATCAGTGGTGACCATCATGATGGTTAGAAGTAGCCATGCATAATGGAATCTCATACCTTCCTCTTGCATGTCGCCGCAATTGATCTGAAATTCTTCGCAAAGGAACTGCGACCAGTTGAACCGTACACCAGTTGCACATTCCTTAGCAAGAGTGATAACTACGGTGGGCACCTCAGTGCCCTGACATTTCCTTATGACTTTCCTCACCAGCAATTTGGTGGCAATGCGAACTGCATTGCTTGAGATACTATCAATGAGATACCCTCACTGTCCCTTGGCAAGATGGTACTTCTTTTTTAGTCATTCTATCATTGCGACATCGTTACCCTTATCAGTAATATCTCGAGGGTCTCTCCCATCACAAGGTAGGTGCGAAACGCGATGAGGAAGTTCCGCTGTGATACAAATGGGTTTACCAACCCATAATATATCCTCATGGACTAAAAGGAGTCTGCTTTATGACCAACATGGTGATAGGGGGCCAGAGAAAGTGAGGGATCGACAAGAGATAGAGTAATCCAGCTTGGTCCACCTCTTGTAGCCACACCTTTGGCTGTAGGGTTGTCATTGTCCCTTATATATTTTGGTCCATTAGTTCATCCATCACTAGATGGGGAAATTTCTCTCTATCTGCAAGGTCCAAATCCCCGAACTTCATTGTCGCAACACAGCCAACCACCGAGTTTTTGTTATGAAACCAGCTCACAAAAAGATAGAAAAGAGAGATCCACGCCTTATAATTCAACCTCTTCGAGGGGGAAACCTCATTTACATTACATAAATGAGCAATTCTTGGATGATTCAAATGAAAAAACCTCCTTTCTATATATATGAGTCTAAGGAGTCACAATATAACCCACCCAAATTAACAATAATAATATAAAGCCACAAAAATAACAATAGAGGGATTCTATGGGGCACAATAATAACAATATGGGGACAATAGGGGCACAACAATATTAATAAGGGATACAACTACAATAGTAATGGGGTTATCACTAGTATTATAGGGACCCAACATGCGCCTCTCCTTCAAAAAAGTGTTGTCCTCAATGCTTCAGCAGTTCTGGATGCTTCTGTATAAAATTCTCATACTCCCATCTGGAATCTTCAGCGAATAAGTTCTTCCACTTGATAAGATACTCCGAAATTGATCGATTTCGTAACTGAGGAGTTCTTGTTTCTGTGATTGCTTCTGGTTCCAATATAATTTTTCCTTCCTCGTCAAGTTCTGGCAATATTGTTTGAACTGGGAGCTTGTCACTTATAACCTTCTTTAAACATGAAACATGGAAAACTAGGTGCAATCAACAAGCTACAGGAAGCTCCAATTTGTATGCCATAATAACAATCTTTTCCAACACCTTGTACAGACCATAATACTTTGGTGATAATTTATTATCCTTCTTAGCTTGCTTGAGGGACATTTGCTTATATGGTTGTAGCCGTAGAAATATCCAATCACATACATCAAAACTTCTTTCACTGCGATGTTGATCTACCTGTTGTTTCATTCTATATTGTGCCAACGTGAGGTTATCCTTTAAGAGTTGGAGGACATGTTCTTGATGTTCGATGTGATGTTTCACTGCTTGAACCTTAGAATTTTCTCTTAAATATGATGTGATGGATGGTGGTTGATATCCATAAAGTTCCATAAATGGGGTCATTTTTTTTGTTGTATGGAAGGAAGTGTTATACCACCATTCAGCCAAAGGCAAACATTTGACCCATTGTGTATGTTTATCAGATACAAAGAAATGAAGATATCCTTCCAAACATTTGTTTACTATCTCAGTTTTCCCATCAGATTGAGGATGATAAGATGAGCTATGAGCTAACTGAGTACCAAGACAAGAAAATATTTCTGTCCAAAAATTCCAGTGAAAATGGGATCTCTGTCACTTACAATAATCTTTGGGTTTCCATGTAGCTTTTGAATTGTTTCCATAATTACAATAGAAACTGTATTGTCTTTAAATGGATGTGATAATGCACAAAAGTGTGCATACTTGGTAAGTCTGTCAACTACCACCATGATGACACTCTTTCCCTTAGACATGGGTAAACCTGTGATAAAATCCATTGTAACCTCCTCTCAACATTGGCTTGGAATGGATAAAGGTTGTAATAGATGTGGTGTCTTAATTGCTTCAACTTTATTTTGTTGGCAAACCAAACATTCTACCACAAACTTTTGAATATCTTATTTAAGGCCCTCCCAAAAAAATTCCTTCTTAACCCTGTGGTAAGTTTTTAAAAATCCTCAGTGTCCTCCTAAGGGAGAAGTGTGAAATTCCATAAAAATCTTTTGTTTTAGCTGGGAATTCTTATAGAGGTATAAGCAAGCTTTGTACCATAACGAATCATTTTTCCAGCTAAATGTATCAGATGTACTGGAGTCTTGTTGTAACTTTCGAATAAGTGCCCACACTTATTTGTCATTCTTCCATTCCTCCCTTGCTTCACTTATCCAATCTGGTTAGATAATAGAAATGGCGCACAACAATGCTTCCACATATCATCCTTTCTTGAGAGTGCATCTGCCACCACATTTTGCTTCCCCTTTTTGTATATGATTTCAAAGTCATAACCCAACATCTTTGTGACCCACTTTTGTTGCTCTTCAGAGGATAATCTTTGTTTTAAAAAGTATTTAAGGCTATCATGATCCGTTTTTACCTTGAAGTGTCTTCCCATTAGGTAGGGTCACCATTTCTTAAGTGCATGGAGTATTGCCAACATTTCCTTCTCATAAATAGATTTGTGTAAAAACTTTCCCTTGATTGGACGACTTTTGAAAGCAATGGGTCTTTCATCTTGCATTAAAACAGCACCAATTCCATTTCCTGAAGCATCACTTTCCACAATAAAGGTTTTTGTGAAGTCTGGTGTAGCTAAGACCGATGCTTGGAACATTGCCCCTTTAAGATGCTCAAAGGCCTTTGTTGCTTCTGGAGTCCATGAAAATGAATCTTTCTTCAATAATGTTGTTAGAGGTGTTGCTATTCTTCCATAATTCTTAACAAACTTGCGATAATACACTGTCAACCCGAGAAATCCTCGCAGTTGCTTTATGGATGTGGGAATTTTCCATTCATTAATGGCTTTAATTTTGCTAGGGTCTACCTTAACTCCTTAGTGAGATACAATATGACCCAGATATTCCACCTCTTGTACTCCAAAGAAACATTTGGATCTTTTTGCATATAATTGTTTCTCCTCCAATAGTTGTAGCACCCTGTCAACATGTTCAACATGATCCTTCCAAGACTTGTTGTATATTAGTATATCATCAAAAAATACTAACACAAATTTTCTAAGGAATGGTTTGAAAATGGAATTCATCAAACCTTGAAATGTTGAAGGTGCATTGGTAAGGCCAAAAGGCATGACCAAAAATTCATAATGACCCTCATGAGTTTCAAATGTTGTTTTCATAATGTCTTCAGTCTTAATTCTGATTTTATGATATCCTGAACGAAGATCCAACTTGGTGAAGTAAATCGATCCATGCAATTCATCCAGTAATTCATGAATGATAGGAATGGGAAACTTATCTTTAATAGTGAGCTTGTTGAGCTCCCTATAATCCGAACACATGCGCCATGATCCATCCTTCTTGTGCACCAATACTACTGGAGCAGAGAAAGAACTTTGACTCAGTTGAATTATACTAGCCTCTAGAATTTATACAACCATACGTTCAATTTCACTCTTTTAGGCATATGGATATCTGTACGGCCTGATGTTTGGACGAACAATTCATGGAATCAGATGAATAGCATGATCATGATCACGAATAAGTGGGAGACCTTTGGGAGTCTCAAATACCTTGGAATGATTGTCCACGACTTTTTGGAGATCTGGAGAAATAGATGATTCCAATGTGGAAACATCTAGCGAACATAATTGTGCAATTACACCTCTTTGTTCCTTTTTTAGAAGCTTTGTCATACCGTTAGAGCTGATTATCTTTCCCAGTTTCCCTGCAATACCCCTTAATTCAACTTCCTTTCCTTCCATACAAAATTTCATGAAATTTTCTTGAAAATTAAAAGCTATTGTACCCAAGGATTGTAGCCATTGGACTCCTAGTACAACATCAGCACCTCCCATTGGAATGGAAAGCATTGGGCTAGTCAATACATATTCTCCCATGGATAGCTTGATATTATGGTACTTTCCAGAGCAATTTATTATTCCTCCATTTGCAACCATCACTTGACACTCTGGTGATGGATATAAGAAGCAATTCAATTCTTTTTCTACCTTACAATGAATAAAATTGTGGGTACTTCCTTAATCAATCAACACTATTACCTTTTTCTTCTTCATTTGTCATTCTATCTTGATGGTTTAAGGAGTGATAATTCCCGCCAATGCATTACAAGATATGGTCGGATCCATTTCTTCTTTACCTAGGCTCTGTTCCTGGAGTATATCTTCTTCTTTTGACCTTTTTTTCTCCCTTACTTTTTCCACTTCACAATCTATGTAGAATAATTTCTTCTCAGCACACTTATAACCTTTAGTGTATTTGCTATCACAACTGTAAAAAATCCCTTTTGCTCTTTTTTTCTTCCAATTGTTGTGGTGTAAACCTTATAGGTTGTGGAAGACTAGGGGCAACGACACTTCCATCGTTATAGTTGTGAGTGGTATGCTTCCTGGTTGCCATAATTTTGTTTTCCATTTTTGTTGCTAACCTGAATGCCTTCACTAATGAATCAGGTTCCCAAAGGCGAACATCATGTTGGATATTATCCTTCAAAGTTGCTATGAACACATCAATCCTATTCTCCTCTGGAATATTTTTTACCCTTATATTCAATTTTTGGAACTCCTCAATGTGCTCCGTTATTGAACCCTTTTGTTTGAGACTTATCAATTTGCTAAAAAAAGTGTTGCTTTTTGTATCCTCATAATGTGCTGTCAATTCTTCTGTAAAAATTGCCCAAGTGATAATTTGTTTACGAGAGCAAAGCCATTGATACCATACAAACTGATTTGGTTCCAAATATAAAGTTGCAATACGTACCTTTTGTGTGTTTTGCACATTATTGAGATCGAAAAATTGCTCCATCTGTAATATCCAAGTTGTGGGATCCTTGCCATCAAACTTCCTCATATCAATTTTTGGAATATGGTGGGTCTTCTATCCAACCTTAGAGTCTATGGAATCATGATTAACATTTCTTTTGTTCTATTCATGAGTTCCCTTTACTACCCTTTCACCATTAGTGACCATTTCTTGTAGCAACTTATTCATATTTATCTCCAATTCTTCCATCTTATCATCCATGCCATCAATTTTAGCATCCATGCCATTCATCTTAGCTTCCATGCCATCCATCTTAGATTCTAAACCTTTCTTTAAACAATCCATCTTAGCTTCTACAACTTTCTTTAAACCATCCATCTTAGCTTCTACATCTTTCCTTAAACCATCCATCTTAGATTTTGTTGCTTTTTGTGCAAGTGACACTTGTTGTAGTTGGTCTCGTAATTTTGATATATCATGTTGCATTTCTTCCTCTTCTTCATAAGTCATGCTAGAGATTTCAGGTTTCTTACTAGGTGTTTGCATTTTCTTTCCCTGGGGCATCAATTACCGATTCAAACTAATTTTTCAAACCAATCTTATGCAAAAATCTAAAAAAATCTACACACCATTTTTCACTTTGTAGAAGCTTGATATTGAATATGATGTATCCCTGCAATTTCAGATCATCCAGTTCTAAAATTGCGACCTGTAGTAGCCCTTTGTGTCCTCTTTTCAATGCCACTAGTCTGATCCAAGCTGGATTCTCCAAGGAAGAGTTATGCACAATCTCCAAAGATGACCTCATTATAGACTAGTTTAGTAGAGCGAACTTGTATGATGTGCCACGAGTCACTGTTTCGACCTTCGGATCTAAAAAGATATACAAGAAACTAAAGTCCGTTCTCTTTTTGTACCTTCCTACGAAATTTCAATCCGATGCTCAGAGAGAAAGTTATGACGATTTTTCCCAAGTCACCTGTTTGGAATGTAACTCAGGAGTCTGCAAAAAGACCAACTTCCTCAGATCATATCTCCGCAAATATAGCGCAAAAATCTCTGAAATTTGGACCCAAGATTCAACGCGATCTCTTCTCAAATGGGTTTTTTTTAGCTTCTGAAACATCACAGAAAAAAAGTTATAGCGAAAATTCCACAATGACCTGTTTGGAGCAGCAAAACCCTTGAATCCAAAGCTCTGATACCAAATGTTATGAAACTAGCTCACAAAAAGATAGAAAAGAGAGATCCATGCCTTAGAATTCAGCCTCTTCGAGGGGGAAACCTCCTTTAAATTACATAAATGAGAAATTCTTGGATGATTCAAATGAAAAAACCTCCTTTCTATATATAGGAGTCTAAGGAGTCACAATATACCCCAGCTGACCTAACAATAATAATATAAAGCCACAAAAATAACAATAGAGGGATTCTATGGGGCACAGTAATAACAATATGGGGACAATAGGGGCACAAAAATATTAATAAGGGATACAACTACAATAGTAATGGTGTAATCACTAGTATTATAGGGACCCAACAGTTTTCCACTGGCACAACCTTTGGTAGTGACGGGGTGTCGATGGCAGAGTCGACTTCATCCAGATTTGCAGGTACTTTGGCCTTGCCTTTGCTTGGTGGCACATACTTAGGTCGTCGTACTGGATGTATGGGGTCTTCTTCAGGGGGGACTTCTTTGACGTATGTGGGAGGACCCTCATCTTCTTCCTCGCTTTCAATTATCACAAGTTTAGCCTTCTCCTCCATCATGAATTTTCTAGACTACAGGTGTCGGGGCGACCTTCTTACTAGGTCTAGGATCTGAGGATTCTTCTTGGTCCACAGCGTCCGGGGAGTTTTTGGGAGCTCGGTGGTCTACGATGTGGCTGTCTATGGCCTATTGGTGGTAGGATCTCATGCCTTCAAAATTACATATTGATAATATTTGGGCAATGCCTGAAACCATGGACTATTTGTGAATTGCTCATCACTCATCATGTTGTTGATGCTGGGGGGTTTTCTTGCAAAGTGATAAGACATGGTGGCATACCCCTAGCTCTGATTATATATGATTCGAGATTCCAAGTTGGCTACTTGCCCCTGCGGTAGTTCATAAATGAGATTTCGACGGTTATTCCTCTGCCTTAATTGTCTGTCGCTGGATTCGTAGTGCTTTAAATGGCTCATTATTTCATAAATAGTACTTGCAATGGTTTCTTTCCATCTTTCCTTCATGGCAGCGAATCCCCAGGGATGCAGATGCGGTTTTTGTATGTATGCGATGGTTCTGTCGCGTGACTTTACAGCTGCCTGGTTTATTATCCTACACCCACTTCCAACTGCATGGGGTGCTAAGGCTAGGTTTCTGATAGATAGTTAGGTGGGCGAACCCCTAGTATAGGTCTTCCATTTCCCGATTAGCCTGGGTTGCGAGCACCCTATACGTTCCCTCGATCCTACTACTGAATTATGGTGAATCCATTCCTATTCTTTTGGGTGCAATCATGATGATGCTAGTGGGGTCAGGGCTTGTAACAGGGTAGGAGAGCCAGCCATATAAGTTTCCTTTGGTAATTCCTTTCCTTAATCTAGGTAGGTAACTTCTGATTGCAATTCCGCAATTTCTTTGTCCAGCTTCCTGCTTTGTATGTGGAGTCGGGCCCCAGTTTCTTCTAACTTATCATGTTGTATTTTCCCATGTGTTGTGGGGAAAAGTATCCGACTCGGATGACCATATCCCTACTCTAAAGGTGACAGTCTTTAGCAACAACTGAAAGTAAAGCTTTGATATTTTCCTTTATGAAAGTACAGAGAGAAGGAAGAAAAGATTAACCAACCTGGTGTCCTTTGCTTAGTCGATCCTTATCCTCTCTCTTTGTCTCTTGTTCCCAGCTCCTTGCTCTCTTTGCCGGTCCAGCTACACACAGATCCTGCACAGAACAAGAGAGGAAACTACAAGATACATGTACTCATAACTGATGCATGGATTAGAGTGAATCAAATATACCAGTAAATACAATACATCAATGCAATACAAGTATATAGGAGAACATGCAAAACTTTATTGATAGAAGTAACAGGGTTCTGAGAAGGTTACAACCATTGATGGCTCCAATCCAGCAGCACCTCCCCAGCAGCAAGAACTCTCCTCTTCACCTCTAGTAAAACAATCACCCAATAGCTCTAACTGTAAACCAACAGCACCTCCTTGCTTTACGCAAAATTCCAGCCCCTCTTAGACCTCATAGAAGAGCTCTATATATAGGAGAGAAGAAGAGAGGATGAGTCAGCTTGAGACTGACATGAAGCTGCCTTGTGTCCTCTCCCTCTTCAGTTAATCTTCAGTTCTTGAGTCCACTTGGAGATCCTTGTTTACACATGGTGATCAAGTACCTCTTACTCATCACAGGGCGAATCTCATGAACCAAGTGTCAGTTTGGAAGCTTCCTGGGCAGTTGACACCTTGCAGAATGACTGTGCCACTTGGCCAATCTCGCCCAGCGCAGGTAGCCTTCATTAGATTTGACTTCCAGCGCAGGTACAAGGAGGAGCAGTTGCATTCCAGCGTAGATGCTCAGTGGAGCAGCTGACATGATCCAAAATTAGCCTGTTTTGAAGTGTTTTCAGGTGGAGAACTGATTGGAAGTGCTGTTGTTTGATGACCTTGTTCTTTTAGGGGTAAGAACAACATGTTTAGGGACTGAGGATCCCTGTAATTATTGACATTTCATGCTCCATGTCGCGAGGCACAAAAATGTCTATAACAGTTGCCCCCTAAAATATGAGGCCATTTATCGGGTGAAATGCTTTATCTAGAGGGTCCGAAGTTCATTCCAGTGCTGAGGAGGCGCCCTGTAATACAATACAATACAATACATTATTTTTCATTCTGTTTTCATGATCTAGCTGAGGCGGGCATTCCCATGCTCAGCTTTATAAATACATTTTGGTACATAGAACAGACGATCGTCTGATAGTAGACTGATAATTCTCTGCTGAAATTATCATCCTTTGAATAGGATGATCATCTGCTGCAATGATGTACATGACAAATGCTTTTATATTTCCTGAATATGTATCGCAGCCCGGATGGATGAAACTAGATCCGGGGTCTTCAAACTCGTTCGATCTTCACTCTAAGTACAAGTCGATCCATGTGAGAATTTCGCTGAAGTCGAACATGGAAAGACATCGCTTGATTACCGGTCAATGATGAAAACCGTTAACAAGCGCGAGAGGAATCACCGATAATGATAATGACCCTCAAGGTACTGCAGTAAAATTCACGTGGCGTGAATAAAGGACTTGGCGTCGAACGCCACGCAAAATCTTCTGGTCGAAGGTCATTGATGTATACCTGTCGCCGGAAGTGAGAAACTTGCCATTGAGGCATGCAAGCTTCAAAGTACTGATGGGGTTGTTCCTAGATCAACTTCTTGGATAATGAGCTGAAGTCGACAAGAAGCGATCCGTCAAAGGAGGGCCTTAATGAATCCCACATCAATGACACGGAACGGAGCTAATGATTTTAGTGGAGGTGAAAACAAACTGTGACGTATGATTGTGGCGATCATGAATGGATGAAGGATAATGTATGGTAGTGGATGGGACACGGTTGACACTTTCAGAATGACCCCTCTTGAACATATAACGACACTGATGCGATGGATCGGTAGCATTACCCCAAATGTGGATGGTTTGGCGAGGACCATGGTGATGAGACCGGTGAATGAAACAACCCAACTCGATGTGGTACGGAGGAAAAGTGTCATGTTCAAGAGTGACTTGCTACCATTAAACTTTGATGTTCTCCCAATTTTTCCCCAGTCATTTCTGACCAGTACCTCTTTATTTTTGTCAAGCTTGAGGAGGATAACATATGCTTGTTCTATAACCTGCCCTTCGGGCAAGCCTATCGCTATGATTTAACGAGCTTAGCGATAGGGAAACTCGTTCTCGTCTAAAGACAAGTTTGTCGCTATTTAATCATTTTAACGAGTCTAACGACAAAGAAAACTCGGTCCTTTTCATTTTTAGAGAGTCTGAAAAGGTACAGAAAGTTAACTCCATAATTCCTTTTTCGTCAGCTAATCCCTTAAGTCCGAAAAAGTATAAAACAATACAGAAGGGATGGCTGTTCGGTACTTTTAACGAGCCGAACAAGACAAGCGCTCGATCCTTTTGTGCAATAATCCCTCAGGTCCAAAAGGATTGAAATTTAGAGGAGGGATAGCGTTCCGGTCATTTAACGAGCTGGAAGGCCAAAACTCGGCAAACTTTTCATATTTTACGAGTCAGTGAAAAGAGCTCAAAGAAGACTCGTCTTTTGAGGAACGAGTGATAAACAGGGATAGCAGCAGATTCCAGGTACAAATTGGAATTTTCCAATCACGGCAGTGTCACAAGGATGGCTAGGTGAAATCACTCTTCGCAGCTGTTTCTCAAAAGAGGTAAACACACAAATGGAAGTGAATGATCGGCCAAATGAACAGTGGAGGTGATGGATGAAAACACGATCAAGGTTCTTATGGCTGATGAATTTACAATCTCAAAAGGTTATTTACCGGGATAGGTTCATTTTTTCCATGAGCTTGAACTCTGGGGGAAACTTTTGCTCACACTTTTCTATTTTTTAACGAGCATAAATTCAGTCATAAAACTGCTCGAATTTTGCGTTTATTTTTTAAAGAGCATGAACTATATGCTAAAACTGCTCGATATACCAGTCATAATAAGAACGCCTCCTATGAGATAACTATTTTTTAAGGAGATTTATCTCACAAAGCTATGCTCCAATTTTGGCAAATTTTACTTTTGCCCCACAGGCTTTCTTCATGCAAGGTCGGAAACGGCTAATCCTACGAGTTTAAAGGGTTAGACCTACAGGTTTAAAGGGAGGACCTAAAAATTTAAAAAATAAATAGTCGTCCCTTGCTTGCATTCCAAAAGTTTGCATGCCCCCAGGTATAGGATAGAATCTCGAGGCTGCCCCTCCTCTCCCCTACCTCTGCTTTTCTTTGGGTGTTCACAGTTATTTGTCATCTTGCTAATCTAATGTTAACGATACTTGTCTTCTCGTTATTTTAAGGGGTCTTACGCAGTACTCAGGCTTCCCGTCGGCCCACTTTTATCAAACAGCTATTTGTGACAATAGAAGAACACTACTCAAAGACAAAACATTGGTATTATTGAGGGAGGCTTGCCTCTTTCTTATTATCCGAAGAGGGTTCTATTCGCTGCCGCAAATCAATCTCTTTCTTCGGCGGTGTCTATCATTGGGTTGTCCAAAGATGGTTACCCTCTGTCACAACAATATAGTCCTCTTCTTTGTAGGCTGCCCCTGCTTATCCTTCAAAACATATGTTTTAATGGGCGAGGCTTGAATTCAAAGATGTTTACTACTTGTCGCAATAAGGGAATTCCTACTTGGGCATTGCCCACTTTTTTAGACAAAGGTGAATGACTCTTTTGTCAAACACATAACTTTAACAAAAGATTATTATTCCAGAACAACCCCACTTCCTTCCACGGACGGGGTACGGACTAGTCATATTCTTCTGCGGAAATTCTTCCTTACACCCGGGGTTTCTTCTGCCCGAAGCAGACCAGGGTGCATGCCCCCTGGGTCCTAGTCTTTCTTTCCGAATCACTCGCACTCATCGGGAAGGAGGACTGGGGGTGGAGGCGAATCTTGAGTGAACAGACCATTTAGGAATGGTATTTGACTATTTGCGATGCGAGATCCCGGAAACGAAAGTTGGTCTACGAGCTTGACCACCCTTCCTTCGTGTGGAAAACACATTACTCTAAAGAGTGAGGAGACTATCGCTCCCATGCAATAAATATAGTCGCGTCCAAGGAGTAGGTTATAATCCAAGGGTCCTTGGACGACCATCACGTTCATATTAACGGTCTTCCCTTTCAATGTAACAGGTACATTGGGGAGGATTCCTAATGGTCGACTGGTTCCTTTATCAAAACCTGAGAGATTTCTCAACTCAGGTAAAAGCGCTGGGGAACCCAGTGCTTTCCAAGCAACAGAGGAAAGGATACTCACAGATGCCCCTTCATCAATGATAGTACCAGCCATAATCATTCTATAGATCTGGACAATGATCCTGAATGGTATACTGGCTGGTAACCGGGGTCTACCTAGTTGATTCCAATCAAAGGATACAACCAGGTTGCTTGGTGGTGGGACCGAATATACGGCCGGATATGACTCTGATGATGTTCCTTCCTGCGATAAAGGAATGGGCACATTGCCCTGACGCTCATCGGAGTCGGTGCTGATGAAAAGAACCTGGATGGTGTCATCCTTATTCTCTTCAGTGAGGGTGTCGCATGAAGATGACTCTTCGGCGACGGTGTCATTTGAAGACGGGTCTTCAATGACGGAGTCATTGGACGATAGATACTCTGAAGGAAGAACCGGGCCAACTGCCGTTTCGACCTTTAGACTTTCATCTGGTCTGGATTCAGTAGGTTCATTCTCAATGACCGACACTTCAGCTGACCACTTGAGCGGGCCAGCTGGATTTTCAACTATCGAGGGATTAGGCACGAGTTTTTGGTATCCAGGAGGAAGTCGTAACGGTGATACCAGACGATCTTCCAAAACTCTCTTTGCCTCATCTAAGAATGGACATTTGTGGATGGCATGATTGCCTTCACACAATAGACAGGGTGATCTTGGTCCCCTTCTTCGTCCTTCACTCTCATTAGTTGACGGATTGCAATCAACATGACAACCAGAGGTTGATGCTACCGGATTGTGCAACCTTGGGGACCAGTCCCTTAGTATCCGGGGAATACAAGGACAATCACGATGGAAGTGGATCCCTTTGCAAATGACACATGGCGATTTAGGCCCGGTCGGTGCAGTGTGTGGGTTTTTGTCAGCTTTCTTCTGCTTGCCCCCAGTCGCCTTCGCCAGAGGCTCCTTCTGCTTCTTTTCTCTCTTCTTCTTTTCCTTCTTCTCCTTGGGAGGCTGACTTTTGCCAGCTCTACCTTGCGAAGATGAAGGATTAGAGGAAGTATCATAAGAAGTGGAAGGCTGGTGGGTAGTTCTAGATTGTTCTGACTGTTGATTCGACTGCTCAGGATTAGTGGCGATCTGGACTACATTAGTTGAAAAGAGCCATACAGGGAGGCCGATTGTCAATCCTGGAAGTGACAATGTAGCCATATGAGGCGCACCAACATCTCCCCAAGAGGAGAAGGGATTTGGACTTCCGCCAAGGTTACTTCCTTGGTTGGTGGGCTCCATACTTTTCAACTGAAAGATCAACGTGGGAATAACAGGTGATTATGTTCCGCTTAAAATAAATTTTATTAACGACGCTTTTAGACACAAACTTGCTTTTTCATGTTTCAAGAGTCGAGAAAAAGCTAAAGATGACTCTAGTCGCCTTCGATGTATTAACGAGCCCGAAGTGACAAATGCTCGGTTGGACTTTTTCAGTTATAGAGTTTGAAAAAGGCCAAAAGAAACTGCTCTGGAGATCTAGGCAGAGGGTGTGCCAAACCTTTCACGAAACCACAGAATACGTTTTACGGTACGGGTGGTCGATCTTCGTGAATGCTGTGTTCACTGCATCGCGATCAGTAGGGCGGCCGACACGGTTTCCTAAGGATAAAGGATAAAAGCCTATAGGGGTCTCCCAATATACGCGACGGTACGCGGGAGCACAAGTCCGTGTTAGTGCCACCGACTCTCAGGAGGAATCACCCACCTTCGTAGAGATCGACAGTCACTATGTTTAACGATGCCGGAACACGTCTCTACCTAGACCTCTAGATGTTTGCGTTATGTTACAAAGCGTTGTTATGTAAATTGAGTTTATTTTAATGTTGATCTTGCTTAACAGTTTGCCTTTTAGGGTCGCCACGAGATGTATATATACAACTTCCTATATGCAATCTAAGATGAGAAGCAAATCTTTTCAATCTTTCAACTTTGAAAACCTTAATCTACTGAGGGAAAAGAAAGACACAACTTTTTCCACAGATCATAGAACACACATTAAAATGCACATTTTCCTAAATCATCAAACACACAGTCAAATGCAAAATGCACAATGCATGTATTTCTTTTCGTTATCCTTAATGTTGATGTAAGACAGAAAGGAAACTGTTGTATAATTTTGAATCTAATTTCAAGTAGAAATAAACAAGCTTGTCCAAAATCAAAAAGACACCTTATGATCGACTTGTTTAAACACAGGAAATGTATAGATCCAAACCATAAAATGAAAAACAAACAAACTCAAACAACCATGAACAGTAATAAAACTAGCTCTTAAGATCACAAAGACACTTTTACAGTTCAGGATCTAAGAGGTCACAGCTATACTGGTTCGCTTTTCACAATGGGAAACTGTAACTGAAACAAGAAATACTGAAAGAACATTCACAGTTTCATCACACAACTGAGGCGGAATAATGTCAAGGAGAAGGGTTTACAGCAAGTACAATGACCAGCAAGCAATCAGCAAAAATCAGTGAAAACAGGGCCAAGACACAATGGGAAAACTGAGCAAGACAAAGGCTAACTGGACCAACGCAGGCTCTGGTCTGTCAGTTTGACTCTCAGCGCAGTTCCCGAAGGGAGTACCTGCGCTGTAATGCAGACTGCCTATGGACAGCCTGCTCTGGGACACGAGAGTTACGTCTACAAAGTTTTCTGGGTCATAAAAAGCTCAAAAATGCACTGTTTTTGCTGAAATAAAAAGCTATAGGTCAAGTACAGGCTAAGGGATGATCAAGAGGATGAAGATCTATCACAAAGAGTAAAGAGTCTTTTGTAGATAAGCTCTTCAAATCTTGAATTTGCTCAGCAAATGAGCAAGAGTAACAGTCCCTCTACTTCGCTTTTGATATAGTCAAAAGCTTTTCGATTTGGTACTCTTTCCTTCAAGAAATGAATAGCAAAATACTACAAACACCAACAAGATACTAGGCTCCCCAGCGGAATCGCCAGTTTGTTGTGGGGAAAAGTATCCGACTCGGATGACCCTATCCCTACTCTAAAGGTGACAGTCTTTAGCAACAACTGAAAGTAAAGCTTTGATATTTTCCTTTATGAAAGTACAGAGAGAAGGAAGAAAAGATTAACCAACCTGGTGTCTTTCGCTTAGTCGATCCTTATCCTCTCTCTTTGTCTCTTGTTCCCAGCTCCTTGCTCTCTTTGCCGGTCCAGCTACACACAGATCCTGCACAGAACAAGAGAGGAAACTACAAGATACATGTACTCATAACTGATGCATGGATTAGAGTGAATCAAATATACCAGTAAATACAATACATCAATGCAATACAAGTATATAGGAGAACATGCAAAACTTTATTGATAGAAGTAACAGGGTTCTGAGAAGGTTACAACCATTGATGGCTCCAATCCAGCAGCACCTCCCCAGCAGCAAGAACTCTCCTCTTCAGCTCTAGTAAAACAATCACCCAATAGCTCTAACTGTAAACCAACAGCACCTCCTTGCTTTACGCAAAATTCCAGCCCCTCTTAGACCTCATAGAAGAGCTCTATATATAGGAGAGAAGAAGAGAGGATGAGTCAGCTTGAGACTGACATGAAGCTGCCTTGTGTCCTCTCCCTCTTCAGTTAATCTTCAGTTCTTGAGTCCACTTGGAGATCCTTGTTTACACATGGTGATCAAGTACCTCTTACTCATCACAGGGCAAATCTCATGAACCAAGTGTCAGTTTGGAAGCTTCCTGGGCAGTTGACACCTTGCAGAATGACTGTGCCACTTGGCCAATCTCGCCCAGCGCAGGTAGCCTTCATTAGATTTGACTTCCAGCGCAGGTACAAGGAGGAGCAGTTGCATTCCAGCGCAGATGCTCAGTGGAGCAGCTGACATGATCCAAAATTAGCCTGTTTTGAAGTGTTTTCAGGTGGAGAACTGATTGGAAGTGCTGTTGTTTGATGACCTTGTTCTTTTAGGGGTAAGAACAACATGGTTAGGGACTGAGGATCCCTGTAATTATTGACATTTCATGCTCCATGTCGCGAGGCACAAAAATGTCTATAACACCATGCAAAATGGTTGTCTAAAGCTACTAATATTTGTCACGGACATTGTCATCGATGGAGTGGGCCGTGCCAATAGTGGTTAGTCGGGTTGTACAGATGGTCCCTCCTGGTGTTGTGACCCTGTGTTTCGCACATCTGTATCTTTCGCTCTACCGCTTTATGCCATTGTGGCCACAACACACGTCCTCTAATCCAGACTTGAAACTGTCGTCTATATCCCAACCTCTATGGCTCCTCTCTAGGTGTGCACAACTTGTCCTTCAGTACACTGGGTTGTTCCCGTATTACGCATAATGTACCAGGAGGGCTGCTCTTCGCTTCGATGGTTGTGCCATCCTCCTTTGGTTAGGGTCTTTCTTCTGTTGCTATGCACCATACCAATCGAGTCATCATATTGTAGTTGACTGTCGTAACTACCTACACTCGATTCTTCCATCGCTCTGCCTCTTCCTCATAATCCATAGTGTAGATAACATCCTATTCCCATGAGGTTCTTTTGTTATCGATGGAATGCATTTGATCTGAGCCTTACCATTTTTATTTGATAAATGCAATCTAGTTCGTTGTCACTTCCTTCATTGTGTACGGGTTCAGTATAGCATTACCGTTCTGCTGGATCCAACGGAACTACTACCCGTGGTGACTTCTTTTCAAATGTCATCTTTCGTCTTTTCAAGTTAATGATCCCTTTCATGTCTGTGGCCCAATCAATTCTGAGTAGTGCAAGGTAAGGATTGTTGTCATCAACAATCTCTATGACCTCAAAATTTGTCTGGGTACTCACACCATTGATATCAACCGTCACTCCTTGTAATCAGCCCATTGGTAAGATCTTTTATTGGTTGGGCATTCGTAATTGAATCGGGGACCATTGCAGTGCGGGACTTCCCATACGGTCCCAAGCTTGTTCCGATAATATGTTTGCATCCAAGCATAAATCCAGGATAACTTGATCCATTTAATAGTCACCAATTTGTGCTGTCAGTCTCATCTCTTGTCTGGTGCAACTGGATCCGACACACCTAGTGATCAGCTCTTGCAATCCTTGCACAGCGTTACGATCACGTAGCAACTTAATGCAAGTTTCAAGAAAGGTAGTGATCATAGAGGAGTCCATTCGATCCCTCCTACCTGGTGTAGATGCCTCCGCAAAGCCCTGCTGGGCTTCTCTTGCCCCTATCTTCCCTTTTTCCAACCCAGTGTTATGTTCATGCATAGGTGTGTCAAGCCTTTTCTTACCTTCATTCCCTCCTACCGTTGCACCACTTCTTAGTACCATATTTATACTAAGTTCCTCTTTGCGAGGTTCCATGCACATCATCTGTACGTTCTGGGTTGGTGGAGGTTGGAGTACTCCTTTTTCACTCAATCGGGCAATTAAGTTTGGATAGTCCACTAATTCATGGTCAAACTGCTCACAGTAGGGACATGAGATCCTGGTTGGGTTAGTGCAGTCGCGAGTGTAGTGCCCCTGTCCACCACAATTATAAAAAAATAATTGTCCTCGGCCCCATCTAGGCCCTAATCCTCTTCCCCTCCCACATGCTTTGAATCCTTCCCGCACTTCTGTCTGCATCCAGTATGCTGGGGTTCTCTCTAGCATTAAGTCATAACTTTGACACGTTCATTCATCATGTCCCACCAATCGACAAAAGTTGCAATACAACTGTTTTGAGGTCTGGGTGTACTTCTGTAATAGGTGGTTGTTATCTGTTGCATGCATCCCTCCCTCCTAGAAAATCGTGCACTAGAGTGCTTGCGTCGTACTTGGTCCTGATTGTACTTCTACTTTCAATGGCATTGGACCCTTAGCTAGCCTATTCTGCAAACCATAATCACATATTTCCTTTCCACCATGCTCTAGCTAACAAACCAGCCACACCAAATGAGTTGTTGCATTGTTACCATTGCATTTTCACCCCATGCCATTGCCAAATTCTTATAAGCCATTTGCAGTTGTAATTTGTACACTAAGCGTGCGTTATACATTGTTGATTTCAATGTACTAAAAGTAAGGTCTCACTGATCCACTCAGTGATTTTCATGGCCATGCTTAGTCTACCAACCAACAAATCTATACAACTTAAGCGATTGGTTGTAAAAATAAGATCAAGTTATTGTTGACACTGCAAAACTCTGGTTGATGTAAAATTCACTGAAATCTATACCAATTGACCCTACTAATTAAGTTTTTCAACCACAAGATTGATTTGTAATTTAATTAGAGTTTTTATACCTAGCGGTTTCCCCAAATAGGTGTTTCTGTATAGTAAATTCGGTTCCATCCACTTGGTGTCCATGCAAATCCTATTGTTGAGGTTTCATTCCTATGAGTAAAAGAGTTTAAGTGTTACAACTAACAAATTGCTAAACAAGGGTGAATAAAAAATAGAAAAATAAATAAAATTACCATAGTGAGGAAAAGTGAGGTGTTGAAGTCTTATTATAGCCACAAAAATTGGAATTGGAAATATATGTACTAAAGGGTGAAATCCGGTGTTTCTTTTGCTACCTCAAAAAAAAGGGTAGTCGATATTTTTCACATGTAACTATGTTTTATCACATCCTGAACATTCATTGTCTCCTCACCTCTGACGTGGATGCCATTACAACTTAAAGCACCAGTCAACCTCCTCGTCTTCAACATAGTACACCATGTTGATAAGGGACCCATGGTCGACCTTTATGGATTATTATATGTGTTTAAGCACGGGATTTTGAGTTTAGAAAAACCCAATGATAAATTATGTTATATATATATATATATATATATATATATATATATATATATATATATATATATATAATGATGCGGGTCCTCATGTATAAAAGGAAAAATAAGTTATATATTATTATATAAATATAATATTTAATATTGATTTTTTTTATTTTTAAATGTTTAGAAAGAGAAAAAGGGAAGTAATAGTTTTTGTAAAGATGTCAAAAAAAAAAATTTATAAATGTATCGAAACAGTTAGTTCTATGGAGCAAGAACAAAATACCATAAATTATACATTTTGGAGGTTTAGCATCCACGACTGATGACTCACATGGTAATCCTAAATTCTCTCTAAAATTATAGCATACACAATATTTTTCATTCCAACATTGGGAGTAGTTGCAAAAATGTTTTCCCTTCTTATGTTATCGTTTTCCATTAATGCGTTTCATGTATTGGTTTGAATGTAATAAACTTGTTGGATTATTTTATTTAGCAGATTTATTAATGTTGTTTTCTCACCTAAAAGTACCTACAAAACCTATTTAAATAATCCTTAAAGGGCACTCCACCTAGCTTTAAATTGGTTCACATCATTTCCTTCTTTCAACATTCATTCTGTAGTACTTACACTCAGATTCCTAATTGCCTGGGTATGAAATCTTTCACCTTTATTTTCCTCAAATAATTTATTCAGTTCAAGATCCTGCAACCCTTAGAGTTCCCATAGCCATTATGTTTTGGAAAGCTAGAGTTTTAAAATTGGAATTTTTGGTTGCAAGCCCTCATGTCATGTGCATCCAGCCACTGATTCCAATTTTTTTTATCAACCTTAAGATATCTCGGGCACTGGTTCCCCTACAACCAGGAATCATCTCTAAGAGATACAAAAGTTGGGACAAACAGACGAGTACAAACCAGAATCATTTTGGAATGGTCTCACACATTGTTTCGAGGACAAGGACTTCCATTCTACATTGTCCAACCTTCATAAGGAATATTTTGTGCTATATTTACCAAAACATTAATAAAAACCTTGAATTATTCATACTCTCTTCTTAAATCAAAGATCAAGAGTGGTTTTTATATTTTCCAAACAAGAACTTCCATTTAGTCCAAAAATGTTTAGTGCTGCAAACCTTTACTGTAGTCCCTGTTGGGAGGATTATATCCAACTTGGGTCGTTATTAATTTACAGTCTTTCATTACAAATGATTCTAATGTAGGATGAGTGCTAGAAACATTTTCTTTATCTATAATCACGTCCCACACGTGTTTGTTTGTTTTTTAAACTAACTTTATTATTGTATTCTCTTGAATTATTTCTTTGCTAGTATCGTCTTATTCAAATTTCTATATCATGGACACTTCCCCTCAAGTGGTGGGGAGAGCAAAGTCTGGAGAGATGGGTTTTAGAGAGAAATTGACTTCCTTATCATGGTCCACCACTACAGTTTTCAATAGAGGGACATGTTAGGTACCTATAATACTAGTGATGCCCCCATTAATATTGTATTTGTATCCCTTATTAATATTGTTGTGCCCCTATTGTCCCCATACTGTTATTATTGTGCCCCATAGAATCCCTCTATTCTTATTTTTGTGCCTTTTTATTATTATTGTTAGGTCAGCTTGGTTACATTGTGACCCCTTAGACTCCTATATATAGAAAGGAGGTTTTGTCATTTGAATCATCCAAGAATTGTTCATTTGTGTAATGCAAAGGAGGTTTACCCAGGAATCATCTAAGGCATTCATCTATCTTTTCTATCTTTTTGTGAGCTGGTTTCATAACATTTGGTATCAGAGCTTTGGATTCTAAGGTTTCGCTGCTCCAAATAGGTCATCATGGCTTTTTCACTATAAATTTTTTCTGTGACGTTTCAGAAGCGAAAAAAAACCCATTTCGGACAAAATCATACTGAACCTCAAGTCCAAATTTCAAATCTTTTCGCGCTATATTTGTGGAGATATGATTTGAGGAAGTTGGTATTTTTGCAGACTCCTGAATTACATTCCAAACAGGTGACTTGGGGAAAATCATCATAACTTTCTCTCTGAGCATTAGATTGAAATTTTGTAAGAAGGTACAGAAAGAAAATGGACTGTAGTTTCTTTTATATATTTTTCAGAGCCAAAGGTCGAAACAGTGAAACATGGCACTTGATACAAGTTTTCTCTTTTAGAAAGGTCTATAATTAGGTCATCTTGGGAGATTGTGCATGACTCTTCCTTGGAGAATCCAATTTGGATCAGATTAGTGGCATTGGAAAGAGGATGCAGAGGGCTACTATAGATCCTAATTTTAGAACTGGATGATACGAAATTACAGAGATACATCATATTCAATATCAAGCTCCTTCAAAGTGAAAAAAGGTGTGTAGTTTTTTTAAATTTTTGCATAAGCTTGGTTTGAAAAATTAGTTTGAAGGAATTCAAAGGGCATAGTAAAGCATTATTATCGGTAATTGATGCCCCGAGGAAAGAAAATGCAAACACCTAGTAAGCAACCTGAAAGCTCTAGCATGACTCATGAAGAAAAGGAAGAAATGTAACATGATATATCAAAATTACGAGAGAAGGTGCAACAAGTGTCACTTGCACAAAATGTAACAAAATCTAAGATGGATGGTTTAAAGAAATATGCAGAAGCTAAGATGGATGGATTAAAGAAAGGTGTAGAATCTAAGATGGACTATTTAAGGAAAGCCGTAGAAGCTAAGATGGATGGCATGGAAGCTAAGATGAATGGCATGGATGCTAAAATGGATGGCATGGATGATAAGGTGGAAGAATTGAAGATAAATATGAATAAGTTGCTACAAGAGATGGTCACTAATGGTGAAAGGGTAGTAAAGGAAACTCATGATGAGAACAAAAGAAATGTTAATCATGATTCCAGAGACTGTAATGTTGGATCGAAGACCCACCATATTCCAAAAATCGATATGAGGAAGTTTGATGGCAAGGATCCCACAACATGGATATTATATATGGAGCAATTTTTCGATCTCAATAATGTGAAAAACACACAAAAGTTACACATTGCAACTTTATATTTGGAACCAAATCAGTTTGTATGGTATCAATGACTCTGCTCTCGTAAACAAATTATCACTTGGGAAATTTTTACGGAAGAATTAAGAGCACATTATGAGGATACAAAAAGCAACACTTTTTTTAGCCAATTGATAAGTCTCAAACAAAAGGGTTCAATAGTGGAGCACATTGAGGAGTTCCGAAAATTGAAAGTAAGGGTAAAAAATATTCCATACATGCATAGGGTTGATGTGTTCATAGTGACTTTAAAGGATAATATCCAACATGATGTTCACCTTTGGGAACCCGATTCATTAGAGAAGGCATTGAGGTTAGCAAGAAAAATGGAAAGCAAAATTATGACAACTAGGAAGCATATCGCTCACAACTATAAAGATAGAAGTGTTGTTGCCCATAGTCCTGCACAACCTATAAGGATGACACCACAACAATTGGAAGAGAAAAGAGGAAAAGGGCTTTGTTACAGTTCTGATAGCAAATAAACTAAAGGTCATAATTGTGCCGAGAAGAAATTATTCTACATAGATTGTGGAGAGGAAGAAGAAAAGGAGAAAGAAAGGTCAAAAGAAGAGGATATACTCCAGGAACAAAGCATAGATAAAGAAGAAATGAACCCGACCATATCTTGTAATGCATTGGCTGGAATTACCACTCCTCAAACCGTCAATATAGAAGGACAAATCAAGAAGAAAAAGGTAATCGTGTTGATTGATTCAAGAAGTACCCACAATTTTATTCATTGTAAGATAGCAAAAGAATTGAAGTGCTTCCTACATCCAACACTAGAGTGTCAAGTGATGGTTGCAAATGGAGGAACAATAAATTGCTCTGGAAAGTGCCATAATATCAAGCTATCCATGGGAGAATATGTATTGAAAAGCCAAATGCTTTCCATTCTAATGGGAGGTGCTGATGTTGTGCTAGGAGTCCAATGGCTACAATCCTTGGTACAATAGCTTTTAACTTTCAAGAAGAACTTTTCATGGAATTTTATGCAGAAGGAAAGGAAGTTGAATTAAGGGGTATTGCAGAGAAACCGGGAAAGATAATAAGCTCTAACGGTATGACAAAGCTTCTAAAAAAGGAACGACGAGGTGTAATTGCACAATTATGTTCACTAGATGTTTCCACATCGAAATCATCTATTGCTCCAGATCTCCAAAAAGTCTTAGACAATCATTCCAGGGTATTTGAGACTCCCAAAGGTCTCCCACCTATTCGCGATCATGATCATGCTATTCATTTGATTCCAGGAAGTGTTCCCCCAAACATCAGGCCATACAAATATCCCTATGCCCAAAAGAGTGAAATTTAATGTATGGTTGTAAAAATGCTTGAGGCTGATATAATTCAACCTAGCCAAAGTTCTTTCTCTACTCCAGTAGTATTGGTGCACAAGAAGGATGGATCATGGTGCATGTGTCCCGATTATAAGGAGCTCAACAAGCTCACTATTAAATATAAGTTTCCCATTCCTGTCATTGATGAATTATTGGATGAATTGAATGGATCAATTTACTTCACCAACTTAGATCTTCGTTCAGGATATCATCAAATAAGAATGAAGACTCAAGACATTCCGAAAACAACATTTAGAACTCATGAGGGTCACTATGAGTTTTTGGTCATGCCTTTTGGCCTTACGAATGCACCTTCTACATTTCAAGGTTTGATGAATTCCATTTTCAAAACCTTAGAAAATTTGTGTTAGTATTTTTGATGATATACTAATCTACAACAAGTCCTAGAAGGATCATGTGGAACACATTGACAGGGTGCTACAACTATTGGAGGAGAAACAATTATATGCAAAAAGATCCAAATGTTTCTTTGGAGTACAAGAGGTGGAATATCTAGGTCATATTGTATCTCATGAAGGAGTTAAGGTAGACCCTAGCCAAATTAAAGCCATTAAGGAATGGGAAATCCCCACATCAATAAAGCATTTCCGAGGATTTCTCAGTTTGATAGGGTATTATCACAAGTTTGTTAATAATTATGGGAAAATAGCAGCACCTCTAACAACATTGTTAAAGAAAGATGTATTTTCATGGACTCTAGAAGCAACAAAGGCCTTCGAAGTTCTTAAAGAGGCAATGTGACAAGCACGAGTCTTAGCTACACCAGACTTCACAGAAACCTTTATTGTGGAATGTGATGCTTCCGAAAATTGAATTGGTGCTGTTTTAATGTAAGAAGAAATACCCATTGCTTTCGAAAGTCATCCACTCAAGGGAAAGTATTTATAGAAAGCTATTTATGAGAAGGAAATGTTGGTAAGACCCTATATAATGGGAAGACACTTCAAGGTAAAAACAGATCATGATAGCCTTAAAAACTTTTTAGAAAAAAGATTATCCTCTGAAGAACAACAAAAAATAGTCACAAAGATGTTGGGTTATGACTTTGAAATCATATACAAAAAAGGGAAGAAAAATGTTGTGGCAGATGCACTCTCAAGAAAGGATGAGGATGTGGAAGCATTGTTGTGCGCCATTTCTATTATCCAACCAAATTGGATAAACGAAGCAAGGGAGGAATGGAAGAATGGTGAAGTGTGGGAACTTATTCGAAGTTTACAACCAGATTCCAGTACATCTAATACATTTAGCTGGAAAAATGATTCGTTATGGTACAAAGATCACTTATACCTCTATAAGAATTCCAAACTCAAACAAAATATTTTTCTGGAATTGCACGCTTCTCCCTTAGGAGGGCACGAAGGAATTTTTTTGAGATGGCCTTAAATCAAATATTCAAAATTTTGTGGCAGAATGTTTGGTATGCCAAAAAAATAAAGCTGAAACAATTAAGACACCAGCTCTATTACAACCTTTCTCCATTCCAAGCGAATGATGGGAGGAGGTTTCAAAGGATTTTATCACAGGTTTACCCAAGTCTGAGGGAAAGAGTGTCATCATGGTGGTATTTGACAGACTTACCAAGTACGCACACTTTTGTGCATTATCACATCCATTTAAAGCCAGTACAGTTTCTACAGCATTTATGGAAACAATTCAAAAGCTACATGGAAACCCAAAGATTATTGTAAGTGATAGAGATCCCATTTTTACAAGAAATTTTCAGACAATATTATTTTCTTGTCTTAGTACTCAGTTAGCTCATAGCTCATCTTATCATCCTCAATCTGATGGGAAAATGGAGATAGTAAACAAATATTTTGAAGGATATCTTCGTTGCTTTGTATCTGATAAACATATACAATGGTTCAAATGGTTGCCTCTGGTTGAATGGTGGTATAACACTTCCTTCCATACTGCAACAAAAATGACCCCATTTATGGCACTTTATGGATATCATCCACCATCCATCACATCATATTTAAGAGAAAATTCTAAGGTTCAAGAAGTGGAACATCACATCAAGCATCAACAACAAGTTCTCCAATGCTTAAAGGATAACCTTGTGTTGGCGCAGAATAGAATGAAACAACAGGTAGATCAAGATTGCAGTGAAAGAAGTTTTCATGTAGGTGATTGTGTATTCCTACAGCTACAACCACATAAACAAATGTAAATTGTCACCAAAGTATTATCGTCTGTACAAGGTGTTGCGAAATATTGGTACTATAACATACAAATTGTAGCTTCCTGCAGCTTCTCGAGTGGACCCAGTTTTCCATGTTTCATGTTGAAAGAAGCTTATATGTGACAAGCTCCCAGTTCAAACAATATTGCCATAACATGACGAGGAAGGAAAAATTATATTGGAACCGGAAGCAATAATAGAAACAAGAACTCGACAACTACGAAATCGATCCATTTCAGAGTATCTCATCAAGTGGAAGAACATATTTCCTGAAGATTCCGCATGGGAGGATGAGAATTTTATATAGAAGCATGCAGAACTACTCAAGCATTGAGGACACCACCTTTTTAGAGGAGAGGGCAATGTTAGGTCCCTATAATACTATTGATGCCCCCATCAATATTGTATTTGTATCCCTTATTAATATTGTTGTGCCCCTATTGTCCCAATATTTTTATTATTGTGCCCCATAGAATCCCTCTATTGTTATTTTTGTGCCTTTATATTATTATTGTTAGGTCGGCTTGGTTATATTATGACCCCTTAGACTCCTATATATAGAAAGGAGGTTTTTTCATTTGAATCATCCAATAATTGTTCATTTGTGTAATGTAAAGGAGGTTGCCCCCTAGAAGAGGTTTATTTCTAAGGCGTTCATCTATCTTTTCTATCTTTTCGTGAGCTGGTTTCATAACATTTGGTATCAGAGCTTTGGATTCTAGGGTTTTGCTGATCCAAATAGGTCATTGTGGCATTGTTGCTATAACTTTTTTCTGTGATGTTTCGGAAGTGAAAAAAAAAAACTCATTTCAGACAAAATTGCACTGAACCTTGGGTCTGAATTTCAGAGCTTTTTGCGCTACATTTGCGGAGATATGATATGAGGAAGTTGGTCTTTTTGCAGACTCCTAAATTATATTCCAAACAGGTGACCTAGGGAAAATTGTCATAACTTTCTCTCTGAACGTTGGATTGAAATTTTGTAAGAGGGTAAAGAAATAGGATGGACATTAGTTTCTTGTATATATTTTTCAGAGCCAAAGGTTGAAACAATGACACGTGGCACCTCATACAATTTCTCTCTTCTGGAAAGGTCTATAATCAGGTCATCTTGGGACATTGTGCATAACTCTTCCTTGGAGAATCCAATTTGGATCAAACTGTTGGCATTGGAAAGAGGACACAGAGGGCTACTACAGATCACAATTTCAGAGCTAGATGATCCAAAATTACAGAGATACATCAGATTCAATATCAAGCTCCTACAAAGTGAAAAAATGTGTGTAGCTTGGTTTCAAAAATTAGTTTGAAGGAATTCAAAGGGCATAGTAAAGCATTACTATCGGTAATTGATGTCCCAAGGAAAGAAAATGAAAACACTTAGTAAGAAACCTGAAAGCTCTAGCATGACTCACGAAGAAGAGAAAGAAATGCAACATGATATATCAAAATTACGAGAGCAAGTGCAACAAGTGTCACTTGGACAAAAGTAACAAAATCTAAGACGGATGGTTTAAAGAAAGATGTAGAAGCTAATATGGATGGTTTGAAGAAAGGTGTAGAAGCTAAGATGGATTATTTAAAGAAAGGCATAGAATCTAAGATGGATGGCATGGAAGCTAAGATGAATGGCATGGATGCTAAAATGGATGACGTGGATGATAAGATGGAAGAATTGAAGATAAATATGAGTAAGTTGCTACAAGAAATGGTCACTAATAGTGAAAGGGTAGTAAAGGAAACTCATGATGAGAACAAAAGAAATGTTAATCATGATTCCATAGACTGTAATGGTGGATCGAAGACCCACCATATTCCAAAAATCGATATAATGATGTTTGATGGCAAGGATCCTGCAACATGGATATTACAGATGGAGCAATTTTTCGATCTCAAAAATGTGAAAAACACAAAAAAGGTATGTATTGCAACTTTATATTTGGAACCAAATCAGTTTGTATGGTATCAATGGCTTTGCTCTTGTAAAGAAATTATCACTTGGGCAATGTTTACGGAAGAATTGCGAGCACATTATGAGGATACAAAAAGCAACACTTTTTTTAGCCAATTGATAAGTCTCAAACAAAAGGGTTCAATAATGGAGCACATTGAGGAGTTCCAAAAATTGAACATAAGGGTAAAAAATATTCCAGAGGAGCATAGGATTGATGTGTTCATAGGGACTTTAAAGGATAATATCCAACATGATGTTCGCCTTTGGGGACCTGATTTATTAGAGAAGGCATTCAAGTTAGCAAGAAAAATGGAAAGCAAAATTATGGCAACCAAAAAGCATACCACTCACAACTATAAAGATGGAAGTGTTGTTGTCCCTAGACTTCCACAACCTATAAGGTTGACACCACAACAATTGGAAGAAAGAAGATCGAAAGGGCTTTGTTACAGTTGTGATAGCAAATACACTAAAGGTCATAAGTGCGTTGAGAAGAAATTATTCTACATAGATTATGGACAGCAAGAAGAAAAGAAGCAAGAAAGGTCAAAAGAAGAGGATATACTCCAGGAACAAAGCCTAGATGAATAAGAAATGAATCTGACCATCTCTTGTAATGCATTGGCTTGGATTACCACTCCTCAAACCATCAAGATAGAAGGACAAATCAAGAAGAAAAAGGTAATTGTGTTGATTGATTCAAGAAGTACCCACAATTTTAATCATTGTAAGATAGCAAAAGAATTGAAGTGCTTCCTATATCCAGCACTATAGTGTCAAGTGATGGTTGCAAATGGAGGAACGATAAATTTCCCTCGAAAGTGCCATAATATCAAGATATCCATGGGAGAATATGTATTGAAAATCCCAATGGTTTCCATTCCAATGGGAGGTGCCGACGTTGTCCAAGGAGTCCAATGGCTACAATACATGGGTACAATAGCTTTTAAATTTCAAGAACTTTTCATGAAATTTTATGCGGAAGGAAAGGAAGTTGAATTAAGGAGTATTGCAGGGAAACTGAGAAAGATAATAAGCTCTAACGGTATGACAAAGCTTCTAGAAAGGGAACAATGAGGTGTAATTGCACAATTATGTTCGCTAGATGTTTCCACATCGAAACAATCTATTGCTCCAAATCTCCAAAAAGTCTTGGACAATCATTCCCAGGTATTTGAGACTCCCAAAGGTCTCCCACCTATTCGTGATCATGATCATGCTATTCATTTGATTCTAGGAAGTGTTCCTCCAAACATCATGCCGTGCAGATATCCCTATTCCCAAAAGAGTGAAATTGAACGTATGGTTGCAAAAATGCTTAAGGTTGGTATAATTCAACCTAGCGAAAGTTCTTTCTCTACTCCAGTAGTATTGGTGCACAAGAAGGATGGATCATGGCGCATGTGTCCCAATTATAAGGAGCTCAACAAGCTCACTATTAAAGATAAGTTTCCCATTCCTGTGATTGATGAATTATTGGATGAATTACATGGATAAATTTACTTCACCAAGTCAGATCTTCGTTCAGGATATCATCAAATCAGAATGAAGACTCAAGACATTCCGAAAACAACATTTAGAACTCATGAGGGTCACTATGAGTTTTTGGTCATGCCTTTTGGCCTTACCAATGCATCTTCTACATTTCAAGGTTTGATAAATTCCATTTTCAAACCCTTCCTTGGAAAATTCTTGTTAGTATTTTTTGATGATACACTAATCTACACTAAGTCTTGGAAGGATCATGTTGAACACATTGACAACATGCTACAACTATTGGAGGAGAAACAATTATATGCAAAAAGATCCAAATGATTCTTTGGAGTACAAGAGGTGGAATATCTGGGTCATATTGTATCTCATGCAGGAGTTAAGGTAGACCCTAACAAAATTAAATCCATTAAGGAATGGGAAATCCCCACATCCATAAAGCATTTTCGAGGATTTCATGGTTCGACAGGGCACTATCACAAGTTTGTTAAGAATTATGGGAAAATAGCAGCACCTCTAAAAACATTGTTGAATAAAGATGAATTTTCATGGACTCTGGAAGCAACAAAGACTTTCGAAGATCTTAAAGAGGCAATGTGACAAGCACTGGTCTTAGCTACACCAGACTTCACAAAAACCTTTATTATGGAATTTGATGCTTCCAGAAATGGAATTGGTGTTGTTTCAATGCAAGATGAAAGACCCATTGCTTACAAAAGTCATCCACTCAAGGGAAAGTATTTACAGAAAGATATTGATGAGAAGGAAATGTTGGCAATACTACATGCACTTAAGAAATGGCAACCCTACCTAATGGGAAGACACTTCAAGGTAAAAACAGATCGTGATAGCCTTAAATACTTTTTATAACAAAGATTATCCTCTAAAGAATAACAAAAATTGGTCAAAAATATGTTGGGTTATGGCTTTAAAATCATATACAAAAAAGGGAAGAAAAATGTTGTGGCAGATGCACTCTCAAGAAAGGATTAGGATGTGGAAGCATTGTTGTGCTCCATTTTTATTATCCAACCAGATTGGATAAACGAAGCAAGGGAGGAATGGAAGAATGACGAAGAAGTGTGGGAACTTATTCGAACGTTACAACAATATTCTAGTACATCTAATACATTTAGTTGGAAAAATGATTCTTTATGGTACAAACATCGCTTATACCTATGTAAGAATTCCCAACTCAAACAAAAGATTCTTCTGGAATTGCACGCTTCTCCCTTAGGAGGGCACTCATGATTTTTAAATGCTTACCACAGGGTTAAGAAGGAATTTTATTGGGATGGCCTTAAATTAGATATTCAAAAGTTTGTGGCGGAATGTTTGGTATGCCAACAAAATAAAACTGAAACAATTAAGACACCAGGTCTATTACAACCTTTATCCATTCCAAGCCAACGATGGGAGGAGGTTTCAATGGATTTTATCACAGGTTTACCCAAGTTTGAGGGAAAGAGTGTCATGATGGTGGTAGTTGATAGACTTACCAAGTATGCACACTTTTGTGCATTATCACATCCATTTAAAGCCAATGTAGTTTCTACATCATTTATGGAAACAATTCAAAAGCTACATGGAAACCCAAAGATTATTGTAAGTGACAGAGATCCCATTTTTACATGAAATTTTTCGACAAAATTATTTTCTTGTCTTGGTACTCAGTTAGCTCATAGCTCATCTTATCATCCTCAATCTGATGGGAAAATCAAGATAGTAAACAAATGTTTGGAAGGATATCTTCATTGCTTTGTATCTGATAAACAGACAAAATGGGTCAAATGGTTGCCTCTGGCTGAATGGTGGTATAACACTTCCTTCCATACTGCAACAAAAATGACCCCATTTATGGCACTTTATGGATATCATCCACCATCCATCACATCATATTTAAGAGAAAATTCTAAGGTTCAAGCAGCGCAACATCACATCGAGCATCAACAACATGTTCTCCAACTCTTAAAGGATAACCTTGTGTTGGCGTAGAATCGAATGAAATAACAGGCAAATGAACATCGCAGTGAAAGAAGTTCTCATGTAGGTGATTGGGTATTCCTACGGATACAACCATGTAAACAAATGTCCCTCAAGCAAGCTAAGAATGATAACAAATTGTCACCAAAGTATTATCATTTGTACAAGGTGTTGCAAAATATTGGTACTATGGCATACAAATTGGAGCTTCCTGCAGCTTCTCGAGTGCACCAAGTTTTCCATGTTTCATGTTTAAAGAAGGTTATAGGTGACAAGCTCCCAGTTCAAACAATATTGCTAGAACTTGACAAGGAAGGAAAAATTATATTGGAACGAGAAGTAGTAATAGAAACAAGAACTCGACAACTACGAAATTGATCCATTTCGGAGTATCTCATCAAGTGGAAGAACTTATCTACTGAAGATTCCACATGGGAGGATGAGAATTTTATATAGAATCATCTAGAAGTACTCAAGCGTTGAGGACAACACTTTTTTGGAGGAGAGGGGCATGTTAGGTCCCTATAATACTAGTGATGCCCCCATTAATATTGTATTTGTATCCCTTATTAATATTATTGTGCCCCTATTGTGCCCATATTGTTATTACTGTGCCCCATAGAATCCCTCTATTGTTATTTTTGTGTCTTTATATTATTATTGTTAGGTCGGCTTGGTTATATTGTGACCCCTTAGACTCCTATATATAGAGAGGAGGTTTTTTCATTTGAATCATTCAAGAATTGTTCATTTTTGTAGTGTAAAGGAGGTTGCATCCTCGAAGAGGCTTATTTCTAAGGCGTTCAACTATCTTTTCTATCTTTTTGTGAGCTGGTTTCATAATAGGACAACTTCTTAGACAACCTTTAAACAAATAGGGGGTTTGATTCGAGCTTGGTTATTAGAGAGACATCTTCTAGATAAAGGAGTCATTATCCACGTTATTACGGGGGGTATTTGTTTTTAAATGTCTTCCTTTCTTTGAGGAGGTTGAGGAGACCCCATGAGGGCCAACATTTTGTTGGGAATCAGCAAGCTAGGTTTTCTTACATTGAGCTAAGGAAGCTTGCTTGTGGGTTCTTTTCTTCTTACCATGTTTCTATCATTGATCGTTGTCTTTAGAGGTGGATTTATCTAATGGTAGTTTGGGAAGGTTTTTTGGAATGAATTTGTCTTCATGTAACCTTTTTCCCTTGAATGAAAGTTATTTATAATGAACTAGTAATAAGTAAGACTATGAATCTAGAGTTAACTAGATTTCCTTAAGAAAAACATTTTCATGGTTCACTCCCACAAAAAATTGAGCACAATATTGTAGACTGTCCTTGGTGAGTACAAAGTTTATATATTTACAAACATATGACTTTCGTCATTCGAACAACGCAAATAGATGTCTGACAGTGTAACCCAAGCATGAACATTTATATACATGTCATGCTCAGTATTGATGTTTGAAAACCAAGAGTTGAGACGAATTGGGCATGAACCCATGAGATATGAACCATTAAGGAAGATGAGATATCTATATTCACTTTCCTTGAATTGTAATGAAAATAATATATGATTTTACAAAGTAGAGGAGATATGTTCCATGATTAAGGGCTTCAATGTCTTATCAAACCATATAAATACTTCCTTTGGGAAAAACAAAATCGTGGTATAGTTATCAATAAACCCATATTCAATGAGCCATAGAGCTCGGGTATGGGAATATGAGGGATCGACAAGGATATTAGAGATACAAACTTATAAACTTGAAGTAGCCTATGACAGACCCATTCAAGTTAGTGGGAATATTCCATAGACAATATTGACCTACTCATTTCCATCGATCTAAGTGTAGAAATTCCCACTGTGGCTCAATAGATTATGCAATATACTAAAGCAAAATACAAGATGTACTTCTACAACAAACTTTGTGGAAGCTTAATTGAATATGAGCAAGATCGATTAGAACACATATAACTGAGCATGCCAAATCAATCACACATGAAGAAGGAATAATAAATCGGGGAAAGCCTCACCCTAAAACCCCAATTTTTGTATTATCATACAAGTGGAAATATGTTCAAGTTACAAAAAGAATTAGCTCACAAGCTATCCTGCTCTTTCTGAAATCAAACAATACAGCTCATAGACTAAATAGACACTGGATATGCCTTCCCCTCAGCCCTCAAAGCCTCCTATTTTCTTGCGCAGTTTTTCTTGGGGTCCAATGATGCCACCTATGTGATTGGCCTCATCACACGCTCACTAAACTTAAGAAGTAACTGTGCAATCTCCAAGGAATGAATTCCTTATGCATGCAAGAGATATTCACAATGGAATATCCCTACAATTGATAGTACATTGTCCCTCTATCTGATCTCAACTTGGTCTCTATCTGAACTGACATGCATGAGTTATTTATGAGAGAATATTCAGTTATCTGAAGTGCAACAGTTACATGCATGCATGCATTAACTAATTGCACTCACAATTAATTCAACAATTTTTTTGAACTAATCTAATTGGACTTGACTCAGTTAACTGAGCCAACTAACTACAACTCAATATTACAACTCATCCTTATCTCTTTAACTGATGGATAAATTCTTAAATAAGTGGAGAAATTGTTGCATGTCCGCACATAGAATTCATGCTTGATTTTCTACAAGTAATTAACCCAAGATGAATTAATTAATTATTTTACAAATAGCTTCTAAAATCAAATTCAAATTTTTTACTTCTCTATTTTTGTTTAGGGACTAACTAAAATAAGAAGGTATCCGAAAATTCTATTTATAGCAGTGTTAAATTTAGCACTTCTATATTTAGAATTTCTTGTTTATATTTTCAACACTCCCTCTCAACAAGAAAGGGATTATCAGTAACCCCAATCATGTCTCTGTGGAACTCAAACTTGCATTTTGACAATGACTTAGTCAAAATATCTGCATCCTGTTTCTCGGTCAAAACATACAACAACAACATGATCCTCTTGACAACACAATCTCGAAGATGGTGATACCGGATATCAATGTGATTGGACCTGTCATGAAAAACTGGATTCTTAGAGAGTTTGATACAACTCTGATTATTGCAGTAGATCACAGTTGGATCCATCCTCTGACCAAACAATCCCACTAGAATCTTCTGCATCCAAATGGCCTCACATGCAGCCTGACTAGCAGCCATGTATTCAGCCTCTGCTGAGCTAAGTGCAACTGATATCTATTTCCTGCTATACCAGGAAACTATAGCTAAACCAAGGTTGAAGATTTCTCCTGAAGTGCTCTTCCGGTCTGATGGACTCCCTACCCAATCTGCATCTGTGAAGCCCTGAAGCTTCACTCCCTTTGTCCATATATACCACAATCTGAATTGAGATGTGCCTTTGAGGTATCTCACCACATGCTTCATTGCCTTCCAAAACAACTTGGTAGGTTGAACCATAGCTTGACTCAGCTAGTACACCGCAAAGCATAAGTCGGGTCGTGTGTTCACCAGATACATAATTGAACCCACCAACTGCTGATAACCAATAGTAGCTACTACCTCACCTGAAGTAGCATCCTCCTTTCTCCAATTCCTAGCTAGAGGAGTCTACATGGGATTGTACTTCTCCATGTGAAAGTGCCTGAGTATCTCATTGACATGCTTGCCTTGAGACACAAATACTTCACCATTTTTTTGCCACACCTCCATGCCTAGAGAGTAGGGCACAAGACCCATGTCTTTCATTTCGAGCTCTCTTGTAAGGTCCTCCTTGTAAGACTAGATCAGCTGATCATCACCTGTCAAAATTAGATCATCGACATAAAGAACAATGATCAATGGCTTACCTTCTACCATGATGTGGTAAAGATTTGAATCTGCTTCACTCTTGGTGAATCCCAACCCGATCAAATAGTTGTCAATCCTGGTGTACCAAGAACTAGGTGCTTGCTTCAGCCCATACAAATCCCTCTTGAGTCGGCACACATGCGACTCGTGATCGAAGGTCTTGAAACCCTATGGTTGCTCAATGTACACCTCCTCCTCAATCTTAACATTGAGGAATGATGTATTCACATCCATTTGATGGATCTTCCAACCCATCTGAGCTGATAGTGCCAACATCGATCTAATAGATGGATACCTTCCTACAGGAGCAAATGTCTCATCGTAGTCAATCCCCTCAACCTGTGAGAAACCACGGGCAACAAACCTTGCCTTATGTTTCTTAACACTACCATCATCTGCCTCCTTTACCTCGTAAAGCTATCTGGAACTCACCACTGACTTGCCCTAAGGTATTGGAACAACATCCCACACACTATTCTAAATGATAAAGTCATACTTCTCTACCATTGCATCAACCCAGACTAGTTGTTGCATTGCCTCCTCAAATCGAGAAGGTTCGGTAGCTACACACTCCCCAACCAGGGCCATGTACCTTATGTCTACACTGAGAAGATGGTTGTCCCACATTCTCCCACACATCCAACATCAACTTGTTAGCTTCCCTTGAGTGTTTTTGTGCATCTCTAGAAGTCTCAGCATGAGTGGATGTCTCCACTCCGAGATCCTCTACATGCGGCTACTCCACATCAATCTGAGGCTCCTCCTCCTTAGGAATTGAAAGTTCCTCCTCTGCATGCAACTTGACCTCCCTCTCAAGTGATAATATTATGGATTTCTTCTCGTCAAAATTTAAGTCCCTGCACACCACTATCCTCTGATTGGTATGGAGGTACACCAGATAGTTGCGGGGTGTATCCGTGTACCCCACAAGTATTCCCAACTTAGTCGTTGGATCTAGCTTCTTCCAGGCATCTTTGGTCACATGACAGTAAACTGATGATCCAGAGATTCGGAAGTGACCCACATATTGTCGCTTTGTGGAAAAGGCCTCCATAGGTGTCTTCATTCCCAATATACAGTGCGAGCTTATGTTCTGCAAGTATACTGGTGTATTGCATGCCTCATCCCACAAATGCAATGGTAGGCTTTGGTCATGCAACATCACTTGAGTTACTCCCACAATCGATCTGTTCTTCCTTTCAGCCACCCCATTCTGCTGTGGTTTGTGGGGTGCCGTCAACTCCTGTTTAATTCCTTCTGCAATGCAGAAGTCCTTAAACTGTTGGGAGACATACTCTCCACCATTGTCGCTATGCAAGGCTTTTATTTTTTTTCCAGATTATTTCTCTGCCAAGGCTTTAAACTCAAAAACCCTCAAGAAGGTTTGATCCTTCTTTTGCATAAAGTAGATCCAACATCTATGAGAAAAATCATCAATAAAAATATCATAGTACCTTTGTTTAGCGGTGGAGGCTTTAGAGAAAGGTCCACAAACATCTGAGTGAACTCACTCCAAGGTTGCTCCAGCTCTACTGTCTCGATCTGGAAGGGAGATTTTGCATACTTACCCAAGGTACAACCTTTGCATGTATTCGTTTGGTCCAGTTTTCCCTTAGGAAGTCTGGTAGAAATCTGCCTCATGATCTTCCGGTATCCATGGTGCAAGTGGCCCAATCTTCTATGCCATAGCTTGGCAACATCTTGGCTCTATACCATCTCTTCTTTGGAACTTAATGAAGCACATTCCTCTACCTATATCTTGTAGAGATTCTTTACTCGAATCCTAATTAGCTTTGTTTATCCGATACCGATATGCCTAACGAATACCTTCCCTTTACTAAAGATTGCATCATAGCCTTTATCTTCTACCATAGCGATAGACACAAGATTCTTCTTCAGACCTAGTACATGCTTTACATCAGTCAGGGTGAGAGGAGCTCCATGCTCCCTCTGAAACACAACCGTACCTTCACTTGAAACATAGTACTTTCCATCATCGCCCATCTCGATCCACATATGGAGATCCTTCTCCTCCAAGGTACTGAAAAGATTCTTGTCACCTGACATGTGGAATGATGCTCCACTATCCAGGTACCATACACATCCCACCATGGATGAAACCATGCATGTGATAAGAGAGAAATCCAACTCAAACTGTGAGACCAGTGCCTCACCATTAGATCCCTTCGAGGAGCCCTTCTTGGATTTCTTCTGTGGACAATTTGCAGCATAATGGCCCACTTCATGACAATGAAAGCATCGTACTTTCGATTTGTAAAACTTCTTCCCACCATGGGGAGAACTGGATTTGGGATGATATGCCTTCCCTTTACCTTTCCTCACCTTACTCGCTAAGGCTGGATTTTCCTCATCATCTTGCTTTGATGAGGATCCATCTCTAGTGCTTCTTCTTATCTTCTCCTGCATCAAATCCGACCAAAGTCGTTCCCAATATGGCAATTTTTCTCTTCCATTTACAGTTTCTTGGTAGCTATGCCAGCTCTTAGGAAGACTGAGGAGAGCTAAAATCACCATTTCGTCATCAGCTGTCATGATCCCTACACTTCCAAGCTCATCCTTGCAGGTGGTGAACTTGTTCAGACACGTAGAGATCATGTCGCCCTTTCCACACTTGATTTTCCAAAGCTTGTCTTTCAACGCCAGCTTCCTCTAATCATTGTTGTTCTAATATAGTTCTTAAATGTTTTCCACATTGAAAATGGTGTCTCATTCCCATGGAGGCTCGAGACAATGTGGTCTCGAACTCCCTCCAGGAGGATTCACCTTGGTCTAGCCACACATTTCCTCCATTCCACCAATTTTGTAGCATCAGTCCGCTTGGGGACTTCTTGTTATCCTCTAATACTGCTTCCATGCGATCCTTCCAGGACATATAATTTGAGCTACCATCAAGGGCATACTCAAGTCTTAAACCATTGAACGTCATTGATGAAAATTAGATGTGATAAGAACTCGATTTCTATATTCAGGAACCTCAAACTTCGGACTTCTCCCTTCTTGTATATTTTTCTTCACTTTGATCACCTTTGCTCTAATACCATGTTGAAATTCCCACTGTAGATCAATAGATTATCCAAAATACTAAAGAAAAATAGAAGATCTACTTCTACAACAAACTTTGCAGAAGCTTAATCGAATATGAGCAAGATCAATTAGAACAAATATAAATGAGAATGCAAAATCAATCACACATGAATAGAAAAGAATAACCCAGGGAAAGCCTCAGCCTAAAACCCCAATCTTTGTTTATCATACAAGTGGAAATATGTTCAAGTTACAAAAGGAATCAGCTCAGAAGCTATCCTACTCTCTCTGCAATCAAACAATACAGCTCACAAACTAAATAGATACTAGATATGTCTTCCCTCAGCCCTCCAAGCCTCCTATTTCGTTGTGCAATTTTTCTTGGGGTCCAATGATGCCACCTGTGTGATTGGCCTCATCACACACTCACTAAATTGAAGAAGTAACTGCGTAATCTCCACGGAATGAATTCCTTCTGCATGCAAGAGATATTCACAATGCTATATTCCAGCAACTGATAGTACACTATCCCTCCATCTGATCTCAACTGGGTCTCTATCTGAACTGACATGCATGAGTTATTTATGAGAGAATATTCAGTTATATGAAGTGCAGCAGTTACATGCATGAATGCATTAACTAACTGAAGTTGCAATTAATTCAACAAACTGTTTGAACTAATCTAACTAGAGTTGACCTGGTTAACTGAGCCAACTAATTACAACTCATCCTTATCTCTTCAACTGATGGATAAATTCCTCAATCAATGGAGAAACTATTGCATGTCTCCATATAGACTTCATGTTTGATTTTCTACAACTAGTTTTTTTTTTCTAAATAAAATTACTCTATTAACATGAAAGGGGTAAAATTACATCTAGACCATAGTAAAAAACAAATGCCCTGTAGGAGCGGCAGAGAAAAGCAGAGACATTGTCCATGACAGAGAGCTTAGCTGAGAACTAGAATTCAAATCCCACGCAGGGGAGCAAGTATTGACCTTCTTACTGTGCTTGCAAAAATTCAAAGAAACATGTAGATTGAACCATATCTTGTAGGTGTGAATCCATTTATCCGTGAACCAAAAAATTCCCGCTATTATGGGCCGAATTACAAGTGACAGAAGCAACAGAGAGAGATCTACACATCTGGATGCTCTTCAACAATTCTGCACCAACCAAACTTGGGAAGTTCCCTAGCATGAGTTGCTTCAGATTCATCCCTGGCGTGACCAGCAGTAGCATCAGAAGGACCAGGAGCCATTGTTTCCATCACCACATCCGAGGCAAAGTGAATTGGGATCTCCAGAACCTGCACAGTGAGAGGATTCGGCGCAGAGATCGAGGCAAGGCCCTGTTGTTTGGCGCTTGACTCACCCACCACCTGGGCTTCTTCATGAAAGATCACTGAGATATGGGTCGTTATCCTTGGTCGATTCTGAGTGCAATTGAATGAGAAGATCACAGAGCCGAAAGAGGGAGACGGCGAGGAGTCTGGAGGGAAGTGGCTGGGAATATGGATGCGCCTTCTCCCACTGTGAGTACGGGGGTAATGGCCGGCAGTAAGATCGTTGGAGAGGGATGGAGAAGTGGAGGTCGTGCTGGATGGCACACGCTGAGGAGCTCCCCTACGGCTCCTCATCTTATGGCGAAGACAGGGCATCACAAAGACCACAACAATTCTATTAAAACAGGACCTCTCACCCTCTGCCACCAAGCTTAGGCTAATTAAAAGAGCATCCGAATGAGGGCAGGAGACCTCCAGAAGACACCAGAGAAGAGACGGGGGCGGCTTCTCAGGATTTCTTGAGCAGAACCAGACCCACAGGACGACAGACCAAGACAGACTATAACCAGACCAACAAAGCACCAGAAACTACAAAACATTCCCATAACTAAACCTGTATTTATCATACTCCACCCTGTCTCGAATGGATCCCATCAAAACTACTGCATTGAAAAGAGCCGAAGCGTTACTCAGACCAAAGCGTACGAAGGCGATAAGGAAATCGACGGACAGGTTGTGCGGATCAAAGCCACTTGAAGTGAAACTAATGCACCCAATGATCCCCAAATGCCAAGAATTAATCTGTGTCGATTGAACAACCATGTGGTACAGGGCAAGCAGGTGTCATTTCACCTCGCCTCACCCCTGTCCCATCCCTTGTCCCAGCTGGCTAGACACCCGCATCCGGGGGATTTTCTACAACTAATTACTCAAGATGAATTAATTAATTATTTTATAAACAATTGGTAAGGTCAAATTCGAATTTTTGACTTCTTTATTTTAGTTCAGGGACTAACTAAAATAGGAAGGTATCCCAAAATGCTTTTTATAGCAGTGCCAAATTTAACACTTCTATATTTAGCATTTCTTGTTGTTATTTTCAACACTAAATTACAACTTTGAAAACCGAAAGAGTATGCTATATGTACACCGAAAAATATGTTTCTTACCATCTATCGAAATAAGTCTAATATTTGAAAGAGCATGCTACAAGTATGCCACTAATGAACTTGAATATTTTGAGGCCTCTAAATTAATAGATTGAAAACAGGTAAAGAATTTTAAAATTGGTCTCTTCCCATAGTTCATATTTATTCCATAATTTAATACGTTGGAACTCGATGATTATGTCATTAGAAGTTGTCTACTATAGTTGCAAAAAATTCAAAATTGTTGGTCGAAATTGACACTGTGTAGCATTCTTGTACCAAACTCATTTTTTTTTATTGGATGACCCATAGGATTTGAACTTGAAACTTCATGGGAGATAACTCCTAATTATTAAGGTTATCATTGATTGAGTTACCTCCCGTCAGCTTAACAAACTCATAATTTAACATGAGCTGAGTGGAAATATTTAACTAAAATATTGTCATATGGTGTGTAAATAATTATTTATTCTTTTATTTGTTAGATAATAATCTCTAATGTTAACTGAGTTCATGAAGCATAGTTAGCTAGATAAATTTAACAATTGTCATTCATGTGCATGTCATGTGTGTGAGCTAATATTAGCATGAGTATTCTTAGTAGTTTTGAGTTTTTATAACCTTGTAATCTTGAGAAATTGAATCAAGAAATTCACTAAGTAACATCTCACATTTGAGACTGTTATTGAATTTTTTCCTTCTCTATCCTTCTATCGGATTGGTCTCCAATCTAGAGTATTCAAAGATCCATAGTATTAAATAATATATAACCGCAACTTGTAGAGCCACTTTGAGTGACCAATAAGCCAGAGTTGGGTGTCGAAATTGTTTCTACTGCCACTCAGTGATAAGCGTAATATTCATTACATTTTCATTGGAGGAGTCACGAGGAGTCATTTCAAAAAGATATACTATATGCGAGACATAGGATTTGAGCATATCAAGTGAGTGCGACCTATGAACTTCACCTTTTGCAGAGCTCTAACTCAATCCATACCTAAGAAACCCATAGATAAACTTCCCATATGTTGGCAGGTTGCACCAATCACTGCATTGAGTGGAAGATTAGCCATCAGAGTGAGTCACCCTCCCACAACAACTTACCCGGGTTCTGAGTAGAGCCATGGCCATTTTTCAAATGATAGTTGTTAATTTTTTTCAACAAAGAGATGGATGAATCCGTAAGTGTATAAACCACCATTGTTCTATTCCCCGGAACTCAATGAGTCATCATTATCGCTACTTAAAGTGAGACGGATCCATTTTAGCTCATACAACTATAGGTTGTTTGGACTGGATTAATTATATGCTACCATGAGCTCTGAAAAGTCAGCCTAGCATTGGTAATTATCAATCTTTCAACAAAATAATATTTAACAATTAATTCTTTTGGCAATTACTTCGGGTAAATGTACATGAATTTGGATATATATTTTGAAATGTGTTAACTTTATGAAATAAAATTGAGATGAGATAAATGTGATAGTTTTATTTTAAAAAAGAAGGAAGAATAATGGAAAACTTAGAAAAAAAAAAAAGTTTAATTTTTCGTACATTGGGCAACAATAAAAGATCAAATAAAAGGGGAGATGTAAGGAAAAGGAAAAAAAGGATTTTATTTTATTTAAGAATTTTTTTTCTTTTTTATAGTTTTCTCGGATTTATAATCCTAAATATGGGTTTTAGTGAAACATTTAGCTTCCTCCTATTTTTGTTTGTAAATATTATGAGTTTTTGTCCATTAAGATCAAAACCAAATAACAAATGGATGAGTGATGGGATATTGTATTGCATGGGTTTGATAAACACTCAGGTCAAGCATCCTATGACGCTATGACACAAGATCAAAGGGATAAAATTATAACTGATAGAAGGGATGATTAAAAAACATTTTCTCTCATTTGACATGGTTTGGATGATATCATTATTCCGAACATTGAAACAACAACCACATATAGAGAAGCTTCAAAAATTCTAGAGACAACATATAGTGATAGACCGAACAACATTTCTCAACATCAAAATGAGACACAATGAAATACAATTTTTAATGAAGTTCATATCATAACAAAAGTAATAGCAGACATTATGGAAGATAAAGTGGGAGAAGATAAATATATATAAGATAACGAGTCTATAGTTCTTACATAGAAATTTGTTGAAGAAATTGCAAACATTTTTGACACTTCAATTAATTCAAGACATTAAGGAACCTTTTGGAGTAGAAGAATTGAAATACGACATTAATGCCATAGTTTTCTTAGGTAATACAATAAAGACAACTGAATAAATTGTAGAAGAAAATAGTGATTTTGTACAAGATACAATGGTTGAACATGGTAAAACGAGTGAAGCTGAGTACACAGATACAGGTGTCAAGGATAAGATTAAAAGCACCTTTGCAACAACACAATATGTGAGGATAACCTATTAGTGACTGCTAAAATTGGTTATTACATGGAGTTAGCTTTTGTTGAAAAATGGCTTCGTGAGTACAACAAAGATGAAAGTGGTTATGGAAAAGATACCATAACTACATCAAAAACTGAAATAGGAAAGGTAAACACAACCATCAAATTTGTTGAATGAATTGCACTAATGAAAGAGATGAAAGAAAATAATGTTGTTTTTGATCTTATAGGGGTTGACGAAAAAGTTAAATGAGCAGTAGTTGTGGTATAGGAAGATGCAAAATAAACTTGACAAAGAATAAAAAGACATATTGAAGGAGTTGTCCGAAATAAAAGTGAAGCTAAATAACCAAAAAATGTAGGTAGAATAAAATGTTTGGAGCAAAAGGAAGAAAAAATGTTATCCAACAAATCGTTGAGAACAACCTGCACCAGCGTGCAGAAGCAAAACAATGTTTTGACTTAATCTCAAGTATTGTAAGCCTAGGTGAGTTTTGGACCAACATAGATTAGTGTTCGAGACTATGGGGGAGTGTTAAAGAATAATATCTTGTTTTAACTAAAGTCAGCAAGTCAGGTAAGCTAGCTAAATTTAGCAACCTTCATTTATGTGTGTGTGAACTAAGATTAAAATTACTATTCTCATTGATTTGATTTCTTATAATAGTGTAATATTAATCAACTAAATGAAGCAATTCACTAAGTAGCAGCACATGTTTCATTGTTTTATTTATTGCTTTTGTTCTCTTTCCATATATCATGATTATTATTGTTCCCTCTATGTATCATGATTTAATAATAATAATTAGTTGGATATATAGATCTATAAATGGATTTATGTGATTTGATGAAGAACTGTGTAATATTATTCTCATTTCGATTAGTCACCTTTCGTGAACTGAACATCGTAGTGTATAAATACATCTTGGGTTTATTGATTCATTTCATTACATCTCAATGATGAATGATGTTGGCCATCAAAATAATATTTTAAAAAAATATATAATACTAGAGATGTTTGGTTAACAAAATTTTTTATCACTTTGAAATTTATATTTTTTTATATATTTTGCAAATTACGCCATTCAAATTCTTTTATTCTAAATTTCAAACAAAATTGGTAAAACAAAAGAAATCATATATTTATTTACTGTAATAAAACTAGAGAAAATTGAAATAGCCTCGTTATTTTCTATGTACTCACTACTATTAAAAAAACACAAAATGATGTTTTACAATTTCATTCTAAAAATCCATACTCAAAGATCATTCGAATCGTTTTTGTTTCTTCATTCTCCATTTAAACAAAAATAATTACCATGGTAAGTATATTTACTCCAATCATATAAATTAAATCTGGTATATAGTCATCAAGATGTAATATATACTTAAAAGTTTAAAAATGATTTTAATTAATTAAATTATAATTATATTTAAAATAACAGAAATTATTATTAACAATAAAAAAATTAATATATAAGTAAAACATATATACATTTTAGCAAAATGTGTAATAATATTATTAACCATAGAGGTTAACGACCACTTTCTTATCTAAATTTTTAATTTGTAGATTTTTTTTTTAACAAAATCATGACTCAATACCATGCCTTATCAATACCATATTTAAAACCATAGCTCATGTTATATGACACTTGTTGATATGAGATTATTTTAACTAGAATTTAATTAAAAGACCTAAAATTAAATAAATACCTTGAAAATAATTCTTACTATACTCCTAAACATATTCTAGAATATTTTATGAATATTAAATATGTACAATCTTCATAATAATTATTGATCATTAACCTCAAGTTTTGGAAACGCTTCCACGATGATGGTTTAATGCGAGATGGTTGAGTACGTAGCACAGATTTAAGATGGAGGACACAACCTGCCCTTGCATGCATGAGCATGCATTCTTATAGTTGGCTTTATGTTTAAATAACTTTTTTGATGGGTGGCGAAATAATTTGCATTTATTGGAAAGTAGTGGAGGTAAGATCCTCACCCTCTTCAAGTGATTCCTCTATGAAATTAGAGCACATGAAAATAAAGGCTCTCTCGATAGTGGTGGGTTTTGATGGCTGGAAAGGAATTCATGCTAATAACTATAAATGACATGTGATTGTTTGGAGATTCTAGAAAGCCTAGGGTCGTTCATGGACATTGGAATATTTCACTAAAGAGATCCTATTGGGGTCATCAAATTTCAAACATAATGTGATTTCTCACATCATATCTCTGCTTATGTTGGTTCCCCTCTTCAAGCCTCTTGTAGGGTCCAGGTGTACGTGTTTTGAGTGAAACTCTCTATGTATGTATATTCTTCTGTAGTATGGGGATTTTATTGGGAATGCATGTTACATCGAGGTTTGTCTGAGGACCTATTCCCTAGTTTAAGTTGGAGTGTTCAAGTCATATATGGAGTGAATTATGAGGGTCTGCCTATGTTGGCTTATTTATTTGGCAAGGTAAGTGTTGGTTGACATAATTTGGCGTTTGGTTGTGCTCTCCTCGATGTTGAGTTCTTTTGATTTTGTTGTTTTTATTTTCCTATTCGATTTTGAATGTGAAGGAGCCTCGGTTGAGGAAGACTCGTTGGCATGTCTTTTATGAAGGTCAAGTGTTTCTTTCATATTATTGTGATGATTTGGTTACCTATTCTCTATTATTGTAGAAGGTGCATCAAGTCCATCATTTTTTTCTTTTGCAGGTAGACGCAATCATTCCAGTGACAATAAGTCTCATCCTAAAGACTCTATAACATGGCAAAGAGAAATAATGAGGTGCATAAGGGGAGGAGGTGGCAAGCCTAATCTAGTAAAATGATGTGTAAGAATATTTTTCCATGACATAATGGACACATAATCGAACACAGTTATACCTCATACTGGTAAGGAAATTTGCAAGCTCCAGTCCAAAGGAGGGGAGAAAAGAAAATCTCTTTTAGATTTTGAGTTTTTCAAGGACATGTCAACTTGGGTGTTATACCTTAGGCACAAAATGGGAAGGAGGAAGAAATATTTAAACTCAATGGCTCTTCATTCGTAAATGAATACCTTGTTCAAAATATTATGGAGGGATAACAAAGTGGAAAATATAATATTTTTTCTTCACCGGAGGATCGAAGAGGATGATTGAGAAAAAGATGTTTTTTCTAGATAGGATTGACTCGTGTCTAGCACATGTGGATAACCATATGCCTTGTGATTTGGATAGTGGGGACTTGAGGAATCCTTTTAGGTCCAGTGTGAGGGTTCCAACAAATATCTCGTCTTCAGAAAATGGTGAGAGAGCATGGATGGTTGATGGTGCACTATGGTGATTTCATGGTGCTTATAATTCTTCTGTATTCACTGTACTTGTCATCCTTTTGGTATACAAACTATGAGGGCATATGCTAGTTTGAGATTTTCATTCTACGTATAATGGCTCTAGTCACTTTTGCTGGGCTCTATCTTATTTCATTTACAACTTTTATTATCTGGTAATAGCTAGATGTGACACCTATGTGTATTGTGGATGTCTATGGTGGCTTTGGGCCTCCTTCGCTAGGTTATTGTAGTTTATTTTGGCCATTGTTGGTGTTGTGGTAGGGACAGATGTGGATCTTCAACCACTAAATGTCTATCATCACACCATCGATGGTGTTTTTGTGAGATCTCATATGAATTTCTCATGGGTCTTTGATTGCTTCTTGGTTTTATTTGGTGCCAATCCATGGGAAATATTGCTTGTATTTATGTCTAGAATAGCTTGGAAAAGAAACATGGCATATCTCACCATGATCTTTATGTAATATGATCATAAAAGTGTTTTATGTCTCTTGGTGTCAATGGATGTATGATGATATGTTTTTTACTCTCTTTGATCAAAATTCATATGCACGTAAAATTATTTTTTGAGTAATTCAAAGTAAAAATTCAAAAAAAAATGAAATCCCTATTATAAAACAACAACCACGTGGTGGCAATGTCACTTCCCTTGTTTTTTTGACATTGACCATACATGAATTTGGTCTCTAAAATAGTTTAATTCATAATTTTAAAATAATAATTAATAATTTTAATCTTTTCCCTTCATAATTATAATTATTGTTCTAACTATCAATTTTAAATGAAAATAATAATAACACAACATTGTGTTTCTACAATGTACCACTATGACTAAGAAATATAGATATGTGGTGGAAATACTTGAAGTGTAAGACACAAAATTTGCATATTCTTTTTAAAAAATATTTCCAAACATGCAATGGTAATGAGCTCATTTAAAAAATTCAAGTGTAACTAAGGTTTGCTATAAATCTTATAATATTGAAATAGAAGTGAAATAGACCTATAACAAACATGAAACTCAATGATTAATACCATTAATGATAAAAATTGTGCACAAAGGTCGATATGCAAGGATACAAATTGATTCAAAATTTTTCACATACAATAAGATTAAACAAACTAGTAGATAAGAGAAATAATATTATCCAAGGAAATGTTTGTGAATATGACTACTTTTAAGGATTAAACTTTTTTGACATATCACACCCTTTCTATCAAGCACATGTATTCTCCATTCTGAAAACAAAAAAATACCTTTATTGATTATACTGCTTTTAACATTCACCCTGTTACAAATCTCAATAGAGTAGAAAAATCATAACACCTTCACTTTCTTCTTGTTATCTTTCCAAAAACCCCAGATTTTGATAGTTTTTTTGAGATACCCATTTGGCTCACCATCACTCTAAATATAAGAAGACAAATATTATGAATAGTCTAACTTCCCATAAATCAAAAAATCATAAGATTGCATTGCTTTCCACGTAACAATTGTTCTATGTTTCAACCCCCCAAAAAAATCGTATGTGTACATTCTGAAATATCTACATTGGAAAATGATTGTCTTCAGAAAGCAAAAGTTCTACAAACAATTGTAGGTCCCTGGATTCCATCAAGACCTTTTGTGTTTATCTGCACAAAGAGGATTTTCTTAACAGTTGGGACACTGCACTTTTCACATTTCAATGGCACCATATAACATTGCAAACAAGATTTTGGAACCTAAATCATTAACATAAAATACTTACATCACAACACACAATATTATGTTGAGGAACAAAATGTTTCATTTGGCATATTTGTCATGCATATCAATACAATCAAAGCTATGTGGGAACTGCACATAGCATAACTTCTTTTCCAATGTGTGGCCCATCTTAAAATGCATTTTTTCATGAATTTCTTTACTATTGCCTACATAATGATTGCAATCCACATTTAGTACATATGGAGCATTTGTGAAAACTTACAACACTCGCACCTAGACTAACAATTAAGCCAGAAATGAAATCAGTTATTGTCTATGTTTAATATTCACTCACATAATTAGAAAGAGAAAATTACAAATAAAAAAAATCGAAATTATAACAAGGAATTAATTTCACTAGCCTTTCTTATGTTGATTGAATCCAAACCTCTTCTCACGTGAAACATAAACCAGGAGAGGCAATTTATTTGCATTAGTGTCGTACCCATGACTATGACACAAAAATGTTTGCAACATGGGAAAGACTTAAATAACAGCATAAAAGGTTTATGTGAAAATAGCAAGCATGTGTCCAAAGAAAAGCCAATTATATGTGAAACAAAACCGACAATTTCAACTAGCTTATACGCTAGGTCCTCCCTAAGTTTAAAGGATATTTATTAAAATATTTATGTAGAAATGGCCTCAATTAAACTTTGTTGTGAGAAAGAGGCAAGTACAAACTTGAATCATTCCTGGATGGTCTCGAACATGCTTTCGACACCGAGGAGTTCCAATATGCATTTTCCAGCCTTAATTTCAAAGATTTTGTGATATAACTACCAAATAAATAATGCAAACCTTTAGTTATTCATACTCTCTCTATAAACCAAAGAGAAAAAGTGGTTTTAGATATTTTCCAAAGCAACAACTTCCATTGAGTCCAAACATGTTAAGAGCTACAAACCTTCATTGTAGCCCATTTTTTTCATAAAGGAAGGTTGCCGTTTTTCTTTTAGATAGTGTGTCTTCCAAACAAAGTACCACTTTGGTCCATGGGGCTTAACGTTAAACTTGTTGTAGAAAGGACTCCACTTCTTTGCAAACTATGAAGTTTCAGAGTGGGCTCCAAATGTTAGAATGGAAGTAGCGTCATGTGAAAGATAGCTGGAAACTTTTTCCACAAGATAATCCTTCGCAAGGATAGATAACACCGTGTTTATGGTGATTAAAGGAGGTTCCCTCATTGAATCAACATTATTGTGTCCCCTCTTTTCAAACATTCTCACAAAATTGTTCATTCAATATAACTCTATTTATTGAAGCACACTCCTAATGCTCCAAGTGTGTTGAAAACAATGATATATGATAAAGTGAGCCTATGGGGCTTCTTTGATGGTTCTTGTATAGGAAAATACGGTATAGCTCATGTGGGGTTTCACTCCACTTGGATAAGTCTCATGTGTTAAGTTTTGGATATAATTGTAGTTGAGGAACTAGTAACTTTGGTGAGATAAGTTCTTTGTATTTTCTATTTAAATTTGCAATCAATAATCATATTAACACATTGCAAGGGAAAGGAGATTTATGAATTTCCATCAATTGGATGATTGATCTCATCGATGTTATCAATTCCCTCTTCAATTTGGAAAAGTTGTTGATGTTTCTAAAAAAGTATTTCCTGATCATAAAATTCCAACATCTCTCTAGGGAGCATAACTTAGAAGCAAATCAATTCTCTAAATCTGGTTTGAATTTAGATGAAAATTTTTCCAACACATGTAAGCTTAGTAAGCTTGCTCTTTACTGGTTGTTCCTTTAGGTAAATGAAATGGGTAGAGATTGTTCATCCCAATCTCATCTCACTCGTACCATTAATTAGAAACCTTGTCCCACCTTATCCCAATCATACCATTAATTAGAAACCTTGTCCCACCTTTAGCCCACTGCCATTAAGCACCTACCTAGAGGCTCGAGAGCCATATCATAAAAAACATAGGAACACACTTTTTAGAGACAATCCACTACATTTCATTCCAAAAATCTATTCTTGAACATTCCAAAAACCACTAAAACGATCAGTTGCAGAAAACACCTCGATTGGTGTAAATTAAAATATGAAATTTAGAAAGTGACATACTCGTAAAAGAATGAAAAAAGAGGTCTCATCCACATTAAGCTACCTGACACAGTGCACAAAATTACAATGCACCTGGCTATGTAGCATCATGAATCTAAAGAGGTTTTGAAAGCATCACTACTTCCCTATCTCTACACCATGTAAACCTAATTTAGTTGATGAATTTCCCTCAAGTATGAATGCACCTTGCACATTAGAGGTGAGAAGGATAAACTCCCCTTAGATCTGAGCCAACCAAGCCTTTATAACCTATTTTTTAGCTATGGCTATTCTAGGGAAATAAAATTGTGACTCTAAGACCCGAGGGTTCCAAAACCAACTACCACTACAGCAACCCATTGGAAAGAGTGGCCGAGCCCAAATGAATGAAAAAACCAATTCAAGAAAGGGACGTTAGGGAAAATGAAAAAAATAAAAATTAGAAAGGGGCATACTTTGGCAAAAAATAAAAAAGAGGTCATACCCACATCACGCTACCTTTCATAATGCACAAAATGGTCATGAGACTACCTGGCTATACATCCGCACAAATCTCAAATTTTTTTCCAATAGGTCACTCCTTCCTTATGTCTACACCATGCAAAACTTATCTCAGTCGAAGAAGTGCTCTCAAGTCTATGCTGGCCATGCACATGAGAGATCACAAGGACCAATTGCTCTTAGATCTTTGTCCACCATGTCTTTATAAACTTTATTTTTTTGGCTGTGACTTTTCTAGTGAAGGAAAAAGCTTTCGTGACAAAATCCTATCTATTTCTATGGGTCCTAGATTCACGCAACAAAGGAGAACCATATGTTCTCCAAAAAATATTGTTGCTTTGCATCAAGGAAAGCCTATACATTGGCAATGGTATGTAAGTTACAAAAACCAATCCCAATATAAACATGTGATACTACTTCTTTGTAAACTTAACCTACATGATGTAAAATTTTGATATCTTCTTGTAAGTCAATTGAAATACTTACATAAACCAAGTACGCGAATTTTGCCTTACGAAAATATATAACAATATAATTTTTCATCACTAAACATGCAGCCACAACCCAAGTGTGAATGTCGTGTGGGAGTGAATGTAGTCTTAGAATGAAATGCAGGAACATTGCAAATTCACCGTGCAACTAAATAAATTGGGTTTAGTAAAAAAGTATATGCTTTTCCTTATTGCATTCGCGTTATGTGATCCACCAATGTCATCCACCATTGTAGTTTTAGATAGAAATGCATGAATGCCACAAAATTCAAACTTCCGTTATAAAGTAATGCTTCCATGTGGTGTTTAGTTGTCATTGTGAGTTTGTAGGTGTGAGTCTAGAAGGTGTTGATTCCAATGTATGAGTTGGAGTGATTAGATATGTGTTGAAGTAAGTGTATCATGTCCATATATTGTAACTATTGTGAACAATAATAAAATAGTGTGGTATAGGATTCCTTACTTGAAAGGAAAATGAGAGATCCTTGAATTTTATTGCTTTGTAAAATAGATAGATATAGGGAGGGTGTTGGAAGTAATGTATCCATGTCATGAGTAGTTTTCATTGTGAGTCCCTAGGTGTTAGTCTAGAGGATGTTGATTCTTATGTAATGAGTTGGAGTCATGATCTAAAGGTGTCGAATATGAGTTGAATGCACAAAAATGGTACGTGGGTTTTCTCATTTTACTAAGCCAACCAAAAATTGGGGACATTTCATGAACATTTACCATATATTACTTTTTACTCTCTAATACCAAATAAGTGTTTTATTATTCTATTGAATGCATTATACATTAAATCATTATACCATATACTCACAACACATCAGTTTTGTTAGTCTATTCAATGTTCTGTGAATGAACCATATAATTGACAACATAGGCAATGAACATCAACAAGGCTGACAACTCTATCTCATTAACTAGTTTTTTTGAGAAACTAAACATGAAGTTGCACCATCACTTATTGCCACATGACTCTGGTGATGCCCACCCTGGTCTCTGTAGTCGAGGTCATAGCGGCGCACAAACGCTAGCAACTGAAATGCTAAAAATAACATTTTGTACAATGAAATAATCCTATACAATGTCAAAAATATTCGATATGAATGACATCATAAACCTATTAAGCTCCCTTTATATTTCCCCAACTGCCGCCAATAATTTGGAAACAAACTACCAGTCATTTCCTTCAATTTTGGAAACCAACTGTAGTCATTTCCTAAAATAACAGAAATCAACTGCAGTTAATTAATTTCTTGTTGGGAGCTTATCGAGTGGTCCATTACTCCCTCTGCAGTTCTCTACCATGATCTGTGGAACACTTGACACATAGCCAATTGAAAATTGATGGAATCTTGGCTATATATACTTATGTTTGGTCCCCAAGCTCAATAACTCAATCCCCTTCAGCTTTAGACCATCGAGCTAGAGTGATCAGAGCTTGGAAGTGCCACACAGTTGAGAGTTTTTGGGTGAAATTTTTTTAATTGTGAAGGCGGCTAAGATCAATGGGTAGTTTCTAGAATTGATTGATGTATCATGTTTTTATTAATCTCGTTGGTGCTTGAGAAAATCATGGTATACAATTTTGGAGTATATAATATCCAAACCACTCAATGATGAAGGCCTCGTATTTTAGTTGGTAAAGTTTTTAGGAGGGCACGAGATTGAACTTCATAAAGGGTGAATAGCCTCGACATATTAAAATTCATTCTCGCACGACATTTTGGTACATTTCTCCCGCCTCCACTCCATCGCTACCATTGTCTATTTGTATGAGCCATAAAGCCATACATACTAGTGGTTGTGCAGTGAAAGGTTCGAGTTCGAAACTCGAGAAGACGCATTTCCTGTAGTTGTGTGTGTGGTTTTGAGGTTGAAGGTGTACCCAGTGCCAAAACGGGAGGGAGAAACAGTGACAGATTGTGAGCAAGTATCAATGGCTGGAGGTATGTTTTCTTGGGCATTCAAGTTTTTGATTCTTTTTAAGTGTTTATTCTACATTATAGAATCATTATTAAGCTATCATTTGGTATTGGAGCATTTTTTTTTTAATCTCTGCCTTAGTGTTTGTAGACATGCTCTCTCTCGGTCAATGCCATATTTTTGAGAATTTTCTAACTTAAGGCATTTATTTGGAAATACGTCTATTTTTTTATTTTTATTTTTTGCTCAATTTTTACGCTTATAATATTTATTTGGTTTATTTATATGCAATTTGGATAATTGTTGTGCAAATTTATACTGTGCTCATTTTTAATTTGCATGAATTGCTTATTTCTTCTCTAATTAATACATGCTATTTTGGATGATTATACGAGACCCACCGTTGAATTTTATGCATGGACATTTTAGTTTTATTTATACAATTTACTAGTTTTTATGCATAAAATAAATAATGTCTAAAGTAATTCATATAATTCTTAATTCATTAAAGAATAGCCACAACATCTCTATTTAAATAATATTATATATTATGATTGATTATGATAACATAAAGAATATTTAGACATTAATTGTAATTAATGATACTAAATTTAATAAATTTAATCCCAGAGGAATTTTTATTATATTTATATAATTAACTACGATAAAATATCAAATTATTCATAATTTACCCATAGAAATTATGAATTAATAGTTTTATCATAAAGTTCAAATCTAAGATAGAATTTATATTGAATTATAATCATAGTATACCCTATAGAATTATGATTAAATGAATAATTTGATAAATTCTATCATAAAGAATAATTGAATCTGCTTGAATTGGAAATTTAGCCCATGGGCAATTTTATGTCATTAGATTCAATTTTAAGCATGGTTTACATTGGTAAAGCATGAAATTTTGTTTAAGCCTCAAATTTAACATAAGCATGTGATCTTTAATTTTATGCAGTTGTACAACCTGCGAATTTCTCTAAATTCGTTGTGATATTCCTGAACTTAAGGGAGATAACTATATGTTTTAGAAGGATAGCGTTATCCTTCATTTGGGATGGATGGAAATAGACTATTATATTAGGAAAGATGAACCACCAGCACTCACTAATACTATCATTGCAGTAGACATTACGCTTTATGAACGATGGGAACGATCTAATCGCATAAGCATGATGTTCATTAAGACTAAAATTTCTACTGGTATTCGTGGTTCTGTTGATCAGCATGAAAAGGTTCGAGACTTGCTGAAGGCCATTGATAATCAATTCGTAACTTCAGACAAGGCACTAGCAGGCACCCTAATCATGAAGTTCTCATCCCTAAGGCTCACCAGTGTGAAAGGTGTGCACAATCACATCATGCAAACGGGGGACATTGTGGCTCAATTGAAGAAACTCGAGGTTGAAATATCAAAGTCCTTCCTGGTGCACTACATCCTGAACACCCTTCCACACCAATATGGACACTTCAAAATCTTATACAACACACATAAGGATAAATGGTAAATTAATGAACCCATGACCATGTGTGTTTAAGAGGAAAAGAGACTGGTGATGGAACTGGGAGAAGTGCAATGTTGGCAATGTGAGGAAAGGGCAAATTTCAAGCCAATCAGAAAGGGAAAGGTGAAGTACCTCCCCAAGCCAATATCAAAAAGGATTCCATGTGTTTCTTCTGTAAAAAGAAGGGACACATAATAAAGAATGCACAAAATTTCAGAAATGGCTTGCAGACAAAGATAATCAAATCTTGTTTGTTTGTTATGAATCTAATATGGTTAATGTCAATATTAACACTTGGTGGATTTCTTTTGGATCAACAATTCACATTTCGAATTCCTTGCAGGGTTTGCAAAACCTAAGGAAGCTAGTGGGATGTGAACAAAACATCTTATAAGGAAACAAGATGGGCTCGCATGTGGAACCTATAGGAACATGATATTTAACTTTAAGTAGTGGCTTTGTTTTAGAATTAGAAAAGACCTTTTATGTTCCATGTTTTTCTAGAAACTTGATTTCAGTTTCAAGACTTGTAACTTTTGGATATTCCTTTAACTTTTTAGAAACATCCTTCAATTTATTTTATAAATCTAATTGTGTTGGGAATGGTATTTTGTTTAATGGACTTTACCGCGTTAATTTACAAAACAATGTCACTTATGATTCAATCCATGTTCACACTGGCACTAAAAATTATGTTATTAATGAAGATTCCTCTAAATTATGGCACCAGAGATTAGGTCATATCTCCATAGAAGGAATTAAAAGATTAGTAAATGAAGGGGTACTTGATACTCTAGATTTTACTGATTTTGAGACTTGTGTGGACTGCAATAAAGGAATGTAGACCAACAAGTCAAAGAAATGTGCCAATAGGAGTTCAGAAATATTAGAGATCATACATACTGATATATGTAGTCCAGGCATGGACTCACATGGTCAGAGATACTTCATATCTTTTATAGATGATTACTCATGATATATGTATCTTTACATGCTTCGTAAAAGGAATGAAGCATTAGATGCCTTTAAGATATTTAAGGCTAAAGTAGAGAAATAATGTTGCAAGCAAATTAAGATCATGAGATCAGATAGAGGTTGAGAATATTGTGGTAGATACACAAAAGATGGAAAAGCACTTGGGCCATTTGCAAAATTTCTTCAACACCATGGGATTGTTGCCCAATACACCGTGCTTTATTCACTCGACCAGAATGGTGTGGCAGAAGGAAGAAACCAAACATTATTGGACATGGTGCAGAGTATGCTTAGCATCTCCAATCTTCCTAAGTCCTTATGGACTGAAGCACTTAAGACGCTAACGTATATATTAAACCGATTTCCAACCAAGGTTGTACCTAAAATTCCGTTTGAATTATGAAAATGTTGGAAATCAAGTTTGCGACATATGCACATTTGGGGATGCACGTCTAAAGTGAGAATATATAATCCACAGGTGAATAAGCTGGATCCAAGGACCATTAGTGGGTATTTCATTGGATATGCTGAAAAGTCTAAAGGTTACAAATTTTAGTGTCCATCTCATAGCACTAGGATTGTGGAATCAAGAAATCAAAAGTTTCTTGAAAATGACTTGATCAGTAGGAGCGATCAAACCAGGAACATAGTTTCTGAGAATGATCATTCAGAATCTCAACCTTCCACCTCAAGTGATAGATTGGTTATTTTTCACAGCACTGTTGTGGGGGAAAGTATCCAACTCGGAATGACCCTAACCCACTCTAAGGGTGACAGTTCCTTAGCAACAGCTGAAAGCAAAGCTATCTAAAGTTTCTTCTTTATGACATGCAAGAGATAAAAGGAAGAGATCCACTTACCGATGTCTTGCGCAAATGGTCGATCCAATCTCCTTTGATTGCCGCTTGCTCCCAGCTCCAAGTCTTTTCACGGGCCCAGCTACACGAGATCCTGCAAATAAGACAAGAAAAGGAAACTACAAGAGGCATGCATTCATAATCGATTCAAGGATTAGCATAAATCAAAGACGCAAGTAAGACAACACACCATTGAAACACATGCGAATAGAAGAACCTCAAATGCTTTATTAATATATGGAAGTAAGGTTCAGGCAGTGATACAACCATGAGAGGTCCAATCCAGCATCACCTTCCCGACGGAGAGAAATCTCTTCTTCACCTCCCTCAAGCAATCACCCAATACTCTCAACTGTAAACCAACAGCAATTCTTTGCACAAAATTCCGGCCTCAGATCCCATGGGATGAGATCCTTATATAGAGTTTTGGAGTGAAGATAAGTCAGCTTGATGTGTGACTTGTTGTCCTCTTCAACTCCAGTTGTTCTTCAGTTCTTCACTCGGAGTTTCTGTCTTCCACTTGGAGTTTTAGAAGCTCTTAACTCATCATTAGGCGAATCTTATCATCAAGTGTCTTTTTAGAAGCTTCCTGGGCACTGGCACTTTGAGAAAAAGATTCCTCCACATGTCCAAGTATGCCCAACGCAGGTAGCCTTTGTTCTACTTGCTATGCAATGCAGGTAGCCTTTGTTGTACCTGCTATGCAGCGCAGATGCCTAGTGGAGCAGCTGCAATGATCCAAAACTGACCTGTTTTTGAGTGTTTTTCAGTGGAGAACTGATTTGCAGTGCTGTGGTTTGCTGACCTTGTTCCTCTAAGGGTAAGAACAACTTGTTTAGGGACTTTGGATCCCTTAGATTATTGACATTTCATGCTCTATGCTGTAAGGCACAAAAATGTCTATAACAGTTGCCCCCTAAAGTATGAGGTCGTTTATCGGGTGAAATGCTTTATTAGGAGGATCCGAAGTTCATTCAATCGCCGGGAGGTGACCTGTAACAAAATACAATACAATACATTATCTTTTCATACTTTCTTTTCATGATCTAGCTGATGCGGGCATTTCCCATGATCAGCTTTATAAATACATTTGTCGTACATAAACAGACGATCGTCTGATAAGAGACAGATAATTCTCTGCTTTTAATTATCATCCTTTTAGTAGGATGCTCATCTGCTGCACATGTCTATGTTTTTATCTCCTGAATATATATCGCAGCCCGGATGGATGAGACTAGATCCGGGGTCTTCAAACTTGTTCGATCTTCACTCTAGTACAAGTCGATCCATGTGAGAATTTCTCGAAGTCGAACATGGAAAGACATCGCTTGATTACCAATCAATAATGTAAACTGTTAACAAGCGCGAGAGGAATCACCGATAATGATGATGACCCTCAAGGTACTGCAGCACAATTCACGTGGCGTGAATATAGGATCTGATGTCGAACACCACGCAAAGTCCCTGGTCGAAGGTCATTAATGTATACCTATCGCCGGAAGTGAGAAACTTGCCATTGAGGTATGCAAGCTTCAAAGTACTGAGGGGGTGTTCCTAGATCAAATTCTTGGATAATGAGTTGATGTCGACAAGAAGTGATCCGTCAAAGGAGGGCCTTAATGAATCCCACATCAGTGACACGGAACGGAGCTAGTGATGATGGTGAAAACGATCTGCGGAATATGATTCAGGGTGGCGGTCATGGAAGGATGAAAGATGATGTATGGTAGTGGATGGGACCCGGTTGACACTTTCTGAATGACATCTCTTGAACATATAACGACACTGATGTGATGGATCGGTAGCATTACCCCATGTATGGATGGTATGGCGAGACCATGGTGAAGGGACCGGTGAATGATAATAACCCAACCCGATATTTACGGAGGCAAAAGTGTCATGTTCAAGAGCGACTTGCTACCATTAAGCTTTGAGGTTCTTCCCAATTTTTTCCCCAGTCATTTCTGACCAGTACCTCTTTATTTTTGTCAAGCTTGAGGAGGACAACATATGCTTGATCTATAACCTGCCCTTCGGGCAAGCCCATCGCTATGTTTTAACGAGCCTAGAGATAGGGAAACTCGTTCTTGTCTAAAGACAAGTTTGTCGCTATCTAATATTTTTAACGAGCCCAGCGACAACGACAACTCGGTCCTTTTCATTTTTAGAGAGTCTGAAAAGGGTACATAAAGTGGACTCCAGGGGTCCTTTTTCGTCATCTAATCCCTTAAGTCCGAAAAAGTATAAAACAATACAGAAGGGATGAATGTTCGATATCTTTATCGAGCCGAACTAGACAAGCGCTCGATATTTTTGTGCACTAATCCCTCAGGTCCAAAAAGATTAAAATCTAGAGGAGGGATAGCTCTTCCGGTCCTTTTAACGAGCTGGAAGGCCAAAACTCAGTAAACTTTTCATATTTTACGAGTCAGTGAAAAGAGCTCAAAGAAGACTCGTATTTTGAGGAACGAGTGATAAACAGGGGTAGCAGCAGATTCCAGGTATAGGTTGGAATTTTCCAATCACGACAGTATTACAAGGATGGCTAGGTGAAATCACTCTTCGCAGCTGTTCCTCAAAATAGGTAAACAATCAAGTGGATGTGAATGATCGGCCAAATGAAAAGTGGAGGTGACGGTACACAAACACGACCAAGGCTTTTATGGCTGATGAATTTACGGTCTCAAATGGTTATTTACCGGTTCATTTTTCTTAATGAGCTTGAACTCTGGGGGAAGCTTGCTCACATGTGCGTTTATTTTTTAACGAGCATGAACACTTGCGAAAACTGCTCGGTTGATAAGATCAAATTCATATTTTACCATGACTAGCTTCTTCTTTTTCAGAGATAGTACTGTATCATCAATTACTGCAACAAAATTTGTTAGAAACGGATAACATGAAGTAAAAATACTAATATTTCACTTCGAACTACGTAAAAAGCAATTAAAAGATGTTTTTACCTCTCATTTTACCATTTCATGTGCATTTGGTTTGTTGGAGCTTTGGAAGTGCCTCTTCCTCTTGATTTTTCACCAACTGATTTCGGGAGATTCTGTGGACGATTTTCAGTGCCGTTTCCACCAGGTAGGAGCTAAACCCTAGCTCTATATTTTCATGGTTTAATTTCTCAGTTTTATGCTTGTTTTCCTGCCCCCGTGAGCCCCTGGGGTTTCTCTAGGGTGCTCTGCCATCAGCGCAGGTTCCCTATATCGAAACCTGCGTTGGGGTTCTCATCTTCAAAGGCAGTTTGTGCCCCAACGCAGGTGAGACCCTTCCCTACCTGCGTTGGGCGCAGAAAACATCTTGGTTGCACAATTTTCCATGAGATTTTTGCCATTTTCTTTACTGAGTCAGGGATCTTACTCCTCCTCTTATTTGTTTTGCAGAGTTTATTGGAGCAGAATGACTCTTACATGGCGAGAATGAGAGCATGAAGAGGAGGACATGATTGCCCTCCATGATCCTGTTACCGTGAGCGCGTTGCGGAACTGTGGCTTGCTAAAATTCTTCCGGATATCTAGCATGAGGGCACAGATACGTTTACTGCAGTACCTACTTGATGCTTGGGATCTTGTTAACCAAGTGTTATAGATTAGGGGCAAGTCCATCCCTTTGACCATAGTGGACATTTATTTCTTGACTGGGTTGTCAAGGCGGGGTGCCCCCATTTCCTTGTCCGGTTCGGCCCGAGGGAGTGATTCCGTGAAAGATTATATCCATCAGTATTGCAGGGAGGGATCTCAGCCGAGCAGAGACGGCAAGATTTCTATCTGTGATGTCACTGACAGGTCTCTCAGGTCTATTTTGTACACAATTTGTAGGATGGCCGGTAGTGCATCCCCTCATGTTGCCAACAGGTCATATGTGCAGCACGCCCTGGAGTGTCTTCAGCCGAAAGTTTAGAACTGGTGTGATGCAGTACTAGTTCAGATGAAAAACCAGTTGACCAAAGTAAAGGATGGGAAACTGAAGAATTTTGGCTTCGGTTCAGTTTTGACTGCCTTCGCTTTAGAGAAGATACCCCTGATGCAACCTCAGTACATTATTCTCGACTTGCCATCTCCTACTGAGCCACGCATGCAGAGGTGGGTTGACCACATGGCTAGACATGCGGGTCAATCTAAGATTACTTTTACTGATGCCTTCTTTAGGTGGTTTGAGCGGTAGGATATGGCTTTTTCCGAGTATCCATATATTGGCATGGACTTCCGAGGTGATCCGGATTTGGTACTACCAGATGGCGAGCAGTGGGGTGATCTTGGTAAATATTTTGACCTTATCACTGTTTACTGTTTTTATTTATAATGTCCTTGTGCTTTACTCTATCAAGACTCTAATCAAACTCATGTGTGCATGCAGATGTGGGCCCTGTCCGTCCAGCAGTTCGTCCGAGAGCTCCGGCCGCTGCCCCCGCAGGGGAGGCTCCTGGGAGAGCTATTCTCCATGACCTTGACTTGGTCGAGACTCTTATAGCTGTCCAGGAACATGTCGAGGGTCTTACCCTTGGGATTCCGGATGTACGGATCAACGAGTTGCCTCTACGATTGCAGCGACATACTGTTGGTGTTCCCAGACGATGGTCTCGTCTTCTGCGCATGATTGCACAGGCCGTGGCATGTTATCATGAGCATCACTAGGCTAGGGTGCCCCCCAGCCATTTTTGAGTTTTGGGGTCATATGACCGATTTTGTCTTGGTTACAGAACATTACATGTAAACCGTAAACAGTTATGTATATTTTTGATTTTCGGAGTTTATTCCAGTTTTTATGTGATCCATGTATGAAACATCGATGATGCTTCCCTTTTTATCAATTTTGCAGATGTCTATCTAACACATAGTTTGCTAATGAGTCGGTTAATGTGTTTAAGTTTCTGGAAATGTGTTGATATTGGATAAAATCAAACTGTCTTTCCAAGATTTTAACTCTTAGGAACTTGCGATAAATAGTTGGATTTCGGACAGAGTAGGTACCATTGAGCTGTAGTACCACGAGCTGTGAGTCTAGCCTAACGACTAGCCAGCGTATGCCATGGGTGATGGCATTAGAGAGGAGCTCTATCAACGCGCTATACTCAGCGATATTATTTGTTGATTGACCAATACATACCCCCCTGAAACTCACTAACTCGCCGCTTGGGTTAAAAATGGCCCATGCTGCAGAGGATAGGTTCCTCGAACTACGACTCGCTCCGTCAGCATATCCAACCCACGGTTCCAATGGATTTGACATCTGCAATAAGCGTAAAAAGCGGATTACTTAAACCGGAACAAACGCTTTAGCGAAAACAAAAATGTAACAAAAGCATACAGGTTACTATTTAAGCATAGTAACGCTTAAGGTACAACCCGTTGCGGGGTTGCGCCAGTGGGATTCCGTCATAATCTACTAACTCGTAGGCACCTTTTGCTAACACACTTTTAACAATATAAGGGCCCATCCATAAGGACTCGAATTTCCCAGCTCCCAATTTATCGGATTCTTGGTCATAAAGCAAGACCAAATCACCTTCCGAGAAGACACGAGGTTTGACATTTTTGTCGAACTGCGCTTTGACTTGTTTCTTATGGGCTTCGTTGGCCAAGGCGGCATCACGACGAGTTTCATCCAACTAGATTAACTCTAAGAAACGAGCTCCTTCTTCTGAGGTTCCGGGGAGGAGATCAATTGCGAGTTTAAGGGACGAAATTTCGCACTGGATTGGTAAGATTGCTTCCAGGCCATACACCAGTTGAAACGGTGTGAACCCAGTGGCATTCCTTACTGATGTTCGGTAGGCCCACAAAGCCGAGTATAGGATCAAATGCCATCTTCTTTTGTGAACCCCCACCATCCTTTGCAGCATGCGCTTCAGGACTTTGTTGATTGCTTCAACTTGTCCATTAGCTTGCGGATAGTACGGAGTAGAGCTATCGTGAGACAATCCTAGTTTGGCAGTTAATTCAACCATCATGTGATTGCGAAAATGTGATCCATGATCTGTTACTATGGCCTGTGGCACGCCGAATCTGGCGACTACATGATTAAAAAAGAATAGGGCTGTTGTTTCACCAGTGTTATCCAATGTAGGCATCGCCTCGGCCCATTTGGTAAAATAGTCAACTGCGACTATAATATACTCATGCCCCCCGGTCGAGGTGGGGTTACATTGCTGTAAAGGAGCGGGGGGTCTTCTGGTTTTGCTATCAAAAATCTGACATGCATGGCAACTTCTAACCGCAGTTATGCAATCTTTGAACATGGTTGGCCAGAAGTATCCTGCTCGTAAGATTCTTTGTGCTGTAGCATATCCAGATTGATGCCCCCCACAGGTGCCTGAATGACATTCATTCAGGGCTTTTTCGGCTTCCTCATGGGTTAGACACCTTCTCAGAACCGTATCGACACCACGACGGTAAAGCATATCACCGACGATCATGTAGTCTTTTGCTTGGTATCGAATGCATTTTTGTTCTGAGTGAGAGATGTCTGGCCGAAACTTTTGGGTTTGGAGATAAACTATTATATCTCCATACCACTCATCACTTGCTGATATCAGAAACAAGCTTTCGTCCACGATCGATTCTTTGGACGTTTCATCGTTGTATGATGACGGGAGATCGCATAATAATTCTGCGAAAACTAAGGCTTTCTTTGATTTGGATTTCACAAATTCCAGATCAAACTCTTGAAGGATAGCTATCCACTTTCAATATTTGACCCCAAGCAACTGTCGCGACAGTATATAAGTCATGGGGTTGCAATCTAACAATACGGTGGTCTTCCTAAAGAGGACATAGTGCCGAAATCTTTGTATCGCTTGAACAGCCGCCAATGCTAGCTTTTCAACATGAGAATATTTACTTTCCGTATCATTTAAGTTTTTACTTAAGTAATATATAGGGTGTTCAATTCCGTCGACTTCTTGAACTAAAACCATCGCAATGGTCGTATCTGCTGCAGCCAGATACAGGTTAAAATCCCTTAGATAGTCTGGGGCGTACATTAATGATGCTTTGACTAGCGCTTCTTTCAAAGCATCAAAGGAAGCTTGTGCAACCTGGTCCCAGACGAAAGGTACATCCTTTTTCAGGAGACGGGTATAACCCTTAGCAAGTTCTGCGTAATTTGGAATGAACCTCCTCAGAAAGTTTGCTTTCCCTTGGAGTTTCTGAATCTGAAGCAAGTTCGAAGGTGGAGGCAAATTAATGATTGCCTGCACCTTGCAAGGGTCGAGACGAATCCCATCCTTGGAGACTATAAAGCCAAGTAAACGACCAGAACCGACGCAAAACACACATTTGTGCGGATTGAGTCTTATCTTGTAGTGTCGGCAACGTAGAAATATCGCTCTTAAATGATGCGGATGATCAGTCCGCTTTTGCGAATGAGCCGGAAGATCGTCGAGATAAGGTTGAACGATGTTCTTGATGTCATGGAAAGCATAATTCATTGCTCTCTGAAATGTCGCCCCTGCGTTCTTTAAACCAAAGGGTAATTTTCGATAAGAGAATGTGCCCCACGGACAAATAAATGCAGTCTTTGACTGGTCCTGTGGGCGGATATTAATTTGATTATACCCGGAAAATCCATCCATAAATGAAAAGATTTCACATCCGGTGCATTCATCAATTATCTGGTCGATGAAGGGTGTAGGGTAGTTGTCCTTTGGACAAGCTTGATTTACATCCCTATAATCGACGCACACTTGTATTGTTCCTTGTTTTTTCATAACTGGGACAATATTCGATACCCAATCGGTTAGAGGAACCGGGTAGATGAAACCAACATGGAGGAGTTTTTCAACTTCTGCCTTAATAGCAACGACTTTCTTTGGGTGTACCTGTCAAAGCCGTTGTCTTACTGGTTTGACATAAGGATACATTTTAATTTCATGTTCAACGATACTCGAGTCAATGCCTGGCATTTCATCATATGACCAAGCAAAGACATCTCTAAATTCGTGGAAAAGAGCTTTATATATTTCTTGTTCTGAAGGGGAACAACCTTTGCCGACATAAATATTCTCTACAATGTCTGTTTTGGTCGAGATATTTATGGCTATAGTCTCTTCTATATTGGATAGGTTTCTCTCGGAATCCACCGTATTTACAGTATTTGTTAGGAATTCAAATACTGAGGGGTGATACAGGTCGCCTTGAGTATCTTCCTGAGGAAGGGAATGATGGTGGTTATCATCCCATGGTGCCCCCTCAATCAACATTGACTGCAGGATTCCTTCGTCACTTGGATGCACTCGTGACCAAGGATCCAAAGGGGTACCACATTCTCTTGACCTATCTACCCAGACGCTTGACGAGCATTGATTTGGGCTCGCCTCCCATGCCTGAAACATTGATTGCTACAATATTTCGATTGGGCTCGGGTGTAACACCATTGCCCGATCCATGATGACTTTGTCTTTTAAGACCTTCGTGGAAGATATCATGTTGCAGGTGGCCACCAACGGTACATTTCCTATGTACATATGATTTGGTAGCGAGAAAGTCCCCATCATCGTGGGGTCTTTCAACAATCCTACTCCTATATCTTGAATTGAATGGTCGCTTTCATGGATCATGGGAATGCTTCCCGTAACTTGTGAACTATTAAGGAGGAAGTTCTTTTGGTCGACGACCGTAATCCCTCCTTCAAACGGGAAAACGATCTTCCTAAAATAAGTCGACACGACAGCTGCCATGGCATAAATCCATGGTCTTCCCAGTAGGATGTTGTAATTTAGATTTCCATCTATGACTTCAACATCAATCTCTACTGTTTTTCCACCTAGTTCAACTTTCAAGTTACTTAGGATACCGTAAGGGGTATATGTCCTACCGTCGAAAGCCTTTAGTTTTGTCGAAGATCTCGACAAGGTTGGTGACCCTAGCGTTTTCCAGCAGCTCATTGACATAATACATGTCGATGCTCCCTCGTCAATAATTGTTCTGTGAACAGTTTTGTTGAGGGCCTTCACTTGAATCAGGAAAGCTAGCTGAGCTGGTAACTGAGGGTCATACCCTTTGTGATCAAAGGACACAAGATTGGAATCCTTAGGATCAACCCCCCCTATTGCCGATAAAAATGCCTGCCTTTGGGATGGACAATTTTGTAGTACTTCTAGAGTCGACATAGCGGATGGTGATTGAGCCAAATCTTCTACTATGTTATAATGCTGCGCCACTCTGGCACGAGGATTAAACGTCGACTTGTGTACTACACCCTTAGGTGGTTTAATCGTTAATTCTGGCATTACGGGCGGGACAACTTCTGTCGAAGTTGTTGTCGAACTACTAGGTTGATCTTTACCTTTTTCGTTTGACAGTTGCGGATTCCCATAATCTTTGCTCCTTGTCGAAATCAAAGCATCATTTTGCTGCTTAGAGATCGACAACATCAGCACTTGCGACGGGGAAGCATTTCCACTATCAACCATATTTTGACCTGGATTGGGAAATGGATCAGCCAGCACAGCCGGGTTCTTTGGACTTTTAAAGAATCTCTTGAGCTCAGCTTTGTATGGACAATCTTGTGTCCAATGATCCTCGTCACATATAAAACATGGATGAGGTGGCTTCCCTTTCTATTTCCCTTTCCTAGGAGAGCTTGAAGAAGCTTTTTCAGGTGACGGATCATCCTGCTGCTTCTTCTTCCCTTTGTTTTGTTTCTTCTTGCTTCCTGGTTGATTGGTTTCTTTGCCTTTATCTGCTGATATGGCATTTACTTCTGAAGCAAGAATCTCTTCATGGGCATTTCGATCTAAAGTCTTACGGGCTTTCTGAGGTGAAGCCTTTTTCGACTTCACGCTTGCAGTGCCAATCACGCCATCTCCGGCATGAGAGTCAATATTCGATTTAGGAGGGGGAGGAATTGAAAATTCAGGTCTGGGGGCATCAGGTATTTTGTCATAGAGCGTGCCAGACTGAGTATATACCAAGTCTAAATATTGAGCACGAGCAATGAATTGCTCCTCTGTTACGACTCCTCCTTTGGCCACATCCTCCGTTATAGCTGGAAGCAGTGACTTTATAAACCATTCAGCTAGTAGCTGATCAGGAACGTATGTTTTCACCATCCTTCGACGACGACGCCACTCATGTATATGATCAGATATGTGAGTAGCTGTCGTCTGCTTGAAGTTGGTCAGTATCTCGGTTCTTGTTTCATACCTGATAGGTAATTGAAAATGGGTTAAGAAAGTCGTGGCTAAGGAACTGAAATTGTCGAAAGAGGCTCTTGGCAATTCTATATACCATTTGGCCGCCGGACCTGTCAATGTCCTCTGGAAGAGGCGAAGTCTTATCAAATCATCGTTCAGAGTGTTCGATGAACACCACAGATGAAAATTCATGACGTGATTCGACGGGTCTTCACCGGGATTTCCATTGAATTTAGGAATGTCCGATTGAAGTTTGTGAGGAATCATGGGCCACCAAGGGGCGTAGGCGATAGGATCATTTGTCAACCGATGTAGATTGGGTAACTCCAGAGTTGCCACGAATGGCAGCTGCTGACTCAAGTTAGGTGAAGCGTACCCAGGGTACGACGGAATCGCCTGAGCGGTTGGTCTTTGCATACCAGCATAATGTAATTGATGCTGATATGATTGATACGGTTGATGGACTACTCCACCATAGAGTGGTTGGTTTTGACTGTATTGTAGGTACGGTTGTCCATTGTTCGCAAAAATTTGCTGCTCGGTACCTTGGTACACTTGCTGGAACTGCGGTTGTTGATACAGCACCAACCATTGTTGTGATACCATTGGTTGTTGTGCGATGCTTACCATTGGGCCAAGATGAGGGGTAAGGGTACCCGTTTGTGCTTGTGTTGCCCCGCCAGTCGGCGATTGTGGTTGGGTTACAGGGTCAAAGGGTTGTTGCATTACAACCTGAGAAAACTGAGGTTGACATGCAACAGGTATCATTTGAACTTGCGACACAGTCACAACTGCTGGTGTCGTCGGGATGTTCGTCACAGGCATTTTTTGTTGCATAGAATACACAACTCTTGGTTGCTGGGGTAGCATAGGTATCCAACCACTTGTAGTTATTCCAGTATAACCTGAATATGGTTGTGAACTCCCGTATGGGTAACCTCCCGGAGGGGGTAATGAAAAGGCATATTGCCCCCCATACGGTGGTGGTCCGGAACCGAGAGGATTTATTACACCTCGAGGACCGGATTGCCCAAATGGATTCCCGAAAGGATCGATTTGTTGAGTTCCAACATAGGAGTTACCGGGTATTATCCCGGGAGAACAAACAGGAACAGACCATACTGTCGTCATGGCCCTCGAAGGGACCCCCGCAAGCTGTTGAGAGTTAGGGACAGATGGTGTGCCAGCGAACATTGTCGGAATGACTGTAGGGAGTTCTGCTGTCGCTGTGTCATTTGGCACAGTCCTAGATGTTGACGGTTGTTCAGACATTTTGAGTCTACCCAGTAGATTGCCTAGTGATTCTTCAGGAACTTCTCTGGGTGATAGGCTAGCTCCTGATGCAGTAGGAAGTAGAGTGATCCCTGCTCCAAGATGTGTTGGAGTAGTTGCTTGCGGATCTTCTACAATCTCTTCTATTGCGATCAGACCGGGTGGAAGAGGAAGACCGTCAGGTCCGTAGAATATCTCTGGTGCCGAAGAAGGGGTTGTTTCAACAGCGACAGTTGTTTGAGGAGCAAGACTCTCTGAACCGATCACTGATGGACCTGATTCAGTAACACAAGTATTTGCTTTCAGACTAGGATCAGTGTTACTGTCCTTCTGGGGCTGTTGAACTTCTTCAATAGGGGCAGGGTTTCCAAAAATGTTTGGAGTAACTGGAACCTCAGATGTCATTGGAACACTTGTTCTAACTTTGACAGGAGATTTGGAACCAGTTGAACGAGGTCGCTTTGCCCGGGTTGTTTTCGATTCCGGGGACAAAGACGTTTGTCTTGTGTTCCTCCGCGAACGACGGTTCATCGATTGACTTTCTTCCACGATTGCGGATTACTTGATCAACCAACAATGCATAGGGTAAAATGTGTTTTCGAATTGAATTAATTTTAGACGCTTTTAAGACACAACTTGCTTTTTCATGTTTTAAGAGTCGAGAAAAAGCTAAAGATGACTCTAGTCTCCTTCGATGTATTAACGAGCCCGAAGTGACAAATGCTCGGATGGACTTTTTCAGTTATAGAGTTTGAAAAAGGCCAAAAGAAACTACTCTGGAGTTCTAGGCAAGGGTGTGCCAAACCTTTCGCGAAACCACATAATACGTTTTACGGTACGAGTGGTCGATCTTCGTGAATGCTGTGTTCACTGCATCGCGATCAGTAGGACGGCCGACACGGCTTCCTATGGATAAAGGCTTTGTTCCTATAGGGGTCCCCCAATATACGCGATGGTACGCGGGGCACAAGTCCGTATTAGTGCTATCGTCCCTCAGGAGGAATCACCCACCTTCGTAGAGATCGACAGTCACTATGTTTAACGACGCCGGTGCACGTCTCTACCTAGACCTCTACTGTGTTTCGTTATGTTTCAAAGAGTTGTTAGATAAATTCAGTTCTTTTTAGGTTGATCTTGCTTAGCAGTTTGCCTTTATGGATCACCACGTGATGTATGAGACAACTCCTAAATGCAGTCTAAGAATGATAAGCAAGCTTTTTCAATTCTTTCAACTTATGAAAACCTTAACTACTGAAGGAAAAGAAAGACATCATCTTTTCAAACAGATCATAGAGCACACACTGATGCACTTTTCCTAAATCGACATGCAAACTATCAAAATGCACATGCACAATGCAAGTATTTCTTTTCTTCTTCCTTAATGTTGATGTATTACAAAAAGAAAGCTGTTGTATAATTTCGAATTCAATTTCAAGCGAAAGAAAACAAGTTTTTGTCCAATAATCAAAAGAACACCTTAAGATTCACTCGTTTCAACACAAGAAATACTGAAATTCGAACCATATAACGAAAGCAAATGCTCAAGCAGCTATGAACAACAATAAACTAACTCTTAGAATCACAACGACACTTTCTCACAGGTCTAGATTCAAGAGGTCATAGCAAGACTAGTTCACTTTCGCTATGGGAAACTGTGAATGACAGCAAGAAATACAATAAGAACAATCACGGTTTCTTCATACAACTGAGGCAGAATGAAGGCAAAGAGAAGTGGTTTCAGCTGGGTATACAGGTTGACAACAGGCTGCAAAAACAATACTGGAAACTGGGCAACAGACAGTGGGGAATCTCAGCTGCACAAGGAAAAACTGGATCAGCGCAGGTGCTGCACTGTGAATCTGAGATGCAGCGCAGGTAGCCCCTTCGGGACCTACGTTGCAGTGCAGGTAGCCTTTGTGGCAGCTGCACTGATGAGACAAGTCACGTCTCTCTCAGATTCCGGGTCACAGTTTGCTAAAAAATGAGCGGTTTTTGGCCAAATCAGAGGCTGTCAGTCAAGTATACACTAGAGGATGATTAAGGGAAGATGAACACTATCACAAAGAGCTAAAAAGAGTCCTTGTGGATTTGCTCTTCAAATCATAAACAGGCCCAGCACTGGGCTAGAGCAGTTGCCCTCTACTTTGCATTCGATGGACTCGCATGCAGTTCGATTCGGTACTCTTTTGTTTAAGAAATGAATAGCAAGAAACACAAGCTACCAACAAGACACGATCCCCAGTGGAGTCGCCAGTCTGTTGTGGGGGAAAGTATCCAACTCGGAATGACCCTAACCCACTCTAAGGGTGACAGTTCCTTAGCAACATTTGAAAGCAAAGCTATCTAAAGTTTCTTCTTTATGACATGCAAGAGATAAAAGGAAGAGATCCACTTACCGATGTCTTGCGCAAATGGTCGATCCAATCTCCTTTGATTGCCGCTTGCTCCCAGCTCCAAGTCTTTTCACGGGCCCAGCTACACGAGATCCTGCAAATAAGACAAGAAAATGAAACTACAAGAGGCATGCATTCATAATCGATTCAAGGATTAGCATAAATCAAAGACGCAAGTAAGACAACACACCATTGAAACACATGCGAATAGAAGAACCTCAAATGCTTTATTAATATATGGAAGTAAGGTTCAGGCGGTGATACAACCATGAGAGGTCCAATCCAGCATCACCTTCTCGACGGAGAGAAATCTCTTCTTCACCTCCCTCAAGCAATCACCCAATACTCTCAACTGTAAACCAACAGCAATTCTTTGCACAAAATTCCGGCCTCAGATCCCATGGGATGAGATCCTTATATAGAGTTTTGGAGTGAAGATAAGTCAGCTTGATGTGTGACTTGTTGTCCTCTTCAACTCCAGTTGTTCTTCAGTTCTTCACTCGGAGTTTCTGTCTTCCACTTGGAGTTTTAGAAGCTCTTAACTCATCATTAGGCGAATCTTATCATCAAGTGTCTTTTTAGAAGCTTCCTGGGCACTAGCACTTTGAGAAAAAGATTCCTCCACATGTCCAAGGACGCCCAACGCAGGTAGCCTTTGTTCTACTTGCTATGCAACGCAGGTAGCCTTTGTTGTACCTGCTATGCAGCGCAGATGCCTAGTGGAGCAGTTGCAATGATCCAAAACTGACCTGTTTTTGAGTGTTTTTCAGTGGAGAACTGATTTGCAGTGCTGTGGTTTGCTGACCTTGTTCCTCTAAGGGTAAGAACAACTTGTTTAGGGACTTTGGATCCCTTAGATTATTGACATTTCATGCTCTATGCTGTAAGGCACAAAAATGTCTATAACAAGCACGCCTCAAGTACAAACTGGTGTTGAACAACCAATTTTTGAAGTTCCACAAGCTGCTGACGACATTCCAGGAGATCAGGTAGTTCAAGAGTTACCAAGAACTTTTGAACAACGAGTTGAACCACATACTTCTCAGGAAGATGATGGTACAACATTAAGAAGATCTACTAGATCAAAGAGATCAGCAATTCCTGATGATTATGTTGTGTATCTGCAAGAATCTGACTACAACATTAGAGCCGAAAATTATCCCGAGTCCTTTTCACAAGCCATGAGTTGCAAAGAATTAGAATTATGGTACAATGCCATGAAGGAAGAGGTGAATTCTATAAAGAGTAATGAAGTCTGGAATCTTGTTGAGTTGCCTAATTGTGAAAAACCATTGGATGTAAATGGGTCTTTAATACAAAGAAATACTCATTGGGCAACGTTGAGAGATACAAGGCAAGACTTGTTGCTAAGGGATTCACTCAGAAAGAAGGAATCGACTACACGAAGACTTTTTCTCTTGTATCCAAGAAAGATTCCTTGTGCATTATTATGGCATTAGTAGCCCATTTTGACTTGGATTTGCAACAAATGGATGTGAAAACAACATTTCTCAATGGAGATCTAGAGGAGGAGGTTTACATGAAACAGCCTGAACGATTCCTCTCTAGTGATGGTGAGCAATTGGTTTGCAAGCTAAAGAAATCCTTATACGGTTTAAAACAAGCATCCCGCCAATGGTATTTGAAATTCCATAATGTAATTTCTTCCTTCGGTTTTGTAGAAAACATTATGGATCAATGTATATACTTGAAAGTCAATGGGAGTAAAATATGTTTTCTTGTTTTATATGTGGATGACATTTTGCTAGCAACCAATGATAAGGGTTTACTGCATGAGGTGAAATAATTCCTCTCTAAAAATTTCGATATTAAGGATATGGGTGAGGCATCGTATATCATTGGCATGAAGATCCATAGAGACAAATTTCGAGGCATGTTGGGTCTGTCTCAGGAAACCTATATTAATAAAATTTTAGAGACATTTCAGATGAAGAATTGTTCACCAAGTGTAGCTCCCATTCTAAAGGGTGATAGGTTCAATTTGAACCAATGCCCGAAGAACAACTTTGAAAGGGAACAAATGAAGAAAATTCCATATGCTTCTACTGTCGGAAGACTAATGTATGCTCAGGTTTGCACAAGACCTGACATTGCAATTTTTGTGGGAATTTTGGGACGATATCAGAGTGATCCAGGTATAGACCACTCGTGAGCTGCAAAGAAAGTAATGATGTACCTTCAAGGAACCAAAAGCTACATACTTATGTATAGACGGATGGAAAATTTGGAAGTAATTGGCTGCTCAGATTCTGACTTTGCTAGATGTGTTGATTCACGCAAATCAACATCAGGATACATTTTTATGATGGCCGGTGGAGCTGTATCATGGAGGAGTGACACGTAGACCTTGATTGTCACTTCCACTATGGAAGCTGACATCATCTCCTGTTTTGAGGATACTTTACATGGTATATGGCTTAAGAGTTTCATTTCTGGGTTTAGAATTATGGATTCTATCTCTAAGCCATTGAGAATGTATTGCGACAATTCAGTTGCTGTTTTTATGGCTAAAAACAACAAAAGTGGAAATTGAGACAAACACATCGACGTTAAGTATTTAGCTATAATGGAACGTGTTAAACAAAAGAAAGTGGTCATTGAGCATGTTAGCACCGAATTGATGATTGTTGATCCTTTGACTAAGGGCATGCCACTGTTGAAATTCAAGGATCATGTAGTGAATATGGGACTTGGTTCCATTATGTAGTTTCTCATTGTATGGACAATGTTATTTTAATGAAATTCTTAATTATTGTGATGTATTTCTCATATTTATGTGCACCTTAATTTGATTTGAGAAAATTCATCTGTGTAGGACCAAGAATAAACATAGGGTTTATTCATTAAGAAATTGTTGCCACATAAATTGTAATAGAAATAAATACATAGTATACATGGAAGATAATACTCGTCATTAGAGGACTTATCACCATGATTCATGTATATATTACTTAATAGAGTTTATCAATGGATTTTAAGATGAGACATTAAGATTGGAAGTATGGAGCAAGTGGGAGAATGTTAAGCTCCCTTTACATTTCCCCAACTGCCACCGATAATTCGGAAACAAACTACAAGTCATTTCCTTCAATTTGGGAAACCAACTACAGTCATTTCCTAAAATTACAGAAATCGGCTGGACTTAATTAATTTCTCGTGGGGAGCTTCTGGAGTGGTCCATTACTCCCTCTGCTGTTTTCTACCATGATCTGTGGAACACTTGACACATAGCCAACTAATGCTTGATGGAAGCTTGGCTATATATACTTCTGTTTGGTCCCCAAGCTCAGTAACTCAACCCCCTTCAGCTTTACACCATCAAGTTAGAGTGAGCAGAGCTTGGAAGTGGCATCTAGTTGAGAGTTTTTGGGTGAAATTTTTGTAATTTTGAAGGCGGCTGAGATCGATGGGTAGTTTCTAGAATTGATTGATGTATATGTTTTCATTAATCTCATTGGTGTTTGAGAAAATCGGGGTATGCAGTTTTGGAGTATATAATTTCCAAACCACTCAATGACGAAGGCCTCATATTTTAGTCGGTAAAGTTTTCAAGAGGTCGTGGGATCGAAGTTTATAAAGGGTGAATAGCCTCATCATATTAAAAATTCATTCTGGCATGGCATTTTGGTACATTTCTCCCATGTCCACTCCATTGCTACCATTGTCTATTTGTATGAGCCATAAATCCATACATACTAGTGGTTGTGCATTGAAAGATTCGAGTTCGAAACTTGGGAAGACACATTTCTTGTAGTTGTGTGTGTTTTTTTGAGGTTGAAGGTGTACCGAGCGCCAAAACGGGAGGGAGAAATAGTGACAGATTGTGACCAAGTATCAATGGCTGGAGGTATGTTTTCTTGGGCATTGAAGTTTTCGATTATTTTTAAGTGTTTATTCCGCATTATAGAATCATTATTAAGCTATCAAAACCTACAAATAAACATGTCCATTGCATTGGGTATAGACACAATTGGTTTTGAAGACGTATTTATTCAACTTTTTCACATGAATTAAGATGCACAGAGAAAAATCCTACCATACTTTCAATCATCCGGGATTGGAGATATTTTTTATAATACATCTCTCTTATAATATATAAAGAATGTTTAATAAAAAACATTTCATTTACAATATATGAATAATAAAATAGCTTTGTACGACATATAAAAGAATGTAAGCAATGCCATGAACATATAAATTATAATCATGTCATGAACCAATCACTCAAGTCTATAAGGTGAGTCGTCTTGTTATTCCAGAATAGTAAAATCAAGTGTTTAGCCTTCCCTACCTTGAACAGTAAAATCAAGAGGTGTTTAGCCTACCCTACGTTGAACAGTTATTTCAATGAAGTAATACACCCCAACCGTTTAAGTTTGGTTGTGGGACCTCCCATCTGGTTGCTTCTTCCCAACCAAACAACCACTTGAATGGACATTCATTGATGTCATCGAACCATCATTATCGTCAACAATGGAATGTTTTCAGTGAAGTTGAAATTCTCGTTAGCTTCATGTATATTCTTTCCATGTGCACTACCATCATCATAGAGCTGAATCGATTTCCTTCTCTCCATAAAGCGCTGAATTCGATTGAGTGACTCTTTCACTATATGATCGGTCATATTGGCAAAGCAGAACCTAAACCACCCAGGTTCACTACACTGGCAAGAAGAACCGAGAGAAACATTCAAGCTAATCACTTTTAAGATATCTCCCACGGTCTAATCTCCCCTTCTTGGTTACGGGATTGCAGCAGATGTCTTAGATCCACCCAGTAGAGAAAACCCGTGTAGCTATTCAGGCAATTGATGCCAGCAACACGTAGTCGAAAGACGAACATTTCACCTATTTTTTGTAAGCTCTTACTACTCTCTGCTAGATATTTTCTTACAAATTCCATGTCAGATAGCATTGAAGCAACCGAGTATTGAGTCTATGAAGAAATCAATGAGAAGCTGGACATTCTGCGTGTAGCGGTAACGACTGTATCATTATAAGAGTAAATGACTCCGACTCAGAAGCCCGGTAGTCCTAGGTCTTTCGACAGACCGTAAAGAATATGAACACACTCACTCTGATAACTTTTATTGGTGGCAAAAATCTCTGCAATGCTTGTGAAATTCTTTGGAGATGAAAAGATTGATCCCCGATAGATCTCGTCACAGACAAGATTAATGTTCTTCTTAGACACAAAACCAAGAAGATTTCTTAGAGTGATAGCATTGATGGTTGTTCCTAATGGATTTGAAGGATTTGTTATTAAAAGACCCTTCACTTGTATATTTCGAGCCCTGGCTATCTGATAGGCTCCTTCAAGTGCAGGTATAGTTATCTGAAAATTATCATAACTGCAACAGTGTACGGGTATCATCTCTACACATATGCCCCATCTCAGATCTCCATCAAAACTGCAGTCACAAAAGAGTCATACTCATTTAGTTCCAGCTTCATTTATGAAGCAGAAGTTAATTATGTGATTAGATTAAAATATAATTACCAAATTTGAATTTGGATTTCAATAATAGTTTGAATTAAGAAATGGGAAAAATTGGAGACTGTATATCTTCAGAATACTAAAATATATTATATTTTTCAACATTTAAATTTTTTTCAATAAAATAATATAATATTAAAAACCTCGTCAACTTCTTCAAAATGGTTTTCAATAATAATTTTTGCAAATAAAATTATATACATGAACAAACTGTGTAGCTTTGACATAATTTTATATCAAAATGGCAAATTATAGATTATGAGGATTTCTGTATTCATCCCTATAACAAACTATACCATAGCTTATACAACTCCCACTGAACTTGATACAAATTCCATATTACAATGATTCGAGATTACCACCCAAATTTATGTTTAAAATGTGATCAATATTAAATGTGTATAAACATTTTTCTTAAAATATACATTTATATCTTCAATTACTATTACCTATTTATCAAACTAAATTATATTTTATTTTATAACTACTAAAATTAACGTCTATTAATTTTAATTATGTATTTATATAATAAAAATTTATTTTATAATAGAAAATATTAATATTACAATTTATTGCTTATTTAAATTTCCAATAAAAATTTCATTGTATAAAAATTCAACTCATGTAATGGGTAGCATATGCCATATCATGGACCTTAGGAATTAATTTTATTGTGAATCCATGGATTGGTCGGTGATTAATTTCGAACTTTCGTATCAAACCTCTAAGCCAATCGAATAACCGGATTTTCAGATTTTTTTCGCCGGTAAGATCGAATTTGGTAATTATGGATTGAAATATTTAATTAACAAACCTATTCCATATCATCAAATTCTAGCACATATAGATTTTCGGTGAATACTCCAGTGATTTTTTCGAAGGAAGGAACCTTATTTCGTGGTAACAGTTATTGGTAGTTATTAGTATTTATAAAATGTTTGGGAATTTAGAATTAGCTCAAGTTATATTTCAAAATATTTTTAAAATTCACAATTTAGTTTAGTTACGTTATCTGTAATTTAGTTAAGTTCAGTGGATACGACTAAGGGGAGAAAATTATTACAATTGACCTCAATCTCGGCAGTCCCATCAATTCTGGAATAAAAAAATTGACTTTAATTCACCTCGCTCTGGGTGGTCCCATCCACTCTGGAATATTTATGAAATCCTCAATTCAGTAGAGTTTAGAGTAGTCAGAAAGTTAGTTTCATTCCTTAACAGCCGACCTACCACCTTTTTATACAGTCTACTAACTGATGCTTCAGAATTGGAAAGACCAGAGTGAGGTCAAAAAAATCACTCCACTCGTCTTTCTGGTATTGTCAAATATTTTACAAATCAACCTTCTAGATAAGGATCTATCCCCAGTATTTCAAAGTATTTAAAGGATGGCTATCTATCCTACAAGCGATATGAGGAAGTTAACGTCGATTACTTCACGCAAATCAGTATTCATTGACAGTAATGGAAATGAGTTTACCTCGGGTAGTATGGCGTTGGTACTAGAAAGGTTTCACCAGGATCAGCCAGACAGAATGTCAGCAGCTCATGGGCTGCAGTTTCTCCTGCAGTGAGAACAATTCTATCTCTTTCAAACTTCGCTTTTCTTCCTCTAACTTCTTCCATAAACATGGAAATTCCCTGCGTCAACCATTCAACATTTTCAGTAATATTTAATCACATCCAAAGACACTTAAATAAAGTGGAAGTACATCTTTTGGTATACAATATTCAAGTTCTTAGAGAACACGTCAATTTTGTATGTTACAGTTTTCAACCTTTCAACAATCAGGAAGGTGTTGAAATGTTAATTTCAAACTGCAGCGTCATTTTTTGAAAACCACCAAAGTTCCCCGCACCACTTTTTGCTGAACAACAGTAATTCTCCAAAGGCAGCGATCACACTAATTAGCTGCCACGTGCCTGAGTGGTTTTTCAAAACAAGTTTTCCCTGGCGCATAAAGTTCGGCAAGAAAGGGCCTTGCGATTCGCCGTAAACCATCCGATTGGATTGGCAGGCTTCCAATGTATGCACTGATCTCCATGCTTGGAACGGAAGGGAGGAAACAAGATTCGTACAGAGTCCCATCCATTCTTACAGACCTCAGTTGACTAGACTGTACAATCTTGACGCATGGAAGATATTGGTGGCAGATGTAGGACCAATTGGATCAGTGAAGTTAATGAAACTTAATACAGTTGGTAAATGTAGGTGAAATTTTAAATTTTATTGTTTTTTTTATTCACTTTTTTGTGGCACAAGTAACATGTAATATCATATGTTTTGTTTTTGTTATTGAATATGTAAAGAAAAAGGGTAATACGCAGTGTGCGAATGTAAGAAGCGAATGAATTATTTTTTTTACACAATAGTGTGTTTATTTTTCAGAGGAGACAGAGTATTTTTTTTTTAATACACAACAGTGCAGACACAACAGTGTTTCAGTAGTGTTATTTTGTTTTGGAGAGACAGAGTGAAATTTCTTTCTAGAACTGAAGTGTTCTTGTGTAATCCCTTGGATGGAGGAAGAATTTTGTAACAACAGTCTTGTTAATGAATACAAGTTTTTTTATGTGTGTTGCTGAAATTCTATCTTCAGCAAAAACAATTTTTGTTCCTCTGTATTAAAAACAGAGCATTATTCTCTATTCATTTTTGTTTGGAATTATTAGAAATTCCCAACATGGTATCGGAACTTGTCTAGGCTCTTTGAATGTGTCAAAGAAGCTGAAGGAAAGATTTATTGCTGCAGCAGCTTCTCCAGCAGAGTGAAGACTCAGTCAAGAAAGAAACCAAGATATTTCTCAAGTTAGTTTTTGTGTTACTGTTGAAGACAATCAGTTCTTTTAAATACACAGTCAAGTATTTTGAAGAGTGCAAGAATGGTTGGAGCCAACACTAGCATGGGTATCTGTAATACTCATCTCCCACACTTTAATGGGAAAAACTATAACTATTGGGCAATAACTATGAGAGCTTTGCTTGCTTCCCAAAACTTATGGGAATTTGTTGAGGATGGATTTGAAGAACCAGCAGATGAAAATGAGTTTAATAATTTAACTCAGGCAGAAAAAGCTCTGTTGAAGAGCTATAAGAAAAAGAATTCTAAAGCCCTCTACTTTTTGTATCAAGCAGTGCATGAGAGTGTGTTTCCAAGAATAGCAGCAGCCAAGACATCCAAAGAAGCATGTAAAACTCTCAAGATAGCCTATCAAGGCATAGAGAAAGTGAAGACAACAAAACTACAGTTGCTGAGGAGAGATTTTGAGAGTCTCTACATGAAGGAGTCAGATAATATTGACTCATTCTTCACACATGTGATTGGTTTGGTCACACAGATAAGGTCTCATGGAGAGATTCTTGAAGAAAGGAGGATTGTGGAGAAACTATTGAGGATCCTACCCTCAAGGTTTGATGTGATTGTCACTACCATAGAAGAGACAGGATCTCACAAACTTCTCAGTTAATGAACAACATGCATCACTGATAACACATGAGAAAAGATTGAATAGAAATGAAAACTCATCTCTAGAGAATGCCTTTAAGACCCAGATGTTCTTTGGAAGAGGAAGAGATCAAGGCAAAGGAAACAAGAGAGGAAGAGGCAGATGCCAAAACAGAGGTGGAAGAAACAGTCTAGCAAATTCTCAAGGAAGAGGCAACAATCCAAATCAGAACCAAGGCCAAGGCAGCAACCAACAAAGTGGAAAACATCATACTCAAGGACAAAGGTATGATAAATCCAATGTCCAATGTCACTATTATAAAAAATATGGGCATTATGCAAATGAATGTAGGAAGAATCAGCATGATATGAGTAATAGAACTAGTGCAAATTTCACTAGAGAAAATATTAGCGAAGATAATTTGTTTTTAGCCTGTAATATGACTGAAGAAAAGAGTGAAGATGTATAGTTTCTAGAATCCCGTTGCAGTAACCATATGACATGAAACATAGCCTTGTTTTCTATGTTAGATCACAGTGTGAAGTCACAAGTCACACTAGGGACTGATAGTAAATTTTTTGTTATGGGAAAAGGAGAAGTAAATGTCTTAACAAAGAAATGTGAAAAGAAAACCATAGCAGATGTTTATTATGTTCCTGGAATGAAATGTAACCTCATAAGTATTAGACAGCTTATTCAAAAGGGGTACAATGTTTTCTTTGTGAATGACGTATGCACCATCATGGATAAAACACCCAGCAGACAATGTATTACTGAAGTGAAGATGATAAGGAACAAAATGTTCCCTCTCAGAATGAAAGCAGATTTAAAAAATGGAGAAGAAATAGCAGCAGTGACACAAGAAGCTTTCAAAAGCGAACCAAAAGATGAAAATTGGTTGTGGCACTTGAGATTTGGACATCTCAACTTTGGAGGTCTTAACTTGTTGAATAGAAAAGGAATGGTAAGAGGATTACCATTGATAGAGAAACCAGACAACCTTTGTGAAGGTTGTATCTTGGGGAAACAACACAGAGAAAGTTTTCCATCTGGGAAAAGCATAAGGACAAAATCACCCTTAGAGATTGTCCACTCAGATTTATGTGGACCGATGAAAACTCTATCACTTGCAAGCAGCCACTATATGCTAACATTTATTGATGATTTTACTAAAAAAGCTTGGGTTTATTTCCTGAAGAACAAAAGTGAAGTGTTTGAAAGATTTTGCAATTTCAAAGCACTTGTAGAAAACCAAAGAGGTTGCATATCAAAGTTCTAAGAACTGATAGAGGAGGTGAGTATATCTCCAAATAATTTCTATGTTTTTGTAGAGAAAATGGAATTCATAAGTAGTTTACCACTATGTACACTCCGCAGCAAAATGGGGTTGCCGAAAGGAAGAATAGGACAATCATGGATATGGCGAGGAGTATGTTAAAGGCAAAGCATTTGACAAATTATTATTGGGCAGAAGCTGTACACTGTGCATCGTACATTTTGAATAGATGCCCTACAAAAGCAGTCATGAACAGAGTGCCGGAAGAAGCATGGAGTGGGACAAAGCAAGGAGTCGCCCACATGAAAGTTTTGGATGTGTGGCTTATGCACACATTCCAGATCAACTAAGGAAGAAATTGGACAACAAATGAGAGAAATGTATTTTCATTGGATAAAGTGAGGAATCCAAAGCTTATAGGTTATATAACACATCCACCAAGAAGCTTATTGTGAGTAGAGATGTTCATTTCATTGAGAAGGAAGCTTGTGATGGAAGCATAGAGAAGACAGTGAATGTTAAAAACTCTGTCTCATAATGAAGATGATGAGGAGATGACTGAAATACATCCCCAAATAGCAGCACCAACACAAGGGCAGCAAGAGACACCCTTGAGGAGAAATGAAAGTGCTTCTTCAAGCACACCACAAGGAGGAAATTCAAGTGCTTCTTCAAGCACTTGTATACCAAATGAAAGAGGTAAGAAGTTCAGAAATTTAAGTGACATTTATGAACAAGAAGCAACAAATGAAGGTACGAAATCTTTGTTTGCTTTATATTGTCATGTTGATGACCCTGTTCATTTCGAAGAAGCAATTAAGGATAGGAAATGGATAGAAGCTATGGATGAGGAGATCGATGCCATAGAAAGAAACAAGTCATGGGATTTAGTTGAACTACCAAAAGGAAAAGAAGTCATTGGAGTTAAATGGGTCTACAAGACCAAGAGTAATGCTAAAGGAAAAATAAAAAGACACAAGGCAAGATTGATTGTCAAAGGATATAAGCAGTAGTATGGGAGAGACTATGAGGAAACTTTCGCACCGGTTGCTAGAATGGAAACCGTGAGAGCAGTGTTGTCCATAGCAGCAGAAAACAAGTGGAAAGTTTACCAAATGGACGTGAAGTCAGCACTCCTAAATGGACTGTTAATGGGAGAGGTTTACATGGAACAACCTCTAGGCTATGGAAAGAAAGGCCAAGGGCACAAAGTGTGCAGATTGAAGAAAACTCTTTAAGGGCTGAAGAAAGCACCAAGAGCATGGTACAGTAGGATAGATTCCTATCTACTGGAAAATGGATTTGAAAAGTGTGAGGGAGAACCCACCCTCTACATCAAAGAAAATGATGGTAAAATACTAATTTTTGTGTTATATGTTGATGAGGTTATTTTAACAAGTAATGATGATTACCTTATTGAAAATTTCAAGACAGTTATGAAAGAAGAATTTGAAATGACTAACATGGGTTTGCTGAGATACTTCTTAGGAATAGAAGTAGAACAAAATGGAAATGGGATTTTGATCTCACAAGCGAAATATGTTAATGAAGTGTTGGAAAGATTTAATATGCACGAGAGCAAAGTAGCGATCACTCCCACAGTGATGGGACTAAAACTCAACAAAGAGGACAACATCAAGGAATTTGATCCTAGTTTGTACAAGAGCATAGTTGGCAGCCTCATCTTTTTTACTACAACTAGATTGGATATAATGCATGCTGTTAGTTTGATTTCCATATTCATGGAGAGGCCAAAAGAAGCACATTGGGAGGGAGAAAAACAGATTCTGAGGTATGTTAAAGGTACTAAAAGATTTGGCATTTTATATACTGCTTCAGAATGTTCAGATTTAATTGGATACACTAATAGTGATTGGGCTGGAAGTGCACATGATCGGAAAAGCACTTCCGGTTATGTTTTTCACATGGGTTCACAAGCCATTTCATGGGCTTCTAAAAAACAGTCTATTGTAGCATTGTCTACAGCAGAGGCAGAATATGTGGCAACTACAACAGTGGTGTGTCAAGCAATTTGGATGAAAATGATGTTATGGAGTTTATGTCAAGAGCAAGCAAAAGGAACTGTGATTTTTTATGACAATAGCTCAGCTATTGCATTATCCAAGAATTCTATATTTCATAAGAGAACGAAACACATTGACATAAGGTTTCATTACATGAGGGAATTGGTAAACAATGGTGAAATTGTTTGACAACACTGCAGAACTTAGGAGCGGGTTGTAGATATTGTGACCAAACCATTGGGGGAGAAAAGTTTTGAGTTTTTGAGGAAATGTTTGCGTATGACTCATAACATAGCAGCTCAAATTAAATGGGAGTGTTGAAATGTTAATTTCAAATTGCATCGTCATTTTTTGAAAACCACCAAAGTCCCCCGCACCTCTTTATGCTGAACAGCGGTAATTCTCTGAAGGCAGCGGTCACACTAATCAGCTACCACGTGCCTGAGTGGTTTTGCAAAACAAGTTTTCCCCGTCGCATAAAGTTCAGCAAGAAAGGGCTGTGCGATTTGCCATCAACCATCCGATTGGATTGGCAGGCTTTCAATGGATGCACTGATCTCCATGCTTGGAACGGAAGGGAGGAAACAAGATTCCTACAGAATCCCATCTATTCCCATCTATTCGTACAGACCTCAGTTGACTAGACTGTACAATCTTGATGCACAGAAGATATTGGTGGCAGACGTATGACCAATTGGATCAGTGAAGTTAATGAAACTTAATACGATTGGTAAATGTAGGTGAAATTTAAAATTTTATTGTTTTTTTTATTCACTTTTTTACGGCACAAGTAAAATGTAATATCATATGTTTTGTTTTTGTTATTGAATATGTAATGAAAAAGGGTAATACGCAGCGTGTGAATGGAAGAAGCCAATGAATTTTTTTTTTACGTGTTTATTTTTCAGAGGAGACAAAGTATTTTTTTTTTCAGAGGAGATATAGTATTTTTTTGTAATGCACAACAGTGCAGACACAGCAGTGTTTCAGCAGTGTTATTTTTTTTGGAGAGACGGAGTGAAATTTCTTTCTGGAAGTGAAGCGTTCTTGTGTAGGAAGAATTTTGTAACAAGAGTCTTGTTAATGGATACAAGTTTTTTTATGTGTGTTGCTGAAACTCTGTCTTCAGCAAAAACAATTTTTGTTTCTCTGTTTTAAAAACAGAACATTCTTCTCTGTGCATTTTTATTTGGAATTATCAAAAATTCCCAACAAAGAGCCATGGTAATCTTGATGAAGATTGATTTCCTTAAACCTCGACAAACCTTCGTCGGCACAAATCGATGCCGTTGGATGCGTAAGTAGCCAGCTTTTCAGCAAGTCGAATGACAACTTCAAGTAATATCGTGCAATTCGAAGCACATTTAATTGTTTTCCAGCACAAATGTGTGTGAAAAATGATAGAATATGAATAAATATGTTATGTTGTCTACATACTCTCTACCAAACCCATTTGCATGATTCCCGAACGGTTGTTTATCGGATGGTAGGGATTAGCATCATACTCCTTCCAGCGGCCAAAATATGGAGAGTCTTCCCCATGGGCTTTAGACGTTGCCAACGATGAAAGGCGCACTACTTTTACAGGCAATCCTTTAGTAGCGTCTTGTTGCTGCTGCATTGCTCGGCCGTCCATCGATATCGCCATATTGGCATGCTATCTACTTGATCTGCTGTGCTACGGTTGAACGAATGATACACACGCAGAAGTTGAAGCAATCGACGTGCTTGTGTATATGGAGACCTTAGCTTTATATAACTTCTCCAACCTACACCAATATCGGCACTACATGGCACGAAACGATGATGACATAAGAACTTCTGAAAATACTATTGGAATTAAATGTTCAAATCGAATGACATAGTTTATGTTTTCAATTATATTGCTTCCCTATTTTCCATTATGTACGGGCCACATCATTCCAAAAACTGGAATTGTTTTCGCTAAGATGTGGAGATTTGAAGAATTCTCTATCTTAGTGAAGATTTGAAGAATTCTCATATCTAAAGTAGTGCTGAATTCATTTGCTGGCAGATTTTGGGAATAGGCTCAGAATCACATCATCAGAAGAAGTCGAATTGTTGATTTTACTAATTTTCAGATTTTCTAGAATATTCTCAGAATCAGAACAGGAGGAAAAAAGTGAAACAATTGACTTTCCTAAAAATCAGATTTTGAAATATTTTAGAAAATTTGCAATTTGCATAAATTGCTTCTTAATTGGCCATAAATTGCTTCTTAATAGGCCACACTGAGATCTCTGGCCAAAGAACGATATGAATTCTTTATTCCAAACATCATTGATTTCTTTTATAAATCTATCCAAGTTGACATTTAAATTTGTTTAGCTTGTGAAATTAAGGTTTGATAATGGTTATTTGTTTTTCATTTGGGTTGAAGTTTTATAGATAAATATAGGTGTCAAATAATTTTCTATAAAAATTCTTATATAGGTGTCCAATAATTTTCTTAAATTTTTTTTGTTATATGCATTCATACATAACCTAATATAATTGAGATTAACCTACAATAATAATTGTGATTAACCTACAATAATGGTGTAATGGTGATTAAGAAAAAAAAAAAAAACTATTTTACTTAAAATTCACCAATATTTTAATATTAATTTTTTTTCTAAATTCCAACCTTACAATATCATTAAAAGAAACTACACTAAAAAAAACTTCTAAATTCTAACCTTACAATTACATTAAAAATCTACACTAAAAAACCATATAAATTTTTTTATATATATAACTCTAACATTATAAATATAATTCTAACATCGGTTAATGAGAAATTTAAATACAAAAACAAAAAAACCAACCACTATTACCGAAGCCCGTTTTCTTTTAAAAAAACTTACATTTTTCTATATAACAATATAAAATTATCCAAAATTAAAGGTTTTTCCTTTTTGACTTCTAACATTTGGACAATTATAAAGTGATATCTTCCCCCATCCAAGCTACGGTATGAATTTAGATCAACAAGGAGTGAAGCAGCTGGTGCCAGGATCGTTGGCAGAAGAACAATAAGAATTCTTCATGCCAAACATCATTGACTTCTTTTATAAAAGATATTTTCTCTCTCCAGAGTTGGAATTTTAAATTTGTGTTCTTTGTGAAGTCAAAATTTGATCATGACTATTTGTTTTTGGTTTCATCTTAAAAACTTTATAAATATAGATGTATGCGTATCGAATTATTTCCGCTTCAGGTAGCAGCATCCCATATAATAACTTAATATAACTGTGATTAAGTAAAAGCCTTTCGAGGTCCACTGCTTTGAACTTAAAAATTTCGAAATCTTGAGCCGCCAATAACATTAAGCAAAAGCCTTTCGAGGTCCACTGCTTTGAACTTAAAAATTTCGAAATCTTGAGCCGCCAATAACATTAAGCAACTCCATTCAAAATGACAGATGAGAAACTAATTAAATATAAAAGGATTCCAAAAGAAATTGCCAAAGCTTGAGGCCCACGATAACATTAAGAATCCACAGAAAATGAAACATGAGAAACTAATTAAATATAAAGGAACTCCACTGATCACCAAGAAGCCATTTCCCTTAAACGCTTTCAAGTTTCAACAGAACTAACATGTAGCATTTTTCTTGATAACTATTTAAAATTATCGAAAGGAAAAGCTTGCCCTTCTAATTGAGTTGTAGAGTCATTTTAGTTTATCAACTGCCCTTTGAACAATTATAACGCGTTATTTTGCTCCATCCACGCTACAGGATGAGTATAGGTCAACCAGGAGTAAAGTTCGTGCGATAGGATTAATCGACCGCACCAGGATCTGTGGCGGAATTACACCAGTAGGAATTCTGCAAGCCAACAGCCATTGACTTGTTGAATAGGTAATGTAATGAACATTTAAACGGTCAAGAATTCTTTCGACTAAACGTCATTAATCTCGTTGACATTTTAAGCTGGCGAACCGTTAAACTATCATGTACAGTTACTTGTGCATGTACGTGGGAATTGTATAACCTTAAAATATAAAAAATGAAAACTCAAATGCTGCAAGGTTGACACTGTACATGACACTTCCAAGTGAAAAAGATGAAGTTTACTCCCATGGTCAATGCTGGAGTTATCTAGAACGGTGTGAAGATCGACTTTTGTTAGGTCGTAAAACATTTTCAAATGAATAAAGTAAATGGTGGAAAATGTATGATGGGACAATTTTATATTATTTTTAAAGTTTTATTTTATTCTCAATATTTGATAAAAAATTATTTAGGGTACATCTTTTTTATAAAAAACATTGATCATAATATTGATTTGGATTTTTTTTATTTTTTATTTTATTCTCAATATTTAATAAGGATTTATTTAGGGGTGCATCTTTTTTATTAAAAACACATTTATCATAATATTTTGATTTCGATTTTTATAAATTTTTTTTTTTATTATTAATAAAAAAAGTTAGTAATAAAAAATTAAATGATATACTCTTTTATAGTAAAAAATTAAATAATATACTCTTTTATAGTAATTTTTTTCCGATTTGAAAATTTTAAATGATATAAAAGTTTATAATTAGAAAAATAGGAATTTTTATTTGAAATCTTTCTTAAAAAAGGTTTATAACTACACAAATAGGCATTTTTCCCTTTTAAAGTTTGGTAGATCTATTTTTTTTCATTAATATAAAGCAAACTTATACCATATAGAACTGGCTAGGTGGACTCATGTTGCCGAGTGGGAAACCAAGTGTCTTGGCCACCTATCCTCATTATGTGCCATCGAGTAGCCAAAAATGTTAAGCCTCTCTATGCAAGCAATATAAGTTTCAGTTTCCTGCTCACTTCCATACTCTAGAGTTCTGCATACACATGTAAATGCATAGACAAATTTAAAACCTAGCCAAATATATAAACAAAACTATCATAAAGTAGGCATGTTAATCATCTTGTTCAGCTCATGCTGATTCCACTTGGTGCTGGACCTTTGGCATTCATTCGAGGCAACTCCTTCTGAATTGAGATGCATGACACGTGCTGCTCAATTCGACCAAGGCATATGTCTTATTTGTGCAGTTGAAATTGTGCCTTCTGAAATTCGTGCTTGTAGTTTGGCATTCACTGAATTATGACTGTCATGCCTACCGAGATCTTCTCCATCACCTTTCCCAACATGCTTTTCATCGGCCAGTACAAGTAAAGGGTCTGTTTGATCTCTGTGATTCTCCCTCTTGTGTTTCCAGGATCCTGGACAAGGACTTTCCAATCCTCTAACTTTGTATCCGTTTCACGCTCCTGCTTCACTTTTCCCTCCCATTCCTCTAATAATGTTCTAATTTCTTCATTAGTTCCCTCTCGGTAGGTAGTTGCCACTTCACTCGTGAAAGGTTCAATAGATTTCCGACCTCGTCGGCCACCCAAAGAATCAGGTTTGGTGTTATGCTTGGCCCCTCGAGGCCTCTTACCTTGGCCTCAGGTCTTTGTAGGTCAAGGCATGATCTCACTGACCCAACCCTTTGCAATGCGACAAATAGTAACATGTTCGGTCCTAGAATTTCCTTGTGTTGCGATGGGTTTACCATGTGGCAGACCTAGTTTTGATACAAAAAAGTCAATTGACGAGTTAAATTTCAATGTGTTATTACATAATTCATGTATATGAGTGGTAGGACTGGGTCGCTCCATCCCCCCAACTTCATACCCTCTCCTAATGTTTGCAGTAGCATGCCCCTCATCGTCGCCAGTGGGTCCCACAGAGAGGACCTGACCATACCCTATAAAAGTAGTTCCAAGACCCAATAGAAGCCCCCCCTTAGCATCGCTCATGCATGCAATATCTCTCTAGTCCTGGTTGTAGAGACCCAACTACCTTCTCGCCATTGGCCTAACCTGGTTGACTTGCCATTTGCTACCATCCCAATAGGAAAAATGGGAGCCCAACATAGGCAGCAAGTCATCCTTTAGCCCCATAATACCACCACCACCAACCCTCCTTCCCATTCTTCCATAGCGAGTCTCAATTCCCTGCCAGGTTTCATGCCCGTGGTAATTTTCCTCCTTCTCCCCCATTCCGAGGTCCCTGCAAACCCCCCTCTAGCTATGCATGTTCATAAGACAGAGGTTTCCTCCTAGAATGTGAGTGTATAGGAAAACATAATCCCCATATCCCAATCCCCTGGCTTCTCCAACGACGCAACTGCATGCTCCTACACTACGTTCCCTACCGAGAGCCATCATAATTCCCATACGGGATAGGACTATCTCATATGAGAGCGAGATGATAAGGATGTCTGATGGTTGCCAAAGATAGAAGCAGACTATTGCCACTAGTCTAGGTCCCCAACCCGTAACATCCTTACATTCCTTCCCCGAAATTGTTTCCCTCTCCATGAGATGAAACCAGAAACATGGCAACATAATGAGATGAGAGAGATGACCAATAGCATACTCGGTTTCGCTTGCTTGTAGACGATGAAGTTTTTGCTGCTCCTGGAGGCACTAAACCAGTGTGCCACTCCAATCTCCTTCCACTTGGTCATTCTGGTGCTCATTGCACTTCTCTCCAGGGCGATTACAAACTAAAACTCTTCCCCTCCTCTCGCTGCCACCTTTCATTCATGCACTGTCCATCATCATGCAAAGGGCCATGGCACCCATCGCCTTGAGCATGTGCGGGGCATTGGTTCTCTACCTCACAGTACCAACCATTATCATCGCCTTAATGAGGTGATTTGTTGGCTTGCACCCCGATCGGAGGGACAAATAAGATTTTTTTATTTGAAACCTTTATTAAAGAATTATTACATTGACACTGAATTTTTTAACGGTACACTTTTAGTTTCCCATGGAAATTTAAATGGTGGATTTTTTGATGGACTAGGATGTAACGTCTTGAAATGTGGATAGTATAATGTGTAAAAAAGTTATAGACAATTTCAATTTCCTTTTATTTAGAATTTGTACTAATTAAGTATATAAACAAAAAGAAGTATAACATTTTTTTTTTATGATATATATATATATATCTATATATATATATATATATATATATATATATATATATATATATATATATATATCTATATATATATATATATATATATATATATATATATATATATATATATATAAGTCTAACGTTTTTATTTTAACCACTGGTATGATATTTTTATTTAGAATTTTTTTCGTTTAATAAGAATGAACAAATATTAATGTTGATTATTTCTTTAAATTGAATAAATAAATTAATAAATAAATAATAAATAATAAATAAAATTGAATTTATTTAATATTGAATTTATTTCTATGCATTTTGTATATAACATATAAGAAGTTGATATGTATTTTATATATAACATATAAAGAGTAAAGACACTTAAGCCTTTGGAAGGACTTAAGGAGTTGGTTAATATAACAAGATAGTAGGGCTTGCAAATAAGATAACTTTGGTTGCATCCATAAAAGAGTAAATTCAAAACTATGTAATATTATCCTTATTTCAACTAATCAACATTGGAGAGCTAAAGATCATAGTGTATATATCGATAAAAGGTTGATTAATTCATTTCATTGCATGTTAATGATGAACAGTTGTGACCATCAAAAAAAGGTTACTTACTACGATGTGTCATAGTCATTGTCTCTACTGCTAATTAATTGGCACTCCCCACACAAAGCTTTCTGTACATCTTTCAACACGCGCATTCATTCTTTGCACATGCTTCCTTCGCACAACGACCACGAGACAACTTCCTATACACATGCTTTGTACGCACAATTACCTATGAACTCATTAACGCATTTCAATCAATTATTAAAATTTGAAGTGCTATTAATTGATTTGGGTCCCATATATTGTATACCTTGATTATATGTGACGTGGCTTAGCTAGGGCTATAAATCTGAGAGTGAGAAATGTCAAATGGATAATTCTACCATAAAACATTGTACAAAATACAACTTCGTGGTATTTATCCTCATGTTTCTCACCAAGAATTCATATACTTATTAAAGCCAATATTGTGTTTCATTTGGTTTCTCGAGAGTCGACCTCACTCAAAGAGCTAGTGCGGAAGAAATATTATTATGCATAACATACATGTTCAAGATTATTGTTTTGTTTAATTTGGTTCATATGAATATGGAATTTAAATAAAGTAATGCTCTCTCATGAAAAATTACATTTCAAGCTTCATGCAAGAAGGTAGTGGGGAAGGAATATTATTGTGCGGAAGGAAGTTCAATGTGTGCATATTACTATGCATGCTTCCTCCGCAGAACTATCTCCACAAAATCACCATGACACAACTTCCTCTGCACACATTTCCTCCGAATAAATACCTATGTAGTAGATAACAACTTTCGATCAGTCATTAGCATTCAAAGATGTAATTAATTGATGTGGGTTTCACATGCTGTGTACTTTGATTATATGTCCGGAGGCTGAGTTAGGGATATAAATCTGAGAATGTGTGATGTCAAATGCATATTTCTAAAGTAAAAGATTGTGTAAAATACAACTTCCTTGTATTGATCCTCTTGTTTCTGACCAAGCATTCATATACTTATTAAAGCCAATATTATGTTTCGTTTAGTTACCTGAGAGTCGAATAACTAGTGTGAAAGAAATATTATTATGCATATGATAAAGGTTCAAGATTATTATTTTGTTTCATTTGGTTCATATGAATATGGAATTTAAATAAATTAATTCTCTCTACTGCAAAATTCCATTTCGTGTTTCGTGGAAGGACATAGTGGGGAAGGATGATTATTGTGTGGAAGGAAGTTGAATGTGCACATCTTTCTACACATGCTTCGTACAACCACCATGACACAACTTCCTCTGCACATGTTTCCTCCACATAATTACCTATGTACTAAATAACGTCTTTCGGTCAATCATTAACATTCAAAGCTATTATTAATTGTGTTGGTCTCAAATGTTGTATACTTTAATTATATGTGTGGAGGCTTAGGTAGGGACATAAGTTTGAGAATGAGCGATGTCGAGTGCATAATTCTAAAGTAAAAAATTGTGCAAAATACAACTTCCTTGTATTTATCCTCTTGTTTCTGACAAAGCATTCATATATTTATTAAATCCAATTTTTTGTTTCATTTAGTTACTCATGAGTCGAGAAGGTAGTGTGGAAGAAAGATAAGATTATTATGCTTATGATCCAGGTTCAAGATTATTGTTTTTTTCTGGTTCATATGAATATGACATTTAAATAAAGTAATTCTCTCTTGTGCAAAATTCAATTTCGAGTTTCGTGCGAGAAGGTAGTCCTTATTTTTTTTAATAGAAAAATAATGCTTACTTGTTGCATTTTTTTATTAATCCTACATGTAAAATAAAGTGCACAAACAAACATGTTAATATTAGTGATATCATAATTTAGAGTAATTATTGTAAAAGTAATTATTATTGTATTATAATATGCTTTTTAGATAAACCTCCATAAAGTTATAATTAATTAGATACTTTAGTTAATTTAATGTTTTGTTTCATTTGGTTCATATGAATATGGCATTTAAATAAAGCAATTCTCTCTTGTGAAAAAATTCATTTAGAGTTTCTTGCAAAAAAAAGTGTGAAATAAAGTTCAATATGCAAAATTTTAGCTCAATGTCCAGACCTCTGAACATTGAACTTCCTTTGATAGTTGCAAAATAAGATAAGTCCATGATTTTTATAATAGAAAATAAAATTTTACTTGTTGCAACGTTTATTAATCACACGTGTAAAACAAAGTGTACAAATAAACTTGTTTATATTATTGCTATCATGGTTTAGAGAAATTATTGTAAGAGTAATTATTTTTGTATTGTAAAATGTTCTTTAGATAAATGTGCATAAAGTTATAAAGTTTTATGCGATACTTTTACTTTAGTTAATTTTGATGTTTTGTTTCATTTGGTTCATATGGATATGGAACCAAACTAAAGAAATTCTCTCTTGTGAAAATTCCATTTCAAGTTTTGTGTAAGCAAGTAGTGGGGAAGGAAGATTATTGTGTGTAAGGAAGTTCAATGTGCGGAAGTTATGCTCATTGTGTGGACCTTCACACATTGAGCTTCATTCCGGGTAATAATATTTTGTGCAGACCTTCATGCATTGAACTTCATTCCAAGTAATAATATTTTTGAGGTTGACACTTGCAAAAAAAATATATGTACATGATTTTTGATATAGAAAAATAACTTTTATTTGTTGTAGCTTTTATTAATCCTACATGTAAAACAAAGTGTAAAAATAAACTTGTTTTGATACTAGTGCAATTATGGTTTAGTGTAATTATTGTAAGTATAATTGTTATTGTATTGTGAAATATTCTTTTGATAAATGTTCATAAATTTATAAAGGTTCATTAGATACTTTTACTTTAGCCAATTTTAATGTTTTGCTTCCTTTCGTTTATATGAATATGGCATTTAAGTAAAGTGATGTTCTCTTGTGCAAAAGTTCATTTTGGGTTAGCGGGTAGTGTAAAAGGAATATTATTGTGCAGAAGGAAGTTCAATGTGTGATAAGTCCATGAATTTTATAAGACAAAAACCGATTTTACTTGTTGTAGATTTTATTAATCCTACATGTAAAACAAAGTGTAAAAATATATTATTACTATCAGTGTTTAGAGTAATTATTGTAAAAATAATTATTTATTGTCTTGTAAAATGCTTTGAATGGTTTTATTACTAATAATTTAGTAATATATACACTTTCTCACAAGCTCTTGCAAGGAAACTACAAATGCGTCAATTGCCACATCATTCACCAGAGTAGTGTCACTGTGAGAGCACCCTCATTTATGCAAAGGAGTCCCATATTTACAATAATATTGAGACAAGCGGTGTACCCATAGGATATTGTTTGTAATGTTTTAAGTATAAATAATGTTTTTATTGCTAATATTTTACTATTAAATAATCCATATATGTTGCTCATAATATTTTAATTATAAATAATGCAAATGTCTATATATTCAAATATCACTAGTCAATTGAATAAAGGTTGAATTGTTATTGAATGCAAACAACCTATAACAACATCGATGCGTAGATCATTGAGCACAATATTTATTTATGGTTATTTTGTTGGAATTAGGGACATGTACAGAAAGGTAGAGGATCTCCATTTTTCTTAGGAAGCTTTCAAGCATTCATTGTGTTGATCTATGCACTCTGCAATAAAGAATTTTGTGTATTTTTTCTCAAAACATGTGGGCGAGTGTGCAGACTAAGTGAAAAAGAAATTAAAGCTAACATAAACCACTGCACAATCACTTCATAGCCAATATACAATACCAATTTCCATTTCTCAAATTTAAATTGCATCTGGTACTCATTATTTATGCAATGTAAGATTATTGTTTATAACATATTTCATTACTTAATTATTATTATAATGATAACAGTTAACATACAAAATTTTAGAAGCATTTAGTTTTGTTTCACTGTCAAGTTGCATGAATTGTTAATTATTTGGCTTCGTTTTTGTAATTTTAACCAAAGTTTTGGGAAAATTTTCAATATATTTTTTTGCATATATTCAAAAACAATTATAGTCATTTTTCCGAAGGTTATGGTTATGGTTACACTTATTGGATGAGGAAGGTTTATTTATGGTTATATTTCCAAAATTATGTACATGTGCAAAAGTGTTAACAAAGTTCATCTTGCCGAAGAAGCTTGGAAGCATTCATTATGCAGATCTCTCTACCTCGCATTGAAGGTTTTTATTGCTAATATTTTAGTATTAAATAATCCATATTTGTTGCTCAGAATAAAACTGAGGAAAATGGTGGACCCATAAAATATTAGTTTTAGTATTTGAATTATAAATAATTATTTTATTGCTAATATTTTTGTATCGAATAATGCAAATTTTCTCATCAAAATATTTTATTTACAAATAATTCATATGTATATATTCCCGACTAGCAATAGCCAATTGAGTAAAGGTTATTAACAGTGAAGAGAGAATTAGGTCATTGAGCATAAGAATTTTTTATGATTATCTTGGTAAAATTAGACATATGTGTGGAAATACTATTCAAGTACATTGTGCGGAGGGAGATTTCAAGCTTTCATTTTGTGGACCCTTTGAATTCCGCACTAAATAATTTTGTAGTTCTCTTCTGAGAACACATGCGTGAGTGAAAAGTGTGACTATGGAAATGTTCAAAGCTAACATACAGTCTAACACAATCACTTTGTTGCCAATATACAATATCAATTTTCATTTATCAAATTTAATATCGAACATTTTACTCGTTATTTGTTCAGTATAACGCTGGTATTTATAGAATATTTTATTACGTAATTATTGTAATGATAACAACTAACATATGGACTATATAGAGGAATATTTTAAGCTCTCATTGTGCAGTCCTCCACATTCCGCTAAAAAGTTTTTGTAGATTTTTTTCTCAGAACACATGCATGAGTGGAGAGTCTAACTACAAAAATGTTCAAAGCTAACATACAATACTTCACAATCACTTCGTTGCTAAAATACAATACCAATTTTCATTAATGAGATTAAATATTGCATATTATACTCATTATTTGTATAGTATAACCTTAACGTTTATAACATATTATTTTACATAATTATTGCAATGATAACAACTAACATATAAACTCTCTCAAGTATTTAGTACTATAGCATGTAAGAAAGGAAAAGTGTACTATATGCAAAAATGTTGTCGAGATAGTAATGTTTACAAAGATGCAAAACCTTGGAAATTGAATTAGCATTGAATAATTAATTAATGCTAAGTAGTCATTTTAAGATATGTTCAGCAAATTGATACAAACTTACGTTATCCATGAAATGTTGCATCAATTGAAAAATCCATAGTTCTTTTGAAAGATCGGTTTTAGTTAGAGATGTGGGTAGTGCTAGTGTTGGTAATATGTAGTTTGTATGTACATGTTATCAGTAAAAAACATTAGTTGTAAATGGAGTATATGTGGAGGAAGTATAGTTTACGTATTAGATATTAGGTTGCGGGTGAGGTGATAATTATGTGAGCGGAATCAATTCCATTTCTTTGATGACAGATTCAATCTATTTTGAAGGCTATTTCTCTCCTAAATAGTTTGAGAAATATTTTTACTGTGTTGTGACTATATGAGAATGCAAGATGGAAAGGGATAGTGCTATTCAATCATAGTTGTTTTGGTAATGTTCATAGATAGATGGTTTTTGAAAATGCCATGATCATGAAGGTTTTTCGGATGCTAAAAATTTTGCTAAACTATTGCAGAGTTTATAGTTGAAGTTTTTGTTATGCATGCAAAACCTATAATAGTTTTCCTATACTAGTTTGCAGCTTAATGCGAAACAACATAAACCATAAGAACATATAAAATGTTACCTCATTTACCTATTTCATTTAACATAATTCATTTAATATTTGGATAATGGGAGAAAGGCAACAAGGATTCCAAGTGAGGAATTTTCATCTAGGATATAAAATTACTTATGAAAAGTAAGAGTTGGTTGATGGGAGTGTAAGTCTACAGAGTAAATGTTTTGAATACATATTGGAAAAATATCTTTGGTTAATGAAAATAGAATGTGGTTCACGATATTAATGAAATAGTATCTCGATATTGATTTCTAAAGTCTATAATACAGATCAATCATGAAACATAATTGTATCAATTATACTATGTGAAATTGGAATTTAAGTAAAAGATATATGATTTAAAGTAACATATTTCACAACATTCCTTTCTTATTAAAGATAAGGAAAATCATTACTTGCCATATTCGTGATGAAATTGATAGTAGTTAAATGTCATTTTTAAATTAATACATCAACTCATGATTTATATGACTTATTTCCTCTGACACATTATATGTATGGTTGTTGCACGTCACAAAAAATTAATCAATGTTCATTTTTTCTTGACTTGTTACAAATTTATTAGAAATTGATATTATTTATTGTTTTAAAATTGTTAAGTGTTTTGAGGCTTTTCTTTATAATTTATATATTGTTTTCTGGATTTGTTACTAACATTGAATAAATGGCCCAAAGAAACAATGGCAGGAGCACAGAGGAAGAGGTACATGCACAAAGCCAAGATATCTTAATGCTCAGTAAAGATACTTTAATGCTAACATATAAAATATTGGAACTGCAAAAACTTCTTAGGTGACTCGAAGATGGACTAGATGCCATAAGAACGTTGTCAAACAAGCTCTTGTAAAACATGAACAGATCAATTAGTTCTCGATTCTCGCTGCATAATCAATAAAACCATTAATTTCAAGAAACAATGGTTAATAACTATAGAAATTTCTACTACCAAATTTTTCTACTGACTGAACCAATTTTGAAATTCAATATATGTTAAATGCCATGTATTGTAATATTATTGCCAAAGTTAAAGCCAAAAAACATATCAGAGTATTATGGATTACAAATGTATGTATAAATGCAATATGTTTTATAATTTATAGCATAATCTTGCTTATTAGTTAAAGTAACATATTTCACAACAATCTTTTATTATTAAAGATTAGGAAAATCAGTACTAGCCATATTGGTGATGAAATTGACAGTAGTTAAATGTCATTTTAAAATTAATACATCAACTCATGATTTATATGACTTATTTCCTCTGACACATTATATGTATGGTTGTTGTGCGTTACATAAAATTTTTCAATTTCATTTTTTCTTGACTTGTTACAAATTTATTTGCAATCGATTTGCTTTATTATTCTAAAATTGTTAAGTGTTTTAAGGTTTTTCATTATAATTTATATATTTCTTTTTGGATTTGTTACTAACATAGAATAAATCGCCCAAAGAAACAATGGCAGGAGCACAGAGGAAGAGGTACATGCAGAGAGCCAAGATATCTTAATGCTCAACCAAGATAAATTAATGCTTAGTAAAGATACTCTAATGCTACTAGACAAAATATTGGAGCTGCAACAAATTCTTAGGTGACTCTATAAACAAATAAAACCATTATTGTAATGTAATGTCACTGGAAATTGCAATGTACCCAACTTGTAGTATTGCCTGGGTAGTTATAGAACTTGAAAATCTAATAAATCAATAAAACAATGTAAGAAACAAGACTAAAAGAAAGCAAAAACTACATAGCATACTACATACATAGGGCTAGAACAACATAGTTCATTTCATTACGTTTCCGTACAATGTCATACTAGAATTTTCATTAGTAGAAGAAATTGTGTTGGTTTCTCTTACGATTCCATTGATAATATTGTCAACATGTGTATAGTTTATTGATTGATAATGTGGAATCAAATCCCAAATATTGAGTAAAACGCAAGAGTTGTTTGACAAAAAAAGCAATTCCTGAATGAGAAAATTTGAGGCAATGTTAAGATGCTTGGAAATGCAATGAGTGAGAATTGTGTCATTACTAGATTTCTTGTCAATGTAAACAAAGAAACCCTTCATATTATATATCTATATATATATATATATATATATATATATATATATATATATATATATATATATATTGAAGGTTTATTGTAAATGTGCCATGCACCTCAAAGTTGGTCAAAATTTCAAGAAGATGTGTTTTGTCTGCACAGTATTGGTCATAGGAAATTTGTTGTAGTGGAAGTAATACTCTTTGTAGTTTGACGTCCCTCAGAATACACTATATTTCAGTCCTATCACATGCATGTATGATACAGTCTAACAAATGAAAATAAAGGAATTGAGAGTTCTTCTTGCAAGTGCGCCAATAAAGCATAGTTTTATTCATGGTTCTAGTACTCAAAATTGAAGTATTACATTTTATACACAAAATATTGAATGGATTAGTATATGCAGCAATATTTGTTAGGTTTCCTGGAATATTGTGAAATTTATAGAGAAAACAAAATCTTATTAATATGAAATCAAATGTCTTATTTATTTATTCTTATTTATCTATATATATTTAAACAATATGATATAATCGATTTTAGGCTTCTGTGATCCATATCAAGTTAGAGAAAGATTTCTTGTCCTGACGATGAACCACACTGGTTGGTTCGAAACGCGTCGACAAATGAGATTCCATGTGATTTTCGCCGAAATCTTTCTCTAACTCAATATGATATAGTTTACCATGTATATTCCCATTGGTGAGGTGTTGTCGATACTGGATGCTGCCAACATACAACAGGTTTCCCTTATGGGAATTCCCAATTACACCTCACACTGTTTGTTGTACGATCGCCATATATATATATATATAAGGCTCAACCACCATTAGAAGTGATTTAAAAGGAATTCAATGGCTGCAAAACATGCACAAGAGATCATGCGCATAACTTTGGGGTAGCAAGTATGTAAGCTTTGTGTGGCACCAAGTGTAAGGTGTAAAAGGAGATTCCACGCAAGAGATATAAGAGACGGGCCTATAATAGAAAAGTATTAGTACTATTTTAAGAGATACATGTGAGAGCAACTGAGGGGATTTGTTGATTAACCTAAAAATTAGTTGACAAGATACCAAGGATCACATAGACAGATAACAACACCTATTCAACATGATTCATATCTAAAGCAATGAAATAGTTCATTATATTTAGTATGCATAACACTCAATATACTGCAATCATTTAAATAATAGTCTTACAGTATTTACAACACATGCATGAAAGAGTGTTGGCTTCAAGAGCTTCTAATAATTAATGAAATATGCATGTACATTTTTATATTGATGAAACACTACATCCAATATTGGAACATGAAGCTACAAATTGCTTCTCCAAAAGAATGATGTTCTCCCTTATGCACAACTAGAAAAACTAAGGGAAAACTACTAAGATTCCAAGCCCTTTCGTTGATTTATGAGGTCTTATTTATAAACAATTCTAATGAAATTTGAGCTTCCTCGTGACTCTTTTAATTCCACAACCTATGGACTTCTATGTTGTTGACACCTAATCCAAAAGGATTATTGTAAATATGATAAATATTGTCAGTTATGAATTTGAGAAAACTAGGAGACCTTGGAATTGGAATCCCAAGAGTCTCTCCACTCATGTATAAAGTCATCATATGGATAACGCAATTAACAATTGAATTCATGGAGTTACCTCCTAGCTTGACATGGTATCAGAGCTAGCCCTTTTTGAGCGTCCCCTGCTCCTATAACTGCTATTTTCCTACCATTATTTTCTGCTACATCCTCTCTCTACCCTAAGTGCATTAAAGGTTGCATTAAACTAATTCTACCCTTCATATTCCTACTCTGAATTAAAGGATGCAACTTCCAAGAGACCCTATATTTAGCCCATGAAAAAATCATGCTTAGTTGACTAGATTTTTCATGGATTAAAAGTTTGATGTTGAATATATGTCGACTCTGTGTTGATGGCATGCATGGTTCAATGTGGTGATTCCAAACATGATTCTCATTCCAATGTTGCAATGTAAGTATTGTTGAGTGTGTTGTTATTCAGGTATTGAGAAGCCAAGACAATCCTCACGCAATCCAGCTTGGTGTTTCCACGTGACCCATTCGATCTTGGTGTTGTTATCTCACATGTTTTTGAATTGCAGTGTATAATATTAGAGTTGGCATTGAGGTATATAATATTGTATTTGGTGTTGTAGTATATAAGATCAGATTTTGCACCATTGGTCATGCTTCCCTACTTGTGAGGTAAACCTTTTTCATTGGGTTAAACATTTTTTGAAGACTGTTAATCTGCGTGAACTCATTTTGATAATCGGGCTTGACATTGAATACAAAGGAAAAATATATTTTGACTGTGAGTGGTATATGTGGTATGCTGTGATGACCTCTCTTTTATATGTTAAGGCCATGAGTTGAAGTGAATTATGTTAAAGTCATAAGTTCACCTCTTATGAGGTATATGTTTATGTTATCAAGTGAATTATCGTACATACCTTAATATATGGTGATGTATATTATGAAGTGCATTAAGTTCCCTTGAAAATGGTGGTAATATTAAAGTTCGTTGAATTTTTTCGTATGGTGGTATATAATGACTATATAATGACAATTTTGGATGATGGTATATAATGAGATTTTTTTGGATGGTGGTATTTTTGAGGCATGAAATTAGTTGAATTTTTTTTGGTTATATATTATATGTTTCATATGTTGGAACCATCATATAATATATTTTTGAGTGGAGGAATATTTGTTACATTAAAGTATTAATATCGTGAATATTCCCCACATAAATAGAAGATATCAAGAAAGATTGTGTTTGTTTTAGAAATCGAAAGTAGATATTTTTTTCTTCGATGGTGCATTCCCTCATACCAATAGTGAGAGTAGCTCTCACTGGCAAAGAAAACTACTACGAGTGGTCCCAAAAGATAAAACATACCCTTATTTTCAATGAGTTGTGGAAAGGCATTTGTTAATGAGATTGAGACAATGCACTGGAAAATCCCACTTGAGATAAGGAGATTACCATTTGGGAAAAAAATAAGAACAAGGCCTATGCCTTCATTGAACCATCAGTAAATCAATACGTGAGTTTAAATATTTCTCCATTTCTGAATGCCTTTGAAGCTTTAAAAAAATTGAAGGAATCGCATGACTCGTGCACAGAACTTAAAATTCTTGAATTAATGATTAAGCTGTTCAGTCTTGAGTTGAAATATTATGATCATCTTGCCTTAGAATCATAAGAAAGATCGATTATGCATGAAATAAAAGGAATTGGTTTTGAAATATATCTTTCTCTCATAGCTTATGTCAAGGAACTATATGCCACATGTTGAGCTAATTTATGGTCCTAAATTAACACAATTATTTCTTATCAATCCGGGTTGTTTATGCTTTGAGGCAAGTTCACTATATGTGAAGATCAGATATAACCAAACCTTGAAAGATAAGTTATTCAAAAGCTAAAAGTAATACATCTTATAACTCTAATTCAATCAGCTTAAAAATAGAGAAACATTGAAAGGGTTCTTGACCTCAAGAAATCCACCTTCACCTCAATTATCACTTAATGAATCAGAGATTGAAACCAAAAGCTTAAGATGGATAAATTATTAATGAAAGAAGCTCTTAACTTAAGAGACACATAAGATATTCCATCATAATTCATTCATCTCAATATCCAAATCTTAATGAAAATAAAACTACTTGCATGCAAACAAAAGAAACTAGTTTTGATTCATCATTTTAGCAGAAGGGATGCCCAACTTGAACACCTGTTTTTCCAACTCAATAAAGTGATGAATAAGCTATTAACCAATGAAATCAATCACTATGCATGAATCATAAAGAAAACTGAAATAAAGCTTTGAAAAACTAGTGCTACAATTAACCAGATTACAAGGAAATAAAACTAGTTAACAAGGAAGTGTACTTAGCTTGGAATGGGGGCCCTCCACCCTTGCCTTGCACACTTTGAGAGATGATATCAGAAGCTTAAATCAGTCACACATCCATAGTATTGAACAGCAAAATAATAATAACACAAGTCTTCAAATTAACTCCTCAATCCAAAGATGTCACAGCATAAAAGTATATCACAAAATCAATACATAAACCATCAAAGTTTTGGCTTTAAATAAGAAGTATCATGAACAAACTGATCTATATTCACTCAAAAAAACCCATCTACTCTCATCCACCTATCCAAGTCGAATTCATTATCCCCATCCCAAGAAAGATGACCATTCCTATGAAATCTCAAAATTGCCCTATTTCTATGGGATTCCTGCATGACTAGTCATGGTTGACTAGCACCAAATGGGCCTAATAAAGCTTGTTCTGTTCGAACTAAGAATTGTTGGCTTAGTCCTAGTTCCCAAGCTGTCCATCCATGCATTCCATTCGTGACCAAGTGTCCTGCAACCATATCAACCATAGAGCTATTACGAGAATTTCTGAATCTGCCAATTTTGCACTAAAAACCAATTTTTCATAAAAACTTTAGAAATTGAAAAATTAAAATTAAATACCTGAATGGATATCAAATATACATCAAAATGGGATAAATGAAGGGAAAATGGATGGAAAATAGATGGATAAGTAAGTTTCTTTGAGCAAAAATAAGACCAAAACTAAGGCTCAACATCTCTCCCTTGCTTATCATCAAGCATGTCCCCATCCTTGCTTGCTCCTCTTTGACCTTCGCCTTTCTGTAGTAGATGATGTACCTGTAGATGCTTCCTGTTGTGCTGCCCTTGCCAAACAATCCAAACCTGTATCATGTCTCTCTCTAAACAAAGCTGCTTTGACTTTTTGTTTTTCATATTTTTCTTGCCACATGTTCTTTTCCTTTAGCCATTTAAATGCTTGCTTAGAAAGTAGATCATTTTTCCTTTTCAGCCTCCCCAATTCTTCCTTCAGTTTCTCATTCGCCTTGACCAATTTAGCATTATCTTTCTTATTTTCTTTGTTTTCTTCTTTTAATTGCTTCTCTAAGATTTTTCTAATTTCCAATTGGTCAGTTAAATCTTTGATTCTTCCTAAATTAAGTTCTCTCTCAAAATCTTGTGTTGTTTTCATTAGTGATGCTGCTGCTGTATCATCATATGAAGAATCCTTCTCAAATGCCTCTTGTGCAAGATCATTTTCTTCTTACTGTCTTGGGGAATATGTTTCTACTTCCTTCTCTAAATCAATGGGACTCTTATTCCTAAATCGCCTAGGAATAGACATAACAGATGTTTCATTTTCTTGCATGGACATGATGTTCTGTTGTTTGGCTCTTGTTCTAGGATACAAGGGTGAGTTCATCAATCCTCTGTTTTCCTGCTCTGTTTTATCCTGTACCTCATGAATTTGTTCAATGAATTGATTTTTAGACGTGAATTCTCACCACACTATGCCCTGTGATCTCACCTGATACTAAACTACGATTTTGATTAATCCTTGATGGCATATCTGTCCTGCTTTAGGTCTGTGTTCATGTTTGACTTTTTCAATCATTCTCAAAAGGCTCCTATATAGGAAATAAGGCAAGTTAATCCTATCCTCCCCTTTTATATGCTGCAGAAGTCTGACATGATACAAGTGAGCCACGCTATACCCCCTATCACAGGTCAAAAACTTTTGGATAACCAAAACCAACTCACCCCATGGTTGATTAAACCATTCTCTGGGTATCCCTTTTGTTCTGTCAAATGTCCCTTTCCGGTTCTTCTCAAGAAAGAAAGTCCAGGCTTTCTCCTTGAAGTGCAGGCCTTTGTAATACTTCTCACCTATCATGGGCAGATCTAAGGCTTGGGAAAGATATTCCTGGGTTACAGGAATAATGACATCTCCCACTCGTGTCTGGTCTTGATTGAAATTGTTTATGAAATCTCTGGTTATTTTTTCAGAGTGGCCATCAAATTTTTGTAGGAAACTTATCATCCCTGCTTGGTAAAGTTTTTCTATAGTTTCCTTCCCCCAACTCTCTATCTGGAATTTTGGCTCTACTCTGATTGACATTGCTTCTGTAAACCAATGAATAAATTCCTCTGCTGTTACTAATTTCATTTTGAAAGAAAGATATAATTATTTGTTTGATTTCGAAATGAAATTTTTGAAGGCAAAGAACCTTACCTTCCTCTTTTCAATCAACTCAATTCACCTCTGTTTGACTCTGCCCTCTGCAACAGCACTGTTTTAATCCCTGTTCAATGCAACAAATGCCTGTATACCCTGTTAATATGCTGCCCTCTGTTTTTGAAAACAAAAATACACATACAAACAATGTTTATACATGCTCCTGGTCCTTATTTTGTTTACCAAAATTCAAATAATTGATTACTGTTTATGTTTTAACCAGGAAAACTGTGTAGTGCACATACATTTGGCTCTCGGCCTCACCAACAAATGTTCAAAATGCTCTCGGCCTAACCCAATATATTTTTTTAAAGAACTTTTGACTGAAAAATTTTGACTGTGTAATGTGCCAAAATTATGCACATGGCCTCAATTACCAAATCAAATACCAAACTACACTCAGGTGCAACAGAGCTATGAGCACGAAGGCACTTAGCCTTAGCATGGCAAATAGAGGGCTATTCACATACGCTCAGCCTCTAAACACAAATGAACACGGCGCATTATAGCACTTGGAAATTTAAATCATGCTTTGCGGCCTCATAAAAACAATTTGCAAATACTCCTGGCCATAAAAATTTGCAAAACACAACCCTCGGCCCATCAAGATTTTACAAAAACTGCTCTCGGCTGTCTCATAAAAACTCTCGGCCTCAAAACAAAAACAAATAATAGCGCATTCAAATAAATTTTTAAATGGCTACATGCAATCCTTCAATCAGAAATGGCATTATGCATTCAATCCTTAAAGCATATCAATCCCCTGTTTTGGTGTAAATTAAAACAACAGTGCGCAGCAAGGGTATGGATGTTGTTTTGACTGTTTGTTTTGCGATTTAAATCGGCGCACAATCAATTAACTATGTGATAATACAAATGCAGTGTGCATTCTACATCTCTTTACATTTCCATTCACCGCCATTCAACATGCAATAACACTAAACTGTCGTGCCTCCTTAGTTCATGGATTTCATTATTGACACGGCACGGCATACAACTCCATATACAATGCCAAAATCTAACGTGTTGACCATGCAATACATTCGAATTTAAGTGAGACCCGATCCACTAAGGATTCATACCAACGTTCACACAAGAAATCAACGAGTTGGGGGCTACAATTTCGGCTTACCTTAGATCACCGAGCACCTGGAGGGATATCGGGCGATCCAAATCTTGGTTTAACCATTCAACTGACTGGTGGCAAGGCAAAACAATCGTTACCATTAATGATTGAGAGTTCCTAACTTTGATTCACTGTGCCGAGCTTTAAACAACTAACGCCTTACCTTATTGAATCCCTGAAAATCCGTTATTTCAAAACGTCAAACCCGGGACAATTTGCCTCTTTAAATTCTCCCAACTCAGTTCACTTTCCTTTTCACTAGGCTGCAACTTCAAACGCCATTTCTCTGAGCTTATGCGGCGATGAGGATTATGGTTTAACACGACACAGAGGGTTATTGTTTGAACTGCACAAGAGCTCGGTCAGTGTTCATGACCGTTTCAGGCTGTACTGCAATGTATATCCATTGGTGTTTTTAAAATTCGTGGCTTACATGGCCGTCCTGTTGACCAGTCGCCCGACTGTGTCATGAGGATGGCCAAGTCATGGCTTGGTACGCATGATCCCTGCGCAGCGTATCATCCAATGGATAAACGAATTGCCATGCCACCGTGTTAAGTGCTGGCCGGTTGTCGTATGGGATTACTTGTTTAATTCATTGCAATGGTTTATCATCATATCCACCGCCGTATGCTTGCACTACTATATATTCACTGCTTGCTGTGTAATGATATGTATGCAATGATGTTTGGATACCATTTCCCACCGTAATGTTCTAATGTTTGTTTATTCACAGCCGTCCACCATATTCCATAAACTTTGATGCATGAACCTTTGCTTGTAACTATGTTATATTCCATACCTTATACCATATGTATGAACCTTTGCGCGTTTATTTATGTGCAACATATATATACCTTTTACCATATACCATATGCGCGTTTGGTAATAGAAATGAATATAGCGCATTCACACACTTTGTCAACCTATGGTATATATATTGTTTGATATAATATCCTTTGATTTCCATATAGCGCATAAGTTTATTGACTTTGTATAACATAGTTTTATAATTTTAAAATGACCATTGGGGTCATGTTTAAAATTATTACCATCACTAATGCTCTGAGTTGCCTGAATTTGTATGTGCAGGTTGAGAGTTGTCCCAGTTTGGCCTTTTTAAGCTTGCAAAGAAAATACTTAGGGGTAGTAGGGTTAATGAAAAGAGGAATATGTATGGAAATGAAAGGGAATAGGGTTATAATGTATAAGGGTTATAGGAATATAGGATATAGATGATAATGAATATCCCCAAGTACTAATTTCAACTTAACAAAAACTAAAAATTTCTAAGAAAAATTTGAATTTTTAAAGCACAAAATGACCACATATACTCCCCTGGATGATGGCTGTACAAGTAGGATGAAATCAATTTGATCAGATATTGTAGATGGATTCAAATGTAGACTTTATTGCTGCTCCTTGTTCTTCATGTTCTAATTCTTGAATTGATAATCAGGTCCCTCTGTAATGATTCATTGTTTCAGGTCCCTTTTTCTGCTTACAAAATATGCACATGTTGTGTTGACATTGGCAGGTCTTTCAGGTCCCTTGGCAATGATTTGTTATATCAGGTCCTTCTATTGACAATACAGGTCTTGTTTCCAGCTAAAGAGCTGATGGTTGCAACTTCAGTTGTCCATTTTAAGAGCAAATGCAAGTCTCCCCCCTTGTTGAAGATATGACTTGTCCTCAAGTCATTGATTGGTGGAGTGTACCTGCAGTAAAGATATTTGAGAACAGTAGAACAAGTAGAAAGAATTCATAGAGTCCAAGTTGCCCTGGTTTTCCCCTAGGAATTCGTGCTTGCAATGTGCCAGTTGCCTGGTTTTCACTTGCAAACAATTTATTTATTTTTTATGGTGTTTTTTTTTTTTTTTTTTTTTATATTTTGTTTTTGTTTTTTTTTGTTTTGTTTTGTTTTTTTTTTATTCAACTAGTAGACTGGAAGATGGCTCATCCTGTGCCATGAGTTCCAGTTCTGTGTCTTTGATCAGTTCTTTCATAAATGCTTCTTTACTAATAGGCCGATTGTAAACTTTGAGCCTATGTCCATTCACTATAAAAGAGGTGGAATCCTGGTCGATGGTCTTAATCCTTACTGCTCCATTGTCAAAGATTTCGTCAATTTCATATGGGCCTAGCCAGTGTGTTGTGAACTTTGCTTTGAAGTCTTTGAATTTGGAGTCGAAAAGCAATGCCCAGTCTCGCTTGTGAAATGTCTTTGTTTTGATGTATATGTCGTGCCACTTCATTATTTGTTGTTGCACTAATGTAGTATGTTCCATAGCTTGCTGATGATGCTCATCTAACTGATTCAGTTCCATGATCCGCTGCTGTTGTGCTTCTGTCAAGTCGAGTCCTAGTTCAACTGCTAGTATGTATGTATGTATCTGAAATTCTCTAGGCAGTAGAGCCTCCTTCCAATATACTAACTGGTATGGACTGAAACCAGTTGTTGTTTTCCAAGTGATCCTATAGGCCCAGAGTGCGTCTTTTAATTTTTCAGACCAGTCTTTTCTATTCATCAGTATTGTTTTTGTCATAATATTTTCCAGGACTTTATTTGTTGATTTGACTTGACCATTTGCTTGTGGATGATATGGTGTAGATTTCCTATGCTTGATCTTATATTTCTCCGTTAGATCTCGTACCAGCTTTGATGTAAACTGTGTTCCTTGATCTGTTACAATTTGTCTAGGTACTCCATATCTGACAAATATTTCTTCAAAAAGAAAGGTGACCACTGTATCTTCCATTGCTCTGTTAACTGCTTTTGCTTCTGCCCATTTGGTTACATAGTCTGTACATACTAAGATGTACCTCTTCCCATTTGATGGTGGATTGATAGGTCCAACAAAGTCAAGTGCCCACTGCTCAAATGGTTCTATGAGAACCTATGGCTTCAATGGCATTTCATCTGATGTTATTGGTCGTCCTGTTCTCTGGCAGCTATCACATTGCTTGACATATTTCTTAGAGTCTCTGAAGATGGATGGCCAGTAATAGCCTAGTTGCAGCACTTTATATGTTGTTCGTTTATCTGCAAAATGGCCACCACAGGGTTCATCATGACATGCTCTTAAAATGTCTAATATTTCATCTTCTCGTATGCATTTTCTAATTATTAGGTCTGAACCAGTATAAAATAAATCACCATTGACCCATGTATATCTAGAGCTTGCTCTAACAATTTTGTGTTTTTTCTTTTTAGAAAATTGAGCTGGAAACCTTCCAGATGATAAATAGTTTGCAATATCTTCAAACCATGGTGTTTTGACTGTGATGGCAAACAGATGTTCATGAGGAAAGTTATCTACAACTGGATCTGGATCAAGGGGTGAGTGTATGTGGGACAGAAAGTCAGCCACTTGATTTTATTTTCCTGGCCTATCTTGTATTGTGATATTAAATTCCTGCAGTAACAGTAACCATCTTGTTATTCGTCCATTGGTGATGGGTTTATTCATCAAGTATTTGATTGCTCAATGATCAGTATGAATGAAAACTTGATATCCTGTTATATAGTGCTGGAATTTATTTACTGCATGTATAACAGCTAACATTTATCTTTCTGTGACTGTGTAGTTCATTTCTGCAGGTGTTAGATTTTTGCTTATGAATTATATTGCATAAGTGAACAAGTTCTCTTTCTTTCCAAGAGAGGCACCTATCGCGGTATCAGATGCATCAGTTGAGATATGAAATGGTAAAGACCAGTTTCGTCCACGAATAATGGGGTAAACTGACAATTTCTCTTTCAGAATTTGAAATGCATTTTGACAATCATTTTTCTAGTGAAATTCAATGTCTTTTGCTAATAATTTGAACAGAGGTTGGGCTATTTTACTAAAGTTTTCAATAAATTGTCTATAATAGCCTGCATAGCCTAAGAAACTTCTAACCTCTTTCTGTGTTGTAGGAGGCATTAACTTTACTAAGATTTGGATCTTGGCTGGATCCACCTTTATTCCTGAAGCAGAAATGTGGTGTCCCAGAACTATTCCTTCTGTCAACATCATATAGCATTTCTCATTGCTTAATGACAACTTTGTTTCAATGCATCGTTTCAAAACTTTCTCAAGGTTGTTTAAAAAATCATTGTATGTGTTTCCGTAAACTGTGAAGTCATCCATATAGACCTCTACACTTTCATGAATTAGATCAACAAATATTGCAAGTACTGCTCGTTGAAAAGTTGCAAGTGCATTGCATAGACCAAATGGAAAAACTATATATGCATAGGTTCCCCATGGGCAAGTAAATGTTGTCTTGTCTTGGTCTTCTTCTGCTATTATTATCTGGTTGTATCTGCTAAACCCATCTAAGAAGGAGAAAAATTTCTTTCTAGCTAATGAGTCTAACACTTGGTCAATGAAAGGTAGAGGAAAATGATCTTTGAGTGTAGCTTTGTTTAATTCCCAGTAGTCTACACATACCCTCCACTTTCCATTTTTCTTTGGCACAATAACTAGTGGCGAAACCCATTGACTATCTGAAATAGGATAAATGAATCCAACTTCTAACAACTTTTGCAGTTCTTCTTTCACTATTTCCTTCATCATAGGATTCATTCGTCTTTGAGGTTGTCTTACAGGTTTAAGTTGATCATCTGTATAGATGTGGTGGAGACATGTGTTAGGATGAATTCGTTGCATATCAGTATAATCCCAGGCAAAAGCTTTTGAATATTTCTGTAATAGTGCAATTACTTCTTGCTCTTGTGTTGGTTGCAATTCATTTCCAATGTTTAGATGTTTTCCAGGATGAACCTCAATTGTTTTGATTGTTGGCTTGGAGACTGTGTTTACAGGAAAGATGTCTATAAAAGAATTCTGCAAAGTTTGAGCAGTACAAGTTTCCTGAAAACATTGATTTAAAAGGCTACTTGCAGCTTCATATTGAGCTTTCCTAAGCTGCTCTGAAATACTTGGTTCTGAAATGAAAAGATCCATTAAGTCCTCCTTCCCTTCTTCTTCTCTAAAATCAAAGAATTGATTTATACTTAAAACTGATTTTGTTTGCTGTTTTTCTTGAGTTTCAAGTATTGATTCTAAAGAAGTGGATTGTGCAGGTGAATAAAGAGTGATATGTTTCCTTTCATCTCCATGTGAAATAATCATGCTTCCAGATCTGCATCCTATGAAGGCATCAACAGTGGCTAACCATGGTCTGCCTAAGGTTAGAGGATGTCCTCCCAAGTTTGTTTTTGGTTGCAAGATCAGGAAGTCAACAGGATACTCCCATGAATCCAAGGAGACTATGATATCTTCTAATATTCCTTCAGGAACAAATTTAGATCTATCTGCTAGTTCCAAGATTGTAGAAGTTGATCTAATGTTGTTTAATTGCAAAGTTTTCATTGTCTCCATTGTCATTATGTTTATAGCTGCTCCCAAGTCTATTAATGTATTTGGTACTGAGAAATTATTGATTGATATGGTAACCATTGGGATACCAGGATCAATATATTTTTCTACTATCGTTTGTGTAGACATGAGGCTTGCTAATTTACCAATGACTTGGATTGTTGTAGGATCCTTTTTCTTTTTCTCTGATTTCCGAATGCACAATTCCTTTATTGTTTTAGCATATATTGGTATTTATTTAATTGCCTTCAACAAAGGAATTTTTACATAAGCATTTTTTAACTCATCAAAGATATCAAATTCAGGAAGGATTATTATGTTTTGTTGTTCCACTAACCTTTCAGGATAAGGTGGTGTTTGTGTTGTAACATTTGTTCCTTTGTGATTTTGTATCTCAGTTTGTGATGTTTCAGATGATTCTCCTTGTTCAGTTGGTTCTTCTATAATTGGAGGAGAATCCTTTTTAAGCACTTTTCAATACCTTAGATGGACATCATCAAGAGGAAGGATCGAATATGTAGGAAAACATGCTGCTTCCTCCACAGTGTATGCAGATTTGTCCACCTTATTATTTGGATTGGCCATCGGTTGGGCTGGTAGTTGAGTTGGTCTGGGTTGATTTGTAGGTAGTTGTAATTGTTGTGGTTGGTTGAACAACGATGGTGGATTATGCTGTGGAAATGGGATGGATTGCGGACATACAAAATGTTGTTGTTGAAAGGGTATGGATTGCGGATATTGTGGATATGAAAATGGTTGTTGGTATTGTTGCTGGTATTGTTGTTGATACTGTTGAGGCTGTTGGTTTCCATAACCATATCCTCTCCAACCTTGTGCAGGTTGTTGTGAATATTGTTGTGGAGGCCAAGCTTGCCATGGCATTGGAGGGGTCCAAGGATTATAAGGTGGATAGGCATAATTTTGTTGAGGGAATTGTGGCTGATTTGGTTGAGGTATCCTAGGTTGCCATGGTCTTTGTGGTGCAACATAATAGAAACCTTCTGTCCCTGGCACTTCTTCCATTGAGTTCATTTGTAATTCTTTCAATGTTACACAATTCTCTGTGGAATGGTTTCCTGTACAAAGACCACAAACCTGAATACTATCCAAAGGACATTCTCTCAAAGGATGTTTCTTTTTACATTTGGAACAAAATATTTCTAAAGCTTGTTCTTGTTCTTCTTTCTTCTTGTTTGCCTTTAGCACATCCACTTATGTCCCTAATGTACTCAAGAGGTCTGTTTTGAGATTTTCCAATAGACTTCCTATTTCATCTCTTGTTATCCCTCCTGCAGCTGACTTTGTTGCTTTGGAACTCACTTCCCTTCTTCCGGTTTTTGATCTTCCTCTAGAATATTTCTGACATAACTCGACAATTTCATCGAATGGAAGGTTTGAAATATCTCCTTTACCCATCACATTCAAAATGTCAAGGTATTCATTCCTTACACATTTGAGGAAGATTGTGCGAATAGTTTCTTGATTTAGAGAATGTTGTTTAGATTTCTGAAGATTATATGCGAATCTCTCCAAATATTCTTCTAAGCTTTCATCTTCTTGTTGTGTCATTCTAAAAACATCTTCCTTTGAATCTCTAGATCTACAATAAGCTTGATATTTCTTAAGGAAGACAGTTCGCATATCATCCCAAGAGGCTATTATTTGTTCTCCTAAACCCATAAACCATTTTAAAGCTGCTGCTTTTAATGTTGCAGGGAAAAGACGAAGTTTATGAACGTCATCAGTATATCCGTATGTTCTACATAGGATATCAAATTCAAACATAAATGCATCAGGATCTTCTATAGACATTCCATAAAAGTTTGGCAATACAGAAGGTGGAATATTTTTCATTTTTACTTCTTCTCCCAATATTGCACTTTTATCTACTATTGGAAAACCAAAAGTAGTTTCTTGATCAATTCCATCTTCTTGTCTTTTCCGGTCGTTTTCTAGCTTCCTATCATTTTCTTGTTTTGCCTCTTCCTCTCTCTTTCTTCTCCATTCTCTTTGTTGTCTTTCATATAAAGCCCTTTGTTGTTCAGGAGTGAGATGAATGGATCCATGTCCCTCTTCTACCATTGTTTGATTTATTTCAATTTCAAGTGGAATTTCAAGTTGTTGGAAGATATGAGGATTTATGGATGGAAAGACAGGTTGTTTTCCTTTTTCTTTTTGTTTTCCGAAAGTGGAGAATTGCTTTTGTTTTGCTTCCCAAGCTAACAAAGTTTGCCTTTCAATTAAAGTTAATCTTTGGCCAGTTCTTTATTTTTCTACCAACTCCTCAATTATTGGATTACAAGTAACTGGAGTGTGTGATGATCCTATTTCTACTTGTGGGGGGTTTTTGATAAATCTACCTTGAGGATCCCTATATCTAGGAATAAAGAAACATAACTTAAAATTGAATGTAACTAATGTTTTTGTGGTTTTGAAATTTATCTTTCTATTGACTATGTCGATATTTGCCTCCCCGGCAACGGCGCCAAAATGTTGAGCTAATTTATGGTCCTAAATTAACACAATTATCTCTTATCAATCCGGGTTGTTTATGCTTTGAGGCAAGTTCACTATATGTGAAGATCAGATATAACCAAACCTTGAAAGATAAGTTATTCAAAAGCTAAAAGTAATACATATTATAACTCTAATTCAATCAGCTTAAAAAGAGAGAAATATTGAAAGGGTTCTTGACCTCAAGAAGTCCACCTTCACCTCAATTATCACTTAATGAATCCGAGATTGAAACCAAAAGCTTAATATGGATAAATTATTAATGAAAGAAGCTCTTACCTTAAGAGACACATAAGATATTCCATCATAATTCATTCATCTCAATATCCAAATCTTAATGAAAATAAAACTACTTGCATGCAAACAAAAGAAACTAGTTTTGATTCATCATTTTAGCAGAAGGGATGCCCAACTTGAACACCTGTTTTTCCAACTCAATAAAGTGATGAATAATATATTAACCAATGAAATCAATCACTATGCATGAATCATAAAGCAAACTGAAATAAAGCTTTGAGAAACTAGTGCTACAATTAACTAGATTACAAGGAAATAAAACTAGTTAACAAGGAAGTGTACTTAGCTTGGAATAGGGGCCCTCCACCCTTGCCTTGCACACTTTGAGAGATGATATGAGAAGATTAAATCAGTCACACATCCATAGTATTGAACAGCAAAATAATAATAACACAAGTCTTCAAATTAACTCCTCAATCCAAAGATGTCACAGCATAAAAGTATATCACAAAATCAATACATAAGCCATCAAAGTTTTGGCTTTAAATAAGAAGTCTCATGAAAAAACTGATCTATATTCACTCAAACAAACCCATCTAATCTCATTCACCTATCCAAGTCGAATTCATTATCCCCATCAAGAAAGATGACCATTCCTATGAAATCTCAAAACTGCCCTATTTCTATGGGATTCCTGCATGACTAGTCATGGTTGACTAGCACCAAATGGGCCTAATAAAGCTTGTTATGTTCAAACTAAGCATTGCTGGCTTAGTCCTAGTTCCCAAGCTGTCCATCCATGCATTCCGTTCGTTCCCAAGTGTCCTGCAACCATATCAACCATAGAGCTATTACGGGAATTTCTGAATCTGCCAATTTTGCACTAAAAACCAAATTTTCATAAAAACTTTAGAAATTGAAAAATTAAAATTAAATACCTGAATGGATATCAAATATACATCAAAATGGGATAAATGAAGGGAAAATGGATGGAAAATAGATGGATAAGTAAGTTTCTTTGAGCAAAAATAAGACCAAAACTAAGGCTCAACACCACATATTCACATTATCTTGAGCCATTGTAAGCAAGTGGAAATCTTAAGGAGATTACCTTTGTCTCCCTAAAGAAACATTTGTTGAAAGATAGAAGGCCTTTGGGAAGAAGAAAACTCCTCAGTCTTATGAAGAGGATGTGTGCCTTGAATAAAAGGAGAAGGATCATGCAAAATATTATTCTAGAGGAAGAGATGGCAAAAGAGGAAGAGGAATAAATAATTTTAGCAGTTAAATAATTTTAGCAGTAGGGGGGGTAGAATTTAGAAGGAGTAGGTCTAATATTCATTGCATATGATGCAGTAGAGGTGGACATGATTCTTCTGCTTGTAAGTTCCCTTGGGACAAAATTTAGAAGGCAAGAAATGAAGGAAATGTTAAAAAATCTCACAAAGGGGAAGGAAAAGAACCTGACTCTGCTCATTATGGTGTGGGACATTGCAGCATTGGCATAAGTGAAGACTTATTTAATGCTTCACTTGCTTCAGGGAAATATCCTTGGTTTCTTGATTCAGGAGCAAATTTCCACATGACTTTGAGAAGATATTTCTTTGAAGAGTTCACTAATAATTTTGATAACATTAGTATTTATAGCATATTTTATTACGTAATTATTGTAATGATATAAAGTAACATATAAACTATGTAGAGGAAGATTTCTAACTCTCATTTTGCAGTTCAATGCATTCTTCATTAAAGGATTTTGCAGATTTTTTTCTTGAAACACATGAAGGAGTGAAGAGCCTAACCGCGGAAAAGTTCAAAGCTAACATAAAATCCTACACAATCCCTTTGCTGCTAATATACAATATCAATTTTCATTTATGAGATTTAATATCACATATTATACTTGTTATTTTTGGAGTAGAAAAATATTGTTTATAACATATTTTATTACATAATTATTATAATGATAACAACTAACATAAAAACTTTTGAAAGTATTTAGAACTATAGCATGTAAGAAAGGAAAAGTTTGTTATATGCAATTTTTTTTTCAAAACAATAATGTTTACAAAGACGAAAAAACTTGGAAATTTCACTTAGCATTGAATAATTAATTAATGAAAAGTAGTCATATTAATATATGTTGAGGAAATCTATACATACTTCCATTATCCATGAAATGCTACATCAATTGAAAAATGCATAGTGCTTTCGAAAGATCCATTTTCGTTAGAGATGTTAGTGGTGCTAGTGTTGGTAATCTATAGTTTGTATCTACATTCCATCAATTAGAAACATTAGGCATAAATTTATGATATGTGGAGGAAGTATAGTTTACATATTAGATATTAGGTTGCATGCAAAGTGACAACTATGTGAATGGACTCGATTCCATTTCTTCGATGCTAGATTCAATCTATTTCAAAGGCTATTTCTTGACTAAATAGTTTGAGACATATTTTCATTATGTTGTGACTCTATGAAAATGCAATATGGAAATGAATAGGGCTATTCTGTCATTATAATTTGATGATTTTCATAAAAAAATGATCTTTGACAATGCGATGATCGTGAAAGTTTTCAGATGTTGAAAGTTTTGATAGACTATTGTAGAGTTTAGAATTGAAGTTTTTGTTGTGTGGGAAAATCTCATAATACTTTTCCAATAATAGATTGTACCTTTATGAAAAAACATAAACCATACGAAGTTATAAACTGTTACCTAACTTACGTATTTCACTAAACATAGCTCATTTAATATTTGGATAATGGGAAAAAGGCAGGATTCCAAGTTTAGAATTGACGTCTAGGACCTAAAATTACTTATGTGAAGTAAGAGATAGCCACAAGAAAGGAAAATATACATAGTAAATGCATATAATATGCATTGGTTCAGTCAACAATTACATAAAAGATATTAATTTATTGGTAAAAGAACTTAGTTAATGAAAATAGAATATGGTTCACAATATTAATAAAATAGTATCTCGATATCAATTTCTAAAGCATGTAAGATATATCAATAACGAAACATAATTGTATCAATTAGACTATGTGATGTTGGGATTTAAATAAAATGTAAATGATTTATAGTAACAAATTTCATAACTGTATTTTCTAATTAAAGATCAGGAAAAGCAGTACTATCCATATTGTTAGGAAAAAGAATTAGAGGGGGGTGAATCAATATTTATAAATATCACAATAATATTTTTCCTTTCTAAAATATCTATACACGACTTTACAGAACCCAAATTGCATATGTACATGATTGTTGTAAAATAAACTAGCGTATGCTTAGTAAACATGTAAAAAAATTAATTCTTTTTCTATTAAAATTAAACTAGAATGTAAGAGATTTATCAAGAATTTGATAAGAAGTAAGAAGTTGCAATAAGAACAGAATAAAGTATCAAACATAAGAAACACACATGAACACAAGGATTTCAGGAGGAAACCCAATGTGGGAGGAAACCATCGCTCATGTCATATTAGTCTTCAAAGTTATTAATATCAAAAACATCTTACATTATTGTAATAGTGCAGAATCATGCATGTACACAGGTGACCACCTATTGATGTCTACGATCTTCACTTTTTCTCCAGCTCTTACTGGAAGGAAGCTCCAACCCCTTGATTTGATTGTGAGCTACTAGTGGCAGGAAGCTTCAACTTCCTCACTGAAGGCTCCAACCCTCAAAAACAGTCATGGACCACATTTCATAAATTTTCACACTTGATCCACGTGCTTTAATACATCAAAACTTTTAGATCAACTTAAGAAAACACTAGCTTAATTCAAACAAAACAATGAGATCACTGTAACTAGAAAACAAAACTGAACTCAGAATACTACATCAACACATAGAATCAACTGCACCCCTGACCATTTATATGCCAACATGTATAAGGTACTTCACTTAAGGAAACTGGCGTGTATACATGATTTTCTATAGACAAACCAGTGTAGAAATCTCAATATACTAAGACTTGTAATTCTGAATTAGACACATAGTTGACCAAAGTTATTCTAAAATATTTTGTTAGCTTACCGAACCCTCATACAGTTAGGAGCCTCAATAATATTTTCAACCAATTAGCATGTAACAAAATTCAACTTCATTATTCAATCAGTTCTACTTCAGACATTATCACTCAACTCAGGTCAAAATGAGGACATCATTGATAGACAACACATATACAATAGCATTAATTAGGTTCATCAACCATTTACAAACATAAACTCTTCCTCTATCTACATGAATTCGAAGAAACAAACTCGCATCTATATGCGATTTCACGGAGACCAACCTACATACATATCTAAATTTTTTTACATAAAACCCTTCGTTTATGTACATGACTTCGAAGAAAAAAACCTGCGCATATACGTGACTTCAACGAGACCAACCTCCATACAATTCTGCAATTTTTTTTACCTAAAATTGTGCAGCTCATTAAACTTTGGAAAGACCCACATCATAATTTTTAGAGATGAAAAAATATGTCAATACTTATATCTAGTCAATCCATGAGTAGATCATATAATGGAAAGTCATTTCAGGTCTCATGATCTCGATCCAACATTGTATTCATCGGTGCATAATTATTTCAAATCTATGTGTCAACTATGGCACTTACAATGCAAACATAGTTCAAATTGAAGTATCCATAAAAAACCCTTTCACATGCACACTTAGCACTTTGATGTTCACCTCCTTATATAGTTAGAGCCTTAGCCAATACCATGGGTCAAAACTACACTAGTGTCTGTGGGATAATACCATGGTAAGGACCCTTAGTAGTCTTAAATTAGTGTGCCAAGATGTATATGCACATTTTATTGTTTGTACTTGTGTGTATACGTGACTTGGCCTTGATGAACCCGCGTAGAGATCTTCAAATATTCAACTTTATCAGACTTGTGATTTTGATCTGTAGACCTTTGTCCCATCATTTTGTTATTATTTTCCACCATTCTGTCACCTCCAAGGGCGATTTTCTAGTTGCCAACATTTCCATCTGAATCAGGATCTTTTTATGCGTGAAGGGTAAGATCTACATCTTTAAGATACCATAGACCGAAGCCTTGTGTACCTTGGAGATATTTCAATATTCACTTTACCACCTGAAGATGTGATTCCTTTGGATTGGCTTGGAAACGTCCAACAATCCCCACTGTATGTATGATATCTGGTTGGGAACCTGTTAGATAAAGTAGAATTCCAATCATAGACCTCTACTCTAGTTAGTTTACTATGGGAGAATCATCATTAGAATTAAGGCTACACCCTGTCATCATGGGAATACATACAGGTTTGAAGTCTTCCATCCCATACTTCCTCAGAATACACTAGATGTAGTTTCTCTATGAGAGAAATATGTCATCTTTTTCTTGTTGCACTTGTAGACTAAGAAAATAGGTTAGTTCCCCAAGGAAAGGCATTTCAAATTCTTGTTACATAGCATAAGCAAATTTTTGACTCATAGATTCTTCATTACTTACAAATATGATATCATCAACATAAACAATAATAACTAGCAGTTTATCATTGTCAATTTCTGTGTACGAGTTGTTTCTTGTGGATCATTTTGTGAAACCTTTTTGTTGAATATATTTGTCAAGATGATAATATCATGCTAGAGGAGCTTGTATTAGCCCATATAAAGCATCTTGAGTTTGGATAGAAGTTTTTCATCATTCCCCAAAATGAATCCTTCTGGTTGTTCAATATATACTTCTCCTAGATCTCCATTAAGAAAAGTAGATTTTACATCAATTTGATAAACTTTAAACTTTAGAAAACTTGAAAGTGCAAGAAACATTCTCATGGCTTCAAGTTTGGCTACTAATGAAAATTATTCTTCAAATTATATACCTTCTTGTTTAGCATAACCTTTACAAACAAGTATAGATTTATTCCTAACAACATCTCCATTTTCATTCAACTTATTTTTGAATACCCATTTAGTCCCAATAACATTTTTATCATGAGGACTTGGAACCAATTCCCAAGTATCACTCTTTTCAATTTGATCAATTTATTCATTCATGGCCTGAAGCCAACATTCTTCTTTAGTATCTTGATTTACATTTCTTGTTTGTACCGGAGATTCCATTATTCCTAGAATTTGAGTTTCTAGATTATTCTTTTGGACATACCTAGATGGAGCCTTTTCTTTGTCCAATGTGTCTTCTTCTACTGCTTCATTAATTTATTCTTCTCTATTATTGTGTTTTGATGTTGGAAACCATTCATCATCCTATTTTGTTGATGTTACCCTTTTGAGATCTGTACATGCTTCATCAATGCATTCAACAAGTTTCTGAAGTCTCTTATTGTAGCATTTGTATCCTTTGCTTCTAGATGAGTAACCAAGAAGTATTCCTCCATCTGCACTAGCTTCAAACTTACCAATTTTTTCATCATTATTTTCAATGAAACATTTTCTTCCAAAAACTCTAAAATATTTTACAGTGGGACGCTTACCATACCAAAGTTCATCTGGAGTTTTATCACTATTCACATGAACATGAGCCTTGTTGAGAATATTTACTGTAGTATGTGTAGCTTCTCCCCATAAGGCGTCAGGAGTTCAAGACTCATGAAGCATATCATGAGCCATTTTTTGAACAATTATATTCATTCCTTCTACCACGCCATTTTGTTGAGGAGTTTTAGCTAAAAAAATGTCTTTTTATGCCATGTTGTTCACAGAAATCAATGAATTCATCTGATACGTATTCTCCTCCTCGGTTAGAGATGAGCAATTTATTTCTAGATCTATTTCATTTTCAACCAATGATTTGAAGACTTAAAATTTAACAAATTATTCATATTTGTGTTTCAATGAACTGATCCACCACATTCTAGAAAATTCAACAATGAATAAGATATAGTATTGTTCTCCATAAGGTGACCTTTTCATCACTGATCCACACAAATCAGTATGTATAACTTCAAGAGCCTTACTTATTGATCCTTATTTGCCATTGAATTCAACTCTAGTTTGTTTATGGAATTGACATGAATTACATATGGTACTTTCTAGTAGGGTGATGTTAGTAGATCATAAACAGCTTTGAGCCTGCTTGATTTTCTTATTTGAGAGAAGACTAGATGTTCCAACCTTTTGTGCAATAACCATATTTCCTCTGCCTTGCCTAGGTAACATTATTCTTAGTCACCTTTCAATATATACAGATTACCCTGGGTTCTTGTTCCTTTTATTATGGTCTCTCTTGTGTCAAGTTCACCAACCACACATTCTTTTGATCTGAATACCACCTCATCTCCTTGGTCACACATTTGTATTGAACTGAACAAGTTATGCTTTAACCTATCAACATACATAACATTACTATCTTGAACCTTTTCTTTTAGAAAAATATAACCTTTACCCTTAATGAAAGTAGGTGAGTCATTTCCAAAAGTAACATTCTTTTCTTTCTCTAAAGCATTGTATGAAATAAACTTATCTTTATCACCTATCATCTACTTTGAGAATCCGCTATCAACGTAGAATTAATTTTCTTGTCCTTATACAAACGATGTTATGCCACAACTTTCAAACTGTCACTTATTCCTTTTCCATACCTTAGAATTTGTTGATATTTGTTCTTTTTGAGATTTTGGTTTTAATTTTGTCCTGCATTTAGATTCTTCATGTCAAAATTTATTGCAAAATGAGAATTCGATTTCATATCTAACAATTGAGAAGTAACTATAAGTGTTATTCTTGACTCCTATTGCATTCCTTTGTTTTCTTGCTTCTTTATTCATGATGGTTTTTGTTTGTGATGTTTCTCTAGTGTATCCAAGACCTGTCTTCATAAGAGGATAGTGTTGGACCTTGAAAATTTCATCTAAGGTTTCATATCCTTGAGAAAATATATGATTCATAGTTTTTATTTTCTCAAGTTCCTTTCTTAGACTTACTACTTCAGATTCTAACTTCTCATTATGCTTTTCCTTTTCTATGAGTTTATGCTTTAATGTATCTATGGCTACTTTGTTTTCTTCCAAGAACAGTTTGAGTTGAGTAATTTCTTCAAAGATATTTTTTTCCTCTAAAGCATCCACAATTTTATCATTAGGCTCATTAGTATTTTTATCAAAATCCATGAGTAATTTAAGATCTTGATCATATTCTCCATCTTCACTATTTGACAAGCCATCACTATCTTCATGATTATAATAACTTCTTCTATTGTCAAATCATCTCATATTACATTTTGCAGTATCCTTCCCTTTGTCATGGTTGTCTTAGTGAGGACATTTAGCACCATAATGTCCAATTCTACCACAAGAAAAATATTTGAAAGGAAGCCTATGTCTAAACCTTCTGGTGCCTAGTTGAAGTTTCTTTACAAAGTTCACCTCATCTTCTTCTATTATATATCCTAATTCCTTGTGTTCTTCCTTTTCTTTTCCTTTTATTCGATGCTTTAAATGTGGCTTCTCTAACTACTGAGGGACCCCCTTTCCTCATTTCAAAAGAAGTCAGGATCCCTTGAAGTTGTATAACAGTAAGAGTCGAAGATCCCACTTCTCTCCAATGGCAGACACTTTTGAATGAAATTTAGGAGTTAGAGACATTAATATTTTCTCTACTAAAGTGGTGTCCTTTATTTCTTCACCCATATTTTTCATGCAATTTACGATCTCATCTATATGTAGAAAGAAACTAGCAATACTTTCATCATTATGCATTCTGAGTGTTTCATATTGAATTATGAGAGTTTGGAGTTTAACACTTTTTACCTTGATATCGCCTTCATAGCATTGAATGATTTTGTCCCATATATATTTTTCTCTATCTAATAGTATAAATTTGACAAATTCTATTTCTATTAGACTTCCCAATAATGCATTGATAGCTTTGGCATGAATTGCAGCTAGATATTGGTAACTTCCTTCCACAATTTCCCAAACATCTCCTCCAAGGAAATGAATATAAGGTCTGGTTCTTGTCTTCCAATATATTAAATTATTTCCATTAAAGAGTGGTGGTCTAATAAATGTCAGTATGTTTTAATTTCTCATCTTGGAAGATCTTCCTTCAAGCGATCAAGCTTCTTCTGAAGGACCTTCTCTGATACCAATTGTTGAGAACAATACTGAATGGGGGGGCGTGAATCAGTATTTAAAAAAATCAAAATAACAGTTTTTCTTTATGAAATATATATACGTGACTTTACTAAACCCAATTCTTGTATGTGCACGATTTTTGTTAAAGAAACTAGTGTATCATTAGTAAAATTGTAAAACAACTAATCCTTTATCTGTTAAACTTAAACCAAAATGTAAGAGATTTGTTGGGCATTTGATAAGGAGTGAGGAGATTGAGTAAGAATAGAATAAATTATCACACATAAGAAACACACATGAACATTAGGATATAAGGTGGAAACCTAATCTGGGACAAAATCACCATTGTTGTAATATGAGTATTCAAACTTATGAATATAAAAAACTTCTTACATTCATGTACTGGTGTAGACTCATTCCAGTACACAAAAACCCACCTCCTGAAGGCTACAACCTTAATTTGTTCTCCAGCTCCTCTTAGAAGGGAGCTCCGACTCCCTCATCTAATTACCAGCTACTACTGGTAGAAAGCTTCGACTTCATCACTGAAGGCACCAACCCTCAGCAACATCCATGGACCATGTTTCATAAATTTTCACACTGGATCCACCTATTTTAATTCATCACAACTTCTAGGTTAACTGAAGAAAACACCAACCTGATTCAAATAGGAGAGTGAGATCACTATAACTAGAACACAGAATTGAACTCAGAATACTGCATCAACACATAGAATAAGCTTAACCCCTAATCATTATATGCTGACATGTATATTCTACTTCTCTTAAGGAAACCTGCGTGTATACACACTTTTTTATAAATAAACCTGCATACAAATCTCAATATACAAAAAGACTGTAATTCTAAATCAGACACATATTTAACCAGAGTTATTTTGAAAGATTATATTAGCTTACAAAACCATCTTATAGTTAGAAACATCAATAATCTTTTCAACCAATCAAAATGTAACCAAATTCAACTTCATCATTCAAATAGTTCTACTTCATACATTATCACTCAACCCATATCAACATGAAGAAATCATTGGAAAACATCAGAGATACATCAACAATGATCAAGTTGATCATTCATTTATGAACATAAACCCTTCCTTTATTTATGTGAATTCAAACAAATAAACCCGCGTGTATACGCGACTCCACCGAGACTAACCTGCATACGGATCTGAAAATTTTGACCTAAAATTGCGGAGCTCTTTAGAACTTGAGAAAGGGCTATTCATTACTTAGATCTGGTCAATCCATGAGCATATTATACATTGGAAAGTCATTTCAGGTCTCATGATCTTAATCTATCATTGTATTCATAGGTGCATAATTATTCTAGATCTATATATCAACTATGGCCCTTACAAGGTAAATATACTTCATATTGAAGAATTCATCAAAAACCTTTTCACATTCACACTTTTCACTTTGATCTTCGCCTCCTTATATAGTTAGAGCCTTACCCGATACCTTGGGTCAAAACTACACTAGTGTCTGTGGTAATCTTGGACAGGATGAAGTATCTGTTATTGCACTCAATATCATAAACCTTTAACAAAATTATAATTCTGAATGTAAACCTTTGCCCCATCGTTATTTTATTCTACTCCATCACTCTGTAACCTCTGAATTGACATAAGGGTTCATATAGTTACCATATACTTGTTATGTTACAAGTGAGTTGTTGTAAAGGACAACACATGCATCATAATGCCAACACATATTGGTGATGATCATTGGTTAATGGATACCATTAAAACAAATAGTAGTTAAATTTCATTTGAAAATTAAGACTTCAATTAACAATCTATATGACTTATTTCCTCTCACACATTATATCTATGTTTGTTACCTGTCAAATAAAAATTTCCAATGTTGTATTCAAGCTTCTATGATCCATAATGAATTAAACAAAGCCTTTCGGTAGAAATTACACGAGCAAAAAAAAATCTCTCATGTGATTTCTACTGAAAGACTTTGTTTAAAAATTTTCAATGTTCATTATTTTCTATAATGATTACTAAGTTCTAGGAAATCGATCTGCTTTATTGTTTTGAAATTGTTAAGTGTTTTAAGATTTTTCTTTATAATTTGTATATTAGATATCATTTTTTGGGATTCAACTATTTCAAGTAAGTCATTCATGCTTGACCATATCCATGAGATGTAGTCGTAAATGACTAATTTCTCATGATTTTTTAATAGTCTACTTAGCACTCATTACATCGGGTGATGCTCACAGGGGTGAAGAAGTGGGATTGAAACTAGTGAAATGAATCACATAGCGTCAGTCATCACTTCCGGGGCTTGCACTCGATAACCAGGACTTCTTGGGAGGTCACCCATCCTAGATCGCCTCTGGCTCAAGCGCGCTTAACTGTGGTGGTTTCCCCACAATCAAGCCCACTTAGCTTGCTACTCCATTTGGTAAAACTTAGCAAGTATTGTGCCTCATGAACCATTTAAGTAGAGTTCCCTTCACTCTTTTGAAATGGTCCAAATAAATTATGGGAGGAGCACAAAGGAAGAGGTAGATGCAGAGAGACAAGATATCTTAATGATCAATGAACATATATTAATGCTTAGAAAAGATATTTTAATGCCAATGGATAAAATATTGGAACTATAGAAAATTCTTTGGCGACTGGAAGATTGAGTAGATTCCATAATAATATTGTTAGAAAATATCTTGCAAAACATGAATAAATCAATCAATTCTCCATTCTCGAAGAATAATCACTAAAATCATTAATGCCTAGACCCAATGTTTAATTAGCATAGAAATTTCTATCATTTTTTGCTATTTGTTAAACCAATTTTGAAATTCAATATATGCTAAAGTTTATGTATTTTAATATTCTCGCCTTCGTTGAAGAAAGAGAACATATAGGACTATTCTTTATTACAAATGTATGTATAAATGCAATATGTTTTATAAGTTATATCATAACATTTCTTATTCTATTTAAAAATTCTCCAAAACATTCTAGGACAATTATTTATTTAGATATATATTTAAATCTTTTATGTGATAGACTTTTAAAATAAAAAAATATTAGATTTTTTCACACTATAAACAACAAAAACCCTGATGATAAAGTAATTTCACCAGAAATTGCAATGTACCCAACCTGTAGTATGCCCTGGGTTATTATAGAACTTGAAAAATTGATAAATCAACAAAACAATGTAAGAAACAAGATTGCAAGAAAGGAAAATTGACTTAGCATAGTACAAACATAGAGCTGGAACAAAATAGTTCATTTCATTACATTTTTGTACAATCTCATACGAACGTTTACATTAGTAGAAGAGATCGTCTTTCTTGATTTGATCATTACCTTGCTAATATTGTTAGCATGAGTATAGTTTATTGAATGATAATGCGAAATCAAATCCCAAATATTGAGTAAAATGAAAGAGTAGTTCAACAAAAGAAAAACAATTCCTGAATGAGAAACTTTGAGGCAATGTTAAGATGCTTGGAAATGAAATGAATGAGAATTGTGTCATTACCAAATTGCTTGAAAATGTAAACAAAGACACCCATCATTGTGTACATATAACTATATTTTTATGGCTTATTGGAAATGTGCCATGTGTCTCAAAGTTGGTCAATATTTCAAGAACATTTGTTTTTTTTTGCACATTATTTGTAGTAGGAAATTTATCATAGTGAAGTTAATACTATTTCTAGTTTGACACCCCTCAGAATACACTATATTTTAGTCATGTAACTTGCATGTATGATGCAGTTTAACTAATGAAAATAAAGGAATTGAGAGTCCTGCTTGCAAATGTTGTAATAAAGCATAGTTTTATTCTTAGTTCTAGTACTTGTAATTAGAGTACTACATTTTATATACATAATCTTGAAAGGATTCATATATGCACTAATATTTGTTGTATATCCTTGGAAATACTCTCAAATTGATATAAAAACAAAAGCTTAGTAACATGAAATCAAATGTCTTTTTTATTTTTTGTTCTTTATCTATGTCTATTTAAACAATATGATATAGTTTATCATGCATATTCCAACTGGTGAGGTGTTGATGGCACTAGATGCTGAAAAGAAATAGTTGTGTACACGATGTGAATTCCTAATTAGACCTCACACTATTTGGTGTAGGATCCCTGTCTAGATATAAGGTTCGACCACCATTGCAAGTGATTTGAAGGGAATGCCTTGGTTGCAAAACATGCACAAGAGATCATCCACATAACTTTGTGTTAGAAAGTATATATGATTTGTGTGACACCAACTGTAAGGTTTAAAAGAATCTTCCATGTAAGACAGATAAGAGATGGGAATCTAGTAGAAAATTATTAGTACTATTCTAAGAGAGACACATGAGATAAATTGAGCGGATTTTTCATTAACCTGAAAATTAGCTCGCAAGATAACGATCATCGTCGAAAGACATAAAAAAATAAATTCAATAGTATTAATGGGTAAAAAAATGAAATAATTAATTATATTTAGTATGCATAACATGACATATACTGCAAACAACTATGAATAGTCTTACATTATTTCCAATACATGCATGAAAGAGTGTTGGCTTCAAGGATTTATGATAATTAATGAAAGACCCGTGTAGATTGTTATATTGATGGAACACGAGCTCCAATATTGAAACATGAAGCTATAACTTGCTTCTCCAAAAGAATAATATTCTCCCTTATGCACAACTCAAGAATCCAAGGCAAAACTATAAAATTCCAAGCCCTTTCCTTCAGTTATGAGGTCTTATTTATAACAAATTCTAATGACCTCTGATCTTCCTCAGGAATATTTTAATTCCACAACCTATGGACTTATATGTGACTCTTCACATTCAATATGTGTCTCTTGGACTTCTTTTACAATAAAAGAAAAAATACATCAAACTGGTGGCTATATAAGAGAAAACTATAATAAGACAAAACTCGTCATGGGGAAAAAGAGAAATCAATAGCTTGAACATGGAATTCAATTGTGATGTAGGAGTGTCATGCTTTGAACATTATTGTGATAAATTTAACATTGATCTCTTGTTGTACACCATATCACATCTTCACATTGAAAGAATTTGATAATATGGATTTCGATCTTGATGTGACGCTATTGCACAACCAGGATATTTTCTTGTGAAATTTAGTTTTCTAAATTTCATAATATAGAATAATGTTCTTGGTAATATTCTTGATTTCTTAAATAAACACCTTTATCTCCCATTTGATGAAATCCTTGCCTCTTATTTCCCCAAGAGAACTCATAAAAGGTAGGCATTGTTTCTCTGACATAGACTCTAAACCATTATGTAGTCAAACATAAATAACCATGGTGTTGGTTTCTTGTTCACTAAGGTGGGCTTAATTCTTGGTATGAAGTCCTTATTGTGCTTTATCCACCTCAGCTCCTACCCTTTCTTTCTCTACTAATGTCTTAGGAACATAGGATACTTGATGCCCAAATCTTGCATCAAATATATAACTTTGCTTCTAACCTTTAGAAGCTTCAGGATGTCTAGATATTTTTTTTGAATTTAGACCAAGGGTGCCACAACCTCGTGCCATTGAATCACATCATTGTATACTTTCTTCAGGGTGTCTTCCATCAGCTTTAATTATTCAATTATAGTTTACCATAGCTATATTATGATGATACTAGTAAAGGACTACCATTGATTCTCCATGGAAATATGATCAACCTATTGTTTTGTGGCAACTATCTCCTTTCACAATCATGGATTCACACTGATGAGATACTTTGTATTTTTTTTGTTCGTATCACAAAAACCATATTCACTACCATGACTGCTCTGGGATGTCTCCCAATATTAGAATCCATAAACTTCTCTATGGATATGGAGACTAGATGAATGGGATCATTTGGAAAGTACCTTTTCCTTTCTTGTACACTCATTATTTAGTTGATTGAAGCTAAAAATTGAAATATCCATAACCCTATCATCAGGTGGAGGAACAATTCCCATTTTTCTGAATGGGAGGTGGCCAACAGTGACAAGAGGTTCTGACCGAGGGTTAGGTTCATCTCCAAATGGTTCAATGACATCCTCTTTCTCCAACTCTGCTTCCTTTTCACTGGCCATCTGTTTTTCCTCCATTATTTGAGCAACTTCTTCCTCCTATTTTCTCCTCATTTATTCTACGTGTAATCGCTTCTATTGTTCCTCTATCTCCATTATTTTTCTTTCTTCTTCTGCTTTCTGCTATAGCAAGTGATCTTGCTTCTTATATTCTTCTCCCACTTTCTCTAAGCATACCTCCTCCCTTTTGTACTCTTCTAGCTATTTTTCTATTTCTAACTTTCTCTCCTCCTCATTCTTCTTCCTCTATTTCTCTACTTGAATTACACCTTTGAACATTGGATTAGATTTTATTTCTCTTGGCAGATTCTTTCTCAATCCATTATACCAATTCTTAATTTTATCATCTTTTGGGATGGTCAGAGGTTCATACATCGAGTTGTATTGTATTTTGTCACAATGTTTCCTGCAAAATTTCCAAGGTGAAGGTGGTTACTTTCTTTAATCGCAACATTATTTTCCTTGAGGACCTTGAGCTCATAACATCCAATCCATAAAGGAAATGAAAGAAAAGGAGATTTCTTCCTCCTCTGGAGCTGTGTATATAATCTGTTGTTAAAATGATATACTACCTCCTGCAATAACACCTTATTAGTCACATACCTTGGAATAAGGTAAGGGGTTGTTTAACAATCAGAACATATCATTTATGTTCCTTGTAGTGAAGTAAACCAACCTGAAATCTCTTAAAGTGCTTCCTTCACCTAATTTGTCATGCAATGAGGTTCTACCTCAAAGATCGTCGTGTATAAAACTACAAAAACATGCTCGGCCAAATTATCATAAACTCCTAGAAAAATAACTTCTGATAAGAGTGTGTAATGGAAGTAGATACGTAACTTATCCTTAGGGTTCTAGTTCCACTTCATCCCGATGAACTCATAACGGGCAGAGACACCATCCAACATATAAGAGGATAGGTAAAACATTGGTGATTATTTGGCTTGTAATATCATCTTGGCTTGTTGTATGTGAAGCTGTAGATCATGGTAGAGGATATTCACCAAGTTGAAAATTTTACCTCGAGAGACAACTAGGTTGAGCAAGTAAATCCAATTCTCCTCAAATTATTCTACATTCCTCCATTGATGTAGTCTACAACATATGTCAAAACTCTGCATGCAAGTAATAATTTTTTTTTTCTTTTATATATGTATGAACAATGTCCACAAATAAATCTACTTATTCTATCCAATGTCCTTGAATGGAAAATGGTATCTTTCATACTCCTACTCCAAGTGCAAGATATCAAATAATTTCAACAATAATTCACATGTTCTAAAATATGTATATTCTTCCATTTGTCACTTAGGGCACCAAATGGTTATATGTAAACTCCTTCATCACTCCTATATGACTTGTTATACCCTATCATTTTACAAGGTCATTATGTTTTATAATTTGGATCTACATTATATGACATGATATCATATAATCTCGTGCCTCTTACACATTATGTACTTCTTTTCATGGTGTTTTAATCATATACTATGTGAGTGGGCCTAAATGTACTCCAACATGTTGTATCACATGATTTGATTGACACCCATACCGTATTATGAGACCACCTGCCTTACTGTTCTCTGGATATTGTCCCAGCAATAGAATTTTGCAATGTTGTCATTAGTTACATTGGTGGCAGGTCATTATCGAGAAAAGTCTAGATGGTTTTGATGAAAAGTGTTCATCTAATGGTTACAATCATCCTATGAAACCCTAACCCTATTTTGGCTCAGAAAAGGTTTTCTACTGTTCTAATTTTCCTCATTGTCTTCTCCATCTTGAACCCTTTTGTAACATTTTGTTCCAACCTTAGCCTCTAGCCTATTCTAAATGCACGCTAACCATGAAAGTAATGCATACTCTAGTTGTCCACCATGTTGCACTACGGGTGAGGGATTTCTTGTTGCTGATAGTATGGTGTCACTTTTCCTTCATATATGGAAGTTACAAGACTGCAACGAATTGAAATAGTCTTCATGTTTTGCCAAGTGGATTTTCGAGTCATAGTGTTTGTAGACCGATGCATCTATTCTCAGTAAGATATCGATATGTTATTTCACTTTCCTCCTTTCCAGGATTCTTCGCTAAGATTTGAGGTCATGTTGGGGATTTTAATCACTTAGTACATTTTAGTTGTTTCTTCGTGTTCATTTTTGTTGGTTATTTGGTGGTAGTTTTAATTGTCTATTCACCCCATCTTTATGATCTGTTCATTTTTCCAAGGAAAATAGCAATGCAAATCATGGCCCTAATTTCAGAGAAACAGTCCTTGGGTTCTATTTATTGGTAAGAGTTTTGACTAATTTAATTTTCAATCATATTTATCGGTGATCTTTCATGGCTCAAAGGGTAATTTTCTCCTTCGAGCCAGATATCTCCTAAGCTATACATATTATCCTTCAATTTTTTTTTTCTTTTTCTTTTGTTATGGTTTCATTTTTCGCTCTTAACTTTAAGTTTACCTTCATAGATGAGGGTTTCGTTTTTCTTTTCTTTAACTCTAGTGGTTTCCCTCTTGTCTAGGGTCTAGAACAGACATTAAGGGAAATAGATTTCATTCCCTAACAACTCTGTAACTTGGGACTGTGGTGAAGGAGTAACCCCAAGTGGTCTATAGAACTTTGTTTCTCTTTTCAAATTTTGTGTTGAAGTGGCACCATGGATATTTTCTAGAAGAGTATTTCCCATTCAGTTGATTGATAAATGTTTAGTGATAATACAAATATTGTTTAAATTATATCAAGGAGCACTTTATTATTGGCCAAGGTTTAAGTCACTCCAAACTGCATGGACCAAGGTCTGTTACCTCTACTCCTACCCAGGTATCCAATGTTTCTTTGGGCTTCTTTCTGAAATTTTCTTTTTCCAGTGATGATAATCATGTCATACTTAGACTGAGTCATTTGTCCATTGGTTCTGGTGGGAGCACACCAGAAAAAAAATATGGAACTATCTGCCCTCTTCTACCATTGCCACATCCTTGTTGCTTACTTTCATGGTGTGTTGTTTTTACTCATTTATTGTTTCCTTTACAGGTACGGTTGCGTTCATGGAAACATTTGATTTCTTAGTAAAGCTAAGGAGAAGGTTTCTCAGTTATCTTTGACCGTGGTGCTCTCCAGGTCAGTTCTTTGATTCCTTAGATTTTTGTTCCCTAATTGTACGCAAGACATTTCTTTGCATTGGTGGTGTATGGGAGTTTCATCTATAATAGGTAGAGAGATAATTTGAGCAGTTATAGATTTGATTTCATACTTGTAAACTCATCTACATGTTACCTAAAATTTTCAGCTGTAGTGCAACTTTCTGCCTTTTTAATATTTGTCATCCTTTTGATACAATTTTGTTATGGTATTTTGGAGCTTCTATTTCCCATAACGTATTTCTTGATATTGATTATAATAGGTCACAGTTATCTACTATGTTGATCTATGTTATTTTGCAATGCTTTGTTTCAAAAATTAATTGAAGTCCAATGTATTTATTTCATTTTGTTTTAAGTTCAGAATGAGCTTGGATTTCTCAGGAATAATAATGACTCATCGAATTGTTCCCTTTCACGCAACTCTAATATTATTCTATTATAAGTATGGTTCAACTATTATATCTATGTGTCCATTTTTCACTCTACACGATGATGTATGCTTTTACTATGAATATATATATATAGATATATATATATATATATATATATATATATATATATATATATATATATATATATATATATATATATATATATGATGACTATAATTGTTTTATATGTGTTCAATACCATACCATTTAGGAATTCTAGTTTCATTCACCATGAATGGAGTGCACCAGATTGTTAAAGTTTTGATTTCCTGATTTATTTTGGTAGTACTACCCTCTAATTCAGTAACAATATATATATTCATTTTATTTTATTTGGAGTGTATATCTTAGGACTGAGAAATCACACAATATAAATTTTCTTTGATATTTACCTCCCTTCCTACCTTTCCCTTTCTGTCTCATGGAGTTATTTTTTGAATGTGTGTTCATGCATATAAACTATAACATTTTACACAGTACTGACATTCCCAAGTAATGATGTACATGACACTATCTAGTGAATTTAAATCTATAAAATAGTATTGCTTCTACAAACTACCACGAGTCTTATACTGCATGTTATAACATATCAATCCTTAAATACTTTTAATTTAGAGTATACCAACAAATATGATTTCTTACTGTGACTTCTTTTGATTTTTGTTATATTCACATATCCTCTTCTACATGTTATAATAAAATGAGCATAAGTATTCTCATACCATCCATTCCTAAACATTTGCATAAAATTAATTAGCTAAAAATCATTCAACTCTTACCATCAGTATACAATCATCACCATATAAGTTAATTCAACCAACAACCATTCAATTTTTACCATTGTGAATTTGTCGAGAATACACATGGAAATCCTGCACTCTTTTCCACCCAACCTTGAACTAAGTACCTCTGATTCACGCTCAACCTGCGATGCTCTTGGCCAGATCAACAAATCTTAGTGATCTTTTGGAGAAGTATTTAATAATTTTCTTTCATGATTAATATCCTTTAGTCGTGTCTCACCTTTGTGGTCTTTTTAACCACATGCCTAAGCTTTTCTTCTCATAAAATCCTTCTTTTCTCTGCTGTAGTGTTTTACACTTATGCAATCTCAGCGTCGTTCCTGAGCTAAGAAATTTAAAGGATATTTTTCTCCCATCCATCAAACTTATCTATAATCTTATCTAGAATATTTTTTTTATCATGAAAGAATTATTCTAATCTCATTTGACAATGATATTTTTGTTTTTTCTTTCTTTAGAAAGAATCTCATTTCCAAGTGTCTTATTCCCAAGAACTTAAATTCAATTTATTTTTTAATATAAATACTTATTTACATCAATATTCCAATGCATCTTATGGCTTCCCTCCATTCCTACTAACATAACTGAGACTAATTAAAAAGAAGATTACAGTAGTGGGGGGTCACTACAAGAGATCACCATAAGATACTGGTAAAAATTTCTCAAACATTAAGTCTCGTAAATTGCACTTGGTCTCGAGTGGAATTTTGAAGCCTCTTGGCTACAGGATTTGATAACTTCGTTGGTATTGATATTTTCCCAAGTTGCATAAAACTATGTGTTTGCATACTGCTTGAGGATTACCATCTTGTCGTAAGAATGAATGTCACGTGCATGGTAAGTGGAAATATCATTCCCTCTTTCACTACTGAGGAAAAAATTCTTTCTATCCCTGTGACACAATATCCATTTGGTAACCTCACACAATCTGTCACTCGGAATATGAATGAAACACTATATATCCTAGAACTCTTGATATTTATGTCCACTCCCTTGTCTTCCAAGTTCTTGAGGAATCTTTTTTGCATGGAATAATATTTCATATCCTTCCATGATACTTTCAAATATTTGTCAATGCAGCACTATGTGTCTAAAATAATAGGGATAGTTCGCTTAGTAATCTCCACTTCCTCTTCAGTACTAGGTTCTCAAATTTATTTAGATGTAGCTTGACAGGTGGTAGGAGCAATCATCTCGAAAGATAATGAGAGAGTGATGTATTATGTATATGTTGCACCTTCAAGTGGAAATTTACTCATGGTGAAAAATAATTAGTTTCAAGAAATCCCCTAACTATCACATGCAAAATATTCAAACGATAGTGATCAAGAGTAGAGCTAGGCAAGCTAGAAGCACAAGGCTATAAAAAGGGAGGCAGGGTCGCTTGACTGGACATTAAGAGTGTTCAATGTGCCAAGGAAAAGAGAGAAGTAACATGTTGGGAAAATAGTGAGCAAATAAGGCCTAACTAAGGCTTAAGACCTTGACATGAACTCTTGGAGAGAGATAGGGAGGCTTCTTGGGCACATGATATAGTGACAGTGAATAGGTAGGGGCACACTGATGCTTGAGAGTGCATAGTGTGCCAAGGAGAACTAGTGAGGTCGTAGGGCATAGGGATCATGGAAAATGATGCCTCATTGTTTCTTGAATGTGCATTATGCAATTGAAAGAAATAAATTTCTTGTTGGGAACAGATTTCAAACACAAACGGTGTTTCTTTCTCAAAAATGCACTCTAAAAGGGAGCTTCTTCTATTTTGTGCAATTTTGGTCGAAAAAGGGTCCTTGCTTTGCAGAAGTGTGCTATGCTCAAATATGGCCTAAAAACAACTAAGTGAAGGCCAACGAAAAATCAAGAACACATTAACACTTGAGGAGAAGAATTACAAGTGTTTATAGGTTTTGTCTCAATCATGACTAAAATATGAAAGGTCATGGAATGCGAAGAGTCTCTAGAAATACCAATTGCGATAGAAATAAGTAACTTTTAAGAGGATGTATGGATGAAAATGAAACTTCATATGCAAAAACCAATTGAAGTATAACTAAGAAAAATAAAAGCACAACTAAAAACAACAACAAAAAAAAAAACTGACACTTTGCAAAAGTTACTAGGAATCCAAGCACATTTGATGAAGAATGAAGAATAAGGTCCTTGTGGTGAGAAAATGTGCTAAGTCCGGAGTGAATTGTGATAATGGGAAGGAATAATGATCTAGGAAACTTATAAAAGAAGTCACATGAAAAGAAAGTTAATGCATGCTCACCACTTGACGATTGATGAAGGAGTTAGTTAAGACAAGTGAAGAGGCGTCCTATTTTCTAGGAGTGCGCTAAGCATGAAAGGAAGGAAGGGCACATGCATGTGAAGAAAGAGGGTGTTGTCTCTGTTGACAAGAAGTGCGATTGAATTGAAGGTATGGGGAGAACATTCATTAATAATAAGGAGTGTGCTTTCCTTATGGATAAGAAGTGTGCCTTACTAAGTAAAGGAAGTACAGTCCACTAAGAGTTAAAAGTGTCGATTCTTCCAAAAATTCTTTTGTGACTGCTAACGTTGGCAACTATGCCTTGTCTAGGAGAAAAGAATGTGCTTTCATCATTTTCGGTGATACACATGTTAAGTAAAGAAAGCTAATCACTTAGTCAAAGAAAACTAGTGCTTTTCCTATCTTTAGAAAGATGTCACAAGCGCTTCCAAATATAAGATGAAAATTAGGAAACTTTGGCTAGGAGCAAAAGAGATTCCTAGGAATATTGCAAGGATAGTTGAAACTTAGGAAAAAAACAAAAAGTAATAAGGCGATGGAAGTTTTCTATGAAACTAGCTCAAGTAAAGATAGAAAATATAGATCAACGCCTTAGAATTCAGCCTCTTCGAGGGGGCAACCTCCTTTACATTACAGAAATGAACAATTCTTGGATGATTTAAATGACAAAATATCCTTTCTATATATAGGAGTCTAAGGAGTCACAATATAACCCAACCGACCTATCAATAATAATATAAAGCCACAAAAATAACAATAGAGGGATTCTATGGGCGACAGTAATAACAATATGGGGATAATATGGGCACAACAATATTAATAAGCGATGCAACTACAATAGTAATGGGGTAATCACTAGTATTATAGGGACCTAACATGCCCCTCTCCTTCAAAAACGTGTTGTCCTCAACGCTTTAGTAGTTCTGAATGCTTCTGTATAAAATTCTCATCCTCCCATGTGGAATCTTCAATGGATATGTTCTTCCACTTGATAAGATACTCCAAAATTGATCGATTTCGTAGCTATCGAGTTCTTTTTTTTGTAACTGCTTCCACTTCCAATATGATTTTTCCTTCCTCGTCAAGTTCTGGCAATATTGTTTGAATTGAGAGCTTGTCGGCTATAACCTTCTTTAAACATGAAACATGGAAAATTGGGTGCAGTCGAGAAGTTGCAGGAGGCTCCAATTTGTATGCCATAGTACCAATCTTTTGCAACAACTTGTACGGACCATAATACTTTTGTGATAATTTACTATCTTTCTTAGCTTGCTTGAGGGGCATTTGCTTATATGGTTGTAGCCATAGGAATACCCAATCACCTACATCAAAACTTCTTTTTCTGCGATGTTGATCTGCCTGTTGTTTCATTCTACTCTATGCCAAAATGAGGTTATCCTTTAAGAGTTGGAGGACTTGTTGTTGATGTTCGATGTGATGTTCCACTGCTTGAACCTTAGAATTTTCTCTTAAATATGATGTGATGGATGGTGGCTTATATCCATAAAGTGCCATAAATGGGTCATTTTTGTTGTTGTATGGAAGGAAGTGTTATACCACCATTCAGCCAGAGGCAACCATTTGACCCATTGTGTTTGTTATCAGATACAAAGAAACAAAGATATCCTTCCAAACATTTGTTTACTATCTCAGTTTGCCCATCCGATTGAGGATGATAAGATGAGATATGAGCTAACTGAGTACCAAGACAAGAAAATAATTCTATCCAAAAATTTCCAGTGAAAATGGGATCTCTATCACTTACAATAATCTTTGGGTTTCCATGTAGCTTTTGAAATTTTGAATTGTTTCCATAAATGCAGTAGAAACTGTACTGGCTTTAAATGGATGTGATAATGCATAAAATTTTGCATACTTGGTAATTTTGTCAACTACCACCATGATGACACTCTTTCCCTCAGACTTGTGTAAACCTGTGATAAAATCCATTGAAACCCCCTCCCAACATTAGCTTGGAATGGATAAAGGTTGTAATAGACCCGGTGTGTTAATTGTTTCAACTTTATTTTGTTGGCAAACCAAACATTCCGACACAAATTTTTGAATATCCGATTTAAGGCCGTCCCAAAAAAATTCCTTCTTAACCCTGTGGTAAGTTTTCAAAAACCCCGAGTGCCCTCCCAAGGGAGAAGTGTGCAATTCCATAAGAATGTTTTTTTTAATTGGGAATTCTTATAGAGGTATAAGCAATCTTTGTACCATAAAGAATCATTTTTCCAACTAAATGTATCAGACGTACTAGAATCTTTTTGTAACTTTCGAATAAGTTCCCACACTTCTTCGTCATTCTTCCATTCCTCCCTTGCTTTGTTTATCCAATCTCATTGGATAATAGAAATGGCACACAACAATGCTTCCACATCCTCATCCTTTCTTGAGAGTGCATCTGCCACCACATTTTGCTTCCCTTTTTTGTAGATGATTACAAAGTCATAGCGCAACATCTTTGTGACCCACTTTTGTTACTCTTCAGAGGATTATCTCTGTTCTAAAAAGTATTTAAGGCTATCGTGATCTGTTTTTACCTTGAAGTGTCTTCCCATTAGGTAGGGTCTCCATTTCTTAAGTGCATGGAGTATTGCCAACATTTCCTTCTCATAAATAGCTTTGTGTAAAAACTTTCCCTTGATTGGATGACTTTCAAAAGCAATGGGTCTTTCATCTTGCATTAAAACAACACCAATTCCATTTCCTGAAGCATCACATTCCACAATAAAGGTTTTTGTGAAGTTTGGTGTAGCTAAGACCGGTGCTTGGGACATTGCCTCTTTAAGATGTTCGAAGGCCTTTGTTGCTTCTGGAGTCCATGAAAATGCATCTTTCTTCAATAATGTTGTTAGAGGTGCTGCTATTCTCCCATAATTCTTAACAAACTTGCGATAATACCCTATCAACCTGAGAAATCGTCACAGATGTTTTATGGATGTGGGGATTTTCCATTCCTTAATGTCTTTGATTTTGCTAGGGTCTACCTTAACTCCTTCATCAGATACAATATGACCCAGATATTCCACCTCTTGTACTCCAAAGAAACATTTGGATCTTTTTGCATTGTTTCTCCTCCAATAGTTGTAGCACCCTGTCAACATGTTCAACATGATCCTTCCAAGACTTTTTGTAGATTAGTAGATCATCAAAAAATACTAACGCAAATTTTCTAAGGAATTTTTGGAAAATCAAATTCATCAAACCTTGAAATGTTGAAGGTGCATTGGTAAGGCCAAAAGGCATGACCAAAAATTCATAATGACCCTCATGAGTTCTAAATGTTGTTTTCAGAATGTCTTCAGTCTTCATTCTGATTTGATGATATACTGAATGAAGATCCGACTTGGTGAAGTAAATTGATCCATGCAATTCATCTAGTAATTCATCAATGACGGGAATGGGAAACTTATCTTTAATAGTGAGCTTGTTGAGCTCCCTATAATCCGGACACATCCACCATGATCCATCCTTCTTGTGCACTAATACTACTGGAGCAGAGAAAGAACTTTGACTCGGTTGAATTATACCAGCCTCTAGCATTTCTGCAACCATACGTTCAATTTCACTCTTTTGGGCATACGGATATCTGTACGGCCTGATGTTTGGAGGAACACTTCCTAGAATCAGATGAATAGCATGATCATGATCATGAATAGGTGGGAGACCTTTGGGAGTCTCAACTACCTTGGAATGATTGTCCAAGAATTTTTGGAGATCTGGAGAAATATATGATTGCAATGTGGAAACATCTAGCGAACATAATTGTGCAATTACACCCCTTTGTTCCTCTTTTAGAAGCTTTGTCATACCATTAGAGCTGATTATCTTTCCTGGTTTCCCTACAATACCCCTTAATTCAACTTCCTTTCCTTCCATACAAAATTTCATGAAAATTTCTTGAAAATTAAAATCTATTACACCCAAGGATTGTAGCAATTGGACTCCTAGTACAACATCAACACCTCCCATTGGAATGGAAAGCATTGGGCTAGTCAATACATATTCTCCCATAGATAGCTTGATATTATGGCACTTTCCAGAGATATTTATTGTTCCTCCATTTTCAACCATCACTTGACACTCTGGTGCTGGACATAAGAAGCAATTCAATTCTTTTGCTACCTTACAATGAATAAAATTGTGGGTACTTCCTGAATCAATCAACACTAATACCTTTTTCTTCTTGAATTGTCCTTCTATCTTGATGGTTTGAGGAGTGGTAATTCCCGCCAATGCATTACAAGATATGGTCGGATTCATTTCTTCTTTATCTAGGCTTTTTTCCTGGAGTATATCCTCTTCTTTTGACCTTTCTTGCTTCTTTTCTTCTTCGTCTTCACAATCTATGTAGAATAATTTCTTCTCAGCACACTTATGACCTTTAGTGTATTTGCTATCACAACTGTAACAAATCCCTTTTGCTCTTTTTTCTTCCAATTGTTGTGGTGTCAACATTATAGGTTGTGGAATACTAGGGGCCACAACACTTTCATCTTTATAGTTGTGAGTGGGATGCTTCCTAGTTGCCATAATTTTGCTTTCCATTTTTCTTGCTAAATTGAATGCCTTCTCTAATGAATCAGGTTCCCAAAGGCGAACATCATGTTGGATATTATCCTTTAAAGTCCCTATGAACACATCAATCCTATGCTCCTCTAGAATATTTTTTACCCTTATGTTCAATTTTTGGAACTCCTCAATGTGCTCCATTATTGAACCCTTTTGTTTGAGCCTTATCAATTGGCTAAAAAAAGTGTTGCTTTTTGTATCCTCATAATGTGATGTCAATTCTTCCGTAAAAATTTCCCAAGTGATAATTTGTTTACGAGAGCAAAGTCGTTGATACCATACAAATTGATTTGGTTCCAAATATAAAGTTTCAATACTTACCTTTTCTGTGTTTTGCACATTATTGAGATCGAAAAATTGCTCCATCTGTAATATCGATGTTGCGGGATCCTTCCCATCAAACTTCCTTATATCGATTTTTGGAATATGGCGGGTCTTGTATCCCACATTAGAGTCTAAGAAATCATGATTAACATTTCTTGTGTTCGCATCATGAGTTTCCTTTACTACCTTTTCACCATTAGTAAGTACTTCTTGTAGAAAATTTGTGAAATTTGTCTTCAAATCTGCCATGTTTGTCTTCAAATCTATCTTCAAATCTGCCATGTCTCTCTTCAAATCTATCTTCAAATCTATCTTAAAATTGTCCATCTTAGCTTCCATGCCCTTTATCTTAGATTCCATGTCATTTATCTTAGCTTCTGTTAGCTTTTTTGAGAGTGACATTTGTTGCACTTTTTCTTGTAATTTTGATATATCATGTAGCATTTCTTCCTCTTCTTCATGAGTCATGCTAGAGCTTTCAGGTTGCTTACTAGGTGTTTCCATTTTCTTTCCTCAGGGCATCAATTACTGATAATAATTCTCTACTATGCCCTTTGAATTCATTCAAAATAAATTTTCAAACCAAGCTTAAGCAAAAATTTAAAAAAATCTACACACATTTTTTCACTTTGTAGGAGCTCGATATTTCTTTTGATGTATCTCTATACTTTCTGATCATCCAGCTCTAAAATTGCAACCTGTAGTAGCCCTCTATGTCTTCTTTCCAATGCCACCAGTCTAACCGAAATTGGATTCTCCAAGGAAGAGTTATGCAAAATCTGCCACAGTGACTTGATTATAGACTAGTTTAGTAGAGCGAACTTGTACAATGTATCACGAGTCACTGTTTCATTCTTTGGATCTACACATTATCTACAAGAAACTACAGTCCGTCCTGTTTCTGTAACTTATGATGAAATTTCAATCCGATGCTCAGAGAGAAAGTTATGACGATTTTCCCTACATCGCCTTTTTTGAATGTAATTCAAGAGTCTGCAAAAAAACCAACTTCCTCAGATCATATCTCCACAAATATAGCGCGAAAAGCTCTGAACTTTGGACCCGAGGTTCAGTGCGATATCTTCTCAAATGGGTTTTGTTTTTTGCTTCTAAAACATCGTAGAAAAAAAGGTTATAGTGAAAATGCCACGATGACCTATTTGGAGCAGTGAAACCCTAGAATCCAAAGCTCTCATACCAAATGTTATGAAACCAGCTCAAGAAAAGATAGAAAAGATAGATCAACACCTTAGAATTCAGCCACTTCGAGGGGGAAACCTCCTTTACATTACATAAATGAACAATTCTTAGATGGTTCAAATGACAAAACCTCCTTTCTATATATAAGAGTCTAAGGATTCACAATATAACCCAGCCGACCTAACAATAATAATATAAAGCCACAAAGATAACAATGGAGGGATTCTATGGGGCACAGTAATAAAAATATGGGGATAATAGGGGCACAAAAATATTAATAAGGGATGCAACTAGAATAGTAATGGGGTAATCACTAGTATTATAGGGAACCAATAAAGTTAGCATGATATGACAGTTCATGTAGGCTCAAAAATTGACCAAGAATTTTTTTTTGAAGGATTTTTGCCGCAGCGACAACATGAGGAATTTTTTTTTATTATCTTGTCAACTTTATTCCATATTTTCAATGGACATACACACATTGATTGTGAAGTTAAAAAAAAACATTGTTGCTTTTTAACTATATTTTTTTAGCAATATCAACATAAAAACATTTTTTTGCAAAACTCTTTGAATTGAAACACATGCAAAAACTATTTTATCATGTAGTTGAATTTGTTACATATGAAAAATTTGTGAAACAATACATCAAAACAATATAACCAATGAAGAATATTTTTTTTCTGAATGTTGGGATATACAAACCTATGCATATGTAACTAGAATTTTATTTCAATGAAAATTAGTTTTCTTGGCGGGTTAAAAAATAAATAGATGGAAAATAACTTTGTAACAATAAAAAAAATCAATTAAAACAAATATTATCATCGCCCTGTCCTACTGTCCATTGTGATCTTTGATTTCGAATACATATTTCGTTGTTGTCTGCATTACTAAAACTGTAATAAATATGTTTGTTTCAACTAGAAGTGAATCATCGCTACATGATAGATTTGCAATCATCATGTTTGGAAAAAATCAGTACTTTGTACAAATAGGACAAATGTTTTCTACAATGCTAAAACTATTTATACATATAGCTTTTTCACAATCACCATTATCATTTTTATGGTTTGGAATTATTTTAAAATATCTAATAGAAACACCAACATTTGGAATAAGCTTTGACTCACATTGTTCGATTGATGACATTGGCACAAACAATGTTATTGCCATTTCGTCTTTCTTATATGTTAAGTTTGCATGGTGTATTGATTTTGACTTATTTTCTTTTTCCAAATATGTTCGATATGTAACCAAGACAATGCCATGAAAAATCCTTCTATTTATATTGTTGCTGATATCTTTGATCAACAATGGCATAGACTCTATTTATTTTTTCTTAGTCATGAGATTGAATTGAAATATATTTAAAAAAAGAAGATAAATTAGTAAAAATATAAACAAAAAAAAGAGTAAAAGATAAAAGGAAAGAAATATAATATAGATTTAATTAAACGGATGCAGAAGAACCTATTTGCGTTTACTTGTTCGCTAGGTATCTTTTCTTTTCTTTTTTGTTATGCGATATCTATCTTTATAGTACTACTCATTGCTATCTCCACCCTTGTCCATCTCTATTGTGACATCATTCGAATTTCATAAATTTTCATGTTCATAAATAATGTGCTGAAATCACTTCTTAAAAAGACATTATAATTGAAACTAAGTAAGAATTTTTTAATGAAAACATAATAAGATAACACAAAGTCATTAATAGTGTACATAAATTATAAATAGACTTTATTTTTAGAAAATACAAATGTTTTATAGAAATGTTCAAAGTACTTTTTTCCTTTTAATTGTAGTCCTGCATTTGAATCTCTAAGCATCATATGTTTCCTGGAAATTGGAAAATATTTGTTTTTAGTTATAGTACATGAAAAAATATGGCCCAAAAGTGGGGGGAAAAACATAGTGAACTATGTAATGTAAATATAATCAAAGAGTAAATAAATCATAAACTTTCCACTTAGAAGAGTTATCATTGTCCTTAACAATATATGTTTTGCTTATATTCATTTCCGCTACTATGATGATATGACATAGATCAAATATACTAAAATAAGAAAAATGAGAGGTTCTAATTCCATAACATGAAAGTACTTTAGACATAAGAACTATATGAAGTTAACATTTTGTGAAAACATCTTTAGTATTATCACATTATATAGTATTTGAACTTTCTACATGATTGTTGCAAAAATGTGTCGTATATTTAATAAACATTCTTAGTACTCACATATAGAAGAAACAATGCAAATTTTAGCTCTCAATAATGCTACACATTTTACACTTTCACTCCAAATGATAATCCCTCATGGTCTACAACTATCATAAAAATATTGTATATCCCAAATGAGGATTCTGTTTGTAACAAGATCCTCCAAAAACTAGTTAACATGCATTCATAAAGTGTATGCTAAGAAGATTGCATGATGAAAACCTCGCGAATGCTTATATGGAAAAAACAACCAAAATTAGTGATTACTATTGTCATGTTACCATCTAAATATTGAACATACATATTAGATACTTAACAAAGTTGGATTGATTGAGAGGAAAATTGTAATAAAAAAATAATTGAAATTCCATGGATTTTTAAAATGAATGTTTAAGTTTAATTCCTTCCTTCTAAAAATAAAGAAAAGAATCAACACCACATGTTCCTAGACGCCTATTTTTCTTACATGCTTTGAAATAAATGATCAACTAGTAATTTTTGTTAATTTCCTAGACTTGTGGAGAGCTTTTCTTGAGCGGGGTTTTCATTGTGTCAAAACCTACACACATGCAAAGCTCTGCACATTGCATTACATGCAAATCTTTTTACACTGCATTACATGAAAATCTTTGCACGTTGTTTAAAAGATTGGAAAACAAGGTGGGAAAAAAGGTAGAGATTTTTAACAACATGTTATCGAGACTAAGGTTATTTTACTTTTTTTGCTAAGAGCACAATACAATAAATGATAGTTTAAAGATCTAGCGAATAATTAGGAAAATATGTTAGACAAAATCAATGACATCATTAGCTACTTTTCGATGTTTTTTATTATGCTATTAGTTCATCATATTGTAAGTGCTTTGAAAATATGTTATTGTTGCATCCGATGGTGCTAGAATTGATGGATTTGTAGGTATTTTGAAAAGGAGGGGTAAATGGAGAACACTGAACAAATGACAATTAATATTTTTATTTTAGCTTCTATGGAGAAGATGATGGAGTATGTGTGAGAAACATCAATGAAGACCACACAGTGCTTATGTGAATCAATTTATAAGACTATTTCTCAACTAAGTAGTTTGAGACTCAATTCCATTATGTTGTGCTTATACGAAGGTGCAAAATGGATATGGATTATCAAATTTCATGAGTTCTTATTTGCAGAGTACTATTTAGTGTTTTATTTTTGATAATGTTCAGAGAAAAATGATTTTGTCGCAATGTGATAATCGTGGAATTTTTATGCATCCTGAAGCATTTATTAAGTTGTTACCAATATTGTACTATCCATTATTTTTTGTGGCATATACTCTTATCTTGTTCATTTACAAATTATTATGACATAGTGTACAATGAATATTGACTATGTTTCATTGTGAAGAGCCTTTATTTTGTTGAGGATGGAGTATCTGCGGGATAAAAGGGCTGCGTATGGAAATTTATTTGTATAGACAAACCTAAATTTATACTACTTTTTCATTTAAAACTTTTGTAGATTTAGCTAATAAGCTCAGTAGTTAACATGTTCGTAATGTCTTGCTTCTATTTCTTTGGTTAGCAGTTTCCTATGTAGAACTATAGGCCACCCACATGTGCATCTAAAGAGAAAATTCATTGTCCATAGAAATATATCAACATTTCATTGTATGAACTTTTCAATCGACACATCTTATTAATAATCAAATAACCACTGATCTTGTATCAGAATATGAGTGAAGCATTCAAGATATCAACTATAGAAACATGATTTCCAAAGCATAGAAATATTAATATCAACATGTGCTTTGAAAATAACATAAATTCATATATACTCTAAAACTTTCATTGTACACACTTCTGCACTCTGTGAAATCTATTAATAATAAAATAAGGATTGTTCTCATGCAAGAATGTGAATCGATATTTCAAGTTTCATTATACATACCTCCATGCTTCGTGTAGTCTAGTAATATCAAATTGCAGATGCAGTAACTGCAAAAAGGTTGGAAATGAATTACAATTAAAAGATGCCTCGTCTCTTTTGTCATTCTACATAAATTCTACAAACCATTTATTTTTCACATGCTTTTTTTCTCCACATATCCTACGGACATGCACAACCACCTTCGCATAGCTACTTTCATACTCAATAATGGCCTTCAACTAGTAATTAACATTTGAACAAGTTAGTAATTATTCTCAGTTTTGGTTGTCGTCAAGAGGAAGAAATCATTGTGAAATATGTTCCTAAGTAAGGATTAAAAAAATACATTTGTACATTTATTATTTCAATAAAAATTTCACAAATATTTGGCTAAAGTGGAAGCTTTAAGGACATGCATTTGTTATGCACACACGTTTCCTCTGAACAACCATCTCTACACAACCACATTTGGAAAACTACTTATGTATTTGTGAAATATGTTTCTAAATAATTAAAAAAATATTTGAATATTTATTATTTTAATAAACCTCGTGCCCATCATTTCTTCAGTGGAACTTTCACTTTGCAGAAGGCTCTATTCCACACACTACTTCACACAAGAAATGCTTCATACACTGCTTGTTCCTTTTCAAAACACCTGCTAATTACAATAATGGTATTGAAATTTCTATTTCTAATTCCTAACAAAGTTATTTCATTCACACTATCAACAAGGTCTCATTGGGAAACCAATTCGATATATATGAAAAAAATTGGTTATCAACTAGCAGCGTTATCTGACGTGGAATTATTACAAAGCATTCAAATTAAAATATAAAATCATGATTTTCAAAGCATTGAAATCTTAATGTTAATGTATATTTTCAAAATTAAAATCAATGAAAATATTTGAAGCTTTCATTATGATTTTGAAATCATTAAAATATTAGTGATAACTAATTCGTTAAAGGTTATGCAGTGTTGCACAAAACCAATCGAAATTAAAATCACATAAAATCGATATATCAATTTCATTTTGAACTAAAACAAAACAATTTCCATTATGTACAATAGGGAGATATGATGAAAGCATAATAAAAGCCATTTATGGAGTAGCGTACTCTACACAAATTTAAAATATGATGACAATCAACATTATTCATCTTTCATAGCAAACATAACTATTTTTACATGTTTCATTTTGTTGGCATATTTGTAGTGATGACATAATACAGGCATTCAAAGCATAAGTCTGTAACATTAAGCAATACAATCACACTAACAGGAGTTGTATCGAGTTCCAAATGTGAATCATCATAACTATGATTAAAATAATTAAACTTAATACAAATGGATAGAAGATCAGATGCAAAGCATCAATAACATTGATTCTAAACAAGATTTTCTTATATTAGTAACGAAAATGCTCAATAGATCAGTTCATTAGCTGATTTAGTATGTTATTCTAGCATCTTCTCTTTAACTACCTACTCCTACATTTGGGAAAACTAAATACGTGAACCATAATATGGAAAGAGGGAACTGAAAAAGAAAACAAGAAACTACATTGAGCTACTAGACTATGTGACATTAATAAAATTAACTTATCACGAACTAAATACTAGTAATCAAAAAATGAATATGAAAATATTTAAGGAAATTTACAATATTTGAAAGCATATATGCTAATTATTTCACTATCAGCTACCTTCTGGGAGCAACCTTGTTGAGCCAATGTCTTCAAGTTAGATTCAATGAACTTTTTCATTGGTCCTATTGTAATATCTAGCCTCACATGTTGATTGAATCATTTATTTCTGATCTCCATCACATCTTGTTGTAGCTACGAAGTTAACACATACTTCTAATGGTTAATACTAACAAATCCAACTAGCCATTTATTAATTTCTTCTAAAATAAAATAAATTATATCATGGAACTATTTTTCCATTGAACATTTTATCTTTTCCATTTCAAATGTTAGCATATATTTTGTAATTAATTTAGAATTCCATATGATGTGTGGGTCATCTAGGTATTGAAAAATTCACGTCACCTTTATAAAGACATCATTTTTTCTATTCTTTAAGCTCTCACATCCATAAATAATGGTTTTTAGTGTATTGATTCTTCTAGACCATCCAATTTTTATTTGACACATTCAATTAGTATTTGGAATATCTCTGTTTTTCTTGTCTAGATGAGAAAATAAAATTATTCCTTTGACTAAAAGCAAGTAAGTCATTATTAACAAAATGATTGTATTCGTTCATATTGCTTCTCACTAAATCAAGAAGTGAGTTAATTTCTTGTGCTAATTGTACCTAAAAAGAAACTTCCTGCTATGCATGTTTAATGGTTTCTAACCTATGGCATATATTAGGGACAATATGAAATTTGACTACATAAACCAATTGTAGAGCTCTAATAGATCCATGAGATGTGCTAGCAGTAGGGCTTCTAAATTTTTGAGTAGATATTGCGACTAGAGTCATCCACAAAGGACCCATATTTAAAGAATTTTCAAGATCTTCTATTTTTTCTTTCAATACTAGGCTCTCTAGTTCCTGTTGATTAATAGACATTATAATTGAATTCTTGGTAGCTTCATGGAATTTCAAAACATTGGTGGTTACAATTCCATACATATGAACATTTTCTTCTACATTATCAATAACATTTTTACTATGCATCCTTACTTTTTCGATTTTCAATATTTTAGTGTCACTGTTATAGTTTTCATCCTTAAAACTAGCAAACTAATGATCGAAAATAGAAATTTCTTTGTCTATTTTCATCGTTATCCTATGAATTTTGTTCGAAGTAGCATTGACCCAATAATGGAGTGGAGTTTTAATTTCCACATTGATAGCTTCATGACTACTTGTTTGTAGGGGAATTTTGAATTTTTCTAACTCAGCCATGTGTATTTTATCTGTAGTAAATGTTTGATGAGGTTCCTTTTCATATCTAATAAATGATAGATGATCATGAATCAACTTTGTATCTTTGGTATACTTTTTCTTTCTTTTACTAGAGTATGATGTAGGTTTTCTGCCTCTTTTTTTCTACCTCGTTTCATTGTTGATACTTTCTTGTTGAACAATTTATCTAATACAAATTTATGCTTCTTGATTATTGCATGTATCATTGTGACTATTTTTGCTTTCACTTGCAACTTTTTACGACAAGCTCTCGTATTTTATGACACCTAGATGTCCAATAAATAGGTCTTCTATATCAACTTTTCAATAGCCTCCAGCTTCGTCTAAATTAAAAAAATGCATATACTTGACAAACTTTGGAAGGTGGCTTCCATTCATCAAAGTTACTCATCCAATGGTAAATGGCAAATAAATAAATTGTTTCTTCTTTTTCTATTCAAATTTAACTTTCCAATCATATTATTGCTTTCATAATTTGGCAAGAAAACACCTATCCATAACAATTCTTGGAAGAAATAGTGGTCTACCTCGAAACTCAGCAGCTCGAACAATTGTATTATTTCCTCATAAACTGATAAACATGAATAAAATTATGCTTTGTCAGATATTCGATGGGGTTCTTATACAATTATCATGAAAATAACTAGATTTACAAAAACATCTTTAATTAGACAAAAAATTGAAATATTTTTTTGCATCTACAATTGGGGATAACGAAACTGCATATGTTGTTTTTCAAAATTGAAATTAGATTTATCTAGAAAATCATCATGAGTATGAATCGAAACGAGGTTTTTTATTACATATTCCATCATGAAGAACCTAATGCTTTTGAAAAAAATGACTTATTCAAAATGCAATTCATTTGAAATAAGTTCAGCTGAGTCAAGTACACAGTTTTTTATATGAGTAATGTTGCACATAGAGAATGGATATTGGAACACTAGTCGTAGCCTCTTGGCCCATTCAATGCCAATAGAATGAACACAACCATTTAAATGGTTATCTAAATAAAGTAATATATACAGAGGAAATATCTTAAGGAACCTCAGATGTTGGGGAAACATATTGTTATATGATTTTCAAGCCACCTCCCCACCATTCTAAAAAACTATTTTTTTTTGAAAATCTAAGCATATATCCAAAATCAATAGCTTCAATATCCTCCTGAATGTCCTTGGACTCAAAGAAATATGAGTATCTTTCACTCATAGCTTGATTATTTTAGTTGTTAAGTTAAATGTCTCTGCGCCTAAAAAGTTATTTCTTTGAAATCAAATACTTCTGGAATGCATGTACGATTGTCTAATCTTACAGAACAAATCTTATCACTATTCTTCTCCCGGATAAACAGATTCACATATTGCTGACACAAAATCGACCACTCAAAGCTTTAATTGTTTAATTCAAGTGAGTTAATAATATCAATGCAAAGAGATTCTTTCCTCCCCTTGAAAGCCATTTATGTTTTGGACTTCTAAAATATTGTGTCGACTAGAAATGTTTTCAATATGCTTTAGACATATATCATTGATACACTAAATAATCATCGCCTATTACTACTCTCCTTGTGAAATCTCTTTTACAAGACACTTTCAATATATAGAAATTCATTATATTAAAGTTTGAATTTACGAGAATTAGTAGAAATAATTCACATAATCCAAACACATCACAATTATGGCAAGAAAATAATAGAAATTCCAACACTATTTTTAGAAAACTGGGCACAAATTTTTGGAAAATCAGATTCTAATTGTCAATCTTAAGCACTTTTGGTATCAGAGTAATTGATAAAGAGAGTGTCTTTCGGATTAAACACATTATTGATTTTTGGTCGACGTTTCGAACCAAATGATGTGCTTCATCCTCAAGACTAATGTGGTCCAGAGGATGAACCACATTAGTTGGTTCAAAACTTCAACCAAAACTCACTGATGTGATTAATCTGAAAGAAAACATCTTTATCAATATGGATCACAAAACCTACAGAATGATGATCTTCTTCTGATCGCAATGCTCTGCAACTTGAACTAGGGTTACGATTTTGATGTTGGGAACCATGACAGGATGTGCAGGGGGGAGTGTTGCTCCCTCCTATAGTCAAGCAGTTACGGATAGAAGCTAGGACATGGGAAAGCAACGTTTCAAGAAGCCTCTAAAGAAGGCAACAAGAGCAAGTAATACAGACACGTTGGGAGGTAACAGAGCTCATGAATAGGAAGAGGAGCAGCAGGAAGCTAGGAGGGGAAAGGAGAAAGGGGATAGCAGTCAAAAACCTACTTTTGTAAGAACATCTGGGGTCTACAAACCTAAGTTGAACACCATCCCTCAGGTCATCTTGAGCGACCCTATGCTACAAGCGCATAGGGAGCATATGATGGGACATGCGATTATCTGCAAATTCATCGGAATATGGCCAATGGAGAGGGCACCGCATGTCTAGATAAGGAGCGACTAGAATCCAAAGGGAGAGATAACCCTTCATCTGGGATCTAGTAGTATTCACAAGCCTAGAGGATAAAGACAGAGTATTTGAAGGAGGGCCATATTTCTACATTGTTGCAGGTCTCTACATGTGGCATTGGATAATGAACTTTGTTCCGGAATGCGAGACATTTTCATCAGTTCCAGTATGGATCAGAATATACTCCCTTCCTCTGGATTATTCGTTACCACAGTCGCTGAAAACAATAGGCGACAAATTGGAGCATTTTCGAAAGATCTCAGATGTGACTCTAAAAGGAAAATAAACCTCCTTCGCCCGAATCTGTGTGGAAATGGACTTATACGGAGCACTCCTAGACGCGATAATTTTAGAAGTATATGATGAAGAATGATTACAGGCAGTGGACTATGAGCACATCCCATTTAGGTGGAACAAATGCCATGAACATGGGCATCTATATAGAGATTGGCCAATAAACAACATTGAGAGAAATGTGAAAACCACTGTGGTTAAAGACCCTGAGGGTTTTACTAACATTTGGGGAAAAGGGAAAGGTGGAAAGAGGCTGCAAAAGAAGATCAATGACGAAAACAATCAAGCCACAATAGCTTTAAGATCCTAGAAGAAGAAGACGGAAACAAAGAAATGAACTAGGAAATGGAGAACACTGTTACTGAGAAGGAAAAAGATGAAATCATGGAAGAAATCATAGAAACCATGATGGAGATAAATAAGGACCATGATATGACTCCAAGTGAAGTGGGAATAAAGGACCATGAACTAGAGGAGATTCTAGAGTATGAAAATATAGATCTAGAAAAATTTCTGGAACAAGGAACGACTAAAGGAGTTGACTCCTTGCCAAAAGAGGAATATGACAGGGTTCAAAAGCTATTCTTATGGAGATCACAATTGAAAGGAAATGGAATCAAAAGAAATCATGAAATCCAGGAATACAGAGGGGTCAAAATGATGGAGGAGACATAGGCACTATCTTCGAAGAACCCAGGCAGGAGAAGAGGAAGAAAAAGACAGAAGGAGCTACTGAATGAATGTGGAAAACTATTGATTAACTCAGGTAAGATGAAAGAGCTTACCAGCTACTCCTTTACTAATCTTTCTTAATGAAGCTCACAACCTAGAATATTAGAGGCTTAGGAAGTAGAAGGAAACAAATAAATCTCAGTAATAGAATAAAAGAAGAAAAACCAGATATGGTGTTTATTCAGGAGACAAAATGCTTGATGGATAAGATTAGAGAAATACATAATAAATGGCTAACCAAGTATGAATATCTAGAGGTTAAAGAAAAAAACAGCGAGGGGTATTCTCACATTGTGCGATCCACAAAAAATTGGAATACTAGATGCTGAGGCATATAGGAACTATCTTTCTTTGGTATGTCAACCTTTAGGGGATAAGGAGATATACATGATCACAAATGTATATGGCCCTCAAAATCAAGAACATAAATTCAAGCTTCTTACCTCCCTTGAGGAACTAAGAGCAATATACCCTAATATGCCCTGGATCGTTGTAGGAGACTTCAATATGATAAAATCTCTTACAGAGAAAAAAGGAGGCAACAGGCAGTTAAGTAGAGACTCCATGGATTTCCAGAACTTCGTAATGAACATGGGATTAGTGGACACATAAAAAATAGATAGGACCTCACCTGGAACAACAAGATGGGAGGGGTTTCACAAGAATCCTCTAAATTAGATAGATTTATTATATCAGAGGAACTCTTTCTCTCAGGCCCAACCATGACAGCTTCTATTCTTCCCTTTAGAGGTTTGGATCATTGGCTTGCTCAACTGAAAGCCACTTTTATGGGCATAACAAAAAATAGACCTTTCAGGTTTGAGAATGCCTCGCTCTCTCATCGTGAATTCAACAGTAATATTGACAAATGGTGGAAAGAGGATCTAAACATTCAAAGCACAAAAATGTCCATGCTCCAATAGAAACTTAAACATATCAAAGCCAAGCTTAAAAGTTGGAACAAAAAGGAATTTGGAAATATTTTCAAAGCCAAAAGAGAAGTTGAGCAGAAACTCTAAAAAATCAATATGATCAACATCACAGAGGGCTTTACCAAGGAGCGGAAAAAGCTAGCTGAAACTTTGTAGGAAGAATGGGAAGATCGGTGCCTACAAGAGGAGATTTTCTGGAGGCAGAAGTCAAGGATAAAGTAGATAAAAGAGGGAGAAAGAAACACGAATTTCTTCCACAAATCCACGATGGATCACAGGGCACACAACATAATTACAAAGCTCAAAGACTCTCAAGGGAGAGAAATTTTCTCTCACAAATACATGGAATCTCTCCTTGTACAACACTTCCTCAGTATTGCAGAGGAGCCCCTGGAGGACAAATCTAGGTTCATCAACCATTTCACATAGTCATCCCTCAGCTGGTCACCAGAGAAGATAACTACAAACTTAATAGGCCAGTGTTAGAAGAGGAGGTCAGTGAGGTGATCAATGGAATGCAAAATGGAAAAGCTCCAGGCCCGGATGGTGTTAATGTAGACTTCTTCAAAGCATGTTGGAAAATAGTTAAACAGGACATCCTTGAGGTGGTGGAAGACTCAAGAAGATCCAGAAAGGTTTTGAAGGCGTTCAATGCATCCTTCATAGCTCTGATCCCAAAAAAGGAAAATTCCATGACTTCGGATGGATTTAGACCCATAGACCTATGTAATGTGGTGTAAAAAATTATTTCCAAGGTGATAGCCAATAGACTCGAGCCACTCTTACCATCTCTCATCTCAAAGGAGCAAACATGCTATGTGGAAGGAAGACAAATACTCAATAATATTATCCAAGCTCATGAGGTGGTACACTCACTCAAAAGAAAAAAACAAGCTAGTATGACATTCAATTAGATCTAGTGAAAGGCTATGACAGGCTTAGCTGTTCTTATATAAGAGCAGTTCTAAAAGCCTATGGCTTTGACCAAAAATGGATAAGATTGGTTATGGCACTAGTTACCACAACTAGTTTCTCCATACTACTTAATGGTGCTCCTTCAAGACTCTTCACACCCTCCAGAGGCCTCAAACAAGGGGATCCACTCTCACCCTTCCTCTTTGTTCTCATGATGGAAGGGCTTGGTAGAGTGATTAAAATAGCTAATGCTGAAGGAAGAATCCAAGGCATCAAACTCACCATTAATGGAGCAACAAACACACATCAGCAATTTGTGCATGACACAATGTTGCAGGGCTTACCCATAGTCATGGAGGCGAGAGTGATCAAACAAATTTTATATGACTTTGCTAAGGCTGCTGGCATAGAGGTGAGCCTCAGCATATCAATTTTTTTTTTCTTTAACACTGACATTTCTATTCAAAGGAATATCACCAGAATTATTAGATTTCGAAGGGACCAGCTACCTTCCAAGTATTTGGGCATACCTCTCATAGATAAACCTCTCAGCAAGGATGTGTGGGAGCCAACTATAAATAAAACGCAGGACAAGATCAAAAAATGGACTTGCAGATCTTTAAACTTGGTGGGGTGCCTTGTGCTTACACAGGCTATACTGCAGGCCATTCCCATTTACATGTTTTCCACTCTTCCTGTTCTAAAGGAGTCATGTAGCAGATCAGGAGCATACAAAGGGAATTTCTATGGGGCAAAGGAGAAGTGAAAAAGAAATGGGATTTAGTAGCCTCGGATAAAATCTGCAAGCCTAAGAGCCACGATGGCTTGGGGCTTCATGATCCTGAAACCATCAGCAAGGTTTCAGGAGCTAAACTTTGGTAGAGATGGATCAAGGAATTGGCTACTCCCTGGGCTAAGATTTGGAAACAAAAATATAGCAAGAATTGGTAGGAGAAAGATCACACTAGAATGTCAGGGAACATTAAGGGCTCCCATATTTGGAACCTTTCCTAGGAAAACAAAAGTATTGTTCAGCAACATAGCTTCTGGGAAATTCAAGCTGGGAATCTAGCATGATTTTGGGAGGATAACTGGTAGCAAGAACCCAACTTGTACAAGGATGAATTAGAAGCTTTCAAGAATGACACCGACAACAAAGGTCTACTTATGGTGAAAGACTTCTGGAACCAGGATAGGAACAATGAAAAATATAGAACTTGGAAGGATCTTGGCCACAATGAAGAGAGTCCTTTGAGAGCCCAGGAAGACTCTCTTACCTAGGAACTAGAGCATAGAAGGATTTTGGTATCCGCCTTGCCAGACCAACTAAGATAGGGAAAGAACATTGAAGGCAACTTTAATCTCGAAGAAGCAAAACAAGTAGTAACATGATTTAAGTATCCCAATCCTGATCAAGTTTGGAAGAATCTTTGGCAGAGCCCTCACTGGATGAAAACAAAATTATCTATTTGGCTAGTTCATCAAAGAAAAATCTTAATTTCGGAAAATATCCTCAAAAAAAGCTTCATTGGACCATCCAAATGCTACCTTTGTAACTCTCAAAAGGATACGATGAATCACCTTCTTAACCTCTTCCCTTTCACCTCCACTATGTGGCAATGGGTTGCAACAATATTTAAACATACTGATAGGGATAGACTCAACATCTCCAACACTTTGAGGAACTGGAGGAAAGACTTCTCGGGGAATGAAATTATTAATAGAGCCTAGACCCTAGTTCCAGGTTTTGTTATCTAAAATGTATGGAAAGAATGCAACAATCAAATATTCAAGAACAAATCTAGCAAGCCCAAGCACATAATTGACCAAATTTTAAGGCAACTTAAAGATACGGTCAGTATCTTGTTAAGGACTCTGCCTAAGGACACTCCTCTACCCCTAGATGCAAGTATTCTACTACATTTGGGTCTTCAATCAATAAGCCCACAGGGAATTATCAAGGGAGAAAGCCAAATAAATTCATATATAAACATTTGGAAGCCTCTTGCTTATGGTTTCTTAAAGGTCAATATAGATGGAGCATCTAAGGGCAACCGAGGATTAGCTGGTTCTGGAGGTGTTATAAGAGATGAACAGGGGCAAATAAAGAAAATATGTCATGGCCACTTGGGGAGGCGAAAGTCATGGCCCTAGAGCAATTCTCAGAAATGTTAGTGAATTTAGATTCACATAATATCATCATTGAAGCAGATTCAGAACTGATTATCAGAGCGACCAAGAAAATTTGCAATGGTGCAGAACTGGATAAAGTGTCGAAACACTGGAGGCTCTTGCACGTCTTTCACCATATTCACTCCCACCTACAAACCTTAAAGACTATGAGCTTTTTCCATGTGAAGAGAAAGGCTAACATGGTAGCAAATCGTTTGGCGAACGAACGAGTGATTAATAAGGAAAGGGACACCCGACACGTCTGGGAGCTATTACCCCCACGAAAACTATTTGAGGACAATCTCTGTCAAGCTGCCAATGATATGGAGCAATAGGAAAGGTGGATAGCAGAGGAGGAAGACCAAGGATACAACAGCGTGAGGAACAATTCTGGAAGAGATGCAGGTTTGTCTATTCATTGATCGTTGTATGGATCAATGGAAACACAATGATCAAATGAGGAGATTTTTTATCTCAATAATAAAAGGTAATCACTTATTTTGTTGGGCGGAGGTTTAGTAAGCGGAGTGGGAGGGTAATGCACTGGATTGCAGACCCGCCGTTTTCTCATGGTAGAAAATGTAATTATTTTGAGTGTTAGACTTTTCACAAGTTTAAGGGGTTGGTTCTATTTATTGTAAAAGGTTTAAACCATTTCTACTTTAGTTAGGACATGAGGACCGTTTTGGGTAAATGCAAGGTTTACATTGTAAAATATGTAATATTCTTACTGTGGTTAATATAAAGATTCCTTCTTACATGACCAAAAATAAAAGTATGGATCACAAAATTCTAATATCTAACATCACAGTAATTGTCGATAATACTAAATTTTTTACTTTTTCTCTTTCCGCTACTTGTTACTATTTTTCATGCGAAATTTCTTTGAGGGAAAATTCTGAATAAATAGCGATTCAGAAAATAGAAAAGTCCACATTTATGAGAAATAGTAGAAATAGTTTAGAAAGAAATCTCGAAATTCAAAAACCAGTTATTTCATGTACAAAAGAAAATTAAATGTTGATATTTTGTAATAATGGTAGCTAGTTTACAGGTTGTCAACAATCACATCCACTAGTATAAAGATGTTATTTTAGAGGGAAAGGGTACCAAACCATTAATGTGATTATGCGATGTATGAAAATGAGGAAACCACACTCCGCACAATGAAAGAGAATTTTATTCTTCTTCTTCTTCTTTCTTCTAGCTCTACATAACCTGATTTTGTAATTCCACATCTTTTGCATCTATATCCTGCGCCTTCCGCATTGATTACAATCCCGAGTAAAACATGAGGAACAATACTATTAATATTTTTTGTCAATTGATAAAATTTATTATTAAATAATGTTTTTTAATTTAGTTTTATGATTTTTAGGTTTATTTTCATTTAATAAAAAATTTCATTGTGTGGAAGTAGCTTCATGTGCACAATGTAAGCTTCATTATCGGCTTGGGTCAATAAAATCTCCATACAGTGAAACATGCTTTTATATATAACATGATTAATATAAATACTTACTTATGTAGATGCATTTCTTCTATGAATATCCTCTGCACAATCATGAACAATTCCACATACATACTTCCATACTCAATAGCACTCTAGAAATACTCATTTACAATTGACTACTGCAACTTTTATGATCTACAATATAAGATTTAATATCAAATTCGGACAAGAAAAAACCCACACAAAAAATAGGTTTCTATATCCATTAGGATATACCTAAAAACTCATTTTCTTCAAGAAAATAAACTATATGCATCTATAATAAAATTGCAAGATTGGTTTACAATTGACTATATAAAAACAAAATATGGTGTTTTTTCACAATGCTTTGAAAAAATAGATCCAATAGTTTAATGTTTGATCATCATCATTATTATTATTATTATTATATGTTATTTTGTGGAGATTTTCCTCTCTACAATATTCTTTCTATGCACAATGGAAACTCTAATAATAAGTGCCATATAATGAAAACTTCGTACAATGAAACAATAATGTGTACAATTCTCTCTTTTGTACATGCATTCATAAATAAGGAGAACTTGAATAGAATAACCAGGATTTCTAGTTGCGTAACCTTCAACAAATATGAAAATAGTTACAACAACTATAATTGCATGTGAATGTAAAATCTAGTCACAACAAATGCAATATATATCTAGCAACCAAAACTTTGCCATACGTTCATCTCTATTGTAAACGAAAGCAAATCAAACTAAAGTGTATTTGTGCTTCACAAGCCTTGAAAATAAACCAATATATTTTCAACAACAACAATTGTATTCATATTCAAATCCTAATCACTATAGATATCATTGAAAAAAATATCACAACTGAAAATGTATCTCTGAAACAAAACTCTTGCTAAACGTTTATTTCCATTGGCAACAATTTTCATACAATTACATAGAATATAAAAGCTCAAAAGCACAATATCATGAAACTACGATCAATCAATGATACTAGGAAAGGATAAAGAATCCATATTAGTACAAGTTCACATTTAAGAATTATCTAATACTTAAATACAAGTTCACATGTAAAAGATTCAGTATTAGAACAAAGTAACCAAAAATCCATTTCAATTATAATTAATTAAAAACCATTAGATAATATATAAAAGGTCAAAGTAAATACTGGAAAATGGGTGTTCAATTATTGTTTTATGTAAATTGCTCGAGAACCAAGGTCCTTACAACATCCCACATGAAATATTATCTCACTATTGTTTACATAATTAGTAAACATCTCAGAGATAGAAAAGAAAATAATTAGAATTCAAATAAGCTATGATTATAGAGCCATGGTATAGAAAATAGCCTTTGTTGCATAGATAATTTCTGAAAATGTTAATACTTCAGTTGCAAAGCTTAATGTATTCATCCCAATGGGTACTGCGATTGGAATTGCATTGACCATAATCTCTAAAATTAATTTGCAAAAAATAACAAGGATATAAATTAAGGAATTATACTATTCGATCATAGTGCACACATGAAATTTCAATACTAAAATGCTTTGAGGATAGAAACAAATTTTCTAATGGATGAGAGTTTCCGTAGGGAATCAGATCGACCTTGCTTCATTGGAAAAATTGTATGTCCTCCAACGGTGTTGGAGATATATGTCATGCGTGACTTTTTTTAGTTTTTGCGTGATCTTTGATCTAAGGTCGATACCTTGCCCACAAATCACCACAGTAGAAACGATGAATAGATCGAAAGAAGGGTTGCTGGGTGTTGTAGAGTTCTATTCCTTTGTTTTGATTATAATTAACGTATTGAGCAGACCAGGTGGAGGGCGATGAGAAGAGGAAATTATTTATTTAACCAGTGGGATCTCCACAAAAGATCCATGGTTAAATATATGTGAGTTGTTTTTCCAGCTCGCTAAGGGAACAAAGTTGTCGAGATAGTGGATCGAACCTAGATTTTTGGTATGTGTTGCGTTTCCTAACGGATCTACATATCATCTATAGAGATCGAGAGAAAATTGTTTATCGTTTCATGCTCACATTGTCATTTGTCCCACAACATGCAGATTTTTCCTTTCGTGCAAATGTAGACATTGAAGAAAATGCCTCAAAAGATTATCGATCAGGAAGTTCAGAAATATTTTCAAGTTTTCATTAAAACTCTAGTTAGTAAATTAGTTCTCTTATGGTTTGGGGATTTATAAAGCATCAAATGTTTGAAGAAAAATATCCATCATATCATGGGTATTTTGATGCTCATAAAAATCTTGATCTTCAAAGGAAAATTTATGGAGGATGAGCTAAGAATCCAAGATTACAATATCAATCTATCATCCACCATCATCTTAAATCTAAGACTAGGGGGAGGTTCCCCTAGTCTGAGTAAACCAAAGGGAGTAGCGGGTACATCTAGATGTAGTGTTCCCAAGGCAACATAACTAAATCAAGGAAAAATTAGTGGAGGACCCTCATTCAAAGACATATTAAAAGGGAAATTGGTTGCCTCAACCAATCCAAACCAGACACACAACATACCTAGTCCCCATATCTTGGAACAACTAAATCAAGACCCAACATTGACCGTATATCTACTACAAGTAAATGATTTGTACATAACTTATGAGGCCCAAGCCATCATCTACAGATTCAATAGTTATTGGACAAAACCAATGGATCTATTCCAATTGATTTTTAGAACTTGGTCATTAAACTACGAAATACACCTCTGCTCCAGAGGATTCTTCATAGTAAAGTTTGCATCATCGGAAGAACGAGAATATATATTGTACGAAGGCCCATGGTTTTGGGGATTTGTAGGTATATGCATTACCCCATGGTTTCCATATTTTGAAGCCAATTCAATGGTGGTATCAACAATTCTGATGTGGGCTAGACTGGAAGGCATTGGGAAGCTATTCATGGTGATGGCCCTGCCAACATTTAGGGGATCTACCTGGTATGAAGTCCCAAATATAACTCACACCATTTGGTGTAGGAGTCCCATCCGGTATGATGGTCTGGTTGCCATTATCTTAAATTTTTTCCTTAGATATTCCTTGTTATCATGAGAGAGTGGTTTGCTTTATCTTCGATCAAAGAGGTTCACGTGCTTGGTGAGTGCTAGTGTCACTTGTGTCAAGGTTATTTCACATCAGAGAAAGAGGGAGGGACTGAGTCTCAGGTCAGATGGGAGGAAGCCCCAACTCTGTTAGAGACACACAACACAACAGGACATGCACAACTTCCGGAATAGAAATCCACATGGATGCAATAGTCAAAACACACAAAGATAACACATACAACACCCAGTAGGAAGTCCACAGGAGTGTGACGGTCATTATAAAAAGTTTCATAAAAGGTTATGTATCATGTCCAAGAGGTAAACAACATGGGAAAGACAATGTTAACAACTTATAAGACACATTTTCATTAATATATGTAGTAGAACAACTGAATGAGTTCAATTGTTTAACACAGGTTAAAGCAACACGTATTACAGATTTTCAAGATTAATTCTTACAACCAATTACAACACATTTGAGAAAATGCGGTGGCCTTTCAGCAAGATTCTAAATCAATCGAAAGTTACAAGACACATCGATACACCATACATCATTAATCCATGGGTAAGGCATTGGAGCCACTACTTTCTCCTTAAAGAAAATATTATAGACTCTCAAGGCTATGTGGGAGGAGCCAAGGTGCAAATTATCCCTTGTGACTATTTGAAATCCCTCATGACTGTATGAATTCCATGAATTTTCATATTAAATGAATCTTCAAACTACAAGTGGTTCCCTTGAACTTCAACATTACATTACATTGATTAACAACAATATGGCCCACAATAGTGATGTGGCTGACATGACTCATGACACGACTTGACATGACATTGCTGGTATGTTCATTTTGTTGCTGGTGTGCATGAGGAGCTGTAGTGTCGCTGAGTGATGGTCTTCCTCTTGGCGTATCACAACCTACCCTCTGCATGGAGTGTGCGGAGTCCTCGATCGTCATTGGGCTCGCTTGATGTTGCATGTCCATGTTGCTCCTTTTCTTGTACTTTGGAATGCTTGAAATGTTCATCTATTCACAAAAATATCTCCTCGCATGTTTTCTTTTCTGTACATCTGAGCATGTTGTCCATTCACGAACACATACTTGCATGGTGGTCCATTCCAAAACACATCTCTTCAAATGGATCGTTTCTTCATCTCTTTATGAACGTGTCCTTTTGCATATACTCTCCTTGTTCATCTCATTTATTTTCATGTCATGTTTGTTCATGTACATGTATCTACAGTCACTCATGACGAGACGAAATCAAATCCATAAACCTCCTAGTCTACCATGATGCATGGTTGTTTTCTTTTGGATGCAGGTGATTAGGAGAAAGGATAAAGTTGCGAAACTGCACGAGGAAAGTTTCAAGATAGGATGCAAGCTTTAGGCACTGCTGGTGAAAATTCCATAAAATTCACTAAGGGACTGAGATATACAATCCAGATCAGCATTGACTATCGAAAGGATTTGGCTCGGCTAGAGGGAAGATCTGCGCAATTTTTGGGGGGAACTTCTTGGGGGAGCCAAGGGGTTTTGGCAGCATAAATTGTGTAATTCCTAGACAAATCTTCGTATGAGCTTCAAAAGGTTTGGAAAAAAAGTGCATAATTCTTGGAGGGAGCTGCCAGCGGGTTGCAGGAAGGCTTAGCAATAAAAATCATTCATTTCCTAGAGGGAGATGGGAGCCCATGATAGGAAGGCATGGTTGTAAGAACTGAGTAATTCCTGTATGGATGTGGTGTTGTCAAGGTCAATCCTCTCTACGGACAAAGATGATCCCTCAAGCCCAATGAGTAGCTCTAGCAATTGAGATGACAATCAACTAGACATCTTCCTATATTACAATTTAAAAGCAGAATGAAGGAAATGGCCTACCCTGTTGTGATGCTATTCTGATTTCCTTTGTTGAGGATCCTGAACCGCTTGTGTCACGGGCTTGTTCCTGCTTCTCTCAGTGTTTGTGCACCTACACAGGTAATCAAGATGAAACAAATCATTCCAAAAAAAATAGAAAGTCCAATAGAAACCTACTTAACTAATCAAGGAATGCCAAGCTAAATAATACATGAACATATACATTTTGGGAAGATGAACCAGTAGTTGTATATTGTTAAGAAATAAAGGGAAGCTTACAACCAAATCCTTGATGTTCGTAGGCTCTCCTTGAGTGGTAATCCATGTTGAAGCCATGAAATCTCCAATCACTCCTTCTCCAAGTCAAATGAATAGCCTCTAGGCACAATATTAGAATAAGCGTGCGAATAGACATAGACCAACTTGCCTCTAATGTGACCAACCATTTTATGAATGGGAAAATATGAATATATAGGTTGTGAAAGGGAGTTAGGATCTATCCAAAGATAGTATTAGGCCCTCATCTCAAGGAGGTAGCTCATAAGGATAAGACCAAGAGGCTAATTTGGGATAATTCGACCTCATCTACGCCGAACAACCTCCAAGTCACTACTCTAGAAGCTTCTTGATCGCGAAGCCTCTCACCCTCTTTCGAAAAATTGCATTTTTTGGATCATGGTGAGAATACAAGTAAAGAGAGTGACTCCATCATGGGTTGAGTATAATGAAACATGCGACCATTGTATTTTTCAGTATCATAAGAGCGATGATGCCTAAAATATGGTTTTAAAGCCATTTCCATTAGGGGAAGCTCAAGGAATTTTCCAATCAATGTTCTTGGGAGGATATGAGTTGCATACCTGAATAATTACACTACATGATGGTAATGTTTCAAGAACTTTAGGGTATATCACGGGGAAGTTCAGGAGGTGTGACCAAAAAATGTGTAGCAAATGCCCCCTAGAGCATGAAGGCTGAATGAGGAGTGATGGGTGAGATGCTTTATGAGCTTTTGGAAGGATGAGGAGAAACACTATTAGGAGACCTGCAAATCAAGGAAACATATACATATACATATATGAGATCAAGACATGAATATACAACATGGGCACATCCATCTCAATGATGAAGACTATATGAAAAGATCCATGGTATAGGCACAACCATTCAGATAGTGAGGATCATCATAAATATGTATGGTCATAGCCATCCATATAGTAGAAACATGTATAGAATCATGAACAACATATAACTCCACATAACCTGAATCATATTAGACAAGGCTCAAGGTTTTTTGGTCCATCCTGACTCGATCAAAGTACAAATTCAAGCTTGTGAATGACCATGTTAAAGTCGAACATGCTAGAAACCCACCCGATTACTAGCCAATGATGTGGACCATTAACAGGTACGAGAGAAACCACAAATAATGACAATGTCTCTCAAGGTACAACAGTACAATCCATGAATGTGATAATGAAGCTAAATTCGAACACTCATGGAATCACTCATTCGAAATCTAGTGATGAAGACATGTCATCACATGCGAAGAAATTTCCATTAAGGCATGCAAGCTCTAAGGTACTGAAAGGGAGTTTGTAAGCCATCTTCTTGGATAGTGAGTTGAATCTGATAAGAAGTGACCCGTCAAAGGAGGGTCATAATGAGTCCCCCATCATCGACATGAAACAAGGAATAAAGTGGAATAATTTTCAAGAGTGTAACAATGACTCAAACAGTGTATACATAAGTAACTGCATATTGGAATTCCCTTGAACAATGGCGACATGACTCAAGAGTGTGGAAGCATCTGAATCGACATAGGACTAAGGGTCATGATGAAAAAATGGAATAGTTAAATGAGAGGCAAAAATGGATCACTCAAACGTGGGAGGACAAGTGACTGAGTTAGAATATCCCGACGCGAGAGCAGAAGAGTGTCATGTTCAAGAGAAACATGTTGCCTATAGAAGGATGTTTCATCTAAATTTTCCCCTTGCTAATTATAGCAAGTACCCTAAATAATGCTATCACAAGCTTGAAGGGGATAGAATATGCTTGTCATGTAAGTTCACCCTTCGATTGAATCCATCCTAGTAACTTTTCTGAGTCCTAGGAAGGAGAAACTTGATCTCATCATGGTGACGAGTATTTCATTGTAAATTTTAATGAGTCCAACATAAGATAACTTGGTATATTTTTTACATTTGGACAATTTTAAAAAGAGATGAAAACGAAAACTCCATCATGTCCCTTTTTGTAATTTGTCTCTCCAATCCGAAAAGGTAGAAAACAATATCTGAGAGAATCTCTTGACCATGTCAATCAAGGTGTACCTTTTTCATAAATAGTCAATCACAGCCTGGAAAAGGGGTAAACGTATACTAAGATGTCGTCAATCCATTTAATTTAACGAGTTTGAAATGACAAGTACTCGAAGATCTTTTCATGTTTCAAGAGTCAGAAAAGAGCGTAAAGATGACTCCACCTGAGGGAACAACTGGTATAAAAGGATAGCAATTGGTTCTCGTAATGATGGAACCGCTCAAAAACATGTAATGGTCAAGAGGCTGGCTAATAGACTACTCATTATAGATGTTTCTTAAGCAAGGGTAAAACAACCAAGTGAAACCATATCATCGACCAAAGAGATGGTGACGATGGAATGAAAGAACCAAGACTCATCTGGAAAAAATCGGTTGAGAAAAATGACAATCACGAGATGTAAAGTGAAATGTTTTCATTTTTACATAAGCTTGAAACAAAGATAAACTATACTTGAGATAAGTTTTCATGGCCCCAGCATAATGACTCGATTGGAGTTAGATGTCCCCCAAGCTTCATTTCATTCACCTAAGTATACCATTGGTTACTAACGGTTGGATGGAATGAAGGCTCACTTACGAGATCAAGTGAAAGACTCGACTGGGATTTTACGAGATCTAATCAAAGACTCGAATTGGGAGGGGATTTGTTTCATTTTTTAATGAGCTTGACATAGGAAAAAAACCATGTTCATAACCTATTTCATTTTTTAATGAGGTTGACACAGGAAAAAGGTCTGTGTTCATGACACCTTACTTCATTTTTTAAGGAGCTTCACACAAGACAAAGAACTATGCTCTAGCCCTTGGTTAATTTTTTAAGGAGCTTGAGACATGACAGGGAACTATGATCCAACACATTGATCACGAACCAACAGAAGCCATGGATTCCAAGATTTTCTCATCGGACAAGAGAACAACACACTAGAAAGGATACATGTTCAGGGATCCAATTGAAAAATCGGGTTCCAATACCTGCAATAAATGGTGTACTACATCACCTAGTATATCATCAGTAGATGTGGGCATGGAATAGGTGGCCATGTAATTAACCTGTGGTGGGTTAGATACCGCTAGCACATAAGAACCATTCATGGATGATGTTTGAGTGGGATTTGATTCAGAACCAATGAATTTAAGCTCATCAATCATCACAATGCTTCCTTCATGTGGGAAACAAATCACTTGGAAGAAGGAAGAAACAAGAGCTCCCATGATGTAAACATAGTCATGGCCAAGGAGTAGACTAAAATACAACGGGTCATGGACAACCATCACATATATATAGATAGTCTTTCCTCCAAAAATAATAGGAAACTTGGGAAGGATCCCTAATGGTGGACTGGTTCCTCTATTAAATGCTAGCAGATTGTGGGTGATGGGGACAAGATGAGGATAACCTAAAGCTTGCCAAGAAGTTGAGGACATAATACTAACATATGCACCCTCATCTATGACTTTGCTAGGCACAACCATATTTTAATATTATATTGTAATCTAAAAAGGCACATAAGACAAAAGGTGATATCCTTCCAGCTGAATCAAATAAAAAGAAGTGACTAAAATACTTAGAGGCGATGTCATAGGAATGCGATAGCTTCTCTCTTTCTCTATCAGAATAGGAGAACTACTTTCATGTACCTCAGGAATGGGAGGATTCCCCTCCAGTTCATTTGAAATTGAAGAAACCACAAGAACTTGAGGAGTATGAGGTTCACTTTCTACGGGAAAGGTGCAGTTAACTTAAGGTGGGGTCAAGTCTACCAGTTTCGAAATCAATGGTTGGTCAAGAACAGACTCATGAGACTCACTTTCAGAGATAGCGGGATTGACCAAAGATGATATTTGATCAAACACATGATCAACTAGCAGAGGATCAAGGGAAAGCTTTCCATAACATATCAGAAGATGAGGTTGAGCAGACGTAAGGCTTTTCAACTCTTAGGAAGCTTCATCCATAACTAGACAAAGGTGAATGGCATGATTACCTTCACACAACGCACAAGGAAATTTTAATATTCGCTTTTTCGAATGGAATTGATTGTGACTAGTTTAAGGTTTATCACTAGCAGGATTGCTAGAGCCTGATGAAAGAGGGCGATGTGAACATGTGGAACACACTTCTAAGACCTTGAGAATACCAGGACAATTCTGAGGAAGGTGGTCACCCTTACATAACATGGAAGGGAATTTTACTTTCTGGGGCTTTTTGGAAGATGTTTCTTCATTAGTTGCATCGATAACACTAGTTTGTTGGTTGCCCCATTCCTTATTTTGCTTCTTCTTCTTTTTCCTCTTCTTCTTCTTTTTAGCTTCCTGCTTACTGGAATCTAGACTTTCATGAGGCAAACAAGAAGAATGAGGTGAATAAATAGGCGAAGAAGGAAAGGTGTCAACTTTAGGATCCACATGAGGATGATGTTCTTCAGGTGGAGGAGAACTTGCTTGAAAAGTAGTTTGGACACTCAAAACCATCGAGGTCGAAACTAACTAAACTGGTAGACTAATGGTCAATCGAGGAAGCGACAACTTTGCCATATAGGGAGCACCAATATTTCTGAAAGAAGTAAAATGACTAGGATTCCCATCAGAGGGGTTTTCTTGACTGGTAGACTCAGGAAATGTTGCCATTCGTATCAACCTAAGATATACTATGGAGTATTTCCACATGAAGGATGTTGTTCTGTGGTCAATTACTTTTAGAATTTGAAACAAAAAAATTTCCTTTTCATGTTTGAAGTGTCAAGAAAAGGATGAAAAGATGATTCTAGTCGCTTTTGTTGGTTCAACAATCTTGAAAGGACAATTGCTAGATGACCTTTTCAAATTTAAAAAGTTAGAAAAGATTGAAATGACCACTCAAGTAAGTCTAGCCAAAAAGAGTACCAAGTAACCATGAACTGCAATATACAACTCAGCAAATAAAGTTACCAAGGACTTGACGTACGTGGAGGCAACCTCGCCGAGTGATGTGTTTGGTATCACGTTTACAGGGCGGTAGACTCGACTTCCTATGGATAAAGGTTTACAATCTATGAGGGTCTCCCTTTATATACTCGATGATACAGGGATCACAAGTCCGTGCTATCATTGTCTAATGCAAGAGTGAATGACAACTGCTAAGTCTTAAAGATGTTGAAACACGTCTCTAGCCTAGACCAATAAGTATGAATGTTAATGTTTCAAATGATGCTTAAATTAATTGATAGATTTTAAAGTTTATCTTCAATTATGCTTTAGTTTTTGGCTCAAAACTATGTCACCTGAAAAGATGTAGCCATATGAGAAAAAGAAAAAACTTAATTTCAATGAAAGATACACCAGTCAAGGGAAGAAATTTCAATCAATAATGTATCAAAAAAAATTCATCGTGAAAAATTTCTTCCACTAACTTTCACTTTCATCTTCCAAATGATAAAAATATCCTAAATGAAACGTTTCTGAAGGCAAAAATATTTTACTTTACTAAGATGCACTTATATGAATTATGTTTTTTTTTTTCGTTTTGATTGATTTGATGCACCCAATACAGGTTTTCGCTTTTAATCATCGAAAAATGTGATCTGTTTTCAATGAAAAATCTCAAAAAATAACTTTTCAATGCAACTAATCTAATGCATTTTCACGAAAAGTAAATTTCGAAACATAAGTGAAAAGAGATGCACACTAATGTTGTCAATGATCTCCACAGAAAAAACACTCAATCAATTAGAAAAACCAGCATCTCAATCACACCAACATGCAGAAAATGATGACCAATTGACCAGAAGCCCTACAACTCAGTTAGATTTCACTTCAAAGACAATGAGACAAATTTTGTAAATTAATCAATGAGATCAATAAAAAACTGACAAATCCAAGCATACAGGATGGGAAATGACCTTAGGGGCCAAGAAGCACTGGATTCTAAGGAAGAAATCTTAAAAATTATCATATTCAAGGATCATCACTAGTTTACATAACCAAACCCGCCATTATCACTACTTTTTATAGCAAAATCTCTGATGGCATCACTACTTTGTATAGAAAAAGTAATGATGATTTTAGCAGGACCAAATAATTAAGAAAAAAGATTCATTGCAACTGTAAACGTAAAAGTCGTGATGCCATCACGACTCTTAAGGCTAAACCCACGATGGGCGAGGAATATGGGAAAAAACTAAACATATTCCAAGAAACAATCCAGACTTAGCACTGTAAGGTAGTAATCAATGATGGAGTACACCTAGAATAATGCAGACAAGCCGAAAAATTGACTGTTGGTAGAACTAGAAAAAAGGTCAGGGTGAAGGATTGAAAGGAAAGGATCATAGGCTCCCCAACGGAGTCACCATTTTTTTCTCAATGTTAATCCTCTCAGCAAACATATATGATCCCTCAAGCCTAATGAGTGGGGCTAGCAATTGAAGTGACAATCAACTAGACATCTTCCTAGATTACAATTGAAATTAGAACAAAGGAGATGGCCTACCTCGTTCTGATGCTATTCTGATATCCTTTGTTAAGGATACGAAACCGCTTGTGTCATGGGCTTGTTCCCTCTTCTCTCAAAGTTTATGCATGTATACAAGTAATCAAGATGCAACAAATCATGCCAAAACAAATAGAAATCCAATAGCAGCCTAGTTAACTGATCAAGAAATGTCAAGCTAAATAATACATGAACATATACGTTTGGGGAATATGAACCAATAGTTGTATATTAATAGGAAATAAGGGAAATATTACAAAAAAAGCCTTGATGTTGATAGGATCTCGTTGAGTGGTAATCCAAGTCCAATCCAAGAACTCTCCAAGCACTCCTTCTCCAAGTCAAATGAATAACTTAGAGGCACAATCTTAGTATAAGGGTGCAAATAGACATAGAGCAACAAAACTCTAACCAAACGAACCATTTGTGAAAGGGAAAAGTTGAATATTTAGGCTGGGAAAGGGAGTTAGGATCTCTCCAAAGATAGGATTAGGCCCTCATCTCAAGGAGGTAGCTCATAGGGATAAGACCAAGAGGATAATTTGGGATAATTCGACCTCATCTACGCCGAAAAACCTCCAAGTCACTGCTCTAGAAGCTTCTTGATCACGAAGCTTCTCACCCTCTTTCGGAATATTGCCTTTTTTGGATCATGGTAGGAATACAAGAAAAGAGAGCGATGCCATCATGGGTTGAGTATAATGAAACATGCGACCATTGTAGTTTTCAGTATCATAACAGCGATGATGCCTAAATTATGGTTTTAAAGCCATTTCCATCAGGGGAAGCTCAAGGGATTTTCCAATCAATGTTCTTGGGAGGATATGAATTGCATACCTGAATAATTACACTACATGATGGTCATGTTTCAGACACTTTAGGGTATATCACGGGGAAGTTCAGCAGGTGTGACCAAATAATGTGTAACAAATTCCCCCTAGAGCATGAAGGTTGAATGAGGAGTGATGAGTGAGATGCTTTACGAGCTTTTGCAAGGATGAGGAGACACACTGTTAGGAGACCTGCAAATCAAGGGAACATATACATTTACATATATGAGATCAAGACATGAATATACAACATGGGCACATCCATCTCAATGATGAAGACTATATGAAAAGATCCATGGTATAGGCACAACCATTCAGATAGCGAGGATCATTATAAATATGTATGGTCATAGCCATCCATATAGTAGAAACATGTATAGAATCATGAACAACATACAACTCCACACAACCTGATTCATATTAGACAAGGTTGAAGGTTTTGTGCTCCATCCTGCCTCGATCAAAGTACAAATTCAAACTTGTGAATGACTGTGTTAAAGTCGAACATGCTAGACAACCACCTGATTACTGGCCAATGATGTGGACCATTAACAGGTACGAGAGAAACCAAAAGTAATGACAATGTCTCTCGAGGTACAACTGTACAATCCATGAATGTGATAATGAAGCTAAAGTCGAACACTCATGGAATCACTCGATCGAAATCTAGTGATGAAGACATGTCATCACATGTGAAGAAATTGCCATTAAGGCATGTAAGCTCTAAGGTACTAAAAGGGAGTTTGTAAGCCATCTTCCTGGATAGTGAGTTGAATCTGATAGGAAGTGACCCGTCAAAGGAGGGTCATAATGAGTCCCCCATCATCGACATGAAACAAGGAATAAAGTGGAATAATTTTCAAGAGTGTAACAATGACTCAAACAATGTATACGTAAGTAACTGCAGATTGGAATTCCCTTGAACAATGGCAACATGACTCCATAGTGTGGAAGCATCTGAATCGACATAGGACTAAGGGTCATGATGAAAAAATGGAATAGTTAAATGAGAGGAAAAAATGGATCACTCAAACCTGGGAGTACAAGTTACTAAGTTAGGGTATCCCAATGCGAGAGCAGAAGAGTGTCATGTTCAAGAGAAACATGTTGCTTATACAAGGATGTTTCATCTAAATTTTCCCCCTGCTATTTATATTAAGTAGCCTAATTAATTTTATCACAATCTTGAAGGGGATATAATATGCTTTTCATGTAAGTTCACCCTTTGATTGAATCCATCCTAGTAACTTTTATGAGTCCTAGCAACGAGAAACTCGTTCTCATCATGGTGACGAGTATTTCAATGTAAATTTTATTAAGTCCGACGTAAGAATAACTTGGTATCTTTTTTACATTTGGACAGTTTTAAAAAGAGACGAAAAGGAAAACTCCATCATGTCCCTTTTCGTAATTTGTCTCTCGAATCCGAAAAGGTAGAAAACAATATCCGAGAGAATCTCTTGACCATGTCGATCAAGGTGTACCTTTTTCATAAATAGTCAATCGCATCCTGGAAAAGGGGTAAATGTATACTAAGATGACGTCAATTAATTTAATTTAACGAGTTCGAAATGACAATTACTCGACGATCTTTTCATGTTTCAAGAGTCAAAAAAGAGCGTAAAGATGACTCCACCTGAGGGAACAACTGGCACAAAAGGATAGCAACTGGCTCCCGTAATGATGGAACCGCTCAAAAACATGTAATAGTCAAGAGGCTGGCTAATAAGACCACTCATTATAGATGTTACTTAAGCAAGGGTAAAACAACCAAGTGAAATCATATGATCGACAAAAGAGATGGTGACGATGGAATGAAGGAACCAAGTCTCATTTGGCAAAAATCGGTTGAGAAAAATGACAATCACGAGATGTAAAGTGAAATGTTTTCATTTTCACATAAGCTTGAAACAAAGATAAACTATACTTGAGATAAGTTTTCATACCCCCAGCATAATGACTCGATTCGAGGTAGATGTCCCCGAAGCTTCATTTCATTCACCTAAGTAGACCGTTGGTTACTAACAGTTGGATGGAATGAAGGCTCACTTACGAGATCCAGTGAAAGAATCGACTGGGATTTTACGAGATCTAATCAAAGACTCGAATTGGAAGGGGATTTGTTTCATTTTTTAATGAGCTTGACATAGGAAAAGAACCATGTTGATAACCTATTTCATTTTTTAACAAGGTTGACATAGGAAAAAGGTCCGTGTTCATGACACCTTGTTTCATTTTTTAAGAAGCTTCACACAAGACAAAGAACTATGCTAGCCCTTGGTTAATTTTTAAGGAGCTTGAGACATGACAGGGAACTATGATCCATCACATTGATCAAATACCAATAGAGGCCATGGATTCCAAGAGTTTCTCATCGGACAAGAGAACAACACACTGGAAAGGATACATGTTCAGGGATCCAATTGAAAAATCAGGTTCCAATGCCTGCAATAAATGGTGTACTACATCACCTACTATATCATCAGTAGATGTGGGCATGGAATAAGTGGCCATGTAATTAACCTGTGGTGGGTTAGATACCACTTGCACATAAGAACCATTCATGGATGATGTTTTAGTGGGATTTGATTAAGAACCAATGAATTTAAGCTCATCAATGATCACAATGCTTCCTTCATGTGGAGAACAAATCACTCGGAAGAAGGAAGAAACAAGAGCTCCCATGATGTAAACATAGTCATGGCCAAGGAGTAGACTAAAATACAACAGGTCATGGACAACCATCACATATATATAGATATTCTTTCCTCCCAAAATAATAGGAAACTTGGGAAGGATCCCTAATGGTGGACTGGTTCCTCTATTAAACGCTAACAGATTGTGGGTGACGGGGACAAGATGAGGAGAACCTAAAGCTTGCCAAGAAGTTGAGGACATAATACTAACATATGCACCCTCATCTATGACTCTGCTAGGCACAACCATATGGTAATATTGTATTGTAATCTAGAAAGGCACATAAGACAAAAGGTGATATCCTTCCAACTGAATCAAATAAAAATAAGTGACTAAAATACTTAGATGCAGTGTCATAGGAATGCGAGAGCTTCTCACTTTCTCTATCAGAATAGGAGAACAACTTTCATGTACCTCAGGAATGGGAGGATTTCCATCCAGTTCAGTTGAAATTGAAGGAACCATAATAACTTGAGGAGTATGAGGTTCACTCTGTACAGGAAAGGTGCGGTTAACTTAAGGTGGGGTCAAGTCTACCAGTTTCTAAATCAATGTTTGGTTGAGAACGGACTTAGGAGACTCACTTTCAGAGATAGTGGGATTGACCAAATATGATCTTTGATCAAACACATGATCAACTAGCGGAGGATCAGGGGAAAGCTTTCCATAACATATCAGAAGATGAGGTTGAGAAGACGTTAGGTTTTTAAACTCTTAGGAAGCTTCATCCATAACTGGACAAAGGTGAATGGGATGATTACCTTCACACAACGCACAAGGAAATTTTAATATTCCCTTTTTCCAATGGAACTTATTGTGACTAGTTTAAGGTTTATGACCAGCAGGATTGCTAGAGCCTGATGAAAGAGGGCGATATGAACATGTGGAACACACTTCTAAGACCTTGAGAATACCAAGACAATTCTGACGAAGGTGGTCACCCTTACATAACGTGGAAGGGAATTTTACTTTCTGGGGCTTTCTGGAATATTTTTATTCATTAGTTGCATCAATAACAATAGTTTGTTGGTTGCCCCATTTCTTATTTTTCTTCTTCTTCTTTTTCATCTTCTTCTTCTTCTTAGCTTCCTGGTTACTAGAATACAAAATTTCACGAGGCAAAGAGGAAGAATGAGGTGAATAAATATGTGAAGAAGGAAAGGCATCAACTTTAGGATCCACATGAGGATGATGTTGTTCAGGTGGAGGAGAACTTTCTTGAAAAGTAGTTTAGACACTCAAAACCATCGAGGTCGAAACTAACTAAACTGGTAGACTAATGGTCAATTGAGGAAGGGACAACGTCGCCATATAGGAGCACCAGTATTTCTAAAATAAGTAAAATGACAAGGATTCCGATCAGAGGGGTTTCCTTGACTGGTAGACTCAGGAAATGTTGCCATTGGTATCCACCTAGGATATACTAAGGAGTATTTCCACATGAAAGATGTTGTTCCATGGTGAATTAATTTTAGAATTTGAAACAAAAAAATTTCCTTTTCATGTTTGAAGTGTCAAGAAAAGGATGAAAAGATGATTCTAGTCACTTTTTTTGGTTCAACAATCTTGAAAGGACAAGTGCTAGATGACCTTTTCAAATTTAAAAAGTCGGAAAAGATTGAAATGACCACTCAGGTAAGTCTAGCCAAACAGAGTACCAAGTAACCATGAACTGCAATATATAGCTCAGCAAGTAAAGTTACCAAGGACTTGACGTACGTGGAGGCAATCTCACCGAGGGATGTGTTTGGCGTATCATGTTTACAGGGTGGTAGACTCGATTCCTATGGATAAAGGTTTACAACCTATGAGGGTCTCCCTTTATATACTTGACGATACAGAGATCACAAGTCCGTGCTAGCATTGTCTAATGCAAGAGTGAATGACAACTGCTAAGTCATAAAGATGTCGAAACATGTCTCTAGCGTAGACCACTAAGTATGAATGTTAATGTTTCAAATGATGCTTAAATTAATTGATAGATTTTAAAGTTGATCTTCAATTATGCTTTAGTTTTTGGCTCAAAACTATGTCACCTGAAAACCTAAGATGCAGCCATATGAGAAAAAGAAAAAAATTAATTTCAATGAAAGCTACACCAATCAAGGGAAGAAATTTCTATCAATAATGTATCAAAAAAAATTCATCATGAAAAATTTCTTCCACTAACTTTCACTTTCATCTTCCAAATGATAAAAATATCCTAAATGAAACGTTTCTGAAGGAAAAAATATTTTACTTTACTAAGATGCACTTATATGAATTATGTTTTTCTTTTCGTTTTTAATGATTTGATGCACCCAATACAGATTTTCGCTTTTAATCATCGAAAAATGTGACCTATTTTCAGTGACAAATCTCAAAAAATAACTTTTCAATGCAACTAATCTAATGCATTTTCACTAAAAGTAAATTTTGAAACATAAGTGAAAACAAATGCACACTGATGTTTTCAATGATCTCCACAAAATAAAACACTCAATCAATTAAAAAAACCAGCATCTCGATGACACAAACATGCAGAAAATGATGACCAATTGACTAGAAGCCCTACAACTTAGTTAGATTTCACTTCAAAGACAATGAGAGAAATTTTGTAAATTAATCAATGAGATCAATAAAAAACTGAAAAATCCAAGCATACAGGATGGGAAAAGACCTTACGGGCCACGAACCACTGGATTCTAACAAAGAAATCTTAAAAATTATCATATTCAAGGATCATCACTAGTTTACATAACCAAAACCGCTATTATCGCTACTTTTCATAGCAAAACCTGCGATGGCATCACTACTTTGTATATAAAAAGTAGTGATGATTTCAGCATGACCAAATAATTAGGAAAAAAGATTCATCGCGACTGTAAACATAAAAGTCGTGATGCCTTCACGACTCTTAAGGCTAAACCCACGATGGGAAAGGAATATGGGAAAAAACTAAACAGATTCCAAGAAACAATCTAGACTTAGCACTCTAAGGCAGTAATCAGTGATGGAATACACCTAGAATAATGCAGACAAGCCGAAAAATTGACTGTTGGTAAAACTAGACAAAAGGTCAAGGTGAAGGATTGAAAGGAAAGGATCATAGGCTCCCCAACGGAGCCACTATTTTTTTCAATGTTAATCCTCTCAGCAGACATATATGATCCCTCTAGCCTAATGAGTGGGGCTAGAAATTGAAGTGACAATCAATTAGACATCTTCCTAGATTACAATTGAAAATTAGAACAAAGGAGATGGCCTACCTCGTTCTGATGCTATTCTGATTTCCTTGGTTGAGGATATGAAACCGCTTGTGTAATGGGCTTGTTCCTTCTTCTCTCAATGTTTATGCACCTATACAAGTAATCAAGATGCAACAAATCATGGCAAAACAAATAGAAAATCCAATGGCAACCTAGTTAACTGATCAAGGAATGTCAAGCTAAATAATACATGAACATATATATTTTGGGAATATAAACGAACAGTTGTATATTATTAGGAAATAAAGGAAATCTTAGAACCAAAGCCTTGATGTTGATAAGCTCTCCTTGAGTGGTAATCCAAGTCCAATCCAAGAACTCTCGAAGCACTCCTTCTCCAAGTCAAATGAATAACATCGAGGCACAATCTTAGTATAAGGGTCAACATAGACATAGACCAACCAAACTCTAACCGAACGAACCATTTGTGAAAGGGAAAAGATGAATATTTAGGTTGGGAAAGGGAGTTAGGATCTCTCGGAAGATAGGATTAGGCCCTAATCTCAAGGAGGTAGCTCATAGGGATAAGACCAAGAGGCTAATTTGGGATAATTTGACCTCATCTACGCCGAACAACCTCCAAGTCACTGCTCTAGAAGCTTCTTGATCACAAAGCTTCTCACCGTCTTTCGGAAAATTACCTTTTTTGGATCATGGCGGGAATACAAGTAAAGAGAGCGATGCCATCATGGGTTGAGTATAATGAAACATGCGACCATTGTAGTTTTCAGTATCATAAGAGTGATGATGCCTAAATAATGGTTTTAAAGCCATTTCCATCAGGGGAAGTTCAAGGCATTTTCTAATCAATGTTCTTGGGAGGATATGAGTTGCATACCTAAATAATTACACTGTATGATGGTCATGTTTCAGGCACTTTAGGGTATATCACGGGAAGTTCAGGAGGTGTGAGCAAATAATGTGTAACAAATGCCCCCTAGAGCATGAAGGCTGAATGAGGAGTGATGGATGAGATGCTTTATGAGCTTTTTCAAGGATGAGGAGACACATTGTTAGGAGACCTGCAAATCAAGGAAACATATACATATACATATATGAGATCAAGACATGAATACGACATGGGCACATCCATCTCAATGATGAAGGCTATATGAAAAGATCCATGGTATAGGCACAACCATTCAGATAGCGAGGATCATCATAAATATGTATGGTCATAGCCATCCATATAGTAGAAACATGTATAGAATCATGAACAACATATAACTACACACAACCTGAATCATATTAGACAAGGCTGAAGGTTTTGTGCTCCATCCTAACTCGATCAAAGTACAAATTCAAACTTGTGAATGACTGTGTTAAAGTCGAACATGCTAGAAAACCACCTGATTACTGGCCAATGATGTGGACCATTAACAGGTACGAGAGAAACCACAAATAATGACAATGTCTCTCAAGGTACAATAGTACAATCCATGAATGTGATAATGAAGCTAAAGTCGAACACTCATGGAATCACTCGATCGAAAGCTAGTGATGAAGACATGTCATCACATGCGAAGAAATTGCCATTAAGACATGCAAGCTCTAAGGTACTGAAAGGGAGTTTGTAAGCCATCTTCTTGGATAGTGCGCTGAATCTGATAGGAAGTGACCCATCAAAGGAGGCTCATAATGAGTCCGCCATCATCGACATGAAACAAGGTATAAAGTGGAATAATTTTCAAGAGTGTAACAATGACTCAAACAATGTATACGTAAGTAACTGTAGATTGGAATTCTCTTGAACAATGGCGACATGACTATAGAGTGTGGAAGCATCTGAATCGACATAGGACTAAGGGTCGTGATTAAAAAAAGGAATAGTTAAATGAGAGGAAAAAATGGATCACTCAAACCTTAGAGGACAAGTGACTGAGTTAGGATATCCCGATGCGAGAGCAGAAGAGTGTCATGTTCAAGAGAAACATGTTGCCTATACAAGGATGTTTCATCTAAATTTTCCCCCTACTATTTATAGCAAGTACCCTAATTAATTTTATCACAAAATTGAAGGGGATAAAATATGCTTGTCATGTAATTTCACCCTTTGATTGAATCCATCCTTGTAACTTTTATGAGTCTGAGGAAGGAGAAACTTGATCTCATCATGGTGATGAGTATTTGACTGTAAATTTTAATGAGTCAGACATAAGAATAACTTGGTATCTTTTTTAAATTTGGAAAGTTTTGAAAAGAGATGAAAATGAAAACTCCATCATGTCCCTTTTCATAATTTGTCTCTCGAATCCGAAAAGGTAGAAAACAATATCGTAGAGAATCTCTTGACCATGTCGATCAAGGTGTACCTTTTTCATAAATAGTCAATCGCAGCTTGTCAGTTCGAAATGACAAGTACTCGACGATCTTTTCATGTTTCAAGGGTCAGAAAAGAGCGTAAAGATGACTCCACCTAAGGGAACAACTGGTATAAAATAATAGCAACTGGTCCCCGTAATGATGGAACCGCTCAAAAACATGTAATGGTCAAGAGGATGGCTAATAAGACCACTCATTATAGATGTTACTTAAGCAAGGGTAAAACAACCAAGTGAAATCATATAATCTACCAAAGAGATGGTGATGATGGAATGAAAGAACCAAGTCTCATCTGGCGAAAATCGGTTGAGAAAAATGACAATCACGAGATGTAAAGTGAAATGTTTTCATTTTTACATAAGCTTGAAACAAAGATAAACTATGCTTGAGATAAGTTTTCATGCCCCCAGCATAATGACTCGATTCGAGGTATATGTCCCCCAAGCTTCATTTCATTCACCTAAGTAGACCGTTGGTTACTAACAGTTGGATGGAATGAAGGCTCACTTACGAGATCAAGTGAAAGACTCGACTGGGATTTTATGAGATCTAATAAAAGACTCGAATTGGAAGGGGATTTGTTTCATTTTTTAATGAGCTTGACATAGGAAAAGAACCATGTTGATAACCTATTTCATTTTTTAACGAGGTTGACATAGGACAAAGGTCCATGTTCATGACACCTTGTTTCATTTTTTAAGGAGCTTGAGACATTACAGGGAACTATGATCCATCACATTGATCACAAACCAACAGAGGCCATGGATTACAAGAGTTTCTCATTGGACAAGAGAGCAACACATTGGAAAGGATACATGTTCAGGGATCCAATTGAAAAATCAGGTTCCAATGCCTACAATAAATGGTGTACTACATCACCTACTATATCATCAGTAGATGTGGGCATGGAATAGGTGGCCATGTAATTAACCTGTGGCGGGGGAGATACCACTTGCACATAAGAACCATTCATGGATGATGTTTGAGAGGGATTTGATTCAGAACCAATGAATTTAAGCTCATCAATGATCACAATGCTTCCTTCAGGTGGGAATCAAATCACTCGAAAGAAGGATGAAACAAGAGCTCCCATGATGTAAACATAGTCATGGCCAAGGAGTAGACTAAAATACAATGGGTCATGGACAACCATCACATATATATAGATAGTCTTTCCTCCAAAAATAATAGGAAACTCGGGAAGGATCCCTAATTGTGGACTGGTTCCTCTATTAAACGCTAACAGATTGTGGGTGATGGGGAAAAGATGAGGAGAACCTAAAGCTTGCCAGATAGTTGAGGACATAATACTAACATATGCACCCTCATCTATGACTCTGCTAGGGACAACCATATGGTAATATTATATTGTAATCTAGAAAGGCACATAAGACGAAAGGTGATATCCTTCCAACTGAATCAAATAAAAAGAAGTGACTAAAATACTTAGATGCGGTGTCATAGGAATGCGAGAGCTTCTCTCTTTCTCTATCAGAATAGGAGAACTACTTTCGTGTACCTCGGGAATGGGAGTATTTCCCTCGAGTTCATTTGAAATTGAAGAAACTAGAAGAACTTGAGGAGTATGAGGTTCACTCTCTACAAGAAAGGTGCGGTTAACTTAAGGTGGGGTCAAGTCTACCAGTTTCTAAATCAATGTTTGGTTGAGAACAGACTCATGAGACTTGCTTTCATAGAGAGTGGGATTGACCAAAGATGATCTTTGATCAAACACATGGTCAACTAGCGGAGGATCAGGGGAAAGCTTTCCATAACATATCAGAAGATGAGGTTGAGAAGACATAAGGTTTTAGGTAGAGGAGGAATGACCTGTTGTAGAGTTTTATGAACCCAACGTTTCAGACTACCAAGTGAGTCCATCATCAGGGGAGAATGCGACAATAGATATTCTTAAAATCATAATGATGTATCCAAGAGCTAAAATTAGGGTATATATATAAGTTATTAAACAAAAGAAATAAGAAAATAGGTCGGCTCTTATGTTTTTATTTAATTAATTAATTAAATTATTTATTACTATTATTTATATTATTATTATTATTTTTAATTAATCAATTAATTTATTCAAGGGGATAACTTAATCGAATAATTTTATTATCTATAGAATTAATTATTATGTTTATTAATTCTATTTTAAATAATTGGTTCAATTGATTCATTAATTTGTTTAAATAATAAATTAATTTGTTTGATTAATCAAATTAATTAATTTAATTATGTATCATTATTAATATGTTTATTCATTTATTTACATTATTAATTTATTAATTTGATTAATTAATTCATTAATTAATAAGTTTACAGGGATAGATTAATTACTTATTTTTCTATTTCCTGAATTAATTATTACGTTTAATAAATTTATGAAAAATTAATTTTTATTTTTTGTTTTATTTTATTTTTTTATTGATTAATTACTATGTTTTACTAATTAACTAATTTTTTATAGTTAATTAAACGAATAGATTAGTTAACAAATTTATTATTTATTATTATTATTATTATATATATATATATATATATATTTTAATAAGTTTATTAATTTAATTTAATGTACTTATTTCTTTGTTTAATTATTTATTTATTTGATTAATTTGTTTTATTTGCTTAATTTATTTATTTATTTTTATTTTTATATTTTATTTATTTATTTATTTTTTATTTTTTGGTTTTAGTGAGTTATTTATCTATAATTTCTAGAGTTTATTTATTATTATTATTATTATTATTATTATTATTATTATTATTATTTAATGAAGAATTGAGTAATTACACCTATATGCATTCTATTAGTTATTTTATTATTATTATTATTATTATTATTATGATATCAAATGATTATGTGTGAAGAAATCTATTACTAAATTATGTTTATGATTGTTAATTAAATGTATTGTTTAAGGAGGATATTACATAATTGATGATTTTATTATTTGTTTATTTTTACCTTTTTAAAGTTTTTTAAGGGAATATAGTTAATTATTGGCTTTTAAGGTTTCAATTAACGGTTTCCAGGTGTTGCTTAGTTTCAATCCATCATCCCGGTTTAGGTTATTCTTCCGTTTTTCTATTTCAATGGCTTCCTTGATTTTCCTTTTGAGATAGTGGTCTTCTTTCCTAACCAGTTTGATGTCTTCTATGCAGATGTAATGAGAGGAAGAGTGAACATGTTGAGCTAAGGCTGATTTAGAGGTCCTTTCTCTTCTTAGGTCAGCAGTGTGTTCTTTAATTCTAATATTAAGAGACCTACCCGTTTCGCCTATGTATTCTTTACCGCATGGGCAAGGAATCACATAAACACCTTTTTGCTGTTTAGGGTTTATGGGATCCTTGACATAGTTGAATAATTGTCTCATAGTATTAGCAGGGGTGAATGCTACATTAATGTTATGTTTATTAAGAATTTTAGAGATTTTATCAGTGGTGCCTTTTATGTATGGAAGGGAGACTTGAGGAGTGGATAAATTTTGATTTTTAATATCTTTGTTAATCTTGTTTAGGGATAGGTGCATAGCTTTCTTGATGGTATTTCTATTGTAGCCATTTAGTTCAAACACCTTGTGAAGATGGTTAAGCTCATCATTTAGATGGTCTGCATCAGATATTCTGGCTGCCCTAGTAGTTAAGGTCCTAATGATGCCAATCTTCTGTTTAGGGTGGTGATGGGAATTTGCATGAAGATATCTTTCTGTATGGGTTTTCTTTCTGTAGACTTGGAAACCAAGAGACCCATGTCTTTTAGTTAGAAGGATATCGAGAAAGGGAAGTTAGTTGTTGTTTTCAATTTCAATAGTGAATTTTATATGGTCAGAGAGGCTATTTAAGTGATTGAGGAATAGGTCAAGTTTTTCTTTTCCATAACTCCACTTGGCAAATATGTCGTCAATTAAATAGCACAATTAATGAAAACAGTATGTGTATATCAAACAACGTAGTTAAGAATAGTAGGTGTGTAAGTGAATATGCATCGGGAGAAAACTTGATAGACGGAGAGGATACCTCCATAATGCAATCCGCCTTACAATATGTACCTCATCTTGAAACGCAAGCCTGTTTAGATTCAAATGTTATAAACAACACAGGTATAAATAAAAAATGGAGCAGCGTGGGTATAAATGAAGATATGGTGGCAAATGAAAGTGACACCTTCACCATAACAGCTCAAAAAAAGCAGCAAAATCCACTTATTCCATATGCTGACAACCCAGCTATAAAGGTTAAGAAAATACAAAGGTATAAATCAACTGATGAGAATAGTGTAGATATGAGCAATAATGTAGATAAAACCATCAGGCCATCTACCAGTTTAAATTCAGACAAAGCCCAGGTCATTAACTTATGAGACATTAGTCTTGATTGTGCAACTGAATCCATTTTGAAAAAAGGTCTAAATTTTGCCATAACCCCGAATAAAATTCCTATAGAGGAAGTCATCAATAATATTGAAGTAGCTATTAAAAACCTTGATATAGCAAAAAGTGAAGAAATCAGACAAGATATTGCAAAAATTCTGAGAACCTCTAAACCGCCTACATCTAACATTTCCAAAGAAGAAAAAAGAGCTCTAAACAACCTCAGAAAAAATAAATGCATAGTCATCCTAAAAGCTGATAAGGGCAATGCTACTGTAATCATGAATAGAATAGAGTATGACAATAAAATGGAAGAACATTTAAATAATAGTGGATGCTATAAAATTATCAATAAAGATCCCAGTGAGAAAATCATGCGTGAAGTAACTAAGAAAATCAAAGAATCATCATTGGATGATGTCACAAAAAAGAAAATCATTCCTAATAGTTCCATTATTCCTAGAATTTATGGAGCTCCTAAAGTCCATAAACCTAACATTCCTCTCAGACCTATAGTTAATACCATAGGTTCCCCTACTTACCTTTTGGCAAAGCACTTAGCCAAAAAACTCAGACCCCTGTCTCGCAATACCCCTTCTTATATTAAAGACTCCTATTCGTTTGTTCAATGGATTAATAACATAGAAATGAAAGATGAAGACCTTATGGTTAGCTTTGATATTGTATCCCTTTATACCATGATTCCTATTTATGAAGCCATTGAGATCATGAGAAACATCACTGATAAAGAAACTGTGGATATTCTGGAACTATGCTTGAAATCCTCTTACTTCAGCTTCAAAGGTAAAATTTATGAACAAACTCATGGTGTGGCTATGGGCTCTCCTCTATCCCCCATAATTGCCAACATCTTTATGGAGCACTTTGAACAGAAAGATCTTAGGTCATTTCCTTACACACCTGAAGAATGGAAAAGGTTTGTTGACGACATATTTGCCAAGTGGAGTCATGGAAAAGAAAAACTTGACCTATTCCTCAATCACTTAAATAGCCTCTCTGACCATATAAAATTCGCTATTGAAATTGAAAACAACAACCAACTTCCCTTTCTCAATATCCTTCTAACTAAAAGAGATGGGTCTCTTGGTTTCCAAGTCTACAGAAAGAAAACCCATACAGAAAGATATCTTCATGCAAATTCCCATCACCACCATAAACAGAAGATTGGCATCATTAGGACCTTAACTACTAGGGCGGCCAGAATATGTGATGCAGACCATCTAAATGATGAGCTTAACCATCTTCACAAGGTGTTTGAACTAAATGGCTACAATAGAAATACCATAAAGAAAGCTATGCACCTATCCCTAAACAAGATTAACAAAGATATTAAAAATCAAAATTTATCCACTCCTCAAGTCTCCCTTCCATACATAAAAGGCACCACTGATAAAATCTCTAAAATTCTTAATAAACATAACATTAATGTAGCATTCACCCCTGCTAATACTATGAGACAATTATTCAACTCTGTTAAGGATCCCATAAACCCTAAACATCAAAAAGGTGTTTATGTGATTCCTTGCTCATGCGGTAAAGAATACATAGGCGAAACGGGTAGGTCTCTTAATATTAGAATTAAAGAACACACTGCTGACCTAAGAAGAGAAAGGACCTCTAAATCAGCCTTGGCTGAACATGTTCACTCTTCCTCTCATTACATCTGCATAGAAGACGTCAAACTCGTTAGAAAAGAAGACCACTATCTCAAAAGGAAAATCAAGGAAGCCATTGAAATAGAAAAAAGGAAGAATAACCTAAACCGGGATGATGGATTAAAACTAAGCAACACCTGGAAACTGTTAATTGAAACCTTAAAAGCCAATAATTAACTATACTCCCTTAAAAAACTTTAAAAAGGTAAAAATAAACAAATAATAAAATCATCAATTATGTAATATCCTCCTTAAACAATACATTTAATTAACAATCATAAACATAATTTAGTAATAGATTTCTTCACACATAATCATTTGATATCATAATACTAATAATAAAAAAAAAATAACAAATAGAATGCATATAGGTGTAATTACTCAATTTTTCATTAAATAATAATAACAATAATAATAATAATAATAAATAAACTCTAGAAATTATAGATAAATAACTCACTAAAACCAAAAAATAAAAAATAAATAAATAAATAAAATATAAAAAAATAAAAATAAAAATAAAAACAAATAAATAAATTAAGCAAATAAAACAAATTAATCAAATAAATAAATAATTAAACAAAGAAATAAGTACATTAAATTAAAGTAATAAAATTATTAAAATATCTATATATATATATATATATATATATATATATATATATATATATATATATATATATATATATATATATAATAAATAATAAATTTGTTAACTAATCTATTCGTTTAATTAACTATCAAAAATAAATTAGTTAATTAGTAAAACATAGTAATTAAACAATAAAAAAATAAAATAAAACAAAAAATAAAAATTAATTTTTCATAAATTTATTAAACCTAATAATTAATTCAGGAAATAGAAAAATAAGTAATTAATCTATCCCTCTAAACTTATTAATTAATGAAATAATTAATCAAATTAATAAATTAATAATGTAAATAAATGAATAAACATATTAATAATGAATACATAATTAAATTAATTAATTTGATTAATCAAACAAATTAATTTATTATTTAAACAAATTAATGAATCAATTGAACCAATTATTTAAAATAGAATTAATAAACATAATAATTAATTCTATAGATAATAAAATTATTCGATTAAGTTATCCCCTTGAATAAATTAATTAATTAATTAAAAATAATAATAATTATATAAATAATAATAATAAATAATTAAATTAATTAATTAAATAAAAAGATAAGAGCCAACCTATTTTCTTATTTATTTTGTTTAATAACTTATATATATATACCCTAATTTTAGCTCTTGGATACATCATTATGATTTTAAGAATATCTATTGTCGCATTCTCCCCTGATGATGGACTCACTTGGTAGTCCGAAACGTTGGGTTCATAAAACTCTACAACAGGTCATTCCTCCTCTACCTAAAACTATCCTCACCTGTATGGATTCATTATTTAAAAGATATAAGGTTTTTAAACTCTTAGGAAGCTTCATCCATAACTGGACAAAGGTGAATGGGATGATTACCTTCACACAATAAACAAAGAAATTTGAATATTCCCTTTTTCCAATGGAATTTATTGTTACTAGTTTAAGGTTTATCACCAACAATATTGCTAGAGCCTAATGAAAGAGGGGGATGTGAACATGTGGAAAACACTTCTAAGACCTTGAGAATACCAAGACAATTCTGAGGAAGGTGGTCACCCTTACATAATGTGGAGGGGAATTTTACTTTCTGGGGCTTTTTGGAATATTTTTCTTCATTAGTTGCATCGATAAAAATAGTTTTTTGGTTGCCCCATTTCTTATTTTGCTTATTCTTCTTCTTCCTCTTCTTTTTCTTCTTATCTTCCTTGTTACTAGAATCCAGACTTTCATGAGGCAAAGAGGAATAATGAGGTGAATAAATAGGCGAAGAATCAAAGGCGTCAACTTTAGGATCCACATGTGTTACGGGGAAAAGTGTCTATTTAGAACTGCTCTATCCCACTAAGGTGTGACAGCTGCCTTAGAAACAAACAGAGAAAAACTACTTTTGTATTTCCTTTATGAATTATAGACAGAGAGGAATAGGAAGAACCAACCTGTGTCTTGCGCTAATCCTTTGATCCAATTCCTCTCTTCTTTGATAGTCTCCAGCTACCTGCTCCATTGCTTGCCCAGCTTCACAAAGTACCTGTAAGATCACAGAAGAAGAGAACTATACAAAGACAAGGATCTATATTCATAAACAACTTAGGATCAGATTTAAGTTAACCACACAAAATGTAACAAGCATCAATGATACAAAAGCATGGAAGAAAACTCAAATAGTTTTTATTGATAAGCAAGAAAAGATCCAAGAGGAGTTACAACCAGTGGTTCTGACCCAGCATTGACCTCCCAGCAAAGAAGCCCCTCTTCACCTCAAAAAAGCGTAAATCACCCAACAATCTGATGTATGTCTCTAGAAACCAACAACAATTCCTTACAATATGCAAAATTCCAGCCTCTGGTCTCTGGGATGAGGGATCCATATATAGATATGTGTAAGGAGGATGAGTCAGCTTGTGATTTGATTAGTGTCTTCTCTCTGTCAGTTCTTGCTTCCACTTGGAGACTGAGGGCCTCTTACTCATCTTTGGTCGAATTCAGTGAGGTAAGTGTCACAGGAGTAGATTTTGGAAGCTTCCATTGCCTCTCCACCTCGCAGAATGACACTGCCATTTGTCATTTCTCGCCCATCGCACCTTACAGAAGGGAGTTTTGAAATGAAACGCACCCTCATAGTGTATTTAGGTGCAATGCAATGCACTTAGCCAGTGGAGCAGCTGAAATGATCCTCTTTTGACCAATTCTGAGCAGTTTCTGGTGGAGAACTTCTGGGAGAAGCTGTAATCTGTTGACCTTGTTCCTTTAGGGGTTAGAACAACACTTTTAGGGACTTAGGAGCCCTTGGTTTATGGACATTTCATGCTTGGAGTTGTAAGGCACAAAAATGTCTGTAACAGTTGGCCCCTAAAGTATGAGGCCGTTAACCTTTTGGTGTCAGGTGAAATGCTTTATTATGAGGATCCGAAGTTCTTTCAATGCTGGGAAGAGACCTGTAATAAGATACAATACAATACATTATCTTCATACTGTTTTCATGATCTAGCTGAGGTGGGCATTCCCATGCTCAACTTTATAAATTCATTTTCATGTACATAGGACAGACAATCGTCTGAATGTAGACTGATGATTCTGATAGAGCCATCATCCTTTTGGTAGGATGATTATCTGTGCTGCAATGATGTACATTTGATGTCTTTATTTCCCCGAATATATATCGCAGCCCGGATGGATGAAACTAGATCCGGGGTCTTCAATCTCATCTGATCTTCACTCGAAGTACAAGTCGATCCATGTGAGAAATGTTTTGAAGTCGAACATGGAAAGACATCGCTTGATTACCAGTCAATGATGTAAACTGTTAACAAGCGTGAGAGGAATCACGGATAATGATAATGATCCTCAAGGTACTGCAGTACAATTCACGTGGTGTGAATAAAGGACTTGTCGTCGAACACCACGTAAAATATTTCGGTTGAAGGCCATTGATGTAAACATGTCACCGGAAGTGAGAAACTTGCCATTGAGGCATGCAAGCTTCAAAGTACTGAATGGGATGTTCCTAGATCAACTTCTTGGATAATGAGCTGATGTCGACAAGAAGTGATCCGTCATAGGAGGGCCTTAGTGAATCCCACACCAATGACACAAAACGGAGCAAATGATTTTGATGGAGGTGAAAATGATCTGATGATATAATGTTTAGGGTGGTGGTCATGAAAGAATGGAGTATAATGTATGGTAGTGGGTGAGACACAGGTGACTTCTCTGGATGACTTCTCTTGAACATATCGGCGACACTGATGTGATGGATTGGTAGCATTAACCCCAAATGTGGATGGTATGGCGTGACCATGGTGATGTGACCGGTGAATGAAACAACCCAACCCGACTCGGACACGAAGTGGAAGTGTCATGTTCAAGAGCGACTTACTACCAGCAAAGTTTCTTTGAGTTTTCTACCCAATTTTTCCCCAGTCATTACTGACCAGTACCTCTTTATTTTTCTCAAGCTTGAGGAGGATAACATATGCTTGTTCTATCATTTGCCCTTCGGGCAAACCCATCGCTATGTTTTAATGAGCCTAGCAATAGTGAAACTCGTTCTCGTCTAAAGACAAGTTTGTCGCTATTAATCTTTTTAATGAGTTTAACAACAAAGATAACTCGGTCCTTTTCAATTTTAGAGAGTCTGAAAAGGAACGTAAAGGTAACTCCAGAATTCCTTTTTCATCATCTAATCCCTTAAGTCCAAAAAAGTATAAAACAATACAGAAGGGATGAATTTTCGATAGTTTTAACGAGCCGAACAAAACAAGCGCTCGATCTTTTTGTGTAATAATCCCTCAGGTCCAAAAATATTAAAATCGAGAGGAGGGATAGCACTTCCTGTCCCTTTAACGAGCTAGAGAGGCCAATGGCTCGGAAATCTTTTCATATTTTACGAGTCAGTTGAAAAGAGCTTAAAGGAGACTCGTCTTTTGAGGAACGAGTGATAAAACGGGTAGCAGCTGATTCCAGGTAAGGCTTGGAATTTTCCAATCACGGCAGTGTCACAAGGATGGCTATTGAGATCACTCTTTGCAGCTGTTCCTCAAAATGCGTAAACAATCAAATGGAGGTGAATGATCGGCCAATGAAAAGTGGAGGTGACGGTGCAAACACAACCAAGGCTTTAACGGTTGAAGTACTACATTCACGATGATTATTTACCGGGGGATAATTCATTTTTTAATGAGCTTAAATGTGGGTGGAAACATTTGCTCATGTCTTATGTTTATTTTTTAACGAGCTTGAACTATGTGCTAAAACTGCTCGATGCGGGTTTATTTTTTAACGAGCTTGAACCTTGCGGTAACACTGCTCGATTAATCCAGTCTTGTGATAAGAATGTCTCATATATAAATGGCAACTTTTAGAGTTTTGCCCCACATCCTTTCTTTATGCAAGTTAGGAAACGACCAATCCTACGAGTTTAAAGGGTTAGAGGTCCTAAAAATTTAAAAAATAAATAGTCGCTCTTTGCTTGCATCACAAAAGGTTTGCATGCCCCCAGGTATAAAACAGAGTTTCAAGGTTACCCCTTCTTTAGTCCGTTAAAACATTTGTTTTACCGAGAGACGCCTACCTCTTACAGGTTACCAAAGATAGTTCTATTTATGGCGTAAACAAAACACTTCTCTGGCGATGTCTACCGAAATAAACAAAGGTGAGCGACGATGCCTGGCAACTCACATAACCTTAACAAGGGAATCTTGTTCTAGAATAACCCCCTCTTCCAATCACGGACGGGGGTACATACTAGTCATATTCTCCAGCGGAAACCTACCCTATACCCGCAGTTCTCCTGCCGAAGCAGACCAGGGTGCATGCCCCCTGGGTTTCAGTCATGTCCCTCCGAATCACTCGTGCTCATCAGGAGGACGGACTAGAGATTGAGACATTTCTTGCGTGAAAAGACCATTCAGGGATGGTATATGACTATTTGCTATGCGTGATCCGGGAAATGAAAGCTGGTCCACGAGCTTGACCACTCTTCCTTCGTGCGGAAAACACATCACTCTAAAGAGTGATGAGACAATGGCTCTCATGCAATAAATATAGTCTCGTCCAAGGAGTAGATTGTAATCCAGGGGTCCTTGAACTACCATTACATTCATACGAACGGTTTTCCCTCTCAATGTTATGGGCACATCGGGAAGGATCCCTAACGGTCGACTGGTTCCTTTATCAAAGCCTGTCAGATTTCTCATCTCACGCAAAAGCGGTGGCGAACCAAGCACTTTCCAAGCAGTTGAGGAGAGCATACTCACAGAAGCCCCCTCATCTATGATGGTACCAGCCATAACCATTCTATATATTTGAACAATAATTTGGAATGGTACACTAGCTGGTAAACGGGGTTTGCCTAGTTCATTCCTGTCGATGGAGACAACTAGGTTGCTTGGAGGTGGGACCGAATAGATGGTTGGGTACGACTCTGACGAACTTCCTTCCTGCGGTAAAGGAACGGGTAAATTTCCCCCATGTTCGTTGGAGTCTGTGCTTATGAAAAGAATTTGGACGGTGTCATCCTTGTTCTCTTCAGTGATTGTATCATCTGAAGATGGAACCTCTGAAGGCAAGACCGGGTCAACTGCCGCCTCGACCTTTTGACTTTCGTCTGGTATGGATTCAAATGGTTCATCTTCAATGACAGATGCTCCGGCCGACCACCTGAGCTGGTCAGCCGGATTTTCGACTAGTGACGGACTCGGCAAGAGTTTTTTATATCCACGAGGAAGTTGTAACAGTGAAACCAGACGATCATCCAAAACTCTTTTATCTTCGTCTAAGAAGGGACAACGGTGAATGGCATGATCGCCTTCACATAGTTTACAAGGAAATCTATGTTTTCCTTTTTGTCCTGGGGCTTCACTTTCACTAGTTGACGGTGTGTTTTTAACATGATCATCAGAGGTTGACGACACCTGGTTGTGTAAACGAGGAGACCAGTCCCTTAAGATCCGAGGGATGCAAGGACAATCTCTGTGAAAATGGTCTCCTTTGCAAATGACACATGGCGATTTAGGCCCGGTCGGTGCAGTGTGTGGATTTTCGTTAGACGACACTCGTTTGCCCCCATTCGCTTTTGGCTCCTTCTTCTTCTTCTCTTTCTTCTTCTTTTCCTTCTTCTCCTTAGGAACTTGACTTTTGGCTTTACCAGCCCCATCAAGCGAAGAGGAAGGAGGAGAGGAAGAATTAGAGGAAGTAGAAGGTTGGTGGGTAACTCTGGACTCATCTAATTGCTGATTCGATTATTCAGGAATAGTGGTGTTCTGAATGACAGAGGTAACTTGAGAAGAGCCATATAGGCAAACCAATCATCAGTCCTGGAAGCGACAATGTGGCCATATGGGATGCACCAACATCTCCCCAAGAGGAGAAGGGACTAGGATTTCCTCCAAGGGGAATTCCTTGGTTGGTGGACTCCATTTTCTCAACCCAAGATCAACGTAGGAAAGGGGTAATGAATATTCCGTTTAAAATAAATTTTTAGACGCTTTGACACAACTTGTTTTTTTTCAGTTTTTAAGAGTCGAGAAAAAACAAAAGATGACTCTAGTCGCCTTCGATTTTAAATGAACCTGAAGTGACAAGTGCTCAGATGGACCTTTTCCGTTAAGGAGTCTGAAAAGGAACGAAAGGGACTACTCTGGAGATCTTGGTAGAGGGAGTACCAAACCAATCGCAAAACTGCAAGATACTTTTTACTGTATGGCAGTCAATCTTCCCGAATGTTGTGTTCAGTGCATTGAGATCGATAGGGCAGCAGACATGACTTCCTAAGGATAAAGGATTTAAGCCTATAGGGGTCTCCCAAAATATACTCAACGGTACGTGGGAGCTAAAAGTCCGTACTGGCACTTATCGTCTCAAAGTGGAGGAATCACCCAACCATCAGTGAGGACAACAGTTACCAGGCTTTACGACGCCGGAATACATCTCTAGCCTAGATCTCTAAATGTTGTGCGTTAAGTTCCAAAGCGTTGTTAGATTCATTGAATTTATTTTAAGTTGATCTTGTTTATGAAGTTTGCCTTTCGGGTTCACCACGAGATGTAGATGTAATTCCTAAAATGCAATCTAAAGATGATAAACAAACTTTTATCTCTTTTGTGCAATGAAAATCCTAGCTACTAGGGGAAAAGAAAGACACAATCTTTTCACAAAGAGCAAAGGGCACACCGTAAATGCACTTTCCTAAATCAAGCCAAACAGACTGTCTATATGCAAATGCACATGCATGTATTTGTTTTCGACTTTCTTAGTATTGATGCTAAAAAGAAAGTTCATGTACAAATCTGAATTTCTTTTCAAGCGACAAATATAAACAAGCTCTTTTCGAAATAAAAAACAGAGATGATTGCGACACCTTACGATTTCGAAATGAACACTTGTTCTTGACACTAGAAAATCACAAATTCAGACCAAAAGCAATAGTAACAGTATAATCGACCATCAACAGCAAATAAAATTTCTCCTATGATCGAAATCGACACTTACGACAGATTCAAATCAAAGGACGACAGTACGACTATTCTACTTTTGCAATGGAAAACTGTAAACGACTCAACAAACACATAAAAACATCTACAGTTCTTTTGTACAAAGGAGGTGGAATAACAGCAAGGAAAAGAGGCTTCAAACAGACATATACTGATCACAGGCAGCAAAATTCAGGGATAGAACTGGGAAGAATGAAGCACCGGAACCACAGCTGCACAGAGCTAGTCTGATCAGCACACCTGTAACACAGAGAATCTGAAATGCAGCGCAGGTTGCCCCTTCGGGAAGTGCGTTGAAATTCAGGATCTCTGAACAGTACCTGCGTTGGGCCAGAAACGAGACTCTGTCCGGGTTCTGGGTCACAGTTTGCAGTTCAGTCCTTGGTTTTTGGCCGAGTAAAAAGCAATTAGTAATGCAACAATCAGGGGTAGATCTAAGGAGGATCTAAGAGCTATCACAAGGGCAATCAGATAATCTGTGAATCAGCTGTTTAAATCATAAACAGATCCAGTGAATGGATTGAAGCAGCAGTTATCTACTTTGCATTTGTTATGGCAAATGCAGTTCGAGAGCTACTTATAAGTTTATGAAACAAACAACAAAGAATGATACACAAACAAACTAATTAGACATTCCCCAGTGGAGTCGCCATTTTGTTACAGGGAAAAGTGTCTATTTAGAACTGCTCTATCCCACTAAGGTGTGACAGTTGCCTTAGAAACAAACAGAGAAAAACTACTTTTGTATTTCCTTTATGAATTATAGACAAAGAGGAATAGAAAGAACCAACCTGCGTCTTGCGCTAATCCTTTGATCCAATTCCTCTCTTCTTTGATAGTCTCCAGCTACCTGCTCCCTTGCTTGCCCAGCTTCACAAAGTACCTGTAAGATCACAAAAGAAGAGCACTATACAAAGACAAGGATCTATATTCATAAACAACTTAGGATCATATTTAAGTTAACCACACAAAATGTAACACGCATCAATGATACAAAAGCATGGAGGAAAACTCAAATAGTTTTTATTGATAAGCAAGAAAAGATCCAGGAGGAGTTATAACCAGTGGTTCCAACCCAGCATCAACCTCCCAGCAGAGAAGCCCCTCTTCACCTCAAACAAAGCATAAATCACCCAACAATCTGATGTATGTCTCTAGAAACCAACAGCAATTCCTTACAATATGCAAAATTCCAGCCTCTGGACCTCTGGGATGAGGGATCCATATATAGATATGTGTAAGGAGGATGAGTCAGCTTGTGATTTGATTAGTGTCTTCTCCCTGTCAGTTCTTGCTTCCACTTGGAGACTGAGGGCCTCTTACTCATCTTTGGTTGAATTCAGTGAGGCAAGTGTCACAGGAGAAGATTCTGGAAGCTTCCATTGCCTCTCCACCTCGCGAAATGACACTGCCATTTGTCATTTCTCGCCCATCGCACCCTACAGAAGGGAGTTTTGAAATGAAACACACCCTCACAGTGTATTTAGGTGCAATGCAACGCACTTAGCCAGTGGAGCAGCTGAAATGATCCTCTTTTGACCAATTCTGAGCAGTTTCTGGTCGAGAACTTCTAGGAGAAGCTGTAATCTGTTGACCTTGTTCCTTTAGGGGTTAGAACAACACTTTTAGGGACTTAGGAGCCCTTGGTTTATGGACATTTCATGCTTGGAGTTGTAAGGCACAAAAATGTCTATAACAACATGAGGATGATGTTGTTCAGGTGGAGGAGAATTTGCTTGAAAAGTAGTTTGGACACTCAAAACCATCAAGGTCGAAACTAACTAAACTAGTAGACTAATGGTCAATCGAGGAAGGGACAACGTCGCCATATAGGGAGCACCAGTATTTCTAAAAGAAGTAAAATGACTAGGATTCCCATCAGAGGGGTTTCCTTGACTAGTAGACTTAGGAAATGTTGCCATTAGTATCAACCTAAGATATACTAAGGAGTTTTTCCACATGGATGATGTTGTTCTGTGGTCAATTAATTTTAGAATTTGAAACAAAAAGATTTCCTTTTCATGTTTGAAGTTTCAAGAAAAGGATGAAAAGATGATTCTAGTCGCTTTTGTTGGTTTAACAATCTTGAAAGGACAAGTGCAAGATGACCTTTTCAAATTTAAAAAGGCAGAAAAGATTGAAATGACCACTCAGGTAAGTCTAGCCAAATAGAGTACCAAGTAACCATGAACTTCAATATACAACTCAGCAAATAAAGTTACCAAGGACTTGACGTACGTGGAGGCAATCTTGCCGAGTGATGTGTTTGGCGTATCACGTTTACAGGGCGGAAGACTCGACTTCCTATGGATAAAGGTTTACAACCTATGAGGGTCTCCCTTTATATACTTGACGATACGAGGATCACAAGTCCGTGCTAGCATTCTCTAATGCAGGAGTGAATGAAAACTACTAAGTCTTAAACATGTCGAAACAAATGACGCTTAAATTAATTGATAGATTTTAAAATGATCTTCAATTATGTTTTAGTTTTTGGCTCAAAACTATGTCACCTGAAAACCTAAGATTCAACCATATGAGAAAAAGAAAAAATTTAATTTCAATGAAAGCTACACCAATCAAGGGAAGAAATTTCAATCAATAATATATCAAAAAAAATTCATCATGAAAAATTTCTTCCACTAACTTTCACTTTCATGTTCCAAATGATAAAAATATCCTAAATGAAACATTTATGAAGGCAAAAATATTTTACTTTACTAAGATGCACTTATATGAATTATGTTTTTGTTTTCGTTTTGAATGATTTGATGCACCCAATACAGGTTTTCGCTTTTAATCATCGAAAAAAGCTATCTATCTTCAATGAAAAATCTCAATAAATAACTTTTCAATGCAACTAATCTAATGCATTTTCATGAAAAGTAAATTTCGAAACACAAGCGAAAACAAATGCACATTGATGTTTTCAATGATCTCCACAGAAAAAAACACTCAATCAAATAGAAAAACCAGCATCTCCATGACACCAACATGCAGAAAATGATGACCAATTGACTAGAAGCCCTACAACTCAATTAGATTTCACTTCAAAGACAATGAGACAAATTTTATAAATTAATCAATGAGATCAATAAAAAACTGATAAGTCTAAGCATACAGGATGGGAAAAGACCTTAGGGGCCAAGAAGCACTGGATTCTAAGGAAGAAATCTTAAAAATTATCATATTCAGGGATCACCACTAGTTTACATAACCAAACCTGCTATTATCGCTACTTTTCATAGCAAAACCTAGGATGGCATCACTACTTTGTATAGAAAAAGTAGTGATGATTTCAGCATGACCAAATAATCAAGAAAAAAGATTCATCGCGACTGTAAACGTAAAAGCCATGATGCCATCACGAATCTTAAGGCTAAACCCACGATGGGCGAGGAATATGGGAAAAAAATAAACAGATTCGAAGAAACAGTCCATACTTAGCACTCTAAGATAGTAACCAATGATGGTATACACCTATAATAATGCAGACAAGCCGATAAATTGACTGTTGGTAAAACGAGACAAAAGGTCAAGGTGAAGGATTGAAACAAAAGGATCGTAGCCTCCCCAATGGAGTCACCATTTTTTTCAATGTTAATCCTCTCAGCAGACATATATGATCCCTCTAGCCTAATGAGTGGGGCTGGCAATTGAAGTGACAATCAATTAGACATCTTCCTAGATTACAATTGAAAATTACAACAAAGGAGATGGCCTACCTCGTTCTGATGCTATTATGATTTCCTTTGTTGAGGATACAAAACCGCTTGTGTCGTGGGCTTGTTCCTTCTTCTCTCAATGTTTACACACCTATACAAGTAATCAAGATGCAACAAATCATGCCAAAACAAATAGAAAATCCAATAGCAACCTAGTTAACTGATCAAGGAATGTCAAGCTAAATAATACATGAACATATGAATTTTGGGAATATGAACCAACAGTTGTATATTATTAGGAAATAAAGGAAATATTACAACCAAAACCTTGATGTTGATAGGCTCTCCTTGAGTGGTAATCCAAGTCCAATCCAATAACTCTCCAAGCACTCCTTCTCCAATTCAAATGAATAAATTCAAGGCACAATCTTAGTATAAGGGTGCAAATAGACATAGACCAACCAAACTCTAACTGAACGAACCATTTGTGAAAGGGAAAAGATGAATATTTAGGTTGGGAAAGGGAGTTAGTATCTCTCCAAAGATAGGAGTAGGCCCTCATCTCAAGGAGATATCTCATAGGGATAAGACCAAGAGGTCAATTTGCTATAATGCGACCTCATCTACCCTAAACCACCTCCAACTCGCCGCTCTAAAGGATTCTAGATCATGAAGCTTCTCATCCAGTTTTTGAAAATTGCCTTTTTGGGATCATCATGGTTATACAAGCAAACATAGTGATTCCATCATGGGTTGAGTATAATGCAACATGTGGCCATCACTGTTTCCTGTATCGTAAGAGTGATGATGCTCAAACTAGGGTTTTAGAGCCATTTCCTTTAGGGGAATGTCAAGGCATTTTCCAATCAATGTTATAGGGAGGATATGAGCTGCATATCTGAATAAGTACATTGCATGATGGTCATGTTTCAGGAGCTTCAGGGTATATCATAGGAAACTGCCAAAGGTGTGACAAAATACTGCACGTAACAGCTCGCAGTGGGTTGCGAGGTATGTTGGAGACAAAAAATGTGCAAATACTGGGAGGCTAACCTACTGGGAACCTCTGTGTAGTTTTTGATATGAGCAGGATGCTGGGCTATTGAGGGGCTTGCTCCGAAATCTCCATATTTTTCTCAGTGAGTGGTCAATCATCTTACTAGTGATTGGATGGAAAAACTACACAATCCTAGAAGGGAGAGAGGGACAAACACTTGGTGATTGTCTGGCCTGTCTGCATAGTTTTCTCTATCGACGAAGCGGGTGTTAACACCTAGGTTGTTCCCTATGACTCCCAAGGGAATACGGCCGGGGTAACCACTAACCAATCTTTGGATTACAGTTTCTAGCCAAACTGTAATCAGAGAAGGCTCTCTCTTTATGATTTGTCTCTGTTATGATAGTATTTTAGGCTAGCTATTATGCTCAGGTTTTTGTTTATGTTTTGGTTGAAGGATGTCTTTCAATACCTAAGATGTAATGTTTAGACGGTTGTATTTCATTGGGCAATGGAGTCTAGAGCTGTGAAATGTTTGAAATGCTTCAGTGGGAATGTTCAGACTGTAGAGCCTATTGGGTATCCCAACAAACAAAATTTAAAGCTTAAGTGATGATGTATGACGATGCATGTTTAGCCAATAGAAAGCAATTAAGAATTCTCCATTAAGCTGATGCTGTGAAAGTGAAATGTATTGCTCAGGAGCAAACTTGAATTCCTGAAACAAGGGTCACTGTGAAAGATATATTCTGAAAGTGTAGCAATTAAGAATTACACTTATCAAGATTATAACTGAGGAAAACATTCATTAGCAACATAGATTGAGCTCAGGGTATTCCATGAATAAATCCTGAAGGCTATTATTTTTCTTTGCTGCTAAATACTTAGAACTTAGAAACATCTACGGGTTGTAAAAGATTGAAACACAAAACGAAGAGAGTTACAGAAAACTTATTGTATATGAGATGCACAGGGATCTTACCAACTTCAACAAACACCATGAACGCATTCAAACAACTCAGAACTTCAGAAATTCCATCACTTCTGTTATTAAACTCTGCAAAGATTACAGCATAGGAAACTTCTTCAAAAGAAATCAACAACAACCCCTGCGAGTTTATGCGAGGGGCAAATATATACAAACGGTAATACAAAATATCTAAGGCATTGAGTCATCTCAGAAATAAATGTTTCACCAACTTTGTACAGAACAGCAGATAAAAAGTTATTGCTGCCTTTAATACAACATAAATGCTCTTTCTGTCTGTCAGAAGATATTTTGGCCTTTGGAGGCCACCAAGTCGGTTGGAATGATCTGCTTTAAATGCTGGAAAATGCGCTCATGTGGCTGCCCTGCTGTAACTTTTCGGCCCTGTCACCTGTAGCTGTCCATCTTGACTTGCTGGCCAAAAGCTCTGCTGAGTTGGCTCAACCTTCACCTTTTATGCATGCTGATTTCATTAACTTTTCCTGTGCATGCCACCTTGTATTTTTGATGAAAAAACTTAGTGAATGGCTTCCTGGTCTATAAGATCATCTGTATTTCCTTAGTCCACCATTCCTGTGTGGGTAGTTGATGCCTAAGAATTGCATCCATAGTCTCATTTGCCTCTGTGTATTTATAGAAGTTAGGAGGCACTTCAAACAGGTGTTTAATTTCATTCATTATAAAGAATAGATTCTCTACCCTGTTGTAGAGACTTTGTCCTGTAGCTGGCCCTGTTTCCTCTGAGGTGTTGGGCCTTTCAGTGATCTGACTTGTGGCGAATGTATTGACCCTCTTGGCATACTGCTCATGGGTAAGCAGTCTTCCTGCACTGTTCAGTAAGCCAGGGAGACCTCTGTTCTGTAATACCACAAATTTGTCCATAAATCTGTTCACCTCGGTCTGCATGTCTTGGGTCCTTCTCTCTAATGTCTGCACTAAGCTTCTCAGTGTAAGGACCCTCTTTATCAACAAAATAGTCTCAGTCCTGTTAGAAATTCCCATAGTTGCTAACTGAGCACTTGTTCTATTATTGAGCACATTGATCATCCTGGTGGCAACTTCAGGCATATTGCTTAGAGCTGCCCTTGATCTCTGAATTTCTTTCTGTGCTTTTGCAATGAGCTCCAGCTGCTCATGAATTGTCTCAATATACTGCCATTGGTCAGTAATAGACTGGCCAATATTGGCCCATAGCACTGTCTTGATCTCAGCCACTACTTTATCCAGTTGGAGCTCCTTCTCTAGCTCCTTTATCCTGTCTTTGAGGGCTTTTATTTCCCTGCCCTTTTCTGCCACAGTCTGCTTGGATTTGTCATATCTTTCATTTACCTTGGCTAATTTCTCCCTGGCCTCATTTAGTTCTGTCATTTGTGCTTCCAAGGCCTGAATCTCATTTCTCAGCTTTTGCATGTCCAGGCTTGGGGCCTGCTCTGTTGTTGGTGGTGGTGTTGAGGTGGATGGTGCTGCCTGTTCTGTTTGTTGAGGAGGAGGAACAGTAGTTGGAGCAGTTTCCTCAAGGTTAATTATTTCAGGAGGAGGCTGGGAGGTCTGACCTTCTTCTTTTTGCTTCAAAGCTGCCTGTAATGCTGCCTGTGCAGCCTCTGATTCTCCCAGCTTTTCTTGAGTCTGGATTAGCTGCTTATATAGAGACACCAGCAAGGCTGTGGCATCTTGATCATGCCTCTGCTAGGCAACTTCATCTGTTTGAGGGTGAATTGTGGCTGAAATTTTGATCTTTCTCCTCAAAGTTGCCATGTCTGCATCCCTCAACTTCAATATTTCTTGTATGCCCTTGATATCCTTGGGATCATGCCCAATCTCTATGATTATATCTTCTAAGGACCTAATTCTGTTGTCCTTTGCTTGAGAGGATGCTCTCTCCAACTCAAGTTGGGAAGCTGTATTATTAAGGCTATTTTCTAGCCTATAATTATCCAATGTCTTGTCTGCCAAGGAGGCATACACCATCTCACCCGTTTGCTTATGTAATTCAATTTTGTCCATCGGGTGGATGTCCTTGGCAAGGACCTCAAGATTGGTCCTTATATAATCTGTAGGGGACTGGGGTTGTGCTACAGCTGGAAAAAAATGACTCATGATCATTTTGCCTTCACTAACATCATACACAGACATCAGTCTTTGCTGGTTAGTGGGAGCCATTTTCAACAAATGATTGTATAGTTGTATCTTTATTGGCTCATTCCTCCTCTTTATGTCAATGAACTGTTGTTTGATGCTCAGTTCACCTTCTCTCTGTTGGCTTGAGGAGCTGACTTCTCCTCCCACTCTTCTGTCCTAGTCCTGTTGAAAGGAACTTGCGGATGCTTCCCTGCTAGGTGGGCCCATGCTCGAAGTCCGTCCCATTGGCATTTCCTCCTCTGAGAAAGGATTCATTCTCTATCTTTTCTCCCCATAAATTGTCGATGTGGTAAGGGGAGTCTCTCGGTCCCTTTTCCTGCTTGTATCCTCCTTTTGTGGAGTTTGGAGGATTGATGCTTCAGCTGATGTTTCTTGCCTTGGAGGCACAGTTTGTTGTGGTTGTTGCTCAATGGATTTTGGGGCTTCCACTGTCTGCTCTTGCTGTACAGGCTGCTCCTGTCTTTGTTCTTCTTGTTGTTGCTGTTGTGGTTGTTGATGCACTTCCTGCTGCAGCACTTCTTCTTGCTGTTCCACCTCTTTTTCTGTTTGCTCTTCAGTCATGGGAGGTGGCTTCTCCTGCTCCACCTGCTTTTATTTGCCCTTACTGTATGTCTGTTGAGTGTCCATGGCAGCTTGCTGATGTGTTGTTGAAGATGAGGCAGCTGCTCCAAGTTGCCTTTGATATGAGAAGGAAACCTGTCCACAAGTTTCCAAGTCAGCCTCTTTTTGAATATTCCTAGCCTCTCTTTCTAGCATCTGCTCTCTAGTGATTGGCTCTTCTAGAGTGCCCTCTTTCCAGCTCAAAGAATTGGCATACTTTTCAACATGAGGCAGCCTTACATGTGAATAGTTACCCAATTTGTATTTTATCCTTCTGAGGGAGATAAAATGATTAGGGTCATAAGGTGTCCATTTGAAACTGGTTTGCAATTTGAAGCCCTCTAGGATCATATCTGCCTCCTTCCATCCCTCCTCTCTTTTGTTGTATAGAAAAGGGCCTAGTTGGTTCCTTACCTTCAGCTGCACCTTCTTGTTCTTACTTTGGAAATGGAAGCAGTCGGCATTTCCAAACTGCCTGAAGTATTCTAGGGCAAAAAGTCTCATAGGGACATACCTTGGCAGCCTATAAGGGTCCAACTCACAGCCATATATTCTGATTACTGTGTGGTGTTGGTAAAAATACCAATCACCAATGCTGTAGGCTTTGGAGAGATGGAGAACTCTTTGCATGTCATCAGTCAACCTTGGAGGAGGGACACCATACAGCAATGTCATAGCTGGGTGAATGAACAGGTCTATGAATTCACAGTATGTGTATGGTGATTTAGAAGTATCATGAAAAACTGAAGTCCAAAACACAACTGACCTTGGATTCCCCTGGGCATTAAGTTTCTTGAGGGGAATGGAGAAACTGTCTGGTTGATAAAATAAGAACAGATGGTAGATGTATGAGGTGTATCTGAACACCCTTTCCCTTTGTAGATTCATTAGCTGTTCATGGATCTTTTCTGCAATATATGTGGCATAGTCATAGTGTACAGCTGGAGGCTTTCCAGGAGAAAATATGGACAGCATTGCCATTATAGTGTCATCAACATCCTCAATTCCCCTGTACCCCAGGACGTAGCTGATCAAATCCACCAGCATTCTGCCCAAGTCATTCAGGTACTCATATCCAATAGGAGGAGTTCTCATAGTTTCGGAGCTTGGCTGTATGAATAACTGATTAATTTTGATGATCTGGGCACTTGACAAATTACTCCCCTTCTTTACTAAGTCCAGCATGGAGACAGGGGTCAATGGCCTTGCAGTGTGGAAATGCAGCATCTCATTTATGGTTTCTGGGGTGATATGGAACAAGATTAAGCCTGTAGGATTGAGAATAGCTCTTTGGAATGGATCATAGCATTCCTGGCATCTGTGGATCAAGTCTGGAAGGGCATTGACTTGAGGGAGGTTGTAAATGGGTAAATTTGAGTCCCAAATCCCTAAAATATCAACTCCACCAAGGTGTTGGGCTTTCAATTCATTTAGCATGTGAATATTAAACTTAGAACCCATTGGGAACCAGTCTATCATTTGATAATCTACATCTCCCAGGGCTTTCCATTCTAACTCCCTTTGAGGGGCATTCAGAGGCTGGATATTCAAGGCTATTGGTGTTTCCATGACTAGTAAGGCTTATGAATTGTATGTAAACTATTTTGAGTGAGCAAAACAACGCAGAGGAGTTTCTTTACAATGTAAATGTGAATTGTAGGGAACAGAGGGCGAATTGAGCAAACAGCAATTGAAATACCGTTTATAGGACTGATTAAAACAGTAGCAGGACTGACAAGAGTGTTTCTATGGTGAATTTATGTAATTTGAGGTTTCTAGTTCACGACTGCGCGAACTACCTGTGAATTCAGGTCAATTTTGTCAAATGCAGGCTTGGCAGAAGGTTTATTGCCTCGCCAGTTGGAAATGGGTGCAGGTCACTGGATGCTTGATGGTGATTTCAGTGCTTTACACTCTCTTAAACAGTTTGCTTGTAGAAATATGGATAAAACCAGGTGCAGGGAACAATTTTGAGAAATACCTTGCGAATTGCCGATAACAGTTGCAAATGCAGGTACGACGGAGGCGCCCACGGTTTCAGAGTCGAGTTGTGCAGGTTGGCGCTGATTTGGTCGTGAAATGCATGCAGGAATAACAATAGTTGCTTTGGAAAAAAGTGGGAAAAACACACATTTTTGGCTAAAATATGGATTTTTGGCATATTGGCATGTTTTGGGGATGACGTTAGCATGACGTCATCAGGTGGGGTCAAGGTCGGATGACGTCAGCATGACGTCACCGGGTGATGTGGCAAGCTGTGATTGGTCCACGGGGATAATGAGGTGGCAGACATATCAGCGCAGGGGCGGACAAGAGTGTTGACGCGACGGCGGGGTGGCACTGACGTGGGTCTGACGTGGTGATGACGCAGGCATAGCAGAACCGGTGGTAAATCATAAGCGGTAATGGTTTTTCTCGGACCGCCTTAGATACGGTCGCGGTTTTGTCAGAAGGCGACCCGAGAAATTGTGAGGGCGACGTGTGGCAGAGGCCTGACGTCACCCTCTGACAGTTTCTCGGGTGCTAATCTTCGGACGTCGGGCCCAACCCGATATGTATATTAGCCGTCTGATCAAAGGCGCCCGATCGGACGGTTGACGGGTCGCTGAATAGTGCGGACGATACGACAGCGGGGAAGTAATAAAATATTATTTTCTTTTGAAAGGCGTGCCCAGCGGGACTTTGGGTTTCGGCGGAATTATATGGTTTTCTTTGTATTTTCAAATGAAAATAATATCGCGCCCATACTTTGGATAAGTTGGAAAAAGTGGGTATTTGTGCGCTTTTTGCAAATGAAGCGGGTTATGGGTAAAAAGGGTTTTTCATAAGGTTTTCTTAGCAAATAAAGGGTTTAATGGGTCAAATGGATTCAGAAGGGGGAAGGGGGGTAAGGCTTAGGTTTCTCAAACTGACCAGATGTCCATTTGATCCCTGACAGAGGACATATGGCTATAATGCCAAGGGGAGGGATATTTATACGATGCTTGGGGGTTTATACACCATAGTGTTATAATAGTAGGGGAAAGGGTAACATAGGGAATTACATAATAGAAGTTAGGGATTAATGTGGATGAAAGGGTGGATGAGGGGTGATATCACTAAATTTATTTGAAAACAACTTAGCTTAGGGAGTAGATCAAAATGAAAAGAATTTTAGACAAGAAATGTGGCTTTTAAAGGACTAAGAACCACCATAAAACCACCAATTCTTCCATGAATCTCAACTGATGAGGGGATGTTAGTAATGAATGGGAAAGGGGAAAATTGGGAAGTTAGACATGCTTCTTTGTTTTGCTGCAACCTGATGGAGAAGAAGACCTTCTCAATCCATTGATTTTGCTTTGTGAAATAGGTTAGCACACCTTCAATTGTAAGGAATGACACTTCTGCAACCCCATCTGCCTACCCATCTATTTGCCTAGCATTTTTTGTTTCTTCTTGGAGGGTGCACTTAGACTTGCAGACCCTTATTTGCCTTTTCTTTTCTCTGGCTTTTTCCTTTTGATTTTCTATCTAATGCTACCCTTATTGCTTCCAAGGTCCCAGATTAAGCAGTTGGGAGCCTTACTTCTCTACCTAAGCTACTTGTCTGCCAAGATTAAACAGTTTGGACAGACTTCTTTCTCTATTCTACAACTGAAAATTTAAAACATGGCATGATCCAGATTAGGCTGTTGGACCATCCATCAAAATTGAGTCCACATCAAGCTATATACACACCTTGTCTTCTCTTGGAAATATGGGATCTTTGCATCATCAAAGCAGAGCATATTTGGACCTTTCTTTGCCAATCATGAAATATGAAACCTATTGGTATAGGTAGCTAACAGCGGGCAAGGTATGTAGCTTCTGTACAATGTTTTAGCGGAGTGAGTCTCGAGGTCACTGCCTGGTCAAACACTCTCGTTGACTAGCAAGAGGGCTCATTGATCAGCTTGCAGCTAGCATAAATTGAAAAGGCTTGTTGGACACTTCTGCATTGCTTTAGGTGACATTCGGTCAAGTCGATTGTAGGGTTAAGGTCTGACTGTTAGAGGTTGATATAGTCATCAGAATATAAGAAAAAATAATTGATTGTGTGAGGTAGTGAATTTGTACATACGTAACTTTTTCGAACACACACTCAATGTAACTCGATGATAAGACGCCTCAAACCATCAAGACAATATATGCTCAACATGACTAACCGACACTGCGAGCGACAAGCGAGACACTTGTGATGGATCATTGAATGAACACTATGACGCTTACGTGACAGTGCATATAACTTCATGTGTGAGTGCGATGATTTTTACATACTGAATAAAACATGGACACATGAAGCGAAAACATTGTGTACGACCAAAACATTGTTCCAAGTGTGACATTGTGACCAACATGCAAAATTCATTTGTTCAACGGTCAGGAAAAGAAGGTACATGGACTCAAACGGGCCCATGAGCTGAGACCAAGTGCTTGCAAAATCAAGTAAACACTCACGGGAGGCTTTGGAATTTTATGCAGGATAAAATTTTGGAGTGTGATGCAGCCGCTACAACACTTAGCGACACACGGGTAAAATTCCATCTTCTTTGTTTTGGTTCATTGACAACACAGGTCCTTGGTCTTTCCGAGAGTATTGAATAGATGTATGGGTTACTTCAGCTTTCCCACTTACTCCATGGGTAGACATGGTTCATATTTTTCCAACTCATTCAAACACAACGAAAGCTTTGGCTTAATCACATTGTTTCGAAATCGGGAAGCGTAGTTTGGCTCACGAGTTTAAAAAAATTCAAAGTATAATTTTTCATCTCTGGTGTTGCTCTACATCCAATAGGCCTAAATAGTACCCTAGCGGAGCCACGTAGGAACACAAATGTCGCTCCACTTCCAACGAGCCTGATCATTACCCCAGTGGAGTTGCATGCTTCACCTCTCTGTGCAGGAAGCCTTTCTCTTCTTTCGCCATTGTATTTCTTTATTTTTATTTTTAAAGAGGATTGTGCATACGGGATTTTTTATTTTTGGGGTAGAAGAGAGATCCTGACTTATTGAGAGTGGAAGAGGTTGTTCCTTTAGAGAATCATGTAATACCTCTGACATAGTTTTTCTCGTTCAGATTTTCCCCTTCTCCATTTCTACTAGTTTGATGAGCTTGATCACACAAAGCAGAAGACTGAGTATAGGCATCAGGTTTCGCAGTGTGGAGACAGTTTCATGGTTGGACCCAAGCTTCCCTTGCAAATGACTCCTATTTTTTGTTAAGACTTCATCGACTGAAGGTTACAACCAAGCACAGAGAGGACAGGCACAAGATTTTCCAAGTGCTTTAGTTTCACAAGTCTCTTCGGATTTCAGCCACATATTCATTAAAAAACCCAGAACTCAGTAGAGGGAAACACTTATTTCTGGAAAACAAAAATAGAAAGGTACCAAGAAAACAAACAAAGTGAAACAAAAGGAGTAAGAAAAGCACAAAGAGTAAAAACAACAAGCAAGTAAGCAAACTATGTAGATGGCGCATGGCGTGTTTCGGCTTATGGAAAATAGTGTTTGCAATCTTTGCCATTGAGAGGAAGGTTGTCAATCCTCCCATCAAGTGATTCCAAATGGTATGCGTGTGGAAAATCTTCTCATAGACTATGTATGGACCAATCCACAGGTACTAGAACTTCGTATGTTTGACGTTGTCCTCATGGGGTTTATCCCATTTCAAGACAGTGTCACCAACATCAAAGTTTGCTTTCCCTACAGACTTCTTGTCGAACCATATATTGATATGGTTCTAGTGGAGTGTAAATTTTTTGTTTTCTTTCATCACTCTTCCTGCAGTTTGTAAAGTGTATCCATCCTACGTTGAACTAGCATGCAAGTCTTACCTTGGGATTCTTCAGACAACTGAAGTGTAGGGAAGTAGATGTTGGGTGGTAGGATGGATTCTTTACCATACACCAAGAAGTATGGTAAGATATTCCAAGAGGGTTTGGATGTTATGAAGTTAGCCCATAAGGAATTCATGAAAGCAGAGTCCCAGTTATGTTGCTCATAGTAAATGATCTTTTTTATTATACGGATAATATTTTGTTTGTAGATTCTACGAGACCGTTTCTATGTGGGTAGTAGTTAGATGAGTGTTTAAGAACAATACCATTTTGTAATGAAAAATCATAAAGCTTTAAGGATGAAAAGTATGTTGCATTATCAAACACAAGTGATACCATAATGCCAAAGCATGATATAATGTTCTGCTGGAGGAATCTGATGACTTCCTAGTTGTTCACTTACTTAAGCGAAACTTCTTCTGTCCACTGTATGAAGTAATTAATTTTTGTCAAAATGTAGCGGTGTTATTTCGAAGAATGTGGGAAAATTTCCCCGATGATGTCCAGGCCCCATTCTTGTAATTGTTTAGTAACTGGAACTAGGTGTAGTGGGGCCACTGACCTTCGCATTTTTTCGACGCATCACTGATAGCTTAGGCACTTGCAGGCGTAAAAATTTGAATCCTTAAATAATGTGGGCCAATAGAAACCAGCTCGCATAAATTTGTACATAGTGGTATTTCTTGCGAAGTGATCCCCGACTGTTACATCATGCAGATCTTCCAAAAAAATCTTTGATTCATGTGCCTCTAGGCACGTGAACAAGATTTCGTTGTTATGCATTTTATAAAGTACTTCATCAACCAACTGATAAGATAAAGCTTTGAGATGCAATGTCCTCTTGTGTCTGATGGAAAAGTGAGAGGGTATGGTGCCCTGCTCAAGGTACTCACACACATCTATGCAAGAAGAGTTTCCTTTTTTAGTGGGTGGTGCTCACACTACATCATACATTTTAATTTCTTTCTCCCAACCAATGAGCTCTTCTTCTCCCTCCTGTGCATGTACTTCCTTAGTTATGAGTCCGCAGAGACCATGACCCTTTACAGAGTGAGTTGTCTTGATGTCAAGATCATATTCTTTCAAGACTATCATCCAGTTCGCACATCGTTCACCCATCTCTTGTTGTACAAGCAGTGAACGGATTTTTGGATGAGCCACATAGACTATATAATGGATTTTTAGCAAGTAGGGTATGAAGTGTTTCCCTACATGCTTGCACCCATGAAGGAGATGGGACATTCGTCGTTCATCTCATCCTTTTGAGTGAGTACTGTAGCGAGTGAGTCGTTAGACACGAAGGTGTATAGAAGGAAGTATTTGTGAAATCCTGGTTGTAGAGTGCAGATGATTCTATAATAGCCTGCTTCATATGGGTGAATGGGAACTTTTCCCTCTTGCCCCAGTCGTACACTACATCCTTCTTGAGCATGGCTTGCATTGGTTTGACTCTCTGTGTATAGTCCGAGATGAACTTCCCGAGGAAGCTTATCTTTCCCAAGAAGAACTACATCACTTTCTTGTTGGCTCGATGACGGATCTATGTGATAGTCTAGACCAAGTCCAGATCAACCTTGATCTCACTCTTGGCAATGATGTGCCTAGGGAGGTTCCCCTTAAACACTGTAAATATGCTCTTTTCTGGATTCAAGGAAATTCCGTATTTTCGGCATCCCTCAAAAAAATTCTTTAGATGGCATATGTTGTCTTATAATTTTCTAGAGAACACAATAACATCATCGAGGTACACCACTACACCTTTTCTGATGAGTTCATGGAAGGTGATGTCCATGGTGCGCTGAATGTCCATGCCTACATTCACGAGCTCGAAAGGCCTTCTTCTGTATGCGAACGTACCCGATTGAGTACGGAAGGTTGTTTTGAGGCTATTAGGTTCAACCTCCAGAACTTTATTATATCCCGAGAACCCATCAAGAAAAGAAAATATTTGTGCCCTAGACACTGTTTGTTGAATGTGATCCATAGACGACATGGGGTAGTTGTCTTTATCTGAGTCAGGGTTCAAGTTCTGCAATCAACGCACAAGTGGATTTCCCCATACTTCTTTTGTACAACAACATGGTTTGTAACCCAAGTAGAATGGAAAACTATGTATATGATCCATGCATCCAATAGCTTGGTGAGCTCTTTCTGTATGAGGAGTTCAAGTGATGGATGTACTTTCCTCAACTTCTTCTGATATGGCTTGACCCCTCCTCTGACTCGAATGATGTGTTAGATTATTCACGTGTTATAAAATTTTAGATTGTCATATCTCCATGGGAACACATCTCGGTATTGTTTGAACAAGTAGACAAAGTCTTTTCGCTCCTTCCACATAAAACATGTACCGAGATTAACGAACTTTGGATCTTGTTCTATTCCCAAGTTAATCAGTTTGTGTATCAAGGTAGAGTTGTGGGTTTTACTGTTACTCGTCCCCTGAAAACATTCCTACAATTCATAGAACTTTTCCAAAGATGCCACACCTTTGGGATTGAGGTGGCCTTTCTTGTTATGTGTCCCAGCTTGGAAAGATCGCTCATTCTCTTCTTCGTTTATCGCTACATCCTTTCAAGTATGAATATTGGCCATGAAATGTAGTATATGTTGATCATCATCAAACATGTCTAAATTAGTTATGTTATGCGAGATAGATGGTCTATACAAAATTTTAACAGTAAATCTATAGAGGTTGTGTTTGCCAAAGAATTGGCAGTTGCATTACGCATTCATCATACAACAATGATATTGAATGCTTGGAAGTTAGAGATCAGTCGCCATACCTCTTGTTGGTAACTTTTGAGATACAATGATAAAAAATGAATGGTTTTAGATACCTATCGTAGCACTGTTTCCAAATCACCTACCACTTTGAGCGTGACCATCTTGAGGCTAATGCATTTTTGTAAATCCAACACGAGTGCTTCGTATTTAGAAAGATTGTTCGTGCACTCGAACTCCAAGCGACTCGAGATCAAATGCTTCTTATTGTTTGGGTTGATCAAGATGGACCCGGCTCCTGAGCCATCCTGTGTCTTTGATCCATCGAAATAAATGGTCCACAACTCTTGTGTACACAAACCATTCGACATGCTTGCACTACTGCTGATGTTCTTGCTACTGCTACTTATGTTGCTACATCTACTCCTACTAATGTTACAATGTACTGTACATGTTTCATTTCCATCATTTTGCAAAAGGAATGAGACCCAACAACATCTTTGGTGGGGTTGGGGTTGACCGCGCAGGATAACACCCCAACGTTTTTTCCAAGAGGCAGTTGCCAAATATGAGTTCTACGAAGGCCAAATTTTCATTTTCACCATTGATGGGAGTGACATTGTGCCTCATATATCTCTAGGATAACACTCAGATTTGATTTTTTTCCCTTGTACGGAAGCCACATGTGCTACTAGTCTGTAGCAATGTATCCATTCACCATGTTGGACTAGTCTCTCTAAGAATTAAGCCATATGCTTACGGTATGTCCAGAAAAACAATGTTTATGCACTGGTAAACTCGGCAATCATGAGATATTATGATGATCACATCGCGAAGTTTGCCAATGGTTTGTACATATGCTCAATCAAGTTGGATTATCTGAGTGGATGTGTTGCTTCACTGTGCATTGATATTTTTAGTAATGCAGAGTGACAGGACATTCGCTGCCACACCAGAATCAACCAAATATTTGTGAACATTACAGTTGAATATTTCGAATCAAAACTGGAATGGAGGGAAAAAATAATTTTCTTCTTCCATTCAGAGTGTGTTTAGCACTGTTGAAAGTGATTTGGGAGGTGTGCTTTCTCCCTTACTCGTAGAGGTTCATTGTCCATTGATGTTTATCCTAGTGCGGGCAACATGATATCCCACTGACTATGGATCTTAGAAAACTCTAACAAACAAATGTTTGCATGATTTTTCTTCATGTCTTCCATAATGTTGTAATCCAGACAGTGTAGACTAGTCAAGGTGTCTACCGTAAGGTTGATGTTCGTGTTGTTTAGCAGAGTATTTAGCAGTTTGCTTCTCACGGACATAGTCTTGTCTGTCGTTGTCTTCATGGGATTACTTTGTGTTTTTTTATTTTGGACCACTCGTGGATCAACTTTCCTCAACAATTCAAACCTCTGTTTCACTTCCCCAAGTTTAAGGGGAGCCCCCTTACTTCTGATATTGTAACGATCATTTTTCTTTTGGGGTTGCTTCTCGGTGTTCATCTCCTACATTGCTTGCAAGCACTGATACAAGTTTACCACATGCCCAAATCTTGATACCTCATCAGGTGCAACATCTTCATCACTGTTTGTATCTCTCGGATATACCTACACACTATTTTCTACGTCAAGTGCCTTGTTGCATATTGATCCTGTAACTCGCTTCTAGTCTTAACAAGACCTTTCTAAGTGATCATCTTCATGAAGTGAACATAATTCATCATTCACAGACTATTAATGCTAGAACATAGAGATCTGCACATTTTTATTCAAGAGATAGTTGTTTCGTGACGATATGCTTGCTTGTCTCTGTTTGGGTAGTCGGTTGTTCACAGATGTGTCTTTTTTCATTGTTTATGCTTAGAAACTTTTGTTGTAAATTTCTTGACGAGGCGAGTAAGGGTTTCAATATCACTTGTTTCCCTATCCTTACCCTTGCATTCTATATCCTGTGGCTTCCTTATCACCTCTCTGGTGTCCTTCTCTATTTCATCATCCTTGGTGACTCCAGTCATGCATGGGTCCTTTTCAACAATTATTGTCACTTCACAGTTTTCCAAGAGTCTTGGTTTTGAAGCTCGCTTGATGAACTGCGCAATGTTGGTCGGCAGTGCAAATGTGTAGTAATCGATGGTGATGGAGTCATGAGGTTTCATGTTTGCTGCAAACTTATTCAATATCTGTAGAAAGATCTAATTGAAATCTTTTACCTCTTCCTTTCCCACAACCTTCAGGCTTCCCAATTCTTTGAGTAACATGGCCAGGGTCTTGTCATCAACGAAATTTTCTAGTAACATACGTTTGAACATACCCAAGTTCTCTATGGAATCGACAGGAAGGTTACAATACCATGTATCTACATGACCATCCAAGGTACACGGGAAAATTCTACATGCAACATCATTGTAGCATACCTCAAGAGTCTACAATTGTAGGTAGAAGTTGTTTAAGTGATCTTCTGCCTTCACTATGTTTTCAGGGTCGAACTTTGTGATCATCCTCTCTGACCTCTTTGGCATACTATAAAAATCACCCAGGAGGGACAATGGTCATGTTGTACCAACTACAACCACCCTCCAAAATTTTTCCTTAGCTTTGTTTTGGAGCCTCGCTACCATCCTTTCACAACAGCATGTCTTTCTTCGTCAGGCTCATTGATTTTCTTGCAGAATGATAGCTTATCCATGAGAGCTTGTTGCGTCCCCTTCATATTTTGTTTCCTTGGAATTTTTCGAGATGTAGGTTGAGTAACTCCCTCAAGAAAATGCACAATTCTAGAGGGCAACCAACCTTCCCTACAAAAAATTCACAATTCTGTCTGGGAGCCTGTTGGGCTCGAGAATTGCACAAATCTGCCAATCAAGCTTGTTATAGACATTTTTGGGCACTGCAACCCCAATCAAACATGTCCATAAACCAAGTGCTCCTAAGTGCCTAAAAGTGTTGTTCCCTCCCCTAAAAGAACAAGGTCAGCTAATTACATCATCTCCCAGAAGTTCTCCATGAAAAACTACTCAGAATTGGTCAAAACTGGACCATCTCACCTGCTCCATGGTCAAAGTGCAAAGTAGATCAATGTTTCTTCAGTCTATCTCCGGGTTTTGTTTATAAACTGAAAAATCGATTTGCAAACCTTCTAATTGCCCTAGTGGTGGCTCTAGTAACCTATTAGATCAGCCCCCGTGATTTTTATTTACTGTACATAACTTACTCGACCTAAATCCCTGAACTGAGTTGCAAACTGTGATCAAGAGCCAAGTAAAGTCTAGTGTGTGCTCTTTGCTTTATGTTGAAAGAATACCATCTCTCTTTCTTTAGTAGCTAGGATTTTCATTGCAAAACGAATATTAAACGATTGTTTATCATCTTAGATTGCATTTTAGGAATTGTACATCTACATCACGCGGTGAACCTGAAAGACAAATTTCATAAGAAAGATCAACTGTAAAATAAATTTAATGAACCTAAAAACTCTTTGGAACCTAATGCACAACATCTAGAAGTCTAGGCTAGAGACGTATTCCAACGTCGTAAAGCCTGGTAACTGTCGCTTTCAATGTTGCTTGGGTGATTCCTCCTCTTTGAGACGACAAGTGGTAGTACAGACTTGTGCTCCCACGTACCATTGAGTTTATATTGAGAGACCACAATAGGCTATATCCTTTATCCATAGGAAGCCGTGTCTGCTGCCCTATTGATCACAATGCACTGAAAACAGCATTCGGGAAGATTGACTGTCATAACATAAAAAGTATTCTACAGTTTTGCGATTGGTTTGGTAATCCCTCTATCTAGATTTCCAGAGTAGTCTCTTTCATTCCTTTTCAGACTCCTTAAAGGAAAAGGTCCATCTGAGCACTTGTCACTTCAGGCTCATTAAAAATCAAAGGCAACTAGAGTCATCTTTTGTTTTTTCTCGACTCTTAAAAATTGAAAAACAAGTTGTGTCAAAGCGTCTAAAATTCATTTAATTTGAAAACATTTTCCCCTTTGTTTTTAGTTGATCGAGTAATCCATAATCGTGGAAGAAAGTCAATTGAAACCCCGTCGTTCGCGGAGGCTTACGAGTCAACCATCTTTGTCCCCAAAATTAAATCTATTCTAGACAATGCGAACTCATTTAACCGGCTCAAAGTCCCCTGGTCGGGTTGGAACAAGTGTTCCGACACCCTCGGAGACTCCGGTTACTCCAAACATTTCTGGTACCCCTACCTTTACAGAAGAAGTTCCATAGCCACAAGAGGACAGCAGAACTGATCCTAGGGTGAAGGTAAACACTTCTATACCTAAACCAGCTACATCCATAGCTGATTCGGAAGGTGTTGTTCCCCAAACATCAGGCACTACAGAATCTATACCTTCTTCGGCACCGGATATATTTTATGGACCTGACGGTCTACCTCTTCCACTCGGTTTGATTGTTATAGAAGAGATTGTAGAGGATCCACCATCTAGTACTCCATCACAATTTGGAGTCTCGATCACTATATATCCTTCTTCGTCAAAAATTAGTCCACTGTTATCGGAAGTTCCTGTAGAATAGCTAGGAAACCTTTTGGATAGACTAGATATGTCTGAACAACCGTCGACATCTAGGACTGTGTCATCTGACATAGCAGTGGCAAAACTTCCTACCGCTACTCCAACAATGTTTTTCGACGTACCTTCTGTCGCAACTAGCTCACAATCACTAGATGGGATCCATCCAAGGGCTATTTCGATGGTATGGTTTGTTCCTGTTTGTTCATCCAAAATAATATCTAGAATCTCTTATGTTGAGTCTTAACAAATTGATCCTTCGCAATGTCAATTTGGGCAGTCCGGTCCTCAAAGGAAAATAATTCCCATAAGCAACGGATTACCGCCGTATGGGGGTCAATATGCCCTTTCATTGTCTCCTCCAAGAGGTCAAACATACATGAGTTCCCAATAGAACACAGGTTATGCTAGAATTACATCCAGTGGTTGGATGCCAATACTGCCTCAAAAACCAGGAGTTGTATACTCAATGCAACAAATTTTTCCTATGTCAAATATCCCCACTACACCGGCTATTGTGATGGTGTCGAAAGTACAAGCATTACTTGTTGTATGCCAACCTCAAGTCTCTCAGTTTTTAATCCAACAACCCCTTGTCCCTGTGACACCACCACAATCATCGGTTAATGACTCTTTAACTGGAATGACCCAGGCTCAAACGGGTACCATTACCCCTCATCTTGGTCAAATAGCAAGTATTGGACAACAGCACATGGTCTCACAACCATGGCTGGTGCAATATCAAGAACCACAATTCCAACAAGTTTACCAAGGATCTGAGCACCAAGTCTTTGCAAGTAATGGGCAGCCGTATATTCAAAATGGTCACCATCAACCATTTCATAATGGTTATGCTCATCAACCTTATCAAAGTTATCAGCATCAAATGAACTATGCTGGTATGCAAAGACCCACTGCCCAGGCAATCCCATCTTATCCTGGGTATGCTTCGCTGAACCTGAATCAATAGTTTCCCTTCGTGGCGACTTTAGAGTTACCAAATCCAAATCGGCTAACAAACGACCCAATCGCTTATGCCCCTTGGTGGCCAGCGATTCCTCATAAACTGCCGTCAAATATTCCTAAATTTAATGGAAATCTGGGTGAAGACCCGTCAAATCATGTGATGACCTTTCACTTGTGGTGTTCGTCTAACACTCTAAATGATGATTCGATCAGGCTTCGCCTCTTTCAGCGAACGTTAACTGGTCCGGCGACAAAATGGTATATCGAATTACCTAGAGCTTCATTTGATAACTTCAATGCCCTAGCCACAACCTTTTTAACCCATTTTCAGTTACCCATAAGGTACGAAATGGGAACAAAACTTCTTACCAATTTCAAGCAAACGATGGCCACTCACATATCCGATCATATTCATGAGTGGCGACGTCGTCGTAGAATGGTAAAAACATATGTTCCTGATCAGCTATTGGCTGAATGGTTTATTAAGTCATTGTTACCTTCTATTATGGAAGATGTGGCAAAGGGAGGAGTCGTCACTGAAGAGCAAGTAATTTCTCATGCGCAATATCTAGACTTGATCTATACTCAGTCTGGCACGCTCTACGATAAAATCCCTGATGCTCCTAGACCGGAATTTTTTGTTCCTCCATCTCCTAAATCAAACAAAGACTCTCATGCCGGGGATGGTGTGATAGGAATGACTAGCACGAAAACCGCAAAGGCTAAGTCAAGAAGGGCCCATACGGTTTCAAGTCAAAATGAAAATGAAGAGCTTCTCGCCCCTATCGACTGACGAAGGCAAAGAAACCAAGCAACTAGGAGGCAAGAAGAAAAAGAAAGGGAAGAAGAATAAACAGGGAGAGTCGTCCCCTGAAAAATCTTCTACAAACCCTTCTGGAGACAGGAAACCAAAAATTCCATGCCTAATATGTGATGAGGATCATTGGACGAGTGTCCATATAAAGCTAAGCTTAGAAAATTCTTCAAGAATTCAAAAACCTCGACAGTATTAACTGATCCATTTCCAAATCCAGGAACAAATCTGGTTGCTAGTGACAATGCTTCCCCATCCCAAGTGCTAATGTTGTCGGTTTCGAAGCAACAAAACGATGCTTTGATATCGACAAGGAATAAAGACTACTCGAATCCACAGCTGTCGGACAAAAAGGTCGGTGATCAACCTAGTAGTTCGACAACAACTTTGACCGAGGTTGTGCCACCCATCATTCCTGAATTAATGATAAAGCCACCAAAGGGAGTAGTATACAAATCAACATTTAATCCTCGTGCCAGAGCAGCACAACATGATAATATAGTGGAGGATCTGGCCCAATCGCCATCCGCTATGTCGACACTTAAGGTAGTACAAAATTGCCCCTTGCAAAAGTAGGCTTTATTATTAGCAATAGGTGGGATTTACCCAACGGATTCCAATCTTGTGTCCTTTAATCACAAAGGATATGACCCTCAGTTACCAGCTCAACTAGCTTTCCTCATTCAAGTGAAAGCCCTCAACAAAACTGTTCATCGAACAATTATTAATGAGGGGGCATCTACATGTATTATGTCGATGAGTTGCTTGAAAATTTTAGGATCTCCACCCGTGTCACGATCTTTGACAACATTAAAAGCATTTGATGGATGAACATACACCCCCTACGAGATTTTAAGTAACTTTCAAGTCGAACTGGGGGAAAAATAGTAGAAATAGATGTTGAAGTAATTGATGGAAACCTCAATTACAACATCCTACTAGGAAGGCCCTGGATATATTCTATGGCAGCCATTGTGTCGACCTACTTCAGGAAGATTGCATTTCCCTTTAAAGGAGGAATTGCAATCGCCGACCAACAAACTTTTCTCCCAAACATTTCACAAGTTACGGGAAGCATTCTGATGATCCATGGAAGCCCTCATTCGCTTCAAAATATCAGAGTAGGCCTACTAAAAGACCCTATATTAATGGGGACTTTTGCCCTACTACCTCCAATAAATCTGGCGGAAGTGGTAACAGTGGGAACCTGCAATATGATATATTCTATTCAAAAGATCTCTGAAAACGATATTAACATGGATCATCTTCAGGTATTGCCTCCAAGCCCAATAGAAATCTTGTAGCAATCAATGTTTCTGGCATGGGAGGCAAACCTAAATCAACGCTCATTAAGCGTTTGGATAGATAGGTCTAAGGAATATGGTACCCTTTCAGATCCTTGGTCGCAAGTACATAATACAGATGAAGGAATTTTTCAGTCAATGATGAATGACGGGGCACCATGGTAAGATTACCACCATCATTCCCATCTTCTCGATTACAAAGAAGATACTCCAAGTGACCTTAATCATCCCTCAGTTTTTGATTTTCTATCAAATATTGTAAACATGATGGATTCCGAGTGAAACTTGTCCAATATTGAAGAGACTATCGCCATAAATATCTCGACCAAAACAGATATTGTAGAGAATATTCATGTCGGCAAATCTTGCTCTCCTTCAGAACTGGAAATATATGACGCTCTTTTTCGCGAATTCAGAGATGTCTTTTCTTGCTCATATGATGAAATTCTAGGCATTGACTCGAGCATAGTTGAACATGAAATTAAGATGTATCCAGGTGTCAAACTGATACGACAACGGCTACGGCAGTTGCACCCCGAGAAAGCCGCTGCCATCAAGCCAGAAGTTGAAAAACTTCTCCATGCTGGTTTTATTTACCCAGTTCCTCTAACCGATTGGGCATCGATTATTGTTCCTGTAACGAAAAAACAAGGAACGATTAGAGTGTGCGTCGATTATAGCGATGTAAACATAGCTTGTCTGAAAGACAACTACCCTACACCCTTCATCAACCAGATAATTGATGAATGCGCCGGATGTGAAATATTCTCATTATGGATGGATTTTCTGGGTATAATCAAATAAATATATGCCCAGAGGACAAGTCAAATACTGCATTTATTTGTCCATGGGGCACATTTTCATATCGAAAGCTACCTTTTGGTTTAAAGAACACAGGGGCAACATTTCAGAGGGCAATGAATTATGCCTTCCATGACATCAAAAACATTGTTCAACCATATCTCGATGATCTTACGGCTCATTCGCGAAAGAGGACCGATCATCCGCAGCATTTGAGAGCGGTTTTTCTATGTTGCCGACACTACAAGTTACGACTCAATGCACAAAAATGTGTATTCTGTGACAGTTCTGGTCGTTTACTTAGCTTTGTGGTCTCAAAGGATGGGATTCATCTCGACCCATGTAAGGTTGAGGCAATCATCAATTTGCCTCCACCTTCAAATTTGCTTCAAATTTAGAAACTCCAAGGGAAAGCGAACTTTATAAGGAGGTTCATTCCAAATTACGCTGAACTTGCTAAAGGTTATACTCATCTATTGAAAAAAGAAGTACCCCTCGTTTGGAATCAGGTCGCGCAAGCTTCCTTTGATGCTTTAAAAGAATCCCTAATAAAAGCATCATTAATGTACACTCTTGATTATCAAAAAGACTTTAGCCTGTATCTAGCTGCAGCGGATACAACCGTCATGATGGTTTTAGTTCAAGAAGATAATGGAATTGAACATCCTATATATTATTTAAGTAGAAACTTAAATGATACAAAAAGCAAGTACTCCTACATTGAAAAGCTGGCTTACGCAGCTGTTCAAGTGATACAGAGATTTCAACACTATATCCTCTTTTGAAAGACTACCATTCTGTCAGATTGCAACCTCGTCACTTCTATATTGTCGCGACAGTTGCTGGGGGGAAAATATTCAAAATGGATAGCAATTATACAAGAGTTTTATTTGGAATTTATAAAATCCAAATCGAAGAAATCCCTGGTTTTCGTGGAGCTACTATGCGATCGCCCATCGTCGTCAAATTGTAACATCAGAAGAAGCAATCATGGACGAATCTTTGTTTCTGATATCTACAAGCAATCTGTGGTATGGAGACATAATAATATATCTCCAAACCCAAAGATATAGGTCTAATACCTCCCTCTTAGAACAACGACGCATTTCGATACCAAGAAAAGGACTACAGGATCGTCGGTGATACACTTTACCGTCGTGGTGTCGATATAGTTCTGAGGAGGTGCCTCACCCACGAGGAGGCCGAAAAAGTCCTGAATGACTGCCATTCAGGCGCATGTAGGGGGCATCAATCTGGTTACGCTACGGCACAAAATATTCTACGAGCATGATACTTCTGGCCAGCAATGTTTAAATATTGCATAACCGCAGTCAGAAGTTGCCATGCATGTCAATCTTTGATCGGAAAACCAGAATACCACCCGCACCGCTACAACCAGTAGTTGTTGTTGGGCCATTTGCAAAATTGGGCATAGATTTCATGACATGTAACCCCACCTCGGCCGGGGTGGATGGGTATATCATAGTTGCGGTAGACTTTTTTACCAAATGGGTCGAGGCGATGCCTACATTAAACAACTACGGCGAAATGACTGCCCTCTTCTTTTTCAATCATGTACTCTCCAGATTCAGCATTCCACATGCCATAGTCACAGATCATGGATCGCATTTTCACAATCACATGATGGTTGAGTTGGCTGCCAAGTTAGGGCTATCCCACGATAGCTCTACTCCGTATTATCTGCAGGCTAACGGACAAGTTGAGGCAATCAACAAGGTCCTAAAGCGGATGCTACAAAGGATGATTGGAGTCCACAAAAGGAGTTGGCACCTGATCCTGTACTCAGCCTTATGGGCATACCAAACATCGGTGAGAAATGCAACCAGGTTTACACCTTTTCAATTGGTGTATGGCCTGGAAGCAATCTTACCAATTTAGTGTGAAATCACGTCCCTCAAACTCGCAGTCGACCTTCTCCCTGGAACTTCTGAGGAAGAGGCTCGTTTCTTGGAACTAATCCAATTGGATGAAACCCTTCATGATGCCGCTTTGGCTAACGAAGCCCATAAGAAATGATTCAAGGCGCAGTTTGACAAGAATGTCAAACCCTGTGTCTTGTCAGAAGGTGACCTGGTCTTACTTTACAACCAGGAATCCGACAAATTGGGAGCAGGTAAGTTCAAATCCTTATGGATGGGCCCCTATATTGTTAAATGTGTATTAGCAAAAGGAGCCTATGAGTTAGTATATTATGATGGGATTCCACTAGCGCAACCTCACAACGGGTTGTACCTTAAGCGTTACTATGCTTGACTCAAGATAGTAACCGATGTGCTTTTGTTACATTTTTGTTTTCGCTAAGCGTAATTGTTTTGGTTAAGTGATCCAATTTTAAATTTGTTGCAGATCTCAGACCTGTTGGAATCATTTGTTGGATATGTTGATGGAGCGAGTCGTAGTTCGCAGAACCTATCTTCTGCCGCCTGGGCCATCTTCAATCCAAGCGGTGAGATAGTGAGTTTCAGAGGGGTATGTAATGGTCACTCAACGAACAATATTGCTCAATACAGTGCATTGATAGAACTCCTCTCTGATGCCATTATGCATGGCATACGCCGACTAGTCATCAGGCTAGACTCACAACTCGTCATCCTACAACTCACTGGTATCTACTCCGTACGGAATCCAACTATCTATCGCCTGCTCCTAAGGGTCAGGATTTTGGAAAGGCAGTTTGATTCTATTCAATATCAACATATTTCCAGAAACTTAAACACATTAATAGACTCATTGGAAAATTATGTGTTAGATAGACATTTGCAACATTTATAAAAGAAGCATTTCATCAAATATTTGCATCAAGATCACGTAACTCAACCAAAATAAAGCTCCGAAAATCAAAAATATATATATAACTATTTATGGTTCATACATAATGTTCTGTAACCAGGAAAAAATCGGTCAAATGACCCAAAACTCAAAATTCTAGGGGGCACCCTAGTCTAATGATGCTGGTGATAACAAGTCACCACCTGTGCAATCATGTGTAACAGCCTAGTCCATCGACTCGGCATGCCAATAGTATGTCGCTGCAACCTTAGGGGCAGCTCGTCGGTCCTCACATCCAGAATACCAAGAGTGAGGCCCTTGACCTAATATTGCAATGCTGAAAGAGTCTCGGCCACATCAAGGTCGCGAAGGATAGCCCTCCCCACAGCCTCTCCTGCTGGAGCGGCAGATGGTACTCTTAGACGTACTACTGGCTGAACTAGTCCAACATCTACATGAGCACATGAGTTTTGATTAGTCTTGATAGAAGAAAGTACAAGAACATTATAAAAAGAAATGATCAACAGAGATATGGTCAGAGAATTTACCGATAACACCCCACTGCTCACCAGCTGGCAGTACCAAATCCGGGTCACCCTGAAATCCATACCAACATATGGATACTCAGAAAAAACCATCTCCTGAAGGTTGAACCGCTCGAAAAAGGTATCAGAAAAAGAAACCTGGCATTGACCAACATGTCGGGCCATAAGGTCGACCCATCTTTGCATCTGTGGCTCAGTCGATGGAGGTAAGGCAAGTGAGATGTACTGCGGCTGCATCAGTGGGATCTTTTCCAAGGCAAAAGTGGTCAAAATAGAACCATAACCGAAGTTCTTCAATCTTCCGTTCTTTACCTTGGTCAGTTGTTCTTTCATCACAGGAAGTACTGCATCACACCAGTTGAACACCTTTGGTTCAAGGCATTCCAAGGCGTACTGCATAAAGGACCTGTTAGCTACGTGAGGAGCTGCACTACTAGCCAGTCTAGTAAAAGTGAACAGAATGGTCCTCAAGGACCGGTCATTGACATCTCGGATGTTGATCTTGCCGTCCCTACTCGGCTGAGATCCCTCTCTGCAATACCGGTGAATATAATCTCTCACGGATTTGCCCCCACGGGTGAAACCTGATAATGAAAGAGGGGCACCACGCCTCGATAAACTGGTCAAAAAATAGATGTCTACGACAGTCAAGGGGATAGATTTGCCTCTGATCTGAAACACCTGGTTGGTAGGATCCCATGCATCAAGAAGATATTGAAACAAGTTTATTTGTTGCCTCATTCTAGAGATGCGGAAAACTTGAATAGGCTGCAGTTCCGCAGTGCAGTTACTGTAACCGGATCATGTAGAGCAAGCATGTCCTCTTCTTCATGCTCGTGTTCTCGCCATGTAACAACCATTTTGCTCCGATAAATATCTGCAAAACAAGCAAGAGAAGAGTCAGGATCCTGATTTGGCAAAAAACAGGCAAAAATTCCATGAGAAAACAGTGCAAAAACTTCCCTTCTTGCGCCCATCGCACCCCCAGTAGTGTACTGGGTGGGATGCATCCCTACTGGCCAATGGCCAAGCTAGGATGCATCGCACCTTTCGATATAGAAAGGGTGCGATGGAGCCAGGGTGAATTTTTCAAACCCCAGAGGCTCAAAAAAATAGGGAAACATGCACATAATTCAAAAAGGAAGGAATGCAACTGAAGAGCTCAAGTTTAGCTCCTACTTGTCCAGACGGCGCTGAGAATCATCCACAAAATCTCCCAAAATCAGCCAGTGAAAATCAAGGGGGAAAAGCACCTCTAGAGCTCCAACAAACCAAGTTTAAATGAAATGGTAAAATGAGGGGTAAAAAACCACTTTTAAATTACTTTTCACGTAATTCAAGTAAAATATTAGTGTTTTAACTCATTTTGAAACATATATTGTTCATTTCTAATCAATTTGATAAAGCAATTGAATAGGTGGTACAACCTTTGAAAGGACAAAGTGATTAACGGTGAAATTAAATTAATGACCATTATCACGAGCAGTTTTAACGCGGAATTCAAGCTCGTTAAAAAGTAAACATAAGAAATGAGCAAACGTTCCCTACAGTTTAAGCTCATTAAAAAATGAACCAATTTCCGATAAATAACCATTGTGAATGCATTATCATCAGCTTTTGAGTCTTGGTCGTATTCTCATCATCACCTCCACTCTGTTTTAGCCGATCATTCACCTCCATTTGATTGTTTACCCCTTTTTGAGGAACAACTGCGAAGAGTGATCCTGTTAGCCATCCTTATAACACTGCCGTGATTGGGAAATTCCAAACCTTACCTGGAATCAGCTGCAACCCGATATCATCACTCGTTCCTAAAAAACGAGTCTCCTTTAAGCTCTTTTCAACTGACTGATAAAATATGAAAATATTGCTGAGCGATTGGCCTCTCCAGCTCGCTAAAGCAACCGGAAGTGCTATCCCTCCTCTAGATTTTAATATTTTTAGACCTGAGGGATTATTACACAAAAAGATCGAGCACTTGTCTTGTTCAGCTTGTTAAAATTACAGAAAATTCATCCCTTTTGTATTATTTTATACTTTTTCAGACTTAAGGGATTATATGACCAAAAAGGATCATTGGAGCTTCCTTTACATCCCTTTTTCAGACTCTCTAAAATTGAAAAGTATCGAGTTATCTTTGTCGTTAAACTCGTTAAAACCAAATAGCGACAAACTTGTCCATACAGACAAGAATGAGTTTCACTGTCGCTAGGCTCGTTAAAATATAGCGACGGGTTTGCCCGAAGGGAAAATTATAGAACAAGAATATGTTATCCTCCTCAAGCTTGACAAAAATAAATAGGTACTGGTCACCAATGATTGGGGAAAAATTGGGAAGAAAACTTGAAGAAACTTTATTGGTAGCAAGTCGCTCTTGAACATGACACTTTCACTCCACATCCAAGTCGGGTTGGGTTGTTCCGTTCACTGGTCATATCACCATTGGTCCATCACACCATCCACATTTGGGGTTAACGCTACCAATCCATCATGTCAGTGTCACTGGTATGTTCAAGAGAAGTCACTCAGAGAATTCACCTGTGTCTCATCTGCTGCAATACATTCATGCTCCATTCTCTCATGACCGCCACCCTGAACCCTGTATCATCAGACTGTTTTCACCTCCAAAATCATCTACTCTGTTCCATGTCATAGATGTGGGATTCATTAAGGCCCTCCTACGGCAAGTCACTTCTTGTCGACATCAGCTCATTATCCAAGAAGTCGACTTAGGAACAACCCCTTCAGTACTTTGAAGCTTGCATGCCTCAATGGAAAGTTTCTCACTTCCAGCGACAGGTTTACATCAATGGCCTTCGACCAAAAGATTTTGCGTGGTGTTCGATGCCAAGTCCCTTATTCACACCACGTGAATTGTATTGTAGTACCTTGAGGGTCATCATTATTATCGGTGATTCCTCTCGCACCTGTTAACAGCTTACATCATTGGTTGGTAATCAGGCAATGTCTTTCCATGTTCGACCCAGAACATCTTTCACATGGATCGACTTGTAATTCGAGTGAATATTGAACGAGTTTGAAGACCCCAGATCTAGTTTCATCCATCCGGGTTGCGATATATTCAGGAAAATAAAGACATCAAATGTACATTGTTGTTGCACAGATGATCATCCAAATCAAAGGATGATGGCTCGATCAGAATCATCAGTCTCCTGCGCAGACAGTTGTCTGTCTTATGTACATGAAAATGAATTTATAAGGCTGAGCATGGGAATGCCTGACTTAGCTAGATCATGAAAAATATTATGAAGATAATGTATTGTATTGTATCTTATTACAGGTCGCCTTCCAGCTCGAAAAACTTCAGATCCCCATGATAAAGCATTTCACCCGACATCAAAAGATTAACAACCTCATGCTTTAGGGAGCAACTCCTATAGACATTTTTGGCCACTGCAGCCCCAATCAAACATGTCCATAAACTAAGGGCTCCTCAGTCCCTAAAAGTGTTGTTCCATCCCCTAAAAGAACAAGGTCAGCTGATTACATCATCCCTCAGAAGTTCTCCATGAAAAACTACTCAGAACTGGTCAAAACTGGACCATCTCACCTGCTCCATGGTCAAAGTGTGATGCATCCCACCTAAATGCACATGGGAGGTTCGATGCATACTGAAAAGCCCTTCTATGGGGTGCGATGGGCGAGAGTGGCTAAATGGCAGAGACAGTTTGCGAGGTGGATGGTCATGGAATCTTCCAGAAACTTCTCTTGTGACACTTGCCTCTCTGATTTCACCCAGGGATGAGTAAGAGGTCATCAATCTCCAAGTGGAATCAAGAACTATCAGACAGAGGGCACTAATCAAATCTTAGAAGCTGACTCACCCCCCTGCAATCATCTATATATGGATCCCTCATCCCAAAGAAGGGATTTCATTCTAGAGGATGACGTTGGGTCAATTGGTTGTAATCCTCTTTTCTATTCTTGATTAATAATAAATCTATTCAAGTTTTCCTCCACATTCTTGTATGTTTGATGATATATGCATTTGTGTGGTCAATATATATTTGGTCCTATATTATTTATGATTGTAGATCTTTGTTCTTTGATAGTGTTATGCTGCTTTGATTCCACATGTGCTCTTTGAAGCTGGGTAGATGAAGGAGAAATGGCAAAGATCTGTCAGAGAGGAGAGGAAGCAAGCGAGGAACCAAGCGCAAGACTGAGGTTGGTGTCCTTGATTCCACTCTTATCTACTTCTCATAAAGGAAAACAAAATTTGTTTTAGTTTGTTTGTTTCTAAGATAGCTACTAGTCTTAGTGGGACTAGCAGCTCCGAGTGGACACTAGATTTCCCGATAACAAAGCTTCATTGAGAAAATTTTGCAATTCCTCTTAGAAAAGATTCTTAGACCAGGAATTTTGAAATCCTGGGTAGCAGTCAGCTGCTCTGCCTAAAAATTGGGCAAATCTCCTGGGCAACTAGTCCAACTCCCTCCCAGAAATGCGCATTTTTCCTCCTAGCTGAGCAGACTATTGTATGTGCAGTTGAGTTGACCGGTTCCACTTGAGACCAAGAAAACTTGACTTGCATGCATGGATTCTTTTTCTTGGAATAGAAAAAGAAACATGCAAAAATCATCCCTCGATTTAAGGGAGCTATTTTTAGTAGCTCGAGGTTACATGCAAAGATTGTTTTAAAATCTTTCCTCCAAGTGTCGCCATTTTATAGATTTTTCGCATGCACGTCATGAGCTTCAAACTTATTTATTTGATGCATCAGAGGTCATTTCTTCACATCAATATTATATATCTAACATCTCGCAACACATCTATGACTCTTCAACACATACAGCTCAACTATTCATGGGTAAGTGATCTTAACTTGTCTTTTGCAGCATTCATGTCACTTTTTTTTGTTTTCACTTGCGCGAGTGATGTTTGCTTAACTTTTTTGAATGCTTTGTGTTGTTTACATGCATACTATCTTGTACTAGCACTCTTTCAGTTTTCATTAGCATCTCACTATTGTCGCATAGATGAAATTATTTTGCACGAATGGTCATCGATTCGGTGACTCGCTTCACCCATATGCATGTTGTTCTATTTTTTGAATCCTTCATTCACTATTTGCATGCATGATCACTCACTCTTTCTTACACTGAGTATCGCCATGCATTGACCTCCACCTTTGCTTTTAGTTGCCTCTCCACGGGTCTGGGCAGCGTTGGCACAAACTTTGCTTCACCAAGACAGCATTGCGAAATCTTGAGAGGGAATCATTTATCTTCCTCTTAGGAAATGCAGATTTCTACTTAGTAGCTTTCCTCTAGTCTTGTATTCCATAATTCTAAGGCACAATAATTCTTGGCCCAAAAAATTGTGCAATGCAATCATTGGGCCTGCAACCACTGCTAGTTGAAATTGTGCATTGCGCAATTCCAACAATCATTAGACCAGCCTGTATTGTGCATTACACAAATCCAACAGCTATCCAGCCCCACCAGACAACGCAGACTACCTTTTGTGCAGTTTTGGTGGCTAGTCAGCCAACCTCTTGGAATAAATTGTGCAATCCTTGCCATTCAATCCCCAGGTACGGTGCATGTATTTCCTAAAGTTTTCTTTGGTTTTCGCTGATAAATTTCTTGCCATGCATGTCACTTTGTCTCCATATCTACCATGTGTTCGTTCACCTCTTAGCAATTAAGGATTAATGACCTCCAAGAGTGCAGGATCAAAGGACACTAACGAAAGTGTAACTGGATCAACAGTTGAGCGAGCGTCCGCAAGTCTACCGATCTATGAAGATACCTAGCTAATTCTAAACAAGGACATCAAGCTAAAATAGAAAGATGTCAATGACGTATTTGCAGGCACATTTGGGGAAGACCCTGAGGACTGAAAAATCTATGTTAACATTCACAAGTCTGGCTTGTACTAGATTGCATGCAGGTATCTCGTGCTCCCATGTGCAGACATGATACATTGGATCATCTCACATAATGATCTTGAGATGATGACATTGAGAAGTGTTAGCGGGACGGATATTTCTACCTTTAGGGAACAAGATTATGATGATATGTATCAAATGTTGGAGCCCGTGACCATCATGGAGACACCCTTCATCTTACCTGGCAACAATGCCAACTCGAGAAACATTTTGAATAATTGGTTGAAGGAGCCGGCTAAATTCGGGATGGCACCCAACTAGGTCTGCAAGACAAAGATCCTATGGAAGGCATGTTAATACTTGGTGATCTTTGCATTTTGACTTTACGGCAAAGAAAGAATGGAAACCTTCCCACAAAGTTAGGTGATCGCGTTGGAGAAACTGGCCAAAGAAGGAAAAGCATGTGAGTCGACTGGAATGTTTGCTCATCAGCTAAAGGAACAACTAATGAGGGCTCAAAATCTTCCCAAAGGTATGCAAGAAGAAATCACATGTCCGCCTACCTCTTGGATGCAATCTATGCCCAACAGGAGTTCCCCAGTTTGATGTGAGCATGGACACCCACAGAAACTGTTGTGAACACTTATTGTAAGATGTTGCTAGAATGGAGCTTCAATGGATTTATCACATGGTTGTCTGATCATTTTGTCACCCTGGTTTACAAGATGATATTCGAGCAGGATCCACCCTGCATGTCAAAGGTAGCAATGGAGGCATTGATAGACATATCTTATTGATACGCCTCACCTTTCATCACCTTTATATGGATGTACAATGTAGAGAATCCTTTGCATGTTCTATTGAAGTTTTCCTTGGACATACTCATCATGTAGGAAGTCGCATGTAAAATCTCGGTAGGATTGATAGCTGGGCTCCACCAAAATAAGAAGGCACCTTGGTCTGTTCTTCCACTGTGCATTGGGTTATACAAGATTCATAGTTTCAAGCATGTGGATGTCAAAGTAGAGCAGATGAAGAAGTATCCACTCGACCTGCAAAGTTACAATCTATATTACCTGCATTACCTTGCGAAATATCATTGCGTGAGAGTACAGTTCAACTAGATCCACAGGGTATGTGATTGGGAAGAGGAGGACCCATGGAGATATTGTTATAGCTCCTTGAGACTCAATGGACCAGTCAGTTTCTTTATGGAATGGTTAGTGAAGCAACGTGAAGCAATGTCCCGAAGAGCACCAGAAGCACCAACAACAGTAGAGGTGAACATACCAATACACAACAAGCGCAAGAGGAAGATTGTCTCTCACATGGAGGAAGAGGAAAGCTGTAAGTTTCGAGAAGATCCACTTGTGGAGAAAGTAGCTATGGCTATAGGAAAAGAGGCAATACCGTGACAAGTGAAATGTGCAAAGGCAGAGAGAGAAATAGAGAATGGAAGAAACAAAGATGGAGTTTCATGAGTTGAAGGTGGAACTCAAGAAGGAACAGGAGCTGTGTAGACAAGAGAAGGAAGCGTAGCGGGAATAGGTATAGTAGGGGGTGCAACTTGTGTAGATATATGGAACAACTCCTATACATGTAGTGGACTCATCAGAATAGCTGACATCAGGCAGACGGGGTGAACCATCAAACGAGCAAGAGTTTGCTCAAGAGATAGAGCGAGAACTTGAACAAATGGATGCGAATATGGAGTGGCAGGAGTTGGAGAAAAAATCAACCTCGTGCCTCACCACCAAGAGGTCGACCCACTAGCTTCACCTCATCTAGAAGATTAGAAAGTCCCAAGTGACCAAGGAGACACTGAGATCCTTGGAGATCAGCTAGAAAGAGAGGTGGACAACATCTCATTCAACAAGTCTCAGCATAGAGTTGTGAAATCTCACAGTGTTGCAACTCTGGAAAATAATACATGCCCTACGCAATATGAGGAAAAATTGATCGTTTCTAATGTACGAAAAAATATAGCATCATTGGCCGATGATACTTGAGCATATGCTGACACCACTAGTTCAAGTTTTCGCTTTCTGATCACTGAGAATGAGAATGGCGAAGGAGCTACAAACTACCAAGAAAGGGGGAAAATTGGTTATAGTATCTACCAAAGAAGAATTGAAGAAGGAAATACTAGATGTAGTATTTTCCCTCGACACAATCATGCAAGTGTTGTATTCCATGTTGGGTACAGTGCATAAGGTAGTCGTCCATCTCAATGGATGGCACTAGCGATGTGCTAGAAGAGCACATATCTTATCGAATGTGCATGTTATTGTTGATTACATTCAAGTATGGACAATGAGATACAAGGGAGCCCCTCTTCATTTTCCTAAGATGATGAAGCCCAGAGCGATCGAGTTGAACACATGCATCTGGAGTCAAATCCAAAACTATGAAGAGCTCTTGCAACTCATCACTCTTCTACAAGCTTCCCATGCATGTGTATTCAAGAGTATGGATTTTTTGGTGCACACACATGCGATCCCATCTATTGGGACTCTCACCTAGGCAAGGACAAAGGCATAGGTTCGACTAGATCTTGACTCATACTTTAACGAGTTGATGCGCATAGCCACCAACCCAGAGTTGCCAATTAGTGAAGACACCATGCACAAGTATGTTGATGGTGCGGTCGCGCTGAAGAAAATCATGCACACGTTATCAGACGAGTTAGATAGAGGAGCCCGACTAGTGTGCCCTACTGCTACGGAGTCAAGAGTTAGGTTCCAAAAAGATGTCACCTTGGAGTACACGGATGCCATTGTAGACATCCAATATTGGCATCAATTTGCTACTATCGATCATCACGAGAATGTCGAAGAGTTGGACTTCCCACGGTTGTCCAAGTCATAGTGATGTCTTGCATAGCTTGGTCAAGCCATTTTGTCTCACATGTGTACATGTGCATTTTAATGTAACATCTTCTCAAGTGTAAGTTAAAGTGTTGATAGTTGGATTTAATAGGCATATAGTAGGTGAAGAATCATGTGGGTAGATGAAATGTCACAAGGGTGAATGTCAAGCGCCACCCCAACCTTTGCTATAAATAGTCCCTCATAACTCATTGGAAAGGCTTTTGGTTAGCCAAGCTTTGATAGGAGTATCTTAAAGAAAGCTTGGACAATATTGTAACACGCCTTCACTTCTCCACTATACAGAGCTAGTATATCTCTTTGTAGGAGAAGGCAATTGTGGCTGTAATGTTCCGCTATCAAAACTAGTGGTTGGAAATGGACGTATTCCATGACTGGAACTTACAATTCTTAATATAACAGAGCCAACACATTTCATGCATATGTTGTATTGTATTTTGTGCTATTTGGTTTACTCTAAATGATATATGTATTTTTTTTCTTACGCATGGATGTATGGACTAATTTGTATAAGTATGTATGAATCTTTCTAAAATGTGTTTTTGGTTTAACCATCACTTTGGATTTCTTGCTAACTTTCTTTCCAACTTGTGATGCATCTTCACTTGTGTGTTCCCTTCCAAGCTGAGTACTATTACACGATTCCAAGGGGTGCACTCACATCACCCTTAGTGTGTTAGAACCTCTCATGCACCTTCCTTGAATTACTATAGTTGTCACACCCTTGCTACCGATAGGGACATCTTACTTTCCTGTGTGTGGAATCAGGGTCAAGGCATTACCGTACGACCACTGTTGGGACTCCTACGCCAAACTATTTGAGGTCTAATTAGGACATTTTACTAGGAAGATCCCCTAACATGTTGGCAGGTCCAGCACTGTCAACAGGTCCGTGAGTCATCCATTTGAAATTTTGGTCAGCCATGTCTTCTTTCTCTATGTCCTCCTCGTCTTCTTTAGAATCTGACATTTTTTGCTCTAAGTTTGTTGGTTCATCTCTGCCACTGCCTCCTATGCTGCCTTCCCCTCCACCCCCTATACCACAGTCTAACCCCAAGATCACTTGGGTGTCTCGTTCTCCCTATTGGAAGACTAGAGGTTCCTCTCCATCTTTAACATCTTTTGCTAAACGTTCAACTGTGGCAAGAACTGCTTCTCCCACTGATGATACAACAACCCCTATGGGAGTTGGTTTTGGCTTTGTTGATGCGTATGGGAGATGTTGGATACCTAGGATTAGTCTGACGACTTTCGCAAACTAGGGGGTGATGATATGGATGGAGTGAGGGTGCTAATATGAAATTTCATTTTCAATCCTCGAAGGTGAGGAGTAACCAACTATAAAGTCACGCGGAGGTGAGAGGGAGTGCGAGTTATTGCCTTGACTAGATGATTGATGAATGGGTGTGATAGGACATTCATCCAGAAACAACCAGAGGTTTAGGCCCTCCTTCTAGTGCCAGAAATGTTGGCGGTACTAGACCCACCAACATTTAAGGGATCTCCAGAGTATGAAGTCTCAACTAGACCTCATACCGTTTGGTGTAGGAGTCCCATCGGGTATGATGGTTTGGTTTCCATTATCTTAAATATTTTCCTTAGCTCTTTCTTTTCAGCATGAGAGAGTGGTCTTATTCATCTTCGAACAACAAGGTTCATGTGCCTGGTGAATGCTAGTGCCACTTATGCCAAGGTTATTTCATAGTAGAGAGAGAGGGTGGGAGTGAGTCTCAGTTCGAATGGGAGGAAGTCAAAACTCTATCAGAGACACATAACACAATAGGACATGGACAAATTTCATAAGATAAATCCACAATGATGCGGCAGTGACAACACACAATGGTAGATAGCATGTACATGACCTAGCAGGTATTCTGCACGAGTGCGACAATCATTATAGCCGGTCTCATAAAAGGTTATGTCTGGTGTCCGAGTGGTAACCAACGAGGGAGGACAACGTTAACAACTTATATAACGCATTTCCATAAATATATGTATTAGAATAGTTCAATGAGTTGAATTGTTTAACACATCTTAAAGCAACATGTATTACATGTGTTCAATATTAATTCTTACGAATAGTTACAACACATGTGAGAAAACATGTTTGCATTTTAGCAAGCCTTTGAATTAAGCCAAAGTTTGAAGAGACATCGATACACCATACATCACTAACCCCGTGGGTGGGTCATTGGAGCCACTAATTTCTCCTCAAATAAAATATTACAGACTCTCAAGACTAGGTGGGAGGAGCCAAGGTGAAAAATTCCCTTGCATGTACAAATGAGGGGGTCTTTAGACCCAAGGGTGAAACTAGCCCTTGTGATTGCTCGAGTTCCCTCTTGACATCTTCATCTGTTTATGTACCTGTATCTACAGTCACTCCTGATGAGACGACATCAAATCCATAAAACTCCTTGTCTACCATGATGCATGGTCATTCATCTTCGGATGTAGGTGACAGGGAGAGAGGACAAGGCTAGGAAACTGCACGAGGTAAGCTTCAAGTTGGGATGCGAGCTCCAGGAAATGCTAGTTAAAATTCCACAAAGGTCATTGCAGGACTATGATCTACAATATAGATTAGTAGTGACTATCTACGAGATTTGGCTCAGATGGAGGGAAAATCTCCGCAATTTCTGGAGGGAAGTAGTTCGGGTAGTAGAGAGCCTTGGCAGAAAAATGACACAATTCCTAGAGGGAGCTAGTTGCGGGCTTCAGGAGGTTTAGCAAAAAAAAATTTCAATTCTTGAAGGGATCCCACAGCGAGCTGCAGGAAGGCTTGGCAGTAAAAATTTCTCAATTCCTTGATGGAGCTAGTGGCGTTCTATGGGAAGGCTTGGTGGTAAAAACTGTGTAGTTCCTGGATGGAGCTAGCAGTGGGCTGCTAGGTTTGTTGGAGACAAATACTGCACAAATACTGGGACGATGACCATGTGGGAACCTCTGTGCCATTTCTGAGATGAGCGGGATGTGGGGCTGCTATGGGGCTTGCTCAAAAATCTGCACAATTTTCTGGGTAAGTAGTTGGTCGGCTTACTAGTGATTGCCTAGAAAAAATGTGCAACACTGGAAAGGGGATAAGGATGGACAATTGGTGACTATCTGACTTGTCCGTGAAATTTTCTCTGTCAGTGGAGCGGGCAAGGTTTGGAGCTTCTACACAATTTCTTAGGGGAGTTACTCCTAGGGTCACTGCCCGGTCAAAAACTTTGGTTGAGCAGTAGGAGGGTTGATTAATTAGCTTGCAGGTTGCGTAGATTGAAAAGGCTTGTTGGATACTTCTGCACTATTTTGGGTGGTAGCTGATCAATTCAGTTGCAGGGTGAAGGTTCAGCTATTAGATGGTGATCGAGTCATCAGAACATCAGGAAAAACTATTGAGTGTGTGAGCGAGTGAATTTGTGCATACGCGACTTTTGCCAACACATGCTCAACATAACATGACGACAAGGCACCTTAAACCATCAAGATAACATATGCTCAACATGATTGATCGACAGTCTGAGTGACAATCACGATGCTTGTTATGGATCATTGAATTACCTTGATGATGCTTGCGCGAATGTGTATACTTCATGTGTGAGTGCAATGGTGTTTACATAGATAATACAACATGTGCACATGAATTGAAAAGATTATGCATGACTAGAACATGGTTGCAAGCATGACATTGTGACAAACATGAAAAAGTTGTTTGTTGAATGGTCAAGCAAAGAGGGTGCAAAGACTCACACAGGCCCATGAGGTGAGCCCGATTGCTTGCAAACATCAAGTAAGCATTCAAGGGAGGTTCTGAAATTGGATGCAGCCAAAATATTGGAGGGTGTTGCAGTTGCTACAATAGAACCTCTTAGGTTGATATATAAATGCTGATACACAAAGAGTGGAGGAAATAATATTCATTTTTTCTAGAATCTATGTAGAGGTGGACCTCAACAAAGGGTTTTTGGATCGCAACCTTTTGACACACAACAAACAATGCTAGACTCAGTTCCTAGACTTCAAGAACACAACTTGAAGATGACGAGTAGGATGAAAAACAAGAAATTTTCAAAATACATATCCCAATGCTAAGAAATAACCATGCAACAAGAAGAAATGAGGGAAGCAACTAGAGGGATTCCAATTTCTCAAACATCTGCTTGAAGACGAAGAGGGTGAAGAGGAAATAGATCCCCTTATCAATGAAGAAGTCCTGAATTCACAAGAAAGGGTAGAAGAATATGAAGAAAAACATGAAGCTCTTAAATCCTAGTCACCACATTATAGATGAAAAGGTATATTGATGTAACAAAGAGGGGTGTTAGAAATGACACCATGTATCCAAAAGTTCAGACTTCGACAAGCAAACTCCAAGAATGGATCCTAAAAACCACTCCTTCACAAGGAGAGTGGAAGAAAGTAGAAAATAAGAAATGGAGAAAAGCGTAGTCTGAGTATCTCCATACTATTTCCGTTATTTTTTATTGGCTTTGTGATTACTAGTCTTAACTAGCATTTTGCAAGATCCTACAACATGTAATTTTGCTTCCACTAATAAGATTATGATTTTTCGTCGAAAAAAAAACAAATGTTATAATGTATTGAAACACTTATGATATGTAAAACAACAAATTAATATTTTTTATCCCTTGGTTATCTCTTAGAATCAGGCTTCTTGCAACGAATTTCTTCACTTTAGCTTCAATTAATTATTTAATCCAAATGATGGTAATGTCCTTCTTAACATATTTATTGAATATCTCCTCCTCAATTTCTCTAGCTTCTTCTTCTAGTTGAAAAACCGAGGAAAATCACTCTTCGTTGACACTAACAAAAGTAATTAGCCATTTTCTAATTTCCTCTAAGTAAAATTAATTATATCGTCAAAATCTGTTGCTTGTGATTATTTCAACTTCTCCAAATCACCCATTAGCCTTTCCTTTGCAATCAATCCAATATCATATCTAATGCATGGTCTGTTTAAATATTGAACAATCTCTACCGCCTTCAGATGAGAATCTACTCCTCAATTTTCTATATCTCCATACTAAAGAATAATGTCCTCCAATGTTATTATTTTCTTAGACCATATAACCCTAATCTGCCTAATTTGATCAACATTAGGGATCCCTTGTTTACATTTTTCTAGTTTTGATAGTGAATCAAGCTTTAGATTAAAAGTTAATATATCATTGTCTATGAATTTAGTGTCTCCCTCCAGCTCAATTTTGACCAATTCAAGAAGACTTAGTTCATTCCTTTAAATGTCACAGATCATAAGCAACGTGCCATGCAAATTCAATAATAAACAATATTTTATATATATTACTAATGACATTCAATTTCACTCCACATAGAATATTGACACGTTTAACAAATCTATGGAATATGACAGGACTATAAATTACCAATAGCAGTCCACGTATCACTAGTGGAGTCTTCAACAAAGGACCCAGGTTTATTGTATCTTCAGCTCTTTTATTTTTTCCTTCAACTTCATATTTTTTTCTTTTTTTTTACTAATAGAATTCACGAGAACTTCACCACTAACTTGATGCAATTTCATCACACCTAACATTGCAACTAGAGACAGATCAGCATTCATTTTTGTATGATCAACAACATTTTTTCGTAAACTTGTAGCCTTTCAATATTCAATCTCGTACCAGCCCTATCATAATTTTCATCCTATAATGAGAAAAAATGGTCATAAAAAATAATCTCCTCTTCATGAATTTCCTCCATTATCTTCTGATTTTCTTGCAAACATGTACTAACCCAATCAACTAGTACATTCCTATCAACTTCCATGTCCACGATTTCTTCAATGCTCCTTTTTTAGGGAAATCTTCATAATCCCCAACACTTCACATCCTATTGAAAACCAATTTTTAGCTTCGAGTTGTTGCTTTCCATTTCTTTCTACTCGACGATGTTGCACCACCTCTATGTGTGTAGGATTCAGATTGTCCCATAGGATTTATGCCTCTTTTATTATATCTTTCTTTTATTATGATGATGTCTTTTTCAACAATATGTTCAGTATATACTACCATTTTTTTATCTTTTATTGATACATTGTGACTTTCCTTGTTGTGCTCTCTATTTCTCGAGAACATTTTATTGTACCTAATAGAGGCAAGATGTTCCATTAAAATTATTTCTTTCTCAAATCCTTTAATAGAGTCTGCTTTGCTTGAGTTAAAAGCATCTAAGGAATCTGTAAAAATGTTATCATGAACTATATTCTTCACAGTGACTTTTCCAATAGTAAATGGAAAAGAAATAAATTGTTTTTTCTTTTTATGTTCAAATATATCTAGTCAATGAAGATATTTCCTACAAAATTCAGGAAAAAAATACCTATCTATAACAAACATTTGAAAAATAAATGGCCTATGTTCAAAACAATAAGGTCATATAATTGTATTTCTTTCTCTTTACTCATATTCCCCCTTTTCAAATAGCAATGCCTTAGCCACTGTAGATATTTAGGGAGGATCTTGTCCAATTACCATGCAATACACTTTCCATTCAAACACATCTTGAATTAAACAAAAAATTTAAATAATCTTCGTGCTTCCATAATATAGGATACTAGAACTACATTAATTCCTTGCAAAATTTGAATCTAGGATTACAGGGTAAACCCTCAAACACATGTCTTAACATGATTATTGTTACGAGACATGCTATCATAAAGAAACCATTTTTATTGGGTAATTTTAGTAACTGAACAACTAATTCATTTGAAATGACATCAACCCAATAAAAATTACAATTATTTTGATATGTCTCATAAAGCGCCTATAAAATGCATTTTGAAACACGTGTTGTAATTTTTATCCCTACTACATAGGAAAAGAGCCAACAAAAATCCATGAAGAATGGCCTAAACAAAGAAATATCTACAAGAGAAACATCAAGAGGAACCTTAGAAGTTGGATAAATGAATTCTTACTCAATGTCAATTCTGCATCGTTCTAGCTCTAAGAAACTATTTGAAAGAGACAATTCTAAACAATTATTTAATTCCATGAACATGAATAACCATGTTCATGCATTTGGATTTAGAGGAGCCTTTATTTCTCCTCACTTCATTTCTCTCTTCCTAAATCAAAAATATTTTCACAGAGATAAACAATTTATCTAAAATGAAAGACCTCTCGAACACACAAGCATTCGGTAATTTAGTAATCCAAATCGTGTTTCTTGTTTTCCCTTCCAATGATAGATTCACATATCACTCATACATTCTTGATTGGTCAAATTTATCATTGTCTTAGCACGTGAGTTAACAGTATCACTGTAAATAGATTCTTTCCTTCACCTACTACCCAATTTCTATTTGTGGCAAAAAAAAAAGTTTGTCAATGAATAACATGTTCAAATCTCGTTTCACTTTAAAATTCTCCATTTTATTCACAAAAACCACTTCTTGCTATTACTTTTGTTAAAACCACTACACACGACACTCTGAACAAATAGAAATTAAATATACCAAAGGCAGCTATATAAACAGTAATAACAAAAAAAATTGAAACTCCAAAAGAATCTTGTCCATTTACTTTGCACTTTTCCTCTGCTTCAAGATCATTAATATACATGTCATAAGAAATATAAACTTACAATATACAATAATAGGCATTGTCTAGTGAGGAAACCAATTAGCCTACATGGAAAAAATGACCAAACTCTGACTTTGTTTTTAATAAAATCTCGACAGCACGAGTTTTTGGATCATGTTTTATGATAGTGGAGATGCATTCAGCATCATCAAAATCCACATAGGAAAATTTTCCGATACAACAAAAAACCACCACAAACAATTTTTTTCTAATAAAGAAATGGCAAAACAAGTATTGGCACCAGATCAACGCCTAAGATCATGAAACTTGACAACTATAACCTCGAGTTACAAAAACAAATTTTCCATATGTTATGAGGAAGATGTTAGAATTTCCATTGTTTTTCAAGTCGAATTTGAAGACTTGTAAAACTATCAATAATAAATACAAATAGTAAATTGCATAAGGACATTCACAAAAAAATATTATGCCAACACGTATTTAGCTACCATCTGTCATGAACTTACTTGACAGCTGGTCCACACTACTCTGTAAAACCAAAATAAATTTGATTTACGAATGACTTTGACACACCTATTTATCGTAAAATTTGACACATAGTTTTGATGTGGGGGGAACCTTATTCCTCAAAAATGAATTTAATTTTAACTTATTTGATTTTTACAGACATGAAAAAAAATTAATTACTAAAAGTTGACAGTGGAAGCCTCGAGTTACAAAAAATATCTGCTATATTTCATCAGGAACGTTCAATAATTTCCATTGTTTTTAGGTCAAATTTGAAGATTTGAAAAACTATCAATAATAGCTACAAATATTAAAGTTTCCTTGTATGACAAATAGATTGGATAGATTCTCCCCACTACTTTGTAAAATGGAACCAAATTTGATTTATGAATGACTTGACACATATATTTCCCAAAAAAATTGATAGCAATTTTGATGCAGTCGAATGCTTCTTTCGCACAAAAGGATTTAAATTTAAACTCTTTGATTTTTTTAGACTCGGAAATAATTTAATTAGTAGAAATAAAAACATTAATTCATAATGTAACATGCACAACCGCAGAAACAATTTGTAAACTAGAAATGGCGAATGTTTTATCGATTGAATACTTATTAATATTATGCCATATTAGATTAAATGTCTTTTTAACAGATCCCAACAAGTACTATTCTGTTATATAACATAGGTGTAGAACAAACACCATAAACTTTAATATCATGTGTGTATCAGTGTATTGAGTAAAGATGTGTGCATGTACCTAGACAATAAATTGAGTGTGTTATGTAAATAAGGGAACAAACATCGGAGCAGTTAAAAATATGGATAACAAAAAATACCACTTAACGTTAGGATTCATCTGATATAAACTAACAACTTCGACTAAACTATAAAATTCAAGGAAAAGAAACTAATACTATGGCATATATGTTAACATAAAACAAATGCATATACTATTACCTATGTCAAAATAGATACACACGACAAGGTGCCAAACCTAATCACAATCCATTTATTTAATATCAACATTATATATGTCATAACAAATATAAATTTAGCATAAAAAATAAGTTTAAACTTAGAACTATAATCATGATAATTAGCAAAGAAATGACCAAATGAAAGCAAGAAATTGACAAAGGTGAATCAATTTAAAAGCTTACAGTATTGCAAAGCTTTTGTTTTTCTACACTACTATTATCATCAACCATTAAACATAAATTCCATTAAGACACCATTGAAGATGCAATATCAGATTCTAAGGTAATAATTTATGTAAGGAAACATAATCGTGTACAATACTCCAAGTTTTAAACATAATTTGAAAAGATAAAATGCTACTCGATCCAGTACTCCAAATATGAAAACAATTAGAAAAGGCTCCTATTGATATCAAAATATAAAACTTTCCTTCCTCCATCGACAATTTCAAAATTATTGGCAACTCATTTCCCTAAAAATCACCACCTATATGTCATGAAATATATGTATTGGAAATAAAGTTGACATCCATATATATCTTGAATTCCAATCTTTGTCTCGTCGTTAGTATTTATTATTATTGTTATAATTATTATTATTATTTCACAAAGCTAACAATTAAAATGAAGTGAGTTTTTTATTATATCACTGAAAGTAGCATTTTCCCCATGATACTAATTATTTCAAATGTTTGTAGAAGCATTTCCCTAAAATCAGCACCTACCAGTATTTTTCATCTAAAACATGATACAAAGACAAAGAAACAATCCATATTTTTAACATCTCGATGTCTGTCCACTAATTAATAGAAAAAAGCCCCACAAGTAAATACTAATCTGCTCACAATACAATTCACCAACTACACACCTATACACGCATTCATAAAATGACGTACGGAGTAAAACACCAAATCTAGAAACATTATTTTCATATAATTTCAACATAACATGAAATATATATGTGCATGACTGCATCCCATCAATTGTGTGCAGAACACTCTCAAGCTTTCATTGTACGAACCTCCATGCTTTGTATAATATATTACAAACTTGATTTTCAATGCATTAAAATATTAATACTAATGTATGCTTTTAAAATAACAAAAATGCATATGTACTTTAAATCTAAATAATTATTTCTCCTTCGCACAATCTACTAATATCAAATTTCATGTGGACTAATTCAAAAAGAGTTAAAAAGACATTACAATTAAAATATTCCTTCACATTTTCGTCATTCCATTCAAATATCACAAACCCCTCATTTTTCAACTGCATTTGTTCTCTACATAACCACTGCACACTTACAACCATCTCCACATGACTTTTCCCACACAACTAATTCTAGAATCGACAATGCGTTTTAGTTAGTCATGTAGAAATTAGGATGTACATTTTTAACTGCTCATGAAGTTTTAATCAAAATCACAATACAAAAACCTACACTACTGGTCTATGGACATCAATTCACAATTTAAAATAAAATAATCTGACATGCACGAAGAAATAACACATATGCAACAAGTATTTTTATCTAGGGAAAGTAATCTGCTAAAAACACCGATGCCTGCTTTCATTAATGAAACAACTAGAGATGTAGTACAATTGCTTTTCTCAATTGTGGTCACCTTGCAACTGCACAACTTGTGTCTCTACTCACTAAAGCCCTCTGACCCATAGTCAGTCAATTGTTTCCTCAGCTTTAGTTCCTAGTTCGTTGCATTGTTCCTAGAGAAATTAGTGCCTATTATTTTGAAAAATACCTCTTTTGAATTTTGTAATTCCTTTAGGTTGATAAACGGACTGCCTTTAACACATGTACACTAAAGACTAGTCTACAACTTATTTTACACTACCTCAGAATCTCCACCTCACCTGGGTAGCTCGAATTCTCTAAATTCACTAGCTATTGTGTGCAGATTGATCAGTTAACTAGATGATCACTGAGTTTGACTAAAGTCCCACTACACAACTAACCTTCCACTAGTTCCTACAAAATTTGTAACTAAAAGATAACTCCTACGAATTTAATTTAGTGAGTAAACTGGTTGACACAAGCCATGTCGCACAAGTTAATATCGTTGAAGTTCTCAGTTGATGTGGAAATTTGAATTTTCTCAATTTAGTCATTGAAAAATAAAATTGACAATTTATTGCTCCATTTTTCAACACTCCCTCTGATCAAGAAAGGGATTATCAACCATCCCCATCCTTCACCTATGTAACTCAAACTTCCCTCTTGAAAAGGTCTTTTTCAGAATATCTGCATCTTCTTCCTCGGTTAGATGTACTGCAACATATCTGCCTCTGTAGACACTCTCGTAAAAGGTGATATGAGATATCTATATGCTTTGACCAATCATGAAAAAAAATATTTTCAGAGAGATTGGTGCAACTTTGGTTATCATAGTAGATCACATTTGGATCCATCATCTAACCAAGTAATCCAACAAGCATCTTTCTCATCTAGATTGCCTCCCATGCTTCTTGATTGGAAACCCTGTGTTATGATTCTGTCGAGCTTATTGCCACATATATTTTATTTCTATTGTACCAAGAAACAACTATGGACCCAATAATGAAAATTACACCTGATGTACTCTTTCGGTCTGATGGACTCCCCACCTAATATGCATCTGTGAAGCCAAACAACTTCACTCCCTTTTTTTTTTACCATAGTTCACATTGGGTGGTGCCTCTGAGGTATCATAGAACATGCTTAGTTTCCCTCCAAAATAATTTGGTTGGCCTAATTATTCCTTGGCTCATTTGGTTGACTAAATAGCACATATATGTTTATGTCTTTAAAAGATACATTAGTGAATACACCAACTATTGGTAAATAGTAGCATCCACTTTCTCACCTGAAATGGCATCCTCTTTCCTCCAGTTGTTCACTACAGGTGTCTCCATGTGTTTGCAACTTTCCATGTGGAACCTCTGAAGTATCTCATTGGCATACCTTCTCTGAGAGATAAATAGTTACACATTTCATTTCCATACTTCCAATCTAAGGTAGTATTGCATGAGACCCATGTGTTACATTTCAATCTCTCTTGCAAGGTCCTACATGAAAGATCTGATAAACTTCTCATCACTAGTTAAAATAAAATCATCAACATATAAGAAAATAATAATAAAAATTACCTTCTACCAAGATATGGTAGAGGATTGCATCTGCTTCACATTTGGAGAAGCCTAAAACAATGAGATAACTATCAATCCTAGTGTACCAAGAATGAGGTGATTTCTTGAGATCGTAAAACACTTTCTCAAGTGTGCACACATGAAAGTCCCAATCAAAAGTCTCAAAGCCTTTCGGTTGCACGATATACACGTCATCCTCAATAACTCCATTCAAGAATGTTGTTTTCACATCTATATAGTGGATCTTCCACCTGATCTATGCAGCCATAGAAAGAATTGATCTGATGGACGAGTACCTTGTTACAAGAGGAAAGGTCTCCTCATAGTCAATCCCCTCAACTTGAGAGTACCCCTTGGCTAGAAATATGGCATGGTATTTTCCAATGCTTCTCTCTGATGCATTCTTTACCTTGAAGATCTGGCTCAAAATCAAAACTGATTTATATTGTGGTCTCAGGATCACTTCCCAAACATTTTTATTTACAATTTATTTATATCCTTTCATCATTGCAACAAACCATAGAGGTTTCTCTACTACTTCCTCGAAAGAGGATGCCTCAGCCTCTACAAGCTTAGTTGTTAGAGCCATGTAGCTAGTGTACTGATCACCCGAACTTCTATGCCCCGGATGATTTGAAGGATGACCCACATTCTCCCTCTCATCCTACACGAGTCACATAGTCTCCCTAGTCCTTTTCCTCCTTCTCTAAATGTTTCTGCTTCAGTGCTTGTCTCCAATCACTTCTCCTCAACTTATGGATGCTCCAAAACTTCTTGAGGCTCCTCCTTTAGATCTCAGATCTTCTCTTCTGGTGGTATATGAAGCTCTCTCTCAAGGGAGAACCACATCGCTTTGTCTTCATCAAATTTTACATCCCTTCACATAACCGTCATTTTGAGGGATGGATAGAACACATGGTATTTATGGGGAGCTTCTGTGTAACCAACAAATACCCTCAATTCTACTGTTGGCTCTAACTTCTTCGTTGATTTTTTGGATACATCATAGTAAGAAAAGGATCCAAAAATACTGAAGTGCAACACATCCAACTTTCTCCCAAAGAAAGCCCCCTCTTATGTAATCATGCGAAGAATCTGATGAGGACTCTGAATCTGCAAATAGATTATTGCTTTGCATGCCTTGGCTAGGGAGAATTTTAAGGATGGAAATTTATTTTAAAGTTTAGAAACCATGTCAAATCCCACTAGTCAATAATATGAAATCTATAAAATGTTTGGAGATATTTTTGTAATAATATTCAAATTTATAATATTTTATATAGTCTATATATAATTCTTTGGCGATTTTTAGGGTAAAATAATTTCATTCTATAAAATTTGGGTGAATCATTTTTACAAAAAAATGGAAATTAGTGAATCTTTTTTCTAGAAAAGGTATAGAAAATTAGCCCGTGGGCGAATATTAGCCCCTAATATTTTCCCTGATCATGGTTACTATAGTTGGCTACAGGTACCAAGAAGAGATTTCATCATTGGGTAAGATTTTATGCAGTTGAGTTGAATGGTGTTAGGCCCCTATACTACTAGGGTAACCCCTTATTGTTATTAGTACAACCCCCTTATTATATTGATGTACCCATGTAGTGCCCATATTGTTACTATTGTGCCCCATAGAAGCCCACTATTGTTATTATTGTGCCCTTACATTATTATTGTTATGTGGGCTCTCATTATATTATGACCCCTTAGACTCCTATATATAGAAAGGAGGTCTTTCATTTGTATCATCCAAGAATTATTCATTTATGTAATGTAAAGGAGGTTACCCCCTTGAAGAGGCTGAATTCTAAGGTGTTGATCTATCTTTTGCATCTTTTTGTGAGTTGGTTCCAAAAAATTTGGTATCAGAGCTTTGGATTCTAGGGTTTCGCTACTCCAAATAGGTCATCGTGGAATTTTCACTACAACTTCTTTTCTGCGACATTTCAGAAGCCAAAAAAAAGCCATTTGAGACGAAATCGCACTAAACCTCTGGTCTGAATTTCAGAGCTTTTTGCACTATATTTGTGGAGATATGATTTGAGGAAGTTGGTCTTTTTGCAAACTCCTGAATTACATTCCAAACAGGTGACCTGGGGAAAATCGTCATAACTTTCTCTCTGAGCATCGGATTAAAATTTCGTAAGAAGTTACAGAAAGAGGATAGACTGTAGTTTTGTGTAATATTTTTCAGAGCCAAAGGTTGAAACAGTGACACATGGTACGTCATACAATTTCGCTCTACTGAACTATTCTATAGTAAGGTCATTGTGGGAGATTTGGAATAACTCTTCCTTGGAGAATCCAATTTGGATTAGACTAGTGGCATTGGAAAGAGGATGCATAGGGCTACCATAGGTCACAATTTCAGGACTGGAAGAACTAAAATTATAGAGTTATAGTCATTTCAAGATCGAGCTCCTAAAATCAAGAAAAAGTGATATGAGGAAGTTTGATGGCAAGGATCCGGTAAATTGGATACTTCAAATGGAGCAATATTTTGATCTACATGGTGTACCACTATTACAAAAGGTATGTATTGCATCTTCATATTTAGAACCGAATCAACTTTTATGGTATAAAAGGATTTTTCCTCGTAAACAACTTGTTAGATGGTCAATTTTCACGGAGGAAATGATAGCACATTATGAGGATACAAAGAGCAACAACTTCCTTAGAGCAACACCACGACAATTGGAAAGAGTAAAAGGGCTGTGTTACATAGTGGAAAGTAAATTTATGGAAACAAGGAAGTCTACCCCTCACAACTATAAATATGGAAGTGTTGTTTCTCCTAGCCTTCCACAACCTACAACGGTTATACCACAACAATTGGAACAAAAAAGAGAAAAATGGCTTTGTTACAATTGTGATAGCAAATGCACTAAAGGTCATAAGAGTGCTGAGAAGAAATTATTTTACATAGAGTACGAAAAGGAGGAAGAAAAGGATCAAGAAACATCAAAAGAAGAGGATATATGCCAGGACCCAACCCCAGAGAAAGAAGAAATGAATCAGACCATATCTTCTAAAGCATTGGCAAGAATTACCACTCCTCAAACTCTCAAGATAGAAGGACATATCAAGAAGAAACAGGTGCAAGAAGTGAAAGATCACATCGAGAAAGAAGAAATGAATCCAACCATATCTTGTAATTCATTGGTCAGAATTACCATTCCTCAAACTATCAAGATAGAAGGACATATCAAGAAGAAAACTGTTCAAGAAGTGAAAGATCACATCGAGCATCAAGAAATGAATCCGACCATATCTTGTAAAGGATTGGAAGAAATTACCACTTCTCAAACTCTAAAGATAGAAGTACATATCAAGAAGAAAAAGGTTCAAGCATTGAAAGATCACATCGAGCATCAACAACAAGTTCTCCAACTTTTAAAGGATAACGCCACTTTGGTGCAAAATCAAATGAAACAATAGTTAGATCAGCATCGTAGTGAAAAATGTTTTGATGTAGGTGATTGTGTGTTTTTACTGCTAGATCTCAAGCAAACTATTTCTGAGAGGGAAATGTTGGCAATACTACATGCACATAAGAAATGGCGACCTTACCGAATGGGAGGACACTTCAAGGTAAAAATGGATCATGATAGTCTTAAATAATTTTTAGAGCAACTACTATCTTTAGAAGAACAGAAAAAATGTGTCACAAATATGATGGGTTATGACTTTGACATCATCTATAGAAAATGGAAGCAAAATTTTGTTGCAGATGCACTCTCAAGAAAGGATGAGGAGGTGGAAACATTGTTTTGTGCTATTTCTATTATCCATCCAGATTGGATAAATGAAGCAAGGGATGAATGGAAGAAGGACGAAGAAGTATGGCCACTTATTCAAAAGTTGCAAAAGATCCCAATTAAAGCAATATTGCTAGAAATTGAAGAGGAATGAAAAATCATATTGGAACCTGGAGTAGTCACAGAAACAAGAACCTGATAGCTATGAAATCGATCAATTTCAGAGTATCTCATCAAGTGGAAGAACTTACCCGATGAATATTCCACATGGGAGGACAAGAATTTTATACAGAAGCATCAAGAACTACTAAAGCATTGAGGACAACACTTTTTGAAGGAGAGGGGCATGTCAAGACCCTATACTACTAGGGTAACCCCTTATTGCTATTAGTACAACCCCCTTATTATATTTATGTACCCATGTAGTACCCATATTGTTACTATTGTGGCCCATAGAAGCCAGCTATTATTATTATTGTGCCCTTACATTATTATTGTTATGTCGGCTTTGATTATATTATGACCCCTTAGACTCCTATATATAGAAAGGAGGTCTTTTCATTTGTATCATCCAAGAATTCTTCATTTATGTAATGTAAAGGAGGTTTCCCCCTTGAAGAGGCTAAATTCCAAGGCGTTGATCTATCTTTTCTATCTTTTTGTGAGTTGGTTCCATAACAAATGATATGCCTACTTCAACACATTTGGACGTATTATTTTTTGGGTCAAATAATATTCTTTTGGGTATAGAATGGTTATATCTTCATAGGACCAAAGTGGACTATTATGAAGAAGCCATTTAGTGTGATGATGATAATGGAGAGTAGAGAATATTTCAGGGTAAGAAGGAAGCAACATTAGTTAGGATGGTGAGAACTTTGCAACCAAAATACAATCATAGAAAAAGGGTTTCTGTTATTTGCAGTACACATTTCTAGTGATAAATGGAAGGAGAATGATGATGTGGAGATATTTAGCAGGTATTCAATCTTAGATTATTTCCAATATGTGTTTAAGGAAAATATATTAAAGTTTTCACCTCACAAAGAAGTGGATTTATCCATTAGGTTCGTACGAGGGGCGACACTATTATCAAAGGCACCATAGAAGATGAGCACTCCCAAGTGATACCATACCTGATAAGGGATACATTACGCCAAGTGTATCACCATGGGGTGCATCTATCTTCTTTATGAAGAAGAAGGATGGTACTCTCAGATTATGTATTGATTATATGTAGTTGAACAAGGTTACCATCAACAACAAGTACCTGTTACCAAGGATTGATGACTTATTTGATCAATTATAGCGAGCAACAATGTTCTGAAATATTGATTTGAGATCCAGATATAGTGAGCTACACATCAAGGAAGAGGACATTTACAAGACAAATTTCTAGAATAGGTATGGGAATTATGAGTTTGTTGTAGTTCCATCTGGTTCGACTAATGCTCCAACTACCTTTATGTGCTTGATGAATAGCGTGTTGCGTCCATATCTGGACAAGTTTTTTATTATATCCATTGATGACATTTTGATATGCTCTAAGAATTAGGGAATAACATGTCGACCATCTAGTAGCTATGTTCAGACTATTGAGATAACATCAGTTGTATGATAAGATCAGTAAATTTAGTTTGTTTTAGACAGAGGTACATTACTTTGGTCATGTGATCTCCAAGGAAGGCATAAAAGCAGATCTAGAGAAGATAAGAGCTAACATGGAGTGGGAAGCTACTATAAATGTGAATGAGGGAAGATCATTTATGGGGCTAGCATGTTTCTATAGGAGGTTCATCAAGAAATTCCATTTAATTGTATATCCTATTACATCATTGAAGAGGCAAGGTAAGAAACTTAAATGGATGACGGAATGTGCAAAATGTTTTGAGAAATTAAAGTAGTTGTTGACAAATTCTCCAGTGTTAATGAATGCAGACCTGAAAAAAGAGTTTTTAGTATGTATATATGCTTGAAAGAGAGGACTTGGTGGAGTGCTTATGTAGGAGGGATGAGTAGTATGTTATGAGTCACGCAAAATCGACGAGCGCGAGCACAAATATCCAACACGTGATCTTGAGTTGGAGGTGAACATTCATGCATTAAAGATGTGGAGGCACTATCTTCTTGGAAGGAGAATTGTATTGACGAGTGATCATAGTGGGTTTACATACCTATTTTCCTAAACGAATATGAATGCCAGGAAGCCAGATGGTTGGCCACGATAAGTGAATTTTAATTTGATATCAGATACATCAAGGGTAAAGAGAACAGGGTTGTAGATGCTCTTAGAAGGGAGATAGTAGTAAATCACATTGTAGCTATGAGTTTTTATGGTATATAATTATAGGATCAGATTTTACAAGAAGCTCAGTGGGATGATAGGTATAGAGATCTTATGCACATATTACAATAGAGTATCGTACATGGACAATTTTGGTACAGATACAGGTACATGTGTATAGGATGTATATTATCATCTCTTAGTAGATGGCCTGATTAGATTTAGGGACAAGATATATGTGCCAGACAATAGCTAGATAAAGAATATTATCTTGAGGGAGTTTCAAGTGAAACCGTATTCAGGTCACCAAGGCTACCAAAAGCCATTGACAACAGTAAAGAAGTTTTATTATTGGTCAAATATGAAGAAGGATGTGGAAGATTTTGTGGCTAGGTATTTGTACTATCAACATGTAAAGGAAGAATATAGGCATCCAAGTGGACTACTAAAACCAATTCTGATTCCAAAATCAAAATGAGAGGTAATTTCCATGGACTTCATTACAGGATTGTTGAGGACATCTAGAGAGAATTATTCCATCATGGTTATGGTGGATATGTTGACTAAGGTAGAACACTTCGTTCGAGTGAAGACTATGTATTAAACTAGCGATGTGGCACAAATGTTCATCAAATATTCAGTTAGATTGAATGGTGTTCCAAAGAAGATTATGCCATACAAGGATGAAATTTTCACTTCCATGTTTTGGAAGGAATTGCTTGTAGGCTTAGGTATATATTTAGCCTTCAGTACAACTTATCATCCGCAGATGGATAGACAAAGAGTATCAATAGGACATTGGAGGATATGTAAGGATGCATGGGATGCATCAATAGAGGAGATGGCATGAGTATCTTTCATTGTTTGAGTTTTCTTACAATATTGGTTACCAAGAATCACTGAGGATGAGTACATTTGAGCCATTGTATGGGCGGAATGTAATGCTACCAACAGTTAGAGTGACGGGGTGAATAAGGTATTGATTGGACCAGACATGTTAGCAGAAATGGAATAGGAAATGCAAGTAATCAAGAAGAATCTGAAGGCAACATAGGACATGCATAAAAGCTATGTAGATCAGAACAAGTTTTAAAAGGAGTTTCAAGTTGGGTAGCATGTGTACTGGTGAATCAATTGAAAGAAGAGCTCCTTGAGGATTGGATTGTGTGCCAAGATGGCACCTCAATTTTGTGGACCTTTCAAGATTATTGAAAGGATTGGTCTAGTAGCATATCAACTTGCGTTGTCTTTGATAGTGAAAGTCCATGAATGTTTTCCATGTGTCATTGTTTAAGAAATATGTAAAATATGTTGATCATATAATTAACTAGTCTATATTGCAAGTGGAGCCATATGAAGAATTCCAACCAAAACCTCAGTGTATATTGTAGGGAGAGGTACTCATGCTATGAAATTGAGGAATTGGTAGGTTAAAGTGCAGTGGAAACACTCTAGGCCCGATGAAGCTACATGGGAGATGGTGGATCATATGCGGGATATGTATCCTTCTCTATTCGTTGATTGAGCAAATTTCCTTGATACATGTCTTCAATATATGCTTGGTATGATGTTTTGGTATATTTACATATGTAGAAGGATGTAAATACAGACACAAAACGTGTTAGATAATCTCATAAGTGGTATGGGTGTCAATTCATTATTGTTGTCATGTTGGTTTGCTTCTCAGCAGGTTGATCATTGTAAATAAGGAAACGAGCTAAATTATAAAGCTCCACGGGAATTTTATTTCTGTTTCAACGGTCTTGTTGGTTATAGGTGTCACTGACCATCCAAGATGGTGTTCCCCCAAGGGGGAGGGATCTGTAACAACCCTAGTGAAAATTCCATGTAATAAAACATAGGAAAGGCAAAATAATAACCATGGTTATGGGACACTTATTCCAAGTTAAATGCTGGAAAAAAATCCTACTGTGCATGTCATTTTGGTTATTATGGCTAAGAAAATTGGCAAAGACAATGGCAAAGGATTTGGAAAGGAAAAATGGATTTTTTGGCATTTTATTTATGAAAATATTGGAAATTAGGAGAAAAGGAAGGTGAAAGGTCGCAGGTTGAATGTGAGGAGGAAAATGAAGTAAACTAATGGAAAATGAAGAAAATAGAGGCCACATTAATAAAAAGGATTAAGATGTTCAGGCGATCACTTTTGGTCAGTTCATTTTTTGAGTTCTCTCTCTATTTTCACTCTCACATACTCTTGGACGCTTTGAGTTTTCTTGGAACACTTCAACATTGGATCAAGAAAGGAAAATAAGGCAAAGAGGACGCAAAAGATCAAGAAAGACAAAGTAGGATCAAGCATCTATAATGAGTTTAATTGCATATATCAATATTCATGTGTGATTTTCTTTCTATATTTGGCGTGCATGGTTATGCATCTGTGTTCTTGGCCCTCTTTCTGTGATGGTTGTGGGCTTCTCCAAGTGTGTCAATGTTCTTTAGCCTTAATTTTTCTTTTCCTTAAAGAGATGGTGTGATGGGGTTCTCATGTTTTCGTTGAGTTGGATTTATGGATGGATTTTAATATGAGTGAGGTGGATCTATGAACAAAATAACACATCGCCTAGTGATCCCTAAACTAGACTATGGATTGCAGTAAAGTCACTGACCTAGTGACCCCTCAACTGAACTGTGAGTTGTAGTAAATCCATGTGTTGTGTGCCTTGGTGGGCCTAGGAATACTTGACTTGTGAAAGGTGGGATATATGGTAAAGACTATAGGTGGTTTCCCTTGATCTGGCCTAGGAATCCTTGCTGGTGAATTACGACATATACGATAAATTCTAGAGTGTAGTGTCTCGATTAATGCCTAGTTATCCATGGAGTAGAAGATGGATTGTGGTAAAGTCTAGAGACTAGGAGGCATGAAAATTCATCATGAGTTAGGTGGAAATATATGATTGCATCCATGTTTTTTATGGCCTTGTGATTGAGTGAGGATTGTGGTAAATCTTGATTGTATTGATGAGGGTGAGGTGGTTAAACCTCAGGAAGCCCTATTTGGTTCTTCTGTGTTTTAAGTCTGATGATTGGAATATCGCATGGGGGTGATTGGCTGAAGAGATATTTGGCCCAACCAATATATGGTTGGGTGGAACATGGTATTCCCATACCAGGTTTTCTTTTGAATTCATTAATAAGAGTTCCTTTCCTTGGTATTTTAAATGTAAAAGTATTGGATTATATGTGTAATTTGTGGTTGTTGTATCCTCATTATTTCTATTGTTTATATGTTGGTTATGAATATGTTTTATGAAACTAAAAATGTATGGTTCTCATCATGTTTTGATTTGTAAATGACTCAACAATGAATCTATGACATAATAGATGATAATGCAGCTAATGTGCTAAGGCATCCATGCATCTTAGAGACTTTCAGATAACTATAAGACCCCTATGCTCATATCTGTTATTAGGACTTGTAGAATGCATATTTGTGACATGTTTGATAAAATGCCTCTCATGGTTAGTAGGGGTCCAGTCAAGTATTTGTTCAATAATTTTCATTGGCATCATTGTCTCTATGTTTCTTTCCATTTCTGTAAATTCAATGAAGTTTTGGGAAGTGATTGGGTCCTAGACCTGGAATTTTTCCTTAAATCTCACAATTGTTGGCATAAAAATGACAGAATAAGGCTATAGTCTCACTCAAGTAGGCTTATGGGAGCGACTGGGACACTCTGTTGCTTGGAGGGCTTGGCAAGGGAGCTCCTGGAAAGGTTGGGTAGTTCCTGGAGGTTCTATAGGATGTGTGGATGGTTAATTTGGTTGTGTTTTGGTAGTTCCGCTACCTTAAGGGGACCTAGAAGGTTGAATCCAATCATAGTAGCCCCTCGTCAAATGTTTACCCCAATTAGTCGGTTACTTGGTTATATGTGGGAGGAGATTGTTACAATTTCGTTAAACAAAGGCTCGATCGAGCTATAGGCTCAATCAAACCTATAGCTAGATAAGGCTATCAGAATTATCTAGAAAAAAAGATGAACCCTCTTAATACTTGTCTTTAAGAAAATTATAAAATTTATTTATTCCACATAAATATTTTTTATAAATATTCAAATATATTCCAAACTCTAATTTTCCTTAATTATAAATCCAATTTTTATTTTATTTTACAAAGAAAAATTAAATAATTATAATAATATATAGATAACTTTTTATAAAATATTTTAACTTCGTTTTTTCAACTTTGAAATTCTTAAAAATGACAAATTTCTTATTTTTTTTTTAAATATAACATATTTTTATACTTAATAAATTTATACCCAGATGCGGGTGACTTAAATGAGATTTAATGGAGTTAATTAGGTTCGCAGGGGCGTGGTACTGCCATCTGCTGCATCGCGCAATTACCCAAGCCCCCAACTGGTGTCCATTGGCTCGCTCTTAGCTGGATTCGGCTCACTTAAGGCGAGATCGATCTCACATGAAGTTAGCATTAAAGAATTGTTCAGTCCAATGCAAGGTAAACGTTGTTTCAATTATGGTCCTTTCGACTCTCCTTCCCTGTATTTATTTCCCATTCTCACACCTCTTCTCGTCTCCTATAGCTCTTCTCTGCTGCAGTTCGGTTTGTGATTCCTGTGTGTCACTCTTGGTGGCTCTCGCCACTGGAATTGCGCCCCCCTTTCTTCAGTCTCAGACATGTTTCTCGATTTTCTGTGGAATCCTCCCGGTCCTTTATCTCTTCCCCACCGAAGTGTCATGTCCTCCTTTGCCCTCCCTCTGCAGCCTCATCATGGTTCTACATAGAAAGCATAGTCGTTTCGGTGGAAGCCGTGGGGGCCGGGGATGCTCTCAGAGAGCCCATTCCATCGACCAAAATCCTGCTCCCTCTTCTTTGCCCGTTTCTCAGACAGAAGTGCCTCCTCTCAACCCTCCTTACAGGCCTTTCTTGCATAGCGCGTTTCAGTCCTCCCACTTCCGGTTCCAAAGCAACCTTAACAGGCCCATTATCTCCGCCCATGTTTCAGTTATTTTTTCTGAAGAAGAAGCACCACCTCTGGTGACTATCCACCCTCTTGCCGAGCTCTCTCAGGATAATCTTGGAAAAGGGCAAAGCCAGGAGGATGAGCAGAATATGGCAGCTGCAGACAAGCTGAATGAGCAGCATGACAAGGTCGAGAGCCCTGATGATTCTCAGCATCCAGGTGGCAGCTAGCATGGCATCTTTGTATCGTTGGCCACGGTTGGTTGTTCAAGTGACACTCATCCCCCGTCAACTCCTCCTAGCGGCAATGATGCTGGTGACATGGCTACAACTGAAGAGGATTGGTACGACAACACCTGCCCGATGGTTGAGGAGCCTCCGGACTTGGGAATGGAAATGTAACGCTACCTGGCATTTTCATTTCTCCCTATTTTTCATGTATGGTCCTGGTTCGATGCACTCAGGCGCTTTTTGGGTTGACGGTTCAAATTTCCTCTCGACAGAATGGAATGTGGTCCCTTTTTCTGATAAAGTGGCAGATTGTAGCTTTTATGTGGATTCAGTTATCTCTCCTTTTTGTGCTAATGATCCTACTAGGATTCGACTTCTTACTTTTTCTTATAGTCCTCCCATTCTTGGGATGGCTTGCTGTGTTGTCTACTCTCAGATGCCTATTCCTGAAGCTACAACTTGTAATATTATTTTGACCATATTTTAATAGATTTAGCCTTTACTTAGAAAAAAATATTTAATAAATTTATACATCTTTAATGTAGATTTCTTAAATAAAAATAAACCAAATTATAATAGATAAATAAAATAAAAAAATTAAACTAAATTTTATAATATTATTATTTTAAGAATAATTTCATACACATGCTTCAATCTAAATAAGTCAAATAATGTTTTAAAATTTATCATACTCTTATGCTTTCGTTATTTTAACAATGTATATTGCAAACCTAACTCACGAGTAAAAATTTCTACACATACTTCACACATGTGCAATTGAGGACAAAATTGAGTGCAATCACATTTTATAGGTTGACAGGGATTTATAACTGCATATATCATTACATAAATTACAACTATATTAATTATAACTTACAACTACTAAAATTACATTAATTATTACTTCACTCATTTTATTCCCTGAAACGGTAGATATTACAACATTATATATATGTGTGTGTGTGTGTGTGTGTGTTTGATTTTAATAGATATGGTTATGACTAATGGAATTGTGTTTATTAAATCTACAGTGAATTTTATAAAAATATACATTTGTAGAGGTGTAAAATTCACATTTTTGAGTTACACTTACTCATATAAAAACTTATAATATTTATTAAATTAAAATTGACAAATTTTCCTATGTTTAATCAATTTATATTATAATTATAACATTGAAAATTTAAATCATATTAAAAACTAATTTTTAAGGTACCAGATTATAAATATAATAATACTACACGTTCAATTGCAAGTCTACCAAAATCCTTTTTCAAATCTATACACCAAAATGCTAGAAATGTAATGAAAGCTTAAACCATGACATTGTTAACTACCTACCCAAGTGTAATAAGTAATTAAATTTGTTTTTTTAACTATCAAATACTTACAATATTGAAGTTTGAATATCATTATTGATATGTAAATAAATTTTAAAATTTCCATCTTTAATGCTTCATCGAGCTCCAAACTTGGGGTTACAAAGGAGATCGATTGAAAGTTAGTTTTAATGATAAATCAAGCCATTTGTGTAGCTCTTGTGGATCTTGATCTAGCACTTAAAAATGACATTTTATAGCAGTTAAAATTGCTCGATTGAGCATCCTTTTTTCACCAAAAAGTGTAATCAAGCTCCATGATTTCACCCTCATTAAAATAATAAATATACAAACCTCTTCTTTAATTCTTATTTAGGAACCTGTTTCAAAATGAATGATTCCTCCCGATGATATCTATGACCCACATCTTGCCAAAGAATATAGAATCTTCCCCGCCTGTCAAGTTGTGTTTATTGTTCATTAATTGGTTTTGTATTTGCAATTTTAACCAAAGTTCCAAGAAAATGCTTAATAATTTCTTTTTGCATAAATTCATGAATATTTTTTTAGTTTCAATAAATGTTATTTCTAATTTCTTGTTAGATAAGGAAGCTCAAATGGGACATAATTTCTCTGGTCGAGGGTGTTTTATTTTGGTTTTTTTCATGTGCTTAAAAATTCATTTTAAAATTAAAATAAAAGGAATTCTATGTTTCCATGCATTCTCAATTGCTCTAACTGTGACATTGTTATTTTAGTGCTATGCTCAATGATGTGAGAATTGACAAGGTTTATGGACATTTTTATGTTAGTGCTCTACTCAATGATGTGTGAATGGATGTCATTGCATGTTTTTTTCATACGCCCCAAGAGTGGGGGGTTTGAACAAATGTCGAATTAATATTATTATGCTTCCTTGTGCAAAAGATGAAGTATGTGCAGGAGAACTAGGATCCTTTTCATAGTGAGTGCTATGGGACTTACCAATGATGAGGTAATTGGTGTTATTTCATTGCGAAAAACATTTATTGTCTAGAGGATGGAGTATGCATTAGAGAAATGGGGGTCCTTTCCATAGACATGGGTGCTCTAACATTTACTGGGGTGCAGACGGATGTAGTATCAATTTTTTTAGTAATTATCATAACCTCCGGACCATAAAATCTACTATTATTATGAAATATTAAATAAAACATGTTTTCAATTCATGTGATGTTCAATTATGTCACAACGTTATGTTAGTACACTTCTCATTCATGTCATAATTGATGTGGTTCCAGGTTTTTTACATAGGCCCTAGAAGCAAGATGAACAAATCTTCATTTAGTGTTAATGAGTATGTGCAAGAGCATTGGTACTCCCTTACATCTAATGAAGATGTTAAATTCAATATTTTCATTTAAAATAGTTGTAAATGTTAGCCCTTGCTGTTAGTTGAGTTCCTCATTCCCCAAATGTGTTGAAATCTTTGTGCAAGGTTTATTAAAATATTAAATATAAAAAATAACATTTTTAACTCTTACTTAAGAACGTATTTCGAAACTATAAAAGTTGTTGTGAAGAGGAACCCATGAGAAAGTGGTTGTGCAGAGTTGGTTGTTCGGAGGAAGTGTGTACAAAGAAAAAATGCATGTGCATATAACTTTAACTATGCCACAATATTTATTCAAAGTTTATTAAAATAATAAAAATACAAATATCTTTTTTAATTTTTATTTAGGAACATATTTCACAACATATGTTTGTTAATTTACATCATTTTCGAATTTTAAAGACTAAATGAAGGGTGTTATTGAGTTTGGAAGTAGTTGTACATAGGTGGTTCCGTGGGTGTGCAGGTTATGTGAAGAACAAATGTATCTATGGAATATATGTGAGATGGGGGAAGTGCTAAGGGATATTTGAATTGTAATGTTTTTTATATTAGTATATTGTGTGCAATACCAATGCTTCCTTTTTTATTAATAGATTCTGCCGAGTGAGAAGGTTCATAAAATGAATGGTTAAGAGTGTTTTGCACAAAATATACTGTGTTCTTTAGTGGAAGCGTCTGTGGAGAAAAATTCATGTCCATGGAGCTTTTACTGTGCCAAAATCTTTGTCCCAAGTTTATTAAAATAATAAATATACAAATCTATTATTTAATTCTTATTTAGAAATGTATTTCACAATGAATGATTCCTCCCCATGATATCTGGGACCCACGTCTATTAATACCAACTTCAACTGTCAATGACTTATTGAAAAATGTAGCAAAAATTCTTGATTTTATTTTTCCTTGATTAAATAGAGAAAATTAGATTTTCAACATCAACAAACAAATTGGATGATGTTAACTTGTGTGACATGTCTTATTTCACACATTTTACTCAGTAAATTCGAGTTGGAGGAGTTAGAGTTCAGTTCTTCATGTGTGATTGCTAATTTGTAGGAATCAAGATAAGTTATCTCAAGTTGTTTTTAGTTAAACTAAATCCAAACTTTGGAGGAACTAATTGAAGGTCAGTTGTGTAGTGGGACTTTAGTAAAACTTTGTGACCATCCAGTTAACTGATCAACCAATCGAAAATATCTAGTGCATCCAGAAAATTCGAGTTACACAGTTTTGGTGGAGATTCCAAGGTAGTGTAGCATCATTTCTAGACTAGTGTTGAGTGTATATGTCTTGGATGTATTTAGATGATTAGCCTAAAGGAATGACACAAATGAATTGAAGGAATTTCCAAAATAATAGGGCTAATTCCTAAAGGAACAATGCCAGGAAATAGGAGCTCAAGTCGACGGAAAATTTTACTAAGTCTGGATTAGAGACCTTCAGTGAGAAGTGATATAGGGTATTCACTTGTAGGGTGAGATCAGTTGGGAAAACCAATTGTAATACTTCTATATTCATTTTATTAATTCAAGCAAGAATTGGGGTTCTTAGATTATTTCTTTCCCCAAATAAAAATATGTGTTCCATGTGTGTTACTTATTATTGCACGTCTAATATTTTGGTTATAAATTTTGAATTAATGTTCAAATAGAAGTAGTGTAGGTTTGTGTCTTGCGATTTTGATTAAAATTTTGTGAGAATTTGCAAATATACAACCTAATTTCTACATGGTATCAGCAATGGATTCTCATTAGAGCAGGAAATTTGAAGTTGTTTCTTATAGGTTCAGATTTGAAGATCAGTGTAGCATGATTTCTTTAGAGTTGATAAGATGGTATTCAATGGAATAAGGCTAGAGTATGAATAGGAAGGTAACTCTAATTTTGTTTCATGGAAGGACTAGATGGAGGAAATATTGGACGAAAATGGATTTCTAGAATACATCAAGATAGATGTTGCAAAACCTCAACCATATGATTCCCAGAACCTTGCTAAGTGGAATACAGATGTATCCAAGGCAAGGAGAATAATATTGAAGGGAGTACGAGATCATATTGTCTCAAATATCCACGGAAAATAAACTCCATTGATGGTGTGGAAAGCAATGAAATAAGTTTTGATAATAGTAGAGAGCACATGAAATTCGCACTCAAGGATGAACTTTGAATTATCAAGATGTACAAGAGCAACACAATTCAGAAGTATCTGAGCAAGTTTACACAATGCCCTGATGGACTTGACAGGGTCAGTGTTAATGTCCCTAAGGAAGAACTGGTCACCTTAGCCCTTCTGGGCCTTCCCAAGAGTTGTCATAGGTATCATGTTTCAGTGAATGGGAGGGAGAAACTATTGAGTTGGGATCGGTTATGGTCTAACTTGGTAGTGGAGGAAGTAAGGAAGAATACCTAAGATGGGACATCATCCAAGGGAGAGGATAAGAAAAATTTGCATTGGCTGGAAAAGAAAATAAGCAAAAAGGGAAGAAATCCAAATTCAAACGAGAATCTAGTCAAGGGGAAAAGAAGAAAGATTTGTTAAAAAATTAAGTATTTACATTTTCATGAATTTGGGCAGTAAGGCACAAAGTGTCCACACAAAAAGGAAATATAGAGGAACATAGGAGGAGAAGTGGGTGAATCTTTGGCTTCAAAGTTTAGGCTTGACTTTACCCTCATTCCATGCATGGCCAACACGATGATGGGGAGCGTGTGTTACTTGGACTCGGGTGCATCATTTCAAATGATGATAAATAGAAATTTTGTTTGTGACCGAGAGAAAAAATATGTGTAGATTCACATAAAGATGGGGGACGATGAAAGGTATAGAGTGACAGGAATTAGTACAGTCACCTTTCTGAGGGGTTCAAACTCCCCTCTAACGCTCAAGAATGTCATGTTCATTCCCAGCCTAAAGAAAAATCTTGTCTCTATTGTAGCTATGGAAGACTGTTGTTATGATGTGATCTTCACTAAAGAAAATTCATTTATGATACACATGGCCATGGGATATGTGAAGTAGAATGAGGTTCCAATGAAGAATCTATACAATCTAGTTGTGGACAATTGTGCTACATTGAGCAGAAAGGACGAGGAGGTGCAAATTTGTGATGTCGGTGAACTTTAGATTAGAATACTTGTCCATTTGCATCATAACACTCTTAAGATCATGTGTAAGATAACCATAGGCCTCCCCAAAGGAGAACTTGAAAAAAAAGATGTATGCAAAGGATGTATCTTGGGGAAGTACAAAAAATACACATTCCATGATAGAGAAAACAAATCACACGTAGTCATGGAAAGGATCCACTCTAATGCTTGTGGACCATTCTCGATAGTGCCCACTACTGGGCACAATTATTTTGTCGTTTTTATTGATGGTTTATCATAGAAGTGTTGGATTTTATTCATTTGGAAGGAGGACGAGATGTTCTCATATGACATTTAATTCAAGTCATAGGTTGGGAAAGAAATGGGAAAGAATGTCAAGGATCTCATCTGTGATAATGGATGTGAGTATGTGTCAAATGAATTTAAAATATTATGTACAAAAGAAGGAATTCAATCAAAGATGAAAGCACCCCACAACTACAATAGAATGGGGTGGCATAGATGAAGAACCGTTTCATTGTGGGAGAAAGAAAGGTGATGTTTCATGATCAAGGCCTACTCTAAATTGATGGGCTGACGCATGAAACACAACAATATATTTTCAGAATCAGATTCCTCATTAGATTCTTGGCATGATTAAGTAGGAGGATTCATTCTCAGGGAGAAAGTCGAATTGTTGCATTTAATTGTTTTTGGATCCTCTTTTTACTGACATGTCTCCAAAGAATCAAGTAAGGATCTAGAGATGATAATATAATTTGGGGTATTTGTGGGTTACATAGAAAGTCCCCATAACTACCATGTGTACTTGACATCCCTTAGAATGACAGTTATGTGAAGGGATGTAAAATTTGATGAAGACAAAGTGATGTGGTTCTCCTTTGAGAGAGAGTTTCATATCCCACTAGAAGAGAAACTTTTAGATCCAAAGGAGGAGCCTCATGAAGTTTTGGATCATCCATAAGTTCAATAGCGGAGAATGGAGAAAAGCATAAATATCTAGATAAGTTAGGAAAACGATGATGGAGGCTGAGAGACTTATGTAGGATGTGAGGGAGAATGTGGGTGCTCATTCAAATCATCCTAGCTAGAGAAGGTCACCAGATCGTTATACTAGCTAAATGGATCTAATGACTAAGCTTGTAGAGACTAAGGTGTCCTCTTTCAAGGAATCAACAAAGACACATGTATGGGTTGATTCAATGGTGGAGGATATGAACACATTGCAAAGGAGAATGTTTGGTAAGTGGTCCGAAGACTAGAAAATAATTTAGTTGTTGTTTTGAGATAGATCTTCAAAGTGATGTATGAATCATAGAGAATCATATAAAATTACAATGACATATTTGTGGCCAAGGGGTAAGCTCACATTGAGGGGACTAACTATGAGGATACCTTTTCTATTATAGTGAGGTACTCATCCATCATATCAATTCATGCTCTGACTCGACAGATGGGGTGGAAGATCTGTTAGATGGATGTGAAAACAACATTCTTTAATCAGGTTATTTAGGAGGAGGTATATATCGAGAAACCAAAAATATTTGAGACTTTTAATCAGGATTCTCATGTGTACAGACTCAAGCAAGAATTTTATGATCTCAAGAAAGCACCCCATGCTTGGTACATCGGGATCAATAGTTATCTCATTGGTTTGGGCTTCACTACAAGTGAAGTGAATGCAATCCTCTATCATATCCTAGTAGAAGGTAAATTGTTAATAATTTTCTTATATGTTGATGATTTGATTGTAACTTATGATGAGCAGTTGATTAGATCTTGCATGGAGAAACTAGCAAGAGAGCTCGAAATGAATGACATGGGCCTCATACACTACCTCCTCGGATTGGAAGTATGGCAAGTCAATGGGGAACATTTTATCTCTGAGGCAAGGTACGCCAATGAGATACTTTAGAGGTTCCACATGGAAAGTTGCAAACCCATGGAGAAACCTTTAAAAACCAACTAGAGGAAAGAGGATGTCATTTTAGGCGAGAAAGTGGATTCTACTATTTACACAGAGTTGTTGGGTCCACTAATGTATCGTTTGAACACACAACCATATATGTGCTATGAATTCAACCAGATGAGCCAAGCAACACTTAGGAAAACCAAATTATTTTGGAGGGTAGCTAAGCATGTTCTATGATACCTCGGATGCAGTACCTAGTTTGAAGTATGGTATAGACAAATAGTGGGAGTGAAGTTTTGTAGCTTCACAAATGCATATTAGGCGGGGATTCTATCAGACCGAAAGAGTACATCAGGTGGAATTTTAAGCATTGGGTTGACATTTGTTACTTGGTACAACATGAACAAAATGTATGTGGCACTTAGCACAACAAAATCAGAATACATGGCTACCAATGAAGCAACATGTGAAGTGATCTAGATGATAAAGATACTTGTTGGATTATTTGGTGAGATGATTGAGCGACCTATGATCTACTGTCATAATCAAAGTTCCATCAAAACTCTCTAGAAAAATTGTTTTTCATGATTGTTCCATGAATATAGATATCTCGTATCACCATTTACAAGACTGTGTGAAGAGGCAGATAATGATGTTGCAGTACATATGACGAAGGAATAAGATGTTGATATTTTGACAAAGACATTATCAAGAGGGAAGTTCAAATTACACAACTGTAGGGTGGGGGTGGTTGATAATCCCTTTCTTAATGAGAGGTACTATTTAAAAATGTAGCAATAAAGTCTCAATTTTATTTTTTCTTGATTAAATTGAGAAAATTCAAATTTCCACATGAACAGACAACTTGGATGATGTTAACTTGTGATACATGTCTTTGTGTCACCAAGTTGACTCAGTAAATTTGGTTCGGAGGAGTTAGAGTTTAGTTCCAACTTTGGGAGGAACTAGTGGACGGTTAGTTGTGCAGTGGGACTTTAGTCAAACTCAGTTATCATCTGGTTAACTGATCAATCAACCCAAAATAGCTTGTGCATGCAAAGAATTCGAGTTACCCATTTTACATGGAGATTCCAATTTAGTGTAACATAAGTTGTAGACTATTCTTGATTGTACATGTGTTACATGCAGTCGGATGATCAGTCTAAAGGAATTTCAAAATTCAATTGAGGTATTTTCCTAAATAATAGGTAGTAATTTCACAAGGAACAACGTAACAAACTAGGAGCTCAAGTTGAGGAAAATATTGATTAATTATGGGTCAGAGGCCTTTAGTGAGCAGAGAGATAATTTGTGCACTTGCAAGGTGACCATAGTTGAGAAAATAAATTATAATGCATCTTTATTCATTTGATTAATGCAAGCAGGCATTGGGATTTTTAGCATATTACTTTCCCTATATAAAAGTCCTTGTTGCATGTCTATTATTTATTCCTGCATGTATGATATTTTTGTTCTAAATTGTGAATTAATTCCCACAGAATAGTAGTGTAGGTTTGTCTCTTTTGATTTTGGTTAAAACTTCATGATCAGTTGCAAATATACAACCTAATTTCTACATGACTAACTAAAAGGCATTGTTGATTCAGAAGTAGTTGTGCATATGAATTCATGTTGAGACAGTTGTGTGTGTGAAGTGGTTATGTGAAGAACAAATGCATAAGCATAATGAGGGATGTGAGTGATTTTAGTGGAATGACGAAAGTATCGAGGAATATTTTAATTGTAATGTCTTTTCAACTCTTTTGGAGTTAGTCCAAATGAAATTTGATATTAGTAGATTGTGCACAAGAGCAGTAATTATCTATATTTAGAGTACATATCCATTTGTGTTATTTTAAAAGTATGCATTAGTATTAACATTTTAATTATTTGAAAATCATGTTTGTAATAGATTGTACAAAGCATGTGTTGGAAACAATGATAATATTGAGAGGGGGGATGAATCAGTACCAAGGCTAATTTTAAATTTGTATGGCTATTTAATTTTCTTATTCAAGCTTGGAACCCATCCATATAATCAGCAATAGTATGTAATATGGCAGCAACATTAAATTAACATAAAATCATACATGGCATGAGTATCATACACAAGAGAGACATGGGTTTTCACGTGGGAACCCTTTCGAGAAAAAACCACGAAGCTTGTTGTTGTTATTGTTGTCAAATAAGAGAACCTACTCCATTACATCAATCTGTTTTGGTAGATGTACATATGTATATGGATCCAAATACCACCACGATATGTGTTATAAAGATTCAATAAGAGGTATGGGTGTCAAGTCATTATCGTTGTCATGTTGTTTTGCTTCTCAGTAGGTTGATCATTATAGATAGTGCAACGCTATAAGTTATAAAACTCCATGGGAAGTATATTTTTCTTTCAACAGTATTGTTGGTTATGTTGTCACTAAACATCGAGGATGGTGTTCCCCCAAGGGGGTGGGCTCTGTGACAACCCTAGTGAAAATTCCATGCAATAAAAGTTAATAAAGGAAAAATAATAACCATGATTATGGGACACTTATTCCAGGTTAAATGGTGGGAAAAAATCCTAGTGTGGGTGCCATTTTGGTTATTATGGCGAAGGAAATTGGCAAAGACAATGGCAAAGGCTTTGGAAAGGAAAAAATGGAATTTTTGGCAATTTATTTATGAAAATAATGGAAATTAGGAGAAAAAGGAATGTGAAAGGTCATAGGTTTAATGTGAGGAGGAAAATGAAGGAAAATAATGGAAAATGAAGAAAATAGAGGCGAAATTAATAGAAAGGCTTCTGAAGATCAGTTAATGGCTTTTGGTCAGTATAGTTTTGGAGTTCTCTCTCTATTTAGTCTCTCTCACACTATTGCACACTTAGAGTTTTCTTGGTGCACTTAAACATTGGATCAAGAAAGAAAAAGAAGGCAAAGAGGAAGAAAAATATCAATCAAGAAAAAGTAGGTATCAATTTTAATGTGTGATTTCATTGTTATATTTGGCATTCATTGTTATTAATGTGTGTTCTTAGTTCTGTTATTGTCATGGGTGTGGGTTTCTTGAAGTGTGAAAATGTTCTTCAACCTTGTATTGTCATTTTTGGATAGACATGGTGTGATGGGGTTCTCATGTTGTGGCTGAGTTGGATTTTTAGATGAATGCTAAGATGAGTGAGCTGGACCTATGAATGAAATAACACATGGCCTATTGATCCCTAAACTGGACTATGGATTGTAGTAAATCCACTAGCCTTGTGACACCTAAAACAGACTGTGGGTTGCGTTAAATCAAGGTATTGTGTGTCTTGATGGGAATAGGAATACTTGACCAATGAATGGTGGGATATACGATAAAGCCTATAGGTGGTTTTCCCTTCATCAATCCTAGGAATCCTTGTCGGTGAATGGAAGGATATACGGTAAATCCCTGAGGGTAGTGTTCTGAATATCGCTTAGTGATCGGTAGATAAGACTATGGATTTCGGTAAAGCCTAGAGACTAGGAGGCAGGAAAATTCCTCACGAGTTAGGTGGAGATATGTAATGACATCCATGCCTGTTTATGGTGTACTAATCTTGCGAGGATTCTTGTAAAACCTTATTCTATTCATTATGGTGAGGTGGTTTAGCCTCAGGAAGCCGTGGTTGTCTCTTTTTTTTTAGTCCCACATTCGTGCTTGGAATATGGCTTGGGGGTGATTGCTGAAGAGATATTTCACTCTACCAATCTATGGTTGGGTGGAATGCGGTAGTCCCATACAGGGTTGGATTTTTCATTCATTAATAAGAGTTCCTTTCCTTGGTATTTTCAATTTAAAAGTATTGGATTATATGTAGAATTTATGGTTGTTGTATCCTCATTATTTCTAAATTTCATATATTGGTTATTAATATGTTTTCTGACAGTGAAAATATATGGTTCTCATCATTTTTTGATCTGTAAATGATTGAGAAATGAATATATGACCTAATAGATGATAATGCAACTAATGTGATAAGGAATCAATGTTTCTTAGAGATTCTCATATATTAAATATAAGACCCCTATGCTCAGATATGTTATTAGGACCTGTCGAATGCATAGTTGTGACATGTTTGATGAAATGTGTGTCATGTCCAGCAGGGGTGCAGTGAAGTATTTACTTGAGAATTTTCATTGGCATCATGGTCTCTATGTTTCTTTTTATTTCTGTAAATTCCATGAAGTTGTGGTATGTGACACAGTCCTAGCCCTGTAATTTATCATTAAATCTCACAGTCACTGGCATAGAAATGGAAGAAAATTGTGATAGTCGCACTCAGTTAGGCTCATGGGAATGACTGGGATGCTCAGTCACTTGGAGGGCTTGGGCAGGGAGTGACTGGGGCTCTAAGTCCTTGAACTGTTGAGTTTTCTTTGGGATTGGTCACCTAGAAAGGTGTGGTACCTCTTGGAGGTTTTGCAGGATGTGTGGATGGTAAATTTTGTTGTGTTTTGTTGGTTCCACTTCGTTAAGGTCACCTAGCATGTTGAATAAGATCATAGTAGTCTCTCATCAAATGTTTACCCTGATTGGCTGGTTACTTGGGTAGTCTGGGAGGAGGGCGTTACAATGTCGTTAATCAGGGGCTTCATCGAGCTACAGGCTCAGTTGACCCTATCGCTAGATGGAGATATCATAACTATCTAAAAAAATTAAAATAAAGAAAAGTCTCTCAATGCTTGTCTTTAAGAAAATTATAAATTTTATTTATTCCAAAAAACTATTTTTTATAAATATTGAAATATATTCCAAATTCTAATTTTCCTTAATTATAAATGCAAATTTTATTTTATTTTACCAAAAAAAATAAAATAATGATAATAATATATAGATAACTTTCTATAAAATATTTTAACTTTATTTTTTCAATTTTGAAATTCTTAAAAATGATAATTTACTTATTGCTTTGATTATAAATATAACATATTTTTATACTTAATCATTTTATATTTCTCTATGTAGGTTTTTTAAATGAAAATAGATCAAATTATAGTAAATAAACAAAACAACAAAATAAATTAAACTAAATTTTATAATAGTATTATTTTAAGAATAATTTCATTTGCATGTTTCAATCTAAATTAGTCAAATAATGTTTTAAAAATTATGATACCCTTATGGATTTATTATTTTAAAAATATATATTTCAAACCTGACTCACGAGTAAACATTTCTATACATATTCCACACATGTGCAGATTGAGGACAAAATTGGGTGCAATTACATTTTATAGGTTGAGAGATATTTATAAATGTAGATACCACTACATCAATTACAACTATATTAATTATAACTTAAAACTATTATAACTACATTAATTATTACTATGCTCATTTTTTTTTCTGAACAAGTGGATATTAAGACATTATATGTGTGTGTGTGTGTGTGTGTGTGTGTGTGTGTGTGTGTGTGATTTTAATAGATATGATTATGATGAAGGGAATCATGTTTATTAATTCTTTAGTGAATTTCAAAAAATATATGTTTTGAGCAACGTCAAATTCACATTTTTGAGTTACACCTATTCATATAAAAAATTATAATATTTATTAAATTGAAATTGATAAGTTTTCTTATGTTTAATTAATTAAAATTAAAACTATAACATTGAAAACTTAAATCATATTAAAAACTAATTTTTAAGTTACCAAATTATAAATATAAGAATATTGCAATTTCAATTGCAAGTGTGCTAAAATCCTTTCTCAAATCTATACACCAAAACGCTAGAAATGTAATGAGAAATTAATCCATACGATTGTTAATTACCTATTGAAACGTAATCAGTAATTAGATTTGGTTTTTCTTTTTTAACTATCAAATACTTACAATTTTAAATTTTACATGTTCTTATTGATATATAGATAAATTTTAAAATTTCCATCTTTAAGGCTTGATCGAGCTCCTAACCTAGGGTTACAAAGGAGATCGATTGAAAGTTAGGTTTAATGCTCAATAAAGGTGACTTTTTAGTGCTTCGAGGATCTTGATCAAGAAACTAAAAATGGCTCGATCGCGCACTTAAAATTGCTCAATCGAGCATCCTTCCTCACCAAAACGCGCCATTGTTCCGCCAAAAAGTGTAACCCAACTCCATGCTTTCACCCTCATTAAAATAATAAATGTACAAATCTCTTCCTTAATTCTTATTTAGGAATGTGTTTCACAAAAAATGCTTCCACCCCATGATATCTAGGGCCCGCATATTCCCAGGGAATATAATATTTTCCTCATGGTCTAGTTGTTGTCACTATGCACTAATTGGTTTTGCTTTTGAACTTTTAACCAAAATTATGGGAAACTACTTAATATTTCTATTTTTTCATAAATTCAAAAATAATTTTTGAATTTCAATAAATTTTACCCTAATTTCCCATTGGCTGAGGAAGCTCTGATGGGACATAATTTCTATAGTGGAGGGTGTTTTATTTTTGTTTTTCTAGTGCTTGGAAATTCATTTTAAAATTAAAATAAAAGTAATTTAAAATTAATTATTTAATATAAAAGTAATGTAAATAAAATTAAAATAAATGTTCCCATTGTATTATTGACTGCTCTAGTAGTTATATTATTATCTTAGTGCTCATGCGAGAATTAATGTGGTTGCAGGACATTGTTATGTTACTGCTCTGCTCATTGATGTGTGAATCCATGCCATTGCATGTTGTCTTAATACACCCCAAGGTGGGGGGGAGTGTTGAACAATTGTTGAATTAATATTATTATGTTTCCTTGTGTGAAGGATGGATGATGAGTGAGAGAAGTGGGGTCCTTTCCATAGTGAGTGCTATCAGACTGATCAACGATAAAGTAATTGGTATGATTTCATTGTGCGAAACATTTATTGTCCAGAGGATGGAGTATGCACGGGAGAAATGGGGGTCCTTTGCATAGACATGGGTGCTCTAACATTTACGGGGGTGGAGAGGGAGGCAATATTATTTTTTAACAATTATCATAATCTTTGGACTATAAAAGCTAATGTTATTATGCAATATTAAATAAAACATGTTTTCAATCCATGTGACATGCAGTTACGTCACAAGGTTATGTTAATGCTCTCTTGAATGATGCCATAATTGATGTGGATCCAAGTTTTTAACATAGTCCCTTGGGGCGGCGGCCGGGGGGAGAGCAGCATTGAACAAATATTGAATTAATATTATTATGTTTCCTTGTGTGAAGGATGAAGTATGTGCAGGCTAACTGGGGTGATTTTCATAGTGATACCTATCATACTAATCAACAATGTGGTAATTGGTATGATTTCATTGTTCGAAACATTTATTTTTCAGAGGATGAAGTATGTACAGGAGAAATGGGGGTCCCTTTTATAGACATGGGTGCTCTGACATTTACGGGGGCGCAGAGGGAGGTAGTACCATTTTTTTAACAATTATCATAATCTCTCGACTATAAAAACTAATGTTCTTATGAAATATTAAATAATACATGTTTTCAATCCATGTAATGTTCAATTATGTGACACTATTATGTTAGTGCTATGGCCAATGCTTTCATAATTTATACGGTTACGGGTTTTTTACTTAGGTCCTAGCAGTAGGTTGAACATATCTCCAATTAATATTATTAAGGAGTATGTGCAAGAGAATTGAGGCTCCTTTGCATGTAATGAAGTGAGTCAATTCAATCTTTGCATTGAAAGGAGTTGGAAAATGTTAGCCCTTGGTCTTAGTCAAGTTCCTCATTTCAAAAATTTGTGGAAAGCTTTGTGAAAGGTTTATTAAAATAATAAATATACAATTTTTATTTTTTTAATTATTATTTAAGAACATATTTAACAACTATCAAAGTATTTGTGAACAGGGAGCTGTGAGAAGGTGGTTGCACAAAGTTGGTTGTTTGGAGGAAGTGTGTTTGGAGAGGAAATGCATGTGCACATAGCTTTAACTGTGCTAAAATATTAATGAAAATTTTATTAAAATATTAAATGTACAAATCTCTTTTTTAATTCTTATTTAGGAACATATTTGACAACATATTTTCATTAATTAATATCAATTTTGAATGTTAAAGACTAACCAAAGGGAATTATTGGGTGTGGAAGTGGTTTTGCAGAGGTGGTTGTGTGTGTGCAGAGGTTATGTAAAGAATAAATTCATGTGTGGAATCTGTGCAGAATGGGGGAAGCCCGAAGGGATCTTTTAATTGTAATGTGTTTTTATATTAGTAGATTGCGTGCAAGAGAAATGCTCCTTCTATTATTAATATATTATGTGGAGTGCGCATTGAGAGTTTTTTGCACAAAGTGGACTGTGTTCTTTAGTGGAACCTTGTGTGGAGAACAAATGCATGTTCGTAGAGATTTGATTGTGCCAAAATCTTTCTCCAAAGATTATTAAAATAATAAATATATAGATATCTTCTTTAATTATTATTTAGAAATGTATTTCATAAGGAATGCTTCCTCCCCACAATATTTGGGACCCATGTCTATTAATATGCACTTCAGATGTCAATGACTTGTTGAAAAATGCAGTAAGAAATTGTTAATTTTATTTTTCCTTGATTAAATTGTGAAAAGTCGAATTTACAGATCAACAAACAACTTGGATGATGTTATCTTGTGTGACATGGCTTGTTTCACCCATTTTACTCAATAATTTCGAATTTGAGGAGTTAGAGTTTAGATCTTCATGTGTGATTGCTAATTTGTATTAATCAAGATAAGTTATCTCAAGTTGTTTTCAGTTAAAGAAGTTCTAGTTTTTCAAGTGACTAGTTGAAGGTAAGTTGTGTAGTGGGACTTCACTCCAACTCGGTGATCATATAGTTAATTGATCAATCAAAAAAAAATATTAGTTTCATGCAAAGAATTCGAGTTACAAATTTGTAGTGGAGATTCCAAGGTAGTATAACATCAATTGTAGACTAGCCTTGAGTTTGTAGTCAGATGATCAGCCTAAAGGAATTGGGAAATTGAACTAAGGGAATTTCATAAATAATAATGGTTTATTCCTCAAGGAAGAACACAAGCAAACGGTAGCTCAAGCTAAGGAAAAATTTGACTAAGCCTGGGTCAGAGGCCTTTAGAGAGATAGGTTATGCACTTGCATGGTGAGCTAAGTTAGGAAAACAATTGTAATATTTCTATATTCATTTGATTAATGCAAGCAGTATTTGGGGTTTTTAAAATTTTTATTTCCCTAGATAAAAATACTTATTACATGTCTTTTATTTATTCTTGCATGTCTGAGATCTGTACTCTAAATTATGAATTAATGTTCACAGAGAAGTAGTGTAGGTTTGTGTCTTGTGATTTTTATTAAAAATTCATGAGAAGTTTCAAATATACAACCTAAGTTATACATTGTATCAAATATGGATTCACATTAGAGCAAGAAATACGAAGTTGTTTCTTGAAGGTTCAAATTTGATGATCAGCGTAGAAGGATTTATCTAGATCTGAGAAGATGGCCTTCAATGGACTAAGGCTAGAATATGCCTAGGAAGGCACCTCCAATTTTGTTTCAATTAACGACCACATGGAGGCAGTATTGGATGACACTGGATTTCTAGAATACATCAAGACTATGTTGCAAAACCTGAAACATATGATGGCTAGAACCTTTCTAAGTGGAAGAGCAATGTAGCCAAGGAAAGGAGAATCATATTGGAGGGTGTACGAGATCATATTATCTCAAATATACATGGAAAATAAAATACATTGATGATGTGGAAAGCACTGAAAGAAATTTTCGATAATAGTAGAGAGCACATGAAGTTGGAACTCATGGATGAACTTCTAAGTATTAAGATGTAGAAGAATGACACAATTCAATAGTATCTAAGAAAGTTTACACAATGTCATGATGAAATTAGTGGGGTCAGTGTTAATGTCCCTGAGGAAGACTTGGTCACCTTAGCCCTTCTTGGCCTTCTTAAGAGCTGGCATAGCTATAAAGTTTCAGTGAATGGGAGGGATAAACTACTAAGTTGTGAGTGTTTATTGTCTAACTTGGTAGTGGAGGAAATAAGATGGAATACCAGATATGGGAATTCATCCAAGGGATAGTATGAAGAAAAAATTGCATTAGGTAAAAAGGTAAATAAGGGAAAAGGGATGAAATCCCAATCCAAACTAGAATCCAGTCCAGGGTGAAAGACAAAATATTTGTCAAAAATTAAGTGCTTCCATTTTCATGAATTCAAACATTCAGCCACGAAGTGTCAACAGAAGAAGGAAAGCAAGAGTACCTCAGGAGGAGAATAAATGGAATATTTGGCTTCAAATTTTGAGCTTGACTTTACCCTCATTCCATGCATGACCAACACAATGATGGGGAGTGTGTGGTACTTTTACTCGAGTGCATCATTTCACATGACGAGCAATGGCCATTTTTTCAGCGACCCAAAGGAAAAATATGTGTGGATGCCAGATTGGTACAATCACCTTTCAGAGGGATTCAGGCTCCACCCTGAGACTCAAGGATGTCATGTTCATTCCTAACCTAAAGAAAAATCTTGTCTCTATAAATGTTTTTTAAGACTGTGGCTATGATGTGATCTTCAGCAAAGGAAATGCATTCTTGAGACATAGTGACACAGTACATGTGAGGCAGATTGATGTTCGTGTGAAGAATTTGTACAAACTATATGTGTAGAATTGTCTTACATTGAGCACAAAGGGGGTGAATGTGTAGATTTGTGATGTCAATGAAATTTGGAATAGAAGACTCGTCCATTTGCATCATGGCACTCTAAATATCATGTGGAAGATAACCACAGGCCTCCCTAAAGGACCACTTGAGCAACAAGATGTACACAAAGGATGTATCTTGTGGAAGTACATAAAATACACATTCCATGATCAAGAAAACAAAGCAGATTCAGTCATGGAAAGGATAAAATTGAACATCTGTCAACCTATCTCAATAGCCTCCACTTTGAGGCACAAGTATTTTGTCATTTTTGTTGATGACTTCTCACCAAAGTGTCTGATTTTCTTCATGTGGAAGAAGGACGGGACATTCTCCAGCGACGTAGAATTAAAGGCATATGTTGGCAAAAAAATGAGAAATAATGTTGAGGATCTCAGGAGAGATATTAGAGGTGAGTACATGTCAAATGAATTTGAATTAAATATATTATGCACAAAAGAAGCAATTCAATGAGAGTTAAAAGCACCTAGCAACCTACAGTAGAATGAGGGGGCTGAGAGGAAGAACCATTTCATTGTGGGAGAAACAAGGGTGATGTTGCATGATGAAGGTCTACTCTACATTTTTTGGCCGAGGCATGCAACACAACAATCTAGTTCCAGAATCAAAGTCCTCAATGGATTCTTGGCATGATTACACAGGAGCAGGATTTTTTGGGGATAAAGTCAGATGTGTTGCACTTCAATATTTTGGATCCTTTGTTTAGTGCCATGTCTCCACAAAATTAAGGAAGAAATTAGAGCCAATAGTAGAATTGTGGGTATTTTTTTGTTACAGAGAAACTCCCCATAAATACCATGTGTACTCTCCATCCCTTAGAATGATAATTATGTGAAGGGATGTAAACTTTGATGAAGACAAAGTGAGGTGGTTCTCCCTTGAGAGAGAGCTTCATATCCCACCATAAGAGAAGATTTTAGATCTAAAGGAGGAGCCTCAAGAAGTTTTGGAACATCCATAAGTTAAGGAGCAGAGAGTGAAGACAGGCACTCAAGCACAGAAATTTAGAGAAGGTAGGAAAAGGAAAAGGGAGGCTATGAGCCTTATGTAGAATGAGAGGGAGAATATGGGTGCTCCTTCAAATCATCCTATGCAGAGAAGGTTACGAGATATGTACACTAGCTACATGGCTCTCATGACTAAGCTTGTAGTGTTTGAGGCATCCTCTTTCAAGGAAGTAGTAGAGAAACCTATATGGGTTGATATAATGGTGGAAGAATATAAATACACTATAAAGAAAAAAATTTGCCAAGCAGTCCGAAGACCACCAAATAAAATAGTTTTGGTTTTTAGGTGGATCTTCAAGGTAAAGCATGCAACAAAGAGAAGCATAGAAATGTACAAGACCATATTTTTGGCCAACGGGTAATCTCAAGTTAAGGGGATTGACTATGAGGAGAAACTTCCTCTTGTAATAGGGTACTCATTCATTAGATCAATTCCTCCTCTGGTTGCACAGATGGGGTGGAAGATCCACCAGATGGATGTGAAAATAACATTTCTCAATGGAGTTATTGAGATTGAGGTGTATATCATGAAACTGAAAGGCTTTGAGACTTTTCATCGGGAGTCTCATGTGTGCAGACTTGAGAAAGTGTTTTACGATCTCAAGAAAGCACCTCATGCTTGGTACATTGTGATCGATAGTTATCTCACCGATTTGGGCTTCACCAAATGTGAAGCGGATGCAATCCTCTACCATATCTTGGTAGAAGGTAATTTTGTTATAAGTTTTTTATATGTTTATGATTACTTTTAACTAGTGATGAGCATTTGATCAGATCTTTCATGGGGGACTTTCAAGAGAGCTTGAGATGAAGCACATGGGTCTCATGGACTACTTCCTTGGATTGGAAGTATGGAATGGAAATGGGAAATTCTTTCATTGTCAGAGGAAGTAGTCCAATGAGATACTTCAGAGGTTCCACATGGAATGTTGAAAACCCATGGAGACACCCGTAGTGGCCAACTGGAGGAAAGAGCATGCCATTTCAGGTGAGAAAGTGGATGCTACTATTTACAGGCAGTTGGTGGATTCACTAATGTATTTTTTGAAGACATGACCATATACGTGCTATGTAGTAAACTAGATGAGCAAAGCTACAGTTAGGCCAAAAAAATTATTTTGTAGGGAAAATAAGGATGTTCTATGATACCTCAGAGGCACCACCCAGTTTGAACTATGGTATAGAAAACTAGAGGGAGTGAAGTTGTGTGACTTCATAGATCCATATTAGGCGGGGAGTCTATCAGATCGAAAGAGTACATCAGGTGGAATTTTCAGTGTCCGGTTTGTAGTTGTTTCTTAGTACAACAAGAAGAAAATATATGTGGCACTCAACTCGACAGAATCATAATACATGGTTTCCAGTCAAGAAGCATGTGAGGCAATCTAGAAGAAACAGATACATGTTGGATTGTTTGGTGAGATGATGGATCCAACTATGATCTACTGTGATAATCGAAGTTGCATAAATCTCTCTAAAAATATTGTTTTTCATGATTTATCGAAGAATATAGATATATGGTATCACCATTTATGGGACTGTCTGCAGAGGTAGATAATGTTGTTGCAGTATATCTGACAGAGGAACAATATGTTGATATTTTTACAAATAACTTTTCAAGAGGGAAGTTCGAGCTACATAGGTGCAGGATGGGTTTGGTTGATAATCCCTTTCTTAATGAGATGGAATGTTGAAAAATACATCAATAAGGTCTCAATTTGATTTTCCTTTATTAATTTGAGAAAATTCAAATTTCCACATCGGTAGACAACTTGGATGATATTAACTTATGTGACATTGTTTGTGTCACCTAGTTTACTCGGTAAATTAAAGTTGGAGGAGTTAGAGTTTAGTTCCAAATTTTGGAGTAACTATTGGAAGGTTATTTGTGCAGTGGGACTTCAGTCAAACTCAGTGATCATCCAGTTAAGTGATCAATCAGTCCAAAATAGTTAGTGCATGCAAAGAATTCGAGTTAACTAGGTGAGGTGGAGATTCCAAGGTAGTGTAACGTAGGTTTTAGACTAGTCTTCATTGCAAATATGTTACATGAAGTCAATTTATCAACCTAAAGGAATTAAAAATTTCAAATGAGGTATTTTCCTCAATAATAGGTGATATTTTCTCAAGGAACAGTGCAAGGAACTAGGAACTGAAGCTAAGGAAAAATTTGACTAAGTATGGGTCTGAGGCCTTTAGTGAGCAGAGAGATAAGTTGTGCACCTGCAAGGTGAACATAATTGAGAAAAGAAATTGTAATACATATATATTAATTTGATTAATGAAACAAGGCATTGGCGTTTTTAGAAGATTACTTTCCCTAGATAAAAATACTTGTTTCATGTGTGTTATTTCTTCCTACATGTTAGATATTTTTGTTCTAAATTGTGAATTAATGTCTATAGAGAAGCAGTGTAGGTTTTTGTCTTGTGATTTTGATTAAAAATTCATTAGCAATGGAAAATATACATCCTAAAAGGCGTTGTTGATTCTAGAAGTAATTTTTCATGCAATGTCATTCGGAGATGGTTGTATGTGTTCAGTGGTTCTACAGAGAACAAATGCATACAAAAAATGAGGGGTGTGTGGGATTTGAGTGGAACAACGTAAGTGTGAAGGAATCTTTCAATTGTAATGTCTCTTCAACTCTTTTGGAGTTAGTCCACATGGAATTTGATATTACTATATGGTGTGAACGAGAATTAATTATCTAGCTTTAGAGTATATATGCATTTGCATTATTTTAAAACCATACATTAGTATTAACATTTTAATGCTTTGAAAATCAAGTTTGTAAAAGATTGTACAAATCTTGGGGGTTCGTACATTGAAATCTTAAGAGCATTTTGCACATAATTGATGCTATGCAGTCCTGCAAATATACATTTTCTGTTATGTTGAAATGATATAAAAATCACGTTTCTAGATTTGATGTTTTAGCGCTTATGTGGTTTTATGAATGTGTGGATAGGTGTGTAGTTGGTGAATTGGATGGTCAGAGGATTAGTATTTACTTGCAGAGTTGTTTTCTATTAATCAGTGGGTAAACATCGAGACAATAAAAATATGGATTGTGTCTTTATCTTTGTATCATGTTTTATATGCAGAATAGTGGCACATGGTCATTTGTAGGGAAATGAGTTTGCAAACATTTGAAATAGTTAGTATCATGGTGGGGAAATGATATTTGAAGTGATATAAAAAACAACTCAATTCATTCTAATTATTAGATTTGTGAAACAATAATAATAGTAATAGTAATAATAATAAATACTAATGACGAGACAAACATTGGAATCATAGAGATATATCAATGTCAACTTTATTTCCGATACATATATTTCATGACATATAGGTGATGATTTTTATGGAAATGAGTTAACAAGAATTTTGAAATTGTCAATGAAGAAAGGAAAAAATTTATATTTTGATATTGATAGGAGCCTTTTCTAATTGTTTGCATAATTCGAGCAGTGGATTGTGTAGCATTTTCTCTTTTCAAATTATGTTGAAGAGCTTGGAGTATTGTCTAAGATTATTATTTCTTACATAAATTGTTACCTTAGAAGCTCATATTTCATCTTCAATGGTGTCTCAATGGAATTTATGCTAAATAGTGGATGATAGAAGTAGTGCAGAAAAATAAAATATCTGCAATACTATAAGCTTTTAAACTGATTCACGTTTGTGAGTTTCCTATTTGCATTTGGTCGTTTCTTTGCTAACTATCATGATTATAGTTCTAAGTTTGAACTTAATTTGTATGGTAAATTTATATTTCTTATGAGATGCATAACATTGATATTAAATCAATGGATTATTATTAGGTTTGGTTTACTCAATTGCTAATTATTCACCTTGTTGTTTGTAGCCATTTTGACTTAGGTAATAGTATATTTTTTAAGTTGAAAGTATATGACATAGTATTAGTTTATGTTTCTTGAATTTTATAGTTTAGTCAAAGTCGTTAGTTTATTTTGGATGAATCCTAATGTTAAGTGGTATTCTATGTCATCCATATTTTTAAATGTTCCGATGTTTGTTACCTTAATAACATAACACACTCAATTTATTGTCTAGGTAAATGCACACATCTTTATTCAATATACCGATGTGCACATGATATTAAATTTTATGGTGTTTCTTCTACACCTACGTTATATCACAGTGTAGTATTTGTTGGGATCTGTTAAAAAGACACTTAATCTAATATGGAATAATAGTAATAAGAATTTAATCGATAAAACATTCATTACTTCTAGTTTAAAAATTTCTTTTTGCAGTTGTTCCTGTTACATTATGAATTAAGGTTTTTATTTCTAGTAATTAAACTTTTTCGAGTCTACAAAAATCAAATAGTTTAAAATCAAATCCATTTGTGTGAAATAAGGTTCTAACTACATTGAAACTGCGTGTCTAATTTTGTGAGAAATATGTGCGTCAAGTCATTCATGCATCAAATTTTGTTTTGTTTTAGAAAGTAGTGGGGAGCAACTATCAAGTCGATTTTTCGTAGAAGGAAACTTTAATATTTGTATCTATTATTGATAGTTTTACAAGTCTTCAAATTTGACCTAAAAATAATGGCAATTATGGCATGTTCTTGATGAAATCTAGCAGAGCCTTTTTGTAACTCAAGGTTCCCAGAGTCAACTTTTAGCAATTAAATTATTTTCATATCTGTAAAAATAAAAAATAAATTAAATTAAAATCATTTGAGACGAATGAGGTTCCCCCCACATCAAAATTGTGTGTCAAATTTTACGATAAGTAGGTCAATCAAAGTCATTTATAAATAAAATTTAGTTTGGTTTTACAAAGTGGTGGGGCCCAGTTGTCAAGTCGGTTCATGATAGATGGTAGCTAAATATGTGTTGGAATAATATTTATTTGTGAATTTCATTATGCACATTACTATTTTTAGTTATTATGATAGTTTTACGACTCTTCAAATTTGACCTAAAAATAATGAAAATTTCGACATGTTCCTCATAAAAAATGGTGGAATATTTTTGTAAATCGAGGTTATAGTTGTCAACTTTCATGATATTAGGTGTCGATCGGGTGTCAATACTTTTTCTGTCATATTTTTATTAGGAAAATAAAATATTTGTTTGTGGCGGTTTTTGTGGTATGTGAAAATTTTCTTGTGTGGCTTTTGATGATGCTAAATCCATCTCCACTATCATCAAAACATGATTCGAACACTCGTGCTCTTAGGATTTTATTAGAAAAAGTCAGATTTTGGTGATTTTTTCCATGTGGGCTAATCTATTTCCTCACTAGAGAATATCTATTATTGTATATTGTAAGTTTCCATTTCTTACGACATGTATAATAATGATCTTGATGTAGGAGAAAAGTGTGAAGAAAATGGACAAGATCCTTTTCGAATTTCAAATCTTTTTCTTATTACTATTTTCAAAGTTGGATTTGGTATATTTAATTTCTATTTATTGTGAGTGCCATGTGTAATGTTTTTAACACAAGTAATAGTAACAACCATTTTTTGTGAGGAAAATGGAGAATTTTAAATTGAAACTGGACTTGAATATGTTATTCATCGACAATTTTTTTTTTCCACAAATAGAAAATGGGTAGTAGGAGAAGGAAAGAATCTATTTACAGTGATACAGTTTACTCACATGCTGAGACCAATGATAAATTTGACCAATCAAGAATGTATAAGCGATATGTGAATCCATCTGAAATGGGAGAGAAAAGAAGCAATAAGATTTGGAGTACCGAATTACCAAACATTGGGTGTGTTTGAGAGGTCTTTGATTTCAGAGAACTTTTTTTCCTCTGTGCAAATAGTTTTGATTTATGAAAGAGGGAAATGAAAATAGGAGAAATAAAGGCTCCTCTGAATCCATGTGAATTTAGATGGTTATTCATGTTAATGGAACTAAACAATCTTTTAGAATTGTTTGTTTCAAATAGTTTCTTGGAGCCACAAGGATGTGGAATTAACATTGTGTGAGAATTCATTTCTCCAACTTGTAAGGTTCCTTCTAATATTTATCTTGTACATATCTCTTTGTTTAGTAAATTTCTCATGGATTTTTGTTGGCTCTTTTATAGTGTAGTAGGGATAAAAATTACAACACATTTTTCAAAATGCATTTTATATGTGCTTTATGAGACATATACAAATAATCGTATTTTTGATTGGGCTTATGTCATTTAAAATGAATTAGTTATTCGTTTACAAAAATTACCCAATAAAAATGGTTTGTTTATGCTAGCATATCTTATAACACTATGTTGGCTTTGTGGGCCTTGACCCAGGTTCAACGTTAGTTAGCCAAACAAATCCCTACACTACTGGCCCTTTTGGCATCAGCCCATAGAGCATGGACCGAAGTCTCACACGAAGAAGTATGGGAGGATGTTGGAACCAAGTTTCTGCACCCTGATATGGTAGTGATGTCGGTTTATACCCCATTCTCTTGCCTTCACGCAGGTTGCTAAGCCTTAAGGCTTATCGATCCACCCTTTATCCCGCCCTTCAATACCTTCGCAAAGGTGTATGATTGACCTTTGGACAACCCTAATCAGGGGTTCATGTACTTTTGTGCTCCTATGACGATGTATTTTATAGGTTCCCAAGTTATCCCAAGTGTTTTACTTATTCTACCAATCAATTACAGTTATCGTCACATAAATTGTTATTCCTATTGGCATTCAATTAACAAATATAATCACATACATTTGCGCATCACATAAAGATTGTAATATAAACCTAGATCGTAACGTAATGTCATTGTATACATTAATAGAGACTAAATACACAGTAACTGCAGAGTAATTCTCTGTATTAATATCGCCAGTTTAATATAGACTCTATCCACCCTGTGCACACACCTACAGGGGTTCGCACACTCAGCTGCAAACTTCTACCCTAGGCATCTGTGCAATCAGCTACAGAGCCTCTACCTACACTAAGAACTGAAAACACTTACACTTTTCCACTCTTCTTTTCCACTAACTCTTATTTTCTTCTTTTTTCTTAGAGCTTACTTACTTAGCTATTTTTTATACAATCCCATGGTCTGCACACCATGGGTAGATATTTACAACTGACTTGAGACTTTACAAAATAAGAGTGGATAACCCTTTATGACTCTTGACACTTTCGTACTCCACGACCACAAAATGTGGAGACTTTACGACTTTATTACAAAATTGTCCTAAAACATGAGCTTTTAGCCCCGAAATTTCTCTTGGGGGAACCCATTCCCAACAGGCCCCCAACACAAACATGTTGACTCACCCTCGAGTCACTTTGTGGGTGCAAATAACTTGGCATGAAGACCTCCCAGGTCGACCTATATGACTACCAACGCGATGGTGCACTGCGCGGCCCCCTACTTCACTTCTTCAACCAATTGCTCTGTCGCCGATCCTGAACTATCAGTATGAAGCTTCTACTAAGTCGCCTACACACTAGAAAGCTTGCCTTCAATGGATGCTCTAACCAAATAGGCCTCATCGAACCAATGCTTCAAGCATGCCTTCGGCATTGCCTCTTTGTGCTACGCTGCATCTACCTATTCCTTCAGTGTTTTGGCCTCCTGCAGCATCGCAAGTCTATGTGCGAGGCAGACAGTGTGCTCTATTCCTTTCGCCTCATCGTAGCACTGCTCTAGTTCTTTCGCCTCCCTCTCCAACCTCTGTACGTTAGGATCTTCTTGCAGACTAGTCAGTACATTGAAGAACTATTCAAATAGCCTTGTGCTGTCTGCTATTGCACTGTCTACTGTCACTATCACCTATGTGATAGTGGTTGCGGGGTGCTCCTTTACTTTCAGTGGAGTTGAAGGATGGGCCTTCAACTGCAACTCTACAATCTAGAGGTTCAGCTCCAGCTGAACGTTGGCCAAGTCTATGCAAGCATCGTGCACCACCGTAGTGATATTGTCGATGTTTTCATCTGCCTTTGCATCCTGAGGAATGGCAAATTTGGAGAACATTTGACACGCTTCCTCCATGACCTTAATTATGTGCTTATTTCGGTTGGTTATGTTGTTCATGGTGGTGATGGCAGAGTCTCGCTATAGGGCTATCTACACATTATTTATACTCTGCTCACTGATCACCTATAAAGTGCGATGTTCACGGGCCCTCATTTTTGCGATCACCCCATCCTCCAATAGGTCGAGCCCCTCGCCTAGAAGCACTGCTAAGTTCAGACCTACTCCCTTGAGGGCATTGACAGTGACAATATTAACTTCAATCTCTATGGTCAATGCTCCCTTTGCATGCAACATCCTGGTGTCTTCTCCAGTACTAATGGCGAGGCTGGTGGACACTGCACTATTCTATGATGATCTGCAGCTCATGCAAACCCACCTAGATGTCCCTGAATATTTGTTGTTGCTACTGCTAAAACTGTTGTAGTACCTCCACAGTGACATCCTGCACCATATCTCCAATGTCATTCAAATATCCCTTTGTTAGGGTGATTAGGTCCAACAATGTCTTACTGGCCTTTGATTTCTTCCATGGCGCAAGTTTTTCCTATCCTCTTGGATGCTTGATATGGAATGACGCCATCTGTGGGTCCGCTCCATGCTGCTCTGTCTGCTTGTTTGTTTCTTCCTCTATTTTAGGCAAGCATGACCTCTGACCTTTCTCATAGTCGCGTTGTACTCCACCTGTCTGATCTTCTGCGAAATATGCAGCATCACACTCTGCCTAGGCCTTGTCTTCCACCTTATTCCTCCTCCTCTCATCAAGCCGCACCATCTTGAGCTTGGCCTCCTTTTTGCGTTGTGTGGCAGACTTGTTTGATCCCATTGTTGAGTCTGAGGCAGTGCGCCACTCTACCAACCAATGATCAATAACTGCATCAACCGCGTCATCAGTTCCAAAGTAAGGCAATTCATGCCACTTTTGCTCAGGGTCCTTCCTTGCACTAATCGATACGTGCCGAATGTCTTCGTTGAACTCCATGTACTCCTGCAATTTGGTAGAAAACTTAGGCAAAAATTGCGGCTTATGATTGATAGCCATGCGTATATTCATTTCCATCAAGATCCAAAATATATTTCTATCCTTCGTGCACTTAAAATCCTTGGTTTCCCACACCGAAGCGTACTTCACCACTTCTAGCAGGTCTGGCGCGACCAAGGGGAATTAGCTATCTTCATGCAGCTCATAGCCACACATAGTGGAATGTCTTGCTGAGCTCCTTTGCCTCGCGATAGTTCACCAAGAACTCACTATAGAGATAATGCTCTTGATTAAAGTGAACTCCTTCTGCGCATTGGGCCGCTAGAGCGACGACGGGTGTCGGAACTTCATCTATGCAACACTTTCAGATAACTTTTCCTGCCAAAATCTATGTGGCCACCTTGACCATAGGATCATAGATACTGGATATGGCATAGCCTCAAGATTTCTTTACAAGCTTAAATTTCCCCTTCATGGACTTTGTGAGGGTATGCTCGCCATCTTTTCCGCCAAACATCATGGCCGGATTTTCCCCTGTATATGGTAGTCATGTGATCATATGGATCAACATGTCGGTGATGGGTATCAGTTCCTCAAGCCACAGACATCCATCATGCACCAAGCATAGCAGCTGCTTGATTACCAATAATGTAATGGTTGTGCGATTGTAGTGGGACACCCATAGTAGGTTGAGAATATGTGCCTTGTCTACACTGTTGATCCACTTCCGCAGTTCCAACGCAGTAATCCCAGTGGTTGTATGAACAACACAGTGCATTAGTTGGTCTGTCACCAAGTGAGGGAACTTCTCAGTGTCAGCTAAGTCCCAACCTTCCAATTTCGACAGCGGAACCTGCCCCAAGTGCGGTCCTTCAAATACAATCTCATCTGGCAACAGAGGTATGTGCAAGGTGCCCTTGCTTTTGTCAATGTCCTTCGACACCTTGGTCTTTCCCTTATGCGGAGGGATGTATTAGGGAAAATTAGTAATAGGGCCAGAACCCTGGACTTCAACATCCTCCACCTCCACCGCCATATCCTCATCATCCATCAGGATGTCCTCAATTTCTTCCTCCTCCGGTTCCAAGTGAATAGTTTTTCCCTTTTTCTGTGCGGTGGGCTTCCCCTTCTGTGGGTTTCTTCTAGGTGATGCGTGCACGAGTGTCGCAGCATGCTTGCCCTTCTTATCCTTCACTCTCTCCATTTCGCCACATTCTCATCGTCAAATCATGAACAGTGACTTTAACGGTCACTTTCCAGCTGACCTGCATGGCTTTTCCCTAGGTAGCACAACTCTCTTCGTGCTGTTGTGAACCCTGTGACATCTCCTCATTCTGCGTAATTCCCCGATCAAGGAATTTCCCCACCTGGGCAGTGTAGTTTAGAGTCTCGCGCCTCCTTTCAGCTGTGTGGAGTGCTAAGACTATGCTACCTTCATATAGTCACCTGGCCTGATCACCAATGTATGGCTTCAATCGACTGCCATTCTCCTTTCCTAGGAAGGGATCTCCATTCAATTTAATCAACAGAACTGCTCCACCATAGGTAATATCCTTAATGACATAGGGCCCTGGCTAGTGCATCCTAAATTTCCCTGGAAATTTATCTAACTTCCTGTCATATAAGAAAACTAGATCATTTAACTTAAAGGTGCACAGTTTAGTGTGCCAATCATGCCATGCTTTTTCGTGCTACTTTTGGACATGTTGGTGAAACCTAGCCAGAAACATTTTGTCCTCAATCTCGGCAACCTGCACGAACCTCTCTTCTAGGGTTCCATGATCCCTCATACCTGTGAATGCCACTATGCACATACTAGGCACAAAGTATTCCATTGGAATCACTACTTCAACACCATATACAATCCTAAAGGGTGTTTGTCCAGTCAACTTTTTGCAAGTCGTTTGATAAGCCCATAGTACTGTAAGTATGCGTAGGTTCCAATCACTTTGTTGAGCATTGCAAAACTTGGGCAGCGCGTTCTGCAGTACCTTATTTAACTCTTCCACTGTCCCATTAGCATGTGGGTGATAAGGCATGCTTTTCTAGTGATATACCTGAAATTCCTCCTTCAACGCGCTAATAGTTTCGTTTAGAAAGTGCGTCCACGATCACTCATCAAAATATTTGGACGCACAAATCGTGCTAGTATATACTCAAAGAGAAACTTCACAGCATTCATTCCTATGCAATCCTTCACAATTTGTGCCTTTGCCCATCGAGTTAAATACTCAATCACGGTGATAATGTACCCCACACACGTCTTCTTTCATTGAGGCTGAATGGGTCCCACAAAATCTATTGACCATTTATCAAAAGGTTGTAACGTCATCTGTGGGTTCAGAGGTAGATCATCTATCCACGTTGGCCTTCCAGTACTTTTACACACATTGCACACCCTGTAGTAGGATTTCGAAACCTTATGGAGGGTTGGCCACCACAACTCTGCACGTAGCATCTTCTGCAGAGTCGCCCTTCCTACATAATGCCCTCTCGCCGCACCCCCATGAGCGTTAGTGTGGATATTGCTTCATTCAAACTCTGGTACATATCATCACAATACTTCATCAGACCCCATTTTGTATAAGTGTCCGGCAATGACATAAAAGTCTGTTGCGTGCACCACTAACTCCTTCTGTGGGGTGATGTAGCCTTCCATGGCAGTTACTATCACTAGGAAGTGTATGATTTCTTTAAAGTGACCATCCACAATGCACACTCTAAAGAGCTTCGTGTCAGGAAATTCTTCCTCTAAATTAGTGGGCTCTTCTCCTATTTTGATGCGCGACAGACGGTCTGGTCCCACATTCAGTCATCCAGGCTTAACAATAACCTCAAAATCATACTCCTGGAACAATAGAGACCACCTGCATATTCTATCCCCCAACACAGGCTTATTAACTAGGTATTTCAATGTAGAATAATCTGTATACATCTTAAAATATCCACCCAGTAAATAATGTCTAAAATTTTGGAGCGTGTATACCATGGGTAGTCCATCGCGCTCGTTGGTGGAATAATTATTCTTATCCTTGGATAACCTCCTTCTTGTGAATGCTATAGGATGGTCCAATTCTCCCTCACCAGCCTATGTCATTACTGCTCCTACTGCTATACATGACGCGTCTACATGTACATGAAACTCCTTCTTCTAATCTGAGAAGACTAAAATTGGCACGGTGACCATTTTTCCTTTCAGTACATCAAAGCTTTCTTGACAGTCCTCATTCCAACAGAACGTGACATCCTTTTTCAACAACTTCTCCATAGGCACAGTAATCTAGGCATAGCCCTTGATAAACTTCCTATAGTACCCAATATGTCTCAATGTTGCACACATATCTTTCACACTTCTTGGCACCTCTAGGTTAATTATCACTGCGATCTTCGTAGGGTCTATGATCAATCCCTGTCTGCATACCACATGACCAAGAAAAGTCACAAAAGGGACACAAAACAAATATTTCTTCATATTTATTACAATTTGGAACCTTCAACAAGTATCTAGCATTAAGTGCAAACATTCCACATGGAATTTTACCAACCCAAACACAGTCTAGTCATCAGAGTGCACCTCAAAAAACTTATGAATGATGTCTTTGAATGAAACAATGACTACGCGCCAAAAAATCACAGGTGCATTATTTAATCCAAAAGGCATTATGGTGTACTGAAAGCATCCCAATTCAGTCGTGAAGGTCATCCTACTTCTATCTTTAGGCACGATTTTGTTCTGATGGTACCTAGAGAACCCTTCAGTGAAGGAGTACACTTCCTAGCCACCTACATTATCCAATACCTCATCAATGAACAGAGTCGGGAAAGGATCATGCATGCAAGCGTCATTCAACTTCCTGAGATCTACGCATATCCTTATTTCATCCTTCTGCTTCTTTTCCTATACCACCATTGGGCTCACCCAATCAGATTCCTCTACGGGCTCAATGATGCCTGCCGTGAGCATATTATCTAACTCTAAGTGGACCTTCCCCTTATACTTTGGCTTGAGATGGTAAGGTCTTTGCTTGACCGGCTTTGCATCAAGTTTTAGCATGATGTTCATAATGCCCAAGTCTCCTATTATCCCCTTTAACTCCATAAACTTGGTAGGGAACAAATCCTAGTATTCGTGGAGCAATTTGGTGACCTTATCTACTGTCATGTCATCCCAGTAATCTCCAATCTTCAGGAATTTTGGCTCCACCTCTATGCCAATATTTATCTATTTAGTTTTCAATGGCGTGGTTATATTAGGATCCTTGATCTACGGTCCCTCGACCTCACGGTGACCCTCAATTTCAGTGACATTAATCTTTCAGAGGTCCTCACCTTCTTCTTTAGTAGTCGCATTATAGCATTCCAGGGCATGGCCGAGCTGAGTAGTCCAATCAATTTGAGTCAGATCCAAAGGATCCTGCGATATCATGAACATCGTTTCTTTTACTTCTTGTAGTTCTTCATCAATACAATCAAACCTATCTTCGAAGCTGAACGTCATTATGAACCCTTCGCACTTAATATCTGATTCTCTTGTTCCATGGAAAAGCTCAGTCTCTAAGTACCAGCTCGTCGAGATGACATCCATGATGTGATAGAACAAGTGCATCCATTCAAGTTGGGGATCAGATCCATAGGCCTTAGCACATTTGGCCAAGTGTCTGCATAGATCATCCTTCGTGTCATACTTTTCTGTCACTTGTACCCTCGGCATCCCAAAATACCCTTGTGCATACCCCACCATCTCGCGGGTGTAGCATGCAGTGCGCAATCCAAAGCCTAGAAGCGCTACTTCTCTCGTACTTCCCTCTCAAATGCATCCAAAAACACATCCACATCATTCAAGCCAACATAAGTGGGCAGATTTCCAACCTCTAACGAAACACACCAAAATGACCAGGTCATCATATTACAACTCAACGTAGTTACTTCATGTAGTCGATTCTACCAGTGCTCTAATTCTTATTTCGAGTCTGAGGTGCAAAAACTCTTGCAATCCCATGTAATTCATCCACCTGTGTTGGATTCACCCAATCTTGGTCTCACATTGTTATCTTACATATGCAGTCGCAATCGTCATCGATTGCATAATTGCAAACTAGTTCAGTATAACATGATCCTTCTGCAAGATCTAGGGGTACTATTACGCGAAGTTATTTCTTTTCAAATATCATGTTTCGCTTCTTTCGGTTGATTGCCCCATTCATGTCAGTAGCCCAATCAATGCCAAGGAGCATTGGGTAGGGGTTCTTGTCATCCACAATTTCTTCACTTCAAAATCAGTGAATGCCCTCGCGCCTTCAATATCTACAGTTACTCCCTACAGCTGTCCCATGGGGTGATATTCTACTTATTTTCCATCCTTAACTAAATTATAGACCACTCCAGCGCAGGTCTCCCCATCCACTCCCAAGTCTGCTTTGGTGAAATGTTTGCATCTGACCCCAAATCCAAAATAACTTGATCCATTTCATATTCTTCTATCTGCACGGTGAGTCTCATCTCACATCCTGTCCTTTCCTCATGCTTACCAATCTTCCGTACCACACGCGGTTCATCAAGAGTGTTTTCAGCACATCTGATTATAAGGTGATACAATAGCTTCCCCTACAAGTGATAGTTGTCCACCTATGAACCATGGGTTAGTTTTGCATAAATCTCCTTGAAGTCATCATTGTTAGCATTTTTTTCAGCATAGCTCTCAAAAGACAACGAAGCATTATGCAAACTAACAAAAGCATAAATAAGAGGGCGAGATAGCATCTCAACCACTTTATTGCTAGTTCCCTTCTTATACTTTATTACTAGATGAAACTATTGAAGAAAAACCATCCACTTGAAATGATGAGATTGCTGCAACTTGGTTTGTGACTGAAGGTACTACAAGGGCTGATGATCTGCATGGATGATGGTCTCCTTGCTGATCAGGTAGTGTTTCCACTTTTTCACACTCTGCACCAAGGCATAAAGCTCCTTGTCATAAGTGGGATAGTTTACCACAACTTGAGAAAACTTCTCAAAATGGTAACAAATCGGATTCTTTTGTTGCATCAGTACAACTCCCATGGCATAACCGTTGGCATTGGTTTCGATATCGAATGGCTGTTGGAGATCGGGTAAGGCTAAGACTGGCGCGGTGATGATCCTTTCCTTCAATGTTTCGCAGGACTTCTGCTGTCTTCCTCCCCATTGGAAGACCTATTTCACACTTGTCAATGTGTGCAAAGGTGTTGCAATAACAGAGAAGTTGGCAATAAATCTCCTCCAATATTGGACTGCACCTAAAACATTGCAGACCTCAGTTACAGTAGTAGGCTTTGGCCAATTTATAATTGCTTCAACTTTAGAGGGATCAATTTTTAACTGACCATGACCAACAACATGACCTAGGTAACCCAAAGAGTTTTTCTCAAGCCCACACTTTGACAATTTTATAAAGATTTTTTCTTTTTTCAGTACATCAAGCACTTTCTTTACATGACACACATGTTCAACCCAACTTTTACTAAGGACAGGTATATCATCTAAATATTAAAGAACAAATTCATCAATTAAAGGCCAAAAGAGATCATTCATGACCCTCATAAAATTGGATAGAGCATTGCAAAGTCAGAATGGCATCACCATCCATTCCAACAACCCCTGTTTGGTCTTGAAGGTGGTTTTCCATACATCCTTCTCCGCAATTCGGACCTGGTGATAACCATTGTACAAATCCAATTTGGTGAAATAAACAACATTCTTTAACTGATCTAATAAATCATCTATGTGTGGGAGAGGGTAACGATTTTTCACCGTGATCTTGTTTAATGTGCAGTAATCCACACACATCCTCCATGTGCCATCTTTCTTTGCGGCTAAGACAATTGGTGGGGTACATGAAGAAGTGCTTAGCCTAATGACCCCTTGGTCCAGCAATTCCTGCACCTATTTCTTGATCTCCTCCATCTCAATGGTTGATATTCTATACATGCCAATATTTGAAAGGAGTGTCATGCCTCAAATGGATCTCATGTTGGATTTACCTCTTCGGAGGTAATCCCTTTGGTTCTTGAAACAGCTCATCATAATTAGAAATTAATTTACATAATTCTTATTTATGTTCTTGATCGTAGCCGTGGCAAGCATCAACTAATTCTACCACTTTTTCCCTTACAACCATCAGCATGAAACCCTTACTGGAATTCACTAGCCTTTTCATTTGTCCTACACTTATAAGGCTGGAATTGATTTTAGTTTGATGAGCCCTTATTATATATTCTACCCCATCTTTTGTGATTTGGTATTTTTTTTCATTACGGAAAAAGACTACCTTTCTATAATACAGGTATGGGCTCCCTAACACCATGCCACAGATATCCAATGGGATCACATCCAGTTCTACTTCATCCACTAACTTAGAAGCGATTACAAATTTGACTTTACACCGCTTGGTTACATTTAGTTTTGCTTTATCATGTATCCGTCGAAGCGGCTAAGGTTTCGGATGTGGTTTTGTTTCTAGGCCAAGTTTCTTTACCAAGGATTCTAGGATTAATTTTGCTTGGAATCTAGTATCAAATAAAGTTTTAGCTTTAGTATGATTTATGACAACTCTGATATGAAACAGTTCAATTCTCTTTAGATCATTAGGAAGGGACTCATTTACATAACTAGTGCCTTCATGCGATTCAGAATTAACATGAGTTGTAAGAGTACCTCTTGTTCCCACAGCTGTGATCAATGCTTCATCTCCAGAATCCAATCCAAGGTCTTGCTGCACAGTTTCCACTGCCTTTTGCTTCGCTTTTCACCCATACTTCTTTGGATTCTTTTTTGGGTGATGTTTCCAAGAGTGATCGTCATTGTGACATTTCATTTTGTAGTGATTGCAATATGGCTTTTCTACCTCTTTGGCTTCTACCATCTTCTTCTCCTTTCCTTTCCATTTCACTTTGGATTTTCCATTGGGAGGTTTGAACGGTGGTTTTCTCGAATGAGCATCTATTTTATTTTTTCCCCTATTCTCAATATGAATTTCCTTTACATTGGTTGAGTCAATAGTGGTTGTTTCAAACAACAACAATGAATGCCTAATGTAGCTATGTAATGAGCCAATATACTTAGTTACTACTTCAGGTTATCAAGTCCAATACCCAGATTAAGTGCTTGCTTTCTAAACTCCTCTGTAAAACATTGAACATCCTAATCTTTGCCTTGCCTTAAATACTGCCAATTCATTAAATCTTTTTGCTTGTAACCCAAGGGATAAAATTGTTCCTTTAATGCAAAAATAAAATCAAGCCATGAGGAAAAGAGGTTACCCACATTCTTACTGCTCTGCAATTTTCTCTCCCACCAAGAGAGAGCAGTGCTGCTCAGGCGTACAGAGGCCAGCTGAATATTTGCCTCATCCTCGACGATCTGTTCAATCCTGTAGTAGACCTAAATTTTCATAATCCAATTATTATGGTTCTCAACGTTACTTTCACCTTTAAACATGGGAAGATCAAATTTAACATCTAATTTAAAGAAAGGTTTCTTAGATGCATCCCTAGGATTTCTACAATTATGGTGGTGAGAGGAAGAATAACTTTCACTCACTGAAGGAGAAGGACGGGGTTGTTCTCCACTATTTCCATGTGCTGAGCCTTGTTCTTCTAGGTTTCTCTCTTCTGCTTTCTCTGGCCTTAAAACCAACTTACTAATATTCCAGAAATTGCACTCCTCTTCAAGATGAGCTTCATCTTCTGCCAAGTTTCTCCTTCTATGCGCATTCCCCGCTTCGGGATCAAAAGGTTCTAGTTCCCCTTTGGCTCTTTGGAGCGTGCTTCTTGTTAGCATACAAACATGCAATTCACATCTAAAAAACCCTGCTCTAATACCACTTGATCCAGGGGTCTTTTGCTTATAGATGTATGAAAAGAATCACATGTGAAAATTGCAACTTAACACAGAACTGTAATGTGCACACAAGAAGAAGAAAAAACACATAAGGCCATGAAAATAAGACACCAAGACTTGATAACAGATTTTGTCCAACTCGGACTACATCTTCGCTCCCTGCTCGATCAATGGGGATGCTTAAATTCATTAAATGGCATGAAAAGAAGAGAATAAAATCATCATTACATAAAAAGAAGCTTATACCTCCATTCTGGAAGATGGATGAGTAATGGAGAACTCAGATGGAGAAATGGGTAGCACCACTATATCCATGGCATTGAGAGAGGAAGAAAACATATAATATTTGTCCAATTCAAACAAAATGCACTATAAGCTCTCATGCACCGATGTTTCCTCACACTATGTGCCAGAATCCTCTCTCTGGTACTTTTCCATGTTGATCGGGTTTTATAGCACAAAGATGCTTACAAATCGGCGGTCTGTTCATTCAGAATAGAAGCCTTTTAGGTAGAAGGGTCGGCGGGCACAACTAACCCTTTAAAATAGCCTTTTCTCCACTCAAGCAATATACACAAAAACATTGAAAAACATTGAAAAAATCGAAATGTCGGACCTAAAAATATATCAAATTGGACCTATAAATCCATTGGGTCTAGTCCCTATCACCAATTACTATCACTGATGTCAATGGCCCTGTATATCAGGGAATCACCGATCATCGATCGCTAATATGCCGATCTGTCGATCACCGATATGCCGATTCGATCTGGACTATTGATTTGTTCCTTGATCAGACGATCCAGATTGCATCGCATGTTGCTATCGCATTATTCAATGGCCCTGTCATGGGGATACACCAATCGCCGATTGCCGATCTAATCCTAGCCATTGATCTGTTTCCCGATTCGATGACTGAGATTGCACGTCACTGATCAGCAGATTGCAAATGCAATGGTCTGGAGGTCCTAGTCTTGTGCCTTGTGTTTCACCGACCCGATCCGCCGATGCCGATATCGATGATCGCTACATCATAGGTATGATGTCCCCAATATCGCCGATTTCCTGCCTTCCTTAGACCCGATATATCGGCAATCACTGATTAGGGGTTGTTAAGTCCGCCCTTTGCATGTTTTCTGATGTGATTTCCTTTTTAAAGGCTAAAAACCCATTTTTAGGAGAAAATGCCTCATTTTCCAAAGGAACAAGGAAATCTTCTTTCTACCATAACTTCATCATCCAGACTCAGATTGGAGTGTTGTTGGAACTGTTGGAATAAAGGTGATGAGCACTTCGATATGATGTCAATATGCTTGCCTTTCTGCCACTTTGAATTTTGAGCTTTTCCATGCAATTGTATCTGAAGATCCACCTGGATCAATCATGTCCTACTGACTTGGAGAAGTTATAGAACAGTTGTTGCTGTGTTTGTACAAACTTTTGTGGCTAATGACAATTATCAATCGTATGTTTCCCTAATACCTAACATATAGCACAACATAATGTAGGCCCCGCACTCGGTCCTGCTTGGGCTTCCGGCCTCAAAGGAATCAGTCCACCTCCTACAATATAGTTCACAAAGAGTAGGAAGTGGTATTTTTCATGCCCCTGACCTTCACATCTCAGGCACCATATCTCTTCATGTGCTTCTGGCCGAACCATTCTACCCTGCTTCATACTTTTATTTTTGAGGCAAATATCTGGCAATTTCACATGGATCTATTGAACCGCCAGATTCAGATCTTGCATCGATGTTTCATGCAATCTTATTGCAATTTCCAAGGCCTCTGCTTGACTCATAATTTTTTTTGTGAGAGCCCATCCATTAGGTGAGGCAAGAGACAAGCCACAAACTATTCGCAGTGCTGCCCATCTGTTAAATTCATATTAGCTTGGCGAATTTTACACTTCAATCTCCCATCCAACTACCAAGGGGTCTCACTTGGTTTCATCATGATTTCCTTGAACCCCACAATCGATTGTGCCTCGGATTTAGGCCTACTGAACTCTTGATTCAACGTGGTTTGGATCTTTGCTAACACAGTGTTTGGGTTATCATTAGAGTACTCGATGTTCCAAGTTAGCGCATGATCCTGCAAAGCACTAAGTAGTGACACCTTCTTCATGTGATCATCTATGATGCTCTGAGCTTCGCATACAACTTTTACGAGAAACTAGAACTGGTATAGGTCCTCGTTTCCTAAGGCGTTAGACAATGGAAGCTTCACTAAATTTGCCATGTTGAAATGTGGTGGAGGTGGTGGTGGTGTGGGCGAAGTCACAGGTGATGGGGGTGAAGGTGGAGGTGGTGCAGGTGGATGTGGTAGTTGCGCGAACCCTTGTTTTATCAACTAAGCTACACTTCACGGAGAATCCTATGCTACTCCCTCATCATCACTAAAGGGAGGAAAAATTAGTGGGCTATATTGAGGACCCTTTCTTCCTTTTTTCCTATAAGTCTTTCCACTTTACGTAGCTCCGAACATTAAGGTAGCTACATAACCCACTTTTCACACAATAACATCTTAATCCAAGTATTTAAATACTTCAAGTACTTACCTCGCGGACCTTTGAAAAATGACGCTCCTTTTCATTATAACTGACTGAGGTATCGACCATGAATTCAATCACAAACCCTCCTACGATACAATTGAGTCAATGATCGATAGTGCATGCGATCTTATGCTTAGAGGCTTCCAGTCTTTGCACTAACTCCGGGATCCAGACAATAAGACTGTCAAGCCTCCAACTTCCTTGGTTGAGTTATACTAGTGGATCGTGAAGTATAACTCAAGCTTCACGATCCACTAGTATAACTCAACTCGAAAGGAACATAAAAATGCCTCATGGATTTCTGTATACATGTACCTATCTTGCCACTGTTCCTTCATAAGCCATGGATTTATGCTCTCCTGGGAGAAAATTCATGGATCTTCCTATCCAACCAGCCTTTGATCTCTTTATTAGTTGGATTCCAGTAATACGACATCACGCATCTCTCATGCAAATTCTGGTCCGGACAACATAACCATTTCTTGGCTTTGTGGGCCCTGACCCACATTTAGCCTTAGTCATCCAAACAAATTCCTACACTACTAGCCCTTTCGGCATTATCCCACAGAGCATGGAATGAAGTCTCACATGAAGCAGTATGGAGGGCTGCTAGAACCAATTTTCTACACCCTGAGATGATCGTGATGTCAGTTTATACCCCCTTCTCCTGACTTCGCGCAGGTCACTAAGCCTTAAGGCTTATCGATCTACCCTCTATCCTACACTTCAATACCTTCACGAAGGTCTACGATTGACCTTCGTGTAGCCCTAACTAGCTGTTTAGGTACTTCCATGCTCCTATGATGATCTATTGTATAGGTTCCCAAGTTATCCCATGTGTTTTACTTATTCTACCAATCAATTACAGTTATCGTCGCGTAAACTATTATTCTTACTGCTATTCAATTAACAAATATAATCACATATGCTCGCGCATCAAATGAACATTGTAAGATAAACCTAGATCGTAATGCAGTATCATGAGATGCATTAACAGAGACTAAATACATAGTAATTGCATAATACTTCTCCTTATTGTTATCTCCAATTTAATATAGACTATATCCACCATGTGCACATAGCTGCAGGATTCCGTGCACTCAGCTGCAAACTTCTACCCTAGGCCTCTGTGCACTCAGCTACAAAGCCTCTTCCCATGCTAAGAACCAAAAACACTTAGAATTTTCCAGTCTTATTCGCCACTAACTCTTATTTTCTTCTTTTTTCTTAGAGCTTACTTACTTAGCTCATTTTTATACAATCCCATGGTCTGCGGACCATCAGTAGATCTTTATAGTTGACTTAACACTTTAAAAAATAAGCGCGGACACCCCTTTATGATTCTTGACACCTTCGCGCTCCACAACCACAAAATGTGGAGACTTTACAACATTATTAAAAACTTGTCCCAAAACATGGGCTTTTAGCCCCGAAACTTCTCTTGGGGGAACTTGTTCCCAACACAATAATCATGTTAAGACATTTGTTTGATGGGTTTTCCTGTAATCCTAGATTCCAATTTTGCGAGGAAGTAATGTCGTTCTGGTATCCTATATTGTGGAAGCACGAAGATTATTCAAAATTTTATTTATTTCAAGATGTGTTTGTATGTAAAGTGTATTACATGCTAATTGGACAAGATGTTCCACAAATATATTTAGCGGCTAAGGCTTTCCTATTTGAAAAAGGGGAATATGAGTAAAGAGAAATATCTTCATTGGCTAGCTACATTTGAACAGAAAAAAGAAAAAACAATTTATTTGTTTTCCATTTACTATTGGAAAATTCACTGTGAAGAATATGGCTCACTTTAACATTTTTACAAAGTCCATAGATGCTTTTAACTCAATCAAAGTTGAATCTATTAAGACTTTGATAAAGGATGAATTTTCATGGAACACCTTGCGTCCATTAGGCACAAGAAAATGTTTTCGAGAAATAGAGAGCACATCGAGAAAAGTCACAATGTATCAAAAAAAGATCAAAAAATTGTAGTATATACTGGACATATTGCTAAAATAGAGATCATCATAATAAAAGAAAGATATAATAAAAGAGGCATAAATCCTACGGGATAAGCTCAATCCTGCACATGAAGTAAGTGGGCAACTTCACCGACTAGCAAAAAATGGAAAAGAACCACTCGAAGCTAAAAATTGGTTGTTGATAGGATCTAAAATGGTGGGGATTATGAATATTTGCCTAAAAAAAGGAGCTTTAAAGAATTCATGTACATGGAAGTTGATAGAAATGTACTACTTGATTGGGTTAGTACTTATTTGCAAGAAAATCAGAAAATAATGGAGGAAGTTCATGAAGAGGAGAGTATTTTTTGTGAGAATTTTGTCTCATTATAGGATGCAAATTATGATAGGGGTGGTAAGAGATTGAATATTGAAAGGCTACAACTTTCCGACAAAACATTTTTTGATCATACAAAAATGAATGTTGATCTGTCTCCAATTGTAATGCTAGGCCTGATGAAATTCCATCAAGTTAGTGGTAAAGTGCTTGTTAATTCTATTTCTGAAATAAAAGCAGAAAATATGAAGTTAAAAGAAAAGATAAAAGAGCTATAAGTTACATTAAACCTAGGTCCTTTGTTGAAGATTCCACGAGTGATACATCGATCGCTATTTGTAATTTCTAGTCCTGCCATCTTTCATAGATATGATAAACATGTCAATCTTCTAAGTGGAGTGAAATTGTATATCATTAGAAATATATCCGAAAGATTGTTGATTATTGAATTTTCATGGCATGTTGCTTCTAATCTATAGCATTTAAAGGAAAGAACTAAGTATTGACTTGAATTGGTCAAAATTGAGCCCGAGGGAGACAATAAATTCATAGAGAATGATCTATTAACTTTAACTCTGAAGTTTGATTCACTATCAAAACTAGAAAAAGGTAAACAAGGGATCCCTAATGTTGATCGAATGAGGAAAATTAGGGTTATAAGGTTTAAGAAAATCATAGCATTGGAGGACATTAGTTTTTAGTGTCGAGATATAGAAAATCGAGGGGTGGATGCTCATCTCAAGCTGGTAGCGATTGTTGAATGTATCAACACACCGTGCATTAGATATGATACTAGATTGATTGCGAAGGAAAGGCTAATGGTTGATTTGGAGAAGTTGAAATAATCACAAGAAACATAGTTTGATGATATAATTAATTTTACTGCAGAGGAAATTAACAAATGGCTAATTACTTTCGTTAGCGTCAATGTAGAGTGCTTTGCCTCAGTTTTTCAATTGGAAGAAGTAGCTACAAAAATTGAGGAGGAGATATTTAATAAACATGTTAAGAAGGAAATTATGATCACTTGGATTAAAGAATTAACTAAAGCTAAAGTGAAGGAACTCATTGCAAGAAGCCTGATTCTGAGAGATAGCTAAGGGATAAAAAATATCATTTTTTACTTGTTCATATCGTAAGTGTTTCAATACATTCTAACATTTGTTTCTTTTTTTTCCCGAGGAAGAATCACAATCTTATTAGTGAAAACAAAATTAAATGCTCTAGGATCTTGCAAAACATTCCATCATGCAAGTAAAGACTAGTCATCACAAAGCGAATAAAAAATAAAATGCAATAGTATGGAGATGCTCAGGCGAACCTCTTCTCCATTTCTTATTTTCTTCTTTTTACCACTCTCCTTGTGAAGGAGTGGTTGATACAATTGCTAACTGGTTCTCTGGATCCATTCTTGGAGATTCCTTGTCAGAGTCTGAACTTTTGGATACATGGTGTCATTTTTAACCCCCCATCTTTGATACATCAATAAAAAATTTCATCTATCATGTGGTGACTAGAATTTCAGGAGCTTCATGTTTTTCTTCCTCTTTTTCTGCCCTTTCTTGTGAATTCTGAACTTCTTTGTTGATAAGGGGATTTATTTCCTCTTCATCCTCTTCGTCTTCAGGCATATACTGGGGAAATTGGAATCCCTTTCATGGATTCCATAGTTTCTCCTTGTTGCATTGTTATTTCTTGGCATCGGGACATGTATTTTGCAGATGTCTTGTTTGTCAGCATATTCAACATCCTAAAGGTGTGTTCTCGTAGTCTAGGAACTTATTCTAGCATTGTTTATTGTGTGTCAAAAGGATGTGATCTGACAACCCATCGCTGAGATCCAGTTGTACATAGATTCAAGAAAAAGTGAATATTATTTCCTCCACTCTTTGTGTATTAGTATTTATGTATCAACCTAAGAGGTTCTGTTGTAGCGGCAGTAACACCCTCCAAAATTTTGGCATGGATCCAATTTCAGAGCCTCCCTTGACTGTTTACTTGATGTTTACAAGCACTCGGGCTCACTGTTGGGCCTCAAATATGCCCATTTTTTCATCATACAATAGCACCATTCATAACTTATACTCATGTATTTTTAACCCATTTAATATCATAATTCCATAACTTGCTACCAAATACATATCCTACACTCTTTGGATGGTTATCATTAGTTTTATTGACTCTTCTAAGATTAAATATGATTTTTCCATGATTTACTAATGGTGTTTTTGCTATGCTCATTTTTTACAGGGTTCCATCATCGAAATTCTTCACAAGTCAGTTTAACTATTTAGCGCAAGTAGAGGATGGTAATATCCGATTTGGGGTTTTGACATTTAGGCATTCTTCCAGGGAACACGACAGAAGGATATTATCCAAAATAATGTTTTAATATCTTTCCATGTGTAGGATTTCAACCAGGTCGCACATGTGGATCCCTAGGAGATAATTAACAAATCTGCTCAAAATGTGAACAGTTTCCAAACTGCCAAGTTTTTCCTCGATTTCGGTGCATATGGAGGTGAATATGGAAAATATGAGAAAATGGGTTTGTTAAACATATAACCAATTATCTATATCCAAAATCTTTTCTGTAGATTCGAATTTTTCTAGAAGTTATAAGCAAGTCTTGGAGATAGTTTTATAAAAAATTATTGTTTTTCCAGAGTTCTAGAATCTTGCAAAAATAGCGAGACAACCAACTTTGGTAACAATTTCCAAGGAGAGGGATTTGGGTGAGACAAATCCACGAGAGGCTTTTGTCAAAAATATAACAAGTTAGGTTCCCTTGAAATATGTTTCAAAAATTTGCCATGGCTAGGAAGATATGCCAATATGTTTGGGGTCAGTTTGTTAAAATTGTTCAATTTTCCATAATCATGGAAAATGACTAATTTGCCTTGTAAACGCTATAAATGGCTTAGCCATGGTTTGTATTGTAATTTTTTGGGGATTTTCTTGAAAGGAAGAGAAGCAGGGAAGGAATAAAGCATGGATTGAAGCTCTTTTGTAATAATAATTGAATCGTAATTGAATTTTACTTCATCTCCAAATTCTTTGTAAGTTTTATGAATGTGTTTTGAATTTCTTTTTTATTGAGTTAGTTTAGTCTTTCTCTAGGACTGGCAAGTGCCCACCACAACTAGAAACAAGTCCTTTAGCTTGTCTAGATCATAGGATTTACATTCAAAGTGTTAACTTCATCAAGAAAATTGTTTTGTGAAATCTAGCATCATTCTGTATTTAAAACTCTCTCTTATAGATTTGAAATTAAAAATTCTAGAATTCATTCAATTACAAGTATTCCTATTTTTCATATCACAATCATTTCTTTGTAAGACATAGTCTAAGTGTAAATTCGATTGCGCAAGTTGAGATATTAGTTTAATGCAGATTGATTTGGCTTTCATTTATTTTTTAGTTTCAATTATGAGTTTCTTGATTATGAAGAGTGAGATTTCTTTCGAATGATTTATTTCATTTAGATTAGGAGTCTTCAATTGAATGTTTTTCATAGATTAAGTTGCAATGATTTTCTTTGAATAAGATCTTTCAAGTTAGAATTGCTATGATAGGTGTTCTTATCGAGCAAGTGTATCGTGTGTTCTTTTAAGAATTTCTTTTATAGTAGTAATTGGTGTTCTTTTATAGAAGTAAAACAATAAATTGATTTCGTCCTATAATTTAGGTTATATTATTTAATAATGTGTTACCAATGCTTGTTCCTCGAACCTTATGAGTCATGGATTGATAATTTAATGTCGGAATTATAACACATATAATTTCCCCAACATTTTTGGCGTCATTGTCAAGGAGGTGCTAAAGGGATTTGAGCTTAGCTTCTTTCACATGTTTTTTGTGTGATATTAGTTACAGGGAAATCGGAGGGAAGAGAGTGTATGGTAAGACATGAGTGAAGAGCCACACATCCACTATTGTTGTGTTTCTCCAAATTTTGGTTGTCCAAATAAGCAAGTTTGGTGAGTTTTATTGCAATTAGCAGTTTTTAATTCATTTAGGTTAAAATTTGAAATCTCTTTAAAAACAAAACATTTTTGTAGTGTTGTAAGAAACCTTTGTACTAATCCATGTTGTGAGATAGAGATCATAAAACAACAGGAGAAATTCAAAGAACGATCAAGAGTTTGAAGAATGTCCCTCGAATTACTTTCTCAAATCCTAGCAGTAGCTGGGATATCTTCCTCTAAGGAAGACTTCATCTTCACCACATTTAAGAAATTATCTCTCTGCACAACCATAAGAGGATTTGGAAATATCCCTTGATACATCTTGCCTATCTACTAAGGAGCATCCAACTAAACTTGATATCGAATAACTTTCACCATGCCCAACAACAAGCCTTGTATTCGTTATGGAGACCAATTATCCAAGCTTGCGTGGCATGAGCAAGGAAGACTTTTAGAGTGGTACAAATGAAGAAATAGGCCAATACCACAAATATTACACCAAGCATTGGTTCCAAATCACAATCTAGTCAAAGTACCACTCTCATCTTCAAGTACTTTTTGTATCACATCTTTCAAAGTTGCCGATTTTTCATGCTCATGTATATTCTAAATTTTATACGCTAAATCTGAGCATGAATATATGCTTGTGCATCATCCACACATGGCTTCACTAGAAGTTCTCTTTCACTTGAAGGAGGACAACATTTCTTCAATGTAGTAGAAAAGTTAGTATTGTAAATAAATAAATGAAAATAGTAACTGATGGGCAAGGTTACCAATAATGTTTGTAAATTCGTATGAGCTCTTCAAATCACATATTTCATTATGTTTGTATTAGACTTGGTTGATGTGGGATTCCTTAAGGCCAACCTACCAACAAACCTTATGCCGTCGACATCAACAAATTATTTGGGACAAAGGTTAGGGTTAGATAAGGTACCACGGAGCCTTCATTCCTTAATGGCAGATATATTTGTTGGAAATACAACAATTTTTCTTAGTGGATGAATTGTGCAGTCCATTTGACTTCGACAAATCCATCCATGGCTATTAGAATGTACCTAGTGCCTTTATTCCCATTGACATTAATGGTGAGATATCTCGCATTGGTTAACGATCTCCTAAATGGTTGTTAATCCAATTAGTATTGCTTATGTTCAACATTGACACCATTTATTCAAATATGAAAGTTTGCACATGGTATGTAGCGATTGAATGCTATATGTTTTTGTGATCTTAACAAAAAATTGCAGCAGTTTGGATTTGTGTATCAACATTTCCATTGTCAGTTACAACAGCAATCACCTTCCCTTAGTTGTTTTGGGACATACAACTCCTTAGGCATGGGAGAGAGGGGGACCTTTAGTTCATCCTTCAGCCTTGTTCAGTAGGTCAGATCAACAGTCACATCAGCTCCAACCATTCCATCATTCACTTCATCTTGCAGCACTGAGAACATCAACAAAAAAGGTAGAAATTTAGGTAAAGTTTGCTTAAGATTATTTAATTCATTAGAGATTTAAGAAATATTTGATGATTAACAACCACGTAATCTGTATGTTTTGTTTTCCATATACCCTCCATTTTCAAATTCCTAATTCATAATAGAATGCATGCTACTCTAAATAAGGTCATAATCATTAAAATAAAAGTATATTGGTTCATGTAAACAAAATCATTAACTATTGTCCCTTCTCCTCCTACATTCACACATATTGTGAGTTAAATGTATCCAATAGAGGACGAATTAATTGCTACATTTCATAAAGGAACCATCCATAAGACATGGGCCTCACAAAAATCAAGTATGCAATCACCTATTTTACCACCTCCATCACCACCTCATCTCACCCACCATTTCCATTCCCACCTATCATCTCATTTATAATTTCCTCCTACCACATCCATTTTTTATCCTCAATTTGTATTACTCTCAAAATAAAATGTATGGTAGTCAAATAAGAATATTGTTTCTCCACAATAACTGGCATCCTCAAATCTTCATGTGGTGTTGCTCCACAAAAACCAATCCTGCCCAAAGCCACGATGCCATAAAATATATATATGAGCAGAGTCCTCGTTTTTATGAGCACATGAAAATCCTTAGGCATGGAGGGATATTGGGCCTCAAATATTCCCATGTTTTCATCATACAATACCACCATTCATAACCTATGTTCATGTATTGTTAACCCATTTTGTATCATAATTCCATAAGTTGCCGCCAAAATGCATATATTACACTCCATGGTTGGTTATCATTAGTTTTCTTCAATCTTATATGATTAAAGATGATCTTTACATGATTTAATAATTATTGTTTTTATAAGTTCATTTGTCATAGGGTTCCATTATCGAAATTCTTCACAAGAGAGTTGAACTAGTTGGCAGAAGTAGAGAACGAGAATATCGAATTTGGGGTTTCGACATTTCAACAGGATTCTGGGGAACATCGATGGATTTTATTGTCCAAAATAATGTTTTAATACTTTTCCATGAGTAGTATTGCAACTAGGTCGCACATGTGGGTCCCTAAGAGCTAATTAACAAATCTGCTCAAAATGTGCAAAGTTTCCAAACTTCCATGTTTGATGTCGATTTTCATACTGCTGGAGGTGAATCTGGGAAATATGAGAAAATGGTCTTGCTAACAATATAACCAATCATCTATATCCAAAACCATTTATCCAGATTCTAGTTGTTCAAAAATTTATAACCGAGTCTTGGAGGAAGTTTTATAAAAAATGATTGTTTTTCGAGAGTTCTAGAATCTTGCAAAAAGAGGCAAACAACCAACTTTAGACACGATTTCCAAGGATATGGATTTGAGCGAGACAAATAAAAGAGATATTTTTTTTTATAGTATAACATGTTAGGTTCCCTCTCAATAGTTTTCCAAAATACACCATGGTTAAGAGGATATGCCAATATCTTTGGGGTAAGTTTTTTAAAATTGTTCAATTTTCCATAATTGAGGAAAATTACTAGTTTTCCCTGTAAATATTATAAATGGCTCAACCATGGTTTCTATTGTAAGATTTTGGGGAGGGTTTTCAAAGGAACAGAAGTAGGGAAGGAATAAGCGATGGATTGAAGCTCTTTTGTAACAATAATTGAATCTTAATTCAATTTTGCTTCCTCTCTAAATTCTTTATAAGTATTATGAATATGTTTTGAATTTCATTTTTATTGAGTTAGTTTATGCTTCGCAAAGGAGTGCAAAGGGCCCACCAAAACTGGAAACAAGTCCTTTAGCTTATCTAGATCATATAATTTACATTCAAAGTGTGAATTCCGTTGAGAAATTTGTTGTGTGAAATCTAGCATCATTATGTACTTAAAACTCTATCTTGTAGATTTGAAATTAAAAATTATAGAATTCATTCAATTAGAATTCTTCTTGTTTTTCATAGCATAATTATTTCTTTGTAAGAGCAAGTCTGAGTGCAAATTCGATTGCGCAAGTAGAGATATCTATTTAATGCAGATTGATTTGGATTCAATTTTCTTTTTAGTTTCAATTGTGAGTTTCCTGATTATGAAGAGTGAGCTTTCTTTCGAATAATTTATTTTATTTAGATTAAGAGTCTTGAATCTAAGATTTTTCATAGATTAAGTTGCAATGAGTTTCTTTCAATCAAATCTTTCAAGTTAGAATTGCTATCATAGGTGTTCTTTTCGAGCAAGTGTATGGTGTGTTCATTTAAGAATTTATTTTATAGCAATAATTTGTGTTCTTTTATAGTAGTAAAATAATAAATTGATTTCGTACTCTAATTTATGTTAGATGCTCTGATCCTACATTACCTGCGCTTGTGCCTCAAAGCTTAATTTTCCGGGATTGATAATTTAATGTTGGAATTATAACACATATAATTTCCCCAACACTCACCCCATGGGTCCGTATGAGTCTTTGCACCCTCTTTGCTTGGCCGCTCAACGAAAAACTTTTGCATGTTGGTCGCAATGTCACGCTTGCAACTATGTTCTAGTCATGCACAAGGATTTCGGTTCGTGTGTACATGTTGTATTAGCTATGTAAACATTGTTGGGCTCACACACAAAGTTGTATGCACTTTCATCCATCACTCCCCTCAAAAATTTCGCAAAACCTAAAGACTTTTCCCGCTCTGCTGATGGAGAAAGTGGTGTAGATAGGCTAGAGAGTCACTGCATGTCCATCTCTGTCTCCCTTCCAGGATTGTGTAGGTTTTCTATCTAGTCACCAATAAGCTGACCATTTTCCAACCATGAAAACTACTCAAAATTCTCAGCAAGCCCCTCAATAGCTTAGCATCCTACTCAACTCAAAAACTATACAAAGGTACCCAATATGTCAACCTCATAGCATTTGTGAGATTTTTGTCTCCAACAATCCCCGCAGCCTGCTGCAAGCTCCCCGGAAGGATTACACAATTTTTACTGCGAAGCCCTCCCAGAGCCCGCTGCTAGCTCCCTCGAGGATTTGCACAATTTTTACTTCCATGCCTTCCCGCAACCTACTGCCAGCTCCTCCCAGGAATTGCGCAGTTTTTTCTCCCAAGCCTCCTCAAGCCTACAGCGAGATCCCTCTAGGAATTACGTAGTTTTTCCTACCAAGGCCCTATGCTTCTCGAACTGCTTCCCTCCAGAAATTGCACATCTCTTCCCTCCATCCGAGCCAGATCCCGCAGATAATCACTGTTGATCAAGATTGTACATCTTAGTCCCCCAATGACCTCCACGCAATTTTCACCAGAGGTGCATGGAGCTCGCATCCCATCTTGACACTTGCCTTTCGCAGTTCCACAACGTTGTCCTCTCTCCTAGTCATCTGCATGTGAAAGAGAACGACCATGCATCATGGTATAGTAGGAGGTTTATGGATTTTTTGTCATCTTGTCTTGAGTGACTACAGATATAGGTCCATGCTCAAACATGACGTGAAGACAAATGGAATGAATAAGGAGAGTATATGCAAAAGGACTCGTTCACAAACAAATGAACAAACAATCCATCCAAAGAGATGTGTTCGCGAACAGACGACCATGCAAAGATGTGTTCACAAACGGATGAATGAATGACATGCGTGGATGGACGAATGAAAAAACATTCAAGGATATATTTTCACGAATGGATGAACATGTCAAGTATTCCAAAGTACAAGCGAAGGAGAAATGTGCACATGCGATATCATGCAAACCCAATGACCATTGAGGACTCCACACATTTTACCATGTAGAGGAGAAGCAGTGATACACCAAGAGGACATCCATCAGTCAGTAACAATGTAGCTCGACATGCACACCAATAGCATCATGAACATACCAGCACTGTCATGTTGAGTCATGTCATGAGTCATCTCAGCCACATCACTAATGTGGGCCATACTGTTGTCAATCATTGTAATGTAACGTGGAAGTCCAAGAGACTTACTTGTAGTTTGAAGAGTCATGTAATCTGAAAGTCCATGGAAGTCAAACAATCAAAATGGAAGTTGAATAGTCAAAAGGGCTAGTTTCTCCCTTGGGTATATATACCCCTTCATTTGTACATGGAAGGGACGTTTTCATCTTGGCTTCTCCCACATAGGCTTGAGAGTCTATAATATTTTCTTTGAGCGATTAATGGCTCCAACACCCTGCCCATGAGGTTAGTGATGTATGTTGTATCGACGTGTCTTCGAACTTTTTCTTAATTCTAAAACCTTCTCAAAGGCCATCATGTTTTCTCACGTGTTGTAACTATTTGTAGGAATCAATATTGAACACTCGTAATACATGTTTATTTAACATGTATTAAACAATTGAACTCATTCAACTGTTCTAATACATATATTTATGAAAATGTGATGTATAAGTTGTTAACACTGTCCTGCCCACGTTAGTTACTCACGGACTTCAAACATAACCTTTTATGGAACCTATGATAACGGCCATCACACTTGTGTAGACTGCCCGTTGGGTGTTGTACATGCTATCTTCCACCGTGTGTTGCGATTTCTTCATCCGTGTGGATTTCTCTTCCGAAAGTTGTGCATGTCCTCTACTGTTGTGTATCTCTAACAGAGTTGGTACTTCCTCCCATCCAACCTGAGACTCAGTCCCACCCGCTCTCTCTGTTGTGAAAGAACCTTGACACAAGTAACATTCGCATTCACCAGGCATGCAAACCTCACTATTCGAAGATAAATTAGGCCAATCTCTCATGCTAACAAGCAAGAGCTAAGGAAAACATTTAAGATAATGGAAACTAGGTAACCTTAACATGTGCGACTGCTACACCAAATGTTTTGATCTCTAGTTCGGACTTCATAGTAGGGAGATCATATGAATGTTGGCGGGTCGAGCACCGTCAACATTTTTGGCACTAGAAGGACTCCCTGAAACTCCGGTTGTTTGTGGATGAATGTCCCCTGACAACCACTCATCAGTAATCTGGTCAAGGTAGTAACTTTCACTCCCTCTCACTTGCGCACGAGTTTGTAGTTAGTTACTCCTCCCCTCGTAAGACTGAACATGAAATTTCATATCAGAACCTTAACTTTGTCTTTCCCATCACCCACCAGTTCAAGAAAGTCATCAGAATGATCCCAGGAATCCAACATCTTCCATACGCATAAAGAAAGCCAAAAAGCACTCCCATAGGGGTTGTTATATCATTAGTGGAAGAAGCAGTTCGTGTCACACATGAAGCTCTGGAAGAAGATGTTGCAGATGGAGAGGAACCTCTGATCTTCTGACAGGGAGAACGAGACACCCTCTTGACCTTGGGCATAGACTCTAGTACAGGAGGTGGAGGGGAAGGCAGTGGAGGAGGTGAAGGTGAAGACAAACAAATAGACTCAGATCTGAAACCATCAGATTTTGAAAAAGAGGAGGACAAAGAGAAAGAAGACACGGATGACCAAAATCTAGAATCGATGACTCAAGAACCATTGGCCCTCCTGGGTTCTTTTCACAATATGTCAAAGTGTTCAGAGAGGATGATGACAAATTTCAACCCTGACATCACACTAAAGGCAGAAGATCACTTAGATAACTTCTACCTACAACTGCAGACTCTTAAGGTATGCTACGATGACGTTGCATGTAGACTTTTCCCATGTACCTTGAATGGTGATGAAACTGCGTGGTATCACAACCTTCCTGTCAACTCCATATAAAACTGGGGTATGTTCAAACGTATGTTTTTGGAAATTTTGTGGATGACAAGACTTCAACAATGTCACTCAAAGAATTGGGAAGCCTGAAGGTGGTGGGAAAACAAAAGGTAAAAGATTTCAATAACAAGTTTCTAAAAGTATTGAATAAGTTTGTAGTGGACATGAAAACTGATGACTCCATCACAGTCGATTACTACACATCATCATTGTTGACCAGCATTGCATAGTTCATCAAGAAAGCGATGAAACCAATACCCTTGGAAAACTCCGTAGAGGAAATCGTTGTTGAAAAGGACTTGCGTGTAGTTGGAGTCATCAATGATGATGGACTAGTGAAGGACTCCAAAGAGGCGAGAAAGAAGCCACAAGCTACGGAAAGAAATGGTAAGGATAGGGAAACAAGTGATATTGAAACCCTTAATTTCGTCATGAAGAACTTGACAAAAGAAGTTTCTGAGCTTAGATAACAAACAACAGACACATCTCCGAATAAAAAACCACCCAGACAGAGACAATGAAGCATGTCATCAGGTAGCAATCATCTCCTAAATAAAACTACAAATATCTTTGTGTTCTAGGTCAAACAGTGTGTGAACAATGAATTATGTTCATTTCATGAAGATGATCACTTATAAAGGTCCTGTTGAGACTGGAAGTGAGTTGCATGGTATGTATGCAACCGCGCACTTGACGTAGACAATAGTGTGCATGCATAGCTGGAAAATATGGAAAATGAAGAAGATGTTGCGTCAGATGATGTATCGAGCTCTGGGCATGTGGTAAAAATGTATTAGTGTTCGAAAGTAGTGCAAAAGATAAACACCAAGAAACAGCCCGAAATAAATATCAATGCATAGTGGAGAAATACATCTGCTCATATCATCCAACATTATCAAACATATGTACTAGGCATTGGAAAACTTCTCAATGTGATCATCAGACTATCTCACGATGGCCGAATTCATGAGTGCATAAACATTTTTGTTGTGGACATACCGAAAGTGTATGGCTTACTACTTAGTAGAGACTTGTCCAACATGCTAAATGGATACTTTGCTAAAAACTGGTCACACATATGGCTTCTATACAAGGGAAAAACAATCAAATCCAAGTGTTATCCAAGAGATATATGAGGGAAAATTTCACTCCCACCAATGGAGAAAATGAATCGTTGGCCTTCACAGAGCTCATGTTCGACAACTCCCTCTTGGAAACAATGCTAAGGTGTTATCATGCACGACCAACCCCAACCATACCAGACACGCAGTTGGGTCTCTTTCCTTGCCCAACTGATGGAAATGAAACTAGTACATTGTAACATTGGTAGTAGTAAAAGTAGTGCAAGAACGTCGAATGGTCAGTGTACATATGAGTTATGGACCATGTATTTCGATGGATCAAAGACACAGGATGGCTAAGGAGTCAGGTGTGTCTTGATCGACCCAAAAAACAAGAAAAATCTTATCTCGAGTCACTTGGAGTTCAAGTGCATGAAAAACATTGTTGAATACGAAGCACTCATGTTGGATTTGCAGAAAACCATTATCCTCAACGTAGTCGCACTCAAAGTGGTAGGTGATTTGGAAATATTGCTATGGTAGGTGTGTAGAACCATTCATTATTTATCATCGCATCTCAAAAGTTACCAACAAGATCTATGTCAACTGATCTCTAACTTCAAAGCATTTAATATCACTATTATACCAAGAACGCATAATGCAACTTCCAATGCTTCGGCAAACATGAATGCCACTGCTTAGGGATAAATTTATTTTTGAATTTTTTTATAGACCATCTATCCCAGATAACATTACTGATTTATGCATGTTTGATGATGATCAATAGATAGTACAATTTATGGCCAATGCTGATACCTTCAAGGATGTAGCGCTAGACAAAGATGAGCATGAGTGATCTTTGCAAGCTCGGACAGATATCAAGAAAGGCCACCTCATTCCCAAAGGTGTGGCATCTTTGGAAAAGCTCTATGACTTGAAAGAATTATTTTAGGGGCCGAGAAACAACAAAACCCACAGCTCTACCATGATGAATGAACTGATCAACTTAAGAACATAATAAGATTTTAAGCTCGTTCATCTCGGTACATGTTGTATGTGACAGGAGTGACAAGCCTTTGTCTACATGTTCAAACAGTACAAGGATGTTTTCCCATGGACATATGATGATATGAAAATTTACGACACGTGAATAATCCAACACATCATTCCAGTCAAGGAATGGGTCAAGCCACATCAACAGAAGCTGAGGAAATTACATTCATCACTTGAACCCCTGATACAAAAAGAGCTAACTAGGATGTTGGATGCACGAATCATATACATAGTTCTTCATTCTACTTGGGTTTCAAAACTTGTTCTTGTACGAAAGAAGTTTGGGTAAATCCGCTTGTATGTTGATTTCCCGAACTTGAATAGCGCCTTGGACAAAGATAACTACCCTATGCCATCCAAGGAGAACATTCAACAAAAATTATGTGGGCCACATACATTTTATTTACTTCATAGGTTCTCAGGATATAATTAGGTTTTGGTAGCTGAACCTGATAGACTCAAAACTACCTTTCATACCAAGTGGGGTACGTTCACATACAAAAGAATACCTTTTGGGCTCGTGAATGCAGGTGCAACCTTTTAGTGCACCATGGAAATCGCCTTTAGTGGACTCATCAGACATAGCATAGTGGTGTACCTCGATGATATTACTTTGTTCTATGGAAAATGAGAAGACCACATACGCCATCTGAAGAAATTTTTTGAGCAATGCTAGAAATACGAGATTTCCTTGAATCCATAATATGGCATATTTGTAGTGTTTGAGGGTAACCTCCTTGGGCACATCATTGCCAAGAGCATGATCAAGGCTGATCCAAACCAAGTCCAGACTATCACGCAGATCCCTCACCTAGCCAGCAAGAAAGCGATGCAGTCCTTCTTGGGAAAGATAAACTTCCTCCAGAATTTCATCTCAGATTATGTTCAGATAGTCAAACCCAAGTAAGCCATGATCAAGAAGGATGTATTTTATAGCTGGCACAAGAAGGAAAAGTATGTATTCACTCATATCAAGCAGGCTATTACAGAAGTGCCTGTAGCATACAACCTGGATAGACAGAGACTTCCAGCAATACACCTTCACCTCTGACAAATCACTCATTGCAATACTCACTCAAAAGGGTGAGATGAATGACGAACATCCCATCTCCTTCATGAAAACAAGCATGCAACGACCCGAACTCAACTACCCTGCCATTAGAAAACAAGCATATGTAGTATACAAGGCAGTGAACACTTCAGACCCTAATTGCTAAAAAACCATTGTATGGTCTATGTGCCTCACCCAGTAGTTCATTCATTGCTTATACAGCAAGATCTAGGTGAAAAGTGTGTGAACTGGATGAAAGGTTCACAAGAATATGATCTTGACATCAAGCCAGTTCACACTGTCAATGGTCATGGTCTGTTCAGACTCGCAACTTTGGAAGTGCATGGACATGATTAAGAAGAAGAGCTCGATGGTTGGGAGCAGGAAATTTAAATGTATGATGTAGTGTGAGCACCACTCACTGAAAACGGGAACTCTTTGTATGTAGATGTGCGCTAGCACCTTGATTAGGGCACCATACCCTCTCACTTTTCCATCAGGCAAAAGAGGGCATTGCGTCTTAAATCTTTAACTTATCAATCAGTGTACATAGTTCTTACAGAAAGCACAACAATATAATATTTCTCAGGTGCCTGGGGGCACATGAACCAGAGAAGGTTTTTTAAGATTTGCATGACGTACCAGCCAGCGGTCACTTCATGGGAAATATCACTACGCGCAAAGTTATACAATCTGGTTTCTACTGGCCCACGTTATTTACGGATGCACATGCGTATGCCCACAAGTGCCTGATCTGTCAGTGATGAACCGATAGAATGTGAAGGTCAGTGACCCCACAACACCCTGATGCAGTTATTAAACCGTTCCAACGATGGGGCTTGGACATCATCGGGGAAATTTTCCCAGATTCATCAAAAAAACACCACCATATTCTAATAGCAACTGGTTACTTCACACGGTGGATAGAAGTAGTTTCTCACAAGCAAGTGAATGACCAAGAATTCATCATCTTGTTTGCATTACAAAATGGTATTGTGCTTAAATAGTCATCTAAATACTACCTACAGGGAAATGGTCTCGCAAAATCCATGAACAAAAATATTATCCGTATAATCAAAAAGATCATTTACTCTAAACAACATAACTAATGCTCTACCTTGACGAATTCCTTATGGGATGACTTCATAACACCAAAACACTCTCTCAATACCTCACCGTATTTCCTGGTTTATGGTAAAGAATCCATCCTACCACCCAACATATACTTTCCTGCACTTCATTTGTCTCAAGCATCACAAGGCAACCCTTGCATGCTAGTTTGACGTAGGATGGATACGCTTCACAAACTGCAGCAAGAATGATGAAATAAAAAGAAAAATTTACACTCCATGTCTAGTCAATTTAATGTCTTAAATTGCTCTACATAAATTATCAATCCGGGTATCGTAAACTGATGAAGTGTGGTGCACCATATGTGCTTAGTTAACCTTTCTCTTACTTCGTTGTTTTATAGTTTATGTTGTGTTTTTGGAGTTTTGTTCTTGTTGGTTTTCTAAAGTGTTTAATACAAATGGAAATCCTATTCTAAGGTCTTAAGAATACTTTTAAAGGACAAGTATGGATAAAGATTTCAAGACAAGGCCTATGTCCCTAATGGTAACTTCCAAAACTTAGCACTTCAAAAGAACTTAAAACATGTTATTGATGGAATTAGTATTTAAACAAAAGTGTAAATATACAGCTAGTTCAATCAAAATAAAATGCAATAACCAAACAATGAGCTAGTGACTATGAGACCCAGTATCCTTGCTGCTTCAGCAGAAGGACAAGATGATTCTATCATGTCATTAGTCATTAAAAGGCTATGTGCATCACTAATCTACAATCAAAATAGAATGCAACAACCAAACAATGAGCTAGTGACTATGAGACCCAGTATCCTTGTTGCTTCAGCAGAAGGACAAGATGATTCTATCATGTCATTAGTAATTAAAAGGCTATGTGCATCACTAATCTATAATCAACCGGTTGAACACACTTCCATGAATTAAAATTGCATGAATGAAAAATATAATCTTATCAAACTTGAAAGAAATAAAATAACATAATGAAATCAAAGCAAAATTGAACACACTTGCATGAATTAAAATTGCATGAATGGAAAATCTAATCTATCAAACTTGAAAGCAATCAAATAACATAATGAAATCAAAGCAATATTTACAAAATGAAATCTACTCTACCTTACATTCTAATATGCTCCATGACATCTACTTCACATCTCCTTCCATGTTGAGAACATCAAAGCTTTATTCAAATTCTTCAAAAGTACAAAGTACAACAAAGTTCTCCAAAGCTTTCAAAAGCCATCAAGGAAGAACTACAAACTCCAAGCTAAGAACTCACAAGCTAAAAGACTAACAAGCTAAGCTCCCAAATGAAGGAGAGAGATCTCCTATTTATACAAAAAGATGAGAAGCCATCTCATTAATGATAATCCATGAATCTCTCCCTCTACCTCTAGAGTCCTAATCAAAATAGGAACTGATAAGACACATGTCTTCTTAGAGTTATAATACAATTAGGAGATGTGACACATATCCTCATGATCCCATGATTCTTTCCACTCAAATTCGAATTTGGCCTTAGAGTGCCACATAAGAGTCTTCTAGAAGCCTCCTTTCAATCTACACATGTCAACAATCTCAACCCATTTGTTAGGTATAAGCATATGCACATTATTTTCTAATGTTTGACCACAAATTCACTTAAAAGGCTTAGAAATAATAAAGATTGGAAAAACATAAAGGTGGCCCAATGATAATGAAAGTGGGATGAATGTGGTGACATAGTAGTGAAATAGACGTGACATGGAGGTGATATAATGGACATAATAGTGAAAGTGTAATGGAAATGAATGACATTTTCAAGACTCAACACTCCACTAGAACCATATCAAGAGATAGTTCGACAAGAAGTCTACAAGGAAAGAAAACTTGGATGTTCGTGACTTGTCCTTGAAATGGGACAAACGCCATAAAGAAAAAGAAAAGCATATGGGGTTTCAATCCCTCTAGATTGGTCCATACACAGTCCATGAGAAGCTTGGCCCACACACATACCATTTCCAATCACTTGACAGGAGGATTGAAAACCTTCCTGTCAATGGGCAAGATCTCAAACACTATTTTTTGTAGGTTGAGCCAAGCCCCATGCCATGTACATACTCAACTTACTTTCTTTCTTTTTTTGCTTTGTGTGCTCTCCTTGGTATTTTTGTTTCGTTTTGTTTTGTTTGCTTGGTACCTTTGTACTTTTTTTTTCCGGAAATAAGTGTTGCACTCTACCAAGTTTTACTTTTTCAATGAGTATGTGGCTGAAATTGGAAGGGACTTGTGACACTGTAGCACTTGGCCAGTCTTATGTCCATCTTTTATGTGCTTGGTTGTAACCTTCGGTCGATGAAGTCTCGATGAAAAATACAAGCCATCTACAAGGGAATCTTGGGTCCAACCATGAACTTATGTCCAAAATGGGAAACCCCATGCCTGTACTCAGTCTTCTTTGTGTGATCAAGCTCATTCAGCTAGTAGAAATGGAGAAGGGGAAAAGCTAGACAAGAAAACCTATGTTAGAGGTATTACATGCTTCTCTGAAGGAACAACCACTTCTACTCTAAATAAGTGAGGATCCCTCTTCTTCCCAAAAAACAAATAAGCTCCTATGCACAATCCTCTTTAAAATAAAAAAAAGGAAATACAAAGGTGAAAGAAGAGAAAGTCTTCCTCCACAAAGAGGTGAAGCATGCAACTACACCGGGGTACTGACCAATATTGTTGGAAGTGGATAAATGTGTGTGTTCCTGTGTGACTCTATTAGGGTACCTTCGAGGCTTTCTGGTAGTGGAGAGACACCAGAGATGAAAACTTACACTCTAAATATTTTTTAACTGGCAATCCAAACTACCCTTCACGATTTCGAAACACTGTGATCAAGCTAAAACTTTTGTTCTGCTTGAATGAGTTGGAAAAAGGTGAACCATGCTTGTCCATGGGGTAAGTGGGAAACGTGAAGTAACCCACACAACTATTCAATATTCCAAGAAAGACCAAGGTCCTGTGCTGTTAATGAATCAAAACAAAGAAGCTGGAATTCTACTAGTGTGTCTCCAAGCATTGTAGCGATGGAAACACCTTCCAAAATTTTGGCCTGCATCTAATTTCATAGCCTCCCTTGAGAGTTTACTTGATGCTTGCAAGCACTCGGGCTCACCCCCTGGGCCTGTGTGAGTATTTTTACCCTCTTTGCTTCACCGTTCAACAAACAGCTTTTGCATGTTGGTCACAATGTCATCCTTGCAACCATGTTCTGGTCATGCACAAGGTTTTCACTTCATATATACATGTTGTATTTGCTATGTAAACACCATTGCAGTCACAAAAAAAGTTGTATGCACTGTCACGCAAGCGTCATCATGGTCATTCAACGATCCATCACAAGCATTGAGCTTGTTTCTTGCACCATCAGTTAGTCATATTGAGCATATGTTGTCTTAATGGTTTGAGGAATCTTGTCATTGAGTGTGTGTCTGAAAATGTCGTGTATGCACAAATTCACTCGCTCAAATACTCAGTTATTTTTCTAGATGTTATGATGACTAGATCACCCTCAAATAGGAACCTTCACCCTACAATCTACTTGACGGCCTATCACATAGAACAACGCAGATGTGTCCAACAATCCTTTTCAATTTTCGTTGCCCGCATGCTGATCAATCAACCCTCTCGTTGGTAAACCAGAGTATTTGACTAAGTAGTGACTCTGAGATTCACTACCCTCAAAAATGGTAGAGAAGATTGAGAACTTATCTACTCCACTAATGGAGAAAATTGCATACAGAGGTCAGACAATCTCCGAGTGTTCGTCCCTGTCTCCCTTCCACAATTGCATAGTTTTTTTAGCTAGTCACCAGTAAGTTAACCGAATTCTCACCGAGAAAACTGTGCATATTTCCGAGCAAGCCCCTCAGTATCCCAACATCCCACTCAACTCAAAAACTACGCAGTGGTGCCCACCAGGTCAACCTCCCAGTATTTTCATATCTTTTGTCTCTAACAAACCCTGCAGCCCACTACGATCTCCCTCCAGGAATTGTGTAGTTTTTACTGCCAAACCTTCACATATCCCACTAGTATATCCTTCTCAGAATTGCATAGTTTTTAATGCCAAGCCTTTCCACGTCCCGTTGCTAGCTTCCTCTAGGAATTGCATAGGTTTTGTTGCAAAGCCTCCTAATCTACGCAACCAACTCTCTCCAATAATTGCATAGTTTTTGCTACCAAGATCCTCTATTTCCTGACCTACTTCCCTCCACAAATTATGCGATCTTCCCTCCAGCCGATCCTGATCCTATGGACAGCCACTAGTGATCTGGATTGTACATATGAGTCCCCCATTGACCTTTGATAAATTTTCACCAGCAGTGCCCGGAGCTCACATCCCAGCTTGAAACTTGCCTCACGTAGTTTCCCAGCCTTGTCCTCTCTCCCAGTCACCTGCATATGAAAGAGAATGACCATGCATCATGGTAGACTAGGATGTTTATGGATTTGATGTAGTCTCGTCGTGAGTGACTGAATATATAGGTACATGAATAACATGACGTGACAACAAACAAGATGAACAAGGAGAGTATATGCAAAAGGACATGTTTGTAATCATAGAACAAACAACGCATGCAAAGAGATGTGTTCGTGAATGCACGACCATGCGAACATGTGTTCGCGAATAGATAAACGGACGACTTGCACAGATGGACGGACGAGAAATAATGTGAGGAGATATTTTCACAAATGGATGAACATGTCAAGCATGTCAAAGTACAAGCAAAGGAGCAACATGAACATGCAACATCAAGAAAACCCAATGACCATCAAGGACTACACACACTTTGCCATCTAGAGGGGAAACGGTGATACATCAAGAGGACAACAATCACTTAGCAGCATTATAGCTCCACATGCACACCTACATCAACCTGAACATATCAACACTGTCATGTTGATTCTTGTCATGAGTCATGTTTGCCACATTACTACTGTGGGCAATATCTTTGTCAATCAATGAAATGTAACGTCGAAGTCCAAGAGACCCACTTGTAATTTGAAGAGTCATGCAATCTGAAAATCCATGGAATTCAAATAGTCATGAGGGAAGTCGAAAAGTCACAAGGGCCAGTTTCAACCCTAGGTATAAATACCCCCTTATGTGTACATGCAAGGGGCATTTTCACCTTAGATCCTCCCACATAGCCCTGAGAGTCTATAATATTTTCTTTGAGGAGCATGTAGTGGCTCCAACACCACGCCCACTGGGTTAGTGATGTATGGTGTATCGATGTGTCTTGAAACATTCGCTTAATTTAGAAGCCTGCTCAAAGGCCAACATGTTTTCTCAGATGTGTTGTAATTGTTTGTAAAAATTAATCTTGAACACTTGCAATACATGTTGCTTTAACCTGTGTTAAACAATTGAACTCATTGAGTTGTTCTAATACATATATTTATGAAAATGTTTTTTATAAGTTTTCAACATTGTCCTACACACGTTGTTTACCTACTATACATCAGACAAAGCCTTTTACGAAACCTTCTATAATGACAATCTCACTCGTGCGAACTTCCCACTTGGTTTCATACGTGCTATCTTCCTTTGTGTGTGGTGACTACCGCATCCATGTGGATTTCTATTCTATAAGTTCTGCATGTCCTGTTGTGTTGTGTTTCTTTGACAGAGTTGGGAATTCCTCCCATCTAACCTGAGACTCACTCCCACCCTCTCTCTCTCTCTGTTGTGAAATAACATTGACTCAAGTAACACTAACATTCACCAAGCACGCAAACCTCGTTGTTCGAAGATAAATCAGACCTCTCTCTCGTGCTGTCAAGAATGAGAAAAGGAGAACATTTAAGATAATGGAATCTAGGCCATCATACTGGATGGGACTCCTACCATAAATGATGTGATGTCTAATGGGGACATAACACTGGTGAGATCCATTGAATGTTGGTGGGTCCTACACTGCCAACAGGTTCCCAATGCCTTCTAGTCTAGCTCAGACCAAAATTCTTGATACCACCATTGAATTGGCTTTGAAATATGGAAACCATGGGGTAATGAAAATATGCATAGATCCCCAAAACCATGGTCCTTCACACAATATATATTCTGGTTCTTCTGATGATGAAAACTTTACTATGAAGAATCCTTTGGAGCAAAGGTGTATTTCGTTTTTTATTGACCAAGTTGTAAAAATATAGTGCAATAGATCCATTGGTTTTGGCCAATAATTGTTGAATCTACAGATGATGGCTTCAACCTCATAAGTTACATAAAAATAATTTATTTCTACTAGATCTACGGTGAATGTTGGTCCTTGATTTAGTTATTCCAAGATATGGGGACTTGGTATGTTGTGTGTCTAGCTTGGATTGGTTGAGGCAACCGATTCCCCTTTTAATATGTCTTTGAATGAGGGTCCTCCACTACTTTGTCCTTGATTGTGTTATGTTTCCTTGGGAACACTAGATAGAGATGTACCCCTACTCCCTTTGGTTTACTCGGGCCAATGAAGCCTCCTCTCAGTCTCAAATTTAGGATGATGGTGGATGATGGATTAATATTGTCATCTTGTATTCTTAGATCATCATACATAGATTTTCCTTCACAGATCAGGATTTGTATGAGCATCGAAATACCCATGATATGATGGATATCTTTCTTCAATGATTTGATGCTTTATAAAGCCTCAAACCATAATAGAATTGATTTACCAACAAGAGTATTAATGAACAATTGAAAATATTTATGAACTTCCCGATCTATAAGATTTTGACAAGAATTTGCTTCATTGAATAGATTTGCACCAGAGGATAGATCCAAGGGTTGTGGGATAGATTATTGTGTGAGCACAAAACGATAAGAAAATTTCTCTAAATTTATAGATATGACATGTAGATTCATTGGGCAGCATGGCACACACCACAAATCTGGGTTGGATTCAGTATCTCACCAACGTTGTTCCCTTAGAGAGCTGAAAAAAACCACTGACATATATTTATCCATTGATATTTTGTGGAGATCCCTCTGGGTAAATAAACCTTTTCGTCGTCTTATGGCCCTCCACCTGATCTATTGACTACCTAAACTGTAATAACAACTGGGGAATAAACCTCTACAGCACCCAGTAACCCTTCTTTTGATTGATGCATCATTTCTCCTATGGTTATTTGTGGGAGAGATATTGGCCTCAGATCCAAGATCATGCAAAAACTAAGAAAACTCGCACCCAACATATATCTGGAGCACCATTGGAGGCCATAAAATTCACCCACTGAAGTGAGGTTGATCTAATTCACCGCAACAACTCTCATCCATTAGAACATTTGTTTCTATCTTGAAAGCATTTTACTATTGAAAATTTATATGTGAGTTATGACCGAATAGTCTAATTCATTAATCTAGTTCCTTGTTATTTTTCGCAAATTAATTTTAGAGATTATGGTCAATGCGATTCCAATCAGAGTTACAATTGGGACATATACATTAAGATTTATGACTAAAGTATTAACATTTTCATAAATTCTCTATGCAACAAAGGTTATTTTATGTACCATGGCTCTATAATCATAACTTATTTGAATTCTAGTTATTTTCCTTTATATCTCTGAGTATGTTTACTAATTATGTAAACAATTTTGAGATAATGTTTCATGTGGGATGTTCTATGGACCTTAATTCTCAAATTTTGTATAGAACACAATAATTAAACACTCGTTTTCCAGTGTCGACTTTGAGATTTTATATATTACGTAATGTTTTGTAATTAATGATAATTAAAATGGATTTTTGTTTACTTTATTCTAATAGTGGATCCTTTTACCAATTATATCAATAAGTCTTAGATAATGTCTTACATGTGAACTTGTATTAATATGGATTATTTATCCTTTCCTGGTATCAATGATTGAACATAGTTTCATGAGACTATGGTTTTGAGCTTTTATATTCTATGTAATTGTATGAAAATTGCTGGAAATGAAAATAAACGTTTAGCAAGAGTTTTGTTTCACATATACATATTTCATTTGTGATATTTATTTCAATGATATCTATAGCGATTAGGATTTGAATATGAATAAAATTGTTGTTGTTGTAAATATATTGGTTTATTTTCAAGTCTTGTGAAGCAGAAATACTCTTTAGTCTGATCCAGTTTTGTTTACAATAGAGATGAACGTTTGGCAAAAGTTTTGGTTATTAGATATATATATATATATATATATATATATATATATATATATATATATATATATTGTATTTTTTTTAACTAGAATCTGAATTTGAATGCAATTGCAGTTGTCGTAACTATGTTGATAATTGTTGAAGGTTTCTCAGCTAGAAATCCTAATTATTCTATTCAAGTTCTCCTTATTTATGAATGCATGTACAAAAGAGAGAACTGTACACATTAGTGTTTCATTGTAGGGACTTTTGATTATATGGGGCTTATTATGAGAGTTTTCATTGTGCATAGAAATATTCTTGTTGAGAGTAAAACCTCCATAAAACATCATATAATAATAATAATACATTAAACTATGGGGTCTATTTTTTCAAAGCATTGTGAAAAAACTCCATATATTATTTTTTTTATAGTCAATTGTAAACGAGTCTTGCAATTTGATTATAGATGGACACTATTTGTTTTCTTGAAGAAAATAAGTTTTTAAGTACGCCCCAATAGATATAGAAACATATTTTGTTGTGTGGAGATTTTCTTGTCTGAGGCTTGTATTAAATCTTATATTGTAAATCATAAAAGTTGTAGTAGTCAATTGTAAATGAGTATTTGCAGAGTGTTATTGAGTATGGAAGTATCTATGTGGAATTGGTTGTGCATATGCAGAGGATATGCATAGAACAAATGCATCTATGTAAGTAAGTATTTATATAAATCATGTTGTATATAAAATCATGTTTCAATGTATGGAGCTTTTCTTGCGCCAAGCAATAATAAATATTACATTGTGTACATGAAGCTACTTCCAAACAATGAAACATTTTATTAAACAAAAATAAACCTAAAAATCATAAAATTAAATTTTTTTAAATTATTTAATAATAAATTTTATCAATTGACAAAAACAATTAATAGTGGTGTCCCTAAAGTTTTACTCATGACTGTAATCAATGTGGAAGGTGCACACTATAGATGGAAAAGACGTGGAATTACAAAATCAAGTTATGTAGAACTAGAAGAAAGAAGAGGAAGAATATAATTATCTTTCAAGGTGCGGAGTTTGGTTTCCTCATTTTCATATAGGTCATAATGATATTAATGGTTCGGTATCCTTTACCTCTAAACTAACATCATTATAGTAGTGGATGTGATTGTTGAGACCCTGTAAACATTCTATCAGTATTAGAAAATATTCACATTTATGTTTTTTTGGTACATGAAATCACTAGTTTTTGAATTTCGACATTTATTTTTAAACAATCTCTACTATTTCTCACAAATGTCTACTTTGCTATTTTTTGAATTGGTATTTATTCAGAATTTTCCTTCAAAGAAATTTCACACAAAAAATAGGAACAAATAGCAGAAAAAGAAGTAAAAAATTTAGTACTATCGACAATTACTGTGATGTTAGATCTTAGACTTTTTTCATCCATATTGGTAAAGAGATTGTCTTTCATATTAATGACATCAATGAGTTTTGGTCAAAGTTTTGAACCAACTAATGTGCTTCATCCTCAGGACCACATTAGTCTTAAGGATGAACCTTTGTCTTGAGGATGAACCACATTAGTTGGTTCGAAACATAGAACAAAACTAAATGATGTGATTAATATGAAACACAATCTCTTTACCAATTACTCTAATACCAAAAATGCTTAAGCTTGACAACTAGAATCTATCTTTCCAAAACTATGTGCCTAGTTTTCTGAAAATAGTGTTGGAATTTCTACTATTTTCTTTCCATAATTGTAACGCGTTTGGTTATGCAAATTATTTCTACTAATTATCGTAAATGAAAACTTTGATATACTAAATTTCTATATATTGAAAGTGTCTTGTAGAAGAGGTTTAATAGGGAGAGTACTAATAGGTGATGATTATTTACCATATCGATGATATATGCCTAAAGCACATTGAAAACATTTCTAGTTGACACAATATTTTAAATGTCTAGAACATAAATGGCTTTTTGAGGGGAAGGAAAGAAGCTATTTGCATTGGAATTATTAACTCACTTGCGTTAATCAATTAAATATTGCAGTGGTCGGTTTTGTATCAAGAATATGTGAATTTGTCTACATGAGAGAATAATAGTAATAAGATTTGGTCTACAAGATTAGAAAATCCTACATGCATTATGAAAGTATTTGATTTCAAAAAAATCATTTCTTATGCGCAAAGAAATTTCACTCAACAAAAAAAATAGTCCGGCTATGAGTCAAAGATACTCATATTTCTTTGAGTCCAAGGACATTCAGGAGGATATTGAAGCTACCAATTTTGGAAATATTCTTAGATTTTTCAAAAACAATCAGTTTTTTAGAATAGTGGTCAAGTGGCTTGAAAATCATATAATAGTTTGTTTCCCCAACTCCTCCAGTTCCTTAACATCTTTCCTCTCTAGATATTACTTTTTTTAGATAAATGTTTAAAGATTTATGTTCATTGTACGTGCATTTTGATAGGCCAAGGAGCTACACCTAGTGTTCAATTCTCTATGTGCTCCATTATTCATATAAAAAAATTGTGTACTTGACTTGGCTAATCTTATTTCAAATGAATTTCCTTTTCAATAAGTGTTTTTTTCAAAAGTGGTAGATTCTTCATGATGGAATATCTAATAACAAACCTCGTTTCGAGTCATACTCGTGATGATTTTCCAGATAAATCTAATTTCAATTTTGACAATAAACAAATACACTTTCGTTATCCCCAATTGTAGACGAAAAAAAATATTTCAAATTTTTGTCTAATTAAAGACATTTTTTAAATAAATTTATTTGCATGATAATTGTACAAGAGCCCCATCGAATATCTAACAAAGCATAACTTTTTTTCGAGGACAAAGGGATACAAGAAGAAAGAGGAAATAATACAATTATTTGAGTTTATGAGTTTCAAGGTAAAACAATGTTTCTTCCAACATTTGTTATGGATAGGTGATTTGTTGCCAAAGTATGAAATCCATACAAACATTGGCAAGCTAAAGTTGAACAGAAAAAGAAGAAACAAATTATTTCTTTGCCATTTTCCATTGGATGAGTAACTGTGAAGAATGGAATCCAACTTCCAAAGTTTTTTACACGTTTTGCATTTTTTTAATTCAGAGGAAGTTGGAGGCTACAGAAAAGTAAATCTATAAGACCTATTTATTGCACATCTAGGTGTCAGTAAATGTGAGAGGTCGTTGACAAAAGTTGCAATTGAAAGCAAAAATAGTCACAGTGTTCCATGCAATAACCAAGAAGTATCCATTCCTATTAGATAAATCATTCAAAAAGAATGTAACAACATTGAAACAAAGTAGAAAAAAAGAGGCGAAAAACCTACACAACCTTCTATTTTCATACCTAAAACTGCTATGGGTTCATACTCTAGTAAAACAAAGCAAAAGGATACTAAAGCTGCAAAGTTGATTCATGGTCATCTATCAACTATCAGAGATGAAACGGAACCTCGTTTAACATTTACTATAGATATGATTTGGAAAAAGGTAAAAGTCCCCTGCAAACAAGAAGTAGTCAAGAAGCTATCAATGGGGAAATTAAAAATCTACTCCCTAATTGGGTAAATGCTACTTTGAACGAAAATCATAAAATAATGAAGCAAATAGACAAAGAAATTTCTATTTTCAATCATTAGTTTGCTAGTTTTGTGGACAAAAACTATAACAGGGACACTAAAATATTTAAAATTGAAAAATTAAGGATGCATAGTAAAAACATTATTGATAATGTAGAAGAAAATGTTCATATGTCTGGAATTGTAGCCACTGGTGTTTTGAAATTCCATGAAGCTACCAAGAATTCACTTGTAATGTCTATTAATCAATGGGAACCGAAGAGCCTAGTATTGAAAGAAAAAATAGAAGAGCTAGAAATTCTTTAAATATGGGTCCTTTGTTGATGACTGTAGTCACAATACTCAATGATCTACAATCCCTAATGCTAACACATCTCATCGATCTATTATAGCTCTCGAATTGGTTGATGTAGTAAAATTTCAATATTGTCACTAATATATACCATATGTTAGAAATCATTGAACATGCATAACAGGAGGTTTCTTTTTAGCTATAGTTAGCAGAGGAAATTACCTCACTTCTTGATTCAGTGAGAAGTAATATTAACAAAGACATGCATTTTATTAATAACGACTTACTTTATTTTAGCCAAAGGATTAAACTTTTGTCTCATCTAGACAAGAAAAACAAAGAAATTCCAAATGATAATTAAATGAGGCAAATGAAAGTTGGATGGTCTAGAACAATCAATACACTAGAAAACAGAATTTTTGAATGTGAGAACTTAAGGAATAGAAAGAGTGATGTCTCTCTAGATTGTAAATTAATTGTTCAATACATAGATGACCCACACATCATATGGAATTCAGAATTAATAACAAAAGATATGCTAACATTTGAAATGGAAAAGATAAAACAGTTAATGGAAAAATAGTTTGATGATATAATTTATTTTACTTTAGAAGGAATTAGAAAATGGCTACTTGGATTTGTTCATATTAACAATGATAAGTATGTGTTAACTTCTCAGCTACAAGAAGAGGTGATTGAGATCAAAAAGAAATTATTCAATTAACATGTGTGGCTAGAGATTACAATAGGACCAATGAAAAAAATCATCGAAGCTAACTTGAAGACATTGGTTCAACATGGTTGCTTCCGAAAGGGAGCTGATAGTGAAATATTTAGCATATATGCTTTCACATTGTTATCACCAAAAAAATTGATCATCTAGCCTAATTTACTAGATGGATCGAAGTACACCATGTAAAGTTAATTTTACCATAGTAAAATTGCTTTCACTACGAGAAATTACTTAATAAACCACCTTTGTTAAGTAATTTATAGTTAAACTCATGAAGAATAATTAAATAAATCACTATTTGTTTGATTTTCTTCTAGGAATAATTAATTAAACCATTGTCTTATTATTATTCCTTGTCATATTTGACCCAATCATGAAAAATTAACAAATAAATCATTTTTTCTTATTCTTCTCTAGGAATAATTAATGAATCACTAATTAATTACTATGCTTTATTAAATTTGACTAAATCCCTTAGGAATAATTAAGTAAATCCTTATTTTTTATTATTCCTTAACTAATTCCTTGAGATGATAAATAAATCATTTATTTATTTATTATTTTTAAATAAAATTTAAATACTTTTTCCTTCGTAAACAAATATAATAAAATATTCTAAGTGGTTATTCCAAAATTGGATCAATGAAAATTTATTATTGCTCATTATTCGAGGATAACTCAATATTTTGTTATAAATAGAAGGGCTTTCCATTCATTATTCACTTTTGATTATTTTCATTTTTGCACTCATTGTTGTAGCTTTGATTATTTTCATTCTCACACACCATATTTTTGTTGGGTTTACACATTATAGAGGAGAGAGACTCTACACAAGTTGAAGACATTTGAGGATATCCAATAACCAATCTGATAGAGGGGGACTGCTAACATTTATATGTTCTCTTCATAGGTGTTATAATAAATTTATTCTTTACATATCTCATTTCCATTGGATGATTGGAGTTATTACTCTTTCTTTTGATTTTTAACTATGATCTTGGCATAGATCTAGACTTTGGCAGGTTCCATCATTCACTACAGATCTACAATGTTTAGGAGACATTTATATTCTTGAGATTGTTTGTCATCCGCAATCTTAAGTGGGTTATTTTCGTACATCTTTGAGAAGAAAAAGCTACAACAAAATTGGTGACTCCGCTGGGTTTTATACTTTAGATCCAGAAACCTTGGTGACCTTTGGCTTTTAGCTTAGGTTTTCTTATTTTTTCAATTCTCTTAACGTTTCCTAGTTTTTCAACCTTGGATCTGATAAATTTCTAACTTCCGCAAGCTTTCTGGTCATTTCCGTCGGTCATAGGAACCAGCCACGACAAAGGAGACACTTTTTTCCAAGATTTGTCAATCGGGGTCCACGGAATAGAAGTCATATTTTTTAGCCCAAAATGTGTGTTTAGGGCTTTATAATGCACCTTTCAGCCCAAAAAATGTGACCACTACAGAGAAATGGGTGAGTACTTGCGATTTCTAGGTTTTAGGGTTTTTCTCAGATTTGTTTCTGTGTTTTGCAAAGAGCTATATGTTGGGTGTCTAACCTCTCTCTCATCTTTCTTAGGCCTTGATCCATTGTTTTTTACTCATTAAAGTTGAATTTAGCCCCCCCTGAGGCTTCTAGTACACTGCCAAGTTTCTAGAAGGAGTTTAGTTGAGTGACTAGTCTGAGTTTCTGCGACGCTTTCAGCCACATTTTCCAGATCTATAATATTTTGTTTCAGATTTGTTAAGATAGGTTGTTACCATCCATATTTTCACATTTTAACTTTTTTGGTCATTTGCCTTAGGGTCCCATCAGTTACCCTAGGTGTTGCACCCATATCCCTATCTTTTTGCAGTGATCTTCCCTCTGGATTTTTGTTGTTCTTGCACCAGATTCCAGGAGGTTAGTGTCTCTTGGTCCCATTCACACCGAAATTCAGATATTTTGACCATTTTAGTGTATTTTCCCATCAATTTAGCCACTAACAAGTACAACACTTGGAAATCGAATTTGGGTGGGGTTTAGTTCATCATTTTGTTGTTCATTTTCTGTTATTTAGTTGAATTTATTTTTATCAAGATTTTTCCCTCTTTTACAAACATGATATGGGATTGATCAATTAATACAATTGCACACAAAAACACACCTTAAGCAAAGGGCGTTTGATTTACACCGCAAAGACAAGGCTTAACATAATAAATTTATCTCCCCGCATCGAGACAAAGATATATTGTTGAATCTCCCTTTACCATTTTCGTGTCATGTGTGTCTTATCATCATTGCACCACCAAGGCGTGTGTCATGGAAAATATTAGGCCTTCAGCCCCAGTTTTCTCTTGGGCATATTACTCCTCCCCATCAGGTTCGAGTTCATAGCCCTCTAAGTGCGCATACTGACTCTTCTCCTGGTTCTTTTAATTCCTAATCTGATACTGAGCCTCCTTCACTACATATCATCACCATGTCTGGACCCACATCTAGTACAGGAACACAACCTCGTGTTGGCTCTGGTTCTATACCGATGGTCACATCAAGCGGACAGTCTGATGAACCGTTGCGGCAACCCACATGCTCCCCATTATGGCTTGGTTAAGTCTACCGGATCCTAACCAGTTGGTAAATGACCCCATACACCATGATGCTCATTGGCCCTCTATGTCAACTAAGATTCCCTCAGACATCCCAAATTTTTAGGGTATTGCTCGAGAGGATCCTACCAACGATGTTCGATCCTTCCACATGTGGTGTTCGTTGAACTCCATAATCGATGACTCTATTCGTGTGTGACTCTTCCAATGCACGCTCACTCAAGATGTTGTGGAATGGTATGTAGACCAGCCCTCCACATCTCATTTCATTTTCATGATGCTTGCTAAAGCATTCGTTTCATATTTCTAGCTACCTTTCTTGTAAGACACCTGTATGGAGCTATTGACCATATTTCGTCAGTCCTCTTCCACTTGCCTTTTTGACCATGTTCAAGAGTCGCATTGAAGGAGGAGCAAATGTCGTGCCCCATCTTTCGGAGACTGTGTCTATATAAATTGGTTTCTTAAGAGCATTTTCTCCCCCATTCGGAAAGATGTTGCATCCCATTTTCCTTAGACAAAGGAAGAATCTCTCTAGACCGCTTCAAGATATGATTTGATTTATGCAAAATCTAGTTATGTTTATACCGTCATTCCAGACCTCCCTTGTCGTAGAAGTGAAAATGCACTTTGCACATCTCACGCCACTGATGATATCATTGGATCCCTTTCACACTCTTCGCCATATACTCAGAAGAGTTATGGCTACGCACACAGGGGCACCAGTTCCTCCTACAATTATGCCCCTCCTATTAGCAACATGTTTCCTCGACCCCAACCTGTCTACCAAACTATTTTTCCTTTGTATGCATAGCCAAGCATTCCAACCCCTCAGGCATTAACCCCTCAGCCTCCCATGCATCCTCGGCCCCAGCAGCCACAGCCCCCTTAGGGTGCGGTGTTTGCACAACAGAGAGCTACCAATCCCCAAAATTAGAAGAAAAATAATAAAGGGAAGGGTAACAATGGTAACGAGGAAAATCAAGGTAACAAGCCTAATGAACCCCAGGGGAGCCAACCTAACACCAACAACAAGCAACAGAGAGACTAGCCCAAGTAGAACAAGGTTATTCGTACGAAAAAGCCTTATGCATGTTGTGGTGTACATGGCCACTATACACATGAGTGTTCCCTCTTACCCTAGATGCACGAAATGTGGGAAGCTCAAGCAGCTTCTAGAGGTCAACAACCGAATCAGAGTGTGCCAGTCCAATCGACAATGCTCAAAAATCCTTTCCCTCAGCAAGGATTTTTATTTTCTCAACCCGAGGTAGGTCAAGCATCCCACATCCACAAACCTTTTCATCCTGGTGACTACCAGATCATTATGATGAACTTTGATGAGGCTAACCCTCCAATATCAACCTAGAAACTCAGCTGCATCAATATGATAAACCCTCCACTTCGTCAACTACGAAGTCCCAAACCAAAGTATCTGCTGAGCCTCTTATGACATGAAATGGTCCTTCAAAAATCTCTCAAACTAAAGTTGTGTTCATTCCCAAGATCCCAAAGGGGCCATTATGCCATAATGTGGCCTCTAATAGAGCTTCCCATATGTACAGTATAGTAGATGACTTAGCGCAATCACCTGCCACCATGTCGACATTGGAAGTCCTCCAGTCTTGCCCTTACCAAAAGAAAGCTCTACTAACTGCCTTGGGTGGAGTGGATCCTTTCAACGATCATTTGATTTTATTACCAGTTGATACATTAGAGCACCGCCCATTGCCTTCATCTGTTGCTTTCCAGATACCACTTAGAGTCCATAATGCCATCATCTCCAGATGCATTATTGACAAAGGCACATCCACCTATGTGATGTCAACTATTTTTTGGAAAAAAACTTAAGTCACGTAAGTTCTCCCCCTCAACCATCACTTTGCAAGTGATGGACACACCTCCTAGCCCCTTAGCATGTACTGCAACTATCTAGTTATCCTTGTGGGGAAGACTATCCATGCCGATATTGAAGTCATCAATGCCTGTTTGGATTACCATATTCTCTTAGGTCGTAGTTAAACATATGCCACGTTAGCTGTCATATGGGGGGTGTTCTGCAAGATGTGGTTCCCCCATGAAGGGAAGATCGTTACCACTGATTAGTTGACTTACTATGAGTCAGCATCCGTGACCTCCCCCAAGTCCATTATCTCATTGATATCGAACAACTAGTCTTCATCTTCTTGCACCATTGTCTCACCCAGAGTCTATAAGGATTCCTCATTGTTGGGTTCTTTCCCTGGTCCTCCCCCTCCCATTTTTTAACCTACTTTCATGAGTGTTTCCATGTTACAAGTGTCACAGGCTACCATTAAGCATTCTGGTACATCTAACCAACAACCAGCTCCTTAGCACCCAACTATTGCTCTTCTAGCTGAACCCCTTGGACCCACTCCCCCAGGACCTCCTCCATTTGTGAGTGCCTCTCCTATGTTCCCACTTGGAACTGTTCCTCCAGGTCTCAACCATCCAGGAGCTATTATGCCGGGACATTATCCTGCCATCCAAATACCTTTCTTATTTCCCCCTCTGGGACTTTTTTCTATACCTATCATGGCTTCGCTGGTCCTTCCTAACATAACACTTAGGATCCCAGTATGGTACATCAATCCACATGAAAACATTCCACCTCATCATCCAAGACCATATCACACTTTCAGAATGGTTCAACTGGTCCCCATGACCCCTTCCACTACTTCAGTTCCATAACAACCTCAACAAGAACCATCGTCTGTTGCGAAGACATCTGGAAAATGGGGAAAATATAAAAGGAAGGAACACAAGAACAATGCTCCCCAACCTCCTCTATCCGCTAAGGCCCCAAAGCCGACACCCCCATGTGATTTGTGTCAAGTTGTTGGGAACACCACCAACAATTGTCCTGAACTTCCTTAACTTAAACCTTTGGTTCATGAAGCATTCCCTAAGTCGAATATTTTAGAACTCCATGTTAAGTTACTTGTCCCACCTAAGAAACTCAAAATGATTTTCACAAACCACCCTTGTGCCCTATGTGATCATCATGGTCACTATTCCCATTGTTTCCCTCATCTTAATGAATTCCGTGATTACCTTGGGGTGATTCGTGAATACAAGGCCACTCATAGTGGAGCCTCTACTCCTCTACCTATGGATTCTGGTATCACTAGTCAACCAGAACAGTGACACTCTGGGCCTACTCTTGTGATCTGTTCCCCGGATTTCGAAATGATGGACACCATAGGCCCCTTTCTTTACCTATCGTCATCCTTGAGTTCCTCACAAGAAAACCTTTATAAGGTTTCTACACACACTTCTATCGAACATCTTTTGATAGAATCCCAAGTCTCAACATTAGTAGATCATCCATCTACTGGTCTGTCATCTACCATTCCAGATGATGCGTGTTTGAACCTTACTTCTCAGGTTTATGCACTAGGTAATGCCTCCGCATCATGTAGTCAGTCTTCCTCCCATCCGCCCATCTCCCAGCCTGATGAGGATACCATGTAAGCTATGTCTACCCCTCTTTGACCCTACCCTTAGGTAAGGGGTCATTTTTTTAGAGGATTCTGAAGGCCATTTCCTTCCTCACTCTCTTAATGCACTCTACCTCAAGAAATTTTATTCATATAACATCCTTTTGATTTCCATGTCTTTATTTCTTCCATGAAGTTATGTAGATTGCATCATCTCATCCATTTTCTTTTTCACCTTTCAGATGGATCCATCATCCACATCGTATATCGTATATAGTTGATTCCCTTGCTCATTGCATCCTTCCTCTCCATCTCCATTTAGATTCCTTGCTACTTGTCATGCAATTGAATGGTGTGTATCATGTGCATAACCAAGTCCAATTTAGAAAATATCTACTAGTGAAGCTATTGGTACGTGAATTTGAAACCATTAGTTTTAGTCATGTGCCTAGAGCCCAAAATCACTATGTACATACCATTGCAGAAAACTTTCTAGATTGTAATTTATCACATATATACAACAAATAAAAACCATAAACAAAACCAATGGCAAACCATCATTGTCATATTAAATGCATAATCAGATTATGTATCATAAAAGTGTTTGGAGCCATAGTTGTAAATACATCCACCATACCTATAACATGTTACAAAAATCACAATCAATGGGGCCCACATGTCCCTACATCTAGTCATTTTATGGTGGATCTCGCGCCATAGGCTCTACCCCACCTACACGAAGATCACGTACCACCTAACCTACCATCGCCATGTGCCGCATGATACCTTGTCACTCTAAGGGAAGACCAGTGCACTCATCTGTGTATCGGTCCTCTAAGTTGTCCCATCCATTCTCTAAAACCCGATCAAGAGTACATGAAGCCTACGATGCAAATCCACAAGCAGTGCAGTATCATCTCGACCCTGCTGTGATGATGATGTCCCCTGATCTATAGCCCAAGGTGCTGCGGCTCGACCTACATATCCTGTCGGCTTCATCATTTCTATGTTTGCATACAACATATTTCACACTCAATACCATATACATGTGCTAGAAATATAAAATGCACCATAAAACATAACAACTTAACATTTATTGTCTGGTCCCCATCCTCACCCTGGTAGAAGTGGCAAGTTAGAATCCCCCTGATAGTTCATCTCATTATAAGGGTAATCGTCAATGTAAAGGGGAATCTGATCCCAGTGTGTGAAAAACTCTGGTCAGAACATTCATCTCACTCCTCCTCATTGTCCTCTCCATAGTAACTGCCCCTAGCAGTGCATCCTAGGCTCGTGTGGGCCCCCATATTAGATCTCTACACTAGGACGAATAGTGGGTATCTTCTCAAAGAAGAACGCACATAATATTGTACAAAAAGTGCAGTCACGATTCACTTGCCTCTTGCAAAGACTCAACTACAATTTCACCGATGAGATCATCATCTGGGCCCACCCATAGTAGGTCCTTGCCAAAATAATCTCAACTACCATCATCTACCCACGGATGATGTGGTGGAATGCCTGGCTACCCAATACCCAGCATAGTCATGGCAAGAACCTGTGTCTCTAGCCTCTCTACATCAACAAGCTCGATAGTCTGTCCCTTGACACGAACACCACGTCGACAATGACACTGCACGAACTCAGTAATGTTCCTCCCATTAGGTAACGTTAGATGAATATCCCCTACCACTCCAAGGAGAGGCAATCTAATCAAGAAGTAAATATCCTGTAATTTGAGCTCGATCTTGTGCCCCTACACGACAAAAACCTCTTGGTCTAGATCCCAATAGCTCAAAATTCTCGATAGAAAGTGCTCACCTCCCCTCATCAATGCATTATCTACCAACTTTAGAACCCCATAATGAGAAAATTCCCCTCAAATCGCCTAATCCACATGGATCTCGAATCGAAGAGTATCCAAGTCTCATTCATGCCAGTTGATTTTCAGCTCTTTAACGCTTGCAAAAAACCACATGTCTTGTCAGTACATAGAAGAAAATAACGTTCTACACTGATCATCCTACAACCTCCACCAGGCCAACAAACCAACCCTTCCTTCAGCCACAAATCACAGTTTTCAGCCTAGAAAGTGTGAGCTCACAGGTTTCTAGTCATTTCCTATGAGCCAGATCGCACTCCTGGACCTATAAAGTGTGATGTGATCATGAGCAAGGGAAATGGTATCTCAAATAGCTACTAGGTGCCAAAAATAAGGAAATAAACCAATGAAATTGAGGAGATGAGTAAGACCACCTACCTGAAAGTCGCAGCTCCTGATTTTGACAGTCTGTTTGTCTCCTACGATCTCCACAATATCTAGGGCCTTTTTCTCCTCTCCAAATTAACCACATCTCACTTATAAAATGAATCCAAATTGGAAGGAAAACTTCCTTTCATAGAAAAATCCCTAATATTTCTATCGCCCATTGCGACTAGACCATAGCTCAATTTGACGAACCATCATCACAGTTGGAAATCTCTCACTGAGCTTTAAAATGTGCCTTCCTCAGTTTTTGATGATTCGAGACTTCACCTGGAAACCTTTTTTCTAAGAAGTTCGCTTTGTTGTCTCTCAAAATTGAATTTCATCATAAAGTGACACTTTTACTTTGAGTTCCACCTCCCCTTACTACTTATCATACCATATGTTGATTTTCGTCATGCGTAACCATCATTTGGTGATGTTTTCATGGTTCCCACCAGGCCCCGTCTCTGTGGCAGTGTCATCGAGTCACCCTTGCATTCTTGGAGTCTCTTTCATGTCCCATCATATCATGTCAGAGTATTCCATCCATGTTTGCATATCATTCATCTAGTGTTGCCCATTTTTGCCTCTAGTCATATTGTCCCCATCCCCTCCGGAGTTGAGTCAGTTGTTGCCAAGTCAACCATGCACTTTATGCTCTAAAAAGGGTAGTTATATGTTTGTCGCTCAATCCCATTTTCCCCATTATCCCTAGCATCACCCCCTCAGTCACATTACTATGTTCCCTCGTGCTTTAGTTGATTATCCTCATTACATCGTCTATTGTGAACCTTATTATGTCGACATCAACTCATTTATTCCTGAAGAACGGCCTAGAGGGTAGTGTATCTCGATTCCAGTTTCCATTCTTTTTCGATGAGTTGGATCGAGTAGAGGGTTTCATTATTTCTCTTTGACATGGTCGTTTCATGTTCATGATCCATACACTTGATGGTCCAGTGATGCAGCAAATTGTACTAGCGATTCTCGGGTGTGTGTTAGTTCTTTTCAAACCTCATGACGAGGTGGCCCTTCAAGTAGTCCCCCACGTGCCTAGATGCATACCTACTTTGCTACAGCCTCAGATGCAGTTCCATAGAGTTGATGGATTCGGTTCCTACCAATCACAGTGTTCATAGCATGCATGTGTCCTCCAGGTGATCCATTCAGTTTTGCAGAGTGCTTTCTTATTCAGCAGGGCTTCTCCGGTTGTTCTACCCTATCTCCCACCCATTTTTTATGGAAGGGGCTTTTTATATCATATAATCATACATTATTTTATTCAGTCCTCCCTCGTGTTTTTTCCAGGCTCATTGTGTATATGGGACACATTGTATTATTTTCTAGCTCTGTTATGCCAACATATCATGTACCATTCAACATGTACTTCATTGCTAAGTTTTATATTTATGGTCGAACCATTATTTTTGTACTAAGTTATCTCGGCAGGTATGGGTATGCCTCCCATGCCTTAGCAAGGTCCGGTACCACAACATAAAATGAGACTTGCATTACTCTCGCCCCCTCTGTCCCTATCATGGAAAATTTTAGGGGCGAATGTTCGCCCTTTGGTGAAATTAAGGGGTTTCAAATTTTTAGTGGGTGAACATTTTGTATCATAGTACATTTTTACAAATCCCCTCAAATAGCCCACCTTGTTTTAAGGGAGAGGGTAGAAAATGTAAATTTAGCCCTTGAAATTAGGAGTTACAACCTTCCATTCGCCCTAATTTTCAAGAATATGTTTTACTTAAGTGAATCCTATAGGCCAAATACCATATTTATAAAAGAGTTATGGTAAATTAATAAAAATATAAATAAATGAGAGGTATGGTAAATAAATAAAACATTTTTTATATTTACTCCATAAGTCACCTTATATACATGCAAGGGTGTAAACAAATAAAAATATAAATAAAGTGGAGGTATGGTAAATAAATAAAATCTCTTTTTGTACTTACTCAAAAGGTATGGTAAATAAATAAAAATATAAATAAACTAGACGTATGGTAAATAAATAAAACCTCTTTTTATATTTAGTCCATAACCCTCTTCCTATTTATGAAGGCCCAAAAAAGAGGTTTTATTTAAGTGAATCCTATGGGCCAAATACCATATTTGTAATAGAGGTATGGTAAACTAATAAAAATATAAATAAATGAGAGGTATGGTAAACACATAAAACATTTTTTTATATTTACTCCATAAGTCACCTTATATTTACGAACACTCAAAAAATGTGTTATATTTAGGTGAAACCTATGGGCCAAATACCATGGGCTAGATTATTATTAATACCATGCAAAAAAACATTATTAACCCTAATATTAGTATTAATAAAAATAAAAATGGCACATTGTATTGACCCATGGTATTCACTTGGAATGTAGCCTATTTAAATGGGGGAATTAAACCAGATCCATCTTTACTCTGGATCTACTAAACCCCGAGAGGTATCAAATATCGTGATATGCAAACTAGCATAGAGTGAAAAAATATTTGATCCCTCTCGGGGCTTGGTGGATCAAGAGTAAAAATGGATGTTGTAATTTAATGTATGTTAAACATTTTAACTTGGTTAAAATAAAAAACAAAATAAAAATCAATTATTAATTTTATTAATTTTTATAAATTACTAATAGCAATTTTTAAGCTCTAGGTTTATGTTAACCCATGGTATTGACCCATGGTAATACCATGGTATTCATGTGAGCATAGACTATTTAAAGGGGAAATTCTATCATCTTAGGTCCATCTTAATTCTGGGTCTACCAAGTGCTCACAGGGATAAATAGATTTCATCCCCCTAAGAGTGGTAGATGTGGAGTTAAGATGGATATAGGTTGGTTTTTATGATAATGAAGATATTAAATAGACTTAGGAAATTATATTATAAAAACATCTTAAGGTGAATGGTTAAAGCTACATTTAGTCACTTCACAAAATTTAGTAAAAAATACCAATATCTCAATTAATATTGGTTTTTAACTTTTACTGATTTAACAAAAAAAAATTCAAAACAATGAAACCTTATCACTCTTTCTGGATTTCTTACCATTTTTAAAACATTCTCAATATGATATCTTCATGAAAAAGTTTATGTACTGATGTTGGATTAGTTGTTTGAAAAATAATGTGCTATTCTTAGTTTACCGTAATGATCTGTAGGGGTTGGAGCCACTGCACCATATTTTCCTAAAAGGTGGAGATTGTTCACCAAAAAGGAAATTAATCTACATGTTACAACGCTGTTAAAAAATGTGAGACCTATGAGGGTAGTGAATTATGCTAATAAGCAATTTAGATTGGGAGAGACGTAATTAAATTTTATTATTTAATTGAATAATTCCAATTAAAATAATAATAAATCTACATTTATATATTCATATATTGATTGGCGAGATTCTCAGAATGGTCACTTCTTTCAATTAGATCCCCTTCAAGCCCTTGGGATACCTAATACTTTCTTATATAATATAGTTGGGGCTTGCTACTTGTTGGCATGTTGACGTAAACAAACTTGATATGTTTTTTTTTTCTCACAGTTGGAGTCTATGGAATAATAAAGAAATTTGATAACTTCAAAAAAGTGGTAGCTTGACAAAAGTTGTAGAGAAAAGATTAATCTCTCTTACCTTGACAAAACTGGTTGTCAATGTCAACACCTACAAGAACTTTGTTGTGGACTATTATCAAAACTAATAGAAGGATATGAAAGACTGTATTGTAAGAACCTTGACAAACACGACCACTGAAACTTGGAACGTTGTTTGTAGGAAGAGAAAATTGTGTTTCTTTTTCCAAACATGTATGTTAGTATATTACAGTTTAATGAATATGCTTTCTTATTATCATATATGGTTTCATACTTTAACAAAACATTCGCCAAGACTTCACAATGTTTTATTATTCGGTAAAAGATTTGCCAAGATCCTACAAGATTTTATAATTCAGTGAAATATTCTCCATCACTGTACAAGATAATATAATCTGGTGAGATATTCACCAAAAAAATTATATATACATATTATATTATTGAAAAAATCGCCTCCCATTTTTCCTATGTATCATGGGGATTAGCATATTTATTATACATATAAATTTAGGGTGGTTCTTAAAATTTTCCCTAGTCCCTATACTCTTTCAATTCATCTTTATTTGTCTCTCTCTCTCTCTCTCTCTCTCTCTCCTTGACTCCCCTATGTTGTCTAAGAGATTGTGCCTTTACAATGTACTTCGGTCATACGTTTTGATCCTAACACTCGTACATTGGGGGAAATCTGTTATCGCCAAAAAATTGATCATCTAGCCTAATTTACTAAATGGATCGAAGTACACGATGTAAAGCTAATTTTACAATAGTAAAATTTCTTTCACTGGGAGAACTTACTTAATAAACCACCTTTGTTGAGTAATTTATAGTTAAACCCATGAAGAATAATTAAATAAATCACTGTTTATTTTATTTTATTCTAGGAATAATTAGTTAAACCATTGTTTTATTATTATTCCTTGTCATATTTGACCCAATCATGAAAAATAAATAGATAAATCATTATTTATCTTATTTTTCTCTAAGAATAATTAATTAATCACTAATTACTTATTATTCTTTTTTAAATTTGACTAAATCCCTTACGAATAATTAAATAAATCCTTATTTGTTTATTATTCCTAAGCTAATTCCTTGTGATGATAAATAAATCATTTATTTATTTATTATTTTTAAATAAAAGCTAAAATACTTTTTCCTTCATAAACAAATATAGTGAAGTATTCCAACTGGTTATTCCAAGAATGGGATCAATAACATTTTATTATTGCTCATCCTTCGAGGATAAGTCAATATTTTGTTATAAATAGAAGGTTTTTCCATTCATTATTCACTTTTGATTATTTTCATTGTTGCACTCACTATTGTAACTCTGATTATTTTCATCGTCCCACACCATATTTTTGCTACATTTACACATTATAGAGGAGAGAGACTCTACACAAGCTAAAGATGTTTGAGGATAGGTAAGAACCCATCCCAGAGAGGGGGACTAGTAACATTTATCTCCTCTCTTCACAGGTGTTATAATAAAATTATTCTTTAGATATGTGGTTTCCATTGGATGTTGGGAGCTATTACTCTTTCTTTTGTTGTTTAACTATGATCATGGAAAAGATCTGAACTTTGTTAGGTTTTGTTTCTATGAGTCATTGTAGATCTACAATGTTTAGTAGCCATTTATATTGTTGAGATTGTTTGTCATCCACAATCTTAAGTGGGTTCTTTTTGTACATCTTTGAGAAGAAAAAACTACAACACACATATTTTATTTTTCTGTAAATATTTGTGTATTCATTTTTTTCTACTAATATTCAATGATCATGATTAGTTAATTAATTAATGTCACATAGTCTAGTTGCTTAATGCGGTTTCTTATTTTCTTTTTCAGTTCCCTCTTTCCATATTATGGTTCACCTATATAGTTCTCCCAAGAGAAAGAGCAGTTAGTTATAGGGAAGCTGCTAGAATAACATAATAAATGAGCTAATGAATTGATCCATTTAGCATTTCCATTAGTCGTATAAGAAAAGATTCTTTAAAATCAAAGTTATTAATACTTTGCATCTTATCTTCTATGCATTTGTATTCCATGTAATTATTTTAATCATAGTTATGATGATTGACATTTGGAACTCGATACAACTCTTGTTAGTGTGATTGTATTGCTTAATGTTACAAACTTATGCTTTCAGTGCCTATATTATGTCATCAATACATATATGCCAACAACATGAAACTTTTAAAATAGTTATGTTTGGTATGAAACATGAATAATGCTTATTGTTGTCATATTTTAAATTTGTACAGAGTATGGTACTCCAGAAATGGACATTATTATGCTTTCATCCCCTATTGTACATAATGGAATTTTTTTTGTTATATTTGAAAATGAAATTGATATGACCATTTCCTTGAGAGGTAGTCGTAACTCACTAATTTCTCATGATTTTTTAATAGTTCACTTAGCACTCATTGCATTGGGTGATGCTCACAGGCGTGAATCCCAAAATGATATCTAATATAATGCACTTTCTAAACCCCCTAATACATAAATGAAATTGATATATCAATTTTGTGTGATTTCAATTTCAATTGATTTTGTGTAGCACTGCATAATGTTTAACAAATTAAATACCGATAATATTCTAATGCTTTCAAAATCATAATGAAAGCTTCAACTATTTGGATTTATGTTAATTTTGAAAATATACATTCATAATAATATTTAAATGGTTTGAAAATCATGATTTTATATTTAATTTTAATGCTTTGAAATAATGCCACGTCAGATAACACTACTAGTTGAAAACCAAATTTTTTTCAGATATATTGAATTGAGTTCCCAATGATACCTTTTTGATAGTGTGAATGAAATTACTCTCTTAGGAATTAAAAGTAAAAATTTCAATACCATTATTGTAATTATCAAGTGTTTTGAAAAGAAACAAGTAGTGTACGAAGCATTTCTTGTTTGAACAAAAAGTGTGCGGAACAAAGATTTCTGCAAAGTCAAAGTTCCACTCAAGAAATTATGGGCACAAGGTTCATTAAAATAACAAATATACAAATCTCTTTTTTAATAATTTAGAAACGTATTTCAATAATACAGAAGTATCTATCCAAATTTGGTTGTGTAGAGATGGTTTTTCAGGGGAAGCGTGTGTGCATAAAAAATGCATGTGCATAAAGCTTTCACTATGGCCAAATCATTGTGAAAATTTTATTAAAATAATAAACATACAAATCTATTTTTTAATCCTTACTTAGGAACATATTTCACAATGGTTGCTTCCTCCTGACAATAGCCGAAACCCACGTTAATTACTAGCTTCTTCAAATGTTAATTACTAGTTGAAGGGAGTTATTGAGTATGAAAGTAGCTATGAAAGGGTGGTTGTGCGTGTCCAGAGGTGATGTGAAGAAAAAGTACATGTGAAAAATGAATGATTTGTAGAATTTCTGCAAAATGACAAAAGAGATGAGGCATCTCTTAGTTGTAATTCATTTCCAACTTTATTGCAGTTAGTGCACCTGCAATTTGATATTAGTAGACTGTGAAAAGCATGGAGGTACGTATAATGGAAATTGAAATATTGGTTGACATTCTCATGTGAGAACAATGCTTATTTTATTATTAATAGATTTTTCAGAGTGCAAAAGTGTGTAGAATGAAAGTTGTAAAGTATATATGAGTTTCTGTTATTTTGAAAGTATATTTTAATATTAATATTTTAATGCTTTGGAGATCATGTTTCTAGATTTGATATCTTGGAATTTTCACTCGCATTTTGATACAAGATCAATGGTTATTTTATTATTAATAGGTTGTGTGAAGTGCAAAGATCATACAAGAAAATCTTGATATATTTCTATGCACAATGCACTTGTTGTTAAGATGCACATGTGGGTGGTCTATATTTCTACATAGGAAAAAACTAACCAAAGAAATAGAAGAAATACATTATGGACATGTTAACTATTGACCTCATTAGCTAAATCTACAAAATTTTTAAATACAAAAATAGTATAAAGTTAATTATGTCTATACGAAGAAATTTCCATATCAAACCCTTTTCTCCCATAGATAATGTGTGCTCCGCAAGTTCAGAGCTCCATGTAATGATACATTATAATATAAATTTGAAATTCCCTTTGAATCTCCATTTTCTCGTAGATACTCCATCCTCCACACAATAAAATCTCTGCACAATGAAACATAGTCAATATTAATTTTATACTATGTCATAATCATTTATAAATGAAAGAATATAAGAGTATATGCCAAAAAAAAAAATACGAATACTACAATATTGGTAACAACTTAATAAATGCTTCAGGATGCAGAAAAATTCTAGCATTATCACATTGGGACAAAATCATTTTTATTAAACATTATCAAAAATAAAACACTAAATAGTACTCCGCAAATAAGAACTCATGAAGGTTGATAAGCCATCTCCCTGTTGCACCTTCATATAAGCATAACATAATGGAATTGAGTCTCAAACTACTTAGTTGAGAAATAGCCTGATAAATCATTTCACATAAGCATGGTTTGTTCTTCACTGATGTTTTCTCACACATACCCTGTCATATTGTCCACGAAGGTTAAAATAATAATATCAATTGTAGATTTGTACAGTGTTCCCCATTTATGTTGCCTTTGCAAAATACGAGGAGATTCATGAATTCTCGAACCATTGGACACAAAAATAACATATTGTCAAAGCACTCACAATATGATGAAACGATAGCATAATAAAAAAAATCAGAATGTAGTTCACGATCTCATTATTTTCTCTAACATATTATCCTAATGATTTTCTATATCTTTAAACAATCATTTACTTTATTGTTCTATTAGCAAAAAGACTAAAATAACCTTAGTCTCGATAAGCTATTGTTAAAAAGATCTACTTTTTTTCCCACCTTGTGTTTAAAGTTTTTAAACAATGTGCAGGGCTTTGAACGAAATGAAATGTGTAGAACTTTACATGTAATTTAACGTGTAGAGCTTTGCTTGTGTATAAGTTTTGGCGCAATGAAAACCCCACTCAATAAAAGCTATGCACAAGTCTAGGAAATATTTTTAAGGTTTATTTCTTAGTGTTGGCTGAAGAGATAAGTATCGAACGACTAATTCTATTATAAAATTCTATATTGGTAATGACATTATTTAAATTATAGATTTAACTTTTTAATAAATTCATGAAATTAATCAAAATTACTAGTTCGTTATTTATTTCAAACCAAGTAAGAAAAATTAGGATCTAGGAACATGTGGTGTTGATTCTTTTCATTATTTTTAGAAGGAAGGAATTAAACTTAAACATTCGTTTTCAAAACCCATTAACATTCAATTAGTTTGTTTATTACAATTTTCCTATCAATCAACCCAACTTTGTTAAGTATCCAATACGTATGTTCAATATTTATATGGTAGTGTGACAACAGTAATCAATAATTTTGGTTGTGTTTCCATAGAAGCATTCACGAAGGTTTCATCATGCAATCTTCTTAGCACACACTTTATGAATGCATGTTAAAATGATTTTTGGAGGAACTTGTTAAAAACAGAATCCCCATATAGGTTATACAATATTGTTTTGATAGTTGTAGACCATGAGGGATTATCATTTGGAGTGAAAGTGTAAAATGTGTAGCATTATTGAGAGCTAAATTTTTCATTTTTCATTCTATATGTGAGCACTAAGAATGTTTATAAAATAGACGAAACAGTCTTGCAACAATAATGAACAAAGTTCAAATACTATATAATGTGATAATACTAAACATGTTTTCACAAAATATGTTAATTTCATATAGTTCTTATGTCTAAAGTACTTTCATGTTATGGAATTAGAACCTCTTATTTCTTTAATTTCTGTACATTTGATCTAGCTCATATCGTCATAACAACAGAAATGAATACAACAAAAACCTATATTGTTAAGGACAATGATAACTCTTCTAAGTGGCACATTTCTTCTTTATTTATTCTTTGATTGTATTTGCATTACAGAGTTCAATGTGTTTTTTCCCCCCACTTTTGGGCCATATTTTTTCATGTTCTATAGCTACAAGAAAATCTTTTCAAATTTCCAGGAAACATATGACACTTAGAGATTCAAATCCAGGACTACAATTAGAAGGAAAAATGTACTTTGAAAATTTCTATAAAACATTTGTATTTACTAAAACGAAAATCTATTTAGAATTTATGTACACTAGTAATGACTTTCAGTTATCTTATTCTATTTTCATTAAAAACTTCTTACTTAGTTGCAATTATAATGTCCTTTTAAGAAGTGATTTCAGCGTATTATTTGTGAATAGGAAAAAGTTATAAAATTTGAATGATGTCAAAATAGAGATGGAAAAGGGTGTAGAGAAATGAGTAGTACTAAAAAAATAGATATCACACCAGACAAAAGAAAAAAAAAACTAGCGAATAAGTAAACGCAAATAGGTTCTTCTGCAGACATTTAATTAACTCTATATTATATTTATTCTCTCCTTTTTTCTTTTACTCCTTTTTTTTGTTTGTATTTTTATTATTTTCTCTTCTTCTTTTTTTAAACTTCTTTCAATTCAGTATCATGATTAGGAAAACATAAATAGAGTCCATGCCATTTTTTAGAAAAGTTATCAGTAACAATAAAACTAGGATGATTTTTCATGGTGTTGTCTTGGTTACATATCGAACATATTTGGAAAAGGAAGATAAGTCAAAATCAATGCTTCATCCAAACTTAACAGATAAGAAAGATGAAATGACAATAACATTGTTTGTGCCAATGTCGTTAATTGAACAATGTGAGTCAAATCTCATTGCAAACGTTGGTGTTTCTATTAGAGATTTCAAAATAATTCCAAAGCATAAATACGATAATGGTGATTATGAAAAATCTATTTGTCGAAATAGTTTTAGAATTGTAGAAAACATTTGTCCTATTTGTGCAGAGTACTCATTTTTTCCAAACTTGATGATTCCAAATCTATCGTGTAACGATGATGCCCTTCTAGTTGGCATAATCATATTTATTGCAATTTTGGTAATGCACACAACAATGCAATATATATTGGAAATCATATAAGACAATAGACAATAGGATAGGGCCATAATAAGCTTTGGTCTAATTGAAGTTTTTATTAATACAAAGTTATTGCCCATCTATTTATTTTTTCCCGTGCCAAAAAAACTAATTTTCATTCGAATAAAAATATAGTTACATATTCATATGTTTGTATATACCAATCTTCAAAAAAAAAATATTCTTCATTTGTTATATTGTTTCCATGTATTGTTTCACAAATGTTGCATATGTAACAAGTTCAACTACATGCTAAAATTGTTTTGGCATGTGCTTAAATTCAAAGAGATTTGCAACAAAATGTTTTTCTATTGATATTGCTAAAAAATATAGTTAAAAAACAACAAAGGTTTTTTCAAACTTTACAATCAATGTTCTTATGTACATTGAAGATAGGGGAGAAAGTTGACAAGAAAATAAAACTTCTTCCCTCATTTTGTCACTACGATAAGGATCCTTCAAATTTTTTCCTTTGTCAACTTTTGAGCCTACATGAACTGTCATATCATGCTAACTTCCATTGCCTTATTACTTTTTGATGTTTTCCTAAGTTTCAACTACCATTGCAATATTCCTAACAATTGCCTTTCCTCTTAGTCAAATTTTGCTTATTGTCGTCTTCTTATATTTGGAAGCGCTTGTGTAATCTTTCTAAAGATAGGAAAGACACTCGTTTTTCTTTAACTTAGTGATTAGCTTTCTTCACTTGACATGCATATCATGAAAAATCATGAAAGCACACTCTTTTCTCTTAGACAAAGCACAATTTCCAAAGTGAGCAGTCACAAAATAATTTTTGGAATAAATGACACCCTCTCAAGCATGAGTGCTCTTTTAACTCTTATTGGAGTGTACTTCCTTTACTCATTCAGGCACACTTTGTGTCCATAAGGGGACCACACTCCTTGTTATTAGTGAATGTTCCCTCCTTACCTTCAATTCCACCGCACTCCTTGTCAACGGAGATTGTGCCCTCTTGCTTCACATGCATGTGCCCTTCCTTCCTTGCATCCTTAGCGCACTACTAGAAAATAGGAGGCCTCTTCCCTTGGTTGAACTAACTCTCTCATCAATCGATAAGTGGTGAGCATGCATTAACTTTATTTGCATGCAAATTCTTTTATAAGTTTCCTAGCTCATTATTCCTTCCCATCATCATAATTCACTCTGAGTTGAGGGCATTTTCTCACCCCAAGGAGCTTATTCTCCATTATTCATCAGATGTGAGTGGATTTCTACTATATTTTGCAAAGTGTCAATTTTCGTTTCTTTTGTTGTTTTTAGTGGCACTTTTTTTTCTTAGTTTTGTTTCAATTGGTTTTCACATATGAAGTGTCATTGTCATCTATACATCCTATTACAAGTGTCATCCTTCTATCTCAAGTGGAGTTTATAGAGACTCTTTGCATTCCATGACCTTTCATCTTTTAGTCATGATTGAGACAAAACCTATAAACACTTGCAATTATTTTCCTTCATTGTTAATGTGTTATTGACTTGTTGTTGGCCTTCACTTAGTTGTTTTTAGCCCTCTTTGATAATAACACACTTCTAGAAAATAAGGACCCTTTGTCCATCAAAATTGTGCCCAATAGAAGAATCTCCCTTTTAGAGTGCACTTTTGAGACAAAAAGACCCTTTGTGTTTGAAACTTGTGCCCAAGAAGAAATTTATTTCTTTCATGAGTGCATAATGCACTTTCAAGGAACAACAAGTCATCCTTGTCAGCTATCCCTGTGCCCTACAACCTCAGTAGTTCTCCTTCACACACTACGCACTCTGAAGCATCAATGTGCCCCTACCTGTTCATTGTCACTATGTCATGTGCCCAAGAAGCCTCCCTCTCTCTCTCTCCAAGAGTGCATGCCAAGGTCTTAAGCCTTAGTTAGGCCTTGTTTGCTCACTATTTTCCCAACATGTGCCCTCTCCCTTTTCCTTGGCACATTCCACACTCTTAATGGCTAGTAAATCCACCCTTCCTCACTTTTTTTAGGCTTATGCTTCTAGGTTGCCTAGGTCCACTCTTGATCACTATCTTTTGAATAGTTTGCATGTGATAGTTAGGGGATTTATTGAAACTAATTGTTGTTCACCATGAGTAAATTTCCACTTGCAGGTGCTATAGATATATAATACATCACTATCTCATCATTTTCTGAGATGATTGCTCCTACCACCTATCAAGCTACATCAAAAGAAATTTCAGAAGCTAGTATTGAGGAGGAAGTGGAAATTACTAAGCCAACTATCCCTATTATTTTAGACACATAGTGTTGCATTGATAAATATTTGAAAGTATCATGGAAGGACATCAAATATTCTTTCATGAGAAATAAATTCCTATAGAACTTAGAATATAAGGAAGTGTACGCAAATATCAACAATTCTAGGATACATAGTGTTTCATGCAAATTCTCAGTCAAGCGTTGTGTGAGGTTATCGAATGGATATTGTTACACATGGGTAGAAGGAATTTGGTCCTCGATAATGAAATACAAAATGATATTTCCATTTACCATCCACATGACATACATTATTACTACAAGATGGTAACCCCAAAGCAGTATGCAAACACATAGTTTTATTCAACTTGGGAAAGTCTCAATACTAAGGAAGTTATCAAATCCTAGAGCCAAGAGGATGCAAAATTCCACTAGAGACCAAGTGTAGTTTACTAGACTAAATGTTTCACAAATTTTACCAGTATCTTATGGCGATCTATTGTAATGACCTCCTGCTACTGTAATATTGTTTTTAATTAGACTGAGTTATGTTAGTAAGAATGGCAAAAATCCCTAAGATGCATTGGAAATTGATGTAAATAAGTATTTTTGTTAATAAATAAATGGAATTTAAGTTCTTGGGAATAAGGCACTTGGAAATGAGATTCTTGCTAAAGAAAGAAAAAAAAAATTCTCATTGTCAAATGAGATTAAAATAATTCTTTGATGATAAAAAAAAAAAAACAAAAAAAAAAAACTTTAGATAAGATTCTAGATTATTTTAATAGATGGGTGAAAAAGATCCATTAAATTGCTTAGCTAGGAAACGATGTCAAGCATGGATAAGTGTAAAGAACCACAGGAGAGAAAAGAAAGATTTTAAGAAAAGAAAATGCTAGGCATGTGGATACAAAGACCACAAAAGCAGGACACTGCTAAAGGAAATTAGCCATGAAAGAAAAATATTAAATACTTATTGAAAATATCAATAGGGGTTGTTGATCTGGGAAAGAGCATTTTAGGTTTTGGATGAACTAGAGATACTTAGTTCAAGGTTTGGTGGAAAAGAGTGTAGGATTTCTAGGTGTGTGCCCGACAAATTCACGATGGTAAAAATTGAATGGTTGTTGGTCAAATTAATTTATATGTCAATGATTGTATAGTGATTGTAAGACTTGAATGATTGTTAGCTAATTAATTTTATGCAATTGTTTAGGAATGGATGGTATGAGAAATACTTATGTTTATTTTATTATAACATGCAGAATAGCATATGTGCATATAACAAAAATGAAAAGAAGTGATAGTGAGGAATTGTATTTGTTGTTATAATCTAAATTAACATTATTTAAGGATTGACATGTTCCAACATGCAGTATAAGGCTAGAGGTAGTTTGTAGAAGTGATATTATTTTATAGATTTAAATTCACCTTATGCTGTTGTCTACATCATTACTTGGGAATGTCAACACTGTGTAAAATTCTATAGTTTTTCTGCACGCATACACATTCAAAAAATAGCCCCATGAGACAGAAAGGGAAAGACAGGAGGGGAGATAAAAATAAAATGAAATTTATATTGTGTGATTTCTTAATCTTTAGATATACACTCCAAATAAAATGAAATAGAATATATATATTTTTATTGAATTCGAGTGTAGTAATGCCAAAATATATCAGGCAATCAAGACTTTAAATATATGGTGCACTCCATTCATGGTGAATGAAACTAGAATTCTTAAATGGTATGGTATTGAACACATATAAAAAAAATATAGTAATCGTATATGCCTATATCTATATATATATATATATAGATATGTATATATATATATATATATATATATATATATATATATATATATATATATATATATATATATATATATATATATATATATATATATATATATATATATATATATATATATATATATATATATATATATATATATATATCTATTCACAATAAAAGTATAGATGACCATGTAGAGTGAAAAATCGACACATAGATATAATAGTTGAACCATACTTATGATATAAGAATATTAGAGCTGGGTAAAAGGAAAAAATTTGATGATTCAGTATTACTCCCTAGAAACCCAAGCTCATTCCGAACTTAAAATAAAAGGAAATAAATACGTTAATTGAACCAAAGTATTGGAAAATAACATAGATCAAGATATTAGATAATAGTAAACCATTATAATCAATATCAGGAAATAATTAATGGGAAACAAAAGCTCCAAAATACTAGAAAGAAATTGTATCAAAATGGGGAAAATGATTACAAAGGTGAAAAGTCGCACTACAAATGAAAATTTTAACTAATATATACATTATTTTACAACTAGGAAATCAAATCTATAATTGCTCAAAGTATCTCTTGGCCTATTATAGATGAAACTCCCATACACCACCAATGCATAACAAAAGTCTTGCACAAAATTAGGGAACAAAACTCTAAGGAATTGAAAAACTAACCTAGAGAGCACCACAGTCGAAGATATGTGAGAAACCCTATCCTTAGCTTTGTTAAGAAATCAAACGTTTCCATGAACACAAGCGTACTTGTAGAGAAAAGAGGAAATGAGTGGAAAAAACACACCATGAAAGTAAGCAACAAGGATGTGGCAGCAATAGAAGAGGGTGGATAGTTCCATACGTGTTTTTCGACTGCATTTTGTTGTGCTCCTACAAACCCACAAGGAAAACTGACCCATTATAACTATGACATGATTGTCAACACTAGAAAATATAAAATTCTGAAAGAAGCACTGTCTTCCTCGATAGGACTAGAGGTAACAGACATTGGTCCATGCAGTTTGGAGTGACTTGAACCTTAGCCAATACTGGAGTGCTCCTTTATATAATTTACACAATATGTGGATTATAACTAAACATTTATCAATCAATTGAAATGGCCATCATCTTCTACAAAATATCCATGGCACCACTTCAACAAAAAATTCGAAAAGAGAAACATAGCTCGACAGAGCACTTGGGGTTATTCCCTGACCAGAGTCTCAAGTTACACAGTTGTTAGGGAATGAATTCAATTTCCCTTAATGTCAATTCTAGACCTTCGATAAGAGGGAAATGCTAGAGTTAAAGAAAAGAAAAACAAAAGCCTCATGTGTTAAGTTAAACTTAAAGTTCAGAGCAAAAAATGAAATCGTAACAGAAGAAAAACAAAAACAAAATTGAAGGATAATAACTATAAATGAGGATATATTTGGTTTCAAAGATAAAATTCCCCTTTGAGCCGTGAAAAACACCAACAAATGTGTTGGAAAATTAAATTACTCACAACTCTTACCAATAACTAGAACACAAGGACGGTTTCTCTGAAATTAGAGACACGATTTTCATTACACATTTCCCTGGACAAACGAAAAGAGAATATAGATTGGGTCAACACCAAATTAATCATAGCACAAAAGAACCAACAAAAATGAACACGAAGAAACAACTAAAATGTATTAAGTGGTTAAAATCCCCAACCCGACCTCAAATCTTAGCAGTGAAAACATATTGATATCTTGTTGAGAATAGATGCATCAATATACAAATACTATGGCTGGATCATCCACCGAGTGAAACATGAAGACTGTTTCAATTCGTTGCAATCTTGTAACCTCAAGATATGAAGAAAAAGTGACACTATACCATCAATAGGAAGAAAAACCTCACCTATGGCGCGCCATGGTGGACAAGTGAATTATGCATTACTCTCATGGTTGGAATGCATTTAGAATAGACGTGAGGCTGAGCTTGGATGTTAGTGTTACAAAAGCGTTCCACCTAGAGAAGGCAATGAGGAAAACGAGTAGAGTAGAAAACCTTTCCGAACCAAAACAGGGTTAGGGTTTCATAGGATGGTTGTAACTATTGCATGAATTCATTTCATCAAAACCATCTAGATTTTCCTAATAATCACCTATGACCCATGTAACTAATGTCATCATTCCAAAATTCTATTGCTGGGACAATATCCTGAGAGCAATAGGGCAAGTGGCCTCATAGTATGTTATGGATGTCAAACAAATCATATGATACAATGTGTAGGAGTACATTTAGGCCCACTCACATAGTATATGATAAAAACACATGAAAATAAGTACATAATGTGTAAGAGGTGCAAGATTATATGGTATCTAGTCATGTAACACACATCCAAATTATATAATATCATGCCCTTGCAAAATGATAGGGTATAAAAAATGGTATAGGAGTGACGAAGGAATTCACATATAACCATTTGTTTCCCTAAGTGACAAATGGAACAATATACATATTTTAGAACATGTGAATAGATGTTGAAATTATTTGATACGTTGCACTTGGAGTAGGAGTATGAAAGACACCATTTTCCATTCAAGGATTTAGCATAGAACAAGTAGATTTATTTGTGGACACTGTACATACATATATAAAGGGAAAAAAAATATCACTTGGATGTAGAGTTGTGACATATGTTGTAGACTACATGGATAGAAGAATGTAAAATAATTTGAGGGGAATTGTATTTACTCGCTCAACCTAGTTGTCTCTCAAGGTAAATTTGCTTCTAGGCGAATATCCTCTACCACAAACTGCAACTTCACATAAAGCAGGCCAAGATGACATTCCAATCCAAACAAGCACCAAAGTTCGACATGTCCTCTTATATGTTGGATGGTATCTTGGCCAGTTATGGGTTCACTGGGATGAAGTGGAACTGGGCCCCTAAGGATAAGTTATGTATCTAATTCCACTGCACACGCTTATCAGAAGTTATTTTGGGAGGAGTTTATGATAATTTGGGTCATCATTTTTTTGTAGTTTTCTACATGACGATCTTTGAGATAGAACCTCCTTGGATGATAAATTAGGTCAAGGAAGTAATTTATGAGATTTCGTATTGGTTTTCTTCACTACAAGGCACATACGTTGTATGGTTCGAGTGTTAGACAACCCCTACCCTTATTCCTAGGTATGTGACCAATAAGGTGGTATTGCAAGACATTGCCTATAATTTGAACAACGTATTATATACACAATTCCAGAGGAGGAATTAGGCTCCTTGTCTTTCATTTCCTTTATGGATTGGATGTTATGAGCTCAAGATCCTCAAGGCAACTAATGTTATGATTGAAGAACTTAACCACCTTCACTTTGGAATGATGAGTTTTCATAGATATGATGCTATGAAATTTTGGAGACAACATTGTGACAAAATAGAATACAAATCGATGTATGAACCTATAACCATCCCAAAATATGAGAAAATAAAGAATTGGTACAATGGATTGACAGAGAATCAGCCAGGAGATTAGGCAAGTCTGTCCTAGGTTCCACGGGTATCAGATATACATATGGATGATGTTCAACATGAAGTAACTACCCAAGAAGAAACTACAACACTCAGAAATAGGCTAAAGCACAATCCATTGGAAGGGAGAAGTACGAAATTTAAATCTAATCCAATTTTCAAAGGTGTAATTCAAGTAGAGAAATAGAGGAAAAAGAAGGAGGGGGGGGACAGAAAGTTAGAAATCGATAAATAGCTAGAAGAGTACAAAAGAGAGGAGGTGTTCTTAGAGAAAGAGGAAGAAGAAAATAAGAAACAAGATTACTTGATATAGTAGAAGGAAGAAGAGGAAAGGAAAATAATGGAGGAAGAGGAACAACAAAAGCAGTTACAAGTAGAGGAAATGAGGAGAAAATAGGAGGAAGAAGTTGCACACATAATGGAGGAAGACGAAATGACCCATGAAATGGAAGTAAAGTTGGGGGAGGATGTCATTGAACTAGTGCGACATGAATCTAGCCCTTAGTTAGAACCTCTTGTCACTGGTGGCCACCTCCCATTCCGAAAAATGGGAATTGTTACTCGACCTGATGACAGGGCTATGGATATTTCCATTTTTAGCTTCGATCAGCTAAATAAGAAGATTATACAAGAAAGGAAAATGTACTTTCCAAATCATCCAACTCATCTAGTCTCCATATCTATAGAGAAGGTGATGGCTTCTAATAGGGGAGACATCCTAGAGCAGTCATGGAGGTGAATGTCGCTTTCATGTTACCAACAAAAAAAATACAAAGTATCTTAGGAGTGAGAATGCATGATTGCGAAGGAAGCTAGCTTCCACAAAACAATAAGTTGATCATATTTTTATAGAGAATAAATGGTTGTCCTCTACTAGTATCACCACAATCTAGCTATGGTTAGCTATAATTGAAGAATTTATGTTGATGGAACATAACTTGAAGCAAGTATACAATGATATGATTCTATGGCGTCAAGTTGATGCACCCCTGGTCTAAATTGAGAAGAAATGTCAAGACATCTTGAAGCTTCTAAAGGTTACAAGCAGAGTTATATATTTGATGCAAGATTCAGGCATCAAGTATCCTAATGTTCCTGATATGTTAGTCAAGAAAGAAAGGATAGTAGGTGAGGTGGATAAGCACAGTTAAGACTTCATACTCAAAATTACACCCACAACAGTGAACAAGAAACCAACACCATATTTTTTTATGTTTGACTACATAATGGATTAGAGTCTGTGTGAAAGAAACATAAAATACCATTTGTGAGCTCTCATGTAGAAATAAGAGCCAAGGATTTAATCACACACAAGATAAAGGAGTTCATTTAAAAAATAAACAAGACTATGACATTACCAAGAACATTATTCTATATTATGAAATTGAGAAAATTAAGGTTCACATGAAAATATCCTGGTTGTGCAATAGCATATAGTCAAGATGCAAATCGATATTATTAGATTCTTTTGAGGTGAAGATGTGATATGGTGTACACCAAGAAATCAAAGTTAAAGTTATCAAAATAATTTTCAAAGAATGAAACTCCTACATCAGAAATGAATTCCATGTTCAAGTTATTGATTTCTCCTTTTCCCCATGAGGAGTTTTGTCTTATTATAGTTTTGTCTTATATAGCCACCACATTGATGTAATTTTTCTTTTATTCTAAAAGAAGTCAAAGAGACACATGTGGAATGTGAAGACTCACATAGAAGTCTATAGGTTGTGGAAGTTAAAGATTCCTGAGGAAGCTCAAAGGTCATTAGCATTTTCTATAAAGAAGACCTCATAACTCAAGGAAAGGGTTCAGAATTTTAGAGATTTGGCCTTGGCTTCTCTAGTTGTGCATAAGCGAGAATATCATTCTTTTGGAGAAGAAAGTTATAGCTTCATGTTACAATATTGAATCTCATGTTTGATGATTATAATAATGTATACAGGTCTTTCATTAATTATCAAAAACCCTTGAAGCCAACACTATTTCATGCATGTATTGTAAATAGTGTAATACTATTCATTAGATGTTTGTGGTATATGTCATGTTATGCATACTAAATATAATGAAATATCTCATTTCCTTAGTTATGAATCATGTTGAATGGATGTTGTTATGTGTTTAGATGATCATTGTTATCATGTGAACTAATTTTAAGGTTAATGAACAAATCCCCTCAATTTCTCTTACGCACCTCTCTCAGAATAGTACTAATAATTTTCTATTAGAGGCCCATCACTTATCTCTCTTGCGTGGAAGCTCTATTTACACATTACACTTGGTGTCACATAAAGCTTACATACTTTCTAACGCAAAGTTATGTGGATGATCTCTTTTGTATGTTTATCAACAAAGGCATTCCGTTCAAACCACTTGCAATGGTGGTCAAATCTGGTATCCAGGTGGGGATCCTACACCAGATAGGGTGAGGTCTAATTGGGAATTCACATTGTGGATACTCCCTTTATGTTTTCAGCATACAACACCATTAACACCTCACCAATTGGAATACGCATGATAAGCTATATCATATTGATTAAATAAACATAGATCAAGAAGAATAAATAAAAAAGGAATTTGATTTCATGTCACTAAGATTTTGTTTTCTACATCAATCTCACAATATTACCAAGGATGGCTAACAACAATTAGTGCATATTGTTATCGAGAAATCTAGTGCCTATTCAGAGCTGCTAGTCCCACTAAGACGGGTAGCTATCTTATAAACAAACAAATTAAAGTCACTTGTTTTTTCCTTTACGAGAGAGAGATGAGAAAGAAGCAGAGAGTACCAACCTTAGTCTTCCGCTTGGCTCCTTGCTTGTTTCCTTTCCCCTTTGACAGAATCTCGCCATTGCTTCCTTACTTGTCCCTCTTCAAAGAGCTCCTGTAGATTCACAGCAGCATAATACCATCAAAGCATAGAGATCTTTCACTGTAAACAATATAGGATCAGATATATATTGACCATACAAATGCATATATTAACACAATATTCAAAGATACACAAGAATATGGAGGAAAACTCAAATAGCTTTATTAGTAAAAGTAGTAGAAGAGAGGATTACAACCACTTGGTCGAACCCAGTGCCATCCTCCCAGCTTGAAATCCCTCTTCACCTCACACGAACCAAGATCACCCAACAATGTCTTCAAAGAGAAACCAACAGCACCTCTTTGCAAATTACCAAATTCCAACCTTTCGATCTCTGGGATGAGGGATCCATTTATAGATATTTGCAGGAGGGTGAGTCAACTTATGGGATTTTGATTAGTTTAATCTCTCTGATAGTTCTTGGTTCCACTTGGAGATTTCATGATCTCTTACTCATCCTTGGGCGAATTAAGGGAGAGTGTCAAGTGAGCAGCTTTTAGAAGATTCTCAGGGTCTCCACTTAGGAAATTTCTTATTCCATTTGTTTGCTCTCTCTCATCGTACCCTACAGAAGGGCTTTTCAGTATGCATTACACTTTTTGCATGTGGCAGGTGAGATGCATCGCACCCTTTGCACTAGGCAGTCTGTATGGTCCTGCCTTAACTAGTTCTGAGTGGTTTATCATGGAAAACTTCTGGGAGATGATTAATCAGCTGGCCTTGCTCCTTTAGGGTGTGAAACAACACTTTTAGGGACTTAGAATCCCTTGGTTTATGGATATATGTTATTTGGGTTGCAGTGCCCAAATATGTCTATAACACATATATGAATCCTTTAAAGATTGTGTATATAAAATGCAGTACTCCAATTAAATGTACTAGAAATGTGAATAAAACTATGCTTTATTGCATTGCTTGCAAGAAGGACTCTCAATTCCTTTATTTTCATTGGTTAAAATAGATCATACATGCAAGTTACAGTACTAAAATATAGTGTATTCTGAGGGGTGTCAATTTAGAAAGAGCATTACTTTCACTATGACAAATTTCCTATGACCAATAATGTGCATACAAAACAAATGTTCTTGAAATATTGACCAACTTTGACACGCATGGCACATTTACAATAAACCATCAAAATATAGTTATATGTACATAATGATGGGTTTCTTTGTTTACATTGTCAGGAAATCTGGTAATGACATAATTCTCATTCATTTCATTTCCAGGCATCTTAACATTTCCTCAAAGTTTCTTATTCAAGAATTGGATTTTTTTGTTGAACTACTTTTACATTTTACTTGATATTTGGGATCTGATTTCACATTATCAGTCAATCAAATATACTCATGGTAATAAGATTAGACTGAACCAATGCATATTATATGCATTTACTATGTATAGTTTCCTTGCCAATGGCTATCTCTTACTTTACATAAGTAATTTTAGATCCTAGATGTCAAATCCCGACTTGGACTCCTTCATTCCTTTTTCTCATTATCCAAATATCAAATGAACTAGGTTCACTGAAACAACAAAATTAGGTAATAGTTTATAATTTCTTATGGTTTATGTCGTTTTGCATTAAGGTACAATCTAGTATTGGAAAAGTATTATTGGCTTTTCGTGCACAATAAAAACATCAATTGTAAACTCTTCAATAGTCTAGCAAAATTTTTAGCATCCATAAAAATTTCATCATCATCACATTGTCAAAAAACCATTTTTCTATGAACATCACCAAAATATAATGAAGAAATAGCACTATCCATTTCCATCTTGTATTTTCGTAGAGGCATAACATAATGAAAATATGTCTCAAACTATTTAGTCAAGAAATAGCCTTCGAAATAGAATGAATCTGGAATTGAAGAAATGGAATCGGGGCCATTCGCATAATTGTCACTTCGCATGCAACCTAATATATAATACGTAAACTACACCTACTCCACATATCCTACATTTATGACTATTTTTTCTAATTAATGAAATGTAGATACAAACTACGGATTACCAACACTAGCACTACCAACATCTCTAACCAAAACTGATCGTTGGAAAGCACTACGCATTGTTCAATTGATGAAGAATTTCATGGATAATGGAAGTGTGTATCAACTTGCTCAACATATATTAATATGACTATTTAGCATTATTTTATTATCCAATGCTAAGTGAAATTTCCAAGTTTTTACGTCTTTGTAAACATTATTGTCTTGAAAACATTTTTTCATATAACAAAATTATCCTTTCTTGCATGCTATAGTTCTAAATACTTATGAAAATTTATATGTCAGTTGTTATCATTACAATAATTATGTAATAAAATATGTTATAAATACTAATGTTATAATGCACAAATAACAAGTATAATATGTGATATTAAATCTCATAAATGAAAATTTATATTGTATATTACCAACAAAGTGATTGTGCATGATTCTATGTTAGCTTTGATCTTTTCCTCAGTTAGGCTCTTCACTCGCGCATGTGTTTTGAGAAACAAATCTACAAAATCCTTTAATAGAGAACTGTAGAATGAGAATTCGAAAGGTTACTCCTCACAGTTTATATGTTATTGTATATCATTACAATAATTACGTAATAAAATATGTTCTAAATATTAATGTTATACTACTAGAATGACAAGTATAATATGTGTTATTAAATTTGACAAATGGAAATTCATATTATACAAAGTTATTGTGTGGGATTGTCTGTTATCTTTCAACTTTTTCCTAGTAATACTTTGCACGCACGCATTTGTTCCAAGAAATTTTTTAGAAAAGCCTTTAGTGTGGAATGGAGGGGTCGACACAATGAAAGCTGAAAATCTTCCTTCGCACAATGGACTCCTTCTGTATTTCCACACATTTGCCTAATTTAGGAAGATAACCATAAACAAAGATTGTGCTGGATGATCCAATTCTCTCTACACTATGCACAACCAATACTCAATTGACTAAAGATATTTGGGAATACAGACATATGAATTATTTATAAATAAAATATTGCACGGATAAAATGCGGATTATTTAATACTAAAATATTAGCAATAAAAACTTTATTTATAATTTAAATATTATTACTAATATGGTATGGTTCTATCACTTACCTCAATGTTATTGCAAAAAACAAATATAGATTGTTTATTAATAAAATATTAGCAATAAAAGCCTTAAAATTCCTGATATCTGCATAATGAATGCCTCCAAACATCCTAGACATAATGACCTTTGTTGACACTTCTGCACATGTGCATAAATTCATAAATATAACCATAAACAATCATTCCTCATCAAATAATTGTAACGAGAACCATAACCTTCAAAAATATAACCATAATTATATTTGAATATATGCAAAAAAAAAAAAAAAAAAAAAAAATAATAATAATAATGAAGAACGTTTTTCCAAAAATATCCGTTAAAATTGCAAAAAACAAAGCAAAATAATTTACAAATAACGCAACTTGACCTTGAAACAAAACTAATTGCTTCCAACATTTTGTACCTTAATTGTTATCAATACAATAATAATTATGTAACAAAATGTGTTATAAACAATTATGTTATACTACATAAATAAAAAAGTACAATATGCAATATTAAATTCGATAAATGGAAATTGATATTGTATATTGGCTATGAAGTGATTATGTGACTTTCTATGTTAGCTATAATTTTTTTCGCACTGTCTCCGCACTCACGCGCACCTTTGGAGAAAAATATACAAAATCCTTTAGTGTGGAGTGGACCATTGGACACATTGAAAGCTTCAGAGTTTCCTCTGGAGAATGAAATTCCACTACACTTCTACACGTGTCAATTGCAGCAAAATAATCATAAACAAAGTTTGTGCTCAATGATCTAAGCATTGACATTGTTGCAGGTTGATTGCATTCTAAAACAATTAAACCTTTATTCAATTGGCTAGTGATATTTGAGAATAAAAAAATTCACATTATTTATAACTAAAAGATTGGGAACATATATGGATTATTTAATACTAAAATATTAGCAATAAAAACATTGTTGATATTTAAAACATTACCAATAATATGATCTACGTGCACCGTTTGTCTCAGACTTATTGTAAATATGGGGCTCCTGTGCATAAATGAGGGGGTGCTATGACACTGACATTACTCTAGTCAATGATGCAAAAATTGATCTGTTTCTAGGTTCTTTGCATGAGCTTGTGCAAAAGTGTGTATATTACTACAATAGTAGCAATAAAAGTGTTCAGTGCATTTTACAATACAATAAAAAATTATTTTTACAATAATTACTCTAAATCATGATAGCACTACCATCAACATGTTTATTTGTACACTTTGTTTTACATCTAGGATTAATAAAATCTACAAGTAAAATTTATTTTTCTATTATGCAATTATTACACATTGAACTTACTTCCGCACAATAATATTCCTCTTGCATTACGTGCTTGCATGAAACTCAAAAAGGAATTTTGAGTGAGAGGACATTAATTTACTTAAATACCATTTTCATATGAACGAAAGGAAACAAAACATTAAAATTAACTAAAGTAAAAGTATCTAATGCACCTTTATAACTTTATGCACACACACATTGAACTTACTTCCGCACAATAATATTCCTCTTGCATTACGTGCTTGCATGAAACTCAAAATGGAATTTTGAGCGAGAGGACATTAATTTACTTAAATACCATTTTCATATGAACCAAAGGAAACAAAACATTAAAATTAACTGAAGTAAAAGTATCTAATGCACCTTTATAACTTTATGCACACATCTAAAGAAAATTTTATAATACGATAATAATTACATTTACAATAACTACTCCAAACCATAAATGAACACGTAAGAACGGGTTTATTTGTACACTTTGTTTTACATGTACGATATAAAATTGTAACACGTAAACATTATTTTTTTATTTCAAAGATCATGGAATTATATTATTTGCAATTGTCAACTCCGAAAGGATTGTTATGAACTTCCATGCATTGCTACTTCCTTGCCCAAAACTTGAAATGAAATTTTGCATGAGAGAGAATTACTTTATTTTAAAGATTATCAATATAAGCCAAATGAAACAAAAAATTAAAATTAACTAAACTAAAATTATCTAATAAACCTTTATAACTTTATGCATGTTTCTCTAAAGAACATCTTACTATACAATAATAATTACTCTAAACCATCATAGCACCAACATCAACACATTTATTTGTACACTTTGTTTTGCAAATAGGATTAATAAAATTTGCAGGAAGTAAAAATTATTTTTCTATTATAAAACTCGTGGACATATGTTTTTTTGCAACCATCAAAAGTAGTTCAATGTGCAAGGATTGGACAATAAGCTAAATTTATGCATATTGAACTTCATTACATAGTACTTATTTGCATGAAACTCAAAATGAAATTTTGCGCGAGAGATGGCTTTTTATTTAAATTTCATATTCACATGAACTAAACGAAACAAAACATTAAAATGAACTAAAGCAAAAGTATCCAATGAATTATAAATTGTAGAATATCATGCAGAAGAAATTTTGAAAGACTAGGTAGCTTGAGCATGATGGTGCCAAGGCGCGATGGCTTGAGGTTTGACTTTTCTGCAAAGTATACTACCCCATTAAAAATTTTAGTGAATTCTTCAAAGAAATATCTTCTGAAATTCATGTGGCAAGCTTCTCCTAAATCAAGCAACCAAGCATATTTCCGTGAAGCAAGTGAAGCATTAAATAAGTCTTCAATTACTCCAATGTTGCAATGTGCCACAAAATAATGAGGAGACTAAGTTGCTTTTGATTTCCCTTTGTCAGTTGTTTTACCATTTCCTTCATTTCTTTCCTTCAGAATTTTGTCCCAAGTAAACTTACAAGTGGAAGAATCATGTCCATCTCTATTTGATTGTACCCAATGAACATCACACCTTTCTCCTATGAAATTCTACCCCTGTACTTCCAAAATTATTTCTTACTCTTCCTAGTCGGCTGCTCTTCCTATAGAATAATCTTGTGCATGATTCTTCTCCTTTTGTGCAAAGCACAAATCCACATCAGAAGACTGAGGAGTTGTCATCTTCCCAAAGGCCTTCTCTCTTTCAATAATTTTTTCTCTATGGAGTGAAAGGTAATCTCCTTAAGATTACCACTTGCTTGCAATGACTCAAGATAAGCTGTGAGAGGAATAACTATTTTAGCATCAGTGCCTTTTATTTCATGCACAATCAATCTTGATTCTGATTCTAAGGCAAGACGATCATAGTTTTTCAACTCAAGGCTGAACAACTTAATCATCAATTCAACAATTTTAAGCTATGAGCGTGAGCCATACAATTCCTTCGACTTTTTTAAAGCTTCAAAGGCATTTGAAAATGGACAAATACGTCGACTCACATCTCAGTTTATTGATGGTGCAATCAAGGCATAGGCTTGGTTGTTCTTGTTTTCCCAAATGGTAAGCTCCTTATCTGAAGCGGCCTTTTCCCATGGATTATCTCATTCTCCTTCACAAACAAATTTCCACCACTCATTGAAAATAAAGGTTGTTTTATTTTCCAGGACCACTCATGGTAGTTATCTTTTCCTGTGAAAGCTACTCCCATTATTAATACGTAAATACATCATCAAATAAAAATTATCTACTTTTGATTTCTAATACAACCACAATCTTTTTTGATATCTTCTATTTGTGTGGGGAATATTCACTATATATAAATACTTTAATGTAACATATATTCCTCCACTCACAAATAGATTATATCATGGTTCCAGCATTTGAACCATATAATGTATAACCAAAAAAAATATCAACTAATTTCATGCCTCAAAAATACCACCATCCAAAATTACATTATATAGTCATTATATACCACCATACAAAACATTTCAACGAACTTTAATACAACAACTGTTTTCAAGGGAACTTAATGTGCTTCATAATATACATCACCATATATTAAGGTATGTATCATAATGCATTTCATAACATAAACATATACTTAACAAGGAAGGCTGCATGGCAGCTAGTCCCTGCTTAAAGTAACCGAAGTAGTGGACTCAGTCAAACGAACAGTAGCAGATCCAGATGCATAAGCAAGACCAGGAGAAGTCCCAGCAGTAGCAAAATAAGCATAGGTAGATTCGGTTGATCGAGACCCTACAACATCAGTAGTTTAGACGGTTGATCTAGTTGTTTACCCATAAGAAAGGACAGGTGCAGATCTAGTTCCAGGACCAATTTCAGAGAGAGCTCTATAGCCTGTTTTAGAACCTCCATGAGTAGAGTAAGATATCTATACGAGGTAGTCAATCAATCAAATGCATGACACCCCTGTACACTAGGTTGAAAGGCTCGATGAGCGCCATCTGTCTAATGGATTGGAAAACGCCTTGGATGCCTTCAATGGGTATTTGCGTAGAGAGAAAAACATGGGTCAGTCAATAGATAAGGTTGTTTACCTCGATCGAGTAAAAGAACCATTACCAGCATTCGAGTTAGCATCCTAGCTGGCATCCCTACAAGTACAACTAATTTATATTCAAAAGATAAAATGAAATCAGAATGAACCCAAAATTCAGATTAATTTGTATGATCAACTCAGTTTTATAAGTGAACATCATGCATACTTATGTGCAGACTTAGGCCATGCTAGGGGACTTCTTTAGGAATCCCCCTTATATGATTTACCATCCATTTGGGAGCATGTATTTGAATTTCAAACAATTCCTAACACAGAACTACAATGATACTTACAACCTCAAGCTTTGGGAATTCTTTTTCGATTGACTTTATCAACAAAACCGGGGATCTACTTCGGTGGGTTGCTTGTTTTGCCATTAAGCTACCCTAGGTATCGATTTAGCTAATCATGTGCTCTTTATGGGATCAAGATTAGTGTGTTTAACAAAATGGGCACACCTGTGCTTTCAAGAATCTGGTATAGAAATATGTTATCGCATGAAAAGCAAATGGAGGATCGAGCTCACATAATGTTTAAGAACCCGTTGCTTTAAAGAGTCAGGGGCTATTCGGTATCGATAAAAACCTTCGTTTGAGCTGTCGACGTGCATAACTCCTCAGCTTCACCCTCGTAACAATCCAGTAAATAGAGAAGAAGTCCTATATGGTGGTGATAGTAACCAATACTAGGTTCTTCGGTACCCATATGTGTATTGCAGATTTTGAAAACAAGTGATCTTTCTTCAAGTTTGAGACATTCCAGAATCTATAATCCAAAGTCGAGGACGTTTGACAATATATTTTTATCTCAATTTTATAGTTTCTTATTGACGTTGCACAATAATAGTTTTACCAGAATTTCATAGCATCTGCTAAAATTGATAACAGTCATGGCTCAAATTTTAAAAGGCCGTGTTTGCTCCTATCCTACTATTCGGCTGTGACGTTGTTTGATACGTTGAGATTACCCGTAAGAATGTTATGTGTTTAACGCACGTTACACACATTTGATTTAATATATTTTAACTCAGTTTAATGGTTTTATGTTAGTCATTTATTTTAAACTTAAAATATTTATAAAGATTATTTAGAATTGTAATTTTAAGTTATCATAATTGAGAGGGATAAGAAAAAAATATTTTGTAATTTAAACCACCAACAGTTACAGTGATTTTAAAAAATATATCACTAATATATCGCAACTTTACCATGGTAAGACTATTTCTTTTCATAGATTTTATGAAATTGTTCAGTATAAATAAGTGCACACTTGCATCACATTGAAAATAAACCACAAAAGAGATAGAGGATTGTGTATAGTATTGCAGTGGCATATGTTCACATACAAAACCATCACTGATAGATGGGTATTTTATTCCATCCTAATATCTTCAAATAACAGAACACTGAATGACAAAGATCTATTATAAAATTGTCACGGTTATCAACTAGACAGTGTATTCCGCTCTCATGTATTCACGATACAAAAACATCACTGATCGATGGGTCTTGTATTCCATATCAATATATTCAAAATAACAAACCATTTAATGACAGAGATCTTGTATTGAAAACTTGCAACGGTTATCAACTGAAACTGCTCTTGCCATAGTAATTTCTTCAATGAAGTTAGCGCAATGTTGTGTAACGAAGCCGTTAGTCTACAACCGAACCTAAAGCAGACAGTAAAAGCGCAATGTTGTGTAACGAGGCCGTTAGTCTACAGCCGAACCTAAAGCAGACAGTAAAAATCCAGGTGCAATTTTCATGCAATTTTCATGAAAATTTGAAACCACTGCAACATATATAAGAGATTGAAGGAATTTCCCTCCTGGAAAAGGAGAAACTTCGCATTCATTTCTTCGGTAAGCGCCCGTAAGGATCAGCTCGTGAAAACTGAAATCAATGCCAAGATATATTAATAAAATATTATAAGAGTATTTTAAAATTATAATTAAAAAATATCGGTGTCCTAATGGAACAAAAGGACCGTGGCCATCATTCCGAAGACCCTCCCTACATGTGTTACACCTGTTTTGCATAATCTTGGATAGTTCGACTGATGGAACAAAAAGACCGTGGCCACCTTTCTGAAGACCCCCCCAGCCTACATGCATTACAGCATAATCTTCGATAGTTTGAATAGCATAATAAAATAAAATAAACCGCTCCCAAAAAATTATGCCTCTTGCTCAAGAGAGAAGGATACGCTGAGTTCCGTCCATGAAATTCTTTGTTTCACCTCCTTTAGAAAATTGTCAAAGCAACTCAATTACTTTTTTCAAAGAGATGTTTTTGAGTGTGTGTTGTTTCATTCTCAGCCGGTCGATGTGCATGCAAGAGAAATGTTTTTGAGTGTGTGTTGTTTCATTCTCAGCCGGTCAATGTGCATGCAAGAGACACGTGCCTGAACATTGGGAAGACTATTGTCCATCACCTGTTACAGAGAGGCAGGCTGCCATGACTGGTAGAGAAAAATAATAACAGCATGCAGCATTCTGCTCAGACAATTAAGGAAACAGTAGAAATTGGGCAAGTTTCGCAGTCGCAGTCATCAGGGGGAACATCAATTCAATGTTGCAGTCATCCGCAGGAAGCGCAAGCCCCTTGCTTGGTGCTTTCTTGCCTACCTTACTCTATGGCTTCTTTCATCCCGGATCAGAACCACTCGTAATTCCGTGCTTGCTTTCTTGCCTACTTCACTACTCGCTATCAGTTCTTTCTTTCCGTACGGACTACTGACAACTATAAGTGCTTAGCTTTCAGTCTGATAGTAGTATGCCTTATTCCTCCTTCTGCATTCGCTCATAAGAGTCCTTGCTAGCTGCAAGAAGTTACCCTCATACGATATAAGAATAAGGTTATTAGATGAAGGATGGAAGACCGATCTGGCAACTGGGATGAGAGAAAGAATATGGATAAGTGACTCGCTTGAGTAAGACAAGCATACCTCGTATGGGCTCGAGTACGAGCTGACGTCTTTGGAGAGTAGGGCGCAACTACGGAATAGGAATCCCGTTTCAATAAAGAAGGAGCGGTGACTCAGACTTCTTGGTCATGAAAGAGAAGGGAAAACCCTTTCACTGACCTACTTGGCCGGAGTTCCCAAGAGAGAATCAGGTTTGAACGCTGCCTTTTTCTACATTGGCTAAAGTTTCAATTGACAAATTGTAACATAATGCTAATATGAGAGATGTTTCTGAGATAACCAGAGAACTCCATAATCCAGATTTCATGAAATTGCAATAACCAGGTTGCACTGATTCTTTTCATGACAGTTAGAAAGTTCTCAGAGACTCAAGAGAAGATCAATCAAAGCAGCAGCAACAGATGTGAATGGCTTCCCTATTGCAATCATTACTCCCAGCTGCCAGGCCAAAGAACCCTACAGTGAGGTGACCTCAGAAGGAGGGGAATTTGATGGCTCTTATTTCGTTCTTGCTTGATCAGTGGTGCCACGGACTTGTTGGTTGTCTGCCCTTCTTGCTTGATTCATTTGATCGATTATCTTTCGTGCCCTGTAGTGAGCATCCATAAGGCAGATCAACTTATAAAAACACCTTTATTTACTTAGGGGCAGATATCAATGTAATGACAAAATACACCTTGGGAAAACTGTTACTCCAAAGACTCTTTAGGTCGACCCCCACTATCCTCCAGATGGCTAATAGATCTGGGCTTTCATTACATTATAATTTCAGAATTTTAGTTTCAGAGTTTTTCAAATCCAAGTAGGTTTCACCGAGAAATGTTAGGTTTATCATAATTTTATGAGCTAAATATGCAAGTAGCTTTTTCATTACATTATAGTTTCAGAGTTTTTAAAATCCAGGTAGTTCTGAATTTTTAATTTTTAAGAGATCCTGGTCTCACTGAGATATTTTATGTTTATCAGAATTTTATGAGCTAAATATGCAAGACTGCAAGTAGCTTTGGATTTTTCAGAGATCCCGGTTTCACTAAGAAATTTTAGGTATGGCGTTTCAGAGTTTTTAAAATCCAAGTAAGTTTCACTGAGAAATTTTAGGTTTATCATTATTTTATGAGCTAAATATGGAAGTAGCTTTGGATTTTTTCTAGAGATCCTGGTTTCACTAAGAAATTTTAGGTTTATCACAGTTTCATGGGCTTTCATTACATTATAATTTCAGAATTTTAGTTTCAGAGTTTTTCAAATCCAAGTAGGTTTCATCGAGAAATGTTAGGTTTATCAGAATTTTATGAGCTAAATATGCCAGTAGCGTTTTCATTACATATAGTTTCAGAGTTTTTAAAATCCAGGTAGTTCTGAATTTTTAATTTTTAAGAGATCCTGGTCTCACTGAGACAGTTTTGTGAGCTTCAATTGCTCTGCGATAATGGATGGAGCGAGGCACAAAAAACTTCTCAACCTGAGGTGATTTACTCTGACCGCCTTTGTATTATTTAAATACAAGAGACAATAAGGTTTGAACTCTGCCTTTTTCTACATTGGCTAAAGTTTCAATTGACAAATTGTAACATAATGCTAATATGAGAGATGTTTCTGAGATAACCAGAGAAATCCATAATGCCATTCTTGCCAAATTGAATAATGAGAAGAACAATACAGAGATCAATGCATCGGAAGAAAACAAAAAATCCAACTCAATGAACAAGTAAGACCTGAGCTCTGTCTTTCATGTGATTTTTTAAATGTGATGGATTTCATAAATCAAATAAAAGTTCCATAGATTCCAACTGAGAGATTTTGTTTTAGCAAAAGGCTGGAAAATATTTTCTTCTATTTGTTATTGTAAGCTCCTAATGTATACGTGTGAAATCTCCTGTAATTCAGAGCTTATGGAGGAAATGCTAAAAATAGATGAAAAGTTGCTAACCTTGATTAACGAAATTGAAAACAACAGACAGCAGATAGCGGAAACAACTCTTTTAGCTGTTCAGCACGATCGGCTCCCCATCCAGCGCCGAATCTCTATGTGTATTTTGTTTGCAACCACCAACTGTACCTTGTTATCATTTCAGATACAATAAAAAGCTCTCCAGGATTTCTGTGTGGGAAAATAATAAGAAGACTACAGCTGAGGCTCGTTTGAAATTGGCGGAGGTAATATTACAAAACAGTATCAGATACTGTAAACAATAAATCTCACCTGTGTCTGGAAGGCAAGAATCTGGTAATAATGGGGAACATATCGCTGCAATAGCAGTTGGGCCTGATGCTGGAGAGACGGATTTCCTGCCAACCAGAATGCAACCCCAATAAATCTCACCTGTGTCTGCAAGGCAGTAATCTGGTAATAATGGGGAACATATCGCTTCACTGCGAGACATAGCCGGAGAGACGGAGGCATCTCCGGGTGGACCGCTGGATGACGCCTCTCAGATCAACGGTCGTGGGAGAGACCACTTAGCAACTTGAAGGGTGAACGCGTGGCAGCTATTTAAACCATAGTGTATCAACCAACCGTAATCCGCATTCAAAGAAGATAACATTAAATGTTAGAAAATTAATGCTAAGGCAAACATAGCATTACTTCATGCAGTTGTGAACTTGTTTTAATTACCTGTACTCCTCCCAACTTTTTCCTAACTTTTCAGCCTGTATGCCTCGGTTTGAGGCCAAATAAGACGATGAATCATTTGAACCCTTTGATTGGTTAAAAAATCAATATTTGATTTCGTTCGGTTTTAAAAAATTAAAAGTATTTCATTAATATAAACGCACTTTGGTTAAAATGGGAAAAAATGCATTGGTTTGAGCGTCGGACTAATGCTTATCAGTGAAACCGATTGCTATAGTCCCTGCGGTCCTACGGGCAGGGACTAATAAGAGGTGAACTTAATGCACTTCAAGTGCTGGCCTCAACATATAAAAGAGAGGTGATCGCACCATACCACATATACCACTCACAGTGAACACATATTTGTCCTTTGTATTCAATGTCATGCTCGATTCTCAAAATGAGTTCACGCAGATTAACAGTCTTCAAAGCATGCTTAACACATTGAAAAAAGTTTAACTCACAAGTAGGCAAGCATGACCAATGGGACCAACTGTGATATTATATACAACAACACAAACTCTGATATTATATACTGCAACGCCAAGTCTGATATTATATGCTACAAGGAAAAAACACGTGAGACAACAACACCAAGCTCGAACGTGTCAGGCGGATCCGCCAAGCTCGTTCGCGTGAGGATTCTCTTGGCTTATCAATAGTTGAATACTTGCATTGAAACATTGGAGCGAGAATCATGTGTGCCATCACCACATTGAACTGGACATGGCATCAACACACAACCAACATATATTCAACATCAAACTATCTACATTATGCATTAATGGTAGTATTGTGCATTTGACATTGCTGACTCTCAGAGTTATAACGCTAGCTAAACCACCGTGCATGTAATCAAGGTATATAATATATGGGACCTACTTCAATTAATAATAACTTCACATGTATATAATATATGGGACCTATATCAATTAATAATAACTTCAAATTCTAATAACGGACTAAAAGGCGTTAATGAGTTGATAGCTAGTTGAGGAAAATTTCTTTTGAGGGGAGAGCTAATTAATTAACAGTAGAGGCAATGATTATAACCCATTATAATTAATAACCTTATTTTGATGGTTACAACCATTCATCATTGGCATGTAACGAAATGAATTAATCAAACTTTGATCAATATATACACTATGATCTTTAGCTCTCCCGTAGTGAATAATTAAAATGAAGATAATATTACATAGTTCTGAATTTGCACTTTTATTGATGCAACACAAGTTATCTTGTGTGCAAGGCCTACTATCTTGTTATATTAACCAACTCCTTCCAAAGGGTAAAGACACTGGTTACAACCATTCATCATTGGCATGTAACGAAATGAATTAATCAAACTTTGATCAATATATACACTGTGATCTTTAGCTTTCCCGTAGTGAATAATTAAAATGAAGATAATATTACATAGTTCTGAATTTACACCTTTATTGATGCAACACAAGTTATCTTGTGTGCAAGGCCTACTATCTTGTTATATTAACCAACTCCTTCCAAAGGGTAAAGATACTGGTTACAACCATTCATCATTGGCATGTAACGGAATGAATTAATCAAACTTTGATCAATATATACACTGTGGTCTTTAGCTCTCCTGTAGTGAATAATTAAAATGAAGATAATATTACATAGTTCTGAATTTACACTTTTATTGATGCAACACAAGTTATCTTGTGTGCAAGGCTTACTTTCTTGTTATATTAACCAACTCCTTTTAAAGGATAAAGTATCTTTACCCTTTATATGTTATATACAAAATACGTGTCAACGTTATATATGTTATATACAAAATACGTGTCAACGTTATATATGTTATATACAAAATGCATCTCGATAAATTTAATATTAAATAAATTCAATTTTATTTTTGATTGATTGATTGATTGATTTATTTATTTATTCCATTTAAAAAATTAATCAACATTAATATTTTTTCATTCTTATTAAACAACAAAAATATCATATCAATATTTTTATAATAAAAATGTTATACTTCTTTTATTATATATTTTTATATAATTCGATAAAAATTTTAAATAAAAAAATACTATATATATTTTTTTATTTATATACCTAATTAATTTAATACAAATATGAAGTAAAAGGAAATTGAAATTATCTATAACTTGCTCGAGAGTTTACTATCCACATTTCAAAAACTTACAACCTAGTCCATAAAAAAATTCCCCATTTCACTGAAAGTGTAACATTAAAAAAATTCAGCGTGAATGTAATAATTATTTAATAAATATTTCAAATAAAAAAGCCCAAAAACCCTACTGGCCTAGTTATAAACATTTTATTTTGTAATAATTTTTTAATCGAAATTTCAAATAAAATACCTTATTTCTCTACTTATAAACTTTTTTATGGTTTAAATTTTTATTACTAATTTTTTTTATTAAAAAATTAATTATAAAAAATCCAAATCAAAATATTGTGATAATTAAAAAAAAATACTACTAAATAAATTCTTATTAAATATGGAAAAATACAATAAAATTTTGAAAATAAAATAAAAAAAATGGTACCACCATGCTTTTTCCACCGTTTACTTCATTCGCTTGAAAAAGTTTTACCACCAAATTAAAGAATTTTTCCATCATTTACTTTCTTCACATGAAAATGTTTGACCACCGAACAACAGAGTCGATCTTGTCACATCTTCACACCGTTCTAGATAACTCCAACATTGACCATCGGAGTAAACTTCATCTTTTTCACTCGGAAGCGTCATGTACAGCGTCAACCTTGGAGCATTTGACTTTTTATTTTTTATATTTTAAGTTATGCAATTCCCACGTACATGTACATGCACAAATCACTGTCCATTACATTTCCAAGGATGACGTTCGCCAGATTAAAAGGTCAACGAGATTAATGACGTTTAGTCGAAAGAATCCATGATCATTACATTACCTATTCAACGAGTCAATGGCTGTTGGCTTGCAGAATTCCTAGTGGTGCAATTCCGCCACAGATCCTGGTGCGGTCGATTAATCCTATCGCACCAACTTCACTCCTGCTTGACCTATATTCATCCTGTAGCGTGGATGGAGGAAAATAACGCTTTATAATTGTTCAAAGGGCAGTTGATAAACTAAAATGACTCTACAACTCAATTAGGAGGGCAAGCTTATCTTTTCGATAATTTAAAAAATTTATCAAGAAAAATGTTACATCAAAGTTCTGTTGAAACTTGAAAGTTTTCTTAAGGAAATGGGTTCTCTACAGTGGTTTCTGCTTTTGTTAATCGTTTAATCTCTCATTAGCATATATTGAACTATATTTAATTACTTTCACATGTTTCATTTTCAGTGGAGTTCCTTTATATTTAATTAGTTTCTCATGTTTCATTTTTGGGGGATTCTTAATGTTATCGTGGGCCTCAAGCTTTTGTTAATCGTTTAATTTCTCATTAAAGGCATATATTGAACTATATTTAATTAGTTTCACATGTTTCATTTTCAGTGGAGTTCCTTTATATTTAATTAGTTTCTCATGTTTCATTTTCGGGGGATTCTTAATGTTATCGTGGGCCTCAAGCTTTGGAATTTTATTGTGGAGTTCTTTTATATTTAATCAGTTTCTCATGTGTCGTTTTCAGTGGAATTGCTTAATGTTATTGGGCGCTCAAGATTTGGAAATTTTTAAGTTCAAAGCAGTGGACTTCGAAAGCCTTTTACTTAATCACAGTTATATTAAGTTATAATATGGGATGCTGCTACCTGAAGCGGAAATAATTAGACACTCATACATTTATGTTTATAGAAAATGATTTGACACATATAAGTTTTTAAGATGAAACCAAAAACAAGTAATCATTATCAAATTTGGACTTCACAAATAAAACAAATTTAAAATTCCAACTCTGCAGAGAGAAAATATCTTTTATAAAAGAACTCAATGCTGTTTGGCATGAAGAATTCTTACTGCTCTTCCGCCAACGATCCTGGTGTGGTCGATTCATGCTTTCCCAACCACTGCTTCACTGCTCGTTGACCTAAATTAATACTGTAGCTTGGATGGAGGAAGATATCACTTTATAATTGTTCAAATGTTAGAAGTCGAAAAGGAAAAAGCTTTAATTTTGGATAATTTTATATTGTTTTCGAGAAAAATGTTTAAGTTTTTTTGTGTTTTTTTGTTTTTAAAGGAAAATCGGCTTCTGTTACAGTGATTTGTTCTTTTGTTTGTGTATTTAAATTTCTCATCAACCGGTGTTAGAATTATATTTATCATGTTAGAATTATATATAATTTATTTTTTTTCATATGGTTTTTTAGTGTAGGTTTTGAATGTCATTGCAAGGTTAGAAATTAGAATTTTTTTTTAATGATACTGTAAGGTTGGAATTTATAAAAGTTTGAAGATCAAAATAGTGGTGAATTTCAAGTAAAATATACTTCTTTTACTTAATCGCAATTATGTCAGGTTATGTATGAACGTTATTATCTGATATATGTATATAATAACCAAATAAAAAGTTTAGGAGGGTGTAATTTAGAATTTGGATATAATAAAAGAAAGTTATTTGACATTTATAAGTATCTATAAAATTTAAAACAGACTTGAAAAACAAATAACCATTATCAAATTTTAATTTCACAAGCTAAACAAATTTAAAATTCCAACTTAGATAGACTTATAAAAGAAATCAATGATATTTGGCATAAAGAATTCCTATTGCTCTTCCGCCACAGATCCTCGTGTGGCCTATTAAGAAGCAACTTTATGCCAATTGCAAATTTTCCCAAATCTGACGGAAGGGAAAGTCAAACGGCCACAGATCCTAGTGTGGCCTATTAGAAAGCAACTTTATGCCAATTGCAAATCTTCCCAAATCTGACCATCAGGAAAGTCAACGATTTGACTTTTCAAAATTTCCCGCAAAATCCGACTGTCAAGAAAGTCAACGGTTTGACCTTTAAGATTCTGAGAATCTTCCCAGAATCTGCAAGCTCAGCGATACTCTACGTGTGAGAATTCGAGGTTTTGGAATGATGTGCCCCGTACATGATGGAAAAATAAACTATGTCGTTGGGTTCGAACATTTAATTCCAATAGTATTTTCAGAAGTTCTTATGTCATCGTCGTTTCGTGCCATGTAGTGAAGATATTGGTATAGGTTGGAGAAGTTATATAAAGCTAAGCTCTCCATATACACAAGCACGTCGATTGATTCAACTTCTGCGTGAGTATCATTCGTTCAACCGTAGCACGGCAGATCAAGTAGATAGCATTCCAATATGGCGATGTCGATGGACGGCCCAACAATGCAGCAGCAACAAGACGCTACTAAAGGATTGCCTGCAAAAGTAGTGCGCCTTTCATCGTTGGCAACGTCTAAAGCCCATGGGGAAGACTCTCCATATTTTGACGGCTGGAAGGAGTACGATGCTAATCCCTACCATCCGATAAACAACCCTTCTGGAATCATCCAAATGGGTTTGGCAGAGAATCAGGTAGACAACATAACATATTTATTCATATTCTATCATTTTTCACACACATTTGTGCTAGAAAATAATTAAATGTGCTTCGAATTGGATGATATTACTTGAAGCTGTCATTCGACTTGCTGGAAAGCTGGCTACTTGCGCATCCAAAGGCATCGATTTGTGCCGAGGAGGGCTTGTCAAGGTTTAAGGAAATCGCTCTCTATCAAGATTACCATGGCCTCCCTGATTGCAGAAAGGTTGAAAACTGTAACTTCCGAACTTGACGTGTTCTCTAACAACTTGAATATTCTATACCAAAAGATGTACTTTTACTTTATTTAAGTGTCTTTGGATGTGATTAAATATTACTGAAAATGTTGAATGGTTGACTCAGGCAATTGCTATGTTTATGGAAGAAGTTGGAGGAAGAAAAGCGAAGTTTGAAAGAGATAGAATTGTTCTCACTGCAGGAGCAACTGCAGCCCACGAGGTGTTGACATTCTGTCTAGCTGATCCTGGAGAAGCCTTTCTAGTACCAACGCCATATTACCCAGGGTAAACTCATTTCTACTACTGTCGATGAATAATGGTTTTAGAAACGCCAAGCTGCGTGCACTAATCGACGTTACCTTCCTCACATCTCTTATAGGATGAATAGCCATCCTTTAAATACTTTGAAATCCTGGGGACAGATCCTTATCTAGAAGGATGATTTGTAAAATATTTGACTCTGGTCTTTCCAATTCTGAAGCATTAATTAGTAGACTGTCCAAAAAGGTGGTAAGTCGGCTGTTAAGGAAGGAAACTAACTTTCTGACTACTCTAAGCTCCAGAGAATTGAGGATTTCATAAATATTCCAGAATGGGTGGGACCGCCAAGAGTGAGGTGAATTGAAGTCAATTTTTTATTGCAGTATTGATGGGACCGCCGAGAGTAAGGTCAATTGTAATAATTTTTTCCGCGTACTCCCAAGCACTGAACTTAACTAAATTGCGAATTTCAAAAATATTTTAAAATATAACTTGAGCCAATTCTAAATTCCAAAAGATTTTCTAAATACTAATGACTACCAATAACTGTTCCCACGAAATAAGGTTGCTGCCTTAGAAAGAACCACTGGAGTATTCACTGTCAATCTGTGTGTGCTAGAATTTGATGATATGGTATAGGGTTGTTAATTAGATATTTCAATCCATAATTACAAAATTCGGTCTTCCTAACGATATAAAAGTATGCAATTTTTTCATGTATATATTCTCATAATCTGTAATTCGCCATTTTGATATAAAACTATGCAATTTTTTCATCTATATAATTTTATTTGTAAAAGTTATTAATGAAAACAATTTTAAAGAAGTTTCTGGGATTTTTAATATTATACTACTTCATTTTAATTTTTTTAAATATTGAAAAATATAATATATGCCAGTATCCTAAACATACATACCCTCCAAATTTTTTCCATTCGTTAATTCATACTGTTATTGAAATTCAAATTCAAATTTCGTAACTATGTTTTAATCTAAATATCTAATCACATAATTAACTTCTCCTTCTCAAATGAAACTGCAACTAAATGAGTATGACTCTTTTGTGACTGCAGTTTTGATAGAGATCTGAGATGGCGCACAGGTGTGGAGCTCATACCCGTACACTGCAGCAGCTATGACGATTTTCAGATAACTATACCTGCACTTGAAGCAGCCTATCAGAAAGCCAGGGCTCGAAATATACAAGTGAAGGGTCTTTTAATAACAAATCCTTCAAATCCATTAGGAACAACCATGGATGCTATCACTCTAAGGAAGCTTCTTGGTTTTGTGTCTGAGAAGAACATTCATCTTGTCTGCGACGAGATCTATTCGGGATCAATCTTTTCATCTCCAAAGAAGTTCACAAGCATTGCAGAGATTTTGGCCACCAATAAAATTTATCAGAGCGAGCGTGTTCATATTGTTTACAGTCTGTCGAAAGACCTAGGACTACCGGGCTTCCGAGTCGGAGTCATTTACTCTTACAATGATACAGTGGTTACCGCTGCTCGTAGAATGTCCAGTTTTTCGTTGGTTTCTTCACAGACACAACACCTGGTTGCTTCAATGTTATCTGACATGGAATTTGTAAGAAAATATTTAGCAGAGAATAGTAAGAGGTTAAGGAAAAGACACGAAATGTTCGTCTCTGGACTACGTGTAGCTGGCATCAATTGCCTGAATAGCAACGCGGGTTTGTTCTGCTGGGTGGATCTCAGACATCTACTGCAATCCCGTAACCAAGAAGGGGAGATTAGACTGTGGAAGATACTCTTAAAAGTGTTTGGCTTGGATGTTTCTCCCGGTTCTTCTTGCCACTGCAGTGAGCCTGGGTGGTTTAGGTTCTGCTTTGCCAATATGACCGATCATACTGTGAATGAGTCACTGAATCGGATTCGGCGCTTTATGGAGAGCAGGAAATCGATTCAGCTCTATGATGATGGGAGGGCACATGGAAAGAATACAGATGAAGCTAACGAGAATTTCAATTTCACTGAAAAACATTCCGTCGTTGACGATATTTATGGTTCGTTGAGTTCCTAGCGTCTGTGCGCCGCCATGACCTGGGCTACAGAAACCAGGGTGGGCGTCACCAGAGCCATGTGGCAATAAGTGATGGTGCAATTGCATGGTTAGATTCTCAAAAAAAACGTGTTAATTCAATGGAGTTGCGAGGGTAGTTGTTGATCTTCATTGCTTATGTTGTGTATTATATTGTTCAGGCACAGAACATTGAATAGACTAATGAAATGGATGTGTTGTGGAGTACATGGTTCCGTGACTTAATGTATAGTGCATTCACAGAGTATTCAATAGAATAATAAAACACTTATTTGGCATTAATAGTAAAGAGTAATATATGGTAAATGTTCATGAAATGTCCCCAAGCTTTGATTGGTTTTGTAAAATGAAAAAAGCAGGTACGTTTTCTGTGCATCCAATTTATATTCATATAGTTGCATATTGAATTTTGCCGTGTTCCTGCATTTCTATCGAAGACGACATTGGTGGATGACATTGGCCGTGGTGTTTTTGCTGCATGGTCCATGAGGCAAACTTTTTTTTGTAGTGAGGCAGAATTGGTGTGGCTGGTTTAGGTATGTATTTCAATTGAATTAAAAAAAAAAAAGCATTTGAAATTTTGCATCACATACGTTGAATGCAGTAAGGAAAAGCAGATACTTTCTTAGTAAACCCAATTTATTTAGTTGCACGCTGAATTTGCAGTGTTCCTGCATTTCATTCTAAGACGACATTCACTGCCAGACGACATTCGCAGTGGTGTTGTGGCTGCATGTTCAGTGAGGCAAAATTCGTGTGCTTGCTTGTCTTATGTAAGTATTTCAATTGACTTACAAGAAGACATCAAAATTTTACATCGTGTAGGTTGAGTTTAGAAAGAAGAGGTAGTATCACATGTTTATATTGGGATCGGTTTGCGTAACCTACATACCATTGCCAATGCATGGTGTAGAAATAGGGAAGGAGTGACCCATTGGAAACAAAAATTGAGATTTGTGGGGGCTGTGTAGCGAGGTCTCATGACCATTTTGGGCATTTGCTTTTTTGCCGAAGTATGTCCCTTTCTAATTTTTTTTAATTTTTTTCCTTTTCCCTAATGTGCCTTGCTGCATTTTGTTTTTTCTTTTGTCTAGGCTTAGCCACTCTTTCCAATGGGCCGCTCTAGTCGCAGTGGTTTTTGGAACACTCCGGCGTTAGAGTGACAGTTTTCTTTCCCTAGAACAGCCTTCCCTAGAACAGCCACAGCCAAAAAAACAGGTTATGAAGGCTTGGTGGGTTCACATCTACGAGGAGGTTCCCTTTTGTTGGAAATAATAATCCCAACCACTCCAATAAACAGCGCCACAGCAGCCATAGTCGTTGTGCGTGAACCACTCCAATAAACAGCGCCACAGCAGCCATAGTCGTTGTGCGTGAACCTTGATGTAGCTTCGTGAAAGTCATAACTCTCTACCTCTCCCCTCAGCAAAAACGAAAAATTAAATTTTCTAAATATTTTCTAACATGGTATCAGAGCATGTTAAATATTGTTAATATAAAAACAAATGTTTTTACTAACAATGAAAATTGTTTTGAGCGCGGATTGTGTTTAGCATATTTACGAGCAGGTAGAATGTTTTTTTTTACGCTCATTCATTGCCAGACGACATTCACTGCCAGACGACATTCGTAGTGGTGTTGTGGCTGCATGTTCAGTGAAGCAAAATTCGTGTGCTTGCTTGTCTTATGTAAGTATTTCAATTGACTTACAAGAAGACATCAAAATTTTACATCGTGTAGGTTGAGTTTAGAAAGAAGAGGTAGTATCACATGTTTATATTGGGATCGGTTTGCGTAACCTACATGCCATTGCCAATGCATGGTGTAGAAATAGGGAAGGAGTGACCCATTGGAAAAAAAAATTGAGATTTGTGGGGCTGTGTAGCGATGTCTCATGACCATTTTGTGCATTTGCTTTTTTTGCCGAAGTATGTCCCTTTCTAATTTTTTTTAATTTTTTTCCTTTTCCCTAATGTGCCTTGCTGCATTTGGTTTTTTCTTTTCTCTGGGCTTGGCCACTCTTTCCAATGGGCCGCTCTAGTGGCAGTGGTTTTTGGAACACTCCGGCGTTAGAGTGACAGTTTTCTTTCCCTAGAACAGCCATAGCCAAAAACACAGGTTATGAAGGCTTGGTGGGGTCACATCTACGAGGAGATTCCCTTTTGTTGGAAATAATAATCCTAACCACTGCAATAAACAGCGTCACAGCAACCATACCTGTCAGAGGTTCTTTTCTCTCGGCTTGGCCACTCTTTCCAATGGGTCGCTCTAGTGGCATTGTGTAACATCCCTACCGGGTAACTGATCATAATTAACAGTTATGAATAGTTATTTAGTTTCGGAACTGATCCTTAGCATTCGGAACTAATTCTTGTTATTCATAAAACTAATTATGGGGAACATGTTGGCGAATTGTGCGTGGAACCCATTCTTCCTCTACACCGGTGATAACTGATTCTTGATATTGGGAAACGGGATGAGATCGAATGGTTGCAGGTTCGTCACGTCACGATTGCTAGTCATGATGACGGATAACAGTCACACCTTCTTTTTAAACGGAAGATAAGTGTGTACTTAGGGTGGTCTGCGTGGAGAGGTATCTGCCTACCTACCAAATTTGCAACACCAACAGACAACTCGACGCAGGTCATCTGTTTCGGTGATTATGTTAGGCAGAGGATTAAACAGCAAAGTCATGGCAGGCCATGCAACAAAAATCTCAGAATCTGCCCAAAATATGTACAATGGTCTGCAGGTCACTATCGTTGAAGTTTAGGTATATTACCTCAAGTACCACGCAGCCAGCAAAACAGAAGAAACAAAGAGAGTTTGAAGAGTTACCCGCCCATGGGGCTTTTTCGATGGATCCATGCAAGGCCAGCCGCGCTGGTGGAGTTTTGTACCTATCAAAAGGTCACAGTGTCAAACTTAAAGCAGGGATAGGAGAAGGGTCCAGCCACTATGCTGAGTTCATGGCTTTAAAGATACTTTTAGCTCATGCTCCGATAAGAAATGCTAATCAAATTCTGACATTCGGTGACTGCCTCTCGGTTACCAACTATATAAATGGGTCTTGCAACCTTGGTAATATTAAGGTTGATAGGATTAGGCTGGAGTCTATTGGTACAGAGCTAAAAGATATGGCAAATTCGTTTGACGAACGGCCACTTTTCAAGCATATTTACAAATAGCAGAATACGGAAGCGGATTCTCTGTCAAGAAACAAGGTTCTGAAGAGAGTCGGCAACGAAACTATTCGAATGTGTACCAAGGGCGGAGAAAGGAGGACGGTTTAATAGTAGCATGACCATCGTAGCTCTCGAATAGAGATTGAGGCGTTGCAGAGACTTTGTGGATGCCCCTATGTCGTGAGGCTCTATGCGTGGTTTTAGAGACTGCTTATTGAAGACATAGTCTGGTTTTGGAGTTCCGCCTTCCAATCTCTATTGTGTCATTAAGATTGCTGAGAGTAAGGGAGAAAGTGTTTTCCCGAGGCCGAGGTTAAGCCTGGATTATAAGGATCTTGCAATTGGCATAGCAGTCAACCAGCCCTTGCATGTGGCAGTGCGCCTCTATTAACCAGATTCTTGATTATGGGTCTTCGCAGGACCTCAGCATGCGCTATGGCGACGAAGATGTCGAAGGAAAGAGAGATAAGTTGACCTCGTGTAATACTCTTTGTTTATGTGCAGTAAAAGAATGTTTAAAGTATATGTTTTCTTAGTAGAAAATTTGTTAATGCATGCAGATAGAAATGATTATTTGATGTATTTTCTTGGTGAAGAAAACACATGATAATGCATGCGGTGAAAGATTATCATTATGGCTGTTATTTACGAAGATTTATCTTGGAAAATAGGAACCTGGTTTTGGTTCTTTCCTCAGTTTTACATGAGCTAACGAGTTAGAACTCTTAAAGAGAGTTATGCATTAGTAAACATTGTGGAGGTCAAACAGTATTATTTGGGTATATATATGCTAGTTAGCTAGCATTTTATGCGTGCTCATGCATATGAGTAGATGTTAAAAGATCTCTTTAGATGTTGATTATTGTTCGAATAATATTGTAACTAATCTTGTTGCCAAGATTGTTGATGACTGCATTGACAGGAAACGATGGCAGATGGTGCCAAGGAAAGTGATGTTTAACATTATGGCAGGAAAAAAAGATTATTCGTCCATGCAGATGAAGTCAAGCTGCAGTATTGTCCATTGCTAGAACAATTATGCCACAAGGAATGTTGCATGTGGCGGTATGTAAATAAAAGATTACATGTAAATTGTATTAGCTTTTAGCTAGTTATGTGACAGCTTAATGATAATTCATTGTAAAGATTTTAAGACAATGGTTAAGGGATGGAATCCCTTATAAACCATTGAGTGAGGGGTGAAAACCCTCACGAGCGTTTAATAATAAGATTAAACGTTTGCTGGTTTTCACCCTACTGGGTTTCCAGGGTATATCCGTGTTCAATGGTGTGATTGATGTGATTGCCTTTTGTGTCAGATGGATGATGTTGAATCCTTGATGTTGATGGTTCTTTATTTGATTACATGATTATCTAATATGGTTAAGGATATCAAGAAATGGATGCATGGATTCATGAGACAGTTTATGTTATTACAGTGATGGTTAAAGGTTATGCAATGGTTATGAAACTTACTGTCTTTGATGGCAATTTACTTGATGCACTAATGAATATTATATTTAATGGTTAATGATGAATTGTGGAGTTGTGAATTGGTTAATTACTTGTGGTAATTTGTATGAAAAATTCTAACTCCCTACCTTTTACATGCGAGGTTACCGGGGTATATGACAAGTGGTATCAGAGCTAAAGGTTGCAGTACTGGCGCCTTTGTGAATTGGTAAGCGGAAATGATATTGAGGTACGCCATCAGTAGGCATTAACTCAGGTACGAGTTTAATCATTCACATATTCATTTATGTAGTACACTACTTTTGGCATGATAGGTGTGATTCATGTTTATAACTGCTTAAGTAGTAAGTAATAAGTTGTTGCATAACTACGTTCATAACGTTAGATTCCTGATGAGGATAAAAGACAATGAAACTTTTGTCACACCTAGAACAATATTGAACACTCATTGAGGAAAGTGACAATCAACTACCAACTTTTACTTTGCACATATGGCAATAACAATAATGCATTTATTGAACTAGATTGAAATTACAATGAACGAAACTTAATGAGCCAATGCATGAATATAAATTAGGGGAACATCCTTGAATAGGATGAAAAAATTGTTTTAAAAAGGACATTAGAAGAACCCCTTAGATAATGAAAACATGCATTGAGTCAAGCAGCGAGACTTGGTTGTCATAACTAACTTTTGATTCAGTCTTGTCATGAATGCATGAAGACGATTGGTAGTTGAGATTGGTTAGTGTTGTATGACTAACCCATAGAACTTATATGCATTAATTCAATTGGACTTAAGATTATTACAATTCGAAAATAAGTGAAGGTTGATTGATGTCACATGCATGGAATGTGTGTATGAAGATTTTTACTCTCTCTGTGCTATAGTCCAGTTGTTCATGAGAAGAGTTCTTAATTTTATTCACCATGAGAATGCATGATGAATAGTATATGCTTATGTCTTAATAGATTTAATGATGATTACCCTCTAATTAAGTGAAATCCATTAGCATGGTATGTGTTTATCATTACTTGTTGAGAGATAAAAACCATTGGAGCCTCGATTTAATGATGGTTGAATTTATCTCTACTATGGGAATGATGGATTTCTTATGCATGTTGCATTCCAGTGTGAACTTAATTGGAGAGGCATGTTCAGTGGGTAACATTTCTAGGACCCATTCTTGGTATAATTACATGTGATAATTATTCATGAATAGACTACCTGTGTTAATACAGTGTCAGTAAACATTAACTACCTTCCCCAACTATAGATGCTTCCAAAGGAAATGGAAGCAAGGAGTAGGAAGGAGACCGTGCTGTAGGGACAGACGGAGATGGGAAAAAGAATCGCTAAGTCTGGTGATGACCAGATAGAGCAAGTTTGGAGTATCAGAATCTTGCAAGTTTGGAGTATCAGAATCTTGCAGAAGACTCTAAGTCTGGGGATGACTAGATAAGCGCTCGATGTGCATGTGAGTATTCCCTTGACCATGCTTAAGGAGTTGGAAAATGATAACTATAGTGTGTTGATGTTAATGATTTTCGTAATGTCTCCTTGAAGTCATTATTCTGAAAAGGGTCGCATAGTAGTGTTATGATAGTTGTTGCATCTAGCATCAAGTGGTAACTCGGGTGCATGTGTGACACTTAGGAGATTATGCTTCTAATTGCATAAGTAGAGCAATTGCTTCCGGTAAGGGTGGTTTAATTTGTTAGTTATGCATGTTGAACCAAGGATAAGATAAGTATCTTGCTCACTTTCTTGAAGAACATGTATGAATGTTTTATATGATTTCTTAGTAGAGAAAGTATTTGAATGCATGCAATAAAAGAATGGTTCTTTTATAGATTTTCTTGGTAAAGGAAATGTGTTAAGGCATGCAGTTAAAGATTGATTATTTGGTATGTTTTCTTGGTAAAGAAAATAGGTAGTTCCTATTAGAAAGACTCCACGTGAGTCTTGTGTGTGAAATGCTTGTCTCTTGTCTATAAAATCCTTGCTAAATATAGCCAGAGTATCTTCTTGAGAAAAGAGGATGAGGCATATAAATGTCCTAAGGACATAGCATGGAAGGTGGTCAAGTTTTCTTGAATTCAAAGATGTATTTTTATTTGATAAAAGTTTTTTGGAAAATATATATATGCTAATTGCATTATGATTCTAGTTAGTCTCTAAGTTCTAGTGAAATGATTATGCATTACATGCATGATAAAGATAGCTAAAGATGTGCTTCTAGGCACATAGATATTCATTTCTGACTTTTTGAAGAAAGAGTATATTACATATATACATAAGTATAGTCTCATCCTAAGAGTATGCATACTTCATGTATGAAGATGCAGGATTTTATGAGAATTTTCTTGAAAATAAAAATAGAGGTTCTTTCCTTAAAGACACATTAGAATAGTGTTCATACAAGAACCAAAATCCTTACTTGTTTCATGAAAAGAACTATGTGCATTGAAGTAAAAATAATTGTGTAGGAGAAAACACATGTTGCATGCACATAAGGGTAGTATGAGTCTGTGTGTACTTAGAGAAAGTGGTCATGTTAGCTTTCTTGGAAATAATAATCTCTTGGAGAGATTGTCTTGTTGGATGAGCTGTGTTGATTGCTTGATTTTGATACATAAAGGATAAGTAAACCTTGTTTTTGTATCTTGATTTTTATGCCTAAAGATAGATATCTTTAATAATTTCTTGAAAGGGAATCTTGAGAAACCCTCACATCGGAAGATAGAAGAATGAGATTAAAATGACTTCCTTAACAAAGAGGTATGTAGTTTGTTGTATAAGATGATGGTAGTATTCTAGTGAAAGGCTTATATGATAAGCAATGGTATGCACAAAGATTAGTCATTATGATATAGAGTTATGATCTTTGTATGTCAGAGAGATTATATTTAATTACATTAACAATGCATGACCCAAGCTAGCCATAGTAAACGTAAGATAATACTCCATTAATGATGACTTGAATTGGAACAACAGACTATGGCAAAATTGGGAATGCTGAGAGTATTAACTCAACTGTTGTTGGCATTTATACATTAATGAGTATTTGCATATGCTTTTATACATGACAATATTGTATGCATGAACATTCTTGGAAATGGAATACGTGTTAACTGATGCATATTTATAACTAACGTTGCTGATGGGATTAAGTAGTGGTAGCTTAATGGCAACAAGAAAACTCATAACGTAAATTGCTGCAATGTGAATTGCAATCATAAATGAGAAAGAATGATGTTATATGATATGCATGAATTATGTTATTTGGAAATTTGCATGCATACAACGTGTATGATAGATATGTTTCCATCGATCTAGATGTTGTGGACCCATGATGAGGGATAAGTGTAAATGCATGGTGTACATGCATGTTTATTTTGTTAATGATAATGATTATATGGTTCATTGTGTAAATTACTTTGAGAAAGAGTAATAAAAGAGAAATTTAACATGCCAGACAGTTGCGGATAGTTGGGTTGATGACAGTTACCTGCCTGGAGGGGTTGATGGTACTTGTCTGCCCGGATTGTGAAAGGCTTGAATGCCTTGGGTTGATGACAGTTACCTGCCCGGAGGGGTTGATGGTACTTGTCTGCCCGGATTGTGAAAGGCTTGAATGCCTTGGGTTGATGACAGTTACCTGCCCGGAGGGGTTGATGGTACTTGTCTGCCCGGATTGTGAAAGGCTGGAATGCCTTGGGTTGATGGCAGTTACCTGCCCGGAGGGGTTGATGGTACTTGTCTGCCCAGATTTACTCTTCCTGGAATTCTTGAGCTGGTTGGCCAGTGGAATCCCATGTTAGACCTGGTAAGGTCTCTATCAAAGAAACTGTCTGGATGTGAAAATGACTCAGTTTGGTTGTGGAAACCAGTTCCCATGGGTTGGGAATTCTTTAGTCCATTGTGGTCTCATGGCTAAAGGAATTAACTAATGAGCTATATGTAATGCTAAAAATGAATTTTACATACAGTTGTATAAAATATGTTATGCACATTTAACAAGAAATGCGCTTAGTGCTCAATAAGGAGTAATTGGAAATTTTGATTCCTTTATTGTATTATTAATTTTGTGAACATCTTAGTGGGAGCTAAGACAGTTTTTGCTTGATGCAGTGATTGACTGTTTTGATGATTAGAGAGCTAGGTGCTCTTTTGGTACTTTTAGAAGTACTTTGCGGATGTCTTTCGTAAGAATTCATTTAGTATGCACGTGAGCAGTGATTTATCATTTGTTGATTAGTGTTAGTGCTCTTTAAGTACTTGTAAAAGTACTGTGATTTAGAAATCATTTAGCATTGCACAATTGATTGATAGTCAAAAGTATTCCATTGACTCACAAAATAGTGACTAATGCGATTGAATTTGTAGTCATATATTACAGGAATTACTTACCATGGAGGGTTGAAGAATTATCCAACCACTATTAAAATGCTTACATGAAAGTATTCATGATTTCAAGAATAAATGGTAAGTAATGGTAAGTTGGCACAGAGAATTGTTTATTATGAATGAATAAGGGCCAAGTGGTGGCGATTAGAAGTTCCATATTTTTTGCAATTACGAACGCTTATGACTATTGATGCTTATAACTAATGATCTTTCTTGTGATTATATCATTACTATTTTGTGTGATGTCATTTCTTGGAATGAAATCGTTGATTTTAAAAAGGAAGGACAATTTTTTGTGCGGTTTAGATGATTATACAATGAGTAAAATCTCAAGTTCTCAATGAAAGATGAACACCGAGGACGGTGTTCCTGTTAAGGGGGGGAGTATGTAACATCCCTACCGGGTAACTCATCATAATTAACAGTTATGAATAGTTATTTAGTTTCGAAACTGATCCTTAGCATTCGGAACTAATTCTTGTTATTCATAAAACTAATTATGGGGAACATGTTGGCGAATTGTGCGTGGAACCCATTCTTCCTCTACACCGGTGATAACTAATTCTTGATATTGGGAAACGGGATGAGATCGAATGGTTGCAGGTTCGTCACGTCACGATTGCTAGCCATGATGACGGATAACAGTCACACCTTCTTTTTAAACGGAAGATAAGTGTGTACTTAGGGTGGTCTGCGTGGAGAGGTATCTACCTACCTACCAAATTTGCAACACCAACAGACAACTCGACGCAGGTCATCTGTTTCGGTGATTATGTTAGGCAGAGGATTAAACAGCAAAGTCATGGCAGGCCATGCAACAAAAATCTCAGAATCTACCCAAAATATGTACAATGGTCTGCAGGTCACTATCGTTGAAGTTTAGGTATATTACCTCAAGTACCATGCAGCCAGCAAAACAGAAGAAACAAAGAGAGTTTGAAGAGTTACCTGCCCATGGGGCTTTTTCGATGGATCCATGCAAGGCCAGCCGCGCTGGTGGAGTTTTGTACCTATCAGAAGGTCACAGTGTCAAATTTAAAGCAAGGATAGGAGAAGGGTCCAGCCACTATGCTGAGTTCATGGCTTTAAAGATACTTTTAGCTCATGCTCGGATAAGAAATGCTAATCAAATTCTGACATTCGGTGACTGCCTCTCGGTTACCAACTATATAAATGGGTCTTGCAACCTTGGTAATATTAAGGTTGATAGGATTAGGCTGGAGTCTATTGGTACAGAGCTAAAAGATATGGCAAATTCGTTTGACGAATGGCCACTTTTCAAGCATATTTACAAATAGCAGAATACGGAAGCAGATTCTCTGTCAAGAAACAAGGTTCTGAAGAGAGTCGGCAACGAAACTATTCGAATGTGTACCAAGGGCGAAGAAAGGAGGACGGTTTAATAGTAGCATGACCATCGTAGCTCTCGAATAGAGATTGAGGCGTTGCAGAGACTTTGTGGATGCCCCTATGTTGTGAGGCTCTATGCGTGGTTTTAGAGACTTCTTATTGAAGACATAGTCTGGTTTTGGAGTTCTGCCTTCCAATCTCTATTGTGTCATTAAGATTGCTGAGAGTAAGGGAGAAAGTGTTTTCCTGAGGCCGAGGTTAAGCCTGGATTATAAGGATCTTGCAATTTGCATAGCAGTCAACCAGCCCTTGCATGTGGCAGTGCGCCTCTATTAACCAGATTCTTGATTATGGGTCTTCGCAGGACCTCAGCATGCGCTATGGCGACGAAGATGTCGAAGGAAAGAGAGATAAGTTGACCTCGTGTAATACTCTTTGTTTATGTGCAGTAAAAGAATGTTTAAATTATATGTTTTCTTAGTAGAAAATTTGTTAATGCATGCAGATAGAAATGATTATTTGATGTATTTTCTTGGTGAAGAAAACATATGATAATGCATGCGGTGAAAGATTATCATTATGGCTGTTATTTACGAAGATTTATCTTGGAAAATAGGAACCTGGTTTTGGTTCTTTCCTCGGTTTTACATGAGCTAACGAGTTAGAACTCTTAAAGAGAGTTATGCATTAGTAAACATTGTGGAGGTCAAACAGTATTATTTGGGTATATATATGCTAGTTAGCTAGTATGTTATGCGTGCTCATGCATATGAGTAGATGTTAAAAGATCTCTTTAGATGTTGATTATTGTTTGAATAATATTGTAACTAATCTTGTTGCCAAGATTGTTGATGACTGCATTGACAGGAAACGATGGCAGATGGTGCCAAGGAAAGTGATGTTTAACATTATGGCAGGAAAAAAAGATTATTCGTCCATGCAGATGAAGTCAAGCTGCAGTATTGTCCATTGCTAGAACAATTATGCCACAAGGAATGTTGCATGTGGCGGTATGTAAATAAAAGATTACATGTAAATTGTATTAGCTTTTAGCTAGTTATGTGACAGCTTAATGATAATTCATTGTAAAGATTTTAAGACAATGGTTAAGGGATGGAATCCCTTATAAACCATTGAGTGAGGGGTGAAAACCCTCACGAGCGTTTAATAATAAGATTAAACGTTTGCTGGTTTTCACCCTACGGGGTTTCCAGGGTATATCCGTGTTCAATGGTGTGATTGATGTGATTGCCTTTTGTGTCAGATGGATGATGTTGAATCCTTGATGTTGATGGTTCTTTATTTGATTACATGATTATCTAATATGGTTAAGGATATCAAGAAATGGATGCATGGATTCATGAGACAGTTTATGTTATTACAGTGATGGTTAAAGGTTATGCAATGGTTATGAAACTTACTGTCTTTGATGGCAATTTACTTGATGCACTAATGAATATTATATTTAATGGTTAATGATGAATTGTGGAGTTGTGAATTGGTTAATTACTTGTGGTAATTTGTATGAAAAATTCTAACTCCCTACCTTTTACATGCGAGGTTACCGGGGTATATGACACAGTGGTTTTTGGAACACTCCGGCGTTAGAGTGACAGTTTTCTTTCCCTAGAATAGCCATAGCCAAAAACACAGGTTATGAAGGCTTGGTGGGCTCACATCTACGAGGAGATTCCCTTTTGTTGGAAATAATAATCCCAACCACTGCAATAAACAGCGTCACAGCAGCCATACCTGTCAGAGGTGCAAGTTGCGTCTCTGTTTGAAGATAGAAGGACCGAAGCCACACGCGAACCATTCAGAAACTCAATAAAAGCATTTAAAGAAGTTATGTACTTTGGTAAAAATATATGGGAAGCATTCATTCGGCAACCTTTGCCCACACTCTAGAAACACATGTGCGATTCTGATCACAATCAACAACAACACATATTAATTTCCCTCTGTCATGAATTAAATGTAAAATTGTATGTTGAGTTATATATGAATGTAAAAGTCATTTTGTAATATTGTATGTTGAGTTATATATGAATGTAAAAGTCATTTTGTAATAGGTTAGAGAGTGAGAGAGTAAAAAAAAAGAGCGCAAACCTTTGTGGAGAAAATCCTGGAGCAAATTTTGGTGGGGGCATGAAAACAACAGTTACTCTATTTTACTGTGTGTTATTCTGCGTAAGTTTAAATCACTGTAACTTTTATTTTACTTGGTGAATGGGCGGAAGTCTCAGGTAAATGTATTTTCATGTAACTTCTATTTTACTTGGTGAATGGGTGGAAGTAGGTAAATGTATTTTCATGTTTAAGAAATGAAGTCTGCCAAATTTCTGCTTCCGTGAAGATAGCTCTGCTAAATCAACGTCATTGTGCGTGAACCTAGATGTAGCTTCGTGAAAGTCATAACTCTCTACCTCTCCCCTCCGCAAAAACGAAAATTAAATTTCCTAAATATTTTCTAACATGGTATCAGAGCAGGTTAAATATTGTTAGTATAAATGTTGGAGATTTTTCTGAGAAAATCCCAAAAACAAACAAAACTAAACACAGAGGCAATGCTCTGTTTCCTCCTGCCACAAGATCTTTTTGCACAGGGAGGCTTTAAAAAAAAAAAAAATTACTGAGGAACAGAGTATTTCACCACCATAAAAACATTTCTATTCATTAAAATATATGCCTGATACATATTCATCCCCTTTGCTGAGAGGGATTCACCACAAAAATACATTCAACAAAAAAAAATTTACTCTGTCTCCACATGAGAATTTACTGAGCTGGGTTTACTGCTGTAAATCCCTTTTTACATTACTACTGTAAGACTAATTTTTACACATACTGCTGAAAAAAAACTTACACAGGCTTACTAAACAAATCCGCTCCTCTCTGTTCTTTTCTTCATGCACTGCTGTGCAAATTCTCTCTATTCTCTTTCGCTGCCCCCGAGCTCTCACATATTACATTTTTTCAACACATCACGTAAAAACATATTACAACACACGACCCCTTTTCATTTTTTTTGAAAACAAAATAAAAAACACAATTACGTTTTACGTGCCGTAAATATTTTTAACACACTGACCAGACCATGCCTTTCTTTAAATGCACCATACCTCCGATACATATAAAAACATTAAAATTTAAATCATCTACCAATACTTCTACGGGCACATTTAATTCATTAATTATTTTACCGCGGTCAACCCAAAAACTTTTACTCCACACAATGTTTTAATTCGATGTTGGTTTGTATGCAGCTTGGAGCAATCAACGGCGGAGGTTGATGAAGTAAATCGGACGGTGGAGGAGAATATCGGAAGGGATTACATAACTGAACATTACGTCCCGATATGTCAGAGATGATGACTTATGGGGAGAGCCACGCGTCAACACTAAATTGTATCGGAGTCAAAAATACGGAAACCACTTTTACGCAAAAGCGGTCCGATATGCATAAAATGGTTTATGGTTTTGCTGAGCGGTTTTTGGGGATGTACGACTGCGCAGTTGGAATTATGACTTCAACACTCCCCTTTAATTTCAACTGCTGGGCATTCGGTCATACCCAGACACTTTCTCAAAAATTCAAAGCTTTTCTGATCCGAAGGCTTTGTCAAGATGTCTGCTACCTGTTCTTGAGTCCTGCAATGTTCTAGGACAATTTCTCCATTGTTCACCAATTCTCTGATGTAGTGAAACCTTGTATCAATGTGTTTCGTTCTCTTATGAAACACTGAATTCTTTGACAATGCAATAGCTGAGCTATTGTCACAAAAAATCATTGTCGCTTTTGCCTGCTCTTGGCCTAAGCTTCTCAACATTCTTCTCATTCACACTGCTTGACATGCTGCTGCTGTAGCTGCCACATATTCAGCCTCTGCTGTAGACAATGCTACAATAGACTGCTTCTTAGAAGCCCATGAAATGGTTCCTGAACCCATATGAAAAACATAACCGGAAGTGCTTTTCCGATCATCTACACTTCCAGCCCAATCACTATCAGTGTATCCAATTAAATCTGAATGTTCTGAGACAGTAGATAAAATGCCAAACATTTTGGTACCTTTGACATATCTCAAAATTCTTTTTGCTGCCTGCCAATGTGCCTCCTTTGGCCTCTCCATAAATCTGGAAATTAAACTAACAGCATACATAATGTCAGGCCTAGTAGCTGTTAAATACATAAGGCTGCCAACAATACTCTTGTACAAACTAGGATCAAAATCCTTGCTGCTGTCCTCTCTGCTGAGTTTTAATCCCATTACTGTGGGAGTGATCGCTGCCTTGCACTCTTGCATGTTAAATCTGCTCAATACTTGATTTACATATCTAGCTTGTGAGATAAAAATTCCTTTTTCATTTTGATCTACTTCTATGCCTAAGAAGTATCTCAAGAAACCCATGTCAGTCATTTCAAATTCCTCTTTCATGACTGATTTAAAATTCTCAATGAGCTGATCATCATTACCTGTGAAAATAACATCATCAACATATAAGACAACAATCAAAATTTTACCATCTTTTTCTTTGATGTAGACTGTGGGTTCTCCCTCACACTTTTCGAATTCATTATCCAATAGATATGAATCTATCCTGCTGTACCATGCTCTTGGCGCTTGCTTCAGCCCATAAAGAGCCTTCTTCAATTTGCACACTTTGTGCTCTTCACCTTTCTTCTCATAGCCGAGAGGCTGTTCAATATACACCTCTTCTTTTAACACTCCATTTAGGAATGCTGACTTCACGTCCATTTGGTAGACTTTCCATTTTTTTTGAGCTGCTATGGACAACACTGCTCTCACGGTTTCCATTCTTGCAACCGGTGCAAAAGTCTCCTCATAATCTCTCCCATACTGCTGTTTGTACCCTTTGACAACCAGCCTTGCCTTGTGCCTTTCTATCTTGCCTTCAGTGTTACTCTTGGTCTTATAGACCCATTTCACTCCAATGACTTCTTTGCCTTTTGGTAGCTCAACCAAATCCCATGTTCTGTTTCTCTCTATGGCATTCATTTCCTCATCCATAGCTTCTATCCATTTCTTATCTTTGATTGCATCCTCGAAATGAATAGGATCATCAACATGACAATACAAGGCAAATAAGGAATTCCTTCCTTCATCATAAATGTCACTTAGATTTCTAAACTTCTTACCTCTTTCATTTGGTGTGCAAGTGCTTGAAGACGCACTTGAATTTCCTCCTTGTGGTGTGCTTGGAGAAGCACTTTCATTTATCCTCAATGGTGTCCCTTGCTGTCCTTGTGTTGGCGCTGCTGTTTGGGGATGCATTTCAGCCACCTCCTCATCATCTTCGTCATGAGACAAACAGTTTTTAACATTCACTGTTTTCTCTATGCTTCCATCCCAAGCTTCCTCTTCATTGAATTGAACATCTCTGCTCACAAAAAACTTCTTGGTGGATGGGATATACAACCTGTAGGCTTTGGATTCCTCACTGTATCCAATGAAAAGACATTTCTCCCCTTTGTTGTCCAACTTCCTCCTTAGCTGATCTGGTATGTGTGCATAAGCCCCACATCCAAAAACTCTCATGTGGGTGACTCCTTGCTTTCTCCCACTCCATGCTTCTTCCGGCACTTTGTTCATCACTGCTTTTGTAGGACACCTGTTCAAAATATACACTGCACAATTTACAGCTTCAGCCCAATAGTCATTTGGCAAATGCTTTGCCTTCAGCATGCTCCTTGCCATATCCATGATGGTCCTGTTCTTCCTTTCAGCAACTCCATTTTGCTGTGGGGTGTACCTTGCTGTAAACTGTTTATGTATACCATTTTCTCTACAAAATCTTAGGAATTCCTTGGAGATATACTCACCTCCTCTATCAGTTCTCAAAACTTTTATATGCAGCCCGCTTTGGTTTTCCACAAATGCCTTGAAGTTTTGGAATTTCTCAAACACTTCACTTTTGTTTTTAAGGAAATATACCCAAGTTTTTCTTGTAAAATCATCAATGAATGTTAGAAAATATTGGCTGCCTGCTAATGATGGAGCTTGCATCGGTCCACATAAATCTGAGTGGATGACCTCTAAGGGTGCCTTTGCCCTTATGCTCTTTCCTGATGGAAAACTTTCTCTGTGTTGTTTTCCCAATATGCAACCTTCACATAGGCTGTCCGGTTTCTCTATCAATGGTAATCCTCTTACCATTCCTTTCCTACTCGACAAGTTTAGACCTCCAAAATTGAGATGTCCAAATCTCAAGCGCCACAACCAATTTTCATCCTTTGGCACACTTTGGAAGGCCTCTTGGGTAACTGCTGCAATTACATTTTTGTTTTTCAAATCTGCCCTGATTCTAAGAGGGAACATCCTGTTCCTTGTCATCTTCACTTCAGCAATGCATTTTTTGCTGGGTGCTATATCCATGATGGTACATACATCATTTTTAAAGAAAACATTGTACCCCTTATGGACAAGCTGTCCAATACTCAAGAGGTTACATCTCATTCCGGGGACATAGTAGACATCTGCTATGGTTTTCCTTTCTCCTTGCTTTGTAAATATTTTTACCTCCCCTTTTCCCATAACAGAGATTTTGTTATCAGTTCCTAGTGTGACTTCTGATTTCACATTCTGATCTAGAGCAGAAAAGAAGGCTATGTTTCCTGTCATATGGTTGCTGCAACCTGAGTCTAAAAACCATATGTCTTCACTATTTGTTTCAGCCATGTTACATGCTAACAACACATTATTTTGACTGCTGTTTTCTCTAGTAACATTTGCATTTGGTCTATTATTTATATCATGCTCCTTCTTCCTACATTCACTGGCATAGTGCCCATATTTTTTACAATAATAGCATTGGACATTGGATTTTTCATACCTTTGTCCTTGAGCATGATGTTGTCCTCTTTGTTGGCTGCTACCTTGGCTTCGGTTCTAATTTGGATTGCTGCCTCTTCCTTGAGCATTTGCTGGACTGTTCCTTCCACCTCTATTCTGGCTTCTGCCTCTTCCTCTCTTGTTTCCTCTGCCTTGACCTCTTCCTCTTCCAAAAGACATATGGGTCTTGAAGGCTTGCTCTAGAGATGAGTTTTCATTTCTACTCGACCTCTGCTCATGTGTTATCAGTGATGCATGTAGCTCATCAACTGAAAATTTTGAGAGATCCTTTGTCTCTTCAATGGTGGTGACAATCGCATCAAACTTTGAGGGTAAGACCCTCAATATTTTCTCCACAATCCTCCTATCTTCAAGGCTTTCTCCATGAGTCCTTATCTGTGTGACCAAACCAATTATATGTGTGAAGAATGAGTCAATGTTGTCTGACTCCTTCATGCACAAATTCTCAAAATCTTTCCTCAGCAATTGTAGTTTTGTTGTCTTCACTCTCTCCATGCCTTGATAGGCTGTCTTGAGGGTTTTCCATGCTTCATTGGATGTCTTAGCTGCTGCTAACCTTGGAAACACACTTCCATGCACTGCTTGATACAAGAAGAAAAGGGATTTTGAATCCTTCTTCTTGCAGCTCTTTAATAGATCCTTCTCTCCTTGAGTTAATGCATTAAACTCATTTTCATCTGCTGGTTGTTCAAAACCTTCCTCAACTATTTCCCATAAGTCTTGGGAAGCAAACAAGGCTTTCATTGTTATTGCCCAATAGTCATAGTTCTTACCATCAAATAATGGGAGCTGCATACCCATACTATTACTGGTGCTTGTGCCAGCCATTCTTGCAGCCTAAACTATGCTTCAATTTCTTGACTGTGTATTTTAAAACAACTGACTGCTTCTTCAGCAACACATAAAAAAGCTTTGTGAAATACCTGAGTATTTTCTTGACTGAGCCTTCACTCTGCTTGAGAAGTTTTACTGCTGCAACAAACTCCTCCCTTCAGCTTCTTTGTCACCTTCAAAGAGCCTAAGCCAGCTCTGATACCACTGTTGGAGATTTTCTGAGAAAATCCCAAAAACAAACAAAACTAAACACAGAGGCAATGCTCTGTTTCCTCCTGCCACAGGATCTTTTTGCACAGGGAGGCTTTTAAAAAAAAAAAAATTCCTGAGGAACAAAGTATTTCACCACCATAAAAACATTTATATTCATTAAAATATATGCCTGATACATATTCATCCTCTTTGCTGAGAGGGATTCACCACAAAAATACATTCAACAAAAAAAATTTTACTCTGTCTCCACATGAAAATTTACTGAGCTAGGTTTACTGCTGTAAGACTAATTTTTACACATACTGCTGAAAAAAAACTTACACAGGCTTACTAAACAAATCCGCTCCTGTCTGTTCTTTTCTTCATGCACTGCTGTGCAAATTCTCTCTATTCTCTTTCGCTGCCCACGAACTCTCACATATTACATTTTTTCAACACATCACGTAAAAACATATTACAACACACGACCCCTTTTCATTTTTTTTGAAAACAAAATAAAAACCACAATTACATTTTACGTGTCGTAAATATTTTTAACACACTGACCAGACCATGCCTTTCTTTAAATGCACCATACCTCTGATACATATAAAAACATTAAAATTTAAGTCATCTACCAATACTTCTACGGGCACATTTAATTCATTAATTATTTTACTGCGGTCAACCCAAAAACTTTTACTCCACGCAATGTTTTAATTCGATGTTGGTTTGTATGCAGCTTGGAGCAATCAATGGCGGAGTTTGATGAATTAAATCGGACGGTGGAGGAGAATATCGGAAGGCATTACATAACTGAACATTACGTCCCGATATGTCAGAGATGATGACGTATGGGGAGAGCCACACGTCAACACTAAATTGTATTGGAGTAAAAAATACGGAAACCACTTTTACGCAAAAGCGATCCGATATGCATAAAATGGTTTATGGTTTTGCTGAGCGGTTTTTGGGGATGTACGGCTGCGCAGTTGGAATTATGAATTCAACAATAAAAACAAATTTTTTTACTAACAGTGAAAATTGTTTTGAGCGCGGATTGTGTTTAGCATATTTACCAGCAGGTAGAATGTTTTTTTTACGCTCAGAAATGGAAACATCAAACACAAGTTTGACTAGTCCTCAAAAACTTCAGTTTAATGGCAAAAATTATGATTATTGGGCTATTGCAATGAAGGCCCTGTTTTCTTCTCAAGATATTTGGGATTTGGTGGAGAATGGTTTTCAAGAACCAGTGGATGCAGCAGCATACAATGCCTTATCTCAACAAGAAAGAGATGTGCTAAGGGCCTTGTTTTATATCTTTCAAGCAGTTCATGAAGGTATTTTCCCAAGGGTTGGAGTAGCAATGAAGTCCAAGCAATCATGGGACACCCTCCAAACAGCCTACTAAGGCATGGCAAAAATCAAACCAACAAAGTTGCAAATGTTGAGGAGAGATTTTGAAACACTTTGTATGAAAGAGTCTAATAATACAGACTCATTTTTTACACATATCAGTGGGCTGGTTACTTAAATCAAGTCTCATGGTGAGACACTTGAGGAAAGAAGACTAGTTGAGAAAGTTTTGAGAAGTTTACCAGCAAGGTTTGAGGCCATTGTTGCGGACATAGAAGAGATAAAGGATCTCTCACAGTTCTCAGTGGATGAGCCTAATGCATCACTGATTTCTCATGAACATAGACTCAATAGAGCAACAAGCTCTTCATTTGAGCATTGCTTCAAAACACAACTATCATTTGGTCAAGGTCGAGGCATAGGAACATCATATGCTAGAGGAAGAGGAAGAAGCCCACACAAAGGTGGAAGAAGCAGCCCTTCAAGCTCAAATGGAGGAGGGAGCAATCAAAATCCAAGTCAAGGCCCAAGCCAAAATCAAGCACAAGGTCAGAGGTATGATAAATCTCAAGTTCAATATCATTACTGTAAAAAGTATGGTCATTATGCAAATGAATGTAGAAAGAAGACATATGACATTAGTAACAAACCAAGTGTAAATTTCAGAAGAGAAAATCAGAACCATGATAGCATGTTTTTAGCTTCTAATGTAGCACAAGAAAAATAGAGTGATATATGGTATCTACATTCAGGGTGTAGCAACCACATGTCAGGAAACATATAAATTTTTTATGATCTAGATGAAAGTGTGAAATCTGAAGTGACATTAGGGACTAATAGCAAAGTCTCTATCATGGGTAAAGGAAGAGTTAATGTCCTAACAAAGAAGTGGGATAAGAAATACATCTCAGATGTTTACTTTGTCCCTAGTTTGAAGCATAATCTCATGAGCGTTGGACAACTCATGCAAAAAGGCTACAATGTCTACTTAAAAATGATGTGTGCACAATTTTGGATAGGCGTCCAAGCAGACAGCTAATTGCAAAGGTTCAAGTGACAAACAATAGAATGCTTCCCCTAAAGATAAGATCGGATTTGAAAGAAGGTGCACAAGCACAACTATCAATGAACTCACAAGAGGATGGAAGAAAAGAGGCAGTTGTCACACAAGTAAACTTTCAAGCAGAAGTAAAACTGGTTATGACACTTGAGATTTGGACATCTCAACTTTGGAGGTTTGAATTTGCTGCATAGGAAAGACATGGTGAAGGGTTTACCACTCATAGAAAAACTAGACAGCATATGTGAAGGATGTATCTTGGGCAAGAAACATAGAGAGACATTTCAAGCAAGAAACTCAGTGAGGGAAAAAGCACCTTTAGAGATTGTCCACTCAGATCTATGTGGACCAATGCAGACACCATCAATTGGTGGCAGTCACTATGTACTGACCTTCATAGATGACTACACAAGGAAGACATGGGTCTTTCTCCTAAAACAGAAAAGCGAAGTGTTTGATTGCTCTCGCGAATACAAGCCTCTTGTTGAAAAGCAAAGTGGACACTACATCAAAGTCCTTAGGACTAACAAAGGTGGGGAATACATCTCAAATGATTTCCTTCAATTTTGCAGGGAGCATGGAATTCACAAGCAATTTGCAACAAGATATACACCATATCAAAATGTTGTGGTAGAAAGGAAGAATAGGACCATTATGGAGATGGAAAGGAGTATGTTGAAGGCAAAGCGTTTGCCAAATGACTGTTGAGCTAAAGCTGTCGCTTGTGCAGAATATATCTTGAATAGATGTCCAACCAAAAGCATCCAGAACATTGTTCCTGAAGAGGGATGGAGTGGAAAAAATCAAAATGTCACTCACATGAGAGTCTTTGGATGTGTGGCTTATGCACATGTCCCAGATGAGTTGAGAAAGAAGTTGGACAGCAAGGGGGCAAAATGCATATTTGTTGGATATAGTGAGGAATGTAAGGCATACAAACTCTACAATCCATTAACCAAGAAGGTCATAATCAACAGAGATGTGCAGTTCATAGAAGAGGAAGCATGGGATGGAAGTTTAGAAAAGACAATCAATGTCAAAGCATGCATACCACGTGAGGACAAAGAGAAATTAACAGAAGCAAGTAATTCCTCAACAGTGACTCCCTCTACCCCTATTCAAGCACAGCAAAGCAGGCAGCAAGCAATGCCATCAACAAATAATAGGACAATTTCATGCAACCAAGCAAGTGCTTCTCCAAGCACACTGCAAAGCACAACACCAAGTGACATATCAAACTCATCTTCAACAAGCACAAGAAGGTCAAAATTCATAAATTTAAATGAAATTTATGAGCAAGATGAAGTTGATAGTAGCGTAGGTCTGAATTCCTTATTTGCATTATTTTCTCATGTAGATGACCCAGTTCAATTTGAAGATGCAGTCAAAGAAGAAAAATGGGTTGCGGAAATGGAGGAAGAAATATAAGAAATAGAAAGGAATGCCACATGGGAGCTAGTGAGCCTTCCTAAAGGAAAACATGTTATTGGGGTAAAGTGGGTCTATAAGACCAAAAGCAACATTGAGGGAAAGATTGAAAGGCACAAAGCAAGGCTAGTTGTCAAAGGATACAAGCCGCAACATGGAAGATATTACACGAAGACATTCGCGCCAGTCACACGAATGGAGACAGTGCACACGGTTGTGGGGATTGCTACGCAGCATAAATGGACAGTGTATCAGGTGGACGTAAAGTCAGCATTCTTGAATGGAGTGCTAAAATAGGAAGTGTGTGTCACGCAACCACCTCGTTATGAGATTGAAGGCCAAGAAGACAAAGTATATCAGTTGAAGAAAGCTTTTTATGGGTTGAAGAAAGCACCACGCAGATAGATGCTTACATGTTGAAAAATGGTTTCAAAAAATGTGATGGTGACCCTACCCTTTACATCAAAGAGAGCGAAGGTAATATTCTCATTGTCGCCTTATATGTAGATGATTTGATATTTATAGGTAGTGATGACTTTCTCATCGCTCAAGTCGTGAAGAGTGAGTTTGAAGTGACTGAATTGGGATTGCTAAGGTATTTTCTAGGTAAAGAAGTAAAGCAAACAGAAAATGGCATTTTTATCTCTCAAGCAAAGTATGTGGCAAAAATTTTGGAGAGGTTTAAAATGCAGAACAACAAGTCCACTATGTGGCAAAAATTTTGGAGAGGTTTAAAATGCAGAATAACAAGTCCACACTAACTCCAAATGTCATAGGATTGAAGTTGAGCAAAGAAGATTGCAGCAGCAATGTCAATCCGACATTATACAAAACAATGACAGGCAGCCTGATGTATTTGACTGCCACTAGGCCAGATATAATGTATGCAGTAAGTCTGGTGTCAAGGTTCATGGAGACACCCAAGGAGACACATTGGCAAGCACCGAAAAGGATTCTAATGTATGTTAATCGGAAAAAACAGTATGGCGTTATGTACACAACAACAAGTGATTTTAGGCTAGTTGGTTATGCTGACAGTGATTGGGCAGGCAGTGTCAATGACAGAAAGAGCACGTCAGGATATGTTTTTCATTTGGGCTCCAGAGCCATTTCATGGGCCTCCAAGAAGCAACTAATAGTGTCATTTTCAACAGTAGAAGCTGAATATGTCACAGCAACAACAACAATGTGTCAGGCAATTTGGATGAAAAGGATGTTGAGGGATCTTTTCCATGACCAAGAGGGCATGACAACTATTATCTGCGACAATACCTCAGCAATTTCGTTGTCAAAGAATTATGTCTTCCACAAGAGGACCAAGCATATTGATGGCAAATATAATTTCATTAGAGAGTTGATTAACAATGATGAAATTGTGTTGCATCACTGTAGATCACAGGAACAATTTGCTGATATTTTCACAAAGCCATTGGCAGGTAAAACTTTTGTTTATCTCAGAAACTATTTGGGAATTGTCAATCGCGGTAGTTGTGATTAAGGGGGAGTTTTGGAAATAATAATCCCAACCACCGTAATAGATTTCCTGATAGCATCCATACCTGTCAGACATATTTTTGTAGGTTGCATCTATGCTTGAAGATAGAAGGATCGAAGCGAGACGTGGACAATTCAGAAACTCAGTAAAGGCATTCAAAGAAGTTATGTACTTTGGTAAACAGATACGGGCAAGCATTCATTCAGCAACCTTTGCCCACAGTCCAGAAACACCTGCGCGATTCTAATCACACTCAACAACAACATCATAGTAATTTCGCTCTGTCATGAATTAAATGTAAAATTGTATGTTGAGTTATATATGAATGTAAAAATCATTTTGTAATAGGTTAGAGAGTCAAAGAGTAAAAAAAAAAGAGCGCAAGTCTCCATGGAGAAAATGGTGGAGAAAATTTTGGTGGGCGCGTGAAAACAACAGTTACTCTATTTTATTGTGTGTTATTCCATGTAAGTTTAAATCACTCTAACTTTTATTTTACCTGGTGAATGATCGGCAGTCTCATGTAAATGTATTTTCATGTTTACGAAATGAATGCTAAGTTTTAGCGTGTTGCTCCAAACCTATCTTGTTATTTTTGCTGTGAGTATTCATTAAGTCTCTGGAAAAGTTCTGAGGTGCACGAAATCCAAGTCTGGGAAATCAGCTTCGCAGTGCGCGAAAGTAGCTCTGTGAAATAAGCTTCATGGTGCGTGAACCTAGACTTGTGAAAGTAGCTTCGCGAAAGTCATAACTCTCTCCCTCTCCCCTCCATGAAAATGAAAATTAAATTTCCTAAATATTTTCTAACACCCTTCTCATCTCTAATGTGCATGGTGCACTCGTACCTGAGAGCATTTCATGGTCTAAATTAGGTTTACATTGTGTAGAGATAGGGAAGGAGTGATGCGTTCAAATACTCTTTAGATTCATGATGCTACATAGCCATGTGTATTTGCATTTTGTGCACTGTGTCAAGTAGGTGATGTGGATGCGACCTCTTCTTGTATTCTTTGAAGAGCTTGCCCCTTTCTAAATTCCATTCTTTATTTTCCATGAACCAAAGTCTTTTCTGCAATGGGCCATTTTAGTGGTTTTTGCAATGCTTGAGGATATATTTTTGGAATGCAATGTAGTGGATTGTCTGTGAAATGTGTGTTCCTATGTTGCTTACGATATGGCTCTCGAGCCTCTAGGTATGCACCTAATGGCAGTGGGCTAAAGCTAGGACAATGTTTCTAGTTAATGGTACCAATGAGATAAGAGTGGGATGAACGATTTCTATCGATTTCATTTACCAAAAGGAACAGCCAGTAAAGAACAAGCTTACCGGTGTTCGAAAGCTTTTCATCTAAATCCAAACCAGATTTAGAGAATTGATTTTCTTCCAAGTTATGCTCCCTACAGAGATGTTGGAATTTTATGATAGGGAAATAATTTTTTAAATCCTTCAATAACTTTTCAAAATTGAAGAGGGAATTGATAATATGGACCAAATCAATCATCGAATTGATGGAAATTCATAAATCTTCTTTCCCTTGTTAATATGATTATTCATTACAAATTTAAGTGAAAAAAAAAGAACTTATCTCACCAAAGTTACTAGTTCCTCGACTATAATTTTATCCAAAACGTAACACACACGACTTATCCAAGTGGAGTGAAACCCTACACAAACTATAGTTTATTTTCCTCTACAAGAACCATCAAGGAAGGCCCATAGGATAACTTTATAGAATATAGTTGTTTTCAACACACTTGGAGCATTAAGAGTGTGCTTTGATAAATAGAATTGTATTGAATGAACACATTTGTGAGAATATTTGAAAGGAAGGGACACAATAATGTGTATCCAATGAGGTAACCTCCTATAATCACCACAAAGACGGTGCTATCTATCCTTTCAAAGGATTATCTTGTGGAAAATGTTTCTAGCTATGTTTCACATGACGCTACTTCCATTCTAACATTTGGAGCGCACTATGAAACTTCATAGTTTGCAAAGAAGCAGATTCCTTTCTACCAAAAGTTTATTGTTGAGCCCCATGGACCAGAGTGGTACTTTGTTTAGAAGACATACTATCTAAAGGACAAACTACAACCTTCGTTTATGAAAAAAATGGACTACAATGAAGGTTTGTAGCTCCGAACATGTTTTGACTCAATGGAAGTTTTCGCTTTGGCAAATATCTAAAACCACTCTTGCTCTTTGGCTTATAGAGAGTGTATGAATAATTAAATGTAATTATAGCACAAAATCTTCGAAATGAAGGTTCGACAATGCATAATGGAACTCCTTAGTGTCGAAACAATTTGCGAGACCATCGAGGAATGATACAAGTTTGTACTTGCGTCTTTGCCACAACAAAGTTTGATTGAGGCCATTTTTACATAAAGCTTTTAATAAATATCTTTCAAACTTAGGGAAGACCTAGCATATAATCTAGTTGAAATTGTTAGTTTTCTCTGACATATAATTGGCTTTCCTTTGGACACATGCTTGTTATTTTCATGTAAACCTTTTACGTTGTTATTTAAGTCTTTCCCATGTTGCAAATATTTTTGGGTCATAGTCGTGGGTATGAGACTAATGCAAATAAATTGCCTCTCCCATTTTATGTTTCATGTGAGAAGAGGCCTCGATTCAATCAACATAAGAAGGCTAGTGAAATGCTTTGATATAATTTCCATCTTTTTTTCTATTTTTAATTTTCTCTTTTTAATTATGTGAGTGAATTTTAAGCATAGATATTAACTCATTTCATTTCTGGCTTAATTGTGAGTCCAAGTGGAGTGTTGTAACTTTTCACAAATTCTTCATATGTACTAAATGTGGATTGCGATCATTATATAGACATCATTAAATAAATTCATGAAAGAATGTGTTTTAAGATGGAACACACATTGGGAAACAAGGTATGCTATGTGCAATTCCCATAGAGCTTTGATTGTATTGATCTGTTGCATGATAAATATGCCAATTGCAAAATTTTGTTCTTCGACATAATATTGTGTGCTTTGATGTAAGTATGTTATGTTAATGATTTAGGTTCCAAAATCTTGTTTGCAATGTTATATGGTGTCATTGGAATGTGAAATGTGCACTGTTCCAACTGCTAAGAAAATCCTCTTTGTGCAGATAACACAAAAGATCTTGATGAAATCAATGGACCTATAATTGTTTGAACGAATTTTTCTTTCTATGTAGAGATTGCAAAGATTGCAGAATGTACACATAAGATTTTTGTTGGGGGTTGAAACATGGAAAAATAGTTACATGGAAAGAAATGCAATCTTATGATTTTTTGAGTTATGAGAATTTAGAGTATTCACAATATGTTTGTGCTTATATTCACATTGATGATGAGGCAAATGGATATCTCGAAAAAAATATCAAAATCTAATGTTTTTTGAAAGATAACAAGAAGAAAGTGAAGGTGTTGTGATTTTTCTACTTTATTGAGATTTGTAACATGGTGAATATTAAATGCAGAATACGCAATAAAGATACTGTTTTTTGTTTCTTTTGAGAATGGGGGATACATGTCTTTGACAGAAAGGGCATGATATGTCAAAATGATTTAATCCTCAAAGTAGTCATATTCACAAACATTTCCTTGCATAATATTATTGATCTTATCTGCTAGTTTGTTTAATTTCCAATACAAACCTTGATGTAATATGTATTCCCAACAAAATCCCTATACTGAAGAAGAAGATACATACAAAAAGAATTTCACTGAAAACACTTACACCTAGACCCTCCAAGAGGCTTGAAGAGGGGAACCAACACAAGATGAGATATGACGTGAGAAATCACATCACACTTGAAATTTGATAACCCAAATAGGATCTCTTAAGTGAAACATTCCAATGTCCATGAATGAAACTAGGCTTTTGAGAATCCCCAAACAACCACATGTCATTTATAGTGACTAAAATGAATTCCTTACTAACCATCAAAACCCGCTACTATCCAAAGCACCTATATTTTCGTGCATGCCAATTCCGTATAGGAACCACTGAAAGAGGCTCAGGACCTTACCTCCATCATCCAGGTTGTTTCAGCTATGGAATCATCCAATATATTTTACTTCTGTGATGTTTTCGAAATTTCATTTAAAAGAGCATAAAATAACATAGGTGCATAATTAAACAAGAGAAAACATGACATTGAGAAAAAAAAAATGAAAACACGATACATTTTATAACGAAGTTCATCTAGGACTACGTCTTCGGGCCCAGTGTCAAGATGGAGGAGGTCGCTTCATATATTGCCATAAATTACGATGATGTCCATAACAAGGAGATACATGCTCACACAAGAGTGGCTTGAATCTCCACAAGACATTCTGCTTGTAGGAATTCTCACTCAAGAAGGCTTCCTCTCAACATGACAACTTAACATGATATCACATAATGTGGAAATGAGTATCCCTTCAACATAGATGCACATGGATCTCAACAACATAGCATGACAAGATAAATAAATCTCACCTAACGTGGTCAAAGTGATCCCACAACATAACATCAAACATGGATCTCAAAACATAATACATCATCTCAGCAATTATGAAGGAAAACATGACATCATTGATTCATGTACCTTCACCTATGAATTTGGTTGAAAATTGGAAGGCTTTTGCACCAAAACTAATAGTACCACTGAATTCCTATCATTGATAGGTGTAAAATTTACTATCCATTCGTCGAATTTTGACACTGTCAAAATCTGGGGCTATAGAAATATTTTAGATTTCGTGTCATTCTCCAATGATTCCTTTATCTAGGCTGACTCGAGATTTGCAAATCAGATCGTAAATCTGATCTTTCCATCACTATCCTTGTGATATTCTGAGACTTTTGAGTAAACTTGGTTGCATTCTGACTCTGGTGAATTTCAGCCTCCAAGGAATCCAAAAGATTTTGTCAAGATTCTTCAAATATTGTGGCCTACTGGGAATCTACAAATCTGTAACTTAGATGGTTACTATGATTTCATCATCGCATTCCCTACAAAATTCTGGTTAAAATGACTGTAAACTTCATATCGTTCTAACAAAATGAAAATTTACGTCCCAGGGAATCTCAAAGATTCCTCACAAGCATCAAAATATTATGAGATTGTCCCTATCTTGGAATCCATGGAATATGATTCCGGCCTTGGCTCTTGGTTCCACAACATCGTTCTGCCTCCAATATGTTATGTTCGTCTCTCTGCTTCTCGCCTTCCCCCATGTTTGACTAAATGAGAGAGTTTAAATACATTTAAGTGGGCAGACAATCCAAGAAGTCTATTTGGGCACATTGGCTAAGGCAGAGGTGATGAGGTGGATGGTCGGGGGTTCAATCCTTGCCAACACCCGCAATTGGGAAAAAAATTTTACCATTTTCTTGAAATGGCGCATTCAATATTTGTGTAACAGTTATATGGTTGTGCAGTTGGCGTATTGCCACGTGGCCCACCTAGTGGGGGTCATCCCACATGGGTTGGGCAGGTTGGAGCCCCACTAGCCCTGGTGTTTACTTCGGTGACATAGGCAACGGGGTGGGGTTCCCGGTCCACCAGACACTGACCCCGTATATGTATAATCGTTGTAATATGGAGTAGGGGTGGTGGGGATGACAGCTCGCCCCCCATATTTTTTTTATACTTTTCAGTTTTTAAAAGCAATATGGCTATTTTTTTTATTTAACCAAAAATAAGGGTCGTTGGACAATTTAAGTAAGAAAAAAATTCATCGTCACTAGTGGCCATATTCTGATGACTAGTGCTGGTGCAATTTGTAGGATCATTAAACCCACCACTTGGCCTACTCAACCATGAAATTTAACTAGCCTTATCTCCTCCATATGAGCTCATATTTGAGTACCATTCACACTATTGGAATCGGGGTGATGAGCACTTTCATATGATGTTGATTTTGTCACAATTTGACCACTTTGAATTTTGACAATTTCTGAGCCCTCTTGGACTTCTCCATGTGTCTGGACCCACTTGGATCAATCCTGCCCACTGAGGAGCTTTTGGTCCTACAAAAGCATGAAAATAATATGCAACTTCTTTGTACATCATCTCCACCACAAGTGTCCTAATAGGTCACCCTTTATTCAACTTCACCTTTGTCCTTCAGAGACCTAAGTGATGAGTTGGCACCTGCATCCCCTGCAAACCTGAGGTACATTTTTTTTCAAGTTACATGCTTATCTACATGCCCAACTAATTACCCAAGCGTCATGTACTGGCCACGAGTTTATAACACATACTTTGTTGTCAAGTTTACATCAAAATGGAAATAATACCCGAGCTATGAAAACAAGGCCAAAATACCATTGTTTCTTAACAAGTGATGGAAAACACCTCATAACTTTTACATTTTAAAATGCAACACATGATTTAATAAGATGATGCCATGACAAGCTAACACATATAGAAAAACCATTTCTCACTTATCAAAGTGAACAGGTCACCTCCCTGTGGTGAATTCGCTTATTGATCAACCTTTTCAACTGGTTCATAAATAGATGTTTTGTCCTTAAGTTACTGCTCTGGATGGAGCTTCCAACATGTGGCTCTTTGATCCGGATTTAAGCAGGAACGCAACAAATTATAGAGATAACCATAAATACAGAGATGCAATAACCATAAACACATAGATGCAGCGGAAATAATGATTCATTTCATTAATGGAAAATACTGAATACAACCAGAAATGGAAATAAACCAGCTAGGGCGATGGTAGCTATCTCTGAGAAGAGATGTGCGGCTACATGCCTCTGAACTGTTCCGAACTGTCTTACAATGAGGCTCGAAGGCCTATTTATTGTTGAGAAACAATGGAAAACCCTTCACATACCGAAACCTAACCCTAGAAGATGAAACGCCAAATTGTGGGCCCCGTTTGGGTAAATTGGTACATCAATTTCCTGGGGTCGTAACTTTGGCATACGATCTCTGTTTGACGCGTACGATAGCTCGTTAGAAAGATCTATCCGAGTACTACCACTTTGGGGGGCAACATAGGGCTTGGTCGCCCCAGAATTCCAAAAAAAACGTCGTTTAGGGCCTCAAAACGGCTCCGGAAGTTCAGGACCCGAAAAACTACTAAAAATAGTAAACTGTGCTACAATTAAGGAAACTGAAAAGACTGAAAGAGACAGTTGTGAGGGTCCAAATGGGTTGGTGGGTGGCCACCAACATCCACCTGGATCACTCTTTGATGACGAGTTCCATTGCAATGACTACATAAAATTTTGTTCCTCCATATCTTCTTAACATCCTTATTCGCCTGTTGTGGAGAATTCCTTTCACGTCTCATCCTCTTCTGTGCTGCCATTCTCTTCCAACACTCAGCACACACATCACGGTTATGTAAACTGCAAAAATTACATGTTTTTCGATGCCTTGAATTATGTTCATCATTAATAACATGATTGTAATCAAATTGAATTCTAGATACTTAGACTATTTATACATTTCTTGGTTGTCTCTAGTGTAATTATGGCAATGAGAGCTTGCCTCATCTCTTTCCTTGCAATGGGCACTTCCATGGGATGATAGTGATGTTTTCCCATCATTCTCTTTCTTCGATGATTTCAACAATGTCTCGGAAGAATATAACACCTTTGAGCATTCTCCTTTAGTATATCCCAAGCCTACAAATTGAGGTCTCTCCACAACCTCTAATGGTTGAATCATGTCTTGTCCATTAACACTGTGTAAAATTCTATAGTTTTTGTGCACGCATCCACATTCAAAAAATAGCTCCATGAGACAGAAAGGGAAAGGCAGGAGGGGAGGTAAAAATAAAATGAAATTTATATTGTGTGATTTCTTAATCTTTAGATATGCACTCCAAATAACATAAAATAGAATATATATATATTTTTATTGAATTCGAGTGTAGTAATGCCAAATATATCAGGCAATCAATACTTTAACAATCTGGTGCACTCCATTCATGGTGAATGAAACTAGAATTCTTAAATGGTATGGTATTGAACACATATAAAACAATTATAGTAATCGTATATGCCTACATATATATATATATATATATATATATATATATATATATATATATATATATATATATATATATATATATATATATATATATATATATATATATATATATATATATATATATATATGCCTAGAAACCCAAGCTCATTTCGAACTTAAAATAAAAGGAAATAAATACGTTAATTGAACCAGAGTATTGGAAAATAACATAGATCAAGATATTAGATAATAGTGAACCATTATAGTCAATATCAGGAAATAAATTATGGGAAACAGAGGCTTCAAAATACTAGAAAGAAATTGTATCAAAACGAGGAAAATTATTACAAAGGTGAAAATTCGCACTACAAATGAAAATTTTAACTAATATATACATTATTTTACAACTAGGAAATCAAATCTATAATTGCTCAAATTATCTCTCAGCCTATTATAAATGAAACTCCCATACACCACCAATGCATAACAAAAGTCTTGCACAGAATTAGGGAACAAAACTCGAAGGAATCGAAGAACTGACCTAGAGAGCACCACAGTCAAAGATAAGTGAGAAACCCTATCCTTAGCTTTGTTAAGAAATCAAGCATTTCCATGAACACAAGCGTACTTGTAGAGAAAAGAGGAAATGAGTGGAAAAAACACACCATGAAAGTAAGCAACAAGGATGTGGCAGCAATAGAAGAGGGTGGATAGTTCCATACGTGTTTTTCGACTGCATTTTATTGTTCTCATACCAACCCACAAGGAAAATTGACCCATTATAAGTATGACATGATTGTCAACACTAGAAAATATAAAATTATGAAAGAAGCACTCTCTTCCTCGATAGGACTAGAGGTAACAGACCTTGGTCCATGCAGTTTGGAGTGACTTGAACCTTGGCCAATACTGGAGCGCTCCTTTATATAATTTACACAATATGTGGATTATAACTAAACATTTATCAATCAATTGAATTGGCCATCATCTTCTACAAAATATCCATGGCACCACTTCAACAAAAAATTCGAAAAGAGAAACATAGTTCTATAGAGCACTTGAGGTTATTCCCTGACCAGAGTCTCGAGTTACACAGTTTTTAGGGAATGAAGTCAATTTCTCTTAATGTCAATTCTAGACCTTCGACAAGAGGGAAACGCTAGAGTTAAAGAAAATAAAAACAAAAGCCTCATGTGTTAGGGTAAACTTAAAGTTCAGAGCAAAAAATGAAATCGTAACAGAAGAAAAACAAAAACAAAATTGAAGGATAATACCTATAACTGAGGATATATTTGGTTTCAAAGATAAAATTCCCCTTTGAGCCGTGAAAAACACCAATAAATGTGTTGGAAAATTAAATTAGTCACAACTCTTACCAATAACTAGAACACAAGGACCGTTTCTCTTAAATTAGAGACACGATTTTCATTACACATTTCCCTGGACAAATGAAAAGAGAATATAGATGGGGTCAACACCAAATTAATCATAGCACAAAAGAACCAACAAAAATGAACATGAAGAAACAACTAAAATGTACTAAGTGGTTAAAATCCCCAACCCGACCTCAAATCTTAGCAGCGAAAACATATTGATATCTTGTTGAGAATAGATGCATCAGTATAAAAATACTATGGCTAAATAATCCATTGGGTGAAACATGAATACTGTTTCAATTCGTTGCAATCTTGTAACCTCAAGATATGAATGAAAAGTGACACTATACCATCAATAGGAAGAAAAACCTCACCTATGGCGCGCCATGGTGGACAAGTGAATTATGCATTACTCTCATGGTTGGAATGCATTTAGAATAGCCTTGAGGCTGAGCTTGGATGTTAGTGTTACAAAATCATTCCACCTAGAGAAGGCAATGAGGAAAACGAGCAGAGTAGAAAACCTTTCCGAACCAAACCAGGGTTAGGGTTTCAAAGGATGATTGTAACTGTTCCATGAATTCATTTCATCATAGCCATCTAGATTTTCCTAATAATCACCTATGACCCATGTAACTAATGTCATCATTGCAAAATTCTATTGCTAGGACAATATCCTTAGAGCAATAGGGCAAGTGGCCTCATAGTATGGTATGGATGTCAAACAAATCATATGATACAATGTGTAGGAGTACATTTAGGCCCACTCACATAGTATATGATAAAAAAACATGCAAATAAGTACATAATGTGTAAGAGGTGCAAGATTATATGGTATCTAGTCATATAACACACATCCAAATTATATAATATCATGACCTTGCAAAATGATAGGGTATAAAAAATGGTATAGGAGTGACGAAGGAATTCACATATAAGCATTTGTTTCCCTAAGTGACAAATGGAACAATATACATATTTTAGAACATGTGAATAGATGTTGAAATTATTTAATACCTTGCACTTGGAGTAGGAGTATGAAAGACACCATTTTCCATTCAAGGATTTAGAATAGAACAACTAGATTTATTTGTGGACACTATACATACATATATAAAGGGAAAAAAAATATTACTTGGATGTAGAGTTGTGACATATGTTGTAGACTACATGGATAGAAGAATGTAAAATAATTTGAGGGGAATTGTATTTACTCGCTCAACCTAGTTGTCTCTCAAGGAAAATTTGCTTCTAGGCGAACATCCTCTACCACAAACTGCAACTTCACATACATCAGGCCAAGATGACATTCCAATCCAAACAAGCACCAAAGTTCGACATGTCCTCTTATATGTTGGATGGTATCTTGGCCAGTTATGAGTTCACTGGGATGAAGTGGAACTGGGCCCCTAAGGATAAGTTATGTATCTAATTCCACTACACACGCTTATCAGAGGTTATTTTTGGAGGATTTTATGATAATTTGGGGACCATCATTTTTTTGCAGTTTTCTACATGGCGATCTTTGAGATAGAACCTCCTTGCATGATAAATTAGGTAAAGGAAGGGCTTTATGAGATTTCATATTTGTTTTCTTCACTACAAGGCACATATGTTGTATGGTTCGAGTGTTACACAACCCCTCCCCTTATTCCTAGGTATGTGACCGATATGGTGGTATTGCAAGAGGTTGCATATCATTTGAAAAACGTATTATATACACAATTCTAGAGGAGGAATAAGGCTCCTTGTCTTTCATTTCCTTTATGGATTGGATGTTATGAGCTCAAGATCCTCAAGGCAAATAATGTTATGATTGAAGAACTTAACCACCTTCACTTTGGAATGATGAGTTTTCATAGATATGATTCTACGAAATTTTGGAGACAACATTGTGACAAAATACAATACAAATCGATGTATGAACCTATAACCATCCCAAAAGATGAGAAAATAAATAATTGGTACAATGGATTGACAGAGAATCAGCCAGGAGATTAGGCAAGTCTGTCCTAGGTTCCATGGGTATCAGATATACATATGGATGATGTTCAACATGAAGTAACTACCCAAGAAGAAACTACAACACTCAGAAATAGGCTAAAGCACAATCCATTGGAAGAGAGAATTATGAAATTTAAATCTAATCCAATGTTCAAAGGTGTAATTCAAGTAGAGAAATAGAGGAAAAAGAAGGAGGGGGAGGAGAGAAAGTTATAAATCGATAAATAGCTAGAAGAGTACAAAAGAGAGGAGGTGTTCTTAGAGAAAGAGGAAGATGAAAATAAGAAACAAGATTACTTGATATAGTAGAAGGAAGAAGAGGAAAGGAAAATAATGGAGGAAGAGGAACAACAAAAGTGGTTACAAGTAGAAGAAATGAGGAGAAAATAGGAGGAAGAAGTTGCAAACATAATGGAGGAAGAACAAATGACCCATGAAATGGAAGCAAAGTTGGGGGAGGATGTCATTGAACTAGTGTGACATGAATCTAGACCTTAGTTAGAACCTCTTGTCACTGGTGGCCACCTCCCATTCCGAAAAATGGGAATTGTTGCTCGACCTGATGACAGGGCTATGGATATTTCCATTTTTAGCTTCGATCAGCTAAATAATATGATTGTACAAGAAAGGAAAAGGTACTTTCCAAATCATCCAACTCATCTAGTCTCCATATCCATAGAGAAGAAGATGGCTTCTAATAGGGGAGACATCCTAGAGAAGTCATGGAGGTGAATGTCACTTTCATGTTTCCAACAAAAGAAAATACAAATTATCTTACGAGTGAGAATGCATGATTGCAAAGGAAGCTAGCTTCCACAAAACAATAAGCTGATCATATTTCTATAGAGAATCAATGGCTGTCCTCTACTAGTATCACCACAATCTAGCTATGGTTAGCTATAATTGAAGAATTAACGTTGATGAAAGATACCTTCAAGCAAGTATACAATGATATGATTCTATGGCATCAGGTTGATGCACCCCTGGTCTAAATTGAGAAGAAATGTCAAGACATCTTGAAGCTTCTAAAGGTTACAAGCAGAGTTATATATTTGATGCAAGATTCGGGCATCAAGTATCTTAATGTTCCTGATATGTTAGGTGGATAAGCACAGTTAAGACTTCATACTCAAAATTACACCCACCGCAATGAACAAGAAACCAACACCATATTTTTTATGTTTGACTACATAATGGTTTAGAGTCTGTGTGAGAGAAACATAAAATACCTTTTGTGAGCTCTCATGTAGAAATAAGAGCCAAGGATTTCATCACATGCGAGGTAAAGGAGTTCATTTAAAAAATAAACAAGACTATGACATTACCAAGAACATTATTCTATATTATGAAATTGAGAAAATTAAGGTTCACATGAAAATATCCTGGTTGTGCAATAGCATATAATCAAGATGCAAATCCATATTATTAGATTCTTTTGAGGTGAAGATGTGATATGGTGTACACCAAGAAATCAAAGTTAAAGTTATAAAAATAATTTTCAAAGAATGACACTCCTACATCACAAATGAATTCCATGTTCAAGTTATTGATTTCTCCTTTCCCCATGTGGAGTTTTGTCTTATTATAGTTTTGTCTTATATAGCCACCACATTGATGTTAATTTTCTTTTATTGTAAAAGAATTCAAATAGACACATGTGGAATGTGAAGACTCACATAGAAGTCTATAGGTTGCGGAAGTTAAAGATTCCTGAGGAAGCTCAAAGGTCATTAGCATTTTTTATAAAGAAGACCTCATAACTCAAGGAAAGGGCTCAAAATTTTAGATATTTGGCCTTGGCTTCTCTAGTTGTGCATAAGCGAGAACATCATTCTTTTGGAGAAGAAAGTTATAGCTTCATGTTACAATATTGAATCTCATGTTCGATGATTATAATAATGTACACAGGTCTTTCATTAACTATCAAAAGTCCTTGAAGCCAACACTATTTAATGCATGTATTGTAAATAGTGTAATACTATTCATTAGATGTTTGTGGTATATGTCATGTTATGCATACTAAATATAATGAAATATCTCATTTCCTTAGTTATGAATCGTGTTGAATGGATGTTGTTATGTGTTTAGATGATCATTGTTATCATGTGAACTAATTTTAAGGTTAATGAACAAATCCCCTCAATTTCTCTTACGCACCTCTCTTAGAATAGTCCTAATAATTTTCTATTAGAGGCCCAAAACTTATCTCTCTTGCGTGGAAGCTCCAATTACACCTTACACTTGGTGTCACATAAAGCTTACATACTTTCTAACACAAAGTTATGTGGATGATCTCTTTTGTATGTTTATTAACCAAGGCATTCCGTTCAAACCACTTGCAATGGTGGTCAAATCCGATATCCAGGTCGGGATCCTACACCAGATAGGGTGAGGTATAATTGGGAATTCACATTGTGGATACTCCCTTTATGTTTTCAGCATAAAACACCATTAACACCTCACCAATTCGAATACGCATGATAAGCTATATCATATTGATTAAATACACATAGATAAAGAAGAATAAATAAAAAAGGAATTTGATTTCATGTCACTAAGATTTTGTTCTCTACATCAATTTCACAATATTACCAAGGTTGGCTAACAACGATTAGTGCATATTGTTATTGGGAAATCTAGTGTTTATTCAGAGCTGCTAGTCCCACTAAGACGGGTAGCTATCTTAGAAACAAACAGATTAAAGTCACTTGTTTTTTCCTTTACGAGAGAGAGATGAGAAAGAAGCAGAGAGTACCAACCTTAGTCTTCCGCTTGGCTCCTTGCTTGTTTCCTTTCCCCTTTGATAGAATCTCGCCATTGCTTCCTTACTTGTCCTGCTTCAAAGAGCACCTGTAGATTCACAGCAACATAATACCATCAAAGCATAGAGATCTTTCACTGTAAACAATATAGGATCAGATATATATTGACCATACAAATGCATATATCAACACAATATTCAGAAATACACAGGAATATGGAGGAAAACTCAAATAGATTTATAAGTAAAAGTAGTAGAAGAGAGCATTACAACCACTTGGTCTGACCCAGTGCCATCCTCCCAGCTTGAAATCCCTCTTCACCTCACACGAAGCAAGATCACCCAACAATGTCTTCAAAGAGAAACCAGCAACACCTCTTTGCAAATTACCAAATTCCAACCTTTCGATCTCTGGGATGAGGGATTCATTTATAGATATTTGCAGGGGTGTGAGTCAGCTTCTAGGATTTTGATTAGTTTCATCTCTCTGATAGTTCTTGGTTCCACTTGGAGATTTCATGATCTCTTACTCATCCTTGGGCGAATTCAGGGAGGCAAGTGTCAAATGAGCAGCTTCTAGAAGATTCTCAGGGTCTCCACTTAGCAAACTGCTTGTGCCATTTGTCTGCTCTCGCTCATCGTACCCTACAGAAGGGATTTTCAGTATGCATTGCACTTTTTTCATGTGGCAGGTTAGATGCATCGTAGCCTTTTCACTGGGCAGTCTGTATGGTCCTGCTTTGACCAGTTCTGAGTGGTTTCTCATGGAAAACTTCTGGGAGATGATGTAATCAACTGACCTTGCTCCTTTAGGTTGTGAAACAACACTTTTAGGGACTTAGAAGCCCTTGGTTTATGGAAATATGTGATTGGGGTTGCAGTGCCAAAATATGTCTATAACACATATATGAATCCTTTAAAGATTGTGTATATAAAATGCAGTACTCCAATTAAATGTACTAGAAATGTCAATAAAACTATGCTTTATTGCATTGCTTGCAAGAAGGACTCTCAATTCCTTTATTTTCATTGGTTAAGATAGATCATACATGCAAGTTACAGTACTAAAATATAGTGTATTCTGAGGGGTGTCAAACTAGAAGGAGCATTACTTTCACTATGACAAATTTCCTATGACCAATAATGTGTAGACAAAACAAATGTTCTTGAAATATTGACCAACTTTGACACGCATGACACATTTACAATAAACCATCAAAATATAGTTATATGTACATAATGATGGGTTTCTTTGTTTACATTGTCAGGAAATCTGGAAATAACATAATTCTCATTCATTTCATTTCCAAGCATCTTAACATTTCCTCAAAGTTTCTTATTCAAGAATTGGTTTTTTCTGTTGAACTACTTTTTCATTTTACTTGATATTTGGGATCTGATTTCACATTATCAATCAATAAAATATACTCATGGTAATCATATTAGACTGAACCAATGCATATTATATGCATTTACTATGTATAGTTTCCTTGCCAATGGCTATCTCTTACTTTACATAAGTAATTTTAGATCCTAGATATCAATTCCCGACTTGGACTCCTTCATTCCTTTTTCTCGTTATCCAAATATCAAATGAACAAGGTTCACTGAAATAACAAAATTAGGTAATATTTTATAACTTCTTATGGTTTATGTCGTTTTGCATTAAGGTACAATCTAGTATTGGAAAAGTATTATTGGCTTTCCGTGCACAATAAAAACATCAATTGTAAACTCTTCAATAGTCTAGCAAAATTTTTAGCATCCATAAAAATTTCATGATCATCACATTGTCAAAAACCATTTTTCTATGAACATCACCAACATATAATGAAGAAATAGCACTATCCATTTCCATCTTGTATTTTCGTAGAGGCACAACATAATGAAAATATGTCTCAAACTTTTTAGTCAAGAAATAGCCTTCGAAATAGATTGAATCTGGCATCGAAGAAATGGAATCGGGTCCATTCGCATAGTTGTCTCTTCGCATGCAACCTAATATATAATACGTAAACTACACCTACTCCACATATCCTACATTTATGACTAATTTTTCTAATTAATGAAATGTAGATACAAACTACGGATTACCAACACTAGCACTACCAACATCTGTAACCAAAACTGATCGTTGGAAAGCACTATGCATTGTTCAATTGATGAAGAATTACACGGATAATGGAAGTGTGTATCAATTTGCTCAACATATATTAATATGACTACCTAGCATTAATTTATTATCCAATGCTAAGTGAAATTTCCAAGTTTTTACGTTTTTGTAAACATTATTGTCTTGAAAACATTTTTTCATATAACAAAATTATCCTTTCTTGCATGCTATAGTTCTAAATACTTATGAAAATTTATATGTTAGTTGTTATCATTACAATAATTATGTAATAAAATATGTTATAAATACTAATGTTATAATGCAGAAATAACAAGTATAATATGTGATATTAAATCTCATAAATGAAAATTTATATTGTATATTACCAACAAAGTGATTGTGCATGATTCTATGTTAGCTTTGATCTTTTCCTCAGTTAGGCTTTTCACTCAGGCATGTGTTTTGAGAAACAAATCTACAAAATCCTTTAATAGAGAACTGTAGAATGAGAGTTCCAAAGCTTACTCCTCACAGTTTATATGTTATTGTATATCATTACAATAATTACGTAATAAAATATGTTCTAAATATTAATGTTATACTACGCGAATGACAAGTATAATATGTGTTATTAAATTTGACAAATGGAAATTCATATTGTACAAAGTTATTGTGCGGGATTGTCTGTTATCTTTCAACTTTTCTCTAGTAATACTTTGCACGCACGCATTTGTTCCAAGAAATTTTTTAGAAAAGCCTTTAGTGCGGAATGGAGGGGTCGACACAATGAAAGCTGAAAATCTTCCTTTGCACAATGGACTCCTTCTGTATTTCCACACATTTGCCTAATTCAGGAAGATAACCATAAACAAAGATTGTGATCGATGATCCAATTCTCTCTACACTATGCACAACCAATACTCAATTGACTAAAGATATTTGGGAATACGGACATATGAATTATTTATAATTGCGAAGATAAAATTCGGATTATTTAATACTAAAATATTAGCAATAAAAACTTTATTTATAATTTAGATATTATTACTAATATCGTATGGTTCCACCACTTGCCTCAATGTTATTGTAAAAAACAAATATAGATTAATTATTACTAAAATATTAGCAATAAAAGCCTTGAAATTCCTGATATCTGCATAATGAATGCTTTCGAACATCCTAGACATAATGACCTTTGTTGACACTTCCGCACATGTGCATAAATTCATAAATATAACCATAAACAATCCTTCCACATCAAATAATTGTAACTAGAACCATAACCTTCAAAAATATAACCATAATTGTATTTGAATAATAATAATAATAATAATAATAATAATAATAATAATAATGAACATTTTTCCAAAAATATTCGTTAAAATTGCAAAAAACAAAGCAAAATAATTTACAATTAATGCAACTTGACCTTGAAACAAAACTAATTGCTTCCAACATTTTGTACGTTAATTGTTATCAATACAATAATAATTACGTAACAAAATGTGTTATAAATAGTTATGTTATACTACATAAATAAAAAAGTACAATATGCAATATTAAATTCGATAAATGGAAATTGATATTGTATATTGGCTATGAAGTGATTATGCGACTTTCTATGTTAGCTATAATTTTTTTCGCACTGTCTCCGCACTCACGCGCACCTTTGGAGAAAAATATACAAAATCCTTTAGTGTGGAGTGGACCATTGGACACATTGAAAGCTTCAGAGCTTCCTCTGGAGAATGAAATTCCACTACACTTCTACACATGTGTCAATTGCAACGAAATAATCCTAAACAAAGCTTGTGCTCAATGATCTAACCATTGACATTGTTGCAGGTTGTTTGCATTCTAAAACAATTAAACCTTTATTCAATTGGCTAGTGATATTTGAGAATAAAAAGATTCACATTATTTATAACTAAAAGATTGGGAACATATATGGATTATTTAATACTAAAATATTAGCAATAAAAACATTGTTGATATTTAAAACATTACCAATAATATGCTCTACGTGCACCGTTTGTCTCAGACTTATTGTAAATATGGGGCTCCTATGCATAAATGAGGGTGCTATGACACTGACATTACTCTAGTCAATGATGCAAAAATTGATCTTTTTTTAGGTTCTTTGCATGAGCTTGTGCAAAACTGTGTATATTACTACAATATTAGCAATAAAAGTGTTCAGTGCATTTTACAATACAATAACAAATTATTTTTACAATAATTACTCTAAATCATGATAGCACTACCATCAACATGTTTATTTGTACACTTTGTTTTACATGTAGGATTAATAAAATCTACAAGTAGAATTTATTTTTCTATTTTAAAGATCGTGGAATTATCACACATTGAACTTACTTCCGCACAATAATATTCCTCTTGCATTACGTGGTTGAATGAAACTCAAAATGGAATTTTGAGTGAAAGGACATTAATTTACTTAAATACCATTTTCATATGAACCAAAGGAAAAAAAAACATTAAAATTAACTAAAGTAAAAGTATCTAATGCACCTTTATAACTTTATGCACACATCTAAAGAAAATTTTATAATACGATAATAATTACATTTACAATAACTACTCCAAACCATAAATGAAAACGTAAGAAAGGGTTTATTTGTACACTTTGTTTTACATGTGCGATATAAAATTGCAACACATAAACATTATTTTTTTATTTCAAAGATCATGGACTTATATTTTTTTGCAATTGTCAACTCCGAAAGGATTGTTATGAAGAAATAAATCCAATGAGCTGAACTTCCATGCATTGAAATTCCTTTCAATGAACGATCTTCTTTCCCGACTACTTCCTTACCCAAAACTCGAAATGAAATTTTGCAGGAGAGAGAATTACTTTATTTTAAAGCCATATCAATATAAGCCAAATGAAACAAAAAACTAAAATTATCTAATAAACCTTTATAACTTTATGCATGTTTCTCTAAAGAACATCTTACTATACAATAATAATTACTCTAAACCATCATAGCACCAATATCAACACATTTATTTGTACACTTTGTTTTACAAGTAGTGTTATAGACATTTTTGTGCCTCGCGACATGGAGCATGAAATGTCAATAATTACAGGGATCCTCAGTCCCTAAACATGTTGTTCTTACCCCTAAAAGAACAAGGTCATCAAACAACAACACTTCCAATCAGTTCTCCACCTGAAAACACTTCAAAACAGGCTAATTTTGGATCATGTCAACTGCTCCACTGAGCATCTGCGCTGGAATGCAACTGCTCCTCCTTGTACCTGCGCTGGAAGTCAAATCTAATGAAGGCTACCTGTGCTGGGCGAGATTGGCCAAGTGGCACAGTCATTCTGCAAGGTGTCAACTGCCCAGGAAGCTTCCAAACTGACACTTGGTTCATGAGATTCGCCCTGTGATGAGTAAGAGGTACTTGATCACCATGTGTAAGCAAGGATCTCCAAGTGGACTCAAGAACTGAAGATTAACTGAAGAGGGAGAGGACACTAGTCAGCTTTATGCCAGCCTCAAGCTGACTCATCCTCTCTTCTTCTCTCATATATATAGAGCTCTTCTATGAGGTCTAAGGAGGCTGGAATTTTGTGTAAAGCAAGGAGGTGCTGTTGGTTTACAGTTAGAGCTATTGGGTGATTGTTTTACTAGAGGTGAAGAGGAGAGTTCTTGCTGCTGGGGAGGTGCTGCTGGATTGGAGCCATCAATGGTTGTAACCTTCTCAGAACCCTGTTACTTCTATCAATAAAGTTTTGCATGTTCTCCTATATACTTGTATTGCATTGATGTATTGTATTTACTGGTATATTTGATTCACTCTAATCCATTCATCAGTTATGAGTACATGTATCTTGTAGTTTCCTCTCTTGTTCTGTGCAGGATCTGTGTGTAGCTGGACCGGCAAAGAGAGAAAGGAGCTGGGAACAAGAGACAAAGAGAGAGGATAAGGATCGACTAAGCGAAAGACACCAGGTTGGTTAATCTTTTCTTCCTTCTCTCTGTACTTTCATAAAGGAAAATATCAAAGCTTTACTTTCAGTTGTTGCTAAAGACTGTCACCTTTAGAGTAGGGATAGGGTCATCCGAGTCGGATACTTTTCCCCACAACAAACTGGCGACTCCGCTGGGGAACCTAGTATCTTGTTGGTGTTTGTAGTATTTTGCTATTCATTTCTCGAAGAAAAGAGTACCAAATCGAAAAGCTTTTGACTATATCAAAAGCGAAGTAGAGGGACTGTTACTCTTGCTCATTTGCTGAGCAAATTCAAGATTTGAAGAGCTTATCTACAAAAGACTCTTTACTCTTTGTGATAGATCTTCATCCTCTTGATCATCCCTTAGCCTGTACTTGACCTATAGCTTTTTATTTCAGCAAAAACAGTGCATTTTTGAGCTTTTTATGACCCGGAAAACTTTGTAGACGCAACTCTCGTGTCTCAGTGCAGGCTGTCCACAGGCAGTCTGCATTACAGCGCAGGTACTCCCTTCGGGAACTGCGCTGGAAGTCAATTTGACAGACCAGAGCCTGCGCTGGTCCAGTTAGCCAGTGTCTTGCTGAGGTTTCCCTTTGTGTCTGAGCCCTGTTTTCACTGATTTTTTGCTGATTGCTTGCTGGTCATTGTACTTGCTGTAAACCATTCTCCTTGACATTATTCCGCCTCAGTTGTGTGATGAAACTGTGAATGTTCTTTCAGTATTTCTTGTTTCAGTTACAGTTTCCCATTGTGAAAAGCGAACCAGTATAGCTGTGACCTCTTAGATCCTGAACTGTAAAAGTGTCTTTGTGATCTTAAGAGCTAGTTTTATTACTGTTCATGGTTGTTTGAGTTTGTTTGTTTTTCATATTATGGTTTGAATTCATATATTTTTAGTGTTGAAACAAGTACCTGTAAGGTGTCTTTTCATTTTAGACGAAACTTGTTTGTTTACGCTTCAAATTGAATTCGAAAATTATACAACAATTTCCTTTTGTCTACATCAACATTAAGGGAAAAGAAAAGAAATACATGCATCTTGCATTTGCATTTTTGATAAGTTTGCGTGTCTGATCTAGGAGAAAGTGCATTAGTTTGTGCTTTGTGCTCTGTGTGGAAAGATATTGTTTTTCTCTCCCCTCAGTAGTTAGGATTTTCAAAGCTAAAAAGATTGTAAAAGCTTGCTTATCATTTTAGCTGCATTTAGGAATTTGTACCAATACATCTCGTGGTGATCCTGAAAAACAAACTGCTAAACAAGATCAACTTAAAATATATTGAATGAATCTAAAAACGCATTGTAACATAACGCTCACAATAGAGGTCTAGGTAGAGACGTGTTCCGACGTCGTTAAACGTAGTGACTGTCGATCTCTACGAAGGTGGGTGATTCCTCCTGAGGGACGATAGCACTAATACGGACTTGAGCTCCCGCGTACCGTCGCGTATATTGGGAGACCCCTATAGGCAATTATCCTTTATCCTTAGGAAGCCGTGTCGACCGCCCTACTGATCGCGATGCAGTGAACACAGTATTCACGAAGATCGACCACCCGTACCGTAAAACGTATTCTGTGGTTTCGCGAAAGGTTTGGCACACCCTCTGCCTAGATCTCCAGAGCAGTTTCTTTTGGCCCTTTTCAAACTCTATAACTGAAAAGGTCCAACCGAGCATTTGTCACTTCGGGCTCGTTAATACATCGAAGGCAACTAGAGTCATCTTTAGCTTTTTCTCGACTCTTAAAACATGAAAAATCAAAGTTGTGTCTAAAAGCGTCTAATAAAATTCATTCAATACGGAAACATAATTCCCCTTTTTGTATTTTAGTTGATCAAGTAATCCGCAACCGTGGAGGAAAGTCAATTAAAACTCCGTCGTTCGGGGAGACTTGCGAGTCAACCGTCTTTGTCTCCGGAACCGAGAGTAGTACGGACGAAGCGAACTCGCTGGACCAGGTCAAAATCTCCTTTTAAAGTTAGAACGGAAGTTCCAACAACATCTGAGATTCTGGTCACTCCCAATATTTCTGGAATCCCTGCCTCTATTGAAGAAGTTCAACAGCAACAGAAGGACAGTTGTACTGATCCTAGTCTGAAGACAAGTACTTGCATAACTGAACCAGTTCCATCTGAAACCGGTCCACAGAGTCTTGTTGTTCAAACAACTGTCGCTGTCGAGGCAACCCCTTCTTCGGCACCAGAAATCTTTTACGGACCTGACGGTCTTCCTCTTCCTCCTGGTCTGATTGCAATAGAGGAAATCGTAGAGGACCAGCAAGCAAATACTCCAATTCATTTTGGAGTAGGTACCACTCTTTTTCCTTCTGCATCAGAAGTTTGTCCATCGCCACAGGAAGTTCCTGTAGAATCGATAGGCAGTTTATTGGATAGACTTAAAATGTCTGAACAACCGTCGACATCTAGAACTGTGCCAAACGACACAGCGACAACAGAACCTCCTGCTGCCAACCCAACGATGTTTGCCGGCATACCAGCCGTCCCGACTAGCTCTCATCAGCTAGAAGGAGTCCACCCAGGGACTATTATGACAACTTGGTCTGTTCCAGTTTGTTCTTCCGGTATAATACCCGGTAATTCTTATGTTGAAACTAGACAAATTGATCCCTTTGGGAATCAGTTTGGGCCATCCAGTCCTCAAAGGCCATCTATACCCTTGAGCTCCGGATTGTTACCGTATGGGGGGCAATATGCCCTTTCACTTCCCCTTCCGGGGGGATACCCATACGGCAGTTTTCAACAACATTCAGGTTTGACTGAAGTAACGACGAGTGGTTGGGTACCTATGTTACCCCAACAACCAAGAGTTGTATATTCCATGCAACAGTGTGTACCTATGTCTAGTATCCCGACGACGCCAGCAATTGTAACCGTGTCGCAAGTTCAGTCGATGCCTGTTGTATGTCAACCCCAAGTTGTAATGCAACAGCCAATTGACCCTGCAACACAACCACAATCGCCAACTGCCGGGACGACACAGATACAAACGGGAACCATAACCCCGCATCTTGGTCCGTCGGTTAGTGTCGCACAACAAAACATGGCTTCACAACCATGGATGGTGCAATACCAACAACCTCAGTTTCAACAGGTGTACCAGGGATCTGAGCAACAGATCTTTGCAAAAAGTGGGCAACCCTATATTCAGAATGGGTTAAACCAACCACTTTACAGTGGCCAAGCCCACCAACCATATCAGTCATATCAACATCAGTTGCATTATGCTGGTGTGCAAAGGCCTACTGCTCAGGCAATTCCATCGTATCCTGGGTACGCCTCGCCAAACCTGAATCAGCAGTTGCCATTCGTGGCGACCTTAGAATTACCAGACTTACATCGATTGACGAACGATCCAATCGCCTATGCCCATTGGTGGCCAGCGATTCCTCACAAACTTCCTTCGGACATTCCTAAATTCAATGGAAATCCGGGCGAAGACCCGTCGAATCATGTGATGACATTCCATCTGTGGTGTTCGTCGAATACCTTGAATGATGATTCGATAAGGCTTCGCCTTTTCCAGAGGACATTGACTGGTCCGGCGGCTAAATGGTATATTGAACTACCTAGAGCCTCGTTCGACAATTTTAGTTCCCTAGCCACGACTTTCTTAACGCACTTTCAGTTACCTATAAGGTACGAAACTGGAACAGAGATATTGACCAATTTCAAGCAGACAACGGCCACACATATATCGGATCATATACATGAGTGGCGTCGTCGTCGCAGAATGGTAAAAAGCTATGTTCCAGATCAGCTATTAGCTGAGTGGTTTATAAAGTCGCTTCTGCCTGCCATAACAGAAGATGTGGCCAAGGGAGGCGTCGTAACAGAGGAGCAAGTTATTGCTCGTGCTCAATATTTGGACTTGGTGTATACTCAGTCGGGCACACTCTATGATAAGATACCTGATGCCCCCAGACCGGAATTTTCAATCCCTCCTCCCGGATCGAATAGTGACTCTCATGCCGGTGATGGCGTGATTGGAACTGCAAACGCTAAGTCGACAAGGGATTCGAATAAGAAAACCCGTAAGACTTCGAATCAAAAAGCAAATAAGGAGATTCTTGCTTCGGAGGTAAATGCTGTATCTACGGATAAAGGCAAAAACTCCAATCAACCAGGAAGCAAGAAGAAACAAAACAAAGGGAAGAAGAAACAGGGTGAGTCATCCCCTCAAAAAACTTCTTCAGGCTCTCCAGGAAAGAGGAAACCACCCCCGTCAGGGTGTCAGATATGTGAAGAGGATCATTGGACGAAAGATTGTCCATTCAAAGCTGAGTTTAAAAAATTCGTAAAGAATTCGCAAACCCCAGCTGTGTTAAATGATCCGTTTCCAAATCCATGTCAAAATCTGGTTGATAGTAGGGATGCTTCTAGATGCGAAGTACTAATGTTGTCGACTTCTAAGCAACAAGACGATGCTTTGATTTCGACAAGAAGAAAAGATTGTGAGGATCCGCAATCATCGAACAGCAAAGGGAATGATCAACTAAGCAGTTCGACGACAACTTCGGCAAAAGTTTTGCAACCTCGCATCATGGGAAGCATTCCAATAATCCATGGGAACAATTGTTCTCTCCAAAATATCGGATTCATCTTCCTAAAGAACCCTCCATTGATGGGTACTTTCGCCTTACCGCCTCCAAGTAATCTGGCAGAAATGGCTACAGTGGAGTATGAAACTTTCTGTTTCTAATGGATCTAAAATTTCGAGGATAGTTCCTATCTCAGGTCAACCTCGTTAAAAAATGAAATAAGGATAGTTCTTTATCGTGTCAACCTTGTTAAAAAATGAAATGACCCTATGAAGATTAGGGGGCATGTGCCTCGGTTGCATTATTATGCTGGGGGCATATCGAGCAGTTTTAGCACATAGTTCATGCTCGTTAAAAAATAAACATAAGTTTATGAGGAGGCTTTCCTTCAGAGTTCAAGCTCATTCAGAAAAAACGAACCGGTAAATAACCTTTTGAGATCGTAAATTCATCAGCCATAAAAGCCTTGGTCGTGTTTGTGCACCGTCACCTCCACTGTTCATTTGGCCGATCATTCACCTCCATTTGTGTGTTTACCTCTTTTGAGAAACAGCTGCGAAGAGTGATTTCACCTAGCCATCCTTGTGACACTGCCGTGATTGGAAAATTCCAATTTGTACCTGGAATCTGCTGCTATCCCTGTTTATCACTCATTCCTCAAAAGACGAGTCTTCTTTGAGCTCTTTTCACTGACTCGTAAAATATGAAAAGTTTGCCGAGTTTTGGCCTTCCAGCTCGTTAAATGACCGGAACGCTATCCCTCCTCTAAATTTTAATCTTTTTGGACCTGAGGGATTATTGCACAAAAGGATCGAGCGCTTGTCTTGTTCGGCTCGTTAAAAGTACCGAACAACCATCCCTTCTGTATTGTTTTATACTTTTTCGGACTTAAGGGATTAGCTGACGAAAAAGGAATTATGGAGTTAACTTTCTGTACCTTTTCAGACTCTCTAAAAATGAAAAGGACCGAGTTTTCTTTGTCGTTAGACTCGTTAAAATGATTAAATAGCGACAAACTTGTCTTTAGACGAGAACGAGTTTCCCTATCGCTAAGCTCGTTAAATCATAGCGATAGGCTTGCCCGAAGGGCAGGTTATAGAACAAGCATATGTTATCCTCCTCAAGATTGACAAAAATAAAGAGGTACTGGTCAGAAATGACTGGGGAAAAATTGGGAGAACATCAAAGTTTAATGGTAGCAAGTCACTCTTGAACATGACACTTTTCCTCCGTACCACATCGGGTTGGGTTGTTTCATTCACCGGTCTCATCACCATGGTCCTCGCCAAACCATCCACATTTGGGGTAATGCTACCGATCCATCGCATCAGTGTCGTTATATGTTCAAGAGGGGTCATTTTGAAAGTGTCAACCGTGTCCCATCCACTACCATACATTATCCTTCATCCATTCATGATCGCCACCCTGAATCATATGTCACAGTTTGTTTTCACCTCCACTAAAATCATTAGCTCCGTTCCGTGTCATTGATGTGGGATTCATTAAGGCCCTCCTTTGACGGATCGCTTCTTGTCGACTTCAGCTCATTATCCAAGAAGTTGATCTAGGAACAACCCCATCAGTACTTTGAAGCTTGCATGCCCCAATGGCAAGTTTCTCACTTCCGGCGACAGGTATACATCAATGACCTTCGACCAGAAGATTTTTTGTGGCGTTCGACGCCAAGTCCTTTATTCACGCCACGTGAATTGTACTGCAGTACCTTGAGGGTCATTATCATTATCGGTGATTCCTCTCGCGCTTGTTAACGGTTTTCATCATTGACCGGTAATCAAGCGATGTCTTTCCATGTTCGACTTCAGCGAAATTCTCACATGGATCGACTTGTACTTAGAGTGAAGATCGAACGAGTTTGAAGACCCCGGATCTAGTTTCATCCATCCGGGCTGCGATACATATTCAGGAAATATAAAAGCATTTGTCATGTACATCATTGCAGCAGATGATCATCCTATTCAAAGGATGATAATTTCAGCAGAGAATTATCAGTCTACTATCAGACGATCGTCTGTTCTATGTACCAAAATGTATTTATAAAGCTGAGCATGGGAATGCCCGCCTCAGCTAGATCATGAAAACAGAATGAAAAATAATGTATTGTATTGTATTGTATTACAGGGCGCCTCCTCAGCACTGGAATGAACTTCGGACCCTCTAGATAAAGCATTTCACCCGATAAACGGCCTCATACTTTAGGGGGCAACTGTTATAGACATTTTTGTGCCTCGCGACATGGAGCATGAAATGTCAATAATTACAGGGATCCTCAGTCCCTAAACATGTTGTTCTTACCCCTAAAAGAACAAGGTCATCAAACAACAGCACTTCCAATCAGTTCTCCACCTGAAAACACTTTAAAACAGGCTAATTTTGGATCATGTCAGCTGCTCCACTGAGCATCTGCGCTGGAATGCAACTGCTCCTCCTTGTACCTGCGCTGGAAGTCAAATCTAATGAAGGCTACCTGCGCTGGGCGAGATTGGCCAAGTGGCACAGTCATTCTGCAAGGTGTCAACTGCCCAGGAAGCTTCCAAACTGACACTTGGTTCATGAGATTCGCCCTATGATGAGTAAGAGGTACTTGATCACCATGTGTAAGCAAGGATCTCCAAGTGGACTCAAGAACTGAAGATTAACTGAAGAGGGAGAGGACACTAGTCAGCTTTATGCCAGCCTCAAGCTGACTCATCCTCTCTTCTTCTCTCCTATATATAGAGCTCTTCTATGAGGTCTAAGGAGGCTGGAATTTTGTGTAAAGCAAGGAGGTGTTGTTGGTTTATAGTTAGAGCTATTGGGTGATTGTTTTACTAGAGGTGAAGAGGAGAGTTCTTGCTGCTGGGGAGGTGCTGCTGGATTTGAGCCATCAATGGTTGTAACCTTCTCAGAACCCTGTTACTTCTATCAATAAAGTTTTGCATGTTCTCCTATATACTTGTATTGCATTGATGTATTGTATTTACTGGTATATTTGATTCACTCTAATCCATGCATCAGTTATGAGTACATGTATCTTGTAGTTTCCTCTCTTGTTCTGTGCAGGATCTGTGTGTAGCTGGACCGACAAAGAGAGCAAGGAGCTGGGAACAAGAGACAAAGAGAGAGGATAAGGATCGACTAAGCGAAAGACACCAGGTTGGTTAATCTTTTCTTCCTTCTCTCTGTACTTTCATAAAGGAAAATATCAAAGCTTTACTTTCAGTTGTTGCTAAAGACTGTCACCTTTAGAGTAGGGATAGGGTCATCCGAGTCGGATACTTTTCCCCACAACAAGTAGGATTAATAAAATTTGCAGGAAGTAAAAATTATTTTTCTATTATAAAACTCGTGGACATATGTTTTTTTGCAACCATCAAAGGTAGTTCAATGTGCAAGGTTTGGACAATGAGCTAAATTTATGCATATTGAACTTCATTGCATAGTACTTATTTGCATGAAACTCAAAATGAAATTTTGCGCGAGAGATGGATTTTTATTTAAATTTCATATTCACATGAACTAAACGAAACAAAACATTAAAATGAACTAAAGAAAAGGTATCTAATGAATTATAAATTGTAGAATATCATGCAGAAGAAATTTTGAAAGACTAGGTAGCTTGAGCATGATGGTGCTGTAACGCCCCTAGTAAACCGATAATGTTTTAAGTAAGGCAGTAAAATTTAACTGTTGACTAAGGTTATGTTTGGTGAAATTAAAATAACTATGTTGCTACTGCTGTTAATTAATTATGTTGATTAATTGTTGCTACTATTGTTTAATTAATTATGTTGATTAATTGTTGTTAGTAGCTATTGAGGTGGTTGAGACCCCATAGGAAAAGGGGGAAGGTTATGCTAAGTCTGGTAGAGACCAGATAGCAGAAATAAAAAAAAATAAAAAAAGAGAGAGAGTTGCTCTTTTAGAAACAAAAAATGCTATGTCTGGTAAAGATCAGATGGCATGTGTCTGGAAGGCGGAAGCTTCCTGAACTGCAACGTCTGTTAAGGACCAGATAGCGTGACTCTGGTATAGCCAAAGAGTTTGCAGACAGTGAAGATCTGCAGAAGTGCTTGGGGGTGGAAGATCGAGGAGGATCTTCCTAAGGTCGGGTGGTTGACAAGCGCAATAGAGAGGTTTGCCTCTGTTCAGGTATGGATTAACTGAGAAACTTAATAGTTATTAAGGGTTTATGTATACTGTGAAATTAATTAGGGTCTATGACAGGCCTAGAACTGTGTATGGCATTGGAAGAATTTCTATAATTATGCAGGCATTGGTATAGATGGAAAATGTAAACACATTGATGACATTTAAGAACGAATTTCTGTGCGACTGACAGAAGGAAGAAAAGACTAAACTAGATTTAATTAAAGATCATAGATTTCCATACTGGAACAATTCCTGTAGCATAAGTGACAGTTAAATGGAAAACAGAATACTGTGTATATTTATTTCAGCCTACGCAGATAAATTGAAACAATATATATATTTGCATACAAAGATTCCAAGAATGCTACTGAGGAAATAAAGAAAACTGTAACAGGTCAACAATTGAGTGAATACGTGTACTCTCTAAACTAAACAACCAATCGAAGATCGCAGGATCTCCATCTTAACAGTGTAGTTTAAGAATGAATAATTCGGTAACGAAAAACACTCCAGTACTTGAAAAACAAAGGAAGGGTAGCGCCCACATCATAAACATAATTTAACGATAACAGACATTCCAAAAAAATCGAGGAACGAGCCTGTAAAAAGAAAACGGCCGTAACCTGTGTGAGTATGATCAGGCAGCCAGTGAGGGCTTCCAAAGTCGAAGCCGGCAACCCATATTCTTCAAACAGGAAATAGTAACAGTAAACAAAACCATATAGATATGTTTCTCTTAATTGAAATTTATAGGAAAAAACTCTGAAGAGATAAGTGTATCCAGTGTACACAGAAAATAATGAAAACTTCAAATTCAAGCGAGAATCTATCCGTGATAAACCAGCAATCTTTAAAAATATTGAACCGTAAAATGATTCTATGGAGAAGCACACAATACATTATCCAGCCAAAGTTCAATTAACAATAATAACTGAAACTTTATACAATTATTCGCCGTAGGGTGTAACCCTCGGCTCTGAAACAAATTATACAGTAAAGGACATGTATAAAACGCAACCCAACTAGGGTTTCCACCTGATCTACTTGGTGCAGAACCCAAATAGTTTACAAAGTAACAGAGGTGGGGAAGCCGTTAATTTTCCACAATGAAGGAAAACCCACGAAACAGTGATAGACTCCCATCACAGCTCAGATAGCCTGCCAAGAAGGATAATGGCTCAGTCCATTACCCAGGGTCTTTTCCTCAATTTTTAAACCACGGGAGTAAACGTCTCTTACCTGGAACATGGAGTGAGTAAGGAAGACAGAACAGGTCCTACATCGAGTGCTGGCCACGGCACCGAGACTCCACACCTTAGACAAAGGGGTCATTCAAAGAAAATGAAATAAGAATCAAATCTGTGAAAAGAAAAAAAAGAAAAAAGAAAACGAACTGTAAAAAAAACAAGTTGACGTTCACCAGGGTGAGGGAGCACCGGTTTACCATGACCGAGGACGGGAGGCAGAGTTCCTTTCACACCACGGACCGCATGATGGAGAGGTTTCTTATGCGAAAATGCAAAAGCGCCAGAGACCTGTGAATGACAAAGGTTACACTAACAATGAACTGCTAAGAATTTCCAAACGTATTGAAAGGCTTTCAAGTCATACTACCCACACCTAGATCGACTTCGACTGTCGATCTGGATGGTCTCATCTCCACCGTAGGAATGGGCATAGAAACCCGGGAAGTATCCATCATATGGTATTTTCGAGTTATGTATCAGAAAACATTAACTCCTCGAGTCCTGAGCATGCTATATCACATGGTGTCGACAGGCCGATTGTTCATCGTGCTAGATGGACGGTGTGGGGAAGGCCAGTTGGTCAAGCGCCAGTTGCCCGAGCAATTCTCGACAACAATCATTTCCAGGCCAGATTTTTAGGCATAAAGCATTAACTCAAATAAGAAATTACTAAATGGCCATTCATTTCCATGGTACCAATGATCAATTTTATATATTATCCATTTTACCGTATAGATTATCATTGTGAGCCGAATGTTGGTTCTCGAGAATGAAACAAAATTACATTATTAATGTTATGTGCTATGGTTAGCATAGATATAACTTATCAATAATACGGTTCCTATGATATGTAAATGAATTAAAAATCTATTATTGCATTTGAATTCTTATTGTTAAGTTCTATTATTGTTAAGGTAAAAAAAAAATTATTACTCCTGTTCTGTAGTGTTACAAGTGGTATCAGAGCCCAGGTTACAACTCTGTGACCTCGGGTTAATCATAATAGAGACAGCAATACATAAATAACCAAATTAACAAGCAAGCAGGGGTTATTCCAATATATTGCACATCATATCTGTTGAAATGAACTAATCTCTGTTCAGGTGATAGCAGAATGAGGAGAACGAGCAGCGCTCCTCATGGAAATATGAATCGACCAGACAACGTTACTCACCCTCAGGGAAATCCTGAGATATGGGTACAGCTGGGGGAGGAAGCCCGCAGCACCAATTTGACTATACTGGAGACAGTCCAGGAACTGAAGAACGAGATGGCCCGTTTGCGTGAGGACAACGCCAGATTAACCATGGAACAAGAAAGGATCATGAAAACTTTATCAGATAAACAAAACCAGCACCAGCCTCATCCTAGCCCTGAGCAAACGTGAGTATCAGATGAACAGGGCTATCACACCGAACAGGAAGAAACAGAGGAAAGAGTAGAGATTCAAGGAGAGAAATCTGATAATGCCACTGAACATCAAACCTCAAAAAGACAGCGGATAGAACTGCAAGGGGAGTTTCTGAAGATCAAGCCACCACATTTTGACGGGGAATCCGAGGAGGCCGCAGAAGCTTGGTTAATCAACATGAACAAATATTTCCAAGTCTATGAGTATGATCACCATCTTAAGGCACGGCTGGCTATTTTCCAGCTGCAGGCTAAGGCTACATTATGGTGGGAGGAAGTCAAGATGGTGTGGGGGGTGAGTGAGCAAGATGTAACTTGGGAAACTTTTCAAAGATACTTCAAGGAGAAATACTTGACTGAACGCTTCTACGATGAAAAAGCACGGGAATTTCATGATCTGCGGCTTGGGCAGCAGACCATGGATGAATTCATTACTAAATTTACATCTCTGCTTCGCTATGTACCGTATATTTGGGAGGAAAAGGCAAAGGTGCAGCAGTTCATTAGCAGCCTGCCCCAGGAAATGCGGGAAAGGATCGAATTTGATAATCCGAAGACCATGGACGAAGCGATACGGAAAGCTAGAATATGTTATCAGCAGAATAAACAAAAAGGAGAAAATTCTGGGAAGCGTTGGGCAGATAGAAAAGGCAGCAGAATAACTATGGGAGTTAAGGGAGCTCGCAGCAATTTCAACAAGGGATTCTCCAAAGGGGCCAGCAATAGAAACCAGTCCAGAAATCAGCTCAGATTAAAGCCACCTAATGAATCTAAATACAGTGAGCAGCCGGGTAGAGTTGATAATGAGGGATCAGCTAGGCCACCAGTGCAGTGTTGGGGTTGTGGCGGGCCACACTATATTAAAAATTGCCCTCACCGAAAGGAAAGTGATCAGGTGTCCCAGGTTTATGAAGCCTCCACAGTGGGAGACGTGGCTCGGTCCATACCCAGAATAAATGCTGCCCTCGAGGATCATCAAGCTGATTACCAGCCAACGATGGTAGAATTTGAAGGTAAGATTTTTGATCGAACTGTTTCCATTTTAGTAGACCCAGGAGCTACATTAAGCTATGTTAGTCCCAAAGTTGTGGAAAATTGTAATTTGCAATCCATTAAGTTTAAGAATCCATGGTTAGTACAGCTTGCAACCGGGGCAAAAAGATGAGTGTTGGCTAAGGTCAGCAACTGCCCATTGAGGATAGCCGGTCAGACAGTGATGACAAAATTGAATGTACTCCCTCTCAGTTCGTATGATGTGCTGATCGGGATGGATTGGCTAGAAAGGGGGTGGTCTATAATAAACTGCAAGACAAAACCAATTTCTTATCGGGACGAACTGGGAAATGAACAGGAAATTCAGGGTATCTTGAAACCAGTGCAGATCCGGCCAATTACTGCCTCACAGCTAGCTAAAAGCATCAGGAAAAAATGTCAAATATATGTAGTGCAAGTAGGTTATGCCAAATCTGAAGATAAAATTGCTGCTATGGGAAGCATACCAGTAGTGCGAGAATTTACAGATGTATTTCCCGAAGAAGTACCAGGGCTGCCGCCCAAAAGAGATTTAGATTTTACCATAGAATTGATACCCGGTGCAGCCCCAGTGTCCCGAGCACCATACCGGATGAGTGTGCCAGAATTAACAGAATTAAAAATGCAGCTGCAAGAGCTGTTAGACAAGAAGTATATCCGTCCCAGCGTATCCCCTTGGGGAGCCCCTGTACTGTTTGTTAGAAAAAAGGACGGAACCCTCCGTATGTGCATAGATTATAGACAGCTGAATAAATTGACAGTTAAAAATAAATATCCACTACCCCGCATCGATGAACTGTTTGATCAAGTGAAAGGGGCGACAATATTTTCAAAGATCGATTTGAGGTCTGGTTATCATCAAATCAGAATTAAGGAGGAGGACATAGCCAAAACAGCCTTTCGAACCCGTTATGGGCATTACGAGTTTGTGGTACTGCCTTTCGGGTTGACCAATGCACCTGCGACATTTATGTGCCTGATGAATAATGTATTTCATTAGTACTTGGACAAATTCGTATTAATTTTTATTGATGATATACGTATATACTCCCAGAATATTAAAGAGCATGAGGAGCACTTCAGACTTGTGTTACAAACACTACGGGAACATCAACTATATGGTAAATTTAACAAATGCGATTTTTATAAAGAGCAGATCCAGTATTTGGGGCATATCATCACCAAGGAAGGCATTGCTGTGGACCCTGAAAAGATTAAAACCATAATGGAATGGCCAACACCAAAGGACGTGGCAGATATCAAGTCTTTCATGGGGCTGGCTGGATATTATAGGCGGTTCGTGGAAGGCTTCTCCAGGGTTGCATACCCTATCACCTCCTTGCAGAAGAAAGGAAAAATATTTAAGTGGACAGCAGAATGTCAACGGAGCTTTGAACAACTCAAATATTTGCTCACCACTGCACCTGTGCTGAGTATTGCAGACCCGGAAAAAGATTACGTAGTCTGCACAGATGCAAGCAAAGAGGGTGTAGGTGGGGTGTTGATGCAAGAAGGGAAAGTGATCGCGTACGAATCCAGAAAATTGAAAGAACATGAGCAGAAGTATTCTGCCTATGATCTGGAACTAACTGTTGTAGTACATGCACTAAAAATGTGGCGCCATTATTTGGTGGGAAGAAATTTTTTATTGATGACAGATCACCATAGCTTAACTAGCTACTTTAGTCAACCAACTTTAAACGCTAGGCAAGCTAGGTGGGTGGACTTTTTGGGCGGTTTTGATTTTGAAATCAAACACCTAAAAGGAAAAGAAAACCGGGTGGCGGATGCACTAAGCCGAAAGGTGCATTGTCTCTATGAAATTGGCATTAGTGAAGGACAGTCTACCCTTGGCAAAGAAATTAAAGAGGTTGTTGAACAAGATCAAATCTACCAGCAAAAGAAACAACTAGTGCAGAACTTAAACATCCACATAATGCAACAAGGTTATGAATTGAACGCAGCAGGCATTTTATGCTACCAGAAAAGAATATATGTACCCAATCAAGGCGATATTAAGGAAAAGATTCTGGATGAATATCATAAAAGTCCTTACGCGGGACACCCAGGTTATCAAAAGTTAATCACTTCGCTTCGGAGGGAATATCACTGGCCAGGCATGAAAAGAGATGTAATAGAATATCTGGCACGATGCTTAGAATGTCAACAGGTTAAGGCTGAACATCAACACCCTGCGGGTTTGCTACAGCCATTACCTATACCAGAATGGAAGTGGGAGATTATCACCATGGACTTTATTACAGGGTTACCGAAGTCCAAGAGGAATAATGACTCTATTATGGTTGTAGTGGACAAACTCAGTAAGTCAGCCCACTTCATACCAGTTCAATCTACGTATCGTGCAGCACAAATTGCAAATGTTTTTATGCAGAACATATTTAAGCTCCATGGGCTGCCAAAAACTATAATATCCGATCGCGATGTTAAATTCACATCAGCCTTTTGGAAGACCTTGTTTGAAGGTCTGGGAACTCAATTGAATTTTAGCACCGCATATCATCCGCAGACTGACGGACAGACTGAGCGGGTGAATCAAGTGGTGGAGGACATGCTGAGGTCATATGTGATGCAACAACCCACTCGATGGGAAGAGTATTTACATCTTGTAGAGTTTGCCTATAACAATGGATATCATGCATCCTTGCGGATGAGCCCATTCTAAGTACTTTACGGCCGAAAATTTCGTACACCATCCAGCTGGGGTGGACCAGAAGATAGACTCATTCTGGGTCCTGAAATGTTAAAAGAGATGGAAGCAATGGTTAAGAGAGTGCGAGCTAATTTAAAAGTAGCTCAGGACAAAAAAAAAAATTTGCAGATCAGAAAAGGACCTTTAGGGAGTATCAAGTGGGTGAACATGTATATGTCAGAATTCGTGCAAGGAGAAGTACTCTAAAATGGAATGGTTGTGCCAAATTGGCACCCCACTTTTGTGGGCCCTTCCAGATTTTAGCACGAGTGGGCCCGATAGCCTATTAGCTAGCCCTACCTAGCCACATCCGAGTCCATAATGTTTTCCACGTGTCCGTTTTAAAGAAATATGTTTATGACCCTAGACACATAATAAGTTGGTAGGACATTCAGGTAAGAAGATGTTGTAAGACAAACATAAACCAAAGATGGATTGTTAAGAAACTGCTAATCTGAATATTATGTGTTTCAGGTGGAACCGGAAGGAGAATTCCTGGTCGAGCCAGTGAACATACTAGATCGGAGAAGGGTCGAGCTGCGGAAAAGAGTCATCACCCAGGTTAAAGTGCAATGGCAGCACTTTGGGCCAGATGAGGCCACCTGGGAAGATGAGCAGAGCATGAAAGAAGCCTATCCCGAATTGTTTCTGGGTGAACAACATCGGGATGATGTTGAACTTCAAGAGGGGGAGATGTAACGCCCCTAGTAAATCGATAATGTTTTAAGTAAGGCAGTAAAATTTAACTGTTGACTAAGGTTATGTTTGGTGAAATTAAAATAACTATGTTGCTACTGCTGTTAATTAATTATGTTGATTAATTGTTGCTACTACTGTTTAATTAATTATGTTGATTAATTGTTGTTAGTAGCTATTGAGGTGGTTGGAAAAGAAAACCTAACTACCTTCATGAGACGGTTGAGACCCCATAGGAAAAGGGGGAAAGTTATGCTAAGTCTGGTAGAGACCAGATAGCAGAAAAAAAAAAAAAAAAAAAAAAAAAAAAAAGAGAGTTGCTCTTTTGGAAAAAAAAAAAATGCTATGTTTGGTAAAGATTAGATGGAATGCGTCTGGAAGGAGGAAGATTCCTGAACCGCTGCGTCTGGTAAGGACCAGATAGCGTGACTCTGGTATAGCTAGAGAGTTTGCAAACAGTGAAGATCTGCAGAAGTGCTTGGGGGTGGAAGATCGAGGAGGATCTTCCTAAGGTCGGATGGTTGACAAGCACAATAGAGAGGTTTGCCTCTGTTCAGGTATGGATTAACTGAGAAACTTAATAGTTATTAAGGGTTTATGTATACTGTGAAATTAATTAGGGTCTATGACAGGCCTAGAACTGTGTATGGCATTGGAAGAATTTCTGTAATTATGCAGGCATTGGTAGAGATGGAAAATGTAAACACATTGATGACATTTAAGAACGAATTTCTGTGCGACTGACAGAAGGAAGAAAAGACTAAACTAGATTTTAATTAAAGATCATAGATTTCCATACTGGAACAATTCCTGTAGCATAAGTGACAGTTAAATGGAAAACAGAATACTGTGTATATTTATTTCAGCCTACGCAGATAAATTGAAACAATATAAATATTTGCATACAAAGATCCCAAGAATGCTACTGAGGAAATAAAGAAAACTGTAACAGGTCAAAAATTGAGTCAATACGTGTACTCTCTAGACTAAACAACCAATCGAAGATCGCAGGATCACCATCTTAACAGTGTAGTTTAAGAATGAATAATTCGGTAATGAAAACACTCCAGTACTTGAAAAACAAAGGAAGGGTAGCGCCCACATCATAAACATAAATAAACGATAACAGACATTCCAAAAAATCAAGGAACAAGCCTGTAAAAAGAAAACAGCCGTAACCTGTGTGAGTATGATCGGGCAGCCAGCGAGGGCTTCCGAAGTCGAAGCCGGCAACCCATATTCTTCAAACAGGAAATAGTAACAGTAAACAAAACCATAGAGATATGTTTCTCTTAATTGAAATTTACAGGAAAAACCTCTGAAGAGATAAGCGTATCCAGTGTACACAACAAATAATAAAAACTTCAAACTCAGGCGAGATTCTGTCCATGATAAACCAACAATCTTTAAAAATACTGAACCGTAAAACGATTCTATGGAGAAGCACACAATACATTATCCAGCCAAAGTTCGATTAACAATAATAACTGAAACTTTATACAATTATTCGCCGTAGGGTGTAACCCTCGGCTCTGAAACAAATTATACAGTAAAGGACAGGTATTAAACGCAACCCAACTAGGGTTTCCGCCTGATCTGCTTGGCGCAGAACCCAAATAGTTTACAAAGCAACAGAGGCGGGGAAACCGTTAATTTTCCACATTGAAGGAAAACCCATGAAACAGTGATAGACTCCCATGCTCAAGCACAGCTCAGATAGCCTGCCAAGAAGGACAACGGCTCAGTCCGTTACCCAGGGTCTTTTCCTCAATTTTTAAACCACGGGAGTAAACGTCTCTTACCCGGAACATGGAGTGAGTAAGGAAGACAGAACAGGTCCTCCATCGAGCGCTGGCCACGGCACCGAGACTTCGCACCTGAGACAAAGGGGTCATTCAAAGAAAACAGTATAAGATTCAAATCTGTGAAAAGAAAAAAAAAAAAAAAAAACGAACTGTAAAACAAGGTGACATTCACCAGGGTGAGGGAGCACCGGCTTACCATGACCGAGGACGGGAGGCAGAGTTCCTTTCACACCACGGACCGCTTGATGGAGAGGTTTCCTGTGCGAAAATGCAAAAGCGCCAGAGACCTGTGAACGACAGAGGATTACACTAACAATGAACTGCTAAAGAATTTCCAAACGTATTGAAAGGCTTTCAAGTCATACCACCCACACCTGGATCGACTTCGACCGTCGATCTGGATGGTCTCATCTCCACCATAGGAATGGGCATAGAAACCCGGGAAGCAGCCATCGTATGGTAATTTCGAGATATGTATCAGAAAACATTAACTCCTGGAGTCCTGAGCACGCTATATCACATGGTGTCGACAGGCCGATCGTTCATCGTGCCAGATGGACGATGTGGGGAAGGCCAGTTGGACAAGCGCCAGTTGCCCGAGCGATTCTCGGCAACACTCATTTCCAGGCCAGATTTTTAGGCGTAAAGCATTAACTCAATTAAGAAATTACTAAATAGCCATTCATTTCCGTGGTACCAACGACCAATTTTATATAATATCCATTGTACCGTATAGATTATCATTGTCAGCCGAATGTTGGTTCTCGAGAATGAAACAGAGTTACATTATTAATGTTATGTGCTATGGTTAGCATAGATATAACTTAGCAATAATACGTTTCCCATGATATGTAAATAAATTAAAAATCCATTATTGCATTTGAATTCTTAATGTTAAGTTCTATTATTGTTAAGGTAAAAAAAAATTATTACTCCTGTACTGTAGTGTTACAGGTGCCAAGGCGCGATGGCTTGAGGTTTGACTTTTCTGCAAAGTATACTACCCCATTAAAAATTTTAGTGAATTCTTCAAAGAAATATCTTTTGAAATTCATGTGGCGAGCTTCTCCTAAATCAAGCAACCAAGCATATTTCCGTGAAGCAAGTGAAGCATTAAATAAGTCTTCAATTACTCCAATGTTGCAATGTGCCACAAAATAATGAGGAGACTAAGGTGCTTTCCATTTCCCTTTGTCAGTTGTTTTACCATTTCCTTCATTTCTTTCCTTCGGAATTTTGTCCGAAGTAAACTTACAAGTGGAAGAATCATGTCCATCTCTATTTGATTGTACCCAATGAACATCACACCTTTCTCCTATGAAATTCTACCCCCGTACTTCCAAAATTATTTCTTACTCTTCCTGGTCGGCTGCTCTTCCTATAGAATAATCTTGTGCATGGTTCTTCTCCTTTTGTGCAAAGCATAAATCCACATCAGAAGACTGAGGAGTTGTCATCTTCCCAAAGGTATTCTCTCTTTCAATATTTTTTTCTCTATGGAGTGAAAGGTAATCTCCTTAAGATTACCACTTGCTTGCAATGACTCAAGATAATGTGAATAGGTAGGATATAGTTCCTTCACATAAGCTGTGAGAGGAATAACTATTTTAGCATCAATGCCTTTTATTTCATGCACAATCAATCTTGATTCTGATTCTAAGGCAAGACGATCATAATTTTTCAACTCAAGGCTGAACAACTTAATCATCAATTCAACAATTTTAAGCTATGAGCGTGAGCCATACAATTCCTTCAACTTTTTTAAAGCTTCAAAGGCATTTGAAAATGGAAAAATACGTCGACTCACATCTCAGTTTATTGATGGTGCAATCAAGGCATAGGCTTGTTTGTTCTTGTTTTCCCAAATGGTAAGCTCCTTATCTGAAGCGGCATTTTCCCATGGATTATCTCATTCTCCTTCACAAACGCATTTCCACCACTCATTGAAAATAAAGGTTGTTTTATTTTCCGGGACCACTCATGGTAGTTATCTTTTCCTGTGAAAGCTACTCCCATTATTAATACGTAAATACATCATCAAATAAAAAATTATCTACTTTTGATTTCTAATACAACCACAATCTTTTTTGATATCTTCTATTTGTGTGGGGAATATTCACTATATATAAATACTTTAATGTAACATATATTCCTCCACTCACAAATAGATTATATCATGGTTCCAACATTTGAACCATATAATGTATAACCAAAAAAAATATCAACTAATTTCATGCCTCAAAAATACCACCATCCAAAATTACATTATATAGTCATTATATACCACCATACAAAACATTTCAACGAACTTTAATACAACAACTGTTTTCAAGGGAACTTAATGTGCTTCATAATATACATCACCATATATTAAGGTATGTATCATAATGCATTTCATAACATAAACATATACTTAACAAGGAAGGCTGCATGGCAGCTAGTCCCTGCTTAAAGTAATCGAAGTAGTGGCAGATCCAGATGCATAAGCAAGACCAGGAGAAGTCCCAGCAGTAGAAAAATAAGCATAGGTAGATACAGTTGATCGAGACCCTACAACATCAGTAGTTTAGACGGTTGATCTAGTTGTTTACCCATAAGCAAGGACAGGTGCAGATCTAGTTCCAGGACCAATTTCAGAGAGAGCTCTATAGCCTGTTTCAGAACCTCCAGGAGCAGAGTAAGATATCTATACGAGGTATTCAATCAATCAAAAGCATGACACCCCTGTACACTAGGTTGAAAGGCTCGACGAGCGCCATCTGTCTAATGGATTGGAAAATGCCTTGGATGCCTTCAATGGGTATTTGCGTAGAGAGAAAAACATGGGTCAGTCAATAGATAAGGTTGTTTACCTCGATCGAGTAAAAGAACCATTACCAACATTCGAGTTAGCATCCTAGCTGGCATCCCTGCAAGTACAACTAATTTATATTCAAAAGATAAAATAGAAATCATAATGAACCCAAAATTCAGATTAATTTGTATGATCAACTCAGTTTTATAAGTGAACATCATGCATACTTATGTGCAGACTTAGGCCATGCTAGGGGACTTCTTTAGGAATCCCCCTTATGTGATTGACTATCCATTTGGGAGCATGTATTTGAATTTCAAACAATTCCTAACACAGAACTACAATGATACTTACAACCTCAAGCTTTGGGAATTCTTTTTCGATTGACTTTATCAACAAAACCGGGGATCTACTTCGGTGGGTTGCTTGTTTTGCCATTAAGCTACCTTAGGTATCGATTTAGTTAATCATGTGCTCTTTATGGGATCAAGATTAGTGGGTTTAACAAAATGGGCACACCTGTGCTTTCAAGAATCTAGTATAGAAATATGCTATCGCATGAAAAGCAAATGGAGGATCGAGCTCACATAATGTTTAAGAACCCGTTGCTTTAAAGAGTCAGGGGCTATTCGGTATCGATAAAAACCTTCGTTTGAGCTGTCGACGTGCATAACTCCTCAGCTTCACCCTCGTAACAATCTAGTAAATAGAGAAGAAGTCCTATATGGTGGTGATAGTAACCAATACTAGGTTCTTCGGTACCCATATGTGTATTGCAGATTTTGAAAACAAGTGATCTTTCTTCAAGTTTGAGACATTCCAGAATCTATAATCCAAAGTCGAGGACGTTTGACAATATATTTTTATCTCAATTTTATAGTTTCTTATTGACGTTGCACAATAATAGTTTTACCAGAATTTCATAGCATCTGCTAAAATTGATAACAGTCATGGCTCAGATTTTAAAAGGCCGTGTTTGCTCCTATCCTACTATTCGGCTGTGACGTTGTTTGATACGTTGAGATTACCCGTAAGAATGTTATGTGTTTAACGCAGGTTACACACATTTGATTTAATATATTTTAACTCAGTTTAATGGTTTTATGTTAGTCATTTATTTTAAACTTAAAATATTTATAAAGATTATTTAGAATTGTAATTTTAAGTTATCATAATTGAGAGGGACAAGAAAAAAATATTTTGTAATTTAAACCACCAACAGTTACAGTGATTTTAAAAAATATATCACTAATATATCGCAACTTTACCATGGTAAGACTATTTCTTTTCATAGATTTTATGAAATTGTTCAGTATAAATAAGTGCATACTTGCATCACATTGAAAATAAACCACAAAAGAGATAGAGGACTGTGTATAGTATTGCAGTGGCATATGTTCACATACAAAACTATCACTGATAGATGGGTATTTTATTCCATCCTAATATCTTCAAATAACAGAACACTGAATGACAAAGATCTATTATAAAATTGTCACGGTTATCAACTAGACAGTGTATTCCGTTCTCATGTATTCACGATACAAAAACATCACTGATCGATGGGTCTTGTATTCCATATCAATATATTCAAAATAAAAAAACCATTTAATGACAGAGATCTTGTATTGAAAACTTTCAACGGTTATCAACTGAAACTGCTCTTGCCATAGTAATTTCTTCAATGAAGTTAGTGCAATGTTGTGTAACGAAGTCGTTAGTCTACAGCCGAACCTAAAGCAGACAGTAAAAGCGCAATGTTGTGTAACGAGGCCGTTAGTCTACAGCCGAACCTAAAGCAGATAGTAAAAATCCAGGTGCAATTTTCATGCAATTTTCATGCAAATTTGAAACCACTGCAACATATATAAGAGATTGAAGGAATTTCCCTCCTGGAAAAGGAGAAACTTCGCATTCATTTCTTCGGTAAGCGCCCGTAAGGATCAGCTTGTGAAAACTGAAATCAATGCCAAGATATATTAATAAAATATTATAAGAGTCTTTTAAAATTATAATTAAAAAATATCGGTGTCCTAATGGAACAAAAGGACCGTGGCCATCATTCCGAAGACCCTTCCTACATGTGTTACACCTGTTTTGCATAATCTTGGATAGTTCGACTGATGGAACAAAAAGACCGTGGCCACCTTTCTGAAGACCACCCCAGCCTACATGCATTACAGCATAATCTTCGATAGTTTGAATAGCATAATAAAATAAAATAAATCGCTCCCAAAAAATTATGCCTCTTGCTCAAGAGAGAAGGATAAGCTGAGTTCCATCCATGAAATTCTTTGTTTCACCTCCTTTAGAAAACTCTCAAAGCAACTCAATTATTTTTTTCAAAGAGATGTTTTTGAGTGTGTGTTGTTTCATTCTCAGCCGGTCGATGTGCATGCAAGAGAAATGTTTTTGAGTGTGTGTTTTTTCATTCTCAGCCGGTCAATGTGCATGCAAGAGACACGTGCCTGAACATTGGGAAGACTGTTGTCCATCACCTGTTACAGAGAGGCAGGCTGCCATGACTGGTAGAGAAAAATAATAACAGCATGCAGCATTCTGCTCAGACAATTAAAGAAACAGTAGAAATTGGGCAAGTTTCGGCAATCGCAGTCATCAGGGGGAACATCAATTCAATGTTGCAGTCATCTGCGGGAAGCGCAAGCCCCTTGCTTGATGCTTTCTTGCCTGCCTTACTCTGTGGCTTCTTTCATCCCGGATCAGAACCACTCATAATTCCGTGCTTGCTTTCTTGCCTACTTCACTACTCGCTATCAGTTCTTTCTTTCCGTACGGACTACTGACAACTATAAGTGCTTAGCTTTCAGTCTGATAGTAGTATGCCTTATTCCTCCTTCCGCATTCGCTCATAAGAGTCCTTGCTAGCTACAAGAAGTTACCCTCATACGATATAAGAATAAGGTTATTAGATGAAGGATGGAAGACCAATCTGGCAACTGGGATGAGAGAAAGAATATGGATAAGTGACTCGCTTGAGTAAGACAAGCATACCTCGTATGGGCTCGAGTACGAGCTGACGTCTTTGGAGAGTAGGGCGCAACTACGGAATAGGAATCCCGTTTCAATAAAGGAGGAGCAGTGACTCAGATTTCTTGGTAATGAAAGAGAAGGGAAAACGCTTTCACTGACCTACTTGGCCGGAGTTCCCAAGAGAGAATCAGGTTTGAACGCTGCCTTTTTCTACATTGGCTAAAGTTTCAATTTACAAATTGTAACATAATGCTAATATGAGAGATGTTTCTGAGATAACCAGAGAACTCCATAATCCAGATTTCATGAAATTGCAATAACCAGGTTGCACTGATTCTTTTCATGACAGTTAGAAAGTTCTCAGAGACTCAAGAGAAGATCAATCAAAGCAGCAGCAACAGATGTGAATGGCTTCCCTATTGCAATCATTACTCCCAGCTGCCAGGCCAAAGAACCCTACAGTGAGGTGACCTCAGAAGGAGGGGAATTTGATGGCTCCTATTTCGTGCTTGCTTGAGCAGTGGTGCCACCGACTTGTTGGTTGTCTGCCCTTCTTGCTTGATTCATTTGATCGATTATCTTTCGTGCCCTGTAGTGAGCATCCATAAGGCAGATCAACTTATAAAAACACATTTATTTACTTAGGGGCAGTTATCAATGTAATGACAAAATACACCTTGGGAAAACTGTTACTCCAAAGACTCTTTAGGTCGACCCCCACTGTCCTCCAGATGGCTAATAGATCTGGGCTTTCATTACATTATAATTTCAGAATTTTAGTTTCAGAGTTTTTCAAATCCAAGTAGGTTTCACCGAGAAATGTTAGGTTTATCATAATTTTATGAGCTAAATATGCAAGTAGCTTTTTCATTACATTATAGTTTCAGAGTTTTTAAAATCCAGGTAGTTCTGAATTTTTAATTTTTAAGAGATCCTGGTCTCACTGAGATATTTTATGTTTATCAGAATTTTATGAGCTAAATATGCAAGACTGCAAGTAGCTTTGGATTTTTCAGAGATCCCGGTTTCACTAAGAAATTTTAGGTATGGCGTTTCAGAGTTTTTAAAATCCAAGTAAGTTTCACTGAGAAATTTTAGGTTTATCATTATTTTATGAGCTAAATATGGAAGTAGCTTTGGATTTTTTCTAGAGATCCTGGTTTCACTAAGAAATTTTAGGTTTATCACAGTTTCATGGGCTTTCATTACATTATAATTTCAGAATTTTAGTTTCAGAGTTTTTCAAATCCAAGTAGGTTTCATCGAGAAATGTTAGGTTTATCAGAATTTTATGAGCTAAATATGCCAGTAGCGTTTTCATTACATATAGTTTCAGAGTTTTTAAAATCCAGGTAGTTCTGAATTTTTAATTTTTAAGAGATCCTGGTCTCACTGAGACAGTTTTGTGAGCTTCAATTGCTCTGCGATAATGGATGGAGCGAGGCACAAAAAACTTCTCAACCTGAGGTGATTTACTCTGACCGCCTTTGTATTATTTAAATACAAGAGACAATAAGGTTTGAACTCTGCCTTTTTCTACATTGGCTAAAGTTTCAATTGACAAATTGTAACATAATGCTAATATGAGAGATGTTTCTGAGATAACCAGAGAAATCCATAATGCCATTCTTGCCAAATTGAATAATGAGAAGAACAATACAGAGATCAATGCATCGGAAGAAAACAAAAAATCCAACTCAATGAACAAGTAAGACCTGAGCTCTGTCTTTCATGTGATTTTTTAAATGTGATGGATTTCATAAATCAAATAAAAGTTCCATAGATTCCAACTGAGAGATTTTGTTTTAGCAAAAGGCTGGAAAATATTTTCTTCTATTTGTTATTGTAAGCTCCTAATGTATACGTGTGAAATCTCCTGTAATTCAGAGCTTATGGAGGAAATGATAAAAATAGATGAAAAGTTGCTAACCTTGATTAACGAAATTGAAAACAACAGACAGCAGATAGCGGAAACAACTCTTTTAGCTGTTCAGCACGATCGGCTCCCCATCCAGCGCCGAATCTCTATGTGTATTTTGTTTGCAACCACCAACTGTACCTTGTTATCATTTCAGATACAATAAAAAGCTCTCCAGGATTTCTGTGTGGGAAAATAATAAGAAGACTACAGCTGAGGCTCGTTTGAAATTGGCGGAGGTAATATTACAAAACAGTATCAGATACTGTAAACAATAAATCTCACCTGTGTCTGGAAGGCAAGAATCTGGTAATAATGGGGAACATATCGCTGCAATAGCAGTTGGGCCTGATGCTGGAGAGACGGATTTCCTTGCCAACCAGAATGCAACCCCAATAAATCTCACCTGTGTCTGCAAGGCAGTAATCTGGTAATAATGGGGAACATATCGCTTCACTGCGAGACATAGCCGGAGAGACGGAGGCATCTCCGGGTGGACCGCTGGATGACGCCTCTCAGATCAACGGTCGTGGGAGAGACCACTTAGCAACTTGAAGGGTGAACGCATGGTAGCTATTTAAACCATAGTGTATCAACCAACCGTAATCCGCATTCAAAGAAGATAACATTAAATGTTAGAAAATTAATGCTAAGGCAAACATAGCATTACTTCATGCAGTTGTGAACTTGTTTTAATTACCTGTACTCCTCCCAACTTTTTCCTAACTTTTCAGCCTGTATGCCTCGGTTTGAGGCCAAATAAGACGATGAATCATTTGAACCCTTTGATTGGTTAAAAAATCAATATTTGATTTCGTTCGGTTTTAAAAAATTAAAAGTATTTCATTAATATAAACGCACTTTGGTTAAAATGGGAAAAAATGCATTGGTTTGAGCGTCGGACTAATGCTTATCAGTGAAACCGATTGCTATAGTCCCTGCGGTCCTACGGGCAGGGACTAATAAGAGGTGAACTTAATGCACTTCAAGTGCTGGCCTCAACATATAAAAGAGAGGTGATCGCACCATACCACATATACCACTCACAGTGAACACATATTTGTCCTTTGTATTCAATGTCATGCTCGATTCTCAAAATGAGTTCACGCAGATTAACAGTCTTCAAAGCATGCTTAACACATTGAAAAAAGTTTAACTCACAAGTAGGCAAGCATGACCAATGGGACCAACTGTGATATTATATACAACAACACAAACTCTGATATTATATACTGCAACGCCAAGTCTGATATTATATGCTACAAGGAAAAAACACGTGAGACAACAACACCAAGCTCGAACGTGTCAGGCGGATCCGCCAAGCTCGTTCGCGTGAGGATTCTCTTGGCTTATCAATAGTTGAATACTTGCATTGAAACATTGGAGCGAGAATCATGTGTGCCATCACCACACTGAACCGGACATGGCATCAACACACAACCAACATATATTCAACATCAAACTATCTACATTATGCATTAATGGTAGTGTTATGCATTTGACATTGCTGACTCTCAGATTTATAACCCTAGCTAAACCACCGTGCATGTAATCAAGGTATATAATATATGGGACCTACTTCAATTAATAATAACTTCACATGTATATAATATATGGGACCTATATCAATTAATAATAACTTCAAATTCTAATAACTGACTAAAAGGCGTTAGTGAGTTGATAGGTAGTTGAGGAAATTTTTTTGAGGGGAGAGCCAATTAATTAACAGTCGAGGCAATGATTATAACCCATTATAATTAATAACCTTATTTTGATGGTTACAACCATTCATCATTGGCATGTAACGAAATGAATTAATCAAACTTTGATCAATATATACACTGTGATCTTTAGCTCTCCCGTAGTGAATAATTAAAATGAAGATAATATTACATAGTTCTGAATTTACGCTTTTATTGATGCAACACAAGTTATCTTGTGTGCAAGGCCTACTATCTTGTTATATTAACCAACTCCTTCCAAAGGGTAAAGACACTGGTTACAACCATTCATCATTGGCATGTAACGAAATGAATTAATCAAACTTTGATCAATATATACACTGTGATCTTTAGCTCTCCCGTAGTGAATAATTAAAATGAAGATAATATTACATAGTTCTGAATTTACACCTTTATTGATGCAACACAAGTTATCTTGTGTGCAAGGCCTACTATCTTGTTATATTAACCAACTCCTTCCAAAGGGTAAAGATACTGGTTACAACCATTCATCATTGGCATGTAACGGAATGAATTAATCAAACTTTGATCAATATATACACTGTGGTCTTTAGCTCTCCTGTAGTGAATAATTAAAATGAAGATAATATTACATAGTTCTGAATTTACACTTTTATTGATGCAACACAAGTTATCTTGTGTGCAAGGCTTACTTTCTTGTTATATTAACCAACTCCTTTTAAAGGATAAAGTATCTTTACCCTTTATATGTTATATACAAAATACGTGTCAACGTTATATATGTTATATACAAAATACGTGTCAACGTTATATATGTTATATACAAAATGCATCTCGATAAATTTAATATTAAATAAATTCAATTTTATTTTTGATTGATTGATTGATTGATTTATTTATTTATTCCATTTAAAAAATTAATCAACATTAATATTTTTTCATTCTTATTAAACAACAAAAATATCATATCAATATTTTTATAATAAAAATGTTATAATTCTTTTATTATATATTTTTATATAATTCGATAAAAATTTTAAATAAAAAAATACTATATATTTTTTTTTATTTATATACCTAATTAATTTAATACAAATATGAAGTAAAAGGAAATTGAAATTATCTATAACTTGCTCGAGAGTTTACTATCCACATTTCAAAAACTTACAACCTAGTCCATAAAAAAATTCCCCATTTCACTGAAAGTGTAACATTAAAAAAATTCAGCGTGAATGTAATAATTATTTAATAAATATTTCAAATAAAAAAGCCCAAAAACCCTACTGGCCTAGTTATAAACATTTTATTTTGTAATAATTTTTTAATCGAAATTTCAAATAAAATACCTTATTTCTCTACTTATAAACTTTTTTATGGTTTAAATTTTTATTACTAATTTTTTTTATTAAAAAATTAATTATAAAAAATCCAAATCAAAATATTGTGATAATTAAAAAAAAATACTACTAAATAAATTCTTATTAAATATGGAAAAATACAATAAAATTTTGAAAATAAAATAAAAAAAATGGTACCACCATGCTTTTTCCACCGTTTACTTCATTCGCTTGAAAAAGTTTTACCACCAAATTAAAGAATTTTTCCATCATTTACTTTCTTCACATGAAAATGTTTGACCACCGAACAACAGAGTCGATCTTGTCACATCTTCACACCGTTCTAGATAACTCCAACATTGACCATCGGAGTAAACTTCATCTTTTTCACTCGGAAGCGTCATGTACAGCGTCAACCTTGGAGCATTTGACTTTTTATTTTTTATATTTTAAGTTATGCAATTCCCACGTACATGTACATGCACAAATCACTGTCCATTACATTTCCAAGGATGACGTTCGCCAGATTAAAAGGTCAACGAGATTAATGACGTTTAGTCGAAAGAATCCATGATCATTACATTACCTATTCAACGAGTCAATGGCTGTTGGCTTGCAGAATTCCTAGTGGTGCAATTCCGCCACAGATCCTGGTGCGGTCGATTAATCCTATCGCACCAACTTCACTCCTGCTTGACCTATATTCATCCTGTAGCGTGGATGGAGGAAAATAACGCTTTATAATTGTTCAAAGGGCAGTTGATAAACTAAAATGACTCTACAACTCAATTAGGAGGGCAAGCTTATCTTTTCGATAATTTAAAAAATTTATCAAGAAAAATGTTACATCAAAGTTCTGTTGAAACTTGAAAGTTTTCTTAAGGAAATGGGTTCTCTACAGTGGTTTCTGCTTTTGTTAATCGTTTAATCTCTCATTAGCATATATTGAACTATATTTAATTACTTTCACATGTTTCATTTTCAGTGGAGTTCCTTTATATTTAATTAGTTTCTCATGTTTCATTTTTGGGGGATTCTTAATGTTATCGTGGGCCTCAAGCTTTTGTTAATCGTTTAATTTCTCATTAAAGGCATATATTGAACTATATTTAATTAGTTTCACATGTTTCATTTTCAGTGGAGTTCCTTTATATTTAATTAGTTTCTCATGTTTCATTTTCGGGGGATTCTTAATGTTATCGTGGGCCTCAAGCTTTGGAATTTTATTGTGGAGTTCTTTTATATTTAATCAGTTTCTCATGTGTCGTTTTCAGTGGAATTGCTTAATGTTATTGGGCGCTCAAGATTTGGAAATTTTTAAGTTCAAAGCAGTGGACTTCGAAAGCCTTTTACTTAATCACAGTTATATTAAGTTATAATATGGGATGCTGCTACCTGAAGCGGAAATAATTAGACACTCATACATTTATGTTTATAGAAAATGATTTGACACATATAAGTTTTTAAGATGAAACCAAAAACAAGTAATCATTATCAAATTTGGACTTCACAAATAAAACAAATTTAAAATTCCAACTCTGCAGAGAGAAAATATCTTTTATAAAAGAACTCAATGCTGTTTGGCATGAAGAATTCTTACTGCTCTTCCGCCAACGATCCTGGTGTGGTCGATTCATGCTTTCCCAACCACTGCTTCACTGCTCGTTGACCTAAATTAATACTGTAGCTTGGATGGAGGAAGATATCACTTTATAATTGTTCAAATGTTAGAAGTCGAAAAGGAAAAAGCTTTAATTTTGGATAATTTTATATTGTTTTCGAGAAAAATGTTTAAGTTTTTTTGTGTTTTTTTGTTTTTAAAGGAAAATCGGCTTCTGTTACAGTGATTTGTTCTTTTGTTTGTGTATTTAAATTTCTCATCAACCGGTGTTAGAATTATATTTATCATGTTAGAATTATATATAATTTATTTTTTTTCATATGGTTTTTTAGTGTAGGTTTTGAATGTCATTGCAAGGTTAGAAATTAGAATTTTTTTTTAATGATACTGTAAGGTTGGAATTTATAAAAGTTTGAAGATCAAAATAGTGGTGAATTTCAAGTAAAATATACTTCTTTTACTTAATCGCAATTATGTCAGGTTATGTATGAACGTTATTATCTGATATATGTATATAATAACCAAATAAAAAGTTTAGGAGGGTGTAATTTAGAATTTGGATATAATAAAAGAAAGTTATTTGACATTTATAAGTATCTATAAAATTTAAAACAGACTTGAAAAACAAATAACCATTATCAAATTTTAATTTCACAAGCTAAACAAATTTAAAATTCCAACTTAGATAGACTTATAAAAGAAATCAATGATATTTGGCATAAAGAATTCCTATTGCTCTTCCGCCACAGATCCTCGTGTGGCCTATTAAGAAGCAACTTTATGCCAATTGCAAATTTTCCCAAATCTGACGGAAGGGAAAGTCAAACGGCCACAGATCCTAGTGTGGCCTATTAGAAAGCAACTTTATGCCAATTGCAAATCTTCCCAAATCTGACCATCAGGAAAGTCAACGATTTGACTTTTCAAAATTTCCCGCAAAATCCGACTGTCAAGAAAGTCAACGGTTTGACCTTTAAGATTCTGAGAATCTTCCCAGAATCTGCAAGCTCAGCGATACTCTACGTGTGAGAATTCGAGGTTTTGGAATGATGTGCCCCGTACATGATGGAAAAATAAACTATGTCGTTGGGTTCGAACCTTTAATTCCAATAGTATTTTCAGAAGTTCTTATGTCATCATCGTTTCGTGCCATGTAGCGACGATATTGGTATAGGTTGGAGAAGTTATATAAAGCTAAGGTCTCCATATACACAAGCACGTCGATTGCTTCAACTTCTGCGTGTGTATCATTCATTCAACCGTAGCACAGCAGATCAAGTAGATAGCATTCCAATATGGCCATATCGATGGACGGCCCAGCAATGCAGCAGCAACAAGACGCTACTAAAGGATTGCCTGCAAAAGTAGTGCGCCTTTCATCGTTGGCAACGTCTAAAGCCCATGGGGAAGACTCTCCATATTTTGACGGCTGGAAGGAGTACGATGCTAATCCCTACCATCCGATAAACAACCCTTCGGGAATCATCCAAATGGGTTTGGCAGAGAATCAGGTACACAACATAACATATTTATTCATATTCTATCATTTTTCACACACATTTGTGCTGGAAAATAAATTATTGTGCTTCGAATGGGATGATATTACTTGAAGCTGTCATTCGACTTGCTGGAAAGCTGGCTACTTGCGCATCCAACGGCATCGATTTGTGCCGAGGAGGGCTTGTCAAGGTTTAAGGAAATCGCTCTTTATCAAGATTACCATGGCCTCCCTGATTGCAGAAAGGTTGAAAACTGTAACTTCCGAACTTGACGTGTTCTCTAACAACTTGAATATTCTATACCAAAAGATGTACTTTTACTTTATTTGAGTGTCTTTGGATGTGATTAAATATTACTGAAAATGTTGAATGGTTGACGCAGGCAATTGCCATGTTTATGGAAGAAGTTGGAGGAAGAAAAGCGAAGTTTGAAAGAGATAGAATTGTTCTCACTGCAGGAGCAACTGCAGCCCACGAGGTGCTGACATTCTGTCTGGCTGATCCTGGAGAAGCCTTTCTAGTACCAACGCCATACTACCCCGGGTAAACTCATTTCTACTACTGTCGATGAATAATGGTTTTAGAAACGCCAAGCTGCGTGCACTAATCGACGTTACCTTCCTCACATCTCTTATAGGATGAATAGCCATCCTTTAAATACTTTGAAATCCTGGGGACAGATCCTTATCTAGAAGGATGATTTGTAAAATATTTGACTCTGGTCTTTCCAATTCTGAAGCATTAATTAGTAGACTGTCCAAAAAGGTGGTAAGTCGGCTGTTAAGGAAGGAAACTAACTTTCTGACTACTCTAAGCTCCAGAGAATTGAGGATTTCATAAATATTCCAGAATGGATGGGACCGCCAAGAGTGAGGTGAATTGAAGTCAATTTTTTATTGCAGTATTGATGGGACCGCCGAGAGTAAGGTCAATTGTAATAATATTTTCCGCGTACTCCCAAGCACTGAACTTAACTAAATTGCGAATTTCAAAAATATTTTAAAATATAACTTGAGCCAATTCTAAATTCCAAAAGATTTTCTAAATACTAATGACTACCAATAACTGTTCCCACGAAATAAGGTTGCTGCCTTAGAAAGAACCACTGGAGTATTCACTGTCAATCTGTGTGTGCTAGAATTTGATGATATGGTATAGGGTTGTTAATTAGATATTTCAATCCATAATTACAAAATTCGGTCTTCCTAACGATATAAAAGTATGCAATTTTTTCATGTATATATTCTCATAATCTGTAATTCGCCATTTTGATATAAAACTATGCAATTTTTTCATCTATATAATTTTATTTGTAAAAGTTATTAATGAAAACAATTTTAAAGAAGTTTCTGGGATTTTTAATATTATACTACTTCATTTTAATTTTTTTAAATATTGAAAAATATAATATATGCCAGTATCCTAAACATACATACCCTCCAAATTTTTTCCATTCGTTAATTCATACTGTTATTGAAATTCAAATTCAAATTTCGTAACTATGTTTTAATCTAAATATCTAATCACATAATTAACTTCTCCTTCTCAAATGAAACTGCAACTAAATGAGTATGACTCCTTTGTGACTGCAGTTTTGATAGAGATCTGAGATGGCGCACAGGTGTGGAGCTCATACCCGTACACTGCAGCAGCTATGACGATTTTCAGATAACTATACCTGCACTTGAAGCAGCCTATCAGAAAGCCAGGGCTCGAAATATACAAGTGAAGGGTCTTTTAATAACAAATCCTTCAAATCCATTAGGAACAACAATGGATGCTATCACTTTAAGGAAGCTTCTTGGTTTTGTGTCTGAGAAGAACATTAATCTTGTCTGCGACGAGATCTATTCGGGATCAATCTTTTCATCTCCAAAGAAGTTCACAAGCATTGCAGAGATTTTGGCCACCAATAAAAATTATCAGAGCAAGCGTGTTCATATTCTTTACAGTCTGTCCAAAGACCTAGGTCTACCGGGCTTCCGAGTCGGAGTCATTTACTCTTACAATGATACAGTGGTTACCGCTGCTCGTAGAATGTCCAGTTTTTCGTTGGTTTCTTCACAGACACAACACCTGGTTGCTTCAATGCTATCTGACATGGAATTTGTAAGAAAATATTTAGCAGAGAATAGTAAGAGGTTAAGGAAAAGACACGAAATGTTCGTCTCTGGACTACGTGTAGCTGGCATCAATTGCCTGAATAGCAACGCGGGTTTGTTCTGCTGGGTGGATCTCAGACATCTTCTGCAATCCCGTAACCAAGAAGGGGAGATTAGACTGTGGAAGATACTCTTAAAAGTGTTTGGCTTGGATGTTTCTCCCGGTTCTTCTTGCCACTGCAGTGAGCCTGGGTGGTTTAGGTTCTGCTTTGCCAATATGACCGATCATACTGTGAATGAGTCACTGAATCGGATTCGGCGCTTTATGGAGAGCAGGAAATCGATTCAGCTCTATGATGATGGGAGGGCACATGGAAAGAATACAGATGAAGCTAACGAGAATTTCAATTTCACCGAAAAACATTCTGTCGTTGACGATAATGATGGTTCGTTGAGTTCCTAGCGTCTGTGCGCCACGGCCCGCCATGACCTGGGCTAAAGAAACCAGGGTGGGCGTCACCAGAGCCATGTGGCAATAAGTGATGGTGCAATTGCATGGTTAGATTCTAAAAAAAAACGTGTTAATTCAATGGAGTTGCTGTCGGGAATTTCTGGTTATTCCAAACAAAATACAGTGGAAAAATCCTCTGTTTCCACTGTTGAAATTTTTCTGATAAATTCTGAAACAACAAAAATATGAACAGAGAGTAATACTCTGTTTTCTGATAATTCAAAAACACAAAAACAGAGCATAAAATAATACTCTACTTTGCCTCAGGATCAAAAACTGATCAAAATAATACTTTGTCTTTGACACAGAAAAATACTCTGTTTTTAACTCAGAAAAACAGAAAAATTCGTTCTCTGGAAACGGTGTTGCAGCAACACAGTTTTTTTCAGTTGTTGTTCGTGGTGTTGCAGCAACGCTGTTCGTGGTGTTGCAGCAACGTGATTTTTGACGTCAAGTATTTTTCGACTTACGGTGTAACAGCAACAGGAAATTTTTGACAAAATAACTTTTGGTGTAACAGCAACGCACAGAAAGAAATTTCTATTTATGAAAATAAACCAACAGATAAAACTAAGTCTTCCTCACGTAGAGGGATCTTCACAAAATATTATGCTAAAGAGCATCTTCCTCTTGACAGAGGGATTACAACAGGAATGCTTCAGTTCCACAAAACAACTATCTCAAAAAATTTTAGCACTGCTGTGCAATACAAAAATTCTCTTGTTCTACACTGCTCTGTGTTACAAAAAGACTTTCAATCTATTTTCTCTCTCTTTTCTACTTCTGTTTCTGTTTCTATTTATAGTGCGGGAAAGGGTCTTCACCGCTTTAACTTGCTGATAAAGTTTCTGCTGCTCATGATTAACAGATTTGATCTTTTGCTGTATTTTTAAGTTGGTGGTGATGAAATCTATGACTAGTAAATGCTGCTACGGCTCGAGAATGGTTCTTTTTCTGTTTCAGCCGTTCTGCTCATTAATACGGTTGTTGAAAAGTAACGGTGTGGCGCTGGATCTGATCTTCTAACTTCTGGAAACACAAAAATAATTAAAGAGTGGAAAGATGGTAATGGCGGTGACATAAAAGATCGGGAAAAAATGTGGGGCGCCGGATCACGACAAATGAATAAAGTAGCTGCTGCTGTTCTGTTCTCTGCAGTTGAAATTATAATTTCAACACTCCCCTTTAATTTCAACTGCTGGGTTATCAGTCATACCCAGAAGTTTCCTTAAAAACTCAAAACTTTTCTGATCCAATGACTTTGTCAGAATATCTGCAACCTGTTCCTGAGTCCTGCAATGTTGTAAAATGATTTCTCCATTGTTCACCAATTCTCCAATGTAGTGAAACTTTGTGTCTATGTGTTTTGTTCTCTTGTGGAATACAGAGTTCTTGGATAATGCAATAGCTGAGCTATTGTCACAAAAAATAATTGTTGCTGTTGTCTGCCCCTGGCATAAACTTCTCAACATTCTCCTCATCAAAACCGCTTGACATGCTGCTGCTGTAGCTACCACATACTCTGCTTCTGCTGTAGACAATGCCACAATTGGCTGTTTCTTGGAAGCCCATGAAATGGCTCCTGAACCTATGTGAAAAATGTAACCAGATGTGCTTTTCCGGTCATCTACACTTCCAGCCCAATCACTATCTGTGTATCCAACTAAATCTGAACATTCTGAAACAGTATAAAATATGCCATACTTTTTTGTACCTTTAACATACCTCAGAATTCTCTTTGCTGCCTGCCAATGTGTTTCTTTTGGCTTCTCCATGAATCTGGAAATTAAACTAACAGCATACATTATGTCTGGCCTAGTTGCAGTCAAATACATGAGGCTGCCAACTATGCTCTTGTACACACTAGGGTCAAAATCTTTGTTGCTGTCCTCTTTGCTGAGTTTTAATCCCATCGCTGTGGGAGTGTTTGCTGCCTTGCTGTCCTGCATGTTAAATCTGCTCAACACTTCATTTACATATTTTGCCTGTGAAATAAAAATTCCATTTTTATTTTGATCTACTTCTATTCCTAAGAAGTATCTCAGCAAACCCATGTCAGTCATCTCAAATTCTTCTTTCATGACTGATTTGAAATTTTCAATGAGGTAGTCATCATTACTTGTAAAAATCACATCATCAACATATAACACAACAATTAAAATTTTACAGTCCTTTTCTTTGATGTAAACAGTGGGTTCTCCCTCACACTTCTCAAATCCGTTCTCCAGTAGATAGGAATCTATCCTACTGTACCACGCTCTTGGCGCTTGCTTCAACCCATAAAGAGCTTTCTTCAATCTGCAGACTTTGTGCTCTTGGCCTTTCTTCTCATAGCCTAGAGGTTGCTCGATGTAAACCTCTTCCATTAATACTCCATTCAAGAATGCTGACTTCACGTCCATTTGGTAAACTTTCCATTTGTTTTGTGCTGCTATGGACAGCACTGCTCTTACTGTTTCCATTCTTGCAACTGGTGCGAAAGTCTCCTCATAATCTCTCCCATACTGCTGCTTGTATCCCTTGACAACAAGTCTTGTCTTATGCCTTTATATCTTGCCTTCAGCATTACTCTTGGTCTTGTAGACCCATTTAACTCCAATGACTTCTTTACCTTTTGGTAGCTCAACTAAATCCCATGTCTTATTTCTTTCTATGGCATTCATCTCCTCATCCATAGCTTCTATCCATTTCTTATCTTTAATTGCATCTTCGAAATGAAGAGGGTCATCAACGTGACAATACAAAGCAAACAAAGAATTCATTCCTTCATCATAAATATCACTTAAATTTCTGAATTTCTTACCTCTTTCATTCGGTGTGCAAGTGCTTGTAGATGCACTTGAATTTCCTCCTTGTGGTGTGCTTGGAGAAGCACTCTCATTTCTCCTCAAGGGTGTCTTTTGCTGTTCCGTTGTTGGCGCTGCTATTTGGGGATGTGTTTCAGCCAACTCCTCATCATCATCATCATGAGACAAACAATTTTTAACATTAACTGTTTTCTCTATGCTTCCATCCCAAGCTTCCTCTTCAATAAATTGAACATCTCTGCTCACAAAAAACTTCTTGGTGGATGGGATATATAACCTGTAAGCTTTGGATTCTTCACTGTATCCAATGAAAATACATTTCTCCCCTTTGCTGTCCAATTTCTTCCTTAGCTGATCTGGAATGTGTGCATAAGCCACACAACCAAAAACTTTCATGTGGGTGACTCCTTGCTTTCTCCTACTCCATGCTTCTTCTGGCACTTTGTTCATCACTGCTTTTGTAGGACATCTATTCAAAATATATACTGCACAGTGTACAGCTTCAGCCCAATAATCATTTGGCAAATGCTTTGCCTTCAACATGCTCCTCGCCATATCCATGATTGTTCTGTTTTTTCTTTCAGCAACTCCATTTTGCTGCGGGGTGTACCTTGCTGTAAATTGCTTATGAATTCCATTTTCTCTGCAAAAACGTAAAAATTCTTTGGAGATATACTCACCTCCTCTGTCAGTTCTCAAAACCTTGATACGCAGCCCACTTTGATTTTCTACAAGTGCTTTGAAATTTTGAAATTTTTCAAACACTTCACTCTTATTCTTCAGAAAATAAACCCAAGTCTTTCTGGTAAAGTCATCAATAAATGTTAGAAAATATTGGCTGCCTGCAAGTGATGGAGCTTGCATCGGTCCACATAAATCTGAGTGGACAATTTCTAAGGGTGCTTTTGCCCTTATGCTTTTCCCAGTTGGAAAAATTTCTCTGTGTTGTTTTCCCAATATACAACCTTCACAAAGGCTGTCTGGCTTTTCTATCAATGGTAATCCTCTTACCATTCCTTTTCTACTCAACAAATTAAGACCTCCAAAGTTGAGATGTCCAAATCTCAAATGCCACAACCAATTTTCATCCTTTGGTACGCTTTGGAGAGCCTCTTGTGTCACTGCTGCAATTACTTCTTTATTTTTCAGATCTGCCCTTATTCTGAGAGGGAACATCCTGTTCCTTGTCATCTTCACTTCAGCAATACAACGTTTGCTGGGTAATCTGTCCATGATGGTGCATACATCCTTCTCAAAGAAAACATTGTAACCCTTCTGAACAAGCTGTCCAATACTCAAGAGATTACACTTCATTCCAGGAACATAATAGACATCTGCTATGGTTTTCTTTTCACCTTTCTTTGTAAATATTTTAACTTCTCCTTTTCCCATAATAGAAATTTTACTATCAGTCCCAAGCGTGACTTGTGACTGCACACTCTAATCTAAAGCAGAAAACAGGGCTATGTTTCCTGTCATATGGATGCTGCAACCAGAATCTAGAAACCATATATCTTCACTGTTTGTTTCAGCCATATTACAAACTAACAACACATTATCTTGACTGATATTTTCTCTAGTGATATTTGCACTAGACCTATTACTCATATCATGCTGCTTTTTCTTACATTCATTTGCATAGTGCCCATATTTTTTACAATAATAACATTGGACATTGGATTTTTCATACCTTTGTCCTTGAGCATGATGTTGTCCACTTTGCTGACTGCTGCCATGGCCTTGGTTCTGATTTGGATTGCTGCTTCTTCCTTGAACGTTTGCTAGACTGTTTCTTCCGCCTCTGTATTGGGTTCTTCCTCTTCCTCTCTTGTTTCCTCTGCCTTGACCTCTTCCTCTTCCAAATGACATCTGGGTCTTGAAGGCTTGCTCTAGAGATGAGTTTTCATTTCTACTCAACCTCTGCTCATGTGTTATCAGTGATGCATGAAGTTCATCAACTGAAAAATTTGAGAGATCCTTTGTCTCTTCTATGGTGGTTACAATCACATCAAACTTTGAGGGTAGGCACCTCAATAGTTTCTCCACAATCCTCCTTTCTTCAAGAGTTTCTCCATGAGACCTTATCTGTGTGACCAAACCAATTGCTTGTGTGAAGAATGAGTCAATATTGTCTGACTCCTTCATACGCAGGTTCTCAAAATCTTTCCTCAGCAACTGTAATTTTGTTGTCTTCACTTTCTCCATGCCTTGATAGGCTGTCTTGAGAGTTTGCCATGCTTCTCTGGATGTATTGGCTGCTGCTATCCTCGGAAACACACTCTCATGCACTGCTTGATATAAGAATACAAGGGATTTTGAGTCCTTCTTCTTATTGCTCTTCAACAGCTCTTTCTCTGCCTGAGTTAATCCAATAAACTCTTCTTCATTTGCTGGCTCTTCAAATCCATATTCAACAAGTTCCCATAAGTCATGTGAGGCAAACACGGCTTTCATGGTTATTGCCCAGTAGTCATAATTTTTCCCATTGAACTGTGGGAGCTAGGTATTAAACATACCCACACTGGTGCTGGCCATTCTTGCAATACTTGACTGTAAAAAAAATCACTTAATTGTCTTCAGCAGCTACACAAAAAACTAATCTGAAAAATACCTTGACAGCGTTTTCGCTTTGCTGGATAATTTGCTGCAGCAACAAATCTTCTTTCAGCTTCTTTGATGTCTTCAAAGAGCCTGGACAAGCTCTGATACCATGTCGGGAATTTCTGGTTATTCCAAACAAAATACAGTGGAAAAATCCTCTGTTTCCACTGTTGAAAATTTTCTGATAAATTCTGAAACAACAAAAATATGAACAGAGAGTAATACTCTGTTTTCTGATAATTCAAAAACACAAGAACAGAGCATAAAATAATACTCTACTTTGCCTCAGGATCAAAAACTGATCAAAATAATACTTTGTCTTTGACGCAGAAAAATACTCTGTTTTTAACTCAGAAAAACAGAAAAAATCGTTCTCTGGAAACGGTGTTGCAGCAACACAGTTCTTTTCAGTTGTTGTTCGTGGTGTTGCAGTAACGTGATTTTTGACGTCAAATATTTTTCGACTTACGGTGTAACAGCAACAGGAAATTTTTGACAAGATAACTTTTGGTGTAACAACAACGCACAGAAAGAAATTTCTATTTATGAAAATAAACCAACAGATAAAACTAAGTCTTCCTCACGTAGAGGGATCTTCACAAAATATTATGCTAAAGAGCATCTTCCTCTTGACAGAGGGATTACAACAGGAACGCTTCAGTTCCACAAAACAACTATCTCAGAAAATTTCAGCACTGTTGTGCAATACAAAAATTCTCTTGTTCTACATTGTTGTGTGTTACAAAAAGACTTTCAATCTATTTTCTCTCTCTTTTCTACTTCTGTTTATGTTTCTATTTATAGTGCGGGAAAGGGTCTTCATCGCTTTAACTTGCTGATAAAGTTTCTGCTGCTCATGATTAACAGATTTGATCTTTTGCTGTATTTTTAAGTCGGTGGTGATGAAATCTATGACTAGTAAATGCTGCTACGGCTCGAGAATGGTTCTTTTTCTGTTTCAGCCGTTTTGCTCATTAATACGGTTGTTGAAAAGTAACGGTGTGGCGCTGGATCTGATCTTCTATCTTCTGGAAACACAAAAATAATTAAAGAGAGAAAAGATGGTAATGGCGGTGACATAAAAGATCGGGAAAAAATGTGGGGTGCCGGATCACGACAAATGAATAAAGTAGCTGCTGTTGTTCTGTTCTCTGCAGTTGAAATTATAATTTCAACAGTTGCGAGGGTAGTTGTTGATCTTCATTGCTTATGTTGTGTATTATATTGTTCAGGCACAGAACATTGAATAGACTAATGAAATGGATGTGTTGTGGAGTATATGGTGCCGTGACTTAATGTATAGTGCATTCACAGAGTATTCAATAGAATAATAAAACACTTATTTGGCATTAATAGTAAAGAGTAATATATGGTAAATGTTCATGAAATGTCCCCAAGCTTTGATTGGCTTTGTAAAATGAAAAAAGCAGGTACGTTTTCTATGCATCCAATTTATATTCATATAGTTGCATATTGAATTTTGTCGTGTTCCTGCATTTCTATCGAAGACGACATTGGTGGATGACATTGGCCGTGGTGTTTTTGCTGCATGGTCCCTGAGGCAAACTTTTTTTGTTGTATGTTGTAGTGAGGCAGAATTGGTGTGGCTGGTTTAGGTATGTATTTCAATTGAATTAAAAAAAAAAGCATTTGAAATTTTGCATCACATACGTTGAATGCAGTAAGGAAAAGCAGATACTTTCTTAGTAAACCCAATTTATTTAGTTGCACGCTGAATTTGTAGTGTTCCTGCATTTCATTCTAAGACGACATTCACTGCCAGACGACATTCGCAGTGGTGTTGTGGCTGCATGTTGCATGTTCAGTGAGGCAAAATTCGTGTGCTTGCTTGTGTTATGTAAGTATTTCAATTGACTTACAAGAAGACATCAAAATTTTACATCGTGTAGGTTGAGTTTAGAAAGAAGAGGTAGTATCACATGTTTATATTGGGATCGGTTTGCGTAACCTACATACCATTGCCAATGCATGGTGTAGAAATAGGGAAGGAGTGACCCATTGGAAACAAAAATTGAGATTTGTGGGGGCTGTGTAGCGAGGTCTCATGACCATTTTGGGCATTTGCTTTTTTGCCGAAGTATGTCCCTTTCTAATTTTTTTTAATTTTTTTCCTTTTCCCTAATGTGCCTTGCTGCATTTTGTTTTTTCTTTTGTCTAGGCTTGGCCACTCTTTCCAATGGGCCGCTCTAGTCGCAGTGGTTTTTGGAACACTCCGGTGTTAGAGTGACAGTTTTCTTTCCCTAGAACAGCCACAGCCAAAAAAACAGGTTATGAAGGCACATCTACGAGGATATTCCCTTTTGTTGGAAATAATAATCCCAACCACTCCAATAAACAGCGCCACAGCAGCCATATCTGTCAGAGGTGCAAGTTGCGTCTCTATTCCTCTGTTTGAAGATAGAAGGACCGAAGCCACACGGGAACCATTAATTTCAACAACATCATATTAATTTCCCTTTGTCATGAATTAAATGTAAAATTGTATGTTGAGTTATATATGAATGTAAAAGTCATTTAGAGTAAAAAAAAAAGAGCGCAAGCTTTTGTGGAGAAAATCCTGGAGCAAATTTTAATGAGCGCGTGAAAACAACAATTACTCTTTTTACTGTGTGTTATTCTGCGTAAGTTTAAATCACTGTAACTTTTATTTTACTTGGTGAATGGGCGGAATTCTGCGTAAGTTTAAATCACTGTAACTTTTATTTTACTTGGTGAATGGGCGGAAGTCTCACGTAAATGTATTTTCATATAACTTTTATTTTACTTGGTGAATGGGCCGAAGTCTCAGGTAAATGTATTTTCATGTTTAAGAAATGAAGTCTACGAAATCAGCTTCGGCTTGCGTGAAGATAGCTCGGCTAAATCAGCGTCGTTGTGCGTGAACCTAGATGTAGCTTCGTGAAAGTCATAACTCTCTACCTCTCCCCTCTGCAAAAATGAAAATTAAATTTCCTAAATATTTTCTAACATGGTATCTGTAACGCCCCTTGTGAAAAGTAACATTAGTAATTGTGAAAGTAATTTTGAGTAAAAGACTTTATTTGAAAATTACATTTATAATCCTGTTATGAATTTATGTTAATAAAAGATAACTGTGTGGTTATTATTTGAACTGAGTTGTGACTAATTATGGGTAGTAACTGAGGAATCAGTTACATTGGAACCCTAACTACCTTGAGGTAGTTGAGACCCCAGAGGAAAAGGGGAAGAATGCCAAGTCTGGTTAGGATCAGATGGCAGAAAGAAAAAAGAAAAATATTCATGCTATGTCTGGTTAGGATCAGATGGCATAAGAGGAAGGAATTTCCTGTGCACGCTACGTCTGGTTAGGATCAGATAGCGTTACTGGCGAGACCAGTGTGATTGCGGTCGAGTAGGACCTGCAAGTGCTTGGGGGTGGAAGATTTGAGAAGGACTCTTCCTACGGACGGGAGGATTGACAAGCATTACAACAGGTTTGGCACAGAAGCAGGTATGGCTTCTTGCTTATGCAACTGTTTAAAGGTTAAATGTTTACTTTCTGTTCTGTACAGAGAAAAGTGAAATAAGTTAAGTATTAACTGCTTCTATTATGAGACAGTATCAAGAAAACAGACATGATACTCTGTGTGCATTATAGACAACAAATCCAGCCTTAGAAAACATGTATATGTTACTGTGTAAATTATAAAAACAACAGAGTCAAGTGCATTACGGACTTGAACAGAAATCTGAAGAAAGAACCTAAAAATCTACATGAGAAATATTAATAGAGTCTGCGTTTACAGTACTCCACTAAAAACCCTAGACTATACTCTATAAGGGTTTGTGATTACAGTGTAGATAACCTACTCGGAACGAAACCCTGTGTATATGAAACAGGAACGAAGAAAATGTGAACAAGTATAAGCGAGAAGCTGGAATAAAGATACATATATTTATATGACTATTTAGCAAAAGCAATAAAGCATACAGCCGTTCTCTGTAACTTCGAATGGGGTAAAACCCTGATAATACACTGTATACACAGAAAATAAATCTAGAGGCTCGCGTTCAAGCGAGATAACAGAGCAATGAAATCATCGTTATATACATTGCAATAAGCCAAGAACCATTACCACAGAACCTTATTATGAACAACCTGACCATAAACATTACAGAGATTGCAGAAGAATTACATTCCTGAAGATATCTTATATATATAAATACGCATTCAAATAACAACTGTATTGCATGTTATGGAAAGCACATTATTTCATTTAACGAAACAAAACAAGAGTATAAACAGGAACGCCGAGACAAGGGAAAACTGTGACTGTAAGTCCATGACCCCGGCGGTTCTTCACATCGAAATACCGCTTGGTGAAACCCCTCAGGCCGAGCCGTAGCCTACGCTAGGCTGGTCGAGGCATCAAGCCGGCGTCCATAAACTAAAAGACACATTTATAAACATTAAGAAAGCAATACACAGTGCCTCGATGGGAAATACGCACAACTATTTAACCAGGCACAAAGCTATTCATTTATATTGAACCGGTAAAGACCAAAATATATCTCCATATATAATAGACCGAGTCTATACATAACTGTGCGCTTGAATAACACACATTTATCACAGTCAACCTGAGCAGGAATGTCTTAAGGTTCGAAAACAGAGTTAAAAATTAGGATTACAGCTGGGTTCAGAAGAACCAGTCTAATATCGTGAAATAGAATAACCAACGACATCTAAGAATGTACATATATCAACCGAGACTTTCTGCCTCATTAGCAAAAGAGATTCCGAGCTTGAACAGAGAGGAAATTGTATCAATCCGGTAATCCCTGCCAAGGGAATAATGTTTTAGCTAAATCTTAAAAACCCACATAAGAATAAAGTCCAGTGTTCAAACCCTTACCCGGTGCTGGGTAGCCGGCGAAAAGAGGAAACCCCTTGCTCCAGAGGCGAGGTCGGTGACCATCTGCATACCACCATGAATAAAATGTTAACATAAACCCTGGCAGAACCTTAATGCAAACTGTAAAACAAACATCGGAAGGTATGGTTCATCACCTGTGAAAACAAGACCTGGAGGAACCAATGCCATTAACGACGAAGTGTGCAGAACCTGGAAGCCATGGCTGCATACCGGTGAACCTCGGAAGACAGAGGATGTGGAACAGCGTTGGATGGTTGCAGAGCTGCAGCTGCAACGCTGTGTATGAAATGGAAAGTCTAAAGCCGCGTTACAAAATCCAACATACAAATAGCCCAGCTCAATTACCGACTCGTGGCTCAACTGGAGCCGTGGATCTGCGGTGAGCACATCTGCATCGTTCATTAGTCGGTGATCCTCGGGATGGGTTTTGGCGCGGAGATAACAAGTCCAAGGCAACAGTACAAGCACATGGCCGCATGTCAACTCACCGTTGATCTAGCCAGATGGACATCATCAACGCCACCAAGTGGATCGATGCCAGAGCCGGACTTGCCAACTCATCCATTAGATTTCTCGGAATATGAAAAGTGCAGTTGCCATAAATAATTCAATGAATACCTTGCCAACTGTGGTTCCGTAACATCAAATCATGTAATTGCATAGTGTAAACCTTATCATTTACACCATGAATATTATGTGCGGATAATCAACAGTTGACATATATATAGAATGTGTCAACGCATGTGCATTGACATGTAATATAAACACTATGATTATTACATAACTTAAATTGTGATTCCGGATGCAGGTTAAATAGATATATTTAACATGTTAAGTAAAGGTAGTATTATATGTGAAAGGAGTCAATATAAAAAAAAATTTGTATTACTGTAGTTTACTTATGGGTACGTGACAGTATCAGAGCATGTTAAATATTGTTAGTATAAAAACAAATGTTTTTACTAACAATGAAAATTGTTTTGAGCGCGGATTGTGTTTAGCATATTTACGAGCAGGTAGAATGTTTTTTTTACGCTCATTCACTGCCAGACGACATTCACTGCCAGACGACATTCGTAGTGGTGTTGTGGCTGCATGTTCAGTGAGGCAAAATTCGTGTGCTTGCTTGTCTTATGTAAGTATTTCAATTGACTTACAAGAAGACATCAAAATTTTACATCGTGTAGGTTGAGTTTAGAAAGAAGAGGTAGTATCACATGTTTATATTGGGATCGGTTTGCGTAACCTACATGCCATTGCGAATGCATGGTGTAGAAATAGGGAAGGAGTGACCCATTGGAAAAAAAAATTGAGATTTGTGGGGGCTGTGTAGCGAGGTCTCATGACCATTTTGTGCATTTGCTTTTTTGCCGAAGTATGTCCTTTTCTAATTTTTTTTAATTTTTTTCCTTTTCCCTAATGTGCCTTGCTGCATTTGGTTTTTTCTTTTCTCTGGGCTTGGCCACTCTTTCCAATGGGCCGCTCTAGTGGCAGGTTTTTGGAACACTCCGGCGTTAGAGTGACAGTTTTCTTTCCCTAGAACAGCCATAGCCAAAAACACAGGTTATGAAGGCTTGGTGGGCTCACATCTACGAGGAGATTCCCTTTTGTTGGAAATAATAATCCCAACCACTGCAATAAACAGCGTCACATCAGCCATACCTGTCACAGGTGCAAGTTGCGTCTCTGTTTGAAGATAGAAGGACCGAAGCCACACGCGTCTCTGTTTGAAGAGAGAAGGACCGAAGCCACACGCGAACCATTCAGAAACTCAGTAAAGGCATTTAAAGAAGTTATGTACTTTGGTAAAAATATATGAGAAGCATTCATTCAGCAACCTTTGCCCACACTCTATAAACACCTGCGCGATTCTGATCACACTCAACAACAACATCATATTAATTTCCCTTTGTCCTGAATTAAATGTAAAATTGTATGTTGAGTTATATATGAATGTAAAAGTCATTTTGTAATAGTTTAGAGAGTGAGAGAGAAAAAAAAAAGAGCGCAAGCCCTTTTTGGAGAAAATCCTGGAGCATAAGAGCGCAAGCTCTTTGTGGAGAAAATCCTGGAGCAAATTTTGGTGGGCGCGTGAAAAAACAGTTACTCTGTTTTACTTTGTGTTATTCTGCGTAAGTTTAAATCACTGTAACTTTTATTTTACTTGGTGAACGGGCGGAAGTCTCAGGTAAATGTATTTTTATGTAACTTTTATTTTACTTGGTGAATGGGCGGAAGTCAGCTTCGGGTTGCGTGTAGATAGCTCCGCTAAATCAGCGTGGTTGTGTGTGAACCCGCTAAATCAGCGTGGTTGTGCGTGAACCTAGATGTAGCTTCGTGAAAGTCATAACTCTCTACCTCTCCCCTCTGCAAAAATGAAAATTAAATTTCCTAAATATTTTCTAACATGGTATCAGAGCAGGTTAAATATTGTTAGTATAAAAACAAATGTTTTTACCAACAGTGAAAATTGTTTTGAGCGTTTAGCATATTTACGAGCAGGTAGAATGTTTTTTTTACACTCAGAAATGGCAACATCAAGCACAAGTTTGACTAGTCCTCAAATACTTCAGTTTAATGGCAAAAATTATGATTATTGGGCTATTGCAATGAAGGCCCTGTTTTCTTCTCAAGATATTTGGGATTTGGTGGAGAATGGTTTTCAAGAACCAGCGGATGCAGCAGCATACAATGCCTTATCTCAACAAGAAAGAGATGTGCTAAGGGCCTTGTTTTATATCTTTCAAGCAGTTCATGAAAGTATTTTCCCAAGGGTTGGAGTAGAAACAAAGTCCAAGCAATCATGGGACACCCTCCAAACAGCCTACTAAGGCATGTCAAAAGTCAAACCAACAAAGTTGCAAATGTTGAGGAGAGATTTTGAAACACTTTGTATGAAAGAGTCTAATAATACAGACTCATTTTTTACACATATAAGTGGGCTGGTTACTTAAATCAAGTCTCATGGTGAGACACTTGAGGAAAGAAGAATAGTTGAGAAAGTTTTGAGAAGTTTACCAGCAAGGTTTGAGGCCATTGTTGCGGCCATAGAAGAGATAAAGGATCTCTCACATTTCTTAGTGGATGAGCTTAATGCATCACTGATTTCTCATGAACATAGACTTAATAGAGCAACAAGCTCTTCATTGGAGCATGCCTTCAAAACACAACTATCATTTGGTCAAGGTTGAGGCAAAGGAACATCATATGCTAGAGGAAGAGGAAGAAGCCCACACAGAGGTGGAAGAAGCAGCCCTTCAAGCTCAAATGGAAGAGGGAGCAATCAAAATCCAAGTCAAGGCCCAAGCCAAAATCAAGCACAAGGTCAGAGGTATGATAAATCTCAAGTTCAATGTCATTACTGTAAAAAGTATGGTCATTATGGAAATGAATGTAGAAATAAGAAATATGACATTAGTAACAAACCAAGTGTAAATTTTACAAGAGAAAATCAGAACCATGATAGCATGTTTTTAGCTTGTAATGTAGCACAAGAAAAATAGAGTGATAGATGGTATCTAGATTCAGGGTGTAGCAACCACATGTCAGGAAACATAGAAATGTTTTACAATCTAGATGAAAGTGTGAAATCTGAAGTGACATTAGGGACTGATAGCAAAGTCTCTATCATGGGTAAAGGAAGAGTTAATATCCTAACAAAGAAGTGGGATAAGAAATACATCTCAGATGTTTACTTTGTCCCTAGTTTGAAACATAATCTCATGAGCGTTGGACAACTCATGCAGAAAGGCTACAATGTCTTCTTCAAAAATGATGTGTGCACAATTTTGGATAGGCCTCCAAGCATATAGCTAATTGCAATGGTTAAGATGACAAACAATAGAATGCTTCCCCTAAAGATAAGATCGGATTTGAAAGCAGGTGCACAAGCACAACTATCAATGAACTTACAAGAGGATGGAAGAAAATAGGCAGTTGTCACACAAGTAAACTTTCAAGCAGAAGTAAAACTGGTTATGACACTTGAGATTTGGACATCTCAACTTTGGAGGTTTGAATTTGCTGTATAGGAAAGACATGGTGAAGGGTTTACCACTCATAGAAAAACTAGACAACATATGTGAAGGATGTATCTTGGGCAAGAAACATAGAGAGACATTTCAAGCAAGAAATTCAGTGAGGGAAAAAAGCACCTTTAGCGATTGTCCACTCAGATCTATGTGGACCATTGCAGACACCATCAATTGGTGGCAGTCACTATGTACTGACCTTCATAGATGACTACACAAGGAAGACATGGGTCTTTCTCCTAAAACAGAAAAGTGAAGTGTTTGATTGCTTTCGCGAATACAAGGCTCTTGTTGAAAAGCAAAGTGGACACTACATCAAAGTCCTTAGGACTAACAAAGGTGGGGAATACATCTCAAATGATTTCCTTCAATTTTGCAGGGAGCATGAAATTCACAAGCAATTTACAACAAGATATACACCATAGCAAAATGGTGTGGTAGAAAGGAAGAATAGGACCATTATGGAGATGGAAAGGAGTATGTTGAAGGCAAAGCATTTGCCAAATGACTGTTGGGCTAAAGTTGTCACTTGTGCAGAATATATCTTGAATAGATGTCCAACCAAAAGCATCCAGAACATTGTTCCTGAAGAGGCATGGAGTGGAAAAAATAAAAATGTCACTCACATGAGATTCTTTGGATGTGTGGCTTATGCACATGTCCCAGATGAGTTGAGAAAGAAGCTGGACAGCAAGGAGGCAAAATGCATATTTGTTGGATATAGTGAGGAATGTAAAGCATACAAACTCTATAATCCATTAACCAAGAAGGTCATAATCAGCAGAGATGTGCAGTTCATAGAAGAGGAAGCATGGGATGGAAGTTTAGAAAAGACAATCAATGCCAAAGCATGCATACCACGTGAAGACAAAGAGCAATTAACAGCAGCAAGTAATTCCTCAACAGTGACTCCCTCTACCCCTATTCAAGCACAACAAAGCAGGCAGCAAGCAACGCCATCAACAAATAATAGGACAATTTCATGCAGCCAAGCAAGTGCTTCTCCAAGCACACTGCAAAGCACGACACCAAGTGACATATCAAACCCATCTTCAACAAGCACAAGAAGGTCAAAATTGATAAATTTAAATGAAATTTATGAGCAAGATGAAGTTGATAGTAGCGTAGGTCTGAATTCCTTATTTGCATTATTTTGTCATGTAGATGACCCAATTCACTTTGAAGATGCAGTCAAAGAAGAAAAATGGGTTGCGACAATGGAGGAAGAAATATAAGAAATAGAAAGGAATGCCACGTGGGAGCTAGTGAGCCTTCCTAAAGGAAAACATGTTATTGAGGTAAAGTGGGTCTATAAGACCAAAAGCAACATTGAGGGAAAGATTGAAAGGCACAAATCAAGGCTAGTTGTCAAGGAATACAAGCAGAAACATGGAAGATATTACATGGAGACATTCGCGCCAGTCGCGCGGATGGAGACAGTGCACGCGGTTGTTGGGATTGCTATGCAGCATAAATGGACAATGTATCAGGTGGACGTAAAGTCAGCATTCTTGAATGGAGTGCTGAAAGAGGAAGTGTGTGTCACGCAACCACCTCGTTATGAGATTGAAGGCCAAGAAGACAAAGTATATCAGTTGAAGAAATCTCTTTATGGGTTGAAGAAAGCACCGCGCACGTGGTACAATAGGATAGATGCTTACATGTTGAAAAATGGTTTCAAAAAATGTGATGGTGACCCTACCCTTTACATCAAAGAGAGCGAAGGTAAGATTCTCATTGTCGCCTTATATGTAGATGATTTGATATTTATAGGCAGTGATGATTTTCTCATCGCTCAAGTCATGAAGAGTGAGTTTGAAGTGACTGACTTGGGATTGCTAAGATATTTTCTAGGTATAGAAGTGAAGCAAACAGAAAATGGCATTTTTATCTCTCAAGAAAAGTATGTGGCAGAAATTTTGGAGAGGTTTAAAATGTAGAACAACAAGTCCACACTAACTCCAAATGTCATAGGGTTGAAGTTGAGCAAAGAAGATTGCAGCAGCAATGTCAATCCGACATTATACAAAACAATGATAGGCAGCTTGATGTATTTGACTGCCACTAGGCCGGATATAATGTATGCAGTAAGTCTGGTGTTAAGGTTCATGGAGACACCCAAGGAGACACATTGGCAAGCAGCGAAAAGGATTCTAAGGTATGTTAATGGGAAAAAACAGTATGGCATTATGTACACAACAACAAGTGATTTTAGGCTAGTTGGTTACGCTGACAGTGATTGGGCAGGCAGTGTCAATGACAGAAAGAGCACGTCAGGATATGTTTTTCATTTGGGTTCCAGAGCCATTTCATGGGCCTCCAAGAAGCAACCAATAGTGTCACTGTCAACAGTAGAATCTGAATATGTCACAACAACAACAGCAATGTGTCAGGCAGTTTGGATGAGAAGGATGTTGAGGGATCTTCGCCATGACCAAGAGGGCACGACAACTATTATCTGCGACAATACCACAACAATTTCATTGTAAAAGAATTATGTCTTCCACAAGAGGACCAAGCATATTGATGCTAAATATAATTTTATTAGAGAGTTGATTAACAATGATGAAATTGTGTTGCAGCACTATAGATCACAGGAACAATTTGCTGATATTTTCACAAAGCCATTGGCAGGTGAAAGTTTTGTTTATCTGAGAAACTGTTTGGGAATTGTCAATGGCGGTAGTTGTGATTAAGGGGGAGTTTTGGAAATAATAATCCCAACCACCGTAATAAATTTCCTGATAGCATCCATACCTGTCAGACATATTTTTTCAACTTGCATCTATGCTTGAAGATAGAAGGATCGAAGCCAGACGTGAACAATTCAGAAACTCAGTAAAGGAATTCAAAGAAGTTATGTACTTTGGTAAACAGATACGGGAAAGCATTCATTCAACAACCTTTGCCCACAGTCCAAAAACACCTGCGCGATTCTAATCACACTCAACAACAACATCATATTAATTTCGCTCTGTCATGAATTAAATGTAAAATTGTATGTTGAGTCATATATGAATGTAAAAATCATTTTGTAATAGGTTAGAGAGTCAAAGAGTAAAAAAAAAAAGAGCGCAAGTCTCCGTGGAGAAAATGGTGGAGCAAATTTTGGTGGGCGCGTGAAAACAACAGTTACTCTATTTTATTGTGTGTTATTCCATGTAAGTTTAAATCACTCTAACTTTTATTTTACTTGGTGAATGATCAGCAGTCTCATGTAAATGCATTTTCATGTTTACAAAATGAATGCAAAGTTTTAGCGTGTTGCTCTAAACCTATCTTGTTATTTTTGTTGTGAGTATTCATTAAGTCTCTGGAATAGTTCCGAGATGCACAAAATCTAAGTCTGGGAAATCAGCTTCGCGGTGCGTGAAAGTAGCTCTGTGAAATCAGCTTCACGGTGCGCAAACCTAGACTTGTGAAAGTAGCTTCGCGAAAGTCATAACTCTCTGCCTCTCCCCTCCATGAAAATGAAAATTAAATTTCCTAAATATTTTCTAACACCCTTCTCATCTCTAATGTGCATGGTGCACTCATACCTGAGAGAATTTCATGGTCTAAATTAGGCTTACATTGTGTAGAGATAGGAAAGGAGTGATGCATTCAAATACTCTTTAGATTCATGATGCTACATAGCCATGCGTATTTGCATTTTGTGCACTGTGTCAAGTAGGTGATGTGCATGCGACCTCTTTTTGCATTCTTTGAAGAGCATGCCCCTTTCTAAATTCCTTTCTTTATTTTTCACGAACCAAGGTCTTTTCTGCAATGGGCCATTTTAGTGGTTTTTGCAATGCTTGAGGATATATTTTTGGAATGGAATGTAGTGGATTGTCTGTGAAATGCGTGCTCCTATGTTGTTTACGATATGGCTCTCGAGCCTCTAGGTAAGCACCTAATGGCAGTGGGCTAAAGCTGGGACAATGTTTCTAATTAATGGTACTAGTGAGATGAGAGTGTGATGAACGATTTCTATCGATTTCATTTACCAAAAGGAACAGCCAATAAAGAACAAGCTTACCAGTGTTCGAAAGCTTTTCATCTAAATCCAAACCAGATTTATAGAATTGATTTGCTTCCAAGTTATGCTCCCTACAGAGATGTTGGAATTTTATGATAGGGAAATAATTTTTTAAATCCTTCAATAACTTTTCAAAATTGAAGAGGGAATTGATAATATGGACCAAATCAATCATCGAATTGATGGAAATTCATAAATCCTCTTTCCCTCGTTAATATGATTATTGATTACAAATTTAAGTGAAAAAAAAAAAGAACTTATCTCAGCAAAGTTACTAGTTCCTCAACTACAATTTTATCCAAAACGTAACACACACGACTTATCCAAGTGGAGTGAAACCCTACACAAACTATAGTTTATTTTCCTCTACAAGAACCATCAAGGAAGGCCCATAGGATAACTTTATAGAATGTAGTTGTTTTCAACACACTTGGAGCATTAAGAGTGTGCTTCGATAAATAGAATTGTATTGAATGAACACATCTGTGAGAATATTTGAAATGAAGGGACACAATAATGTGTATCCAATGAGGTAACCTCCTGTAATCACCACAAAGATGGTGTTATCTATCCTTTCAAAGGATTATCTTGTGGAAAAAGTTTCCAGCTATGTTTCACATGACGCTACTTCCATTCTAACATTTGGAGCGCACTATGAAACTTCATAGTTTGCAAAGAAGCAGATTCCTTTCTACCAAAAGTTTATTGTTGAGCCCCATGGACTAGAGTGGTACTTTTTTTAGAAGACATACTATCTAAAGGACAGACTACAACCCTCGTTTATGAAAAAAATGGACTACAATGAAGTTTTGTAGCTCCGAACATGTTTGGACTCAATGGAAGTTTTCGCTTTGGCAAATATCTAAAACCACTCTTGCTCTTTGGTTTATAGAGAGAGTATGAATAATTAAATGTAGTTATAGCAGAAAAGCTTCGAAATGAAGGTTCAACAATGCATAATGGAACTCCTTGGTGTCGAAACAATTTGCGAGACCATCGAGGAATGATACAAGTTTGTACTTCTGTCTTTGCCACAAAAAAGTTTGATTAAGGCCATTTTTACATAAAGCTTTTAATAAATATCTTTCAAACTTAGGGAAGACCTAGCATATAATCTAGTTGAAACTGTTAGTTTTCTCTGACATATAATTGGCTTTCCTTTGGACACATGCTTGTTATTTTCATGTAAACCTTTTACGTTGTTATTTAAGTCTTTCCCATGTTGCAAATATTTTTGGGTCATAGTCGTGGGTATGAGACTAATGAAAATAAATTGCCTCTCCCATTTTATGTTTCATGTGAGAAGGGGCCTCGATTCAATCAACATAAGAAGGCTACTGAAATGCTTTGATATAATTTCCATCTTTTTTTTACTTGTAATTTTCTCTTTCTAATTATGTGAGTGAATTTTAAGCATAGATATTAACTCATTTCATTTCTGGCTTAATTGTGAGTCCAAGTGGAGTGTTGTAAGCTTTCACAAATTCTTCATATGTACTAAATGTGGATTGCGATCATTATATAGACATCACTAAAGAAATTCATGAAATAATGTATTTTACGATGGACCACACATTGGGAAACAAGGTATGCTATGTGCAATTCCCATAGAACTTTGATTGTATTGATCTGTTGCATGATAAATATGCCAATTGCAAAATTGTGTTCTTCGACATAATATTGTGTGCTTTGATGTAAGTATGTTATGTTAATGATTTAGGTTCCAAAATCTTGTTTGCAATGTTATATGGTGTCATTGAAATGTGAAACGTGCATTGTTCCAACTGCTAAGAAAATCCTCTTTGTGCAGATAACACAAAAGATCTTGATGGAATCAACGGACCTATAACTGTTTGAACAGATTTTTCTTTCTATGTAGAGATTGAAAAGATTGCAGAATGTACACATAAGATTTTTGTTGGGGGTTGAAACATGGAAAAATAGTTACATGGAAAGAAATGCAATCTTATGATTCTTTGAGTTTATGAGAATTTAGAGTATTCACAATATGTTTGTGCTTATATTCACATCGATGATGAGCCAAATGGATATCTCGAAAGAAATATCAAAATCTGATGTTTCTTGAAAGATAACAAGAAGAAAGTGAAGGTGTTGTGATTTTTCTACTTTATTGAGATTTGTAACATGGTGAATATTAAATGCAGAATACGCAATAAAGAGATTTTTTTTTTTGTTTGTTTTGAGAATGGGGGATACATGTCTTTGATAGAAAGGGCGTGATATGTCAAAATGATTTAATCCTCAAAGTAGTCATATTCACAAACATTTCCTTGCATAATATTATTCATCTTATCTGCTAGTCTATGTAATTTCCAATACAAACCTTAATGTAATATGCATTCCCAACAAAATCCCTATACTGAAGAAGAAGATACATACACAAAGAATTTCACTGAAAACACTTACACCTAGACCCTCCAAGAGGCTTGAAGAGGGGAACCAACACAAGAAGAGATATGACGTGAGAAATCACATCACACTTGAAATTTGATAACCCAAATAGGATCTCTTAAGTGAAACATTCCAATGTCCATGAATGAAACTAGGCTTTCGAGAATCCCCAAACAACCACATGTCATTTATAGTGACTAAAATGAATTCCTTACTAACCATCAAAACCCACTACTATCCAAAGCACCTGTATTTTCGTGCATGCCAATTCCATATAGGAACCACCGAAAGAGTCTCAGGACCTTACCTCCATCATCCAAGTTTTTTCAGCTATGGAATCATCCAATATATTTTACTTCTGTGATGTTTTTTAAATTTCATTTAAAAGAGCATAAAAGAACATAGGTGCATACTTAAACAAGAGAAAACATGACAATGAGAAAAAAAAATGAAAACACGATAAATTTTATAATGAAGTTCATCTAGGACTACGTCTTCGGGCCCAATGTCAAGATGGTGGAGGTCGCTTCATATACTGTCATACATGATGATGTCCATAACAAGGAGATACATGCTCACACAAGAGTGGCTTGAATCTCCTCAAGACATTCTGCTTGTAGGAATTCTCACTCAAGAAGGCTTCCTCTCAGCATGACAACTTAACATGATATCACATAATGTGGAAATGAGTATCCCTTCAACATAGATACACATGGATCTCAACAACATAGCATGAAAAGATAAATAAATCTCACCTAACATGGTCAAAGTGATCCCACAACATAACATCAAACATGGATCTCAAAACATAATACATCATCTCAGCAATTATGAAGGAAAACATGACATCATTGATTCATGTACCTTCACTTATGAATTTGGTTGAAAATTGGAAGGCTTTTGCACCCAAACTAATAGTACCACTGAATTTCTATCATTGATAGGTGTAAAATTTACTATCCATTCATCGAATTTTGACACCGTCAAAATCTGAGGCTGTAGAAATCTTTTAGATTTCGTGTCATTCTCCAATGATTCCTTTATCTAGGCTGACTCGAGATTTGCAAATCAGATCGTAAATCTGATCTTTCCATCACTATCCTTGTGATATTCTGAGACTTTTGAGTAAACTTGGTTGCATTCTGACTCTGGTGAATTTCAGCCTCCAAGGAATCCAAAAGATTCTGTCAAGATTCTTCAAATATTGTGGCCTACTGGGAATCTGCAAATCTGTAACTTAGATGGTTATTATGATTTCATCATCGCATTCCCTACAAAATTCTGGTTAAAACGACTGTAAACTTCATATCATTCTAACAAAATGAAAATTTATGTCCCAGGGAATCTCAAAGATTCCTCACAAGCATCAAAATATTATGAGAATGTCCCTATCTTGGAATCCATGGAATATGATTCTGGCCTTGGCTCTTGGTTCCACAACACCGTTCTGGCTCCAAAATGTTATGTTCGTCTCTCTGCTTCTCGCCTTCCCCCATGTCTGACTAAATGAGAGAGTTTAAATACATTTAAGTGGGCGCATAATCCAAGAAGTCTATTTGGGCACATTACCTAAGGCAGAGGTGATGAGGTGGATGGTCGAGGGTTCAATCCTTGCCAACACCCGCAATTAGGAAAAAAATTTAACCATTTTCTTGAAATGGCGCATTCAATATTTGTGTAACGGTTATATGGTTGTGTAGTTGGCGTATTGCCACATGGCCCACCTAGTGGGGGTCGGCCCACGTGGGTTGGGTGGGTTGGAGCCCCACTAGCCCTGGTGTTTACTTCGGTGACATAGGCAACGGGGCGGGGTTCCCAGTCCACCAGACATTGACCCCGTATATGTATAACCGTTGTAATATGGAGTAGGGGTGGCAGGGATGAGAGCTCGCCCCCCATATTTTTTTTTATACTTTCAGTTTTTAAAAGCCATATGGCTATTTTTTTTATTTAACCAAAAATAAGGGTCATTGGACAATTTAAGTAAGAAAAAAATTCATCGTCACCGGTGGCCATATTCTGATGACTGCTGCTGGTGCAATTTGTAGGATCATTAAACCCACCACTTGGCCTACTCAACCATGAAATTTAACTAGCCCTATCTCCTCCATATGAGCTCATATTTGAGTACCATTCACACTATTTGAATCGGGGTGATGAGCACTTTCATATGATGTTGAGTTTGTCACAATTTGACCACTTTGAATTTTGACAATTTCTGAGCCCTCTTGGACTTCTCCATGTGTCTGGACCCACTTGGATCAATCCTGCCCACTGAGGAGCTTTTGGTCCTACAAAAGCATGAAAATAATATGCAACTTATTTGTACATCATCTCCACCAGAAGTGTCCTAATAGGTCACGCATCATTCAACTTCACCTTTGTCCTTCAGAGACCTAAGTGATGAGTTGGCACCTGCATCCCCTACAAACCTGAGGTACATTTTTTTTCAAGTTACATGCTTATCTACATGCCCAACTAATGACCCAAGCGTCATGTACTAGACACGAGTTTATAACACATACTTTGTTGTCAAGTTTACATCAAAATGGAAATAATACCCGAGCTATGAAAACAAGGCGAAAATCCCATTGTTTCTTAACAAGTGATGGAAAACACCTCAAAAATTTTACATTTTAAAATGCAACACATCATTTAATAAGATGATGCCATGACAAGCTAACACATATAGAAAAACCATTTCTCACTTATCAAAGTGAACAGGTCATCTCCCTGTGGTGAATTCGATTATTGATCAACCTTTTCAACTGGTTCATACATAGATGTTTTGTCCTTAAGGCACTGCTCTGGATGGAGCTTCCAACATGTGGCTCTTTGATGACGAGTTCCATTGCAATGACTACATAAACTTTTGTTCCTCCAGATCTTCTTAACATTCTTATTCGCCCGCTGTGGAGAATGCCTTTCACGCCTCATCCTCTTCCGTGCTGCCATTCTCTTCCAACACTCAGCACACACATCACGGTTATGTAAACTGCAAAAATTACATGTTTTTTGATGCCTTGAATTATGTTCATAATTAATAACATGATTGTAATCAAATTGAATTCCAGATACTTAGACTATTTATACATTTCTTGGTTGTCTCTAGTGTAATTATGGCAATGAGAGCTTGCCTCATCTCTTTCCTTGCAATGGGCACTTCCATGGGATGATAGTGATGTTTTCCCATCATTCTCTTTCTTCGATGATTTCAACAATGTCTCGGAAGAATATAACACCTTTGAGCATTCTCCTTTAGTATATCCCAAGCCTACGAATCGAGGTCTCTGCACAACCTCTAATGGTTGAATCATGTCTTGGCCATTAACACTGTGTAAAATTCTATAGTTTTTCTGCACGCATACAATTCAAAAAATAGCTCCATGAGACAGAAAGGGAAAGACAGGAGGGCAGGTAAAAATAAAATGAAATTTATATTGTGTGATTTCTTAATCTTTAGATATACACTCCAAATAAAATAAAATAGAATATATATATTTTTATTGAATTCGAGTGTAGTAATGCCAAAATATATCAGGCAATCAGGACTTTAACAATCTGGTGCACTCCATTCATGGTGAATGAAACTAGAATTCTTAAATGGTATGGTATTGAACACATATAAAACAATTATAGTAATCGAATATGCCTATATATATATATATATATATATATATATATATATATATATTCACAATAAAACTATAGATGACCATGTAGAGTGAAAAATCGACACATAGATATAATAGTTGAACCATACTTATAATATAAGAATATTAGAGTTGGGTAAAAGGAAAAAATTCGATGAGTCAGTATTACTCCCTAGAAACCCAAGCTCATTTCGAACTTAAAATAAAAGGAAATAAATACGTTAATTGAACCAGAGTATTGGAGAATAACATAGATCAAGATATTAGATAATAGTGAACCATTATAATCAATATCAGGAAATAAATTATGGGAAACAGAGGCTTCAAAATACTAGAAAGAAATTGTATCAAAACGAGGAAAATTATTACAAAGGTGAAAAGTCGCACTACAAATGAAAATTTTAACTAATATATACATTATTTTACAACTAGGAAATCAAATCTATAATTGCTCCAATTATCTCTCGGCCTATTATAGATGAAACTCCCATACACCACCAATGCATAACAAAAGTCTTGCACAGAATTAGGGAACAAAACTCTAAGGAATCGAAAACCTAGAGAGCACCACAGTGAAAGATAAGTGAGAAACCCTATCCTTAGCTTTGTTAAGAAATCAAACGTTTCCATGAACACAAGCGTACTTGTAGAGAAAAGAGGAAATGAGTGGAAAAAACACACCATGAAAGTAAGAAAAAAGGATATGGCAGCAATAGAAGAGGGTGGATAGTTCAATACGTGTTTTTCGACTGCATTCTGTTTTTCTCCTACCAACCCACAAGGAAAATTGACCCATTATAAGTACGACATGATTGTAAACACTAGAAAATATACAATTATGAAAGAAGCACTCTCTTCCTCGATAGGACTAGAGGTAACAAACCTTGGTCCATGCAGTTTGGAGTGACTTGAACCTTGGCCAATATTGGAGCGCTCCTTTATATAATTTACACAATATGTGGATTATAACTAAACATTTATCAATCAATTGAATTGGCCATCATCTTCTACAAAATATCCATGGCACCACTTCAACAAAAAATTCGAAAAGAGAAACATAGTTCTATAGAGCACTTGGGGTTATTCCCTGACCAAAGTCTCAAGTTACACAGTTGTTAGGGAATGAAGTCAATTTCTCTTAATGTCAATTCTAGACCTTCGACAAGAGGGAAACGCTAGAGTTAAAGAAAAGAAAAACAAAAGCCTCATGTGTTAGGGTAAACTTAAAGTTCAGAGCAAAAAATGAAATCGTAACAGAAGAAAAACAAAAACAAAATTGAAGGATAATACCTATAACTGAAGATATATTTGGTTTCAAAGATAAAATTCCCCTTTGAGCCGTGAAAAACACCAATAAATGTGTTGGAAAATTAAATTAGTCACAACTCTTACCAATAACTAGAACACAAGGATCGTTTCTCTGGAATTAGAGACACGATTTTCATTACACATTTCCCTGGACAAATGAAAAGAGAATATAGATGGGGTCAACACCAAATTAATCATAGCACAAAAGAACCAACAAAAATGAACACGAAGAAACAACTAAAATGTACTAAGTGGTTAAAATCCCCAACCCGACCTCAAATCTTAGCAGCGAAAACATATTGATGTCTTGTTGAGAATAGATGCATCAGTATAAAAATACTATGGCTAGATAATCCACCGGGTGAAACATGAAGATTGTTTCAATTCGTTGCAATCTTGTAACCTCAAGATATGAAGGAAAAGTGACACTATACCATCAGTAGGAAGAAAAACCTCACCTGTGGCGCGCCATGGTGGAAAAGTGAATTAAGCATTATTCTCATGGTTGGAATGCATTTAGAATAGCCTTGAGGCTGAGCTTGGATGTTAGTGTTACAAAAGCATTCCACCTAGAGAAGGCAATGAGGAAAACGAGCATAGGGTTTCATAGGATGATTGTAACTGTTGCATGAATTCATTTCATCAGAACAATCTAGATTTTCCTAATAATCACCTATGACCCATGTAACTAATGTCATCATTGCAAAATTCTATTGCTAGGACGATATCCTGAGAGCAATAGGGCAAGTGGCCTCATAGTATGGTATGGATGTCAAACAAATCATATGATACAATGTGTAGGAGTACATTTAGGCCCACTCACATAGTATATGATAAAAAAACATGCAAATAAGTACATAATGTGTAAGAGGTGCAAGATTATATGGTATCTAGTCATATAACACACATCCAAATTATATAATATCATGACCTTGCAAAATGATAGGGTATAAAAAATGGTATAGGAGTGATGAAGGAATTCATAACCATTTGTTGCCCTAAGTGACAAATGGAACAATATACATATTTTAGAACATGTGAATAGATGTTGAAATTATTTGATACATTGCACTTGGAGTAGGAGTATGAAAGACACCATCTTCCATTCAAGGATTTAGCATAGAAAAACTAGATTTATTTGTGGACACTGTACATATATATATATATAAAGGGAAAAAAAAATATTACTTGGATGTAGAGTTGTGACATATGTTGTAGACTACATGGATAGAAGAATGTAAAATAATTTGAGGGGAATTGTATTTACTTGCTCAACCTAGTTGTCTCTCAAGGTAAATTTGCTTCTAGGCGAATATCCTCTACCACAAACTGCAACTTTACATACAGCAGGCCAAGATGACATTCCAATCCAAACAAGCACCAAAGTTCGACATGTCCTCTTATATTTTGGATGGTATCTTGGCCAGTTATGAGTTCACTGGGATGAAATGGAACTGGGCCCCTAAGGATAAGTTATGTATCTAATTCCACTACACACGCTTATCAGAAGTTATTTTTGGAGGAGTTTATGATAATTTGGGTCATCATTTTTTTGTAGTTTTCTACATGGCGATCTTTGAGATAGAACCTCCTTGCATGATAAATTAGGTAAAGGAAGGGCTTTATGAGATTTCATATTTGTTTTCTTCACTACAAGGCACATACGTTGTATGGTTCGAGTGTTAGACAACCACTCCCCTTATTCCTAGGTATGTGACCAATAAGGTGGTATTGCAAGAGGTTGCCTATCATTTGAACAACGTATTATATACACAATTCCAGAGGAGGAATAAGGCTCCTTGTCTTTCATTTACTTTATGGATTGGATGTTATGAGCTCAAGATCCTCAAGGAAACTAATGTTATGATTGAACAACTTAACCACCTTCACTTTGGAATGATGAGTTTTCATAGATATGATTCTACAAAATTTTGGAGACAACATTGTGACAAAATACAATACAAATCGATGTATGAACATATAACCATCCCAAAAGATGAGAAAATAAAGAATTGGTACAATGGATTGACAGAGAATCGGCCTGGAGATTAGGCAAGTCTGTCCTAGGTTCCACGGGTATCAGATATACATATGGATGATGTTCAACATGAAGTAACCACCCAAGAAGAAACTACAACACTTCTAAATAGGCTAAAGCACAATCCATTGGAAGAGAGAAGTATGAAATTTAAATCTAATCCAATGTTCAAAGGTGTAATTCAAGGAGAGAAATAGAGGAAAAAGAAGGAGGGGGAGGAGAGAAAGTTATAAATCGATAAATAGCTAGAAGAGTACAAAAGAGAGGAGGTGTTCTTAGAGAAAGAGGAAGAAGAAAATAAGAAATAAGATTACTTGATATAGTAGAAGGAAGAAGAGGAAAGGAAAATAATGGAGGAAGAGGAACAACAAAAGTGGTTACAAGTAGAAGAAATGTGGAGAAAATAGGAGGAGGAAGTTGCACACATAATGGAGGAAGAACAAATGACCCATGAAATGGAAGCAAAGGTGGGGGAGGATGTCATTGAACTAGTGTAACATGAATCTAGCCCTCAGTTAGAACCTCTTGTCACTGGTGGCCACCTCCAATTCCGAAAAATGGGAATTTTTGCTCGACCTGATGACAGGGCTATGGATATTTCCATTTTTAGCTTCGATTAGCTAAATAAGATGACTGTACAAGAAAGGAAAAGGTACTTTCCAAATCATCCAACTCATCTAGTCTCCATATCCATAGAGAAGGTGATGGCTTCTAATAGGGGAGACATCCTAGAGCATTCATGGAGGTGAATGTCACTTTCATGTTACCAACAAAAAAAAATACAAATTATCTTAGGAGTGAGAATGCATGATTTCAAAGGAAGCTAGCTTCCACAAAACAATAAGCTGATCATATTTCTATAGAGAATCAATGGCTGTCCTCTACTAGTATCACCACAATCTAGCTATGGTTAGCTATAATTGAAGAATTAACGTTGATGAAGGATACCTTGAAGCAAGTATACAATGATATGATTCTATGGCGTCAGGTTGATACACCCCTGGTCTAAATTGAGAAGAAATGTCAAGACATCTTGAAGCTTCTAAAGGTTACAAGTAGAGTTATATATTTGATGCAAGATTTGGCCATCAAGTATCCTAATGTTACTAATATGTTAGTCAAGAAAGAAAGGGTAGGAGGTGAGGTGGATAAGCACAGTTAAGACTTCATACTCAAAATTACACCCACCGCAGTGAACAAGAAACCAACACCATATTTTTTTATGTTTGACTGCATAATGGTTTAGAGTCTGTGTGAGAGAAACATAAAATACCTTTTGTGAGCTCTCATGTAGAAATAAGAGCCAAGGATTTCATCACACGCGACGTAAAGGAGTTCACTTAAAAAATAAACAAGACTATGACATTACCAAGAACATTATTCTATATTATGAAATTGAGAAAATTAAGGTTCACATGAAAATATCGTTGTTGTGCAATAGCATATAATCAAGATGCAAATCCATATTATTAGATTCTTTTGAGGTGAAGATGTGATATGGTGTACACCAAGAAATCAAAGTTAAAGTTATCAAAATAATTTTCAAAGAATGACACTCCTACATCACAAATGAATTCCATGTTCAAGTTATTGATTTCTCCTTTTCCCCATGAGGAGTTTTGTCTTATTATAGTTTTGTCTTATATAGCCACCACACTGATGTTATTTTTCTTTTATTGTAAAAGAAGTCAAAGAGACACATGCGGAATGTGAAGACTCACATAGAAGTCTATACATTGTGGAAGTTAAAGATTCATGAGGAAGCTCAAAGGTCATTAGCATTTTTTATAAAGAAGACCTCATAACTCAAGGAAAGGGCTCAGAATTTTAGAGATTTGGCCTTGGCTTCTCTAGTTGTGCATAAGCGAGAATATCATTCTTTTGGAGAAGAAAGTTATAGCTTCATGTTACAATATTGAATCTCATGTTCGATGATTATAATAATGTACACAGGTCTTTCATTAATTATCAAAAGTCCTTGAAGCCAACACTATTTCATGCATGTATTGTAAATAGTGTAATACTATTCATTAGATGTTTGTGGTATATGTCATGTTATGCATACTAAATATAATGAAATATCTCATTTCCTTAGTTATGAATCGTGTTGAATGGATGTTGTTATGTGTTTAGATGATCATTGTTATCATGTGAACTAATTTTAAGGTTAATGAACAAATCCCCTCAATTTCTCTTACGCACCTCTCTTAGAATAGTACTAATAATTTTCTGTTAGAGGCCCATCACTTATCTCTCTTGCGTGGAAGCTCCATTTACACCTTACACTTGGTGTCACTTAAAGCTTAAATACTTTCTAACGCAAAGTTATGTGGATGATCTCTTTTGTATGTTTATCAACCAAGGCATTCCGTTCAAACCACTTGCAATGGTGGTCAAATCCGATATCCAAGTGGGGAACCTACACCAGATAGGGTGAGGTCTAATTGGGAATTCACATTGTGGATACTCCCTTTATGTTTTCAACATACAACACCATTAACACCTCACCAATTGGAATACCAATGATAAGCTATATCATATTGATTAAATACACATAGATAAAGAAGAATAAATAAAAAAGGAATTTGATTTCATGTCAGTAAGATTTTGTTTTCTACATCAATTTCACAATATTACCAAGGATGGCTAACAACGATTAGTGCATATTGTTATCGGGAAATATAGTGTCTATTCAGAGCTGCTAGTCCCACTAAGACGGGTAGCTATCTTAGAAACAAACAGATTAAAGTCACTTGTTTCTTCCTTTACGAGAGAGAGATGAGAAAGAAACAGAGAGTACCAACCTTAGTCTTCCGCTTGGCTCCTTGCTTGTTTCCTATCCCATTTGACAGAATCTCGCCATTTCTTCCTTACTTGTCCCACTTCAAAGAGCACCTGTAAATTCACAGCAGCATAATACCATCAAAGCATAGAGATCTTTCACTGTAAACAATATAGGATCAGATATATATTGACCATACAAATGCATATATCAACACAATATTTAGAGATACACAAGAATATGGAGGAAAACTCAAATAGCTTTATTAGTAAAAGTAGTAGAAGAGAGGATTACAACCACTTGGTCTGACCCAGTGCCATCCTCCCAGCTTGAAATCCCTCTTCACCTCACACGAAGCAAGATCACTCAACAATGTCTTCAAAGAGAAACCAGCAACACCTCTTTGCAAATTACCAAATTCCAACCTTTCGATCTCTGGGATGAGGGATTCATTTATAGATATTTGCAGGGGGTGAGTCAGCTTCTGGGATTTTGATTAGTTTCATCTCTTTGATAGTTCTTGGTTCCACTTGGAGATTTCATGATCTCTTACTCACCCTTGGGCGAATTCAGGGAGGCAAGTGTCAAATGAGCAGCTTCTTGAAGATTCTCAGGGTCTCCACTTAGCAAACTGCTTGTGCCATTTGTGTGCTCTCGCTCATCGTACCCTATAGAAGGGCTTTTCAGTATGCATTGCACTTTTTGCATGTGGCAGGGGAGATGCATCAGAGCCTTTTCACTGGGCAGTTTGTATGGTCCTGCTTTGACCAGTTCTGAGTGGTTTCTCATGGAAAACTTCTGGGAGATGATGTAATCAGCTGACCTTGCTCCTTTAGGGTGTGAAACAACACTTTTAGGGACTTAGAAGCCCTTGGTTTATGGAAATATGTGATTGGGGTTGCAGTGCCAAAATATGTCTATAACACATATATGAATCCTTTAAAGATTGTGTATATAAAATGCAGTACTCCAATTAAATGTACTAGAAATGTGAATAAAACTATGCTTTATTGCATTGCTTGCAAGAAGGACTCTCAATTCCTTTATTTTCATTGGTTAAAATAGATCATACATGCAAGTTACAGTACTAAAATATAGTGTATTCTGAGGGGTGTCAAACTAGAAGGAGCATTACCTTCACTATGACAAATTTCCTATGACCAATAATGTGCAGACAAAACAAATGTTCTTGAAATATTGACCAACTTTGACACGCATGGCACATTTACAATAAACCATAAAAATATAGTTCTATGTACATAATGATGGGTTTCTTTGTTTACATTGTCAGGAAATCTAGTAATAACATAATTCTCATTCATTTCATTTCCAAGCATCTTAACATTTCCTCAAAGACTCTTATTCAAGAATTGGTTTTTTTTTGTTGAACTACTTTTTCATTTTACTTGATATTTGGGATCTGATTTCACATTATCAATCAATAAAATATACTCATGGTAATAATATTAGACTGAACCAATGCATATTATATGCATTTACTATGTATCGTTTCCTTGCCAATGGCTATCTCTTACTTTACATAAGTAATTTTAGATCCTAGATGTCAATTCCCAACTTGGACTCCTTCATTCCTTTTTCTCGTTATCCAAATATTAAATGAACTAGGTTCACTGAAATAACAAAATTAGGTAATAGTTTATAACTTCTTATGGTTTATGTCGTTTTGCATTAAGGTACAATCTAGTATTGGAAAAGTATTATTGGCTTTTCGTGCACAATAAAAACATCAATTGTAAACTCTTCAATAATCTAGCAAAATTTTTAGCATCCATAAAAATTTCATGATCATCACATTGTCAAAAACCATTTTTCTATGAACATCACCAACATATAATGAAGAAATAGCACTATCCATTTCCATCTTGTATTTTCGTAGAGGCACAACATAATGAAAATATGTCTTTAACTTTTTAGTCAAGAAATAGCCTTCGAAATAGATTGAATCTGGCATCGAAGAAATGGAATCGCGTCCATCTGCATAGTTGTCTCTTTGCATGCAACCTAATATATAATACGTAAACTACACCTACTCCACATATCCTACATTTATGACTATTTTTTCTAATTAATGAAATGTAGATACAAACTACGGATTACCAACACTAGCACTACCAACATCTCTAACCAAAACTGATCGTTGGAAAGCACTATGTATTGTTTAATTGATGAAGAATTTCATGGATAATGGAAGTGTGTATCAATTTGCTCAACATATATTAATATGACTACTTAGCATTAATTTATTATCCAATGCTAAGTGAAATTTCCAAGTTTTTACGTCTTTGTAAACATTATTGTCTTGAAAAAAAAATTTATATTGTATATTACCAGCAAAGTGATTGTGCGTGATTCTATGTTAGCTTTGATCTTTTCCTCCGTTAGGCTCTTCACTCACGCATGTGTTTTGAGAAACAAATCTACAAAATCCTTTAATAGAGAACTGTAGAATGAGAGTTCGAAAGCTTACTCCTCACAGTTTATATGTTAGTGTATATCATTACAATAATTACGTAATAAAATATGTTCTAAATATTAATGTTATACTACGCGAATGACAAGTATAATATGTGTTATTAAATTTGACAAATGGAAATTCATATTGTACAAAGTTATTGTGCGGGATTGTCTGTTATCTTTCAACTTTTCTCTAGTAATACTTTGCACGCACGCATTTGTTCCAAGAAATTTTTTAGAAAAGCCTTTAGTGCGGAATGGAGGGGTCGACACAACGAAAGCTGAAAATCTTCCTTCGCACAATGGACTCCTTCTGTATTTCCACACATTTGCCTAATTCAGGAAGATAACCATAAACAAAGATTGTGCTCGATAATCCAATTCTCTCTACACTATGCACAACCAATACTCAATTCACGAAAGATATTTGGGAATACGGACATATGAATTATTTATAAATAAAATATTGTGAAGATAAAATGCGGATTATTTAATACTAAAATATTAGCAATAAAAACTTTATTTATAATTTAAATATTATTACTAATATGGTATGGTTCCACCACTTTTCTCAATGTTATTGAAAAAAACAAATATAGATTATTTATTACTAAAATATTAGCAATAAAAACCTTAAAATTCTTGATATCTGCATAATGAATGCTTCCAAACATCCTAGACATAATGACCTTTGTTGACACTTCTGCACATGTGCATAAATTCATAAATATAACTATTAACAATCCTTCCTCATCAAATAATTGTAACTAGAATCATAACCTTCAAAAATATAACCATAATTGTATTTGAATATAATAATAATAATAATAATAATAATAATAATAATAATAATAATTAACGTTTTTCCAAAAATATCCGTTAAAATTGCAAAAAACAAAGAAAAATAATTTACAATTAACGCAACTTGACCTTCAAACAAAACTAATTGCTTCCAACATTTTGTACCTTAATTGTTATCAATACAATAATAATTATGTAACAAAATGTGTTATAAACAATTATGTTATACTACATAAATAAAAAAGTACAATATGCAATATTAAATTCGATAAATGGAAATTGATATTGTATATTGGTTATGAAGTGATTATGCGACTTTCTATGTTAGCTATAATTTTTTTCGCACTGTCTCCGCACTCACGCGCACCTTTGGAGAAAAATATACAAAATCCTTTAGTGTGGAGTGGACCATTGGACACATTGAAAGCTTCAGAGCTTCCTCTGGAGAATGAAATTCCACTACACTTGTCAATTGCAGCAAAATAATCCTAAACAAAGCTTGTGCTCAATGATCTAAGCATTGACATTGTTGCAGGTTGTTTGCATTCTAAAACAATTAAACCTTTATTCAATTGGCTAGTGATATTTGACAATAAAAAGATTCACATTATTTATAACTAAAAGATTGGGAACATATATGGATTATTTAATACTAAAATATTAGCAATAAAAACATTGTTGATATTTAAAACATTACCAATAATATGCTCTACGTGCACCGTTTGTCTCAGACTTATTGTAAATATGGGGCTCCTATGCATAAATTAGGGTGCTATGACATTGACATTACTCTAGTCAATGATGCAAAAATTGATCTGTTTATAGGTTCTTTGCATGAGCTTGTGCAAAACTGTGTATATTACTACAATATTAGCAATAAAAGCATTCAGTGCATTTTACAATACAATAAAAATTATTTTTACAATAATTACTCTAAATCATGATAGCGCTACCATCAACATGTTTATTTGTACACTTTGTTTTACATGTAGGATTAATAAAATCTACAAGTAAAATTTATTTTTCTATTATAAAGATTGTGGAATTATCACACATTGAACTTACTTCCGCACAATAATATTCCTCTTGCATTACGTGCTTGCATGAAACTCAAAATGGAATTTTGAGTGAGAGGACATTAATTTACTTAAATACCATTTTCATATGAAGCAAAGGAAACAAAACATTAAAATTAATTAAAGTAAAAGTATCTAATGCACCTTTATAACTTTATGCACACATCTAAAGAAAATTTTATAATACGATAATAATTACATTTACAATAACTACTCCAAACCATAAATGAACACATAAGAACGGGTTTATTTGTACACTTTGTTTTACATGTACGATATAAAATTGCAACACGTAAACATTATTTTTTTATTTCAAAGATCATGGACTTATATTTTTTTTGCAATTTTCAACTCCGAAAGGATTGTTATGAACTTCCATGCATTGCTACTTCCTTGCCCAAAAATCGAAATGAAATTTTGCATGAGAGAGAAGTACTTTATTTTAAAGCCATATCAATATAAGCCAAATGAAACAAAAAAATAAATTAACTAAACTAAAATTATCTAATAAACCTTTATAACTTTATGCATGTTTCTCTAAAGAACATCTTACTATACAATAATAATTACTCTAAACCATCATAGCACCAATATCAACAAATTTATTTGTACACTTTGTTTTACAAGTAGGATTAATAAAATTTGTAGCAAGTAAAAATTATTTTTCTATTATAAAACTCGTGGACATATGTTTTTTTGCAACCATCAAAGGTAGTTCAATGTGCAAGGTTTGGACAATGAGCTAAATTTATGCATATTGAACTTCATTTCGTGGTACTTATTTGCATGAAACTCAAAATGAAATTTTGCGTGAGAGATGGCTTTTTATTTAAATTTCATATTCACATGAACTAAACGAAACAAAACATTAAAATGAACTAAAGCAAAAGTATCTAATGAATTATAAATTGTAGAATATCATGCAGAAGAAATTTTGAAAGACTAGGTAGCTTGAGCATGATGGTGCCAAGGCGCGATGGCTTGAGGTTTGACTTTTCTGCAAAGTATACTACCCCATTAAAATTTTTAGTGAATTCTTCAAAGAAATATCTTTTGAAATTCATGTGGCAAGCTTCTCCTAAATCACGCAACCAAGCATATTTCCGTGAAGCAAGTGAAGCATTAAATAAGTCTTCAATTACTCCAATGTTGCAATGTGCCACAAAATAATGAGGAGACTAAGGTGCTTTTCATTTCCCTTTGTCAGTTGTTTTACCATTTCCTTCATTTCTTTCCTTCAGAATTTTGTCCCAAGTAAACTTACAAGTGGAAGAATCATGTCCATCTCTATTTGATTGTACCCAATGAACACCACACCTTTCTCCTATGAAATTCTACCCCGTACTTCCAAAATTATTTCTTACTCTTGTTGGTCAGCTGCTCTTCCTATAGAATAATCTTGTGCATGATTCTTCTCCTTTTGTGCAAAGCACAAATCCACATTAGAAGACTGAGGAGTTTTCATCTTCCCAAAGGCCTTCTCTCTTTCAGTAATTTTTTCTCTATGGAGTGAAAGGTAATCTCCTTAAGATTACCACTTTCTTGCAATGACTCAAGATAATGTGAATAGGTGGGATATTGTTCCTTGACATAAGCTGTGAGAGGAATAACTATTTCAGCATCAGTGCCTTTTATTTCATGCTGATTCTAAGGCAAGACGATCATAATTTTTCAACTCAAGGATGAACAACTTAATCATCAATTCAACAATTTTAAGCTATGAGCGTGAGCCATACAATTCCTTCAACTTTTTTAAAGCTTCAAAGGCATTTAAAAATGGACAAATACGTCGACTCACCTCTCAGTTTATTGATGGTGCAATCAAGGCATAGGCTTGGTTGTTCTTGTTTTCCCAAATGGTAAGCTCCTTATCTGAAGCGGCATTTTCCCATGGATTATCTCATTCTCCTTCACAAACGCATTTCCACCACTCATTGAAAATAAAGGTTGTTTTATTTTCCGGGACCACTCATGGTAGTTATCTTTTCCTGTGAAAGCTACTCCCATTATTAATACGTAAATACATCATCAAATAAAAAATTATCTACTTTTGATTTCTAATACAACCACAATCTTTTTTGATATCTTCTATTTGTGTGGGGAATATTCACTATATATAAATACTTTAATGTAACATATATTCCTCCACTCACAAATAGATTATATCATGGTTCCAGCATTTGAACCATATAATGTATAACCAAAAAAAATATCAACTAATTTCATGCCTCAAAAATACCACCATCCAAAATTACATTATATAGTCATTATATACCACCATACAAAACATTTCAACGAACTTTAATACAACAACTGTTTTCAAGGGAACTTAATGTGCTTCATAATATACATCACCATATATTAAGTTATGTATCATAATGCATTTCATAACATAAACATGTACTTAACAAGGAAGGCTGCATGGCAGCTAGTCCCTGCTTAAAGTAACCGAAGTAGTGGACTCAGTCAAACGAACAGTAGCAGATCCAGATGCATAAGAAAGACCAGGAGAAGTCCCAGTAGTAGCAAAATAAGCATAGGTAGATTCGGTTGATCGAGACCCTACAACATCAGTAGTTTAGACGGTTGATCTAGTTGTTTACCCATAAGTAAGGACAGGTGCAGATCTAGTTCCAGGACCAATTTCAGAGAGAGCTCTATAGCCTGTTTCAGAACCTCCAGGAGCAGAGTAAGATATCTATACGAGGTAGTCAATCAATCAAAAGCATGACACCCCTGTACACTAGGTTGAAAGGCTCGACGAGCGCCATCTGTCTAATGGATTGGAAAACGCCTTGGATGGCTTCAATGGGTATTTGCGTAGAGAGAAAAACATGGGTCGGTCAATAGATAAGGTTGTTTACCTTGATCGAGTAAAAGAACCATTACCAGCATTCGAGTTAGCATCCTAGCTGGCATCCCTGCAAGTACAACTAATTTATATTCAAAAGATAAAATAGAAATCAGAATGAACCCAAAATTCAGATTAATTTGTATGATCAACTCAGTTTTATAAGTGAACATCGTGCATACTTATGTGCAGACTTAGGCCATGCTAGGGGACTTCTTTAGGAATCCCCCTTATATGATTGACTATCCATTTGGGAGCATGTATTTGAATTTCAAACAATTCCTAACACAGATCTACAATGATACGTACAACCTCAAGCTTTGGGAATTCTTTTTCGATTGACTTTATCAACAAAACCGGGGATCTACTTCGGTGGGTTGCTTGTTTTGCCATTAAGCTACCTTAGGTATCGATTTAGTTAATCATGTGCTCTTTATGGGATCAATATTAGTGGGTTTAACAAAATGGCCACACCTGTGCTTTCAAGAATCTCGTATAGAAATATGCTATCGCATGAAAAGAAAATGGAGGATCGAGCTCACATAATGTTTAAGAACCCGTTGCTTTAAAGAGTCAGGGGCTATTCGGTATCGATAAAAACCTTCGTTTGAGCTGTCGACGTGCATAACTCCTCAGCTTCACCCTCGTAACAATCCAGTAAATAGAGAAGAAGTCCTATATGGTGGTGATAGTAACCAATACTAGGTTCTTCGGTACCCATATGTGTATTGCAGATTTTGAAAACAAGTGATCTTTCTTCAAGTTTGAGACATTCCAGAATCTATAATCCAAAGTCGAGGACGTTTGACAATATATTTTTATCTCAATTTTATAGTTTCTTATTGACGTTGCACAATAATAGTTTTACCAGAATTTCATAGCATCTGCTAAAATTGATAACAGTCATGGCTCAGATTTTAAAAGGCCGTGGTTGCTCCTATCCTACTATTCGGCTGTGACGTTGTTTGATACGTTGAGATTACCCATAAGAATGTTATGTGTTTAACGCAGGTTACACACATTTGATTTAATATATTTTAACTCAGTTTAATGGTTTTATGTTAGTCATTTATTTTAAACTTAAAATATTTATAAAGATTATTTAGAATTGTAATTTTAAGTTATCATAATTGAGAGGGATAAGAAAAAAATATTTTGTAATTTAAACCACCAACAGTTACAGTGATTTTAAAAAATATATCACTAATATATCGCAACTTTACCATGGTAAGACTATTTCTTTTCATAGATTTTATGAAATTGTTCAATATAAATAAGTGCACACTTGCATCACATTGAAAATAAACCACAAAAGAGATAGAGGACTATGTATAGTATTGCAGTGTCATATGTTCACATACAAAACCATCACTGATAGATGGGTATTTTATTCCGTCCTAATATCTTCAAATAACAGAACACTGAATGACAAAGATCTATTATAAATTGTCACGGTTATCAACTGGACAGTGTATTCCGCTCTCATGTATTCACGATACAAAAACATCACTGATTGATGGGTCTTGTATTCCATCTCAATATATTCAAAATAACAAACCATTTAATGACAGAGATCTTGTATTGAAAACTTGCAACGGTTATCAACTGAAACTGCTCTTGCCATAGTAATTTATTCAATGAAGTTAGCGCAATGTTGTGTAACGAAGCCGTTAGTCTACAGCCGAACCTAAAGCAGACAGTAAAAGCGCAATGTTGTGTAACGAGGCCGTTAGTCTACAGCCGAACCTAAAGCAGACAATAAAAATCCAGGTGCAATTTTCATGCATTTTTCATGCAAATTTGACACCACTGCAACATATATAAGAGATTGAAGGAATTTCGCTCCTGGAAAAGGAGAAACTTCGCATTCATTTCTTCGGTAAGTGCCCGTAAGGATCAGCTCGTGAAAACCGAAATCAATGCCAAGATATATTAATAAAATATTATAAGAGTCTTTTAAAATTATAATTAAAAAATAGCGGTGTCCTAATGGAATAAAAGGACCGTGGCCATCATTCCGAAGACCCTCCCTGCATGTGTTACACCTGTTTTGCATAATCTTGGATAGTTTGACTGATGGAACAAAAAGACAGTGGCCACCTTTCTGAAGACCCCCCCAGCCTGCATGCATTACAGCATAATCTTCGATAGTTTGAATAGCATAATAAAATAAAATAAACTGCTCCCAAAAAATTATGCCTCTTGCTCAAGAGAGAAGGATAAGTTGAGTTCCGTCCATGAAATTCTTTGTTTCACCTCCTTTAGAAAACTGTCAAAGCAACTCTATTATTTTTTTCAAAGAGATGTTTTTGAGTGTGTGTTGTTTCATTCTCAGCCGGTCGATGTGCATGCAAGAGAAATGTTTTTGAGTGTGTGTTGTTTCATTCTAAGCCGGTCAATGTGCATGCAAGAGACACGTGCCTGAACATTGGGAAGACTGTTGTCCATCACCTATTACAGAGAGGCAGGCTGCCATGACTGGTAGAGAAAAATAATAACAGCATGCAGCATTCTGCTCAGACAATTCAAGAAACAGCAGAAATTAGGCAAGTTTCGGCAGTCGCAGTCATCAGGGGGAACATCAATTCAATGTTGCAGTCATCTGCGGGAAGCGCAAGCCCCTTGCTTGGTGCTTTCTTGCCTGCCTTACTCTATGGCTTCTTTCATCCCGGATCAGAACCACTCGTAATTCCGTGCTTGCTTTCTTGCCTACTTCACTACTCACTATCAGTTCTTTCTTTCCGTACAGACTACTGACAACTATAAGTGCTTAGCTTTCAGTCTGATAGTAGTATGCCTTATTCCTCCTTCTGCATTCGCTCATAAGAGTCCTTGCTAGCTGCAAGAAGTTACCCTCATACGATATAAGAATAAGGTTATTAGATGAAGGATGGAAGACCAATCTGGCAACTGGGATGAGAGAAAGAATATGGATAAGTGACTCGCTTGAGTAAGACAAGCATACCTCGTATGGGCTCGAGTACGAGATGACGTCTTTGGAGAGTAGGGCGCAACTACGGAATAGGAATCCCGTTTCAATAAAGGAGGAGCGGTGACTCAGATTTCTTGGTCATGAAAGAGAAGGGAAAACGCTTTCACTGACCTACTTGGCCGGAGTTCCCAAGAGAGAATCAGGTTTGAACGCTGCCTTTTTCTACATTGGCTAAAGTTTCAATTGACAAATTGTAACATAATGCTAATATGAGAGATGTTTCTGAGATAACCAGAGAACTCCATAATCTAGATTTCATGAAATTGCAATAACCAGGTTGCACCGATTCATTTCATGACAGTTAGAAAGTTCTCAGAGACTCAAGAGAAGATGAATCAAAGCAGCAGCAACAGATGTGAATGGCTTCCCTATTGCAATCATTACTCCCAGCTGCCAGGCCAAAGAACCCTACAGTGAGGTGACCTCAGAAGGAGGGGAATTTGATGGCTCCTATTTCGTGCTTGCTTGATCAGTGGTGCCACTGACTTGTTGGTTGTCTACCCTTCTTGCTTGATTCATTTGATCGATTATCTTTCGTGCCCTGTAGTGAGCATCCATAAGGTAGATCAACTTATAAAAACACCTTTATTTACTTAGGGGCAGTTATCAATGTAATGACAAAATACACCTTGGGAAAACTGTTACTCCAAATACTCTTTAGGTCGACCCCCACTGTCCTCCAGATGGCTAATAGATCTGGGCTTTCATTACATTATAATTTCAGAATTTTAGTTTCAGAGTTTTTCAAATCCAAGTAGGTTTCACCGAGAAATGTTAGGTTTATCAGAATTTTATGAGCTAAATATGCAAGTAGCTTTTTCATTACATTATAGTTTCAGAGTTTTTAAAATCCAGGTAGTTCTGAATTTTTAATTTTTAAGAGATCCTGGTCTCACTGAGATATTTTATGTTTATCAGAATTTTATGAGCTAAATATGCAAGACTGCAAGTAGCTTTGGATTTTTCAGAGATCCCGGTTTCACTAAGAAATTTTAGGTATGGCGTTTCAGAGTTTTTAAAATTCAAGTAAGTTTCACTGAGAAATTTTAGGTTTATCATTATTTTATGAGCTAAATATGCAAGTAGCTTTGGATTTTTTCTAGAGATCCTGGTTTCACTAAGAAATTTTAGGTTTATCACAGTTTCATGGGCTTTCATTACATTATAATTTCAGAATTTTAGTTTCAGAGTTTTTCAAATCCAAGTAGGTTTCACCGAGAAATGTTAGGTTTATCAGAATTTTATGAGCTAAATATGCCAGTAGCGTTTTCATTACATTATAGTTTCAGAGTTTTTAAAATCCAGGTAGTTCTGAATTTTTAATTTTTAAGAGATCCTGGTCTCACTGAGATATTTTATGTTTATCAGAATTTTATGAGCTAAATATGCTAGACTGCAAGTAGCTTTGGGTTTTTCAGAGATCCCGGTTTCACTAAGAAATTTTAGGTATGGCACAGTTTTGTGAGCTTCAATTGCTCTGCGATAATGGATGGAGCGAGGCACTAAAAACTTCTCAACCTGAGGTGATTTACTCTGACCACCTTTGTATTATTTAAATACAAGAGACAATAAGGTTTGAACTCTACCTTTTTCTACATTGGCTAAAGTTTCAATTGACAAATTGTAACATAATGCTAATATGAGAGATGTTTCTGAGATAACCAGAGAAATCCATAATGCCATTCTTGCCAAATTGAATAATGAGAAGAACAATACAGAGATCAATGCATCGGAAGAAAACAAAAAATCCAACTCAATGAACAAGTAAGACCTGAGCTCTGTCTTTCATGTGATTTTTTAAATGTGATGGATTTCATAAATCAAATAAAAGTTCCATAGATTCCAACTGAGAGATTTTGTTTTAGCAAAAGGCTGGAAAATATTTTCTTCTATTTGTTATTGTAAGCTCCTAATGTATACGTGTGAAATCTCCTGTAATTCAGAGCTTATGGAGGAAATGCTAAAAATAGATGAAAAGTTGCTAACCTTGATTAACGAAATTGAAAACAACAGACAGCAGATAGCGGAAACAACTCTTTTAGCTGTTCAGCACGATCGGCTCCCCATCCAGCGCCGAATCTCTATGTGTATTTTGTTTGCAACCACCAACTGTACCTTGTTATCATTTCAGATACAATAAAAAGCTCTCCAGGATTGCTGTGTGGGAAAATAATAAGAAGACTACAGCTGAGGCTCGTTTGAAATTGGCGGAGGTAATATTACAAAACAGTATCAGATACTGTAAACAATAAATCTCACCTGTGTCTGGAAGGCAAGAATCTGGTAATAATGGGGAACATATCGCTGCAATAGCAGTTGGGCCTGATGCTGGAGAGACGGATTTCCTGCCAACCAGAATGCAACCCCAATAAATCTCACCTGTGTCTGCAAGGCAGTAATCTGGTAATAATGGGGAACATATCGCTTCACTGCGAGACATAGCCGGAGAGATGGAGGCATCTCCGGGTGGACCGCTGGATGACGCCTCTCAGATCAACGGTCGTGGGAGAGACCACTTAGCAACTTGAAGGGTGAACACGTGGCAGCTATTTAAACCATAGTGTATCAACCAACCGTAATCCGCATTCAAAGAAGATAACATTAAATGTTAGAAAATTAATGCTAAGGCAAACATAGCATTACTTCATGCAGTTGTGAACTTGTTTTAATTACCTGTACTCCTCCCAACTTTTTCCTAACTTTTCAGCCTGTATGCCTCGGTTTGAGGCCAAATAAGACGATGAATCATTTGAACCCTTTGATTGGTTAAAAAATCAATATTTGATTTCGTTCGGTTTTAAAAAATTAAAAGTATTTCATTAATATAAACGCACTTTGGTTAAAATGGGAAAAAATGCATTGGTTTGAGCGTCGGACTAATGCTTATCAGTGAAACCGATTGCTATAGTCCCTGCGGTCCTGCGGGCAGGGACTAATAAGAGGTGAACTTAATGCACTTCAAGTGCTGGCCTCAACATATAAAAGAGAGGTGATCGCACCATACCACATATACCACTCACAGTGAACACATATTTGTCCTTTGTATTCAATGTCATGCTCGATTCTCAAAATGAGTTCACGCAGATTAACAGTCTTCAAAGCATGCTTAACACATTGAAAAAAGTTTAACTCACAAGTAGGCAAGCATGACCAATGGGACCAACTGTGATATTATATACAACAACACAAACTCTGATATTATATACTACAACGCCAAGTCTGATATTATATGCTACAAGGAAAAAACACGTGAGACAACAACACCAAGCTCGAACGTGTCAGGCGGATCCGCCAAGCTCGTTCGCGTGAGGATTCTCTTGGCTTATCAATAGTTGAATACTTGCATTGAAACATTGGAACGAGAATCATGTGTGCCATCACCACGTTGAACTGGACATGGCATCAACACACAACCAACATATATTCAACATCAAACTATCTACATTATGCATTAATGGTAGTATTGTGCATTTGACATTGCTGACTCTCAGAGTTATAACGCTAGCTAAACCACCGTGCATGTAATCAAGGTATATAATATATGGGACCTACTTCAATTAATAATAACTTCACATGTATATAATATATGGGACCTATATCAATTAATAATAACTTCAAATTCTAATAACGGACTAAAAGGCGTTAATGAGTTGATAGCTAGTTGAGGAAAATTTCTTTTGAGGGGAGAGCTAATTAATTAACAGTAGAGGCAATGATTATAACCCATTATAATTAATAACCTTATTTTGATGGTTACAACCATTCATCATTGGCATGTAACGAAATGAATTAATCAAACTTTGATCAATATATACACTATGATCTTTAGCTCTCCCGTAGTGAATAATTAAAATGAAGATAATATTACATAGTTCTGAATTTGCACTTTTATTGATGCAACACAAGTTATCTTGTGTGCAAGGCCTACTATCTTGTTATATTAACCAACTCCTTCCAAAGGGTAAAGACACTGGTTACAACCATTCATCATTGGCATGTAACGAAATGAATTAATCAAACTTTGTGTCACATACCCCGATAACCTCGCAGGCAAAAGTAGGGAGTTAGAATTTTTCGTACAAATTACCACAAGTAATTAACCAATTCACAACTCCTCAATTCATTATTAACCATTAAATATAATATTCATTGGTGCAAGTAAATTGCCATCAAAGACAGTAAGTTTCATAAGCATTGCATAATCTTTAATCATCACTGAAATAACATAAACTGTCTCATGAATCCATGCATCCATTTCTTGATAACCTTAACATATTAGATAATCATACAATCTAATAAAGAACCATCAACATCAAGGATTCAACATCATCCATCTGACACAAAAGGCAATCACATCAATCACACCATTGAACACGGAAATACCCTGGAAACCCCGTAGGGTGAAAACCAACAAACGTTTAATCTTCTTATTAAACGCTCGTGAGGGTTTTCACCCCTCACTCAATGGCTTATAAGGGATTCCATCCCTTAACCATTGTTATAAAATCATTACAATAAGTTATCATTTGGTTATCACACAACTAGCTACAAGCTAATACAATTTACATGTAATCTTTTATTTACATACCGCCACACGCAAAGTTCCTTGTGGCATAATTGTTCTAGCAATGGGCAATACTGCAGCTTGACTTCATCTGCATGAACGAATAATCTTTTTCCTGTCATAATGTTAAACATCACCTTCCTTGGCACCATCTGCCGTCGTTTCCTGTCAATGCAGTCATCGACAATCTTGGCAACAAGATCAGTTACATTATTAAAGAATCAATAAACAATGTCTGAAATAGATTCTTTAGCATCATCTCATATGCATAAGCAAGCATGACTTACTATTAAACTAGTATATATATATACTCACAATGTTTACTAATGTATAACTCTTTTTAAGATAGTTCTAACTCATTAGCTCATGTAAAAACGAGAATAGAATCAAAACCAGATTCCTATTTTCCAAAATAAATAGCAGCCATAATAATAATTCTTTCAGTGCATGCATTATCATAGGTTTTCCTCATCAAGAAAATATATCAAATAATCTTTTCTATCTGCATGCATCAACAAATTTTCTACTGAGAAAACATGTAATTTAAACATTCTCTTGCTGCACATAAACAAGAATATCACACAAGGTCAACTTATCTTTCTATTCTTCGACAACCTCATCGCCATAGCGCATGCTCAGGTCCATGGTTCGAAAGGGATATGTATTCATGCCTTATGATAATCTTTGAAATGTAAAGGTTATCATCCCAAAAACATAACAGGCTCACGGCCTTGCACAATTTGCTAGGTTCGAATGATGAAGAAATTCTCATATAGGGCCGCTGCTAGACCGCCTCCAACCAGAGGACCAACCCAATATACCCAATGGTCTCTCCACTGCCACATAACAAACGCCGGCCCAAATGAACGCGCAGGGTTCATTGATGCACTTGAGAATGGCCCTGCCGCCATTACGTTTGCCCCCACAACAAGCCTTTCACCGCAATAGGGTCTGTGGCGGAACACCAGTAGGAATTCTGCATGCCAACCGCCATTGCTTCTTGAATACTTGATTCTTTGGACTAAATATCATTAATCGCGTTGACACTGTAATATGATGCTCCCATTTCTGCTTGAGCAACAATGACTTCGATCGACAGACCGCCGCACGGAAAGGACAAAGACCCTTCTGGAAACACAGATGCATATGCTTTAATAGCTGTATGAGATATGTAATGGCTCTATGAGCGTTTTTCCCCCTATGGCATCGCTGCCTTCCGCATACTTCATCCCCAATGCGGTTAAAACAGCTCTCATCAAGAATCCGTTCCGTCTTTTGTAATGGAGCCGAACTAAGGCTGACAGGAACCTCCAAAAACGTGTATGCTGCAACTCCAATCGAACATCTCTTCCCCGTAAACTTAATTCAGCAGAATACGCTTTCAAATGAAAAACCAAAACTCATTTCACACCATCCAGCCTTAGTAAAGAATAACAGAGAGCCCTAAAACGCATACGCTCTAACCCTAGTTAGACATTTCGGTCCCCTCAAGAAAACCGTTCCGCATCAAGAAAACAGTTCCGGAGTTTGCTCGGGGATTGGGTTTATGTTCATAATCTCATTAAAGCCCCCTACATGAAGTGATGACTCGCTCGCAGTTAATCTGGCGGTTGTCTTTCTCGAAACCGTCTAGAAAAGCAGGTGGCTTCAGTTCCCATTTTTAAGCCGCCATACGCGCCCCCTGTCTGCCATTCTTAATTGACAGCGCTATGGATACAAGAATTAGTTGTTGAAACTAATTCGTAATTTCTTTAAAAAGAATTACTATTTCATTAATTAATATTTTACGCATATTTTGGCCATGGGGAAGACTCTCCATATTTTGGCGGGTGGAAGGAGTACGATGCTAATCCCTACCATCCGATAAACAACCCTTCGGGAATCATCCAAATGGGTTTGGCAGAGAATCAGGTACACAACATAACATATTGATTCATATTCTATCATTTTTCACACACATTTGTGCTGGATAATAAATTATTGTGCTTCGAATGGGATGATATTGCTTGAAGCTGTCATTCGACTTGCTGGAAAGCTGGCTACTTGCGCATCCAACGGCATCGATTTGTGCCGAGGAGGGCTTGTCAAGGTTTAAGGAAATCGCTCTTTATCAAGATTACCATGGCCTTCCTGATTGTAGAAAGGTTGAAAACTGTAACTTCCGAACTTGACGTGTTCTCTAACGACTTGAATATTCTATACCAAAAGATGTACTTTTACTTTATTTAAGTGTCTTTGGATGTGATTAAATATTACTGAAAATGTTGAATGGTTGACGCAGGCAATTGCCATGTTTATGGAAGAAGTTGGAGGAAGAAAAGCGAAGTTTGAAAGAGATCGAATTGTTCTCACTGCAGGAGCAACTGCAGCCCACGAGGTGCTGACATTCTGTCTGGCTGATCCTGGAGAAGCCTTTCTAGTACCAACGCCATACTACCCCGGGTAAACTCATTTCTATTACTGTCGATGAATAATGGTTTTAGAAATGCCAAGCTGCGTGCGCTAATCGACGTTACCTTCCTCAGATCTCTTATAGGATGAATAGCCATCCTTTAAATACTTTGAAATCCTGGGGGCAGATCCTTATCTAGAAGGATGATTTGTAAAATATTTGACTCTGGTCTTTCCAATTCTGAAGCATTAATTAGTAGACTGTCTAAAAAGGTGGTAAGTCGGCCGTTAAGGAAGGAAACTAACTTTCTGACTACTGTAAGCTCCAGAGAATTGAGGATTTCATAAATATTCCAGAATGGATGGGACCGCGAAGAGTGAGGTGAATTGAAGTCAAATTTTTATTGCAGTATTGATGGGACCGCCGAGAGTAAGGTCAATTGTAATAATTTTTTCCGCGTACTCCCAAGCACTGAACTTAACTAAATTGCGAATTTCAAAAATATTTTAAAATATAACTTGAGCTAATTCTAAATTCCAAAAGATTTTCTAAATACTAATGACTACCAATAACTGTTCCCACGAAATAAGGTTGCTGCCTTAGAAAGAATCACTGGAGTATTCACTGTCAATCTGTGTGTGCTAGAATTTGATGATATGGTATAGGGTTGTTAATTAGATATTTCAATCCATAACTACAAAATTCGGTCTTCCTAACGATATAAAAGTATGCAATTTTTTCATGTATATATTCTCATAATCTGTAATTCGCCATTTTGATATAAAACTATGCAATTTTTTCATCTATATAATTTTGTTTGTAAAAGTTATTAATGAAAACAATTTTAAAGAAGTTTCTGGGATTTTTAATATTATACTACTTCATTTTAATTTTTTTTAAATATTGAAAAATATAATATATTCCAGTATCCTAAACATATATACCCTCCAAATTTTTTCTATTCGTTAATTCATACTGTTATTGAAATTCAAATTCAAATTTCGTAACTATGTTTTAATCTAAATATCTAATCACATAATTAACTTCCCCTTCTCAAATGAAACTGCAACTAAATGAGTATGACTCCTTTGTGACTGCAGTTTTGATAGAGATCTGAGATGGCGCACAGGTGTGGAGCTCATACCCGTACACTGCAGCAGCTATGACGATTTTCAGATAACTATACCTGCACTTGAAGCAGCCTATCAGAAAGCCAGGGCTCGAAATATACAAGTGAAGGGTCTTTTAATAACAAATCCTTCAAATCCATTAGGAACAACAATGGATGCTATCACTTTAAGGAAGCTTCTTGGTTTTGTGTCTGAGAAGAACATTAATCTTGTCTGCGACGAGATCTATTCGGGATCAATCTTTTCATCTCCAAAGAAGTTCACAAGCATTGCAGAGATTTTGGCCACCAATAAAAATTATCAGAGCAAGCGTGTTCATATTCTTTACAGTCTGTCGAAAGACCTAGGTCTACCGGGCTTCCGAGTCGGAGTCATTTACTCTTACAATGATACAGTGGTTACCGCTGCTCGTAGAATGTCCAGTTTTTCGTTGGTTTCTTCACAGACCCAACACCTGGTTGCTTCAATGTTATCTGACATGGAATTTGTAAGAAAATATTTAGCAGAGAATAGTAAGAGGTTACGGAAAAGACACGAAATGTTCGTCTCTGGACTACGTGTAGCTGGCATCAATTGCCTGAATAGCAACGCGGGTTTGTTCTGCTGGGTAGATCTCAGACATCTACTGCAATCCCGTAACCAAGAAGGGGAGATTAGACTGTGGAAGATACTCTTAAAAGTGATTGGCTTGAATGTTTCTCCCGGTTCTTCTTGCCACTGCAGTGAGCCTGGGTGGTTTAGGTTCTGCTTTGCCAATATGACCGATCATACTGTGAATGAGTCACTGAATCGGATTCGTTGCTTCATGGAGAGCAGGAAATCGATTCAGCTCTATGATGATGGGAGGGCACATGGAAAGAATACAGATGAAGCTAACGAGAATTTCAATTTCACTGAAAAACATTCCGTCTTTGACGATATTGATGGTTCGTTGAGTTCCTAGCGTCTGTGCGCCGCCATGACCTGGGCTACAGAAACCAGGGTGGGCGTCACCAGAGCCATGTGGCAATAAGTGATGGTGCAATTGCATGGTTAGATTCTCAAAAATAACGTGTTAATTCAATGGAGTTGCGAGGGTAGTTGTTGATCTTCATTGCTTATGTTGTGTATTATATTGTTCAGGCACAGAACATTGAATAGACTAATGAAATGGATATGTTGTGGAGTATATGGTGCCGTGACTTAATGTATAGTGCATTCACAGAGTATTCAATAGAATAATAAAACACTTATTTGGCATTAATAGTAAAGAGTAATATATGGTAAATGTTCATGAAATGTCCCCAAGCTTTGATTGGTTTTGTAAAATGAAAAAAGCAGGTACGTTTTCTGTGCATCCAATTTATATTCATATAGTTGCATATTGAATTTTGCCGTGTTCCTGCATTTCTATCGAAGACGACATTGGTGGATGACATTGGCCGTGGTGTTTTTGCTGCATGGTCCCTGAGGCAAACTTTTTTTGTTGTATGTTGTAGTGAGGCAGAATTGGTGTGGCTGGTTTAGGTATGTATTTCAATTGAATTAAAAAAAAAGCACTTGAAATTTTGCATCACATACGTTGAATGCAGTAAGGAAAAGCAGATACTTTCTTAGTAAACCCAATTTATTTAGTTGCACGCTGAATTTGCAGTGTTCCTGCATTTCATTCTAAGACGACATTCACTGCAAGACGACATTCGCAGTGGTGTTGTGGCTGCATGTTCAGTGAGGCAAAATTCGTGTGCTTGCTTGTCTTATGTAAGTATTTCAATTGACTTACAAGAAGACATCAAAATTTTACATCGTGTAGGTTGAGTTTAGAAAGAAGAGGTAGTATCACATGTTTATATTGGGATCGGTTTGCGTAACCTACATACCATTGCCAATGCATGGTGTAGAAATAGGGAAGGAGTGACCCATTGGAAAAAAAAAATTGAGATTTGTGGAGCTGTGTGTTATTCTGCGTAAGTTTAAATCACTGTAACTTTTATTTTACTTGGTGAATGGGCGGAAGTCTCAGGTAAATGTATTCTCATGTAACTTTTATTTTACTTGGTGAATCGGTGGAAGTCTAAGGTAAATGTATTTTCATGTTTAAGAAATGAAGTCTGGGAAATCAGCTTCCGCTTGCGTGAAGATAGCTCTGCTAAATCAACGTCGTTGTGCGTGAACCTAGATGTAGCTTCGTGAAAGTCATAACTCTCTACCTCTCCTCTCCGCAAAAACGAAAATTAAATTTCCTAAATATTTTCTAACATGGTATTAGAGCAGGTTAAATATTGTTAGTATAAAAACAAGTTTGACTAGTCCTCAAATACTTCAGTTTAATGGCAAAAATTATGATTATTGGGCAATTGCAATGAAGGCCCTATTTTCTTCTCAAGATATTTGGGATTTGGTGGAGAATGGTTTTCAAGAACCAGCGGATGCAGCAGCATACAATGCCTTATCTCAACAAGAAAGAGATGTGCTAAGGGCCTTGTTTTATATCTTTCAAGTAGTTCATGAAGGTATTTTCCCAAGGGTTAGAGTAGCAACGAAGTCCAAGCAATCCTGGGACACCCTCCAAACAGCCTACTAAGGCATGGCAAAAGTGAAAGCAACAAAGTTGCAAATGTTGAGGAGAGATTTTGAAACACTTTGTATGAAAGAGTCTAATAATACAGACTCATTTTTTACACATATAAGTGGGCTGGTTACTTAAATCAAGTCTCATGGTGAGACACTTGAGGAAAGAAGAATAGTTGAGAAAGTTTTGAGAAGTTTACCAGCAAGGTTTGAGGCCATTGTTGTGGCCATAGAAGAGATAAAGGATCTGTCACAGTTCTTAGTGGATGAGATTAATGCATCACTGATTTCTCATGAACATAGACTCAATAGAGCAACAAGCTCTTCATTGGAGCATGCCTTCAAAACACAACTATCATTTGGTCAAGGTCGAGGCAGAGGAACATCATATGCTAGAGGAAGACGAAGAAACCCACACAGAGGTGGAAGAAGCAGCCCTTCAAGCTCAAATGGAAGAGGGAGCAATCAAAATCCAAGTCAAGGCCCAAGCCAAAATCAAGCAGAAGGTCAGAGGTATGATAAATCTCAAGTTCAATGTCATTACTGTAAAAAGTATGGTCATTATGCAAATGAATGTAGAAAGAAGAAATATGACATTAGTAACAAACCAAATGTAAATTTCACAAGAGAAAATCAGAACCATGATAGCATGTTTTTAGCTTGTAATGTAGCATAAGAAAAATAGAGTGATATATGGTATCTAGATTCAGGGTGTAGCAACCACATGTCAGGAAACATAGAAATTTTTTACGATCTAGATGAAAGTGTGAAATCTGAAGTGACATTAGGGACTGATAGCAAAGTCTCTGTCATGGGTAAAGGAGGAGTTAATATCCTAACAAAGAAGTGGGATAAGAAATACATCTCAGATGTTTACTTTGTCCCTAGTTTGAAACATAATCTCATGAGCGTTGGACAACTCATGCAGAAAGGCTACAATCTCTTCTTCAAAAATGATGTGTGCACAATTTTGGATAGGCCTCCAAGCAGACAGCTAATTGCAAAGGTTCAGATGACAAACAATAGAATGCTTCCCCTAAAGATAAGATCGGATTTGAAAGAAGGTGCACAAGCACAACTATCAATGAACTCACAAGAGGATGGAAGAAAAGAGGTAGTTGTCACACAAGTAAACTTTCAAGCAGAAGTAAAACTGGTTATGACACTTGATTTGGACATCTCAACTTTGGAGGTTTGAATTTGCTGCATAGGAAAGACATGGTGAAGGGTTTACCACTCATAGAAAAACTACACAGCATATGTGAAGGATGTATCTTGGGCAAGCAACATAGAGAGACATTTCAAGCAAGAAACTCAGTGAGGGCAAAAGCACCTTTAGAGATTGTCGACTCAGATCTATGTGGACCAATGCAGACACCATCAATTGGTCCCAGTCACTATGTACTGACCTTCATAGATGACTACACAAGGAAGACATGGGTCTTTCTCCTAAAACAAAAAAGTGAAGTGTTTGATTGCTTTCGCAAATACAAGGCTCTTGTTGAAAAGCAAAGTGGACACTACATCAAAGTCCTTAGGACTAACAAAGGTGGGGAATACATCTCAAATGATTTTCTTCAATTTTGCAGGGAGCATGGAATTCACAAGCAATTTACAACAAGATATACACCATAGAAAAATGGTGTGGTAGAAAGGAATAGGACCATTATGGAGATGGAAAGGAGTGTGTTGAAGGCAAAGCATTTGCCAAATGATTGTTGGGCTAAAGCTGTCGCTTGTGCAGAATATATCTTGAATAGATGTCCAACCAAAAGCATTCAGAACATTGTTCCTGAAGAGGCATGGAGTGGAAAAATTCAAAATGTCACTCACATGAAAGTCTTTGGATGTGTGGCTTATGCACATGTCCCAGATGAGCTGAGAGAGAAGTTGGACAGCAAGGGGGCAAAATGCATATTTGTTGGATATAGTGAGAAATGTAAGGCATACAAACTCTACAATCCATTAACCAAGAAGGTCATAATCAGCAAAGATGCGCAGTCCATAGAAGAGGAAGCATGGGATGGAAGTTTAGAAAAAACAATCAATGTCAAAGCATGCATACCATGTTAGCACAAAGAGAAATTAACAGAAGCAAGTAATTCCTCAACAGTGACTCCCTCTACCCCTATTCAAGCACAGCAAGGAAGGCAGCAAGCAATGCCATCAACAAATAATAGGACAATTTCATGCAGCCAAGCAAGTGCTTCTCTAAGCACACTGCAAAGCACGACACCAAGTGACATATCAAACTCATCTTCAACAAGCACAAGAAGGTCAAAATTCATAAATTTAAATGAAATTTATGAGCAAGATGAAGTTGATAGTAGCGTAGGTCTAAATTCTTTATTTGCATTATTTTGTCATGTAGATGACCCAATTCACTTTGAAGATGCAGTCAAAGAAGAAAAATGGGTTGCGGCAATGGAGGAAGAAATATAAGAAATAGAAAGGAATGCCACATGGGAGCTAGTGAGTCTTCCTAAAGGAAAACATGTTATTGGGGTAAAGTGGGTCTATAAGACCAAAAGCAACATTGAGGGAAAGATTGAAAGGCACAAAGCAAGGCTAGTTGTCAAAGGATAGAAGCAGCAACATGGAAGATATTACACGGAGACATTCGCGCCAGTCGCACGGATGGAGACAGTGCACATGGTTGTGGGGATTGCTACGCAGCATAAATGGATAGTGTATCAGGTGGACGTAAAGTCGACATTCTTGAATGGAGTGCTAAAAGAGGAAGTGTGTGTCATGCAACCGCCTCGTTATGAGATTGAAGGCCAAGAAGACAAGGTATATCGGTTGAAGAAATCTCTTTATGGGTTGAGGAAAGCACCGTGCATGTGGTACAATAGGATAGATGCTTACATGTTGAACAATGATTTCGAAAAATGTGATGGTTACCCTACTCTTTACATCAAAGAGAGCGAAGGTAAGATTCTCATTGTCGCCTTATATGTAGATGATTTGATATTTATAGGCAGTGATGATTTTCTCATCACTCAAGTCATGAAGAGTGAGTTTGAAGTGTCTGACTTGGGATTGCTAAGATATTTTCTAGGTATAGAAGTGAAGCAAACAGAGAATGACATTTTTATCTCTCAAGAAAAGTATGTGGCAGAAATTTTGGAGAGGTTTAAAATGCAGGACAACAAGTCCACACTAACTCTAACTGTCATAGGGTTGAAGTTGAGAAAAGAAGATTGCAGCAGCAATGTCAATCCGACATTATACAAAACAATGACAGGCAGCCTGATGTATTTGACTGCCACTAGGCCGGATATAATGTATGCAGTAAGTCTGGTGTCAAGGTTCATGGAGACACCCAAGGAGACACATTGGCAAGCAGCGAAAAGGATTCTAAGGTATGTTAATGGGAAAAAATAGTATGGAGTTATGTACACAACAACAAGTGATTTTAGGCTAGTTGGTTACGCTGACAGTGATTGGGCAGGCAGTGTCAATGACAGAAAGAGCACGTCAGGATATGTTTTTCATTTGGGTTCCAAAGCCATTTCATGGGCCTCCAAGAAGCAACCAATAGTGTCACTGTCAACAGTAGAAGCTGAATATGTCACAGAAACAACAGCAACGTGTCAGGGAGTTTGGATGAGAAGGATGTTGAGGGATTTTCGCCATGACCAAGAGTGCACGACAACTATTATCTGCGACAATACCTCAGCAATTGCATTGTCAAAGAATTATGTCTTCCACAAGAGGACCAAGCATATTGATGCTAAATATCATTTTAATAGAGAGTTGATTAACAATGATGAAATTGTGTTGCAGCACTGTAGATCACAGGAACAATTTGCTGATATTTTCACAAATCCATTTGTAGGTGAAAGTTTTGTTTATCTCAAAAACTGTTTGGGAATTGTCAATGGCAGCAGTTGTGATTAAGGGGGAGTTTTGGAAATAATAATCCCAACCACCATAATAAATTTCCTGATAGCATCCATACCTGTCAGACATATTTTTGCAAGTTGCATCTATGCTTGAAGATAGAAGGATCGAAGCCAGACGTGAACAATTCAAAAACTCATTAAAGGCATTTAAATAAGTTATGTACTTTGGTAAACAGATACGGGCAAGCATTCATTCAACAACCTTTGCCCACAGTCCAGAAACACCTGCGCGATTCTAATCACACTCAACAACAACATCATATTAATTTCGCTCTGTCATGAATTAAATGTAACATTGTATGTTGAGTTATATATGAATGTAAAAATCATTTTGTAATAGCTTAGAGAGTCAAAGAGTAAAAAAAAAAAAGAGCGCAAGTATCCGTGGAGAAAATGGTGGAGAAAATTTTGGTGGGCGTGTGAAAACAACAGTTACTCTGTTTTATTGTGTGTTATTCCGTGTAAGTTTAAATCACTCTACCTTTTATTTTTTCTTGGTGAATGATCGGCAGTCTCATGTAAATGTATTTTCATGTTTAAGAAATGAGTACTAAGTTTTAGTGTGTTGCTCCAAATCGATCTTGTTATTTTTGCTGTGAGTATTCATTAAGTCTCTGGAATAGTTCCGAGGTGTGCGAAATCCAAGTCTGGGAAATCAGCTTTGCGGTGCGCGAAAGTAGCTCTGTGAAATCATCTTCATGGTGCGCGAACATACACTCGTGAAAGTAGCTTCACGAAAGTCATAACTCTCTGCCTCTCCCCTCCATGAAAATGAAAATTAAATTTCCTAAATATTTTCTAACACCCTTCTCATCTCTAATGTGCATGGTGCACTCGTACCTGAGAGCATTTCATGGACTAAATTAGGTTTACATTGTGTAGAGATAGGGAAGGAGTGATGCGTTCAAATACTCTTTAGATTCATGATGCTACATAGCCATGTGTATTTGCATTTTGTGCACTGTGTCAAGTAGGTGATGTGGATGTGACCTCTTTTTGCATTCTTTTAAGAGCTTGCCCCTTTCTAAATTCCATTCTTTATTTTTCACAAACCAAGGTCTTTTCTGCAATGGGCCGTTTTAGTGGTTTTTTCAATGCTTGAGGATATATTTTTGGAATGCAATGTAGTGGATTGTCTATGAAAAGCATGTTCCTATGTTGTTTACGATATGGCTCTCGAGCCTCTAGGTAGGCACCTAATGGCAGTGGACTAAAGGTGGGACAATGTTTCTAGTTAATGGTACCAATGAGATGAGAGTGGGATGAACGATTTCTATCGATTTCATTTACCAAAAGGAATAGCCAGTAAAGAACAAGCTTACCAGTGTTCGAAAGCTTTTCATCTAAATCCAAACTAGATTTAGAGAATTGATTTTCTTTCAAGTTATGCTCCCTACAGAGATGTTGGAATTTTATGATAGGGAAATACTTTTTTAAATACTTCAATAACTTTTTTAAATTGAAGAGGGAATTGATAACATGGACCAGATCAATCATCAAATTGATAGAAATTCATAAATCTTATTTCCCTTGTTAATATGATTATTGATTACAAATTTAAGTGAAAAGAAAAAGAACTTATCTCACCAAAGTTACTAGTTCCTCGACTACAATTTTATCCAAAACGTAACACATGCAACTTATCCAAGTGGAGTGAAACCCTACACAAACTATAGTTTATTTTCCTCTACAAGAAACATCAACGAAGGCCCATAGGATCACTTTATAGAATATAGTTGTTTTCAACACACTTGGAGCATTAAGAGTGTGCTTCGATAAATAGAATTGTATTGAATGAACACATTTGTGAGAATATTTGAAAGGAAGGGACACAATAATGTTTATCCAATGAGGTAACCTCCTGTAATCACCACAAAGACGGTGTTATCTATCCTTTCAAAGGATTATCTTGTGGAAAAAGTTTCCGGCTATGTTTCACATGACGGTACTTCCATTCTAACATTTGGAACGCACTATGAAACTTCATAGTTTGCAAAGAAGTGGATTCCTTTCTAGCAAAAGTTTAATGTTGAGCCCCATGGACCAGAGTGGTACTTTGTTAAGAAGGCAAACTATCTAAAGGACAAACTAAAAACTTCATTTATGAAAAAAATGGACTACAATTAAGGTTTGTAGCTCCAAACACATTTGGACTCAATGGAAGTTTTCGCTTTGGAAAATATCTAACACCACTCTTGCTCTTTGATTTACACAGAGAGTATGAATAAATTAAATGTAGTTATAGCACAAAAGCTTCAGAATGAAGGTTTGACAATGCATAATGGAATTCCTTGGTGTCAAAACAATTTGTGAGACCATCGAGGAATGATACAAGTTTGTACTTGCTTCTTTGCCACAACAAAGTTTGATTGAGGCCATTTTTACATAAAGCTTTTAATAAATATCTTTCAAACTTAGGGAAGACCTAGCATATAATCTAGTTGAAATTGTTAGTTTCCTGTCACATATAATTGGCTTTCCTTTGGACACATGCTTGTTATTTTCATGTAAACCTTTTAAGTTGTTATTTAAGTCTTTCCCATGTTGCAAATATTTTTGGGTCATAGTCGTGGGTATGAGACTAATGCAAATAAATTGCCTCTCCCGTTTTATGTTTCATGTGAGAAGAGGCCTTGATTCAATCAACATAAGAAGGCTAGTGAAATGCCTTGACATAATCTCCATCTTTTTTTTATTTGTAATTTTCTCTTTCTAATTATGTGAGTGAATTTTAAGCATAGATATTAACTCATTTCATTTCTGGCTTAATTGTGAGTCCAAGTGGAGTGTTGTAAGTTTTCACAAATGCTTCATATGTACTAAATGTGGATTGCGATCATTATATAGACATCATTAAAGAAATTCATGAAAGAATGTATTTTAGGATGGACCACACATTGGGAAACAAGGTATGCTATGTGCAATTCCCATAGAGCTTTGATTGTATTGATCCGTTGCATGATAAATATGCCAAGTGCAAAATTGTGTTCTTCGACATAATATTGTGTGCTTTGATGTAAGTATGTTATGTTAATGATTTAGGTTCAAAAATCTTGTTTGCAATGTTATATGGTTTCATTGAAATGTGAAATGTGCACTATTCCAACTACTAAGAAAATCCTCTTTGTGCAAATAACACAAAAGATCTTGATGGAATCAACGGACCTATAATTGTTTGAACAAATTTTTCTTTCTGAAGACAATCATTTTCCAGTGTAGAGATTGCAAAGATTGCAGAATGTACACATAAGATTTTTGTTGGGGGTTGAAACATGGAAAAATAGTTACATGGAAAGAAATGCAATCTCATGATTCTTTGAGTTATGAGAATTTAGAGTATTCACAATATGTTTGTTCTTATATTCACATTGATGATGAGACAAATGGATATCTCAAAAAAAATATCAAAATCTGATGTTTTTGGAAAGATAACAAGAAGAAAGTGAAGGTGTTGTGATTTTTCTACTTTATTGAGATTTGTAACATGGTGAATATTAAATGCAGTATACACAATAAAGAGATTTTTTGTTTGTTTGTTTTGAGAATGGGGGATACATGTCTTTGATAGAAAGGGTGTGATATGTCAAAATGATTTAATCCTCAAAGTAGTCATATTCACAAACATTTCCTTGCATAATATTATTGATCTTATCTGCTAGTCTGTTTAATTTCCAATACAAACCTTGATGTAATATGCATTCCCAACAAAATTCATATATTGAAGAAGAAGATACATACACAAAGAATTTCACTGAAAACACTTACACCTAGGCCCTCCAAGAGGCTTGAAGAGGGGAACCAACACAAGAAGAGATATGACGTGAGAAATCACATCACACTTGAAATTTGATAACCCAAATAGGATCTCTTAAGTGAAACATTCCAATGTCCATGAATGAAACTAGGCTTTCGAGAATCCCCAAACAACCGCATGTCATTTATAGTGACTAAAATGAATTCCTTACTAACCATCAAAACCCACTACTATCCAAAGCACCTATATTTTCGTGCATGCCAATTCCATATAGGAACCACTGAAAGAGGATTAGGACCTTACCTCCATCATCCAGGTTTTTTCAACTATGGAATCATCCAATATATTTTACTTCTGTGATGTTTTTGAAATTTCATTTAAAAGAGCATAAAATAACATAGGTGCATGCTTAAAAAAGAGAAAACATGACAATGAGAAAAAAAAATGAAAACACGATACATTTGATAACAAAGTTCATCTAGGACTACGTCTCTGGGCCCAGTGTCAAGATGGTGGAGGTCACTTCATATACTGTCATAAATTATGATGATGTCCATAACAAGGAGATACATGATCACACAAGAGTGGCTTGAATCTCCATAAGACATTCTGCTTGTAGGAATTCTCACTCAAAAAGGCTTCCTCTCAGCATGACAACTTAACATGACATCACATAATGTGGAAATGAGTATCCCTTCAACATATATGCACATGGATCTCAACAACATAGCATGACAAGATAAATAAATGTCACCTAACGTGGTCAAAGTGATCCCACAACATAACATCAAACATGGATCTCAAAACATAATACATCATCTCAGCAATTATGAAGGAAAACATGACATCATTGATTCATGTACCTTCACCTATGAATTTGGTTGAAAATTGGAAGGCTTTTGCACCAAAACTAATAGTACCACTGAATTTATATCATTGATAGGTGTAAAATTTACTATCCATTCGTCGAATTTTGACACTGTCAAAATCTGGGGCTGTAGAAATGTTTTAGATTTCGTGTCATTCTCCAATGATTCCTTTATCTAGGCTGACTCGAGATTTGTAAATTAGATCGTAAATCTGATCTTTCCATCACTATCCTTGTGATATTCTGAGACTTTTGTGTAAACTTGGTTGCATTCTGACTCTAGTGAATTTCAGCCTCCAAGGAATCCAAAAGATTCTGTCAAGATTCTTCAAATATTGTGGCCTACTGGGAATCTACAAATCTGTAACTCAGATGGTTATTATGATTTCATCATCGCATTCCCTACAAAATTCTAGTTAAAATGGCTGTAAACTTCATATCATTCTAACAAAATGAAAATTTACGTCCCAGGGAATCTCAAAGATTCCTCACAAGCATCAAAATATTATGAGAATGTCCCTATCTCAGAATCCATGGAATATGATTCTGGCCTTGGCTCTTGGTTCCACAACACCGTTCCGCCTCCAAAATGTTATGTTCGTCTCTCTGCTTCTCGCCTTCCCCCATGTCTGACTAAATGAGAGAGTTTAAATACATTTAAGTGGGCGGATAATCCAAGAAGTCTATTTGGGCACATTGGCTAAGGCAAAGGTGATGAGGTGGATGGTCGGGGGTTCAATCCTTGCCAACACCCGTAATTGGGAAAAAAATTTAACCATTTTCTTAAAATGGCACATTCATTATTTGTGTAATGGTTATACGGTTATGCAATTGGCGTATTGCCACATGGCCCACCCAGTGGGGGTCGGCCCACGTGGGTTGGGCGGGTTGGAGCCCCATTGGCCCTGGTGTTTACATCGGTGACATAGGCAATGGGGCGGGGTTCCCGGTCCACCAGACACTAACCCTGTATATGTATAACCGTTGTACTATGGAGCAGGGGTGGCGGGGATGAGAGCTCGCCCCCCATATTTTTTTTTATACTTTTCAGTTTTTAAAAGCCTTATGGTTATTTTTTTTATTTAACCAAAAATAAGGGTCGTTGGACAATTTAAGTAAGAAAAAAATTCATCGTCACCGGTGGCCATATTCTGATGACTGCTGCTGGTGCAATTTGTAGGATCATTAAACCCACCACTTGGCCTACTCAACCATGAAATTTAGCTAGCCTTATCTCCTCCATATGAGCTCATATTTGAGTACCATTCACACTGTTGGAATCGGGGTGATCAACACTTTCATATGATGTTGAGTTTGTCACAATTTGACCACTTTGAATTTTGACAATTTCTGAGCCCTCTTGGACTTCTGCATGTGTCTGGACCCACTTGGATCAATCCTCCCCACTGAGGAAGTTTTGGTCCTAAAAAGGCATGAAAATAATATGCAACTTCTTTGTACATCATCTCCACCACAAGTGTCCTAATAGGTCACCCTTCATTCAACTTCACCTTTGTCCTTCACAGACCTAAGTGATGAGTTGGCCCCTGCATCCCCTGCAAACCTGAGGTAATTTTTTTTTCAAGTTACATGCTTATCTACATGCCCAACTAATGACTCAAGCATCATGTACTTGCCACGAGTTTATAACACATACTTTGTTGTCAAGTTTACATCAAAATGGAAATAATACCTGAGCTATGAAAACAACGCCAAAATACCATTGTTTCTTAACAAGTGATGGAAAACACCTCATCACTTTTACATTTTAAAATGCAACGCATGATTTACTAAGATGATGCCATGACAAGCTAACACATATAGAAAAAACATTTCTCAATTATCAAAGTGAACAAGTCACCTCCCTGTGGTGAATTCACTTATCGATCAACCTTTTCAACTGGTTCATACATAGACGTTTTGTCCTTAAGGCACTGCTCTGGATGGAGCTTCCAACATGTGGCTCTTTGATGACGAGTTCCATTGCAATGACTACATAAACTTTTGTTCCTCCAGATCTTCTTAACATGCTTATTCGCCTGTTGTGGAGAACGCCTTTCACGCCTCATCCTCTTCCATGCTGCCATTCTCTTCCAACACTCATCACACACATCACGGTTATGTAAACTGCAAAAATTACACGTTTTTCGATGCCTTGAATTATGTTCATCATTAATAACATGATTGTAATCAAATTGAATTCTAGAATACTTAGTGTATTTATACATTTCTTGGTTGTCTCTAGTGTAATTATGGCAATGAGAGCTTGCCTCATCTCTTTCCTTGCAATGGGCACTTCCATGGGATGATAGTGATGTTTTACCATCATTCTCGTTCTTTGATGATTTCAACAATGTCTCGGAAGAATATAACACCTTTGAGCATTCTCCTTCAGTATATCCCAAGCCTACAAATCGAGGTCTCTGCACAACCTCTAATGGTTGAATCATGTCTTGGCCATTAACACCAAGTCCTCATCCTTTGTACCCCATCTTGGTAAGGAATCTCATGCAAGTTCCTCTAGTCGGTCTCTCTAGATTTCGAACATAAATAATAACATGTTAAGATGAAGCTCAAGAATGATCACAACTCTTTATCTCAGATGTCAATTTTGAAACAGGTGATGGGGGATTTTCTAAGCCTTATCTTTGCTTAAAATCCTCGAAAGCATATGTTGTGTCTTGTAGCTGAAGTTGCATTCTCTGCTTCTCCTCTTTCTCTTCTTGTAGAAGCCTCCTTAATTCAGCATACTTTGCTTGAAGACACTAGTCATTGCACTTCAATTCTTCCACATCCTCTTCCCTGGCTTGCAACTAAAGATGTAATAGATGTTTCTCCTCTTTCTTTTCTTATAGAAGCATCTTCAATTCAACGTTATCTTCTGCAAGACTCGAATTGATCTCCCCATTCGAATGACAAGAAGACGATGAATGCAATGAATGTACACTAGAAGGTGTGGAAGCAGCATCATTCTCTTCTCTTTCTTTATCCTGTCTTGCATAAGCTTCATACAACATGTCCACCATTTTGGACATCTTGAGCATGGCCTTGTACATTCCTTTTTCATCCTCCATTTCTACATGTTCAATTGTTCACGCTCATAATTCATATCAACAAGAAGACCGCTCTGATACCAAACTTGATCCGGGTTCCTTCAGCTAATGGAATCATCCAAGATCTTTTACTTCTGTGATTTTGTTAGAATTTCATTTTAAAGAGCATAAAATAACATAGGTACATGCTTAAACAAGAGAAAAAATGACAATGATTAGCAAATCAAAACACGAGACATTTGATAACGACGTTCGTCTAGGGTGGACTATGTCTTCGGACCCGGTGTCAAAATCATGGAGGCAGCTTCATATACTGTTGTGAATTATGATGATGTACATGGAAGACTCTTTTGTCATAGAAAGGACATACACCCTCACACAAGAGTGGCCTGTCTCTTCATGAGACATTCCGCTTGCAGGAATTCTCACTCAAGAAGGCTTCCTCTCAGTATGACAACTTAACATGATCTCACAAAATGTGGCAATGAGTATCCATTCAAGATAGTTACAAAGGGATCTCAACAACATAGCATGAAAAGCTAAATACATCTCATATAATGTGGCAAAAGTGATCCCACAACATAAAATCAAACATGAATCTCAAAACATAATACGTCAGATGTCTCAACAATTATGAAGGAAAACATGACATGACTAATTCATGTACCTTCACCTCTGAAGTTGGAAAAAAAATGGAAGGTTCAACTGCAAAAACTAACTATACCACTAAATTTCTATCATTGAGAGGTATAAAATCGATTATCCATTTGTCGAATTATAACACCGTCAAAATCTAGGCCTATACGAATCTTTTAAGTTCTCGTGATTCTCCAAAGATGACCTTCTCTGGGTTGACTAGAGATCTCCAACTGAAATCACAAACCTGGTCTTGCCATCATGATCTTAGAGATATTTTGAGACTTTTGAGTATAAAGTTTGCTACATTCTGACTCCTGTGAATTTCAGCCTCCAAGGAATCTAAAAGATTCCTTCAAGATTCTTCAAATATTCTGCTCTGTTGGAAATTTGCAAATCTCTTCTTGAGATGGTGATTATGATCCGAGAATTGCATTTATCTATGAAATTCCTGTTAAACCGACTATAAGCTTCATATCATTGTGAGAAAATGAAAATTTACCTCTTAGGGAATTTCAAAGACTCCTCACAAGTATCAAAAGATTCTAAAAATATTCTTGTCCTAAAATTCATGCCACATGATTCTGGCTTTGGCTACTGGTTCCTCCACACTGTTCTACCTCCAAAATGCTTCGTTCGTCCTTTCGTTGCTTGCCTTCCTCCCCGTCTGACTGAATGAGAGAGCTTAAATACATTTTAGTGGGTGGATAATCCAAAAAATATATTTGGGAACATTGGTTAAGGTGGAGGCGACGAGGCAAGAGGTAGGGGATTCAATCCCCACCGACCCCTGCACTTGGAAAATTGTTTTAACCTTTTTGTTTAAATGGCCCGTTCAACATTTGTGTAACAATTATATGGTTGTGTGGCTGGCGTATTGCCACATTGTGCGTCCTGGTGGGGGCCGACCCACATGGGCCTGGCGGGTTCTAGCCCTACTAGCCGCGATATTGACTTTGATGACATGGGCCACGGGGCGGGGTTCCTGGTTAGCTGGACCCCAACCCCATATATGTATAACCGTTATAATTTGGAGTGAGGGTGGTGGGGGTGACAACCCGCCCCCATTATTTTTTTTAATATTTTTTAGTTTTTAAAATGCAAATGATTAGTTATTTTTAATTTTACCAAAAATAAGGGTGATTTGACAATTCAAGTAAGCAACAAATTCACCACCATAGGTGGGTGGATTATGATGACCGCTATTAGTGCAATTTATAGGAGCATTCAACCTACCACTTGGCCTAGTCAACCATGAACTTTGACTTGTCCTATCTCCTCCATGCGAGCTCGGATTTGAGTTTCGTGGGCACTGTTGGAATCAGGGCAACACAAACTCTGATTTCATGAAGAGTTTGTTGCAATTTGACGACATTAGATTTTGACAATTTCTGAGCCCTCTTGGACTTCTGCTTGTGTCTCAAGCCACCTTGATCACTCCACTACTTTACATTTACTGCAATTTTTTCGCCACCCATCGAAAAAATTATTTAAACCTAAATCCAACTATAAAAATGCATGTTCATGCATGCAAGGGCATGTTGTTTCCTCAACCTTAAATCCCTTTTATGTATTCGAGGGTGGGGCGCACATAGCCTAAGGCCCAAGTTCCATCTTCCATTAAACCACCATTGGGGAAGGGTTTCCAAAGTTCTAAGTTAAGGATCAATAGTTATTATGAAGATTGTAGATATTTAATATTCATAAATATTCTAGAATATGTTTAGTAGTATACTAAGTTTTATTTTCAAAGTAGTTATTTATTTTTAGGTATTTTAATTAAATTCTAATTAGAAAGAATACCATATGAACAAGTGTCATGTAACATGAGTTATGGTTTTTCATGTTGTATTGATAGGCCATGGTATTGACCTGTGATTTTGTTACAAAATATATTTTACAAATTAGGAATCTAGATCAACCTCTATGGTTTATTATATTATTACATGTTTTGTTAAAACGTATATATGTTTTACTTATATATTAATTTTTTTTATGATTAATAATATTTTTTGTTATTTTAAATAAAGTTATAATTTAATTAATTATTACGATTTTTATAATTTTAAGTGTTTTGATATATATATATATATTACACGTTGATGACTATAGAGGATTTAATTTATACGATTGTACTAAATGTACTTACAATGATAATTACTTTTACCAGATTAATTTTAGTTTAAATGGGTAGCTAATACCATGTTTGAGAGTGAAAGTTAGTCCACATTATCTATTCTCATAAGAAGGATTGTTAATCGAAAAAATGACAACGTTACTTTTCTCAAATCACTAACCTCATATACACAATATAAATGAAGTTGATTATTGTAGTTGAAATCGTAATGTAGTCCCAACATGTTAGTGAGACATGTTCTGGAACGGTCGGAGTGGTTAGGAGAATGAAGAAACAAAAACGATTGGAATGATCGTTGAGTATGGATTTTTAGAATGACATTGTAAAACGTCATCTTGTGATAGTAGTGGTCCTACATTGAAAATAACCTAGCTATTTCAATTTTCTCTACATTATATATTTGTTAGTTTTATTATAATTAATAAATAGGTGAATTTTTTGTTTTATTATGAATTTTGTTTGAAATTTAGAATACAAAAATTGAATGGTGTAATTTGAAAAATATATGTAAATAAATAAATTTCAAGGCGATCAAAAGTTTTGTTAGCCAAACTTCCCTACGTATTATATATCTTTTTTAAATATTATTTTGATGGCCAATATCATTCATCATTGAGATGAAATGCAATGCATCAATCAAATGAAGATGGATTTATATACTACGATCTTTAGTTCACGAAAGGTGACTAATCGAAATAAGGATAATATTACATAGCTCTTGATCAAATCACATAAATCCATTTATAGATATATCGATCCAATTAATTATTATTAAATTGTGTTACATAGAGAGAACAACAATAATCATGAGAGATGGAAACAAAACAAAACCTGTTGGGTTGTGTTTTATTATTTCCATGACTAGCCTACGTAGTTAGCCTTTGTTGCACCGGTTGCATAGCAGGGGGGGTCACGGTAAGTTTTAGGGGTGCAGGTAACCCCACTCTATGGGGTTCGGGGTAGCGCCCTGGCAAATTTTGTTTTTGGACCCTATATTAGGTTGGGCGGACCTACCTATGGTTTTGTCCATGATTTTTCGCACATGGTTTTGGATGCGATGGTTTTCGGTCCATGGAATTGGATTCTTTGGCATGTATAAATACGTATTGTAACATTGAAAGGAACATAATGAAAAGTCAAGCTGGTAGTCTCGGTTTTGGGATCTAGGGGAAAATATTTGTCTACATGTGTTTTATGTGTTATGCTCTCACATTGTTTATTTTCTGTGTTTTAGAATTCATATGCAGGTAATTTTTGTATCGGTTTAAAACCTCCATTTGGTATCAGAGCTGTTTTGGCTTCAAGGGGATACCTTTTTTGCTGAGGGGTTTTGCTCGGGCCTGTGGTAGACCCTGTTCGTTGGGAGATCTGTGGGATCGATTTTGGTGGTGAAAGAGGATGGCGAGTAGTTGAAAGATAGAGATTGAGAAATTTAATGGTCAGAGTTTTGAGTTGTGGAAACTCAAGATGGAGGATTTGTTGGTGGATAAATATCAGTGAATCGCAGTAGATCCGAGTACTAAATCAACGGGAGTGTCTGATGAAGAATGGAATAACTTAGATAGAAAGGCAAACAGAACAATACGATTGTGTGTCTCAGATTCAGTATTGTTGAATGTATCAGGGGAAGCTACAGCGCAGGCTTTGTGGGACAAGTTAGGGACTTTGTATCAATCTAAGACTATGGTGAATAAACTGTTCGTACAGAAAAAGTTGTATAAGCTGAGGATGACATATGGAGACTCGGTGATAGAACATCTCAATGAATTTAATATTGTGGGAAGTCCGTTATTATCTATTGATATTGAAATTTCAAATGAAGATAAGTGCATCAGTTTGTTGTGTTCTCTACCAGATTCGTGGCATAGCTTGGTTGTTGCAATAGGAAACAATGCAAATACCTTGCAATTTGATGAAATAATTTCATCCGTTCTAACGGAGGAGATGAGACAGAAAAATATGGAGAGCCAGAATGGTGATGCCTTGTCTGTACGAGGATGGTCCCAGACTAGAAACAAAAATAAGTCATTGAGTGGGAGATCTAAATCTAGAGGGAGATCTAAATCTCCAGGAAAACCTATAAAGGTGGTGTGCTGGAAATGCGGAAAGGAAGGGCACTACGAAAGGGACTATAAATATAAAGCTCCTAATAATGGAAAGGGATCTGATGATGCTCCTTCTGCAGAGGCGAAAACCACCTTAGATGAAGGTGGGGATGTGTACTTGGCTTCATCAAGTACACATGTAGATCATGAGGCATGGTTGATGGACTCAGGTGCATCCTTTCACTTCACTCCCCATAGAGAGTGGTTCTGCAAGTATGAGAGATATGATTGTGGTGATGTCTTCTTGGGGGACGACAGGAAGGGTAGAATCATTGGTCGTGGAAAAGTAAAGTTGAAGTTGCAAGGTGGAAGGGTTAGAACACTTCTAAGTGTTCTGCATATCCTAGCATTAGCTCGAAATCTGATTTCTGTAAGCAAGCTAGATGATGTAGGTGTAAAAGCAGTGTTCAAAAATGATACCTGCAAGATGGCTCGGGTGGCACTGGTATTGATGCAGGGAGTTCAAATTTCAACTTTGTACAAGCTACAAGGTAGCACTATTGTTGATGGGTGTAATAGTTCTGTGGTTCCTGAATGTGGAGTAGAAAATCTAGTGGTCTCTGGAGAGAAGACCTTGCTATGGCATCAAAGGCTTGGACATATTGGAGAGAAGGGCCTTCGAATACTTCATGGTAAATATATGGTAGAAGGTATGAGTAATAGCTCTTTGGATTTTAATTTCTGTGAAAATTGTGTATATGGGTAGTCGAATTGGGTGAGTTTCCCCTCTGGTGGTAAGAGGGTGAAACAAATATTAGAGCTTGTGCATAGTGATGTGTTTGGACTTGTGAAGGTTCCATCACTGGGTATGTCTGTGTACTATGTATCATTTATAGATGACTTCTCAAGGAATACAAGGATATATTTCCTTAAGAAGAAATCTGAAATCTTTGATAGGTTTAAAGAATTTAAGACTCTGGGGGACACCAAACAGAGAAGAGGATAAAGTTGTTGAGGACATATAACGGTGGAGAGTTTTGCAGTAAGAAATTTGAAGAATTCTATAAGAAGTGTGGTATAGCATGACATAAGACTACTCCATACACACCTGAGAAAAATGGAGTTGCAGAAAGAATGAACAAGATGTTGATGGAAAGGGAAAGAAGCATGCTCAATGGTGTCAGGTTAGGACAAGAATTCTAGGAAGAGGTGGTGGAGACAACATGTTACGTGGTCAACATATCACCTTCATCAGCGTTGGAGGATAAGACTCCACAAGATTTATGGACGGATAACGAGCCTCTCTTTCACATCTGAGGGTATTTGAATGTGATGCATATTTATATGTTCGAAAGGAGAAACGAACCAAGTTGGATAGTAAATTTGAAAAATACATATTTATTGGGTATAAGGATGGTTTAAAGGCTTATAAGCTTTGGAACCTAGTAACAAGGAAGGTTGTGTAGAGCTGAGGTTTGGTATTTAGAGAGATGAAATATGTTATTAAACATGAAGTCCAACCAAAGGAACCTGAGAAGATAGAGTTTGAGCTTAAGGAGGAAGAATCAGACTCTACAACATAGGAGGAATCAGAAGATGAAAAGCCACAAACTCCACGTGTGAGAAGATCAGTTCGAGAAAGAAGGCATCCGAAACGGTATAGTCCATATGCTTTCTATTCACATTTTACTTTATCTATTACTAATAATGATCCCAGAACTATGAAGGAAGCAGTAGATACAGAGGATGGCAAACTCTGGAAAGAGGCCATGGTTGATGAAATGACATCTTTCCACAAAAATGAGGCTTGCGATCTGGTGGAGTTTCCAGCTGGAAGGAAACCCATTGGCAGCAAATGGGTGTTCAAGAAGAAGACAAATGCAGAAGAAAAGGTGTAGAAATACAAAGCTCGGTTGATAGAAAAAGGTTATTCCTAAGTGTCAAGAATTGATTTTGGTGACATTTTTTCTGATGTTGCCAAGCTAACTTCTATGAGATTACTTTTATCTGTTGCTGCTACTTTTCATTTTGAGGTAGAATATATGGAAGTGAAGACAACATTTCTTCACGGGGATCTAGAAGAGAAAATCTACATGAAGCAACCTGAATGCCTTCCATTGAAGAGTAAAAAATAACTGGTACATGCAAGTTAAAGAAGTCTCTATATGGGTTGAAACAATCACCAAGGATGTGGTATCAGAAATTTGATACATTTTCATGGGGACTTGGCTTCACTAGAAGCAAAGTAGATCACTGTGTGTATTTTAAATTAATTGGTGACAATATTATTTATCTCGTCTTATATGTGGATGATATGTTGCTGGTTGGAAATGAAAAAGAAATTATCCAATATTTGAATACCCATTTGTCCTCCAAATTCGACATGAAAGATCTTGGTGCTGCAAACTATATTTTTGGCATGGAAATTAAAAGAGATCAAACAAAGAGAAAACTCTGGTTAAACCAGAGGAAGTATGTTGAGACAATATTGCAGGGGTTTAATATGCAGGATAGTAAACCGATCAAGGTTTCTATTCCTATAGGTGTAAATTTATCTACTGAATGGTGTCCCAAGACATAAGAAGAGAAAGAGGACATGTCCCATGTTCCATATGCAAGTCCAATCGGTAGCCTGATGTATGCAATGGTCTGTACTAGACCAGACATTGCACATGCAGTGGGAGTATTGAGCAGGTTTATGTCAAAACTAGGGAAGGAGAACTGCACAGAAGTGAAGCCGGTTTTAAGGTATTTGTGTGGCACTAGTGATTATGGTTTGTGCTACCAAGGAAGACCAGGATTGGAAAACGTGTTGGATTTTCATGGCTTTGTTGATGTAGACTGGGCTGGAGATATGGATCAAAGAAGATCTACAAGTGGGTATATGTTTAACTTATTTTGAGGTGTAGTCAGTTGGATGAGTAAGAAACAATCTATAGTGGCACTATCAACTATAGAGGTAGAATACATGGAAACCACTCATGCAAGCAAGGAAGTAGTCCGAATGTAGAGATTGTGGTCAAGTATGGGGTTAGTACAGGGAGCTATGAGGATATACTGTGACAGCCAAAGTGCAATTTTCTTGGCAAAGAACCTTTCATATCATTCAAAGACAAAGCACAATGATGTTCATTATCACTTTGTGAGGGATGTGATAGAAGACAAAAAGCTGTTGCTCGTAAAGGTGGACACTTTGAAGAATACTGCACATGCATTGAGAAAATCTGTGAGCTCTGAGAAGTTCTCTTGGTATAGAGAAATAATGGGCATTGCAGGGCTGGATAAATGACTAAGCTCTGTTGTGGCCCCTTGTGGAAAGAAAACAACACGTGGTAGAATGTTGGGTTGTGTTATATTATTTCCACGACTAGCCCATGTAGTTAACCGAGGGGTTAGAAGGGGGGCGAGGCCCCCCGTTTGTTGCGCCGATTGCGTAGCGGTGTGGGAGGGTGGGTCATAAGGGGTTTGAGGGGTGTAGGTATCCCCAATCTATGGTGTCCGGGGTAGTGCCCCAAATTTTTTTTGTTTTTGGACCCTATATTAGGTTGGGCAGACCTACCTATGGTTTTGTGCATGATTTTTCACACATGGTTTTGGACACGATGGTTTTGGGTTCGTGTTATTGGATGCTTTGGCATGTATAAATATGTATTGTAACATTGAAAGGAACATAATGAAAATCAAGCTAGTAGACCCAGTTTTGGGATCTAGGGGAAATCTTTGTGTACATGTATTTTATGTGTTATGCTCTCGCATTGTTTATTTTCTGTGTTTTAGAATTCGTATGCAGGTAATTTCTGTACGGGGTTAAAACCTACAAACCAATAAATAACACACTAAAACATGAGCTACTTCTTAGGGAATTGCTTGATTTAATTGGTTAATATTACAATATTATAAAGAATCAAAATCTCTAGGAATAGTAATGATAATCTTAGTTCACACACAAATGACTCAAGGTTGCTAGATTTAGCTAGCTTATTAGACTTGATTACTTTAGTTAACACAATATATTATTCTCTAACACTCCCCCATGGGCTCGACCACTAATGTGTGTTGGTCTAAGTCTCAACTAGGCTTACAATACTTGAGATTAAGTCAAAATATTGTTTTTCTTCTGCATGTCGGTACAGGTTGTTCTCAACTCTGTGTTGTATAAAATTTTTTATTCCTTTTGCTACAAACAATGAATTCTACATATATTTTTTTCGTTATTTATCTTAAGTGTTATTTTGGTCATCTTCTTCAGTATTTCTTTGTATTGTTCGTCAATTTTTTTTCATCTACTTGTACCACAACTAGATCTCATTTAACTTTTTCGTCAATCCCTATAAGATAAAACAACTTTATTTTCTTGCATATCTTCCACTATTGCAATTCATTTAACAAATTTTATGGTTGTGTTTATCACTCCTATTTCATCTTTCGATGTATTTATGGTATCTTTTCCATAACCACTTTCATCATTATTATACTCAGGCATCATAAGGAACTTTTCAAGAAAAGCTAACTCAACATAATAATCAATTTGAACATTCACTAATAAGTTCTCCTCAACTACTGTTGTTGTTGAAAATGTCGTTTTAATCTTGGCCTTGACACATATATGTGTGTACTAAACTTCACACTTTTTACCATGTTGAAGCATTGTTTCTTGTACAAAATCACTATTTTCTTGTACAATTTATTCAATTGTATTTATTGTATTACCTAGGAAAATTATTGCATTCAAGTCTTATTTACGTTCTTCTAGTCCAAAATTTTCCTTGAAGTCTCGAATTAATTTTGCGATGTCAATTTTTTTTTTCAATTTCTTAAACAAATTTCTCTATAAGAATTATAGACTCGTTGCCTTATGTATCTTTCTCTTCTTCGATTGGCTCTTCTATAACATCTCCTATTACTTTGGTTATAATAGGAACTTCATTAACAATTGCATTTCTTTGTGCCTCATTTCGATGTTGATCAATTTTTCTCCCCAATTCACTATATATTTTCTCTATAATTTTGGAAGCTTCTCTAGATGTGGTTGTTGTTGCAATATTTGGAATAATGTTATCATCCAAACATTGTCAAATGAGAGACAATGTTGTTCCATCAGCCTTCCTATTAGTTATAAATTTATCCCTTTTATCTTGTGTCATAGCATCATAGGATGCTCGACTTGAGTAATTTTCAAACCCATGCAATACAATATCCCATCACTCATCCATTTGTTATTTCGTTTTGATCTTAATGGACCAAAACTCATAATATTTACGAGTAAAAATAGGAGGAAGCTAAATGTTGCACTATAATCCATCTTTATGAATATATATATATATATATATATATATATATAATTAAAACTTTTCTTAAAGCAAATAATTTTTCTTTTCTTTTCCTTATATCTCCCCTTTTATTTTACTTTTTATTCTTTTGCGATGGCCTAAAATATAAACTTTTTTTCTAATTTTTTCCAGTATTCTTCCTTCTTTTTTAAAATAAAAATATCAAACTTCTATCATACCAATTTTATTGCATAAAATTAACACTTTTCAAAACTTATAACTAAATTCTTGTACATTTACCCGAACTAATTTCCAAAAGAATTAATTGTCGAAAAATATTTTATTGAATGATTGATAATTCCCAATGGTAGGCTAAATTTTTAAATCTCATGGTATCATATAATTATTCCACTTCAAACAACCTATAGTTGCAGTGGCTAAAATCGTCCTGTCTCACATTAACTAGCCATGATGCTGACTCATTCAGTTATGGGGGCTTAGAATAATGGTGGTTTAAACACTTAGGGCTTCATCCCTCTATTTGTTAAAAAAATTAACAACAACCATTCCATGAATGGCGGTGGCTCTGCTCAAAACCTAGGTCACTCGTTGTGGGAGGGTGAATCACTTTGATGGCTAATATTCCACTCAACGCGGTAACTGCTACAACTTGCCAACATATGATTAGTTTATCTATGGGTTGCTTAGGTATGGATTGAGTTAGTGTTTTTCAAATGGTGAAGTTCATAGGTATCACTCACTTAATATGCTCAAATCTTATGTCCCAGATATAGTATAGCCTTTTGAAATGACTCCTCCAATAAAAAACTAATGAGTATTAGGCTTATCACTCAGTGGGAACAATTTTTTTTATGGCTTTCAGTTGTTACTTATCAGTTACTCAATGTGGTTGTATAATTTGTGGTTGTAGATTATTTAATACTCTGGCTCTTTGAATACTCTAGCTTCGATATCGAGCTGATTGTTGGATAGAGAAGGAACAAACTAAATAACACTCTCAAATGTGAGATGTTAGTGAATTTCTTGATTCAATTGCTCAATATTACAAACTTATAAAGACTCAAAACTATTAATAATACTCATGGTAATATTAGATCACACATGCAACACACACATGAATGAAAATTGTTAAATTTATCTAGCTAACTATGTTTGATGAATTTAGTTAACATGAGAGATTATTCTCTAACAAATCAAAGAATAAATAATTCTTTACACACTATATGATAAGACTCTAATTAAATGTTTTCCACTCGGCTCGTGGTAAATTGTGAGGTTAGTAAGCCCATAGGAGATCACTCAATCAATTATCACCTCAATAATTATGAGTTATGTCCCATGAAGTTTTAGGTTCAAATCACATGTGTCATCTAACAAAAAAAAATATGAGTTTGGAATAGGGATAATAGACGTCTCAATTTCGACCAATAAGTTTGATTTTTTATAACTATAGTCAACAACTTCTAATGGAATACTCATAGAGTTACAAATTATTAAATTATGCAATAAATAAAAACTACTTGTAACATGTTTTTATCTATTTTGAATCTCTTAATTTAGAGGCCTCAAACTAGCCAAGTTCATTGGTGGCATACTTGTAGCATGCTCTTTCAATTATGAGACTTATTTCAATAAATGGTAATCAAGATCATTTTCTTTATACATATAGCGTACTCTTTTGATTCTCAATGTTGTAACATAGATTAAAGGAAACCTACAGGTTAAGATTGTCTATGGCATATTCCCACTAACTTATGACTTCGTTGTTTGTTGCTTCAAGTTTACAATTTTGTATCTCTAACATCCTTGTTGATCCCTCATATTCTTATAGCCTAGCTCTATGGCTCATTGAAAATGGGTTTATTGATAAGTATACCATGATTTTACATTTCCCAAAGGTAGTATTTATATGGTTCAATAAGATCTTGAAGGCCTTAATCAAGGAACATCTCTCCTCAACTTTTTACAATCATAGATTCTTTGCATTTCCATTAAAGGAAAACGAATATAGATATCTCATATTCCTCAATAGTTCATATCACATGTTCTCATGCCCAATTAGCCTCAGTTGTTGGATTTCAAACTTCAATATTGAGCATGACATCTATATAAAGGTTCATTTTTTGGTTACAATGTCACACATCTAATTTCATTGTTGGAGTGATGAAAGTGATATGTTTGGAAATGTATAGACCTTTTAGAAGCTGAGGATAGTCTATAATATTGTTCTCGCATTTTTGTGGGTGTGAACCATGCTAATGGCTTGCTATAAGCAATCCATTTAACTCTAGATTCCTAGTCTTACATATTACTAGTTGATTATGAATAGATTTGATTTAAGGGAGAAAGGTTACATGAATATAAATTATTTTCCAAAAGTTTTTCCAAACTAGGATTAGATAAATGCACCTCTAAAGACACTAATAAATGGTATAAACTTGGTAAGAATGAGAAAAATAACACAACCAAGTTTACTTAAGTCAACCCAAGAAAACCTAGCTTGTTCATTCTGAAGCAAATGCCCCTAGTCCTGGTCCTCATGTGGTCTCCTCTCCCTCCTCCAAGAACGGAACATCTTGCAATAAAAATACCCCTAGTATTAACATGGATAACCATTCTCCCATTTAGAAGAACCATAAATTATGAAATCAATTGATGTCTCTCTAATCACCAAGCTTGAAGCAAACCCTGTCTTATTTTAAAGGGCCTCTATGAAGTTGTTCCTATATTAAAAAATGTAGTCCTAGACCATGTTAAGGAAGTTATGTTCTCTCTAAAAACATGTCCCCAAACCTATCTCCCCTTATAGTTTGAGGGGAAGAGTCCATGATATAAAACTCTGAAGAAGATGATACTAACAAACAAATAATTCAAGACAACCCAATAAGAAAATTATGTCTGAAGAAACAAACACGTGTGCGAAGTGATTAAAGATAAAGAGAATGATTCTAGCACTCATACTACATTAGAATCATTTGAAATGAAAAAGTGTAAATTAATAAAGACCCAGGTTGGATATAATCCTCCCAATGGGGAGAACACTTAAAATATTAAATAAAGGATGAAGATCATCTCTTTAAACTACAAGGGTTTGTGGAGTAAAAACAAGCTAAGAATATTAAAGTGCTTATCATGTCTAAGAAACCTCAATTTATTTTACTTTAAGAGAAAAAAAAAGTGAATGAATCTTAGATCCTTCAAGGAATCATTAAAGTCTAGTGATCGTGCACAAACCATGCATTCAACTACCTGGCTGCCTATAAGAGAATTTTCACCATTTGGAACCCAATTTGGTTTCAACTAAGCTAGAAATAATTTACACTTTATTGGCTTATGATGAGTCTTACCCACCCGTTCTATGATGAATTAGTTCTAGTGAAAGATTTTTAAATGCTTGTTTCTTACCCTAAAAAAACACGCCTTTTTGAATTATTTTCAAGATCTCTAGGTGTTAATCACTTAAGAAAGACCCATGTTAACCCTAAAACATATTTTTAAGACTTATGTATTCAGTAATTTGAATTTTAAAGTTATATTATTAGGTCGGTCACAACCTTTAATTGTATCATGTCATCATTGTTGCACCCTTTATCACACACACACACATATCAAGTAGCCATAGTCTTAGGGACACCATATCTTGTGTTATACATCAGATGCATTGTAAAACTATATCATCACTTGAATTGGACTACAATTATACGTTTCTTATCATTTTGAAGGCTTATGCTTCATAGCATTTGGCATCAAAGCATACAAACCTAGATTTTTTCTACTTAAAAAATATTAACTTAGATTTTGGTCTAAGACAAATATTTTGGCATGTTTCAGAAAACAAATATTGAGTGTATTGACAAATTTTCTTTGAGAATATCTAGAAAAAATTTCATACTAGGGTTTGACATAATTTTATAGATATACATTGTGGAATGTAGGATTTTTGGTTTGTATTCAAATAGTTTCAAACAAGTAATCTAGTCATTTTCACTATAACATTTTTTATGGTAAGTTTCTAACCATGAAAGTTTGATAATATATAATAACAATAATAGGGTGGATATATTAAAAAATTAAGATATTAGTTCTTTATATAGTCATTGATGTACTCTACGGAAATTAAGGTTTCCAAATGGTTTTAAAAACAATTTGAAACAAGAGATCTTCGAATTTTCATTATATTTTTTTTTACATAATACTTCAAACTGTGAATTTTTTAAATATCTAAAAAAGAATAATAAGGTACTTCAAATAAAAATTTTAGAATCATATTTTAAAAATTGGAGACGTGGCACACTTTACAAGTTCACTCTTGGGAACATGTAAAATATCTACAAGTTTTGGGAATGTTACCATAACTTTCACTTGGAACATAAAACATTTGGTCATATTGGTGGACCTATAGAGAAGACATAGTAGAGTACTATAGGATCAAATTTTAGACTTAAAATATATCAAGTGTTAGAGATGTATTGAGATACATTTTAGTCATCTCAATAGTCTCCAAATTAAGGCTTCAAATGTATGTAACTTACAATTGATTTAACTTTTTAATGGAAGATCCATTTTTTGTGATACAAAATTTGCAATAAAACATAAAATATGAGAATTGTTATTTTTTCACATGACTAATAGATGTGCTTCAAAATATACTTCACCATCTAAATCCATAGAGAGGCCTAATATGACTTAGAAACAAAGAGAATAAATTTCTCACTACATTTAAAAAGTGAAGATGAAATTACTAAACAAAATGGATGAAATAGAAAAGAAGACATATAGGAATATGAAAGATTTGAAAATTTCTGTGTCCATCCTCATATTAGACATGCAATAAGAGAAAATTCCTAAAGGAGATACCACGAAACAATGGAATCATGAAAATGTCGAAGAAATAAATTTTGAGTTCCAAAATCATGATTTTCATCACCTCAAGGTCCATGTCCTTACGGATTCAATGTGTGATCGAGGAATTTCTTCATTATGTATATGAATATAATGAAGTTTTTTGGTAAGAATGCTTAATAGCATGGATATTTTAGATGGAACAATACCTTGATCTACACCAAGTGACAACCCTACAAAAGCTAAATATTGCATCCATGTTTTTAGAACAATACCAATTTCTATGGTACAAATGGATTTATGAAAGGAAAATTAATTCTATTATTTATTAACACATTTGTATGAATAAATTGATATCGCATTATGGGTATATTAAGAGAAATTCATTCTTTAGTCAAATGGTAAATTTGGGACAAAATGGACTAGTTACCAAGCACATTTAGTAATTACAAAAATATGTCTTAGGGTAAATAAAATTTCATAGGATGATTTGTTAGACCTATCTATAAGAGATTTAAAGGAAATAATTAGGAATCAGGTGTGTCAGTTTGATCCTAAATCCTTAGAGCGTGCTTTTAGTCTAGGAAATAAGGTTGAGTAAAAATATGGCTACTAGTAGAGTGGTCATTGAAAACTATAAAGAACATAATTCTCCCTCTCTTAACATCACTAAATGGACAAGTTTGATACCTCGGGAAATGGATGAAAGAGGAGAAAAGGGATAATGTTTCAATTATTAAAAAAATTACAATAAGTGGCATAAATTACATGGGAAGAAATTATTCTACATAGACAATGAAGTGTATGAATATCAAGAATTTGAGTCATCACAAGATCTACAACTAGAAGATAACACTACAACAATATATTGTCATTCATTGGATGGTATCAATGCTCCAAAAAACTTCAAGACATACATATATATAAAAAATAAATTGGTAATATTGTTGATTGACTTAGGTACTACCCATAACTTCATCAATTACAAAGTGGAAAAACTCCTCGATTTCTTTGTATATCCAAAACTAGAATTTCAAGTAATGATTGTAGATGGATGCACCATATGTTGTTTATCGAAGTGCCATAATATTTAGTTGCATATGGGGAAATTTTTATTGGATAATCCCATTATTGCAATATAAATGGGTGACGTTGATGTTGTATTAGTGGTCCAGTGGTAATAATCATTGTGAACAATGGCCCTTAATTTTCAATAACTCTTCATGAGATTTTCCTAAGAAGAAAAAGGATTTAATCTTAGAGGTATCCAATAGAATCCTTTTAATGTGGTAAGATCTAATAACATGACAATATTGCTCAAAAAGGGACACCATGGTGTAATTGTACAATTATTTTCATTATATGCCTAAACAAATATATCCACTTCTCCATTATATCTCCATAAATTTATCAAAAATAATTTGAAGGTGTTTGGAGATATGCCTAAGGGTCTTCCTCCTATTTTAGATCGCAACAATTCTATTCATTTGCAACTAGGAAGTATAACACCTTACATCAAGTGCTGCAAGTATCCATGTGCATGGAAGAGTGAGTTTGATCATATGATTCAAGAAGTGTTAGGTTTTTTGGAATCATTCAACCTAGTTAGATTGTATTTCATTAACTAGTGGTGATTGTTTTAAAAGGGATGGCTCATGGTGTATGTGTCCAAACTATAGACAACTAAAAAAAATTACAATCAAATATAAATGTTCTATTACTATCATTAATGAATTAGTAGATTAATTCCATGGAGAAATTTTACTTAACATGTTGGATCTTTGTTTATGGTATGATCAAAGCACAATGAGGCAAAAATACATTCACAAAATTTCCTTTAGAACACATGAAGATTATTATGAGTTTATAACTATTACATTTGGACTTAATAATATGCTTCCAAAAGTTTCAAAATTTAATGAATTTTATTCTCAAACACTTCTTTAGAAAATTTGTGATAGTATTTTTCTATGACATAGTAATCTACAACAAAACCTTGGGAAGTGCATGTACAATAGGTTGACACAGTCTCAACTATATTCAAAGAGAAAAAATTATATCCAAATCCTTGGAAGAGTGCCTTTTTGGTTGAGGAATATGAATATTTGTGTCATATTGTATCTCATGAAGTTGTGAAGGTAGATCCCAGAAAAATTAAAGATATGATGGAAACAATTGAAAAGCTACATGAAATTCCCACGATACCTATAATTGATAGAAATTCAATTTTCATTAGAAAAATTTAGAAAACTGTTTTATTTTTTGGGTACTCAATTGGATCATAACTCCTCCTTCCATCCTCAGTCTAGTTGGAAATTTGAGATTGTAAGTAAAATTTTCAATGTGTGGAAAATGATAAATAAACACAATGGATTAAGTTGTTCCCTTAGTAGAATGGTGGTATAAAAAATCCTTCGACACTTCATAAAAAATGTCCCCATTTATCTAAACTTATGGATACAATCCCCCATTCATCACATCACCTTTGAAAGGGATGTAAATGTCTGACCAATGGAGAGACACATAGGGCACCAACAAGATATTCTCAAGTTGTTGAAGGATAACCCAACTATAGTGTAGAATACAATGAGGCAAAGAGTCAATAAACATTGTAGTGAAATGGAAATTGATGTAGGAGAGTGTGTATTTTTGAGGTACAACTTTACAAATAAATGTCACTCAATAAATGTTAGAAGGAAAATAAATTAACACCCAAATATTATGGCCCTTATAAGGTCTTGCAGAGGATTGGAATTATGTCTTACAAATTGAAGTGTCCTACATATTCATTGGTACATCCAATAATTCATGTTTCTTGCTTAAAGAATATAATCATTGAAAATATCCCAATCCAAAGAATTTTACAATAGATTAATCAAGAAGGAAAAATAATAATAGAACATGAATAAATCATTGAGACAAGTATTAAGAAATTGTTAAATTGAGGATTGACCAAGTATCTCATGAAATGGAAGAACCTACCACTTGAAGAGGATACATAGGAATATGGTATCTTTATGCATAAACAATCATAGTTATTTAATTGTTGATAAGAACACTTGTTTGAAGGGTAGGGGCATGTTTAGAACTAAGAAAGGACCCATGATAACCGTAAAACCCATTAGTAAGACCTAGATATTAAATAATTACATTTCTATAGTTATACTATTGATAAAACTAAATCCTTTCGTTTTATCATTTATATATATGTTTAACTAAAACCTTTCATTGTATTCCTTTTTCTTTGTTTCATGTCTTTTCTTGGACCATAATTGATATCTCACATGGTGGCTCCTCTTATATTTCCAGAAATAAAAATGAATAAAATAATTTTATTTTATTAATATAAATAAATATTTACAATCTCATAAAATGTTCACTTGTAAGTTTTCATATTTTCAACCACATGTCAAACTTATAAAATTTCACTAAGGTTACTACAATACTTCATTTAAAAAAGTATAGGATACTTCGGCATACTAACCATTTCTTGATTTTATTTTTATGTCATACCGAGATGGTTGACCTTATTGATGGGTTCCACACATAGATTGAGAGTGATTGGTACGTTATGTGATTAATTGATATTGTTGTTGCATGGTTTATATTTTTTATGTATTCTAAAAGAAATATTTTTAGTTAAATATTTTAATATATGGGAAGAAATATCTCCAGTTATTAATGATTGAAAAACAGGTGGTGAAATTTTCGTTTGAATCACTCAACAATTCGATTCATGTGATTTTTTTTTTTATAAATTTTATCTCTAATTCTTTTTTAAGAAGCAACTATTATGCTACCACAATGCAATGATGTAACAAACCTGACCTTTTCAATGCGCACACAATGATATATATTTGTAAAAAAATGGTTAAATAATCAAAATAATTTATACTTTATATGTTATTACGGACCGAATTTGGGTTTAATGCTTGTATTAGAATTTATACATATAAGTAAGTTTCTAAAACCATAATATTATTTTGAATAGATAATTAATCTTCGAGTGGTTTTTAGTAATCTACAGCTACTAGTGCAACAATATTAACATTATGCTCATCAAACCATTAACCTCATATATACACACAATAAATGAATATAACTACTATGTTTCATTCCACGAAACAAGTTCATTAAGATATTTTTGGTTACCTTGTTTCTCGGGATCACATGGCAAAGTATTGCAAACTCAACATATGTATAGCTATCGTTAGTGACAAGTGTTTTGGAAAGGATAGAGGTGTCAATTAAGAGAATGAAGAAACAAAATCTATTGGCATTATCTTGAATGTGCCATTTTATAATGAGATCATAGCATTTTTTCAGGTAATCTATAAAATTGTAAATGTTTTCTTGTTATAGTGCAACATTTTGTTTAAAAGAAAAAATAAAAAAATAAACGAATAAATTTTAGCTTTCCAATATATCATATATTTTTTTGTTATTTTCAATCTTATTAGTCCCTACCTCACCAAAGAACATAACATTTTCCTTATGGTCAAGTTGTATTGATTGTAAATTATTTGACTATATTTTTATAATTTTAACCAAAGTTTCGGGAAAATGCTCAATATTTATGATTTTTCATAAATTAAAAAATCATTTTCGAATATTCATTAAATGTTATTAGAATTTCCCATTCGATAATGACTTTCTAATGGGACATATTTCCCTTGGTGGATGGCATTTTAATTAAAATTAAAATAAAATTAATTTTGTGAGTGGTCATTGCGTTGGTGAGTGCTCTTATATTGACACTGTCATGTTAGCACTATGGTCAATGACAAGAGGATTGATGTGGTTGCAAGACACAATTATATTAGTGCTCAGTTCAATGATGTGATAATTGATGTGGTTGCAAGTTATTTGCATAGTGCTCGGTGGGGGCACTGAAAAAAGTCGAATAAATATTATTATGTTTCGTTGTGTAGAGGTTGGAGTATGTGCGGGTGATATGGTTTCCTTTGCATACTCAGTGTTGTTACATTCATCAACAATGAGATAACTAGCATGGTTTCATTGTGTGGAACTTTTACTATGCAAAGGATGGGGTATGTGTAGGAGAGTTCGGGGTCCTTTGCATAGACAAGGGTGCTCTGACACCAATTGGGGACCATAGGTAGACAATGTAATTTTTTTTAACAATTATTGTAATTGTTGAAGTATAAAATCTACTCTTATTACACAATATTTAACGAACTACGTTTTTAATTTGTGTGACATGTGGTTGCGGGACACTTTTATGTTAGTGCTATTCTCAATGATATGAGAATTGATGTGGTTGCAAAAATTTGGGATAGGCCCTTAGGGGTGGGGGGGCAGAAAATATCTAATTAATATTATTAAGGAGGATGTGTGGGAGAAAAGGTACTCCTTTCCATCAAATGAACTGAGTCAATTCAATCTTTGCACTGAAAAGAGTTAGTACATGTTAGTCCTTAGTTTTAGTGGAGCTCCCGGTTCTCCAAATGCATGGAAAGATTTACGCAAGGTTTATTAAAATAATAAATATACAAATATATATTTTTAATTATTATTTAGGAACATATTTCACAACTCTGGAAGTATATGTGTAGAAGGAGTTGCGTGAAGGTGCTTGTGTAGATCTAGTTGTTTGAAGGAAGTGTGTGTGGGGAAAAAGTGCATGTGTGCAGAGTTTTTCTTCTACTCAAATATTTTTACAAATTTTATTAAAATAATAAAAATACAAATATATTTTTTAATTCTTATTTAGAAACTTATTTCAAAAAATATGCCCATTAATTAATCTTAGCTTCAAATGTTAATGGCTAACTGAAGGGTGCTATTGAGTGTTGAAGTGGTCTTGCCGAGGTGGTTGTGCGACTATGGAGGTTATGCAAAGAAAAACGCATGTGCATAATTTGGGTGGAATAAGGGAAATGCAGAGGGATATTCTAATTGTAATGTGTTTTGATATTAGTAGATTGTGTAGAATAGCAGTGTTTGTTTTATCATTAATAGATTATGGGGATTGTAGAGGTTCATACAATCAAAGCTTGATAGATTTTTGCACACAATGGACTATGTTGTTTGGAGGAAGCATGTGCATTGAAAAAATGCATGTTCGTAGAGCATTGATTATGTCAAAAGCTTTATCCAAGGTTCACAGGTGAAAGAATCGATATGGGGTACAATTTTGGGCCAAACGTGGTGATGAAATTTTAACTTTTTCCTCTTTTATCGAATTGCAACCCTCAAAATTCATATAAGCATTGTGAATTTTGATTCAGAGTAAAAATACAATATGTGGATAATTATGTTATTGTCCTAATGATATCTTTAAAAACAAAAAGTTTCATGTAAATACCTCAATTTTCCATTAAATGCAATATCTGTGATTGCAAATTATCACAAAACGTACGAGGTATGCGTGTGTTTACGTAGCATAACTTAGACTAAAATATGTAATTTTAATATATATATATATATATATATTATCTATATATATATATATATATATATATATATATATATATATATATATAGATGGAGAGAACTAAATTTTTCATAATAAAAAATAATTTTTTATGCAAAATGATTTTATTTTTTTTAATTCTTGGAGAAGTAATATTTCAATTGCATTTTGGAGAGACATGTTCACATAAGATTTTTTTTAACACTTTAAATAAATTTAAAAACCAAGAGTACCATTTGGAAGAAGACTCAGAAACGAAGATAGTGGTATTTTTTGCAATTTTTTTGTTGTGTATATGTTATGTTATTGGTTTTTTATTTAGACCCTTTCAATTTGTCCAAAAAAATTTGAAGAATTATGTTTAAAATAAATTAGATAAGAAATATCATATAAATTTGAAAATGTCAAAATCATATGCCATTATATAAGGGTTGCTTCCCAAATCCAACATGATGAACTCTAAAACTTAAGGAAAAATCCTGTGTAGTGTCCGGTAGGGTACAAAATGATGTTGCAGAGAAATTTGGATAAGAGGAGATAAAACTAGTTTTTTTAGGCCTTCAACAACTCAATCCAGTGTTCGAAATTCAAATTTCAAATAGCTCGATCAAGTGTTTCAAAAACCCTCGATCAAGCCCTTAACGTGTGTAACAACTCTAGTGAAAATTCCATGTAATAATAGCTAATAAATTGAAAATAATAACCATGGTTACGGGACACTTATTCCAAGCTGAATGGTGGAAAAAAACCATAGTGTGGGTGTTCATTTCGGTTATTATGGCTAAGGAAATTGGCAAAGGCAATGGAAAAGGCTTTGGAAAGAAAAAATTTCATTTTTGGGAATTTATTTATGAAAATTTTGGAAATTAGGAGGAAATGAAGGTGAAAGGTCACAGGTTGCATGTGAGGAAGAAAATGAAGGAAAATAATGGAAAATAAAGAAAATATATACCACGTTAATTAAAAGGCTTCTGGAGATCAGTTCATGGCTTTTGGTCAGTTTATTTTTGGATTTCTCTCTCTATTCTCCCTCTCTGACACTCTTGGAAACTTAGAGTTTTCTTGGAGCACTTCAGCATTGGATCAAGAAAGGAAGAGAAGGAAATATGAAGTAAAAATATTAAGCAAGGTAGAGCACGATCTAGAAGCTACAACATGTTTACTTATAGGTATCAATTTGCATGTGCAATTTCATTGCTAGATTTGGCCTGCATGGTTATGCATGTGTGTTATTGGTTCTCTTACTATCATGGGCATGAATTTTGTGAGGTTTGACAGTGTTATTCAACCTTGCCTTTCCATTTCTGGATAGCCATGGTGTGATGGAGTTCTAATGTTTTGGTTGAGCTGAATTTTCAGACAGATTCAAGCCTGAGTAAGGTGCATCTTTGATTGAGAGAACACATGGCCGAGTAATCCTTGAATGAGATTGTGGATTCTGGTAAAGCCACTGATAGAGTGATGCCTAAACCATACTATGGTTTATGGTAAATCCAAGTATTACATACCTCTATGGGCCTAGGAATCCTCGATCTATGAATGGAGGGATATATAGTAAATCCTAGAGGTGTTTTCCCTTGATTAGTGCTAGGAATCCGTAATGGTAGGATAAAAAGTAAAACCTTGAGGGTGGTGTCTCAATTATGGCCTAGTAGGCCATGGATGATATTGTAGATTGTGGTAAGGCCTAAACACTAGGAGGTAGGAAAATACCTCACGGGGTAGGTGGAGAAATGTTGCAGCATCCATGCCTGTTTATGGCCTAGGGATCCGATGGGGATTGTGGTAAAACCTGATTCTATTTATGAGGGTGAGGTGTTTTAGCCTCTGGAAGCCCTAATTGGTTACTTCCGTTTGAGTCCCACATTCATGCTTGGAATATGGCACGAGGGTGATTATTTGAACAGATATTTGGCTTAGCCAATCTATGCTCGTGTGGAACGTGGTAGTCCCATACGAGGTTGTTGTATTGTCATTATTTCTGTTATTTATATGTTCGTTATGAGTATGTTTTATGAAAATGAAAATGTATGGTTCTCATCATGTTTTGATTTTAAAATATCGAGAAATGAATCTATCACGTAATATATGATAATGGTGCTAATTTGATAAGGTATCAATGCTTCTTAATGATTCTTACATAAGGATAAGGTCCCTATGCTCAGACTTGTTCTTAGGACCTGTAGAAAGCATATTTGTGACATGTTTGATGAAATGCTTATCATGGCTAGTAGGGGTCCAGTCAAGTCTTTGTTCAAGAATTTGAACTGGCATCATTGTGTCTATGTTTCTTTTCATTTCTATAAATACCATGAAGTTTTGGCAATTACCGGTTCATAGCCATGTAATTTAGCCTTAAATATCATAGTCATTGGCATAATAATGGCAGCAAAAGGCTACAATCGAACTCTGGTAGGATCATGGGATTGATTGGGACCATCAGTCACTTGGATGACCTAGAAAAGGGGTGAGTGGGGCTCTAGGTCCTTGAATTGATCACTTTCCTCAGGGGTTGGTCACCTAGAAAGGTGGGGTAGCTCCTAGAGGTTCTATAGGATGTGTGGAAGGTCAATTTGGTTGTGTTTTGTTGATTCTACTTTCTTAAGGTGACCTAGGAGTTTCAATCAGATCATAGTAGCCTCTTGTAACATGTTTACCTCGGTCAGCCAGTTACTTGGGTAGATGTGGCAAGATGGTTGTACATAATGGTATCCAAAACATTGTTCACCCCTTGGACTTGATGATAGGTGTGTTGGTCATGCATTCATATTAGTTGCATATGGGTTCTCATGTTTTTGGTCTATCTACTTGTTTTGTATGCATGGTTTTGGTTATGGTTGCAGTGGTGTTACCATGTGAAAAGTTAATGGTGTTGTTGTTGGAAGTGTTTATCATGAGTTTATGTCGGTTAGTCCCTTGATATGCATGTAAATATCTATATGTAATGTGTATTTGTGTGTTTCATACATATGTTGTTATGCATCTAGTCATATGGTTAAAGTTTTCATGCATGAGGTCATGATGTGTGCTAGGTGTGGTCATGCATTGATGACTAGATAATGGTTGAGATGATGATTAAATGTTTGTAAGATTATGTTTATATATGTATTTTTATAATATAGTTGGTCTTGCAGATGAAATATCCTCCACGATTTATATTAAGGTCTGTTAATTTGTTTATGATTTTGTTTAGGTGACATAGTACATCATTAGTAAGATGGTAGAATACAAAGATTCTCCCTATGAATTATATGAGTAGTGTGGTGTTGGGCACTCTTTTGACTTAGCAGAAACATTGAGGAGTTTGAAGGAAGAAATAAGGAGTTTTAAAGGATATAACGATAGAATCATGCATGCACAGGAGAAAAAAGAAGAAGACAATGCAATAACTCTTCAAAGTTGTTGAGAATTGCAGAGACAGGCACCACTCCAGATCAATTTTTAATAGGAGGATGGGACTAAAGGGGAATATGGAAGTTGGTATGATGGTGGTCACAGGTCGTATGGAGATGATACAATTGAAGATTCTAGTTCTAGTTCTGACATCCATTATGATCGTCATCGCTATGAACCTTATAGGAGGAGTGATAATGGATACTTGCCATATGATTTTAACAAAGAAAATCCACCTAATTTTGATTCAGAGTTTAATAATCGTGAGGATGGAGAGGCTTGGTTACTTAGGGTGAATAAGTTCTTTGAATTGCATGACTATATGTAAAGAATATGAAGGCCATAATAGCTATCTCCAGCCTCAAAGGGAAAGCATATATTTGGTGGGAAGATGTAGACCAGATAAGAGACATCAAGACAGAGGAGTTGAGTTAGAATAAATTCAAGAGACTCTTCAGAAAGAAGTACTTGTTGGAAAGGTACTACAACAGTAAAACCAAAGAATTCTATGAGCTCAAAATGGGATTGATGGCAAATGAGGATTATAAAACCAAGTTCTTGGAGCTATTGAGGTATGTACCAATTCTTAAATATGAAAACGATAAATTTCATATATCTTTCAGTGGATTTCCATTAGAATTTAGAGATCAGATGGAGTATGATGAGCCTCCATCACTTAAGAAAGCTATTGGGAAACTAAAGCATTGTTATGAACAATCAAAGTGTAAGACAAAATATTAGTAAGGATGGAAAGGGAAAGCTAAAATTAAAGGTAAATTGTAGCCAAAAATAACAAGGCCTCAAAATGTAGAACAGAAAGAGAATGTTGCACTCCATAAGAAGTTCAATGCAGCTAGACACAGACATGTGACACAACAAGAAAATATACTCGGTGATGGTATAAGATGGTCGAAGTGTTGGACATATTTTAAGGAGCATCTTGAGAGGGACTTTCCACATAATCAGGGTGGTAGGCCTCATATTTATAGTGCAAAGGAGGCGTGTACTCTCATGGATGTCGGGAAGAGAACCACTCTCATCTATGCAGAACTAGATAATAGGGAGCAGATCATCAAACATCTGTCATTGAGATGGATGGTAAGCTTTGTGATCAAGTTGTTTCTATTTTGATTGACCCTAGATCTAATTATAGTTATGTTAACCCTGACTTGGTCGATAAGTGTGGTTGAATAAAGAAGTTTTTGGATAATCATGGTTATGCAGTTGGCTATAGGTACCAATAAGAGAGTTCATCATTGAATAAGATTTTATGAATTTGAGTTGAATGGTATGCCTAATTCAACACATTTGAACATATTACCATTTGGGCAATATAGTATTCTTTTGGGTATGGACTGGATATATCCTGATAGGACCAAATTCGACTACTATGACAAAGCCATTGAGTGCTGTGATGGTAATGGGGGTTAGAAAATCTTGCAGGGTATGAAGGAAGCAACATTAGTTAGGATGGTGTTACACAATATTTTTTCATGCCTCCTGCACTTCCCTGTGACATACCCTGAAGTGCCCGAAACATCATCATTATACAGTATACTCATTAACGTATACAGCTCACATCCCTCCTTTGACTTTTCTTGGAAAATATCTAGAGCTTTCCCCGAAGAGATAGCTCATGAAACCATAAAATGAGGATGATCACTTTTATGAAGCTTAAAACCATGATGATCACCTATTGCACTTTTTTAAGCCAGCGATGGCATCACTCTGCTCTCTCTCATGCTTGTGATGGTCTCAAAAAGGAAGTTTTCCCAAAGAGAATGAGAAGCTTCATGATATAGAAGCTTCTAGAGCAGAAAATTGGATGCAGTTTTGCATAGATGAGGTCGAATCCTCCTAATTTGAGCTCTTTATCTCATACCTATGAGCTACGTCCTTAAGATTTGTGCCTAATCCTATATTTTGAGAAGGTCTAACTCACTCTCTGAGCCTATAAATTTCCCCTCTACTATTCCCAAATGGTTGATCTATGTCCATCTGCACCCCTATGTTGAGCTTGTGCTTAGAGGTTATAAATTAGACTCAGAGAAGGAGTGTTGGAGAGTTTCTTGGCTTGGACTTGGATTACCACTCAAGGAGATCCTTTCAACATCAAGGCTATGGTTGTAAGCTTCCCCTTTATTCTTTAAATAATAACACAATTGCTAGTTCATCTTCCCAATATATATGTTCATGTATGTACTTGTTTAGAATTCCTTGATTAGCCAAATAGATTATCAATGGATTTGCTATTGGTTTTGGGATGCCTCATTGTCTCTTGGTTTTTTATGTACATACATAAGAACAGAAATAAGTGGGAACGAGACCTTGACACAAGAAGTTCAAGGATTTCGACAAAGGAAATCAGATTAGAATCAGGGCAAGGTAGGCGTTCTCTCTTGTTCTATTTTTCAATAATAATATAGGACGACGTCTAGTTGATTGTCCTCTCAAGTTTCTAGACCAACCCATTGGGCTAGAGGGATCATCTCTGTCCATAGAGAGGATTAACCTTGTCAACAAAATTGTGACTCCGTTGGGGAGTCTATGACCTTTTCCTTGCTCTCCTTAACCTTGTCTTTTGACAAGTTTGGTCAACTATTGATTTTTTGGCTTCATTGCCTGCTTGCAGACAGTGTCATTACCTGGTAGATGTTTGAAGATTATTAACTTGAGCTATTTTTGAAAATTTTAGATTTACCATCGCGGATATGAATCTAACAGTCGCCATGATATAACAGGTTTTTTAGTTACAGTAGGGATGGTCGCTACTTTACTACTGACAAGTGCTATGATTGCAGGAAACTTAGAAATTTAGGGTTTTCTCTTTGATTTTCGGTTTTAGTTGTCTTCTCCTTGTGATTTAGCAGTGTGTTTATTCATTGACTCTTTCATTATCTTCTTGTAATTTTATTTTGACTTTCTTTGAATGTTATTGAAGTTTTATTAGCTGTTTCGGGTTCTAGGTCTTCTAGGTCAACCTTAGTACACTCGTCGATCTTCCAATCAGAGATTAGAGATTGATTGCCTGCATTCAAAAGCCTTTGTGGGTTCAGACGTGCTTGTAAATTACTTTTGGTTCTTCTAACTTAAGTTGTTTTCATTACATGATATAGTGAAATTTTCTTAAGCTTCATTTGATGAACGATAGATTACAATTGAACCGTCTCATTAGGATCAAAAGAAAGTGTTTTCATTGAAGTTGTTTATGTTTTGAACTGAAAGTGTAAGTGCTATTATTTCCGTAGTTTTTAGAACATTTTTGTGTTGCATTCAAATCATTGATGTGAAAGTGATTTTCATACTTTTATGTTTGCTTGCATTCTCTTTCCCTTTGCACTAGATTATGTTTGTTTCATTTTGGAAAGAGAAAAATCATCGTTACCTCTTAAGGAATTTTTCTTTAACATTTGTTTTGGTGTTGCATTTGCCTATCATATGAAAGATTAGATTTCATATTTTGCATTTGGAATTTGAAGATGGTTATAGATGCATATTCATGTTTGGTTTGATGCATAATTTGAGTGATTCTCTTCCCTACATAGCTAGCCTTCATCAAATTGAAAGATTTCAATTCATCATTTAGTTTTCATTTTAGGAAGAAGAAACGACGTTAAGGCCTTGAAATTGAGACACAATTACAAGATCAACTTTAAAATCTATCAATTAACCTAAGGAGAATTTCAATCATTAACGATCACATCTAGTGGTCTAGGTTAGAGATGTATTCTGACGTCTTTAAAACTTAGCAGTTGTCGTTCACTTCAACATTAGATAGCATTCTCACAGACTTGTGCTCCCCGTACTGTCACGTATATAAAGGGTGACCCCACTAGGTTGCAATCTGTTATGCATAGGAAGACGAGTCTGCCTCCTTGTAATCATGATACACTGAACACAACATTTGGGGAGATTGCTTGCACGTACGTCAAGTCCTTGGTCAATTTATTAGCCGAGGTGTATATTGCAGTTCATGGTTACTTGGTACTCCTTTTACGTAGATTCACCTGAGCAATCATTTGATCTCTTCTCACTCTTTAAATTTGAAAATATCATCGAGCAACTTGTCCTTTCATGCTCGCAAAACAATTGAAAGTGACTATACTCACCTTTTCGCCCTTTTCTCGACTCTTAAAAGATGAAATGGAAATGTTTTTGTTTCTGAAATATAACTTCCCACGATAAACATCTTACCGCAAACAGTTGCTTCCTAAGACCAAACTAAGCAATTCCTTGTTAATTTCAAGGTTGTTAAAGCCTTAATCAATTTATTTCCTTTCCTTTTTGTTGTTGAGGGGAAGCCATCGTGGCTAAATCGTTGAGTCCATCTCATAGTTTGCCTTCATTGTCTGATACTGAAGGGTCCTCCCAAGGAGTTCATACGGAACTTCCTTAGTCGCTTAAGGATCAAGGTGTTGAAATTGGAATTATTCTAAGTATCCAAACTTTGTCTTCTCAACCACCTCCATCATATTCCTGGTCACCACAAGAATCTGATCCTGATTCATCACATAATCTCATCCAGACACCCGAGAGTCCGTAGACTCCAAAAAGTCTACAAAGACTGGTTGTTTATCCACTTAACCGATTGTTCGATCCTCGTGATATCTCCATAGCATCTGTACAGTCCATATGATCGACTTGGTATTCTTTTAGAGTTATCTCCTCAGACATATCTAGTTCCTCATCACCATTTGTTTCTATCTATGGAGTCATAAGGCGAGATCACAGTCTCCTTTCTGGGTCATTCGAAAGTTTGTGCTACCCACTCTCCTCACGTAGATGATGAACAGGGATATGTGTTCCCTACACAAGGCTTCCCTCTTATGGGAATAGTCCCATCTCTCTCTTATCCTGAGTTTAGTGATCCCAAATGACCCCATGGTTACACCTTTCTAGCTCAGTTGGTTTCAAGCACTCCTAGTGCCTCGTGATTATATCGGAACCCTATGTCATCTTCCGGTGCTGTGCCTACATCAAGTCCATTCGTTCAGAACACATCCTCTAGACCGATTGTGAAAATTGTAGTCACTTCAATTTTGGTTCAACCTACCATTCTGTCTCGACCTATCTCTTCATTTCAACTAACTCTTCTAGTTCAACCAATAGCCTGAGGTTAGGTCTTAGTAAGTTCTTCTATCCCTCGAGTGAGTGGACAAACCATGCCACTGCCTAGGGGGCAAGATCCAGATATCCCCATGATTTCTTGAAAAACCAATGTGAGTGGATTACAAACTCAAATAGTTGGAATGAATAAACCCTTTTACGACACTATTCCTAACCCTGTTGGGCCATCTAGGTTAGGTAATGTCCAATAGTAGTAGACATATATGGCTCAGGTCCCATTCCAACCAGCTTATGTCCCATATGCTTTGTAAGCTATGGTAAATACGCCATACATTCCTCAAGCTGGGCCTTCTGTTCAGGCTGGCCAATCCACTTTGCCAGGTGGATATGGCGAGATCTAGTTCGAGAACTATCAATATCCTTAGGGTATCACCCTAGGAATTATCCAGATACACTTGCAGCCATAAGGGAAACCACCGTGATAGCAAGGGAAACCTTCACAATAGCAAGGGAAAGCATTGCAACAGCAAGGACAACTATTACAACATCAAGGGAAACCTTTGGAATAGTCACAGTAAACTCTGCATCCACAGATGTAGTTTGTTCAACAGTGCTCCCAACCTTTTTCCTCTCAAGGCCAACCTCTGTAGCCGCAAGGCCAACCTCTAATGTAGCAAATCCATCATTTGAATCAACAAGATCATCCTTGGCAGCAACAGGCCCTATATGTGTGTCAGTGAGGTCAACCTTTGCAAGGTCAAGGTCAGTCCCTACATCAATAGGTTCAAAATCCTTACATCCAGGGTAAGTAGATTCAATAGCCTTATAATCCATATGCCACATACAATTCTCATCAGCAACCTATGGGAGGGAAATATCAAATCTACCCTAGAGAAAATCCTCCTTATGGGCAAGGTATCCCTTAGTGGGGAGAAAATCAGATTCCATATGGACAAAATCAGCTACTATGGGGGAAAAATCCTTACCATCAAGGATGGAATCTGTAGTATGGGTCTCCTCAAAGGCCCTATATGCCATTTAATATGAAATTTCATTTCTTGGCTACATTGGAGTTCCTCGATGTTTCCAGGCTCACGAATGATCCCATTCTTCATTTGCCATACTTGCCTGCAGTTTTGTTGAAGATTCCGAGCGATTGTCCAAAATTTGAGGGAAAAGTGAAAGAGGACCCACAATCTCATGTGATGACATATCAACTCTGGTGCTCCTCCAATTCATACGTCGATGATTCTATCTACCTTTGACTCATTCAAAGAACTCTCAAAGGTGTTGCCGCTATGTGGTGCATCGAATTGCCTCGAGGTTCCTACGATGACTTCAACTCTTTTGTTATGGATTTTCTCACTCATTTCCAGCTGCTAGTTCACTATGAAACTGATACCCATTTTCTTACGTCACTATAGCAAGATGTCGTAACCCACATTTCCGATCATATCCATGAATGGAGACGTTGGTGTAGCCTCATCAAATTTGAGATTACTGATGAGTTGTTGACGTAATGGTTTAGAAAATCATTCATCAACAAAATTGCTGAGGACATACCCTTCGGTGGATGTGTTATTGAAGAGAAATATATCGCCCGTGCTCAGTATTTAGACCTAGGCTATTTGCAATCTGTCAAATTGTATGAGATGTTGCCTAATATCTTAGACTCCTACAAAATCTTTTTGAAGCAGAAATCAGTCTCAAACACTGGTTCCAATAATCCCTCTAAGAATTCATACATTCCTTGTAAAACCTCTGAGGTTCATGCGGTCTAGTCTACCACAGCAGATAAATACTCTAAAGATAAAAATAAGGGCAAAGGAAAGGCCAAAGCCGATGCCCCAAAATAGGACCCTCCTAAATCTTTCCTTGATAACAATGTAAAGTTTAAAATGGGAACTATACTATCAAAACGCAAACTCTAGGAAAAAAAATCCCCCAAAAAACATGAAAAACAATGTTAAAAACGAAAAGTGTTGATGCTAGGATAACACAATTTTTTGCCATGGTAAATTTTCAAGATGTTTTAAAAATGGCGGTGAAAACCAATTTTTTGTGCAAAAATTGTGCGAAAAACACACTAAAAGCGAAAAGTGTTGATGCTAGAATAACACTTTTTTTTTCAAAGGCAAATTTTGTGCAAAAAACACCATCAAAAGGAAAAGTGTTGATGCTGGAATAACACTTTTTCTTTTCACAGGAAAATTTTCAACATTTTGAAATAATGTCGTAAAATATTTTTTCATGACTCCGAAAAACATTCAAATTTCAAAATAATAATGAAAACATAAAATAAAAAATAAAATTAAACAATGAAAAAACACAAAACAAAAAAAAAATGTAAAAAAATAAAAAAATAAAATATATATATATATATATATATATATATATATATATATATATATATAATTATATGTAAAATCAAAAAAAAAAAACCAATCATGACATTGTTAAAAAAAAACAAAATTAACCTATAAAAGATAAGAATTAAAATATTATATATATATATATATATATATATATATATATATATATATATATATATATATATATATATATATATATATATATATATAAACAAGTAAATAATAAGAAAACGTAGTTTCAAAAAATGAAAAAAAAAGAAAATTATCTTGTAAACCATAAAAAAATTGGGAAAAAATAAAATTAAAAAAATATATATATAAAATTAAGTAAAAATAGACAAATTTAAAAAAACAATAAGAAAAACCTAAAAAATAAAAAATAAAAATAAAAATGAAAATTAACTTAAAAAATTAAAATTACTAAAATTAAGATTAAAAATATTTAAAAAAAAAGTAAAAAACAAAAAGTTACTCAAATTCACAGAAAAAAACAAAAAAAAACGAAAATTTAAAAGATATATATATATGTGTGTGTGTGTGTGTGTGTGTGTGTGTGTGTGTGTGTGTATATATATATATATATATATATATATATATCTGTGCGTGTGTGTGTGTATGCAAATTAAAAAGAAAATAAAATTTAAAAACAAATATCTATTTTTAATTTAAAAAAAAAAACATTTCGATTTTTTTTAAAAAAATATTTTTTAATTTAAAAAATACATAAAAAAAAAAAATTATATATGTGTTTTGTTTTTTTTTTTTTAAATAAATGTTTCATTTTTTTAAAATTATACGCATTTTTATAAAAACAAATTATACACATTTTTTTTAAATAAACTTTTTATTGTTTTAAATATAAATTTATAATTTAAAAAAGAACAAGAAAAATATAGTTCGCTCGCCCTTTGCTGCCTGAGGGCCACGCCCCACCAGGCAGGCGGGTAGCGGGCGGAATATGTGTGTGTGTGTGTGTATATATATATATATATATATATATATATATATATATATAAAAGTTTTTTTCTTTTACACAAAAAATATATGGTTTAATAAAAAATTTAACTTTTTTTTTTAAATAAAAATAGATATTTTCTTTTAAATTTGAAATCTTTTTTTTTTTTTTTTTTAAATGGAATATATATATATATATATATATATATATATATATATATATATATATATATATATATATATATATATATATATATTTGTTTTTTTTGTCTTTTATATATATATATTTTTATATTTTCTTTTTTAGGTAGTCCACATTTAACAAAAGAAAAATAAAACAACTTGAAAATTCGTTAAGTAATCATGATTTAAAAAAAAATGGACAAAAAATTTGAAAGTGTGAAAAATAAGCCGTCTAAACAAAAGGTTGACACCGGATCAACACTTTCAAAATCAGCATGAGAATCACTAACATTTAAAAAAAAATATTTATATTTGATACATAAGAAAATTTAAAGTGTCGAAAATATGATCCGAAAAAAAAGAAGTGTATTCTGCGTCACTACTTTTCAAAATTGGGTCACTTTTTTGCTACCTCTATGAAACGGGTAATTGTATCAATTATTTAAAGTGTCAAAAATATGCTCCAAAAAAAAAAAAATTGTTCTGCATCACCACTTTTCAAAATCAGATCACTTTTGTTCTACCTCTATGAAACGGGTAATCATAGAAGTTCCCGTTTCAAAGTTTACATTTTTTGATGACGCTTCTCAAAGAAAGCCAAAATATCATTTCCTCGTCTGTAAGGAGGATCATTACACTAAATATTGTCCTCGACGATCTGAAGTTAGTCGCTTGCTAAAAGGGACTCTGACTGTCTTAAAAGAACCCTTTCCATCACATTAGACCCAATTCGTAGACCAGCCTCAATATTCTGCTTCCTCAAGTTCCCAAGTGTTCATGATGTAAGTTTCGTCACCTATATCGATCGCTACTCGAACCAAGGACTATAAAGCTACATTGAAACTGACCACAGATAAAGAATCCCATGATGCCCCTTCTACTTCTACTTTGTCCTCTTCTAGTCCACTCCATATCAAGTGTCCTAACATTGAGTCTGTCATCTTACCACCCACTAAAGGTGTTCTTCGGAAGTCATCTTTCAATCCAAATGCCAGAGTTGCGCAAAAATTACAATATTGTTGAGAATTTAGCTCAAGCACCTTCGTTGATGTCTGCCTTGGAGGTTCTTCAATCCTGTCCAACGCAATGGAATTCACTGTTGTTTTCTATAGGTGCTATCGATCCTTCTGATTTGAGTCTAATTACTTTCGATCTAGACAATCATGTACCTTGTCTTCCTCATCAGATCACATTTCTGATCTAGGTCCTTATCAAAGGAAATACGATTCATTGAATGGTTGATCAAGGTGCCTCGACCTGCATCATGTTAGTTTCATGTTGGAAATCCATTGGCTCTCCTCCTCTTAACCAATCTCCAATATCCTTGGAATCCTTTGATGGCATAGGTTCACGACCATACGTTATTCTCATGAACTTACCGATTACATTAGAAAGAAAGGTTGTTGAATTAGAAGTAGAAGTTGTACATGCCAATCTTAACTACAATTTTCTTCTAGGGCAAAGTTGTACTCACACCATGTTTTGTGTGGTGTCTTCCTTGTTCCACGTGCTTGATTTTCCTCATGAATGAAAAATAGTCACGATTTACCAACTCTCTTTATTTTCTTCCAGCTCGTCCAACACTAACATTCCTTATGTGGGAAATACTGAGATTCCTTACGAGATCGTGGGTGTAGGTCTCTTGAAAGAATCTGCTTTAATGGGTAATTTAACCCTCCCACACCCACATGTTCATTAATTCAATATGATCTTGGATTCCACGGATCCTTGGATTATCCCTTCCAAAGATAAATTTGACTCATTTGGCGATGATATGCCTTTACATCCACTGGAGAAAAGTTATCAAGAAAATGTTTTAGCTTTGATGGTCACTTCATAAAGTCATACTGTCTTCAGTGTGAAGCTGGACTCTTATGTGCCATCCCCTTGGCTTGGTTCTTGTGATTCTCCAGATCCCTTCAATGAGACATTCCCCACTGACGAGATTATCATGGAGGTCATGTCTCTAGAGGAAGTTCCATGGAATGGTCTACATCATCATTCTTCCTTTCTCCCTCGCCTTGATGAGATGCCTTCTTATCCTGAAGTGTTTATTTCTCATCCTTTTACACCTCCATTTCATACGCATGTTAGGGTACATGAAATTTTGTTAGAGGGTAATATGGGAAACATCACAACGACAATGCCTACTGACATTTTTTTTAAGCTAGGAATTGTTGAGAACATCCATATATGGGTTTCCTATTCTCCAAATGAGATCAATATCTATACTCAGCTTTTCAAATAATTCCAAGACATTTTCTCTTGGTCATATGAGGATAAGCTTGGTATTGATCGAGCCATAGTGGTGCATGAGATCCTGACAAATCCTAGTGCTAAATCTGTTCGACAATTGCTTCGCCCTGGTCACCCTCGAAAGGCTACTGCTATCAAAGAAGAAGTAGAAAATCTTTTGAAAGCAGGTTTTATTTATGCTATTCCGTTGACAGGTTGGGTATGCAGTATCATCCTTGTTGCCAAAAATGAGGGCATGATACTTGTTTGTGTTGATTACGCAATATCAATCGTGCATGTCCTAAAGCTAATTATCCTACTCCCTTTATTGACCAGATCATCGACAAATGTGTAGCGAGCGATATTTTTTCTTTCATGGATGGCTTAACTGGCTATAACCATATTAACATTTCACCTACAGATCATCATAAAACAACCTTTATCTGTCCTTGGGCTATCTTCACTTACAAAAACCTTCCTTTTGGTCTAAAGAACATTGGTACCTCTTTTCAGTGAGAAATATCCTATGCATTCCATGACACTTGACATATTGTTTAGCCATACCTCGATGACTTGCCTCCTCGTTGAGCTAAATGTCATGACCATCCAAATCACTTAAGAGCTATCTTTTTACGATGTCAACATTATAATATCCATCTCAATCCACACAAGTGTGTGTTTTGCATCGATTCCGGTCAGCTCTTATGTTTAGTCGTGTCTCATGAAGGGATCGAGATTTATCCTTTAAATGTTTAGGCGATAGTTCATCTACGCCCTCCTTCACCACTACTACAATTGGAGAGCTTGCAGGGAAAAGATAATTTCCTTCGTCGATTTGTCCCAAATTATGCCGAAATTTCCAAAGGTTATACTCGCTTACTTAAGAAGGGGATCCCTTTTATTTCGAATGAAGTATCTCAAGAATCCTTTGATGCTTTAATGAAAGCCCGGTTTAGTGCTCCTTTACTCCATCCCCCCGATTATCATCACGATTATTTCTTGTATTTGGGTGCAACTCATAACACCATTACTATGGCGTTAGTTCAGGACAACGATGATGGCAATTAGCACATGGTTTATTATCTAATCTAGAATCTTCTTGATGCTAAGTACCACTGTGCTCATGTCGAGAAGCTTGCTTGGTGGTAGTTCATGTCATCCAAACGTTTCGACACTATATCCTTTTAAGGAAAACCATTGTAATTTATTATTGCAACCCTATGACATATATACTAAATCATCAGTTACTAAGGGGTAAATACTCCAAATGGATTTTCATCCTACAAGAGTTTAATTTGGAATTCACTACTACCAAATCAAAGAAATCGCTCGTATTTGCTGAGTTAATGTGCGCTCTTCTGTCTGCAAGTACATCGACCGATTTTACTGAGCAGATACCTGATGAAACACTAGTTATGATCAACACTCTTGACCCCTAGTATGGAGACATTATTGCTTATCTCCAAACCTATACCTTACAATCTGAGATGTCCTGATCGGAGCAACACCAAATTTGGCATCAGTCCCAATCTTATTAGATCCTTGGTGATACCTTTTATTGGGTAAGTGTGGACTCTATCCTTCACAGGTGTCTCACCCTTGAAGAAGTTGAGTGGGTCCAAAACAATTGCAACTCTGGTGCCTATGGTGGTCATATGCCTAGATATGTGACTACTCAGAATATCCTTCACATCGGTTATTTCTGGCCTTCTATCTTCAAATATTGCATTCTAGATGTTCAAAATGCCATGAATGCTAGATTTTTAACTGCAAACAACATGCCCCACCCGCATCCCTACACCTCGTAATTACTTTTGGCCCATTCGCCAAATGGGTCTTGATTTCGTGACATGTAACGCTTGCTCTTCTTGGGAGCATTTTTATATCATCATCGTCATTGACTATTTTACAAAATAGGTGGAGGCGATGCCTACATACAATGTTGATGGTATTACTGCTGTGCAGTTCCTTTTTAACCACGTTATAGCACATTTTTTTGTCCCTCAAGCTATCGTGACTCACCATGGATCACATTTTCATCAACACATGGTGGAAGTGTTAACTTCTCAGTTGGGCCTTCACCATGATAGCCCGAATCCATGTTATCCATAGGCCAATGGTCAAGTTGAAGTAGTCAATAAGGTTTTGATTACTATGCTTCAACATACTATTGGGAAGCACAGAAAATATTGGCATTTAATTATTTTTTCAGGTCTTTGGGCTTACCAATCCTCTAATAAGATGACCACTGAATTCACTCCCTTCCAGCTGGTATACGATTTAGAGGCAACTATTCATATCGAATGCCATAACCCTTGGATTAAGCTAGCTATAGAACTTCTTCCAAATGCCTCGCCTTAAGAGGAGCGAATACTATATCTTGAGAGACTTGACGAGACTCATTGCATCGATGCGGTGGTTATTGAGGCTCCAAAGAAAAGATTCAAAGCACATTTTGACCAAAATGTTTTTGCTTGCACTTTTATTGAAGGCGACTTGGTCCTTCTTTTTGATCAATCCAATGATAAGTTGGGGGAAAGAAAGTTCTAACCTATGTGGCATTGACCCTACATTGTCAAGTGTGTCTTACAGAAAGGTGCCTGTGAGCTATGTGGTTATGAGGGAAATGCATTGTCACAACCCCGTAATGGGTTGTATCTCAAAATGTATTATGCGTGAAATTTGTATGATAACTTTTTTACATTACTGTGTTAATTCATTAGTGTGCATTTTGATTTTTGGTGTGTTTTTTTTCTTTACAGAAATATGATTTTCTTCTTGCCCTTTGTTCCATTTAGTTTGCATATGTCACTAGGTCATTACATTGGTTTTACTGATGGTGTTTTTCATAGCACACGAAACCTCTCTTCCATAGCATGGGTACTCTATGACCCTAATGGCGAGCTGATTAACCTACAAGGTATCTACCTGAGTCAAACAACCAATAAGATTGCTGAGTATGGTGTAGTTACTTGGCATTAGTGATTTAGTTGTTAACTTGGATTCACAGATCGCTGTGTTACAATTAAACAATCATTATTCAGTAAGAAATACAAAAATATTACATATGTATCTACATGTTAGATTGTTGGAAATAAATTTTGATTACATTACATATAAACATATTCCACGTAATTTAAATTCATTAACTGATGGATTAGAAAATTTTGTTCTTGATAGACATTTGCATCATTTGTAAAACTGAATTTTGTTATGAACACAAAAGTAGAAATAAAATGTGCATATATATATATATCTATATATATATCTATATATCTATATATATATATATATATATATATATATATATATATATATATATATATAGATCGTGTTTGCTGCAGTGTTTATATCAAAATGTTAAAACTAGATTGTTCTGATACACTTGGCTTTCATAGCCTACAAAAATGTGTAAAAGACTAGAAGATCTATTAAAATGCACAGTGCTCATGGTAGCATGCAACTGCTCTGATCACTCGGCCCAAAAGTCGATGTTGTCTCAGAGAAACTTTGACTATATGTCTCTGTCAATGCAGTGTAACATCATCGATGGTGGCATAATCTGGAACCCCTTGACTGATTGCCTCCAAATTGCATTCCATCACGGCTAAGGGGTGAGCCCCTTCTTTGTAGTTTGCAACCACTATCAGATGGTCAACTCTCCATGCTATTGTCAACATGCTTTGTGGTCTCTCTGGTCCCACATATGCACATTTATCACAAGTTGAGTCTTAGATTACATTCTCATAAAAATCATAAAAATTTGAAAAAAATTCAAAAAGAAATTTTTTACCTGCGTTAGTCCATTGTTCACCAGGTGGCACAAGTAGATATGGATCCCCTCTAAAATCTATGTCGGCATATACATAGTCGTCTACCATCAGGAGGTGGCATTCAAGGTAAGCAAAGAACTATGGTGGATAGTGCATGTGTTGGCCCGTGGCCCCTCGAGGCATGAGTTGGTTCCATCTGATGAGATCACATCTCACGCGGCAGGATGTGGTACTTCTAGCCACTCATACTAGAAGAGCGGTTTTATCTCCAAGAAGAAGGTCACTAGTATGGAACCAAATCTGAACTACTTTAGGTGTCCATGCTTATCCTTGGTCAGTGGGTGCTTCATGTTCACCAAAAGACCTCCACAAAAGCTGAAGATGGTGGGGGAAAACAAGTAATAACATAGTGAAAATGAGACTTGGAAGCCTCATGAAGAGCTTGCATGCTAGATACATGCGTAGTGGTGAAGAATATTGTTCTCAGAACAATGTTATTGGTGATTGTTACAATATTCACCTTACCTTTGTTGGTTATCTCATCTCCAGGATAGTATCTATGGAATAGACTCCTCCTACTCTCACCTCCTTAGTGAGATCCAAAAATTTGAATAACTTCTCCTTGACGGAATAATCCCGTGATGAAATAGATACATGTCCATTTCCTCTAGATCAATTTATTTCCCTTTCATGATGAAGATCTCTTAATATACATCCCAAAGGCTGATTAGGTAAGGTAACAACTCCATTTGTGCCCTCAACCCTGTGGTCTAGAAGAATTACAGTAGGCCACAATACCTCAAAGCATTTATACATACCGTATCCTGAGATGATTGGTGATCCTTGGCCTCATGGCCTCTTTCTTTCCACTCTACGACCATATTCCTCCGGAAAACAACATTTAAACCCTTTTTAATTCTTTTTACATGGATAAAAATAAACTTTTTTTTCCTTTAAAATGAGTTTATAATGTCTAAAAATCACTCTCGGAGCCACCACACCTGTTTTTGAAAAAAGTTAAATGGCGTGGTGTGACCCTTTAGGCTCTAGAGTGACCATCATGGGTTTTGTGACCATACCCACGATGGTCGCTGACGACCTAAAAATTAAAAATCCTCTTGTCCAACTTAAAATTCAACGTTAAAATTGCATAAAAAAGGTAATGAGATGAAAGAACAAGGATGAGGCTCTTACTTGTCGCAGACAGATCATGATATAGTACCCCGGATCTCCCACAACAACCACTAGAAAATCAAGGAAATTTGGGCACAAAAACACTTTTAGAGCTCAGTTTGGTAAAATCGTAAAAAATGAAATTGATTTTGACTATTTATAAAGTTGGAAAGTAATTTTGTCAAATATTATTGTAATGTTTTAATATTTTCTCGATATCAGTTATGGGTGTGTTTCTTTTGCAGTTACAGGTGCCTTCTATGTGAACTGTGATTCTTATTTAATGACTCTAAGATTTTTATTTTATCTCTTTTTCAGACTCCTTAATAAACAAAAAAGGAACCCTCCTTGATTCATCTTTCAGCTCTTTTCTAACTCTTAAAAATTGAAAAGATTGTTGAGTACTTGTCATTTCAAAGTCGTTAAATTAAATGAATCAATGATGTTTACCTCTTTTTTGGGCTGATATTGACTATTTACGAAAAAGGTATACCTTGGTTGATATGGTTAAGAGGTTCCCTTAGATATTGCTTTCTACCTTTCTGGGTTCAAGGGACAAATTACGAATAGGGGCATGGCGGAGTTTTCTTTTTCATTTCTTATTCAAACTCTCTAAATATGAAAAATATGTCGAGTTATTCTTACATTGGGCTCATTAATAAATTACGATGAAAGACTTGTGACCATGACGGGGCCAAGCTTCTCCTTCCTAGGGCTCGTAAAACTTACAAGGATGGATTCATTCAAAGAATGAACTTACAGAAGAAGCATATGATATCCCCTTCAAGCTTGTGATTAAAAATAATTGGCGTACTCCCTACTGTCACATGGAATGAGTCGATCTTGCAGACAAGATAGACCTTCCTAGAATCTAAAGAAGACCTAATGACAAGAAAACCAACCAGAAACTATCTTTCTCTAAATATGTTTTGATAAACAATAGCAAATAAGTGTTTTTAGGGCCTACCTTTGGTCCAACGCAAGCTTGTGGATGTCCTCGCTCCTTTGATCCAAATGAGCTCCTTTTCGCGAATCTGCAAACACAAACAAGGCAAACAAATTAAATAGCACCTGAAAAGCCAATTGCATAAAACATATTTAACATGAAAGTCAAGGAGTTCATGAAACAAATAACATAAGATACTTGTTGAGAAAAATGAGTTTGATTGTATTAATTCAAAAGAAGAAGAACTTTACAACCTTTGCCTTGACGCTGTACAAGCTTCTCCCAGGGTCCAGCAAGAAGTCTCCTCTACTTTGACAAGTTTCACTCACTCCCCAATGAATCCAAAAAGGTATGTGATCTCTCCTCTCAAGCTCAACTAGGAAGTCTTAATTTCACCAGGATTTACCCTCAAAATGTTCAGCTTCTAACCTCCCTAGTCCTCACTCCAATGCCTGTATTTATAGTGCAATGGAGGGAAGTTACTAGGTCCTCCTTCAAAGGGATAAAGCCCTCCTTCAAAGGGATAAATCCCTCCTTCAAAGGGATAGCTCCTTTAGTCAAGGGATTAGCTCCTTTTCTTTTGGAATGCATGAACCACCTCAGAGCGAACAATCCACGTCAAAATTCCTTCTAGAAAACTCTAGAATTAACCCAAAGTGAGTTTTCTAAGATAAAACTTACGCCTTTTGAATTTCACAGGGGTCCGCACCTACACCGTTAGGGACAGAGCGGGTAGGTACGAAGCTTTTGTACACAGAAGGTGCGGGACCACAGGTGACCATGAGAGAAAGTGTGGAACCAAAGTTACATTGATTTTTAATGTCTTTCTCCCATTTCCAAAGCTTGATTTGAAGAGCTGAGGTCTTAGACTTACTTAGGAGGACAGTACAAGTGATGATAGACCCATACTGACTGCAAATAATCATGGTGACGATATTTTTGTGTAACAGATTGCCCCCTAAAGTGCGAAGTCTGTAGTAGATGAGGATTTCAATTATCATATAGGAAGAGTGAAGTACTTTATCATTTCGAGGATCATCTTGTGGAGAGCCCGGTCGGAACTTGTAAAAGCATTCAATGCAAGATATATATATGATATCATATCATCGCTGAGGTAGGCATTCCCATACTCAGATCAAAACTAACTAGAAAACTATCTACTGCTGTGATATAGGAATGATCTTGTAAAACATCACAAGTATAGAATCATGTGAACACAATATGGATGCAGCCATCTGTTTATGAATAGTCCACAACATAATGAATACAAAATTCCTCGCAGCCTGGATGGTGGAAACTAGATCCAGGGTCTTCATTTCTACTTCCCGAAATAGTACAATTCTATCCATGCGAATAAATGTGTTGATGTCGAACATGGTAGAAACCACTCGATTACCAGTCAATGATGTGAACTGTTAACAAGTGTGAGAGAAACCACCAGTGATGTCAATGGCTCTCAAAGTACCCAGTACAATCCATGAGATGTGAATAGATGTGTTGATGTCGAACATATCACGGAATTCTTCAATCAAAAGTCAATGATGTAAATTGTCGTCAAAGGCGAGAAACCTGCCATTGAGACATGCAGATCTCAAGGTACTGACGATTCCTAGATCATCTCTCTAGATAATAAGTTGATGTCGATAGAAAGCGATCCTTCGTAGGCAAGCCCACAACACGAAATCATAGATCAAGTTGAAGAAATTTAGTTGCAAGGACTGACTCAGGGATGGTCAAGATGGATGACAGATATTTTGCAGATGAATGGCTTATTGGCAGTGACCTCTTGAACACATAATGACACGACAGATGGCTTGGTGACAATTGACCCAAAGTTAATACCCGGAAACCGGCTGAAGACTTTCAATGTGGTTTGATCAACTGTTATGCAAAGGTTTTCCCAACCCAGGTGAATAAAAGTGTCGTGTTCAAGAGTGGTTACAAAGTATGACAAACAGGCTCATTTTTCTCTCTTTTCCCCCACCATTTCTGGCAAGTACCTCTTTATTTTTGACAAGCTTGAGGAGGATAACATTTGCTTGATTATAAGCTCATCCTTTGGATGAGTCCAACTTAGTTTAAATTCGAACCCTAAGAAGGAGTGGTTCGTTCCTGTTTGTAATTGAACAGGTCCTTTACTGTGAAATTTTAATGAGTCCAGTATAGGAGAAACTCGGCGTTTTTCAATTTTAGAGAGTCTGAAAAAACTTAAGAAGACTCCAGGGTTGACCTTTTTTGTAAATTTGTGTCTCCCAAGCCTGAAAAAATATAAAATAATACTTGAGAGAACCGCTTGATCTTTTACGACCAAGGAGTACTTTTCATTATTAGTGCCCTTGACCCGAAAAAGTAAAAAAACGATCAATGACACGTTGTTTTATAACCAATATCGAATTCGAAACGACAAAAATCTGGCAATTTTTTCATGTTTTTACGGTCGGAAAAGAGCTGTAAGTGGACTGTCTTTCAATCCTGTTTTAACGAGTTTAAAAGAAACACTCGGCAATCTTTTCATGTTTTAGGAGTCAGAAAAGAGCTTAAAGATGACTCTACATTTTTTTTCGTCGAAAATGATAGATTTCACCTGAATAATCCTTTATTCTGCACAAAAACACAAACATTACTCATACCTGTTTGAAATGGATAAAAATGTTGCAAAAATACATTTTCAAAGTGAAACATAAACAAATTTGCAATTCATTTACTCAAAAAACTTATAAAAAGGGCCTTTGTCAATTCATTTTTACCGTTTGAGTTTGGGTGAGAAAATAGTGCTTTTGCTCAGAAAACTTCCCGTGAAGATTTTGGAAAATCCAACTGTTGGAATTGAAAGCCGTCTTCTCCAGGTAATCCACATCATCCCACTCTTCATTTTTAACCATTTAATTTTTTGTTTTAGTCCTTCATTTCATTTTTTGGAGGGTTTTTAGGCGCGAAACCGACGCGTGGGGCTCCGCAGGTTTACCATTGCGGACCCGCGGACCCCGACTTTTTCTCCATTGGGAAAAAGCTTGGGATCCACACCTTCCATGTAGACAAAGTGCAGTCCCACACACTGTGTCTAACCCGGAGGGTGCGTACCCCGCCGCAAGGGTTTTGAACCGAAAAATTCTCAAAAATGGACCATACAAAATGTTTTCTAGCAATTTAATTTATCATGCTAGATTGGCGTGAACGAGAGCATGAAGACGTGGATGCTGCCGCATGGAATCATCAGCCTTCACTTGATGCTTTGAGGGCGTGCGGACTATACAAATTCTAGGCCATCCCTGGCATGAGGGCTCAGGTGGATTTCTTACAGTGTCTGGTTGACGGATGGAGCATACAGGACCAGTGCTTCTTCATTGGTGGCCACCAGCTTGAAATCGAGCAGGCGGACATTTATTTTTTGACTGGTTTGCCTAAGAGAGGCGAAGACTTGACTCTGCACGGGACTAGGCCAGGTGGCCAGTCTGTCGATAGCCTCCGGCTAGAGTACTGCAATATCCAGGCTAGAGACAAAGGGATAGACATAAAGACCATATCCCGTCCCGAACTCATGGTGATTGCGTTTACTGTCACCAGACTTTGCGGAGTTGCCGCATTACATATTGACACCAGATCCCAGATGCATATGGCAGTTGATTGCTTTCGAGGCACCATCTTCAACTGGTGCGATGCTGTGCTGGCCAATGTGAAAGGCCAACTGACCAGGGCCAAGAGCGGACGACTAAATGCCTTTGGTTATGGGGCTTTGGTCGTGAGTTTTGGCCTGGAGAGGGTTCCTATGTTGATCCCACAGCACCTTACTATTGGAGCTGGGCTTCCTCGAGAGCCCAAACTGATGCGATGGGTCGCAGTCATGGCCCGTCACCCGGACGAGAGGACAGAGGTTGCTCGATTCAAACCTGAGTATTTCCAATGGCTGGAAAACCAAGTCTTTTCCATTCAGGACTTTCCTTACGCTGGGATAGATTTTCGTGGTGACCCAGACATGGCTCTTCCACCAGGAGAGCAGTGGGATGACTCAGGTAAAATCCTTTTCAACATTTTTTCTATTTTAATTTTTTTTTGTTATTTTCCATCATCTCAAAACTGATAGCAAAAGTTTCAAATGCAGATGTGAGTCCATAGTGACCAGCCGCTCTCCGGCCTTTCAATAGGAAGCAACCAGTTGCACTCGTGCCTGCTCCACAGGACGAATCAGCAGAGGTTTTGGCCGAGTTGGAGGGTCATCTCGAGCGTTTGACAGGAGATATTCCTGAGACCACTATAGATGACATTCCTCGTCAACTTTAGCGCTATGCGATTGGAGTCCTGGGACCTTTTAGGAGGTTCCTCTGCAAGGTGGCCCGGGCAGTGGTTTCTTATAGAGATCATCACCAGTGATAGGATGATCGCCTATTGTGGGCACATGTGACATTTTTGTTTTTTGTACTTATCATTTTTGCCGATCATAACGTGTTTTTCAACCTATGATCGAAGACGATGTATTTTTTGACACACTCCTATATATATATCAGTATTACCGGCTTATCTTGTAAATCATGTTATGGAATGGTTTTAAATTTACATGTATGATTATTGCAAATGTCTACTTAACATTCGAGAAGCAATTGCATCTGCTAATGTATTTAAAGATGTTGGAATACGCTGATATTCAATGTAATCAAATTCACGTTCCAAGAGACGCACTCTCAAAAATAATCTCAATAACATTGGATTTCTAATGGCATACACTCTATTAAGCTGTAATACAACGAGTTCAAAATCTAACCTCACTATCAAACTCCGAATCCCAAATGAAATAGATTCAGATAATAACTCAATCACTGCACTATACTCTGCAATGTTGTTTGTTGTTTGACCGAGGCTTACCCCATGCATAGAAACTAACTCGTCAGAGGGCGAATAGATAACCCAAGCTGCGGAAGAGATGTTCCGTGTATTATGACAAGCACCATCAGCAAATCCAATGTATGTTTGGAGAGGCATCGACATCTGCAATATCAAGAGTAAAACCAAGATAAGCAGGAATAATGACGAAAAAACACTCTCTAAGCTAAGCACACTTTTTAAACTAAAACACACCAGCTAGAAAGAAAAACTAACCTAACTAAAAAATCTCCATACCCATTCTTTTAAGCATAATACCTCTTCAGGTAAAGACCATTTATGGGTTTACCTAAAGAGTCCTCGTCAAAGTCTACCAATTCATAGGCCCCTTTTGCTAGCTTTCGCTTGACAATATAGGGACCATGCCACATATGAACGAATTTTCTAGCGCCTAATTTATCATTAGCTTGATCATATAATAACACTAGGTCTCCTTCCGAAAAATTTCGAGGGTTCAGATTTCTATCATACTGAGCTTTCATATGTTTTGCATGAGTCTCGATCGCCCATGCAGCATCACGTCGATTCTCATCTAATTGAGCTAAGTATAAAAAATGATTTTCCTCTTCGGAAGTGGCTGGAAGTAACTCGATGGCCATTTGCAGTGACGGGATTTCGCATTCAATGGGTAACACAGCTTCCAAACCATAGACTAGTTGGAAAGGAGTGAACCCTGTTGATGTTTTTACTGAAGTTCGGTACGCCCAAAGCGCTGAAAATAGCATGTTGTGCCAATACGACCGATGAATCCCAATGATTCGTTAGATCATGATAACTAAAAATTTGTTGATGGATTCAACCAGACCATTCACTTGTGGATAATAAGGGGTTGAACTATCGTGACGTAAACCAAGCTGGCTTGTACGTTCGGTCATCATAACGTTTCGAAAATGACGCCCATGATCAGTGATTATCGCTTGTGGGACACCAAACATAGCAATTATATGATTGAACATGAAAATTGTAGCTGTTTTGTCGTCTTCCTCATAGGGTGGAGAGGAGCAGGTGGAGCGCGCATCTTACGATCAAAAATCTGGCTGTTGTGGCATTTTTGGACCACCGTAATACAATCTTTAAACAAAAATGGCCAGAAGTAGCCAGCGCGCAATATCTTTTGGGTTGTGGCATACCCAGACATATGACCGCCACACGCTCCAGAGTGACAGTCATTTAGAACCCTTTCAGCTTCTTCGTGAGTTAAGCAACGTCGAAAAATAGAGTCCACCCCACGGCGATAAAGAGTATCCCCAATAATTTTGAATTGTTGTGACTGGAATCAAATTTTCCGACGTTCCGACCTTGAAATTTCTGGCCGAAAGGATTGGGTCTGGAGATAGACGATGATATCCCCATACCACGGATCTAAAGTGTGGTGAGCTCCAGTATTGTAGCAATAATGCTACAACTCCTGGGGCTTCCTTTCTCTTAATTTTATCAACCCGGTAGTTCGTACAAACTTGGAAGCGACGGTGTTGTATGCACAAGTACTAGCTCTTGTCGCAGCTGTCACTTGGTCAGCTGGCACAAGTCCACTAGGGCTCAAGCCAACTTCTATAGGCTCTTAGAAGAAGCTTGTTAAATGATGGACGAAAGCTAGCTCAAAGAAGACTAATCTACTTGGCAAAAATGAACTGAAAGCAAATCAAAACATGGAAACCCTAGGAAACCCTAATTTAACTAGTCTAACCTCTATGATGCAAAGAATGTGAAGGAAACTTCTACCAATGATGCCATTACTTCTAATAAGTGAAAATGCATGAATCTAATCTACTTGCATCTTAAAAGACATGTTTTTGTATTTTTTTCTTTAAGTGGATGGAGTGATTGTGATTTTGTGCTTATTAGGGTTTGGTTGTGCAGATGTGATGCGGAAGGAAGGAAAGCTTGGGAAAGGTTGGGGAGGCTAGGATAGGTTCCCAGAGATCCTTAGCATCAGTCCACAGAGGTTCCTCATGTTCAGAGGCTCAGCAACCGAGTGAGTGGCCTCCTACAGGATGTCTGCAGGGGATTCTACAGGAAACGCAGGAGTTTCTACAGGAAACGCAGGGGTTTCTACAGGAAGTCTACAAATTGCTACAGGATGACCTACCGTGGGTGTTTGAAGTGATGGTGGAGTGATGGAATGGTAGGGGGAGATGTGCAAGGTAGGAATAAAGCTGGTGATGGCTCAAGAGTGGAGAAGTAGGATGGAGAACGAGTGTATGAAGTGGGTTGATGGATGGAAGGTTATAACAACGAAATGTCTAAAGAATGAAGTTACGTGAGGAGTGGAGGAGTTTGGGAGATAACAGAGCGGAGCAGAGGTCAAGGATGTGGTTTTATGCATGATCAAGACGAAGAAGAAGGTAATAGAACGATGAAGAGCAGTGTAAATAAAACAAATGGCTTATGACTGTCACCAAGATGAAAATTCATTAACCTATGCTACCTGTGCTATGAAGTCAATGAACAGCAATATAAAGCGTGTAGAGGAATGTGCATGAAGCGGTGATGAAGGTGTATGGTGCAAGAGTGAAGTGCATGGAAAGATCTATCATAAACGAGACTATGTTGCAGCATGTATAAAGTGAAGAACTGCGTATTTTTGTGGTTGGTATAGGCTGCACTCCAATCTCCAAACAGAGATGGCAGTGGAGACTTCCTCAACCTTTTTCCTTGGAGCTCCAACGTATTATCAACCTACTAGTCTAACTAAACAACTGAAAGCAATTCAACCATAAGCTAAACTCATTCAATCTCATAAAAACTAACTCAGCAAACCTGTAATTTCGAATTGCATGGTAAAGCAATGAACTAAAGTGCTGAAACAAAAAGAAATTAACATTACAACACAGAGGAGGTCTGTTGCTCTCTTAAAAACTCAGAATTGGATCAAAAGCTGCCTGTCTTTATTGAATAATCATGAATCTAATGACATGCCAAAACTGGCTTACAAGGAGCAAAAACCGAGCTACAACATGACTAACCAAATTGACTAACTAGCTAACCCCAAATTGACTAACTAGCTACACAAAATGACCACCCACTAGCTAACCAAAATGAGGCCCCAAGCCTTCTTATTTATACAATTTGAGGACCCAACAGTCCTCCTAAAAGTTAGGGACTTGGCTGCCCAAGACTTGTGGTTAACAGCAGTCCAACTTGACTTGCTTGGCTGCCCTTGAGCTGATTGATTCGGTGGCCCTTGAACTCCGAGCTGATGGTGGAGAATTCGAGGTAAGGGCCCATAAATGAGGGGGACACCTTCCTACAAATCCTCTAGCTTGTTCTCCCACGAATTTGGCTGCCAAGTGCTCATTAAGACCTTCCATTTTGTCTCCAAGTTGACCAAAAAGGCTACACAAAGCACCCATTAGACTTGTTGGCATAATGACTAACCAAATTCACTCTATTAACATAAAAATAATAAAAGACATGCAATAAACAAATGAGAATGGTGGACTAAGCCAAATTAGGAGGTTGAATGAGCCCAAATAATTGTACATTTTTGGGGCTCATCAAAGTGCTGATTAGAAACAAGGATTCGTCCGCAATGGGCTCCTCCACCACAGTTTCTGTGTCAGCACGCGGGAAGTCACACATTAACTCCGCAAAAACTAAAGATTTCTTAGACTTAGATTTCTCAAACTCCAAGTCGAACTCCTCCAGGATAAAGATCCATTTAGAGTACTTGTCCCCTAGCAATTTCATGGTCAAAATGTATATCGTAGGGTTGCAATCCGAAATTACCGTAGTTTTACGTAGTAAAATGTAGTGACGAAAACGTTGGACAACTTGAACGACTGCCAATGCCAATTTCTCCACATGTGAGTATTTTAGCTCAGTTGGATTTAACGTTTGACTAAGGTAATATATCACATGTTTCGTTCCAAATTCATCTTCCTGAACTAAGACCATTCCAATGGTGGAATGGGAGGCGGCAATATACAAGAAGTAATCCTGGTTGTAGTTGGGAGGATGCAACAACGGTGCATGGGTCAACGTGTGTTTGAGTGCATCAAAAGATTTCTGAGCTATCTCATCCCAATAGAATGGAGTGTTCTGTTTCAACAACCGGGTAAAAACCTTTGTAATCTCGGCGTAGTTAGGAATGAATCGTCGTAAAAAGTTTGCTTTCCCCTGCAAACTTTGGAGTTGGTGAAGACTCGAAGGAGGAAGCAAATTGATGATGGCTTCGACCTTCGAGGGATCAACGCAAATGTCGGATTTCGAAACTACAAATCCCAGCAATCGACCCATTTCTATACAGAAGACACATTTGTGTGGGTTCAACCGAATACGATAATGCCTACACCTCATAAAGATTGCTCGTGAATGAATGAGGTGATCAGCTCGATGTAATGAATGAGCAGGCAAGTCATCGAGATAGGGTTGCACAATGTGCTTGATGTCATGAAACGCATAAGACATCGCCCTTTGAAAAGTTGCTCTGGCATTCTTAAGCCCAAAAGGTAACTTGCAATAAGAAAATGTCCCCCATGGACAAATGAAAGCCGTTTTTGGTTGATCAGCAGGTAGAATATTGATTTGATTGTATCCGGAAAAACCATCCATAAAGGAAATTATTTCACTGCCAGCACAATCATCAATGATTTGATCGATATAGGGAGTTGGGTAATTGTCCTTTGGACAGGATCGATTAATGTCCCTATAATTGATGCATATTCTTATTGTTCCCTGTTTTTTGTTAACTGGAACAATATTCGATACCCAATCTATTAACCGGATCGGATAAATGAAACCTGCTTTCAATAGTTTTTCAACTTCTGCTTTAATTGCAGTAGCTTTTCGTGGGTGAATATGATGCAAACGTTGCCGGACAGGTTTAGCATCCGGGTAAGTCTTGATCTCATGAACAACAATCGCGGGATCAATTCCTGGCATTTCCTCATAGGACCAGGCAAACACGTCGTGGAATTCTTGAAATAGGGCCTTATATAATTGAATTTCGTCATCTGTACACGAGGCACCTATATGAATGTTCTCAACAATTCCGGGCTTAACCGAAATGTCAATAGGAATAGTTCGAGAGATGTTTCCCAATTTTAACTCTGAATCAGGATGTTTCAGTGGATTTTGAGGTTCCTTGACATATTCAGTCATAAAAATTGATGAGAAATCATTTTCAAAATGATCATTCTCGGGTAAAAACGAAGACCTGTGATGGAGATCTTCCCATGGTAAATCATCTACACATAGGATTTCATGAATTTTCTCGTTAGAGTGAACAAGTTCAGAAAACGTAGTTAAATCTGAGGTTTATGTGAAAAGTGATTCCTCACGGACCACATTCATTAAGTCATTTTCGGTTGAACACAGGTCGGCAAAAGACTGCACGGCTTCATAGGCAATTTCATATGGACCCAAAGGCATGGAATTACCAAATGAGTCTATCTCAGATTCAGAAGGAATGATCCAAGGATCATCATAAACAATGGTGTCTGATGTAATCATATGAATGGTTGCAAATGAAGATGATGCGTTGATTGGAGGAAAAGGAAAAGTTCCCAGTAAACCGGCATGTTTAACTAATCCTACTCCAACATCCTTATATGGGATAGTCATTTTACCAACATGCTGAATACTCTCTGAAGAGGCTGGGTCAGATGAAAAGTAAGCCAGCTGGTCTATTGTTACGATCTTTCCATTATGTGGAAACTTTATTACTCGAAAGACCGATGAAACGACCACTGTCATAGCGTAAGACCAACTTCGACCCAAGAGAAGGTTGTAATATAGAGGGGCATCAACCACCTCCACATCTAGACTAACGGTTTTTCCTTCAACCCCTATAGGCAAATCCTATAGAATGCCAAAAGGATGAAACCCACGGCCATCAAAGGCCTTAAGAATTGTCGGGGATTGATTTAGTGAAGGAGAACCAAGCGATCTCCAACACTGTATCGACATAATGCACGTTGAGGTTCCCTCATCAATTACAGTCCGATGAATAGGCCTGTTTTTTACTATCACTGGGATCTGGAAAGCCATTTGATGAGGGAGAAGCGGTGTACTATTTTCTAGATCGAAAATTATTAGGTTCGGGTCCTGAACATCAACAGCTCCTATAGCCGACAAAAGTAATTTATGTTGTGCTAAACATGATTGCAGCACTTCCAAAGCCGACATTGCTGAGGGTGAAACAACTAAATCCTCAACAATGTTATAGTTCTGAGCCACTCTCGCATGTGGATTGAAAGTTGACTTTCGAAGTATACCCTTAGCGGGCGGTTTGATTACTAAGTCTGGATTAGGTTTCTTGATCTGTAGTGGATCGGAACCGGGAGCTGAGGTTGATGGATTAGAATGAGAAGATTCTACTTCTTTGCCATCAACAGGACTTTTACTACCATAATCTTGCGATCGAGTCACAATCCTAACATGGGACATCATCAATATGGGTTCTTCATTGGCACTCGAGGAAGAACCTTTCATCTTGTTGTCTTGACTTGGAAATGGATCCTTCAAGAAAACAGGAGTTTGGGAACCTTTGATGATATTCGCAACCTCTGCACGATGAGGGTAGTCTCTTGTAAAATGTTCATCGTCACAAATGAGACATGGATAATGAGGTTTTCACTTTTCATCATTAGATTCTACCTTTTCAGGTTTCTCCTTTGAATTTTTGTCCGTTTTATTCTTCTTCTTTCCTTTCTTCTTCCCACCGGATTTTGATTTAGCTGTAGATGACTCTACAACGTGAATATTGGCGGAAACCTCTGCAGAAGAATCTCCTGTTGGGGAATCAGGCGAGGTTATAATAGGAGAAGAATTCTTGGAAGACTTCTTCTTACTTTTAGTGTTAACCGTACCAATCATACCGTCAGCGGCATGAGATCCCAAAGGAGCTGCAGTGATTTGATTTGATTTGGGAAGATTGGGGATCTTTTCGTCTAACGTACCTGACTGAGTATAAACCAAGTCAAGGTACTGTGCTTGAGCAATTACTTGCTCCTCAGTAACAACTCCGGCTTTAGCCACATCTTCAGTGATCTTTGGCAACAAAGATTTTACAAACCACTCTGCCAAAATCTGATCCGAAATAAATACCTTCACTAAACGCCGTTGATGTCTCCATTCATGAATATGATTGGAAATATAAGTGGACGTCGATTGCTTTAACGAAGTTAGTAATTCCGTGCCATTGTCATATCTGACTGGCAACTGGAAATGAGTTAAAAACGAGGTAGCTAACTGACTAAAAATATAAAAAGTGCCTCGCGGTAACTCAATGTACCACTTGGCCACGAGACCAATTAGAGTGCGCTAGAAAAGTCTAAGATGGATCGAATCATCTGTGATGGAGTTAGACGCACACCAGAGGTGGTAAGTTATCACATGGTTCGACGGGTCCTCTCCTGATTTACCTTCGAACTTGGTAATGTCACTGGGCAACTTATTCAGCATTGGCGGCCAAAACGGAAGATAATTAATCGGATCGTTCATTAGGTGCAATAAGTCAGGCAAGTCCAAAGTTGCGATAAACGGTAACTGCCGATTAGGATCCCTAAAACTCTGGGTCATGAGACCAGCCCCAGGAGGAGGATATCTGAGAAAACTTGGAATAGGAATCGCGTTTGGGATATTGTATCCTCCCGTAAAACCAGGATTAACCGGACCGTACTGGGGTTGTTGAGGTTGTTGATAAGTGTACCCAGGGTACGGTTGATACTGATAGAATGGCTGTTGCACAGCAGGACCGAATTGGTACTATCCCTGGTATGGTTGATAAGTGAATTGTGGTTGACTTGTGACAATCGTACTTAAACCAGGTTGTCCTATAGGCATCTGAACCGTAGTTTGAATCGTGGATCCAGATGGTGGTAAAGATGTCCGAGGAGTAGATACAGGAGCAGTAGAAACCGGAGCTGTCGATACTGCAGAAGTAGGTGGGGTAGATTGAACAGATGTTGCGGCAGTTGTAGAGGTCGTTTGAGATGGAGTACGAGGCGCAGTAGGCCCAGACTGAGAAACTACCGAAGGTACAAAAGTTTGAATGTTAGACTGGACTGGTTGCTGGGGTGTACCAGAAACTAAGGGTTGTCCAGTTTGAGATGACAACTATACACTTGGCTGCAACACCTGTTGGGTTTGTGATGGATCCCACACTATGTTCATTCCGGGGTACTGACCCATAACAGGTTGAGAATATTGAGGACCATAACCGGGTTGAGGGTAGGATTGATAATTGAAAAGTACAGTTCCCGTTCCTTGAACATAAGATTGACCTTGGGGTGGTTGGAAACCTTGATTCGAGTACTGACCTTGGGGTAGATACCCTTGAGGCACGTACTGATACTGGGGTTGACCTTGAGGTATAAATTGATACTAGGGTTGACCTTGGGGTACATATTGAGTCTGGGGTTGACCTTGAGGAACATACTGTACTGTAGGTACGTACTGTCCTTGAGGTTGCCCCCCAGATGCAAATTGTGTACCTTGAGGTTGCCCCTCAGGCGTTAATTGAGGCTGCCCCCCAGGCGGTAACTGGCCACCTTGAGTTTGAGAATGGGGAATAGAACTTGACATCATAAGAATGTCTTCTGCGCTCAACGGCTTTGTACCATTGCTTCCAGTTAATAACCCTTGCTCAATGGGTTGAGGAGATGCTCCCGAAAAAGTACCAGAAAGTGACTGATACCCAAAGGGAACAGAAGGACCGCCGTACAAAAAAGATTCAGGCGATTGAGTAAACATGGACGACTGACCTAACATATTTACGGGAGTATAAAAATCTCTAGGATGATAAGGAGCACAAGGTGGTGAAAAACTTAACCCTGGGTTTTCCAAATAATTAGTCAAAGAAAGATACCAAGTAGTACTCCTAGGTAGACTGTAAAAAATTGATTCATGCTCCCTTAGATCAAGAACAGGTTGATTTTCAGGGATAGGGATGCCTACTTCTTCTTCCGGAGCAAGTTCTTCAATAGCAATAAGTCCAGAAGGAAGATCTTCGGTAATTACTCTTTCTACCCTAGGTGAATCAGGACCACTAGAAGTTGGAGAGACAAACACCGATGTTGGAGTAACAGGTTCAGATATCTCAGGTTCTTCACCTATATCACTAGTAGATGAAAAGCTACCAGCAAGTTTGGAAACTGAAATCGATTGCGTATCGTAACCTGTTACTAGAGTTTGGTAATCAGGATGTATAACCAATGAAGACTCTCCTTCTTCAGGTGACCCTGCTTTACTACCACTAGGAGTTACGAGGACTTTCAAGCCTTCAAGTTGGCTCGGGACTTCTTCAGGAGGTTGGCCCCGAAGTCTACGGGACTTCCTCAGTAAATCAGCCACAGTTACAAACTCAGGAGTCTGGCCCCGAAGTCTACGGGACTGTCTTGGTAATTCAGCCACAGTTAAAAACTTTTAACTACTTCACACGCAAACAAAGTAAAATCTCAATGAAAAACACCTAAAGCCTCTAAAGAACCAAACAGTAACTTTCCGGACCGAAAACACTAGTTGGTGATGAAATCCAATGTCGCAAAATTCAGTACAGAAATGGCGGTTGGAACAGTTACCCCGGCAAGCTACTTAATGAATAGACTGGACCAAGTTCCTCCACTTAACCGTCTCGAGTGAAGTGAACCCCCCAGAAAATCCAAGTGAGTCTAACCAACGTCTGCTCTAGGTACAGTGGGATCTTCCCACCACTGTCACCTTAGGAAGAATCCTAAAGAATATGGCCACTAAGGATACCAACTGAGACAAATACACCTGGGGGAACAGTCTACGATCCGCTACGCACTCAAGGGCAGAGTAGCAAGCTCAATCCCCTTGAAGGCTCCTTGACATAATCCAAGGTTTACCAACAAGTGACCCCAGGCTCCTCGACAATGGTTAATCCGAGGTTTACCATTTTTAATACGTGAATATCTGACGTCGTTCCCAATGAGGAAGGATTGATTCCCACACTAGTTCGGACACGATCTCGTGCTTCTCCTTTAAGAGGAGCTTTCCCAGAGCATAAATGCAACAATTGGATTTCTTCCTACCACAAGATACAACTACTTGTTTGTTTTTACTGTCTTGGAGAGTTAATTACTCTCCTACTCCAAGACACTAGCCTAAGCTAAGTTGGTGTATTAGAGACCTAGAAATAAAATGTTATTAGGTGAATTTTACTTTAAGCGTTAATTTTAGTGGTTGTTGTTTAAGTCAAGAGGTGGCGGAGATGAAACTCGTGGTGTAAAGACTCGACTCGAAATCACTAAAAAGATGCACCTAAGATAATTTAAACAATCTTTTCTCTTCGATGAACTTCTAAACTAAGAAAGAGTTTGAGAATGCAAATACTTAGTAAACACAAATCTTTCTCAATTAAACAAATTAAAGGAAGAGATTTTTCCTTTCCAAAGCACTCAAAACAAGACAACTAGTTATTTCACAAAAATTTCCCTTTTCTTTTCAAAGCACTCAACCACTACAAAAACAAACTTTTTCCAAAAGAGATTTTTTTTTATATTTTTCATAAGACACTCAAAACTATGAAAATGACTAATCTTGAGTTCTACAAACTAGAAAAACCTATTTGAAGTTAGAGCTTACAAAGTGTCTTTTTGAGGATGTTTTACTTAGCTAAATGTGAGCTAAGGACTAATTTATGCAGAATCATAATTAGTCAAAAAAAAACCAATCTTTCGTTTTCTTTTTAAAAAAAATGAAAATCCAAACTTTCAAATACAAGCTTTTCGAAATTTTGAAATGAGAAAACTCAAAGCAGATTCCTCAACAAGGGGAGATTTCATAAATGGTCAGACTCATAAGAAGGCTGGTAGACACCAATGTGATCTGAGGTGTCTACAGCTTCTAAACTCAGAGCCACTACACAACCAAATTGAAAAACAAGCCCAACAAGCAAAACTCCTAGGAATTCCACCTAAAACCCTAACACTAATGAAATTAAACTAAGGAAAGTTTTTGACAGGGAACAAGCAGGTCTGGGCAATGGCTAAAACTTATAAACAAATTCCAAACTGATAAAAAAGAGAAAAATTTAAAATTTCTCAAATTTTTGACAGGGTACGCAGGCAGCCTGTTTACACAGGTGCGTTCACGCTCTGTGCACAAAGCAAAAGTGCGTACACGTAGGCACTGTGCTTAACTCAGAGGGTGCGTACTTCTCCCAAAATTATGAAAAATAAAAAGTGACTCAAAATTAACTAAATTCACCCAATCCCACAATCATCAAATCAAAAACAGAAACAAAAAATACAGTTTCTCAAGTCAAAGTATAAACAAGGAAAACAATCAATTCCCCAGCGGAGTCGCCATTTTGTCACACGGAATGAGTCGATCTTGTGGACAAGATAGACCTTACTAGAATCTAAAGAAGACCTAATGACAAGCAAACCAACCAGACACTATCTTTCTCTAAATATGTTTTGATAAAAAATAGCAAACAAGTGTTTTTAGGGCCTACCTTTGGTCCAATGCAAGCTTGTGGATGCCCTCGCTCCTTTGATCCAAATGAGATCCTTTTCGTGAATCTGCAAATACAAACAAGGCAAACAAATTAAATAGCACCTGAAAAGCCAATTGCATAAAACATATTTAACATGAAAGTCAAGGAGTTCATGAAACAAATAACATAAGATACTTGTTGAGAAAAATGAGTTTGATTGTATTAATTCAAAAGAAGAAGAACTTTACAACCTTTGCCTTGACGCTGTACAAGCTCCTCCCAGGGTCCAGCAAGAAGTCTCCTCTACTTTGACAAGTTTCACTCACTCCCCAATGAAGCCAAAAAGGTATGTGATCTCTCCTCTTAAGCTCAACTACGAAGTCTTAATTTCACCAGCATTTACCCTCAAAATGTTCAGCTTCTAACCTCCCTAGTCCTCACTCCAATGCCTGTATTTATAGTGCAATGGAGGGAAGTTACTAGGTCCTCCTTCAAATGGATAAATCCCTCCTTCAAAGGGATAGCTCATTTAGTCAAGGGATTAGCTCCTTCTCTTTTGGGATGCATGAACCACCTCAGAGCGAACAATCCACGTCAAAATTCCTTCTAGAAAACTCTAGAATTAACCCAAAGTGAGTTTTTTAAGATGAAACTTGCGCCTTTTGACTTTCACAGGGGTCCGCACCTACACCGTTAGGGACAGAGCGGGTAGGTACGAAACATTTGTACAAAGAAGGTGTGGGACCGCAGGTGACCATGAGAGAAGGTGTGGAACCAGAGTTACATTGATTTTTAATGTCTTTCTCCCATTTCCAAAGCTTGATTTGAAGAGCTGAGGTCTTAAACTTGCTTAGGAGGACAGTACAAGTGATGATAGACCCATACTGACTGAAAATAATCATGGTGACGATATTTTTGTGTAACACCTACAGATAGCTAGGGAAAAATGAAGATGAGACATCCTTTGTATAGGCATCATGTTGCAACATGACATTCTTCTGCTCTTATGTCGAGTTTGGGATATCCTCACTGAGTCACTTGTTCTCTTAGGTTTGTGCGATCCATATTACCTCTCATTTGATTATTCCACTTCGTCATTATGACCTTTGGTCATATGTTGAGTCAAATGCTGCACTCCGGACCCGTGTTGTCAATATGTTCAAGAGAAGCTGAATCTGCAGTTATTTACCTATACATTGTTTGAGTCATTGCTATAGTCCTGAATATCATTCCACTTTTTCCTTGTTTTGTGTTGATAATGGGGGCCTCGTCATTTCCCTCCTTCGACGGGTCACTTCCTGTCAACTTTAGCTCACTACCTAGCAAGATGACTTAGAGATTTCCTTTCAATACATTAGAGATGGCATGCCTTAATGGTCAGTTCTTCGCATTCGATGACAGGTCTTCATTATTGGCTTTCTATTGGGTGATTCCATGAGTTGTTGGGTCCCTATAATACTAGTGATTACCCCATTACTATTGTAGTTATACCCCTTATTTATATTGTTGTGTTACCATTGCCCCCATATTGTTATTAATGTGCCCATAGAATCCCTCTATTGTTATTTTTGTGGCTTTATATTATTATTGTTAGGTCGGCTGGATTATATTGTGACTCCTTAGACTCCTATATATAGAAAGGAGGTTTTGTCATTTGAATCATCCAAAAATTGTTCATTTATGTAATGTAAAGGAGGTTGCCCCCTCGAAGAGCCTGAATTCTAAGGCGTTGATCAATCTTTTCTATCTTTTCTTGAGCTGGTTTCATAACATTTGGTATCAGAGCTTTGGATTCTAGGGTTTCGCTACTCCAAACAGGTCATCGTGGAATTTTCGCTATAAATTTTTTTCTGTGATGTTTCAGAAGTCTAAAAAAAAACCCATTTGAGAAGAAATCACGCTGAACCTTGGGTTCAAGCTTTAGAGCTTTTTGCACGATATTTTCGGAGATATGATCGGAGGAAGTTGGTCTTTTTGCAGACTCCTGAATTACACTCAAAACAGGTGACCTGAGAAAAATCGTCATAACTTTCTTTCTGAGCATCGGATTGATATTTCGTAAGAAGGTACAGAAATAGGACGGACTGTAGTTTTCTTTTATATACTTTTAAAAGTCAAAGGTTGAAAGAGTGACACGTGGCACTTCATACAGGTTCGCTCTACTAAACTAGTCTATAATCAGGTCACTGCGGGAGATTGTGTATAACGCTTTCTTGGAGAATCCAATTTGGATCCGACTAGTGGCATTGGAAAGAGTACATAGAAGGCTACTACATTGCACAATTTCAGAACTAGATGATTTGAAATTACAGAGATACATCAGATTCAATATCAGGCTTCTACAAAGAAAAAAAAGGTGTGTAGTTTTTTTTTTTTTTAATTTTTGCATAAGCTTGGTTTGAAGGAATTCAAAGGGCATAGTAAAGGATTATTATCGGTAACTGATGCCCCGAGGAAAGAAAATGCAAACACCAAGTAAGGAACCTGAAAGCTCTAGCATGACTCATGAAGAAGAGGAAGAAATGCTACATGATATATCAAAATTACAAGAACAAGTGCAACAAATGTCACGCTCACAAAAGCTAATAGATGCTAAGATAAATGGCGTGGAATCTAAGATAAAGGGCATGGAAGCTAAGATGGATGATCTGAAGGCAGATTTGAGGACAAATTTGAAGACAGACATGGCAGATTTGAAGACAGATTTGACAAATTTTCTACAAGAAATACTTACTAATGGTGAAAAGGTTGTAAAGGAAACTCATGATGTGAAAAAAAGAAATGTTAATCATGATTCCATAGACTCTAATGTTGGATCAAAGACCTACCATATTCCAAAAATCGATATGAGGAAGTTTGATGGCAAGGATCCCGCCACATGGATATATCAGATGGAGCAGTTCTTCGATCTCAATAATGTGCAAAACACACAAAAGGTATGTATGGCAACTTTATATTTGGAACCAAATCAGTTTGTATGGTATCAATGGCTTTGCTCTTGTAAACAATTTATCACTTGGGAAATTTTTACGGAAGAATTGATAGCACATTATGAGGATACAAAAAGAAACACTTTTTTTAGCCAATTGATAAGTCTCAAACAAAAGGGTTCAATAATGGAGCACATTGAGGAGTTCCAAAAATTGAACATAAGGGTAAAAGATATTCCAGAGGAGCATAGGATTGATGTTTTCATAGGGTCTTTAAAGGATAATATCCAACATGATGTTCGACTTTGGGAACCTGATTCATTAGAGAAGGCATTCAGGTTAGCAAGAAAAATGGAAAGCAAAATTATGGCAACCAGGAAGCATACCACTCACAACTATAAAGACGGAAGTGCAGTTGCCCCTAGTCTTCCACAACCTATAAGGTTGACACCACAACAATTGGAAGAAAAAAGAGCAAAAGGGCTTTGTTATAGTTGTGATAGCAAATACACTAAAGGTCATAAGTGTGCTGAGAAGAAATTATTCTACATAGATTGTGAAGAGGAAGAAGAAAAGGAGCAAGAAAGGTCAAAAGAAGAGGATATATCCAGGAACAAAGCCTAGATGAAGAACAAATAAATCCGACCATATCTTGTAATGCATTGGCGGGAATTACCACTCCTCAAACCATCAAGATAGAAGGACAAATCAAGAAGAAAAAGGTAATAGTGTTGATTGATTCAGGAAGCACCCACAATTTTATTCATTGTAGGGTAGCAAAAGAATTGAATTGCTTCCTATATCCAGCACCAGAGTGTCAAGTGATGATTGCAAATGGAGGAACAATAAATTGCTCTGGAAAGTGCCATAATATCAAGCTATCCATGGGAGAATATGTATTGACTAGCCCAATGCTTTCCATTCCAATGGGAGGTGCTGATGTTGTACTAGGAGTCCAATGGCTACAATCCTTGGGTACAATAGCTTTTAATTTTCAAGAACTTTTCATCAAATTTTCTACGGAAGGAAAGGAAGTTGAATTAAGGGGTATTGCAGGGAAACCAGGAAAGATAATCAGCTCTAATGGTATGACAAAGCTTCTAAAAGAGGAGCAAACGGGTGTAATTGCACAATTATGTTCGCTAGATGTTTCCACATTAGAATCATCTATTTCTCCAGATCTCCAAAAAGTCCTGGACAATCATTCCAAGGTATTTGAGACTCCCAAAGGTCTCCCACCTATGCGTGATCATGATCATGCTATTCATCTGATTCCAGGAAGTGTTCCTCCAAACATCAGGCTGTACAGATATCCCTATGTCCAAAAAAGTGAAATTGAACGTATGGTTGCAGAAATGCTAGAGGCTGGTATAATTCAACTCAGTCAAATTTCTTTCTCTGCTCCAGTAGTATTGGTGCACAAGAAGGATGGATCATGGCGCATGTGTCCGGATTATAGGGAGCTCAACAAGCTCACTATTAAAGATAAGTTCCCCATTCCTGTCATTGATGAATTACTGGATGAATTGCATGGATCAATTTACTTCACCAAGTTGGATCTTCGTTCAGGATATCATCAAATCAGAATGAAGATTGAAGACATTCCGAAAACGGCATTTAGAACTCATGAGGGTCATTATGAATTTTTGGTCATGCCTTTTGGCCTTACCAATGCACCTTCAACATTTCAAGGTTTGATGAATTCAATTTTCAAACCATTCCTTAGAAAATTTGTGTTAGTATTTTTTGATGATATACTTATCTACAGCAAGTCTTGGAAGGATCATGTTGAACATGTTGACAGGGTGCTACAACTATTGGAGGAGAAACAATTATATGCCAAAAGATCCAAATGTTTTTTTGGAGTCCAGGAGGTGGAATATTTGGGTCATATTGTATCTCATGAAGGAGTTAAGGTAGACCCTAGCAAAATTAAAGCCATTAAGGAATGGAAAATCCCCACATCCATAAAGCATTTGCGCGGATTTCTTCGGTTGACAGGGTATTATCGCAAGTTTGTTAAGAATTATGGGAGAATAGTAGCACCTCTAACGACATTATTGAAGAAAGATGCATTTTCATGGACTCCGGAAGCAACAAAGGCCTTTGAACATCTTAAAGAGGCAATGTGCCAAGCACCAGTCTTAGCTACACTAGACTTCACAAAAACCTTTATTGTGGAATGTGATGCTTCAGGAAATGGAATTGGTGCTGTTCTAATGCAAGATGAAAGACCCATTGCTTTTGAAAGTCGTCCAATCAAGGGAAAGTTTCTAAGAAAAGCTATTTATGAGAAGGAAATGTTGGCAATACTCCATGCACTTAAGAAATGGCGACCCTACCTAATGGGAAGACACTTCAAGGTAAAAACGGATCATGATAGCCTTAAATACTTTTTAGAACAAAGATTATCCTCTGAAGAGCAACAAAAGTGGGTCACAATGTTGGGTTATGACTTTGAAATCATCTACAAAAAAGGGAAGCAAAATGTGGTGGCAGATGCACTCTCAAGAAAGGATGAGGATGTGGAAGCATTGTTGTGCGCTATTTCTATCATCCAACCAGATTGGATAAATGAAGCAAGGGAGGAATGGAAGAATGAAGAAGAAGTGTGGGCACTTATTCGAAAGCTACAACAAGATTCCAGTACGTCTGATACATTTAGCTGAAAAAATGACTCGTTATGGTACAAAGATCACTTATACCTCTCTAAGAATTCACAGCTAAAAGAAAAGATTCTTATGGAATTGCACACTTCTCCCTTGGGAGGGCAGTCAGGATTTTTAAAAACTTACCACAGGGTTAAGAAGGAATTTTTTTGCGATGGCCTTAAATCAGATATTCAAAAGTTTGTGGAAGAATGTTTGGTTTGCCAACAAAATAAAGTTGGAACAATTAAGACACTGGGTCCATTACAACCTTTATCCATTCCAAGCCAACGTTGGGAGGAGGTATCAATGGATTTTATCACAGGTTTACCCAAGTCTGAGGGAAAGAGTGTCATCATGGTGGTAGTTGACAGACTTACCAAGTATGCACACTTTTGTGAATTATCACATCCATTTAGAGCTAGTATAGTTTCTACTGCATTTATGGAAAAAATTCAAAAGCTACATGGAAACCCAAAGATTATTGTAAGTGACAGAGATCCCATTTTTACTGGAAATTTTTGGACATAATTATTTTCTCGTCTTGGTACTGAGTTAGCTCATAGCTCATCTTATCATCCTCAATCTGATGGGAAAACTGAGATAGTAAAAAAATGTTTGGAAGGATATCTTCGTTGCTTTGTATCTGATAAACAGACACAATGGGTCAAATGGTTGCCTCTGGCTAAATGGTGGTATAACACTTCCTTTCATACAGCAATAAAAATGACCCCATTTATGGCACTTTATGGGTATCAACCACCATCCATCACATCATATTTAAGAGAAAATTCTAAGGTTCAGGCAGTGGAACATCACATCGAACATCAACAACAAGTCCTCCAACTCTTAAAGGATAACCTCGTGTTGGCACAGAATAGAATGAAACAACAGGCAGATCAACATCGCAGTGAAAGAAGTTTGATGTAGGTGATTGGGTATTCCTACGGCTACAACCATATAAGCAAATGTCCCTCAAGCAAGCTAAGAAGGATAATAAATTATCACCAAAGTATTATGGTCCGTACAAGGTGTTGCAAAAGATTGGTACTATGGAATACAAATTGGAGCTTCCTGTAGCTTCTCGATTGTACCCAGTTTTCTATGTTTCATGCTTAAAGAAGGTTATAGGTGGCAAGCTCCCAGTTCAAACAATATTACCAGAACTTGATGAGGAAGGAAAAATTATATTGGAACCGGAAGCAGTTATAGAAACAAGAACTCAACAGCTACGAAATCGATCAATTTCAGAGTACCTTATCAAGTGGAAGAACTTATCCGCTGAAGATTCCACATGGGAGGATGAGAATTTTATGCAGAAATATCTAGAACTACTCAAGCGTTGAGGACAACACTTTTTTGAAGGAGAGGGGCACGTTGGGTCCCTATAATACTAGTGATTACCCCATTACTATTGTAGTTATACCCCTTATTTATATTGTTGTGTCCCCATTGCCCCCATATTGTTATTAATGTGCCCATAGAATCCCTCTATTGTTATTTTTGTGGCTTTGTATTATTATTGTTAGGTCGGCTGGATTATATTGTGACTCCTTAGACTTCTATATATAGAAAGGAGGTTTTGTCATTTGAATCGTCCAAGAATTGTTCATTTATGTAATGTAAAGGAGGTTTCCCCCTCGAAGAGGCTGAATTCTAAGGCGTTGATCAATCTTTTCTATCTTTTCTTGAGCTGGTTTCATAACATGAGTGTTCAACCTCAACTTCAATATCACATTCATGGATTATACTATTGTACCTTGAGGGCCATTTTCATTGTTGGTGGTTTCTGTTGTACCTGTTAATGGTCCACATCATTGGCCAGTAATCAGGTGGTTTTCTATCATGTTCGACTTCAACATGTTTATTCACATGCTAGGATTCATACATTGATTGAGTGAGGATGGAGTGAAAGACCTTGAGTCTTGTCTATTATGGCTTAGGTTGCATGGAGTTTTATGTTATTCATGATTGTACAGATTTTTTTATTATACGAATGGTTGTGACCATACCATCAGACTTGATATTTATACTAATCCCTGTTATCTAGATGGTTGTGCCCATACCATGGATCTCTTATGTAGCATTGATCATCTGGGTGGCTGCGTCCATGTCATGGATTCATGCCTTTATCTCAAATATGTATATGTCTATGCATCCTTGATTTGCAGGTATCTTGACAGTGTGTCTCCTCGTCCTTGCCAAAAGTTCGTAAAGCATTTCAACCATCACTCCTCATTCTACCTTCATGCTTGATGGAGCATTTGTTACACAATATTTTGTCACCCCTCCTGCAGTGCTCTGTGACATACCCTGAATTGCCCAGAACATGATCGTTATATTGTATACTCATTAATGTATACAACTTAGATTCCTCCTTTAACTTTGCTTGGAAAATATCTCGAGCTTTCCCTTAAGAAATAACTCATGAAACCCTAAAATGAGAAGAATCACCCTTATCAAGCTTAAAACCATGATGATCACCTGTTGCACCTTGTTAAGCTACAGATAGAATCTCTTTTTCTCTCTCATAGTCATGATGGTATCAAGAAGGAAGTTTTCCCAGAGAGGATGAGAAGCTTTGTGGTCTAGAAGCTTCCAGAGGAGCAGGCTGGAGGTGGTTTCACATAGATGAGGTCGAATCCTCCTAATTTGACCTCTTGGTCTCATCCCTATGAGATACCTCCTTAATATGTGGGCCTAATACTATCTTTGGAGGAGGTCTAACTACCTCTCCCAACCTATAATTTTTCCCTCTACCATTCCCAAATGGTTGATCTATGTCCATTTTCACCCCTATGTTGAGCTTGTTCTTAGACGTTATTCATTAGACTTGGAGAAGGAGTGTTGGAGAGTTTCTTGGCTTGGACTTGGATTACCACTCAAGGAGAGCCTTTCGACATCAAGGCTATCGTTGTAAGCTTCCCCTTTATTCTTTAAAAAGAGATACCCCTTCTGGTTCACCTTCCCAATATATATGTTCATGTATGTATTTGTTTAGCATTCCTTGATTAGCTAAATAGCTTATCATTCGATTTGCTATTGGTTTTGGCATGCTTCATTGTATCTTGGTTGTTTTTGTTGCTACATAAGTGCTAAAAGAAGCAAGAACGAGACCTTGATATGGGAAGTTCAAGGATTTCAACAAAGGAAATTAGATTAGCATTAGAGCAAGGTGGACCTTCTCTCTTGTTCTGTTTTTCAATCATAATGTAGGAATATGTCTACTTGATTGTCCTCTCAAGTTTCTAGACCCACTGATTGGGCTAGAGGGATCATCTCTATCGTTAGAGAGGATTAACCTTGTCAAATGATGGTGACAACTATTCAGCCAAAACACAGTAATAGAAAAGGGTTTGTGTTCTTTGCAATACACATTTCTAGTGATAAATGGAAGGAGGAGGATGATGTGGAGATATTTAGTAGGTACCTGATCTTAGAGTAGTTTCAAGATTTGTTTTAGGTAGATATCTTAGAGTGGTCACCTCACAAAGAAGTAGAATTATCCATTAAGTTTGTACCGCAGGCAACACTAGCATCAAACGCACCATACAAGATGAGCACTCTGAAGTTAGTAGAGACGAAGTTGTAGTTGAAGGAAATGCTTGATAAAGGATACATTAGGCCAAGTGTATCACCATGAGGTGCATCGATACTTTTTGTGAAGAATAAAGATGGTACACTCAGATTATGCATTGATTATACGTAGTTGAACAAGGTGACCATCAAGAACGATTACCCATTGCCAAGGATTGATGACTGATTTGATTAGTTAAAGCGAGCAACAATTTTCTCAAATATTGATTTGAGATTCAGATATCATGATGTATGCATCAAGAAAGAGGACATTTACAAGACAAATTTTTGGAATAGATATGGGCATTATGAGTTTGTTGTAGTTCCATTTGGTTTGACTAATGCTCCAGCTACCTTTATGTGCTTGATGAATAGTGTGTTGCATCATTATCTAGACAAGTTTGTTATTATATTCATTGATGACATTTTAATCTATTATAATAATGAGGAATACCATATCGATCATCTAGTAGCAATGATCATACTATTGAGAGAACATCAGTTGTATAATAATATCAGTAAACGCAGTTTCTTTCAGAAAGTGGTACATTACTTGGGGCACATGGTCTCCAAGGAAGGCATAAAAGTAGATATAGAGAAGATAAGAGCTAAAACGGAGTGGGAAACTCCTATAAATGTGGATGAGGAAAGGTCATTTAAGGGGCTAGCAGGTTAGCATGCGAAGTTTATCAAATAAATTCTCTTCAATATCCTATTACGTCATCGAAGAGGCAATGTAAGAAATTTAAATGGATGGAGGAATGTCCAATAAGTTTTGAGCAGTTAAAGTAGTTGTTGACAAATTCTCCAACGTTAATGATTGCAGACTTGGACAAAGAGTTTCTCATGTATATATATTTTTGAAAGAGAGGACTTGGTGGAGTCCTTATGTAGGAGGGACAAGTAGTATGTTATGAGTCAGGAAAAATGAATGAGCACGAGCAAAAGTATCCAAGACACGATATTGAGTTGGGGGAAAACATCCATGCATTGAAGATGTGGAGGCACTATCTTCTTGGAAGGAGGTTTGTATTGATGAGTGATCATAGTGGGTTTAGATACCTGTTTGACTAGCTGAATCTGAATTCCAGGAAAGCTAGATGGTTTTCCATGATAAGTGAATATGAATTTGATATCAGATACATCAAGGGTAAAGAGAACATGGTTGCCGATACTTTTAGTAGGCAGATACAAGTAAATCACATTACGGCTATGAGTTCTTTTGGGATAGACTTATAGGATCAAATTTTACAGGAAGTTTAGTGCGATGATAGGTATAGAGAGCTTATGCACATATTACAATGGAGTATTGTACAGAGACATGTAGTGGTACATATAAAGGTACATGTGCGTAGGATGTAGACTATCATCTCTTAGTAGATGGCTTGATAAGATTTAGGGATAGTATATACGTGCAAGGTAACAAAGAGATCAAGAAGATTATCTTGAGGGATTTTCGTGTGAAACCATATTTAGGTCCCCAAGGCTACAAAAAGACATTGACAATAATAAAGAAGTTTTATTATTGGCCAAATATGAAGAAGGATGTGCCATAGTTTGTGGCTAGATTTTTGGACTGTCAACATATAAAGGAAGAATGTAGGCATCCATGTGGACTACTTAAAGAAATTCCGATTCTAGAATGAAAATGGGAGGTAATTTCGATGGATTTCAATACACGCTTTTAGAGGACATATAGAGAGCCTTATTCCATCATGGTTATGGTGGACATGTTGATTAAGGTAGCACACTTCATTCAAGTGAAGACTATGTATTCAACTAGTGATGTGGTAGAAATGCTCATCAAATATGTGGTTACATTGCATGGTGTTTTGAAGAATATTATGTGATACAGGGATGGAATTTTCACTTCCAAGAGTTGGCCTTTAGTACAACTTATCATCCATAGATAGATGGATAGACAAAGAGGGTCAATAGGATATTTGAGCATGTATGTGATGCATCAACATAAGAGTACCTTTCATTGGCTGAGCTCTCTTACAGTAATGGTTACCAGGAATCGCTAAGGTTGAGTACATTTGCGGCATTGTATGGGCGGAGTGTAATACTCCCATGAGTTGGAGTGACCCATTGAATAGGGTATTGATTGGATCAAACATGTTAGCAGAAATGGAACATGAAATGAAAGTAATAAAGAATAATATGAAGGAAACACAGGACATGCAAAAAACCTATGTAGATCAAAAGAAGTTTTTTAAGGAGTTTCAGGTTTGGGAGCATGTGTACTTGTGCATCAAGCTAAAGAAGAGCTCCTTGTGGGTTGGATCATCTACCAAGATGGCACCTCGATTTCGTAGACTTTTCGAGATTCTTGAAAGGATTGGGGAGTATCCTATCAACTTACACTCTCTCGGATAGTGAAAGTACATGATGTTTTCCATGTGTCATTGCTTAAGAAATATGTTAAAGATGTCGGTCATATAATTGACTAGTCTGTATTTTAGGTGGAGCCATATGGAGAATTCCATCCAAAACATTAGTGTATATTGCAGAGAGAGGTAATCATGCTCTAAAACTGAGAAATTGGTAGGTTAAAGTGTAGTGGAAGTACTTTGGGCCTGATGAATCCACATGGGAGATGGCGGATTAGATGCGAGCAATGTATCCTTCTCTATTCGTTGGTTGAGAAAATATCCTTGATATATATCTTCGGTATAAGCTTGGTATGATGTTTTGGTATATGCACATATTTATAAAGATATAAATATCTCTACAAACTGTGTTAGAAATATCTAATAGTTGGTATGGGTGTCTAGTCATTATATTTTTGTCATGTTGGATTGCTTCTGAGAAGGTTGATCATTGTAAATAATGAAACAAGCTATGTTATAAAGCTCCATGGGAATTATATTTTGCTTTCAGTAGTCTTGTTGGTTATAGGTGTCACTGAACATGAAGGATGGTGTTCCCCTAAGGGGGAGGCCTCTGTAACTTCCCTAGTGAAAATTCCATGTAATAAAACATTATAAACACAAAATAATAACCACTGTTATGGGACACTTCTTACAAGTTAAATGGTGTAAAAAAAAAGCCTAGTGTGGGTGTCATTTTAGTTATTATGGATAAGGAAATTGGCAAAGACAATGGCAAAGGCTTTGGAAAGGAAAAAAGGGTTTTCTGGCTATTTATTTATGAAAATAATGGAAATTACGAGAAAAGGAAGGTGAAAGGTCATAGGTTGTGAGGAGGAAAATGGAGGAAACTAACGGAAAATGAAGAAAATAGAGGCCACATTAATAAAAAGGCTCTAGAGGATCAGTTCATCGCTTTTGGTCAGTTCATTTTTAGAGTTCTCTCTATATTCTCTATCTCACACACTCTCTGACACTTCAATATTGGATCAAGAAAGGAAAATCATGTAAATATGAACAAAAATATCAAGAAAGACAAAGTAGGATCACGCAGCTACAACGAGTTTAATTTGATGTATAAATTTGGATGTGTGATTTCCTTTCTAGATTTGACATGCATGGTTATGCATGTGTGTTCTTGGTTCTCTTCTTGTCATGGGCATGGGTTTCTCCAAGTGTATCATTGTTCGTCAGCCTTACTTTACCTTTTCCTTAGGGACATGGTGTGATGGGGTTCTCATGTTTTGGTCTAGTTGGATTTTTTGACGCATTTTAATATGACCAAGGTAGATCTATGAATGAAATAACACATGTCCTAGTGATCCCTAAACTAGACTATGGATTGCAGTAAAGCCACTGACATAGTGACCCCTCAACTGGACTGTGAGTTGTGGTAAATCCATGTATTGTGTGCCTCGGTGGGCCTAGGAATACTCGACTAGTTAAAGGTGAGATAGATGGTAAAGCCTATAGGTGGTTTCCCTTGATTAGGACTAGGAATCCTTGCTGGTGAATGGTGGGATATATGATAAATCCTCAAGGGTATTGTCTCGATTATCGCCCAGTGATCCCTGGATCAGAATATGGATTACGGTAAATCCTAAAGAATAGGAGGCACACAAATTCATTATGATTTAGGTGAGATATGTGATGGAATCCATGTTTTTTTTAGGGCCTCGTGATCCAGTGAGGATTGCAGTAAATCTTGATTCGGTTGATGAGGGTGAGGTGGTTTAAACTCACAAATCCCTAGTTGGTATTTTTGGTTTAATTCACACAATCATGCTTGGAATATGGCACGAGGGTGATTGGCTAAAGAGATATTTGGCTCAACCAATCTATGGTTCGGTGGAACATGGTAGTCCCATACGAGGCTGGCTTCTGAATTCATTAATAAGAGTTCCTTTCCTCAATATTTTCAATGTAAAAGTTCAAGATTATGCGTGGAATTTATGGTTGTTGTATCCTAATTATTTCTATTGTTTATATGTTGGTTATGAATATGTTTTATGACAGTGAAATGTATGGTTCTCATCATGTTTTGAATTGTAAATGACTAAGCAATGAATCTATGACCTAATAGATGATAATGCAGCTAATGTGGTAAGGAATCAATGCTTCTTAGCGATTTTTAGGCAACCATAAGACCCCTATTCTCATATATGTTATTAGGACTTGTAGAATGCATATTTGTGACATGTTTGATGAAATGGTTGTCATGGCTAGTAAGGGTTGAGCCAAGTATTTGTTCAAGAATTTGCATTGCCATCATTGTCTTTATGTTTCTTTTCAGTTCTGTAAATTCCATGATTTTATGTGAACTCAATGGGTCCTAGCCCTGGAAATTATCCTTAAATCTCATAGTTTTTGTCATAAAAATGGCAAAAAACAGTCACCCTCAGGTAGGCTAATAGGACTAACTAGGACCTTCAATCACTTGGAGGGCTTGGAAAGAGTGGAAATGGGGCTCTAGGTGATTGAAATTTTGAGTTTCCTGAGGCATTGGTCAGTTGGAAAAGTGGGGTAGCTCATGGAGGTTCTGTAGGATGTGTGGATAGTCAATTTGGTTGTGTTTGGGTGGTTCCACTTCCTTAAGGTTACCTACGAGGTTTACTAAGATGATAGTAGCCTCTCGTCACATGTTTACCCTAATCGGTCAGTTACTTGGGTATATATGGTAAGAGGGTGTTACAATGTGGTTAAATAGATGCTCGATTGAGATACAGGCTCTATCAACCCTATAGCTGGATAAGACTATCATATCTAAAAAAAAAAAGATGAAGCCTCTTAATACTTGGCTTTAAGCAAATTATAAAATTTATTTGTTCCACAAATTTATTCTTTTATAAATATTCAAATATATTCCAAACTCTAATTTTCCTTAATTATAAAGAGGATTTTTATTTTATTTTAACAAGAAAAATTAAATAATTATAATAATATATAAATAAATTTCTATAAAATATTTTAACTTCATTTTTTAAATTTTGAAATTCTTACAAGTTATAATTTTCTTATTGCTTTGATTTTAAATATAACACATTTCTATACTTAATCGATTTATAATTTTTTATGTAGATTTCTTAAATAAAAATAAATCAAATTATAATAGATAAATAAAAAACAAACTAAACTAAACTAAATTTTATAGTGTTATTATTTTAAGAATGATTTCATACACATGTTTCACTCTAAATAATTCAAATAATGTTCTAAAACTTATGTAACCTTATGATTTCATTATTTTAACAATATATATTGCAAAGCTAACTCACGAGTAAAAAATTCTATACATAATTCGCACATGTGCACACTATGAACAAAATTGAGTGAAATCACATTTAGCAGATTGAGAGAGATTTATAGCTGCAAATATCATTACATAAATTACAACTATATTAATTATAGCTCACAACTATTAAAAGTACGTTAATTATTACTTTACTCACTTTTTTTCCTGAACAAGTGGATATTACAACAATATATATATATATATATATATATATATAAGTGTGATTTTAATAGATATGATTATGACCAAGGGAATTGTGTTTATTAACTCTTCAATGAATTTTAGAAAATATACATTTCCAGCAACATAAAATTCACATTTTTGAGTTACACTTATTCATATAAAAACTTGTAATATTTATTAAATTCAAATTGATAAATTTTCTTATGTTTAATCAATTTATATTCAAATTATAACGTTAAAAATTTAAATCATATTAAAAACTGAATTTTAAGTTACCAAATTATAAATATAAGAATATTACAATTTCAATTGCAAGTGGGCTAAAATTTGTCTTCAAATCTATACACCAAAATGTTAGAAATATAATGAGAAATTAATCCATACCATTGTTAATCACCTATCCAAACGTAATAAGTAATTAAATTTGTTTTTTTTAACTATCAAATAGTTACAATTTTAAATTTTGCATATCATTATTTATATGTAAATAAATTTTAAATTTTCCATCTTTAAGGTTTGATTGAGAACCTAACCCGGGGTTACAAAGGAGATCAATCGAGAGTTAGTTTTAATTATCAATCAAGATATTTGTTTAGTGCTCATGGAGCTTGATCGAGAACTTAAGAATGACACGATCGGGAACGTAAAAATGCTCGATCGAGCATCCCTCTTTCAACGAAATGCACCCTTGTTCCACCAAAAAGTGTAAACCAACTCCATGCTTTCACCCTCATTAAAATAATAAATATACAAATACATTCTTTAATTATTATTTAGGAATGCATTTCACAATGAATGATTTTTCCCCATGATATATAGGAGACACACCTTGCCAAAGAATACATAATTTTCCCTGCTGTCAAGTTTTATTCAATGTGCATTAATTGGTTTTGGTTTTGCAATTTTAACCAAAGTTCCAAGAAAATGCTTAATATATTTATTTTTGCTTAAATTCAGAAATAATTTTTGAATTCCAATAAATGTTATTTCTAATTTGTCGTTGGCTAAGGAAGCTCAAATGGGATGTAATTTCTCTAGTGGAGGGTGTTTTATTTTTTATTTTTCCGGTGCTTGAAAATTCATTTTAAAATTAAAATAAAAGTAATTTTTTGTTGCTATTGTGTTTTCATGTGATCTGATTGTGACATTTTTATTTTAGCGCTACACTTAATGATGTGAGAATTGATGTGGTTGCAGGAGAGTGTTATGTTAGTTCTCTGCTCAATGATTTGTGAATGAATGTTGTTGCATGTTTTTTTCATATGTTGCAAGAGTGGGGGGGGGGGGGGGAGGGGGTGGGGGGCCGCGGGGGTTGAACAAATGTGGAATTAATATTATTATGCTTACCTGTACGAAGGATAGAGTAGGTGCATGAGAACTGGTATCCTTTTCATAGTGAGTGCCATCAGACTTAACAATGATGCGGTAATTGGTACGATTTCATTGTGCAAAACATTTATTGTCCAAAGGATGGATAATGCATGGGAGAAATGGTGGTCCTTTGCATTGACATGGGTGCTCTGACATTTACTGGGATTCAAAGGGATGTAGTATCATTTTTTTAACAATTATAATAATTTTAGGACTATAAAATCTGTCGTTAGTATGCAATATCAAATAAAACATATTTCCAATTCATGTGATGTTCACTTATTTGACAATGTTATGTTAGTGCTCTCCTCAATGATATCATAATTGATGTGGTTCCAGGTTGTTTACATAGGACCCAGGGGCATGTTGAACCAATCTCCAATTAATTTTATTAAGGAGTAGGTGCAGGAGAATTGGGACTTCTCTGCATCTAATGAAGTTAGTCAATTTAATATTTACATTTAGAGGAGTTGTAAATGTTATTCATTGGTGTTAGTTGAGTTCCTCATTCCTGAAATGTGTGGAAAGCTTTGTGCAAGGTTTATTAAAATAATAAGTACACAAAATATCATTTTTAATTATTAGTTAATAACATATTTGGAAACTATCAAAGTAGTTGTAAAGAGGCAGCTATGAGAAAGTGGTTGTGGAGAGATGGTTCTTTGGAGGAAGTGTGCGTGAACAAAAAATGCATGTGCATATAGCTTTAACTATGCTGAAATATTTATTCAAAGTTTATTAAAATAATAAATATACAAATATATTTTTTAATTTTTATTAGGAACATATTTCAAAACACATGTTCATTAATTAATATCAATTTTGAATGTTAAAGACTAATTGAAGGGTGTTATTGAGTGTGGAAGTAGTTGTGTAGAGGTGGTTGTGCATGTGTAGAGGTTATGCGAAGAACAATTCATGTGTGGTATCTATGCGAAATAGGGGAAGTGCTAAGGGATATTTTAATTGTAATGTGTTTTTATATTAGTATATTGGGTGCAAGAGCAATGCTTCTTTTATTATTGATAGATTTCGTGGAGTTCAAAGGTTCATAAAATGAAAGACTGAGAGTTTTCTGCACAAAATGTACTATGTTGTTCAATGAAAGCGTGCATGGAGAGCAAATGCATGTTCGTAGAGCTTTGGATGTGCCAAAATCTCTATCCAAAGTTTATTAACATAATAAATATACAATTATATTCTTTAATACTTATTTGGAAATTTATTTCACAATGAATGATTCCTCCCCACAATATGTGGGACCCACGTCTAGTAATATCAACTTCAAATGTCAATGACTTGTTGAAAAATGTGGCAAGAAATTCCTGATTTTATTTTTCCTTGATTAAATTAATAAAATTTGAATTTCCACATCAATAGACAACTTGGATGATGTTAACTTGTGTGACATGGCTTATTTCACCCATTTTACTCATAAAGTTCATGTTGGAGGAGTTATATTCCAGTTTATTCATGTGTGATTGTTAATTTGTAGCAATCAAGATAAGTTGTCTCAAGTTGTTTTTAGTTAAACTAAATCCAAAGTTTGGAGGAACTAGTTGAACGTTAGTTGTGTAGGGGGACTTAAGTAAAACTTGGTGATCATCCAGTTAACTGATCAATCCACCCAAAAATATCTAGTGCATCTAGAAAATTCACGTTACAGAATTGTGGTGGAAATTCCAAGCTTGTGTAACATCATTTGTAGACTAGTCTTCAATGTATAGGTGATGCATGTAGTCAAATGATCAGCCTAAAGGAATGTCACAAATAACTTTACGAAATTTATGAAACAATAGGGGCTAATTCCTCAAGGAACAATGCAAGGAAATAGGATCTCAAGTTGAGGAAAAATTTGAGTAAGTATGGGTCAAAGTCCTTCAGTGAGAAGAGAGATAGGTTATGCACTTGTAGGGTGGTCTCAGTTGGGAAACACAATTGTAATACTTCTATATTCATTTGATTAGTTTAAGCAAGAATTGGGATTTTTAGAAGATTTCTTTCGAAAAATAAAAATACTTGTTCCATGTGTGTTATTTATTCCTGAATGTATAAAATTTTTGTTCTGAATTTTGAATTAATGTTCATAGTGCAGTGGTGTATGTTTTTTCTTGAGGTTTTGATTAAAACTTGATGAGAAGTTACAAATATACAACCTAATTTTTACATGGTATCAGAGATGGATAATCACTAGAGTAGGAAATTCGATGTTTTTTTCTCATTGGTTCGCATTTGAAGACCAGTGTAACATAATTTCTTTAGGGTTGAGAAGTTGGAATTCAATGGAATAAGGCTAGAGTACCCCCATGAAGGCACCTCTAATTTTTTTTCATTGAAGGACAACATGGATGCAATATTGGATGATAATGCATTGCTAGAATACATCAAGATAGATGTTGCAAAACCTGAACCTTGCTAAGTGGAAGAAAGATGTAGCCAAGGGAAGGAGAATAATATTGGAGGGAGTATGAAATCATATTGTCTCAAATATCAATGGCGAATAAATTCCATTGATGGTGTGGAAATAAATGAAATCATTTTTCGATAATAGTAGAGACCACAGGAGGTTCGCGCTCAAGGATGAACATTGAATTATCAAGATGTAGAAGAATAATACATTTCAACAATATCTAATAAATTTTACATAGTGCCATGATGACCTTGAAAAGGTCAGTGTTAATGATGTTAAGCAATACTTGGTCACCTTAGCCCTTCTGGGCCTTCCCAAGAGTTGTCATAGCTATCATGTTTCAGTGAACAGGAGGGCGAAACTATTGCGTTGGGAGCGCTTTTGGTCTGACTTTGTAGAGGAGGAAATAAGATAAAATACTTGAGATGGGACCTCATCCAAGGGTGAGGATGAAGAAAAAATTGCATTAAGTGTAAAGGAAAAGAAGGGAAATGGGAAGAAATCACAATCCAAACTAGAATCCAATCAAGGGGGAAAGAAGAAATATTTTTCAAAAATTAAGTGTTTCCATTTTCATGAATTTGGGTAGTAAGCCACAAAGTGTCCACACAAGAAGGAAATATAGAGAACCTTATGAGGAAAAGGAGGTGAATATTTGTCTTTAAATTTTAGGCTTCACTTTACCATCAATCCATGCATGACCAACATAGTGATGGGAAGTGTGTGGTACTTGGACTCAAGTGGATCATTCCACATGATGAGAAATATATTTTTTTTAGTGACCCAGAGAAAAAAAGTGTGTAGATTCACATCAGTATGGGGGATGATGACAAAAGGTATATAGTTACATGGATTGGTATAGTCACCTTTCTGAGGGATTTAGGCTCCCCCCTCAGGCTCAAGGATGTCATGCTCATTCCCAGCCTAAAGAAAAATATCATCTCTATTGTATTTTTAGAAGACTGTGGTTATGATGTGATATTCACCAAAGGAAAGGCATTCCTCATACACATAGCCATGGGACATGTGAAGCAGATTGAGGTTCCTATGTAGAATCTATACATGCTAGGTGTGAAAATTGTTCTACATTGAGAAAAAACGAGGACAAGGTGCATATTTTTTTATGTTGATGAATGTTGGATTAGAAGAATCAAGCAGTTGCATCATAGCGCTCTTAGGATCATGTGGAAGATAACCACTAGCCTCCCCAAAGGAGCACTTGAACAACAAGCTGTATTCAAAGGATGTATCTTGGGGAAGTAAATAAATTACACATTCCATGATCAGGAAAACAAAGCACATGCAATCGTGTAAATGATCCACTTTAATGTTTGTGGACCATTCTCGACAACCCCCACTACTACACAAGGAAAATTTTAAGGATACATATTTATTTTAAGGTTTAGAAACCTTGGCGAATGTTACTAGTCACTAACATAGAAAGTATAAAATGTTTTGAGATAATTTTGTAAAACCATTCATATTGATAATTATTTTATATAGTGTTTGTAAAATTCTGGAAACTTTTAAGGTACAATAATTTTATATTGTAAAATTTGGGCTAATCATTTTAGAAAAATATGGAAATTGGAGAATTTTTTTTTTGTAAAAAACATGGAAAATTAGCCCACCTTCGAATATTAGCCACTAAAATATTCCTTGATCATAAACACAATCTTACAAAAATTCTATAGAGACAAGATTTTTCTTTAGGTTTGGAATGAACATGAGATCCTTCAGCCTGGGGTGGAGCCTGAATCCCTTTGAAAGGTGATTGTACCAATCTAACATCTACACATATTTTCCTCTGGGTCAATGAAAGAATGGTTATTTATCATCATGTGTAAGGATGCACTTGATTCCAAGCACCACATGCTCCCCATCACTGTGTTGGTCATGTATGGAATGAGGGTAAAGTCAAGCTTGAACTTTGAAGCCAAATATTCACTTTATTCCCCTACTGAGGTCTTCTTGCTTTCCTTCTTGTGTGAACATTTCATGGCTTAGTGCCCAAATTCATGAAAATGGAAGCACATAATTTTTGACAAATATTTCTTCTTTCACCTTTGATTGGATTCTAGTTTGGATTCAAATTTCTTCCCTTTTCCCTTCTTTACCTTTTCACCTAATGAAAAGTTTTATTCATCCTCACCATTGGCTGAAGTCCCATCGCTGCTATGCCACCTTACTTCCTCCACTACCAAGTCACATCATAAGCACTACCAAATCAGTAGTTTCTCCCTCCCATTCACTGAAAATTTATAGCTATGCCAGCTCTTGGGAAGGCCCGGAAGGGCTAAGGTTACCAAGACTTCCTTAGGGACATTAACACTGACCCCACTAAGTTCATCATGACATTGTGAAAACTTTCTTAGACAATGTCGAATTGTGTCATTCTTCTACATCTTGATACTTCGAATTTCATCCTTGAGTGCCAACTTCGTATGCTCTCTACTATTATAAAAAATTTATTTGATTTTTTTCCACACCATCAATGGATTTTTGTTTTCGTGTATATTTGAGATAATATGATCTTGTACTCCCTCCAATATTATTCTCCTTGCCTTGGATACATATTTATTTCACTTAGCAAGGATTTGTGCATAATATGCTTGAGGTTCTACAACATAATCTTGATGTATTCTAGAAATTCATTGTCATCCAATGTTGCCTCCATGTGGTCCTTACATGAAACAAAATTGGAGGTTCCTTCCAAGGCATACTCTATTCTTAGTCCACTGAAGGCCATCTTCTCATCTCTAAGGAAATCTTTTTATAGTGATCTTCAAATTAAAACCTCCGAGGAACAACTTTGAATTTCTTGCTCTAATGTGAATGCATCTTTGATACCGCATATAAATTAGGTTGTATATTTGAAACTTGTCATGAATTTTTAATCAAAATCACAAGACAAAAACTTACACTAATTCTCTCCAAACATTAATTTAGAATTAGAACAAAAATCTCAGACATGGAAGAATCAATAACACACATACAACAATTATTTTATCTATGGAAAGAAATATTTTTTAAATCCCAATTATCGCTTGCATTAACCAAATGAATATAGAAATATTACAATTGTTTTTCCTAACTTATCTCACCCTGCAAGTGCATAACGTATCTCTCTAAAGGTCTATGACCTAGACTTAGTCAAATTTTACCTCAACTTGAGCTGCTATTTCCTTTCGTTGTTCCTCGAGGAATTAACTCCTATTATTTATACAATTTCCTCAGTTCAATTGCATAATTCCTTTAGGCTGATAATCTTACTGCACACTCAAGTTTCATCTACAACTCGTGTTACACTAACTTGGAATCTCCACCAAAAATTTGTAACTCGAATTCTCTGCATGCACTAGATCTTTTTGGCTGATTGATTAGTTCGTTATATGATCACTGAGTTGGAGTCAAGTCCCACTGCACAACTTACCTTCAACTAGTTCCTCCAAAAGTTAGAACGAGTTTAACTAAAAACAACTTGAGATAACTTATCATGATTAATAAAAATTAGAATCCATACATGAAGAACTAAACTTTGACTCCTCCAATAAGAATTTACTGAGTAAAATGGGTGAAAGAAGCCATGTCACACAATTTAACACCATCCAAGTTGTTTGTTGATATTGAAATTGAATTTTTCTTAGCTTAATCAAGGAAAAATAAAATTAACAAACTCTTACCGCATTTTTCAACAAGTCATTAACATTTGAAGTTGATATTAATAGGCGTGGGTCATAGATATTGTGGGGAGGAAGCATTCGTATTTCTAATAAACTTTGGACAAATATTTTGGCACAATGAAATATCTACAGACATTCATTTGTTCTCCACAGAAGCTTCCACTAGGCAACACAGTCCATTTTTTGCAAAAACCTCTCAATATTTCATTTTATGAACCTCCGCACTCCACAAAATATATTAACAATAAAAGAATCATTTCTCTTGCACACAATCTACTAATATAAAAACACATTACGGTTAAAATATCCCTTAGCACTTCCCCCATTCCTCAAAGATTCCACATATGCAATTATTCTTTACATAATCTCTCCACACACACCACCACCTCTCCACAACCACTTCCACACTCAAAAATTCACTTCGGTTAGTCTTTAACATTCGAAATTGATATTAATTAATGAAAGTAGGTTGTCAAATATGTTCCTAAATAATAATTAGAAAAGAGATTTGTATATTTATTATTTTAATAAAATTTACATGAAGATTTCAGAACACTTAATGTTATATGCACATGCATTTGTTCTCTGCACAGAACTCCTCTGAACAACCAACTCTGAACAACCACCTTCTCAAGAATCCCTCTCCACAACTACTTTTATAGTTGCATAATATGTTCTTAGGTAATACTTAAAAAAATATATTTGTATAGTTATTTTTTAGTGCACCTTGCGCCGATATTTCCACACATTTGGGGAATGAGGAACTCAACTAAGACCAAGGGCTAACATTTTCCAACACCTTTCAATGCAAATGTTGAATTGACTAACTTCATTACATGCAAACGAGCCCCAATTCTCCTGCACATACTACTTAATAATATTAATTGCAGGTTCGTTCATCCTACCCCTAGTTCCTATGTAAAAAACATGGAACCATATAAATTATGACATCATTCAGCGTAACACTAACATAACATTGTCACATAACTGCACATCACATGGATTGAAAAAATGGATTATTTAATATTGCATAATAATATTAGCTTTTATAGTCCAAAGATTATGATAATTGTTAAAAATTGATACTACCTCCCTCGTCACCCCCATAAAGGACCCCCATTTCTCTCGTTCATACTGCATCCTATCGGCAATAAATATTTCAGACAATGAAATCACACAAATAACCGCATCATTGATTAGTGTGATATAACTCACTATGAAAATCACCCTAGTACTCCTACACATACTTCATCCTTCGCACAATGAAACCTAATAATATTAATTCAACATTTTTTTAGCCCTCATGCCCCCTGCTAGGGCTTATGTAAAAAACCTGGAACCACATCTGACATCATTGAGGAGAGCACTAACATAACCTTGTCACATAACTACATGTCACATGGATTGAAAACATGTTTTATTTAATAGTGCATAATAACGCTAGATTTTATAGCCCAAAGATTATGATAATTGTTAAAAAAATGATACTGCCTCCCTCTACACCCCTACAAATTTCAGAGAACCCATGTCTATGCAAAGGACCCCCATTTCTCCTGTGCATACTCCATCCTCTAGAAAATAAATGTTTCACACAATGAAATCGTACAAATCACTGCATCATTCATCAGTGTGATAGAACCCACTATGGAAGGGACCCGAGTTCTCTTGCACATTCTCTATTCTTCTCAGAAGGAAGCATAGTAATATTAATTCAACATCTTTTCAGTGTGCCCCCTGCCTTAGGGTGTATTAAAACAATAAGAAATGACATTGATTCACACATCATTGAGAAGAGCAGTAACATAAAAATGTCATGTGACCACATCGATTCGTGCATCATTGAGCATAGTGCTAAAATAAAAATGTCAATGTTAGAGCACTCAACAATGCAATGGAAAAAAACCTTGATCAACAAGGGACAATAACAAGGGCATCTCAACGATTGCGTGAGCGCCCTTGCCGATGAACGCCTCACCTGCTAGCAACGCATCAACCCTAACCCCTGCTCTCCTCGGCCCTTCTGAGCTCACGCCGCCGGGCTCCATCTGAACGTCTTCTATGGATATGACTGCAGGAGGGGCGGGATCCTCCCCCCCTCCTCACCCAGCCTCGGTTTCTGACAATGATCAGTCTGAAAAACCTCTGACCCCTCCTGGCAGCCTCACTGACAATGATCAGGGAGCAAAATTGACAAATGACGAAGCAGATCCCTCAGTACCATGTGAGACGGACGACAAAGAGAAAGACGGGCACAAAAAAGCTCCCTCGTCTCAACCAAAGGTAACCTCAGCTACCTGCATCCCAAAAGCTGCAGAACGAATCAAGGTTGACCTTCCCAGTCATCGCATTAACAGCGAGATCCAGTTCATGCAGGATCATGTGCTCATCGGAAAGTTTCTTGAATTCTGGCCAACTGAAAAGGTGTTGCAGGTGTGGATGTCTTCGAAATGGAAGCCTAAAGGCCAAGTCACTCTATAGCTTGAACCCAAAGGCTTCTTCACAGCCATTTTCCATTGTGTGGAGGACAAATCGCGCATATTTGAAGGAGGTCCGTATTTCTTCAACTCCTCAGGACTATTTCATCGAGACTGGAAACCCAGGTTCAACCCTGATAAAGAAGACTTCAGCTGTGGTCCAGTCTGGATACGCATGTATTCCCTCCCTGTGGAATACTGGAGAGAAGAAACACTTGCAGATATTGGCAACAAACTGGGGGTTTTCATTAAAGTTGCTGAGGAAACCAAAACCCGCAGATACACCTCCTATGCCCGAATCTGCGTCCAGATGCACTTGACCAAAGCTCTCACCGATTCGGTAAGTCTCTTTCATGATGATTTTGAATGGAATCAACCTTTAGATTATGAGCACATCCCCTTTCGTTGTCGCAAATGCCATGAACATGGCCATCTCTTCCGCGATTTCCCTTTGAACTCTCAGTCCAAACCATCAGCCAATGAATCCACTAAAGACTCTGAAAGATTCATCAAAGTCCTGAACCCCCGTAGGCATGCCAAAAAAAACCCTGTAGCTTTAGATAGCACCTTCAAATCTAACCCTCAGAATAGATTTATTTTGCTTGCATCTCCTGATCCTCTGGAAAAACCCAGTTCTGAACCTCAGGAGAACCCCTCCCTGGCCTCTTCCTCCCACGCTCCCTCCAGCCCTTAGCAACCTTCCATACTTGTTATTCAATGTATTCTAACCGATCGCCCCTTAGATAAAATCCCTATTTCGGATGCTGTCCCTCTCCCCTCTTCCCAAGGGAAATCTGTTACAGAGCACTCTCAGCAGCCCTTGGCAATGGAGTTAGATGCAGCTCTCGCTCTCAGTCTACAGGACCTTGCAGAAGCAGAAGATCAGAGTTCCCCCTCCATCATGGAAGAAGATCCGGTGCATGTTAGTCTGGATGGTCTTGATATCTTCAAACTAGAAACAACATGCAAGCAGAAAGAATACAACTCAATACCCCCTTGGAAAATTGACAGACTTGAAGGAGTCCTGATGAAAGCACAGCGCAACAAAAGTCTTGGTATACAAGCTGGTAGTCCTTGGGATGGCAAAAAAATTCTCAAAGAGACAAAGAAAAGAGGGCGAAAGACAGATCTACAAAGGACAATCATAGTAGGAGAAATACTTATGGAATCTGGTCTTTTCCCTAAGTTGACAAAGTTTTACAAGCCCAAACAACATTGTCCATCATGAAGCTTATCTCATGGAATGTGAGTGGAATCAATAGCCCCTCAAAACATAGAATGATAAAAGACTTGATTCAGCAAGAAAAGGCTTCACTAGTCTTTCTTCAAGAAACAAAAGGCACTAGTACTGCTATAGAAAACATTAGCAACAAGATTTGGTCAGGCAGCTGCTCTCTCTCAGTAGATGCCTTTGGAGCTTCAGGAGGGCTAACCATCCTCTGGAATCCACAGGTTCTCACTCTATACGACTTCCATGCATCCCATCACCTCATTCAAGCATCCTTCCACCTCATAGGCACCAACATTCATGGGCACCTCTCAAATGTGTATTTCCCGCAGACTCTTTAGCAAAAAATAGAACTACTGGATACTCTCTCTTTTCTCAATGCAAACAGACAGTACCCTCTCTGGATTGGTGGGGGAGATTTCAATATCATCAAGACAATGGAGGAAAAAAAAGGAGGTAGAATCAGGCTAGATAATGATAGCCTCAGTCTCAAAGATTTCATTCTAAATAATCAATTAATGGATATTCAAACCTCCAACGGAGTCTTCACATGGACCAACAAGCGCAGAGGCACTCAACACATTGCCTCAAGGCTAGACAGGTTCCTAATTTCAGACAATGCTATTAATTTGGGGGGGGGGGGACTTTCACGCCTCCATATTGACCCAGGGAGGTTCTGATCATTGGCCAATAATGCTACAATGGTCTCGGCTCGGAACAAAAAGCAATAGACCATTCTGATTTGAAGCCTTTTGGCTCTCAAATCCCAATTTTAGAACAGTGGTTAGTGATGCATGGTGATCTTTCATCCCTCAGGAAGGAGCAAAGATGTATAAATTCCAACAGAAACTAAAAAATCTAAAAGAAGTCCTCAGAGTTTGGAATCGAACTAAGTTTGGCAACATTTTTGAGGACCGCAAACTACTGGAGCAGCAAATGAGTGCGCTGTAACAGACTCTTATATTAGAAGGAAGAACAGAAGAGCAGGCACAACAGGAACAAACTCTTTGGAATCATATTGAAGCCTGCAGACAACAAGAGGAAATTCTTTGGCGTCAAAAGTCCAAAATCAGGTGGCTTAGGGAGGGGGAGAAGAATTCCAAATTCTTCCACAGAACAACTATCCAAAGGAGAATGAACAACAACATAGCATTCATAAACAATCAACACGATGAAAGAATAGAAGCACATGAAGACATGGAAAAGGAATTTAACGACCACTTTCAGGAAATTCTAAGAGAACCTCCAGGAAATAGAGACCAAGCAATCAAAAATATCACGCAACACATTCCCAAAATAATCACGGAGGATCACAATAACAAATTGCTCCAATCAATTTCACTCAAGGAAGTAGAAGAAGCGATGGCACAACTCAAGGATGGCAAGGCACCAGGGCCTGACGGTTTTATAGCAAACTTTTTTCATGGGTTTTGGGAGCTCATTAAGACAGAGTTATGGGAACTAGTGGAGGAATCAAGAGTCATACACTGGATTCTTCCCTCCCTCAATAAAACTTTCCTAGCGCTAGTTCCAAAAGGTGAAGAATCCAATAAGCTTGATAAATACAGACCGATTGCACTGTGCAATGTCATCTAAAAGCTTATCTCCAAAGTATTAGCGAACCGGATCAAACCTATCCTTCCTCTTCTCATCTCTCCAGAGCAGACGGGCTACGTAGAAGGGCGGCAGATCATGGACGGCATCATCATTTCGAATGAGGTAATCCACTCTCTAAAGCTTCTAAAGAAACCAGGTATGATCCTAAAGTTGGAACTTTCCAAAGCGTTTGATAAACTTAGCTAGAATTATATTCAAAAAATATTACTGGCTTTTGGTTTCAACTCCACTTGGACTAGATGGATCATGAATCTCATTTCTTCTCCCAGCATCTCTGTCCTGCTCAATGGTTCCCTGTCATTGCCTTTCCACCCCTCTCGTGGCATCAGGCAAGGGGACCCTCTATCACCGTTCCTCTTTTTTCTCATGGCAGAAGGTCTCAGTCGACTGCTCAAATCCGCCATCTCCGCCCATGCTCTAAAAGGCATTTCTCTCCATGGTCTTCATCCCCAATCCCATCAGCAATTTGTAGATGACACCATGCTCTTTGGTCATCCTTCTTCACAAGAAGCCAAAGTGTTCAAATCCCTGCTCTCTCTTTTCTCTGAAGCTTCGGGCACCACCATCAACGCTTCAAAATCTCAGCTCTTCTTTTTCAACACACCCGCCTCCACTCAAAGGAACATTGCCTGAATTTTGGGGTTCTCCATTGCTAAGCTTCCTTCAAAATACCTGGGGGCTCCTCTGGCAGATCCTGCCATCAAACATGCTTCATGGAGAACTCTACTCAACAAACTCACTTCAAAGCTCTCGTCTTGGACTTTTCGATCCCTAAACATGGCTAGTAGACTAGTCTTGATCAAGTCGGTACTTCAGGCCATGCCACTGTATCTTTTTTCAATCCTAGCAGCGCCAAAATGGGTTCTCAAAGCAATTCGTAATCTGCAAAGAAATTTTCTGTTGGACCAAACAGGAAATGGGCTCTCGTCAACTGGAAAGAAGTTTGTCAAACAAAATCAAATGGCGGGCTAGGCTTAAGGGATCCTCTCCACAGCAATAACACAATGGGCGCACGAATATGGTGGAACTAGCTCTCCAAATCAAATTCACCATGGGCGAGACTCTGGCAAGCAAAATACGCTCTGGGCAGTCAATGGCATGACCTCATCAGAATCAACACTACAACCCAAGGTTCTCTGATCTAGAATGCGGCAAAGCTTCATAGCGCCTTCGTTCAAGAGCACAGTTTCTGGGAAATTCACTCAGGCAAAGCTGCAAGGTTATGGGAGGACTCTTGGCAGCAACTCCCAAAATTGGAAACCCTATTCCAAAAGCCAATATGGCAAGCCTCCATGAAACAGGCTAATCTCACACATGTGCATCAATTCTGGTGGCAGCAAATGCATCAAAACTTTCAAATTTGGAAATCCGCAAGTACCTGGCAGGAGGATTGGCAAGGGGAAACATACAGTGAAATAGATCGGGAATTAAACCATAGAAGAATCAAATACTCAAATCAGCAGGAAAAATTGCGTTGGGGACACACGCCAGAAGGAATTTTCACTACAAAGGAAGCTCATCAGCTTCGCTACTCTGCCCCCCAAACAGTCAAGGATCAACTATGGGAAAAGTTCTGGCAACCAGGAATATGGCCCAAGGTCTCCACTTTTCTCTGGATTTTAAGCAAGAGGTGCATACTTACATGGGACAACCTGTAAAAAAGAGGATTCATTGGCCCATCAAGATTCCCAAACTGCAATCTCCATTCTAAAACCATGAGTCATTTAATGGAGACTTGCCCGCTTGCAACTCAACTATGGAAAATAATTGAGCAATGCAATAGAAGATTGGATGACCAGATGGAAGACATCATAGACACCATTATAAAGTGGTCAAGAAACCCCTTCAAAAGCCTGCTACTGAACTACCTATGGTCCTTAATACCAGGCTTCCTCTATTGGATTCTTTGGAAGGAAAGAAATAGCAGAATCTTCAACAACACCGGTAGGCCTACAAATGCTCTGTGATTTCTCCTGAAGCAAAATCTTCAAGAAACTCTGGCTATCAGAATTTGGCATGACAAATACCTGCCAGACTCTCCTCAGGAAATCACCATTCTGAAAGCATGGAATCTGGACTTATCCTTTTTAGCCCAGGTCAAAACCCATCCTCCTGCCTGCTCAGTCTCTCCCTTAATTTGGTCTCCTCCGGCAATCAACTATTTCAAGCTAAATTTCGATGGGGCTGCAAAGGGTAATCCAGGGCCAGCGGGGTTCGGAGGAATATTCAGGAACCACACAGGAGCCATATTGCACATTTATTATGGATCGATTGGCAACGACACAAACAATGCAGCAGAGCTGGAAGGACTATGGAAAGGGATCTGTATTGCAGATCAAAATCACTTCTTCCCTTTAGAAGTAGAAGGAGACTCCCTCATCCTTATAGCAGCAGCAAACAGAATCCAAGCTGGCACCCCCGCAGACAAGATAGCATCCAGCTGGAGATTGCTCAGCAGATTGGAATCCCTGGAGGAAAAACTGAGGAAACCCCAAAGTATTACCTTCAGGCATGTTCGAAGATCGGCCAACAAAGTTGTAGATAGATTAGCCAATCAGGGAGTAAACTGGCAACAACCTTACTTTTCAGGACCGCTAGAAATCGCAGATAATGAACAACTCATACAGGAGTGCACTTCTCTGGTGCAAAAGGATCTCTCACCCCCGGATGCGGGTGTCTGATGGAAAGGATGGTAGGCACATGGTCAGTCACATTGGAAAGTGTCCGAACACGCCTGCTACGGGGTGGTGTACAAAGAAAGCGAGCTGGTCTCGCACAAAGCTTTTAAGGCTAGACATTAATTCCTCAACCAGACTCCCAGTTAACTGTGCCATGGCGCACCATATCCATTGCTCTCCTGCTGCTCCAGCGTTCATTTCTGCTGCCCCAGTCTCTTGGGTCACGGTGGTCTGTGTAAAGCAGAGCTTCTACCTCAGCATGGCAGCGTTAAATTCCTTTCTAGGTTCATTCGCTCCACCTCAGGGCCTTGCAATGCCGCAAGAACGGCTTAGGATGATAAGTAGGCGAGGAGGCTCCAGGGGTCGCGCCATCCCACCGTGGTCAACCTCCCCGATGCGCTCTTTCACGGAGGTGCAGGATTCTGGGCGAAGCAGTCCCCCTGTCACAAGATCTGGTAGTGGCAGAGGTCGAGGGCACGGTAGACGAAATAATTGTGAGCATGAGGCACACCCCACAGTCCGCTATCGAATCCCCGGCACTCTTGCTCATTCTACCTTTATTGTTTCAGTCACAATTGAGAAATGTGAAGATCCCAGAGGCTAGGTAGACGCTCCTCCAGAAATGTCGACCGTCCAGAGAAGGGCGACTCCAATGGACAGTCAGCGTCCAGTCTTAGGAAGCTCCTCGATGGCGAATCAAGTTGTCTCTGTAGGTCCAAGCGAGCCAGTGCAGAGAGAACCAACATGCTCGGTGGCTCTGCATTCAGATTCGGAGGACTCTTTACAATTTGGTTGCAGAGTCGTTGAGGAACCATACACCACTGATGATGATTGATCTATCCCGGTTCTCCGCTAAAGGCAGCTTCAGCAGCAAGAATACTACTCTGTTTTGTTTCTTCACTCATGCCAGTATTGGGTCTCTGTCTTGAATATTGTTCTGCAACATGTAGGATGCAATGTTGTCTTTTTTTAGCCTCGTTTCAGGTACTTTACTGTCTCTGTTCAACTATGTATATGTGTCAGGTCTTATAAGAGGCCATATCAAAAATGGAGGTCCTCTGAGAACTAAAAAAGTGAATACTTGTGAAAATTGCCAACCTCTTGGCAAGACTTTCAAGGCCAAGGCCTTGCTGTAATTTTTGCTCTTTTTGTATAATAATAGAAGTAGACAGATTTAGATAAAAAAAACAATGCAATGGAAAATTTTATTTCGATTTTATTTAAATTACTTTTTTTTTAATTTTAAAATGAATTTTCAAGCATTAGAAAAAACAAAAATAAAATACCCTCCACTAGAGAAATTATGTCCCATCAGATCTTCCTTATCCAATGAGAAATTAGGATAAATTTATTGAAATTTAGAAATTATCTATGAATTTATGAAAAAATACAAATATTAAGCAATTTCTTGGAAGTTTGGTTAAAATTTCAAAAAAAAAACCAATTAATGCATAGTGAACACAACTTTACTGCGAGGAAAATGTTATATTCCCTCGCAATATGTGGGTCCTAGATATCGTGTGGTGGAAGCATTTGTTGTGAGACATGTTCCTAAATAACAATTAAAGAAGAGACTTGTACATTTATTATTTTAATGAGGTTGAAAGAATGGAGCTGGGTTACTCCTTTTGGCAGAACAAGGGCGCGTTTTGGTCAAAAAATGATGCTCCATCGAGCAATTGTAAGTGCTCGATAGAGCCATTTTTATGTTTTTGATCAAGCTCCTTGAGCACTAAAAAAATACCTTTATTGCAAATTAAAACTAATTGTCGATGAATCTCCTTTGTAAACCTAGATTAGGAGCTCGATCAAGCCTTAAAGATGGAAATTTTACAATTTATTTGGATATCAATAATGATATGAAAATATTATAATTGCAAGTACTTGATAGTTAAAAAATAAGAATGAAATTTAAGCACTTATTATGTTTTTAACAATGGTGTGGATTAATTTCACATTACGTTTCTAGCATTTTAGTGTACACATTTGAGAAAGGATTTTAGCACATTTGCAATTGAAATTGTAATATTATTATATATATAATTTGGTAACTTAACTTTTTTTTTTTTAAATAAGTGTAACTCAAAAATGTGAATTTGATGTTGCTCAAAATGTATATTTTATAAAATTCACTAAAGAGTTAATCTACATGATTCCCTTCATCATAATCGTATTTATTAAAATAAAACTTATATATCTATATCTATATATATATATATATATATATATATATATATATATATATATATATATATATATATATATATATATATATATATATATATATATATATATATATATATATATATATATATATATATATATATATACATACATATAATGTTTTAATATCCACTTATTGAGAAAAAAAAAATGATTTTACTAATAATTAACGTAGTTGTAATAGTTTTAAGTTATAATTAATATAGTTCTAATTGATGTAATGGTATTTGCATTTGTAAATCTCTTTGAACCTATAAAATGTAAGTGCACTACATTTTTTCCTCAGTCTCGACAAGTGTGAATTATGTATAGAAATTTTTACTCGTGAGTTAGTTTTGCAATATATATTTTTAAAATAATAAAATCATAAGGGTATCATAATTTTTAAAATATTTTTTGACTAATTTAGATTGAAACATTCATATGAAATTATTCTTATAATAATATTATTTTAAAGATTAGTTTACCTTAGTTTGTTGTTTTATTTATCTATTATAATTTGATTTATTTTTATTTATAAAATGTACAAAAAATTATAAAATGTGTATAAAATTATGTCATATTTAAAGTCAAAGAAATAAGCAAATTATCATTTTTAAGAATTGAAAAATTGAAAAAATAAAGATAAATATTTTAAAGAAAATTATCCATATATTATTATAATTTATTTATTTTTCTTGGTAAAATAAAATCAAATTTGGATTTATAATTAAGGAAAATTGGAATAAATAAATGTTATAATTTGCTTCAAGACAAGAATTGAGAGGCTTTGCTTTATTTTCCATTTCTAAGATAATTATGATATCTCCATCCAGCTTTAGGTTCAACTGAGCCTATAGCTCAATCAAGCCTCTGATTAACCACATTGTAACGTCCTCCTCCCACATATACCCAAGCAATCGACCAATTGGGGTAAACATTTGATGAGAGAGTACTATGATCTGATTCAACCTCCTAGGTCAACTTAAGGAAGTGGAACTGACAGAACACAACCAAATTTACCATCCACGGATCCTACGAAACCTCGAGGAGCTACCCCACCTTTCCAGGTCACCAACCCTTAAGGAAAGTCAACATTTCAAGGACTTAGAGCCCTAGTTTCTCCCTTTCGAAACCCTCCAAGTGACTGAGCATCCCATTCGCTCCCATGAGCCTACTTGGGTGTGATTGTAGCCTTCTGCTTCCATTTATATGCCAACGATTGTGAGATTTAACTATAAATTCTAGGGCTACGACCGAGTCACTTAACTTCATGGAATTCACATAAATGAAAAGAAACATAGAGACAATGATGCCAATATAAATTCTTAAACAAATACTTCACTAGACCCCTACTAGCCATGATAGGCATTTCATCAAACATGTCACAAATATCCATTCTACAGGTCCTAATAACATATCAGAGCATAGGGGTCTTATACCTAAAAGAGAATCTCTAAGAAACATTGATTCCTTATCACATTAGAGACATTATCATCTATCAGGTCATAGATTCATTGCTCAATCATTTACAAATAAAAAATGATGAGAATCACACATTTTGGATGCCATAAAATATATTCATAACCAACCTATAAAATATAGAAATAATGAGGATACAGCAACCATAAATTCCACATATAATACATTAATTTTACATTGAAAATAACAAGGAAATGAACTCTTATTAATGAATGCAAAATCCTACCTTGCATGGGACTACCACATTCCACCCAACCATCAACTAGTTGAGAAAAATCTCTCTTAAGTGAATCACCCCCATGCCATATTCCAGGCATGAATGTGGGACTCAAACAGAAAGAGCCCACCAGGGCTTCATGAGGCTAAACCACCTCACCCTCATCACTATAATAAGTTTGTACCACAATCCTCATAATATCACTAGGAAATAAACAAGCATGGATGTCATCGGATATCTCCGCCTAATGTGTGAGGAATTTTCTTGCGTCATAGTCTCTAGGCTTTACTACAATCGATAGTATGATCTAGGAATCACTAGGTCACAATCGCAACACTACCCTCCAAGATTTACCGTATATCCTTCCATTCACAGACAAGGATTCTTAGGCTTGACAAAGGAACAACCACTTAGAGTCTTTACTATATATCTGACCATTCATTGGTCAAGTATTCCTACGCCCATCAGGGCACACAATACCTTGATTTAATGCAACACACAATCCTCTTCACAGATCACTAGGCCAAAGGATCTACTGCAATCCATAGTATGGTTTAGGGATCACTAGGCCATGTGTTATTTCTTTCATAGGTCCACCTCACTCATCTTAGAATCCATTTGGAAATCCAACTCAACCAAAACATTAGAACCCCATCATACCATGTCTATCTAGAAATGGGAAGGCAAGGTTGAAAAACACTGTCACACGTGGAGAAAACCATGCCCTTGAAAACAAGATAACTAAGAACACACATGCATAACCATGCATGCCAAATATAGCAATGAAATCACACATGAAAATTGATACCTACAAGTAAACACATTATAGCTACTTGATCGTCCTTTCTCTTGATTGGTATTTTTCTTCCTCTTTGCCTTATTTTTCTTTTTTGATCCATTGCTCAAGTGCACGAAGAAAACTCTAAGTATCGAAGAGTATGAGAGAGAGAGAATAGAGAGAGAACTCCAAAACTGAACTGACTAAAAGACATGAACTGAGCTTCATAAGCCTTTTTATTAATGTGGCCTTTATTTTCTTCATTTTCCATTATTTTCCTTCATTTTCCTCTCACATTCAACCTATGACCTTTCACCTTCCTTTTCTACTAATTTGCATTATTTTCATAAATAAATTGCAAAGAAACTAATTTTGCCTTTCCAAAGCCTTTTCCATTGTATTTGCCAATTTCCTTAGCCATAATAACCAAAATGACACCCACACTAGAATTTTTTCCCACCATTTAACTTGGAATAAGTTTCCCATAACCCTGGTTATTATTTTTCCTTTATTAACTTTTATTACATGAAATTTTCACTAGGGTTGTTACAGAACCCACCCCCATGGGGTAACATCGTCCTTGATGTTCAGTGACAACTATAACCAACAAGATTTCTGAAAGAAAAATATACTTCCGATGGAGCTTTATAACTTATCTAATTTCACTATTTATAATGATCAACTAGGTGAGAAGCATACCAACATGAAAACATAACAACATGACACAAATAATTACTTGATCCTCATATCGCTTATAACATCTTTATAACATAGTTTGTGGTACTATTTACATCCATAAACTTATGTACATATACCAAAACAGATTGGTGTATTGGAGTAGGTTCTCTTATTTTACATCAAGAACAAGCTTGGTGGTTTTTTCCCGAAATGGTTTCCACATGAAAACCCTTTTGTCCCTTGTGTATGATATTGATGGTGTGTATGCTTGTATGTTAATTTCATGTTGCTTCCATATTACATATTGTTGTTGATTATACAGATGGGTCCCAAGCTTTAACAAGAAAAGTAAATGTGCATACAAGTTTAAAATTAGCCTTGGTAGTGATTCATCCCCCCTCTCAGTCTTACATTTTTTCCAAGACATTATTTGTACAATATATCACAAACATGATTTTCCAGGCATTAAAATGTTAATACTAATGCATACTTTTAAAATAACACAAGTTCATATGTACTCTAGATATAAATAATTACTGCTCTTCTGCAGAATCTACTAATATCAAATTTCATGTTGACTAACTCCAAAAGAGTTGAAAAGACATTACAATTAAAATATTCCTTCGTACTTCCATCATTCCACTCAAATATCACACATCCCTCACTCTACTTATGCATTTTTTATTCACATAACCATTGCACACACACAACCATATCAACATGAATTCATCTGGAAAACTACTTCTGGAATCAGCAATGTCTTTTAGTTAGTCATGTAGAAATTAGGTCGTAGATTTGTAACTCATCCTTAAGTTTTAATCAAAATAAAAAGATACAAACCTACACTACTTCTCTATTGGCATTAATTCACAATTTGGAACAAAAATCTCATACATGTAGGAAAAAATAACACACATGAAACAAGTATTTTTATGTGGGGAAGTAATCTTCTAAAAACCCCAATGCCTGCTTGCTTGAACGAAATGAATAGATATGCATTATAATTTATTTTCTCAACTATTGTCACCTTGCAAGTTCACAACTTATCTCTCTACTCACTGAAGGCCTCTAACCCATACTTAGTCAATATTTTCCTCAGCTTGAGCTCCTAGTTCGTTGTGTTGTTCCTTGAGCAATTAGTGCCTATTATTTAGAAAAATAACTCAACTAAATTTTTAATTCCTTTAGACTGATCATCTGACTACGTGCAATGCATGTACACTCAATACTAGTCTAAAAATTATGTTACAATACCTTGGAATCACCATGTCAACTGGGTAACTTGAATTCTATGCATACACAAGCTAGTTTGGGCTAATTGATTAGTTAACTCATTGATCACTGAGTTGGACTAAAGTCCCACTACACAACTAACCTTCCATTAGTTCCTCCAAAAGTTGGAACTAAACTCTAATGCATCCAAATCAAATTTATTGACTCAACGGGGTGATGCAAGCCATATCACACAAGTTAACATCATCCAAGTTGTTTGTTGATGTGGAAATTCAAATTTTCAAAATTTAATGAAGGAAATATCAGATTGAGACTTTATTGCTGCATTTTTCAACACTCCCTCTCATAAAAAAATGGATTATCAACCATCCCCACCCCACACTTGTGTAATTTGAACTTCCTTCTTGAAAAGGTCTTTGCAAAGATATCAAAATCTTATTCCTCTGTCATATGTACTACAACAACATTATCTACCTGTGCACACAGTCCCGTAAGTGGTGATACAAGATATCTATATGCTTGGATCAGTCATGAAGGACAATATTTTTATAGAGCTTAATGGAACTCTGATTATCACAATAGATCATGTTTGGATCCACCATCTGACCAAACAATCAAGGAAGTATATTTCTCATCTAGATCGCCTCACATGTTTCTTCATTGGTAGCCATTTATTATGATTATGTCGAGATGAGTGCCACATATATTTGCTTCTTGTTGTACCAAGTAAAAATTGTGGACCCAACACAAAAAATTCCACCTGATGTACTCTTTCGGTCTCATGGAATCCCCACCTAATATGCATCTGTGAAGCCACAAAACTTCACTCCCACTATTTGTTTATACCATAGTTCAAACTAGGAAGTGTTTTTGAGGTATCGTACAACATGCTTTGGTGCCCTCCAAAATAAGTTGGTTGGCCTAAATGGAGATTGAATCATATGGCTGAGTTCATTGCACATATACGGTTGTTTGTTCACAAGATACATTACTGAACCCACCAACAACATGTAAATAGTAGAATCCACTTTCGCACCTGAAATGACATCCACTTTCCTCCACTTGGTCACTAGAGGTGTCTCCACGGGTTTGCAACTTTCCATGTGGAACCTCTGAAGTATATCATTGGCATACCTACCCTGAGAGGCAAACAATTCCCCATTTCCTTTCTAAACTTCTAATCCTAGGAAGTAGTGCATCAAACCCATGTCCTTCATTTAAAGCTCTCTTGCAAGGTTCTCCATGCAATTATATCTAAACAAATTCTCATCAAAAGTTAAAATCACATCATGAACATATAAGAAAATAAAAAAAATTACCTTCTACCAATATATCATAGACGATTTCATCCACTTCACTTGTCGTGAAGCCCAAACCAGTGAGATAACTATTGATCACGATGTACCAAGAACAGGGTGCTTTCTTGAGATCGTAAAATTCTTTCTTGAGTCTGCACACATGAGACTCCCGATAAAAAGTCTCAAATCCTTCTAGTTGCTCCATATACACCTCCTCCTAAATAACTCCATTGAGGAACGTTGTTTTCATGTCCATCTGGCAGATCTTCCACCCCATCTGTGGATCCAAAGAAAGAAATGATATGATGGATGAGTACCTTGCTACAAGAGGAAATATATCCTCATAGTCAATCCCCTCAACCTGAGATTATCCTGTGGCCACAAATATGGCCTAGTACTTTTATATGCTTCTCTATGCTTCATACTTTACCTTGACGATCCATCACGAAACCACAACTGAATTATCTTCTAGTCTTGGAACCACTTACCAAACATTTTTCTTTACAATGTATTCATATTCCTCCATTCCTCCACCATTATGTCAACCCATACAGGTTTCTCTATTGCTTCCTCGAAAGAGGATGCCTCAATCTCTACATTCTTAGTCATTAGATCCATTTAGCCAGTGTCGATCTGGTGATATTCTTTACCTTAGATGATTTGAAGCAGTACCCACATTCTCCCTCACATCGTACATAAGTCTCTCAACCTCCCTGGTTCTTTTCCTACCTTCTCTAGATGTTTTTCCTTGAGTGGTTGTCTCCACTCTCTACTCCTAAACTTATGGATTATCCAAAACCTCTTGAGGCTCCTCCTTTGGATCCAAAAGCTTCTCTTCTAGTGTTTTATGAACCTCTCTCTCAAGGGAGCACAACATCACTTTGTCTTCATCAAGTTTTACATCCCTTCACATAACTATCATTCTAAGGGATGGTAAGTACACATGGTAGTTATGGCGAGTTTATGTGTAACGCATAAATACCCCAGATTCTATTGTTGGATCTAGATTCTTGATTTGTTCTTTGGTGACGTGGTAGTAAATAAAGGATCCAAAAACACTAAAGTGTAACGCATTCGACTTTCTCCCCCAGAAAGCCTCCTCTTGCTTAATCATGCCAAGAATTCAATGAGGACTCTGATTCTACAAATAGATTGTTGTTTTACATGCCTCGGCTCATAAATGCAGAGTAGGCCTTCATCATGCAAAATCACCCTTGTTTCTCCCACAATGAAATGGTTCTTCCTCTCAGCCACTCAATTCTACTGTAGATTGTGGGGTGCTTTCAACTCTCATCGAATGCCTTAATTTGCACATAATGTTTTAAATTCATTCAACACTTACTAACTGCAATTATTGCACTTGAGATCCTTCACATTCTTTCCTATTTCTTTCCCAACCCGTGCCTTGAATTCTATGTCATACGAGAATATCTCATCCTTCTTATAAATGAAAAAAATACAACACTTCTCTGATAATTCATCAATGAAAATGACAAAATAATTGTGCGTAGTAGCAGAGAAAATTTTAGGGGCTAATATTTGCCCATGAGCTAATTTTCTTAACTTTTTCCAGAAAAATATTCACTAACTTCCATTTTTTTTGTAAAAATGGTTCACCCAAAATTTATAGAATGAAATTATTTAACCCTAAAAATCACCAAGACATTATATATAGACTATATAAAAATATTATAAATTTGAAAATGTTTACAAAAATATCTCCAAACATTTTATAGAGTTCATATTATGGACTATTGGGATCTGACAAGGTTTCTAAACTTTAAGATAAATTTCCATCCTTAAAATTCTCCCTGGCTAAGGCATCCAAAACAATAATCTATTTCCAGAGTGAGAGTCCTCATCACATTCTTGGCATGATTAGATAGGAGGAGGCTTTCTTGGGGAGAAAGTTGGATGTGTTGCACTTGAGTATTTTTGGATCCTTTTTTTTATTGTGATGTCTCTAAAAATTCGAGGAAGAAGTTAGAGACAAAAGCAGAATGAAGGCATTTGTGCATTACACAGAAACTCCCCATAAATACCATGTGTACTAGCCATCCCTCAAAATGACAGTTATGCGAAGGGATGAAAAATTTAATGAAGCCAAAGCAATGTGGTTCTCCCTTGGGAGAGAGCTTCATATACCATTAGAAGAAAAGATTTTAGATCTAAAGGAGCATCCTCAAGAAGTTTTGGAGCATCCATAAGTTTTGGAGGAGTGAGTGGAGACAAGCACTCATGCACAAAAATTTAGAGAAGGTAGGAAAAGGACTAGGGATGTTATGAGACTTATGTAGGATGAGAGGGAGAATGTGGATGCTCCTTCAAATCATCCAAGAAAGAGAAGGTCAAGAGATCAATACACTAGCTACATGGATCTAATGACTAAGCTTGTAGAGACTCAGGCATCCTCTTTCGAGGAAGTAGTAGAGAAACCTCTATGGTTTGATGCAATGGTGGAAGAATATAAATACAATGTAAATAAAAATGTTTGGGAAGTGGTCTTGAGACCACCAGATAAATTAGTTTTTATTTTGAGCTGGATCTTCAAGGTAAATCATGCATCAGAGAGAAGCATTGGAAAGTACCAGGCCATATTTCCAACCCAGGGGTACTCTCAAGTTGAGGGGATTGACTATGAGGACACCTTTCCTCTTGTAAAAAGGTTCTCATCCATAAGATCAATTCTTTCTATGCTTGCACACATGAGGTGGAAGATCCCCTAGATGGATTTGAAAACAACATTCCTAAGTGGAGTTATTGAGGATGAGTTGTATATCGTGAAACCGAAAGGATTTTAGACGTTTGATCAGGATTCTCATGTGTTCATACTTGAGCAAGTGTTTTATGATCTCCAGAAATCACCTGGTTCTTGATACACCTGGATTGATAGTTATCTCATTGGTTTAGGCTTCACTAAATGTGAATAAAATGAAATCCTCTACTATATCTTGGTAGAAGGTAATTTCTAGCATTATTTTCTTATACGTTGATGATTTTATTTTAACTAGTGATGAGCAGTTGATCAAATATTTCATGTAGGACATTGCAAGAGATCTTGAAATGAAGCACATGGGTCTCATGTACTACTTCCTAAGATTGGAAGTGTGGCAAGGAAACGGGGAAATATTTATCTCTCAGGGAAGGTATGTTAATGAGATACTTCAGAGGTTCCACATGGAAAGTTGCAAACACTTCGAGACACTTGTAGTTGGGTCCACAATTACTTCTTAGTACAATAGAAAGAAAATATATGTGCCACTCAGCTCGACAGAATCAGAATAGATGGTTTCCAATCAAGAAGCATGGGAGGAAATCTAGATGAGAAAGATACATGTTGGATTCTTTGGTCAGATGATGGATCCAACTGTGATCTACTATGATAATAAAAGTTGCATCAATCTCTATGAACTTTTTTTTTCATGATTTGTCAAAGCATATAGATATCTGGTATCACCATTTATGAGAGTCTTTTAAGAGGTAGATAATGTTGTTGCAGTACATATGACAAAGGAACAAGATGTGGATATTTTGAAAAAGATATTTTCAAGAGGGAAGTTTGAGCTACACAGGGGTAGAATGGGGTTGGTTGATAATCCCTTTCTTGATTAGAGGGAGTGTTGAAAAATGGAGCAATAAATTCTCAATTTTATTTTTCCTTGAGAAAATTGAGAAAATTCAAATTTCCACATCAGCAGACGACATCAACGATGTTAACTTATGTGACATGCCTTGTGTCAACTAGTTTACTCACTAAATTAAAGTTGGAGGAGTTATATTTTAGTTACAAATTTTGGAGGAACTAGTGGAAGGTTAGTTGTGTGGTGGGACTTCAATCAAACTCGGTGATAATCTAGTTAACTGATCAATCTGCCCAAAATAGTTGGTATATGTAGAGAATTCAAGTTACCCAGGTGAGGTGGAGATTTTGAATTAGTGTAACATAAGTTGTAGACTAGTCATTAGTGTACATATGTTAAATGCAGTCCGTTGATCAGCTTGAAGGGATTACAAAATTCAAAAGAGGCATTTTTCTAAATAATAGGTGCCAATTTCTCAAGGAATAATGCAACGAACTAGGAACTGTAGCTAAGGGAAAAATTGACTTGGTATGGGTCAGAGGGCTTTAGTGAGTAGAGAGATAAGTTTTGGACTTGCAAGGTGACCACAATTGATAAAATAAATTGTACTACATCTCTATTCATTTGATTAATGAAAACATGGATTGGGGATTTTAGCAGATTACTTTCCCTAGATAAAAGTACTTGTTGCGTATGTGCTATTTCTTCTTGAATGTCAGAGTTTGTGTTCTAAATTGTGAATTAATGTCCACATATCAGTAGTGTAGGTTTTTGTCTTGTGATTTTGATTAAAACTTCATGAGCAGTTGAAAATGTACATCCTAATTTCTACATAACTAACTGAAAGGTGTTGTTGATTCTAGAAGTAGATGGGTGGGAAAAGTCATGTGGAGATGCTTGTAAGTGTGTAGTGGTTATGCAAAGAACAAATGAATATGAAAAATGAGGGGTGCACGATATTTGAGTGGAATGCCGAAAGTGTGAAGGAATCTTTTAATTGTAAGGTCTTTTCAACTCTTTTGGAGTTAGTCGACATGCAATTTCATATTAATAGATTGTGCGAAGGAGAAATAATTATTTAGATTCAGAGTACATAACCATTTGCATCATTTTAAAAGTATACATTAGTATTAACATTTTAATTCTTTGAAAATCAAGTTTGTAATAGATTGTACAAAGCATGGAGGTTCGTACAATGAAAAATTGAGAGCGTTCTGCACACAATTGATGTGATGTAGTCTTGAACATATACATTTTGTGTTATGTTGAAATTATATGAAAATAATGTTTCTAGATTTGATGTTTTACTGCTTATGTGGTTTTATGAATGTGTGTAGTTGGAAAATTGGATGGTGAGCAGATTAGTATTTACCTGCAAGGTTTTTTTCTATTAATTAGTGGACAAACATCGAGATGATAAGAATATGGATCGTGTATTTATATTTGTATCACGTTTTAGACGAAAAATAGTGGTAGGTGGTGATTTTTAGGGAAATGTGTCTACAAACATTTGAAATAGTTAGTATTGTGGGGAAAAATGCTATTTTCAATGATATAAAAAAAAGCTCACTTCATTCTAATTGTTAGATTTGTGAAATAATAATAATAATAATCATAATAATAATAAATACTAATGATGAGGCCCATGGGGCTTTGGATTAACAGTGAATGGGTGCACTGTTAAGGCAGTCCTTGCAATAGGTCACTGGTTCAAATCCCCCGTGGGTGCTTACCTACCCAAAAAAAAAAGAAAATACTAATGATGAGAGAGATATTGGAATCGTAGACATATATTTCATGACATATAGGTGGTGATTTTTGTAATATCCCTCCCCTTAATAATAAATAATAAAAATAATAAATCATAAATGTTAAATAATAAATGATATTTAAAAATATACAAGAAAATAAATAAAAATAATAAAAATAAAAATAGTAATAACTATACTAAAGCTCTAAATAAGAATAAATAGAAATAAAACAAAGAAAACAATAAAAAAATCAGTGAAGCTATCAAAAAGAAGAAAATAAAACAAGAAAGCTAAAAATCAAAAGAAAAGTAAAGAAATAAAACAAGAAATCTAAAAATCAAAGTCGCATGTAGACACATGGAGTGTGTGCATGTGGTTCCCATCTAATGTTTGCTCTATTTATTAGATGGTGAGGAGGATGGGAGGCATTCCATCTTTCCAAGATTCTATCTTTCATTCTCTTGGGAGAATGGTGTTCTAAGACATAGGATTCATTGGCAGTAGTACGTTTCTTGAGGGCTCGGGGGTGGCCAATTGTCACAAATCCTTGCACAGTTGAGACTACGGTTGGGTGGAGAGTCGTCCCCAAAACCTTTTTGTCATATAGGAGACATCGATCATAGGTAATATAGGTAAGTGCTCATTTGTTTGAAACTGATATTAATTAGGTAATTAACTTTATATTTACTTTGGACTGTTACATATGGTATCAGAGTAGGTCTCAACCCCAAAGGCCTATGGGCATCTTAGAAAAAAATATTATTTTGTTGGAATTTTTAACTTGACTTGTTTTGAAGGTAATATAGTCACATATTACTTTTGGGAGCTAGATACCTCTGGAGATTTTGGGTAATCTGTGATTTTTGGGTAATCTGCAATCATTTTCATTTGGAAATTTTTTTTAGTTTTGTTGTTTTTAATTTTTGAGGGCTTAGATGCATTTGAAGGTATGTAGGCTATTTTATTTTTTTTTAATTTTTTTTTTCCTGTAGCTCCAAAGTCAACGAAGGGGGTCTGAAATCTAAGCGAATCAATGTGAATCTCTAGTTTTCCGGCAGGCAGAACTCTTTTTATACCCTGTGAAATGGTTCTGCTGCGGGTATTTTCGTTGTTTTCGGCTGCAATTTGCCTTCCTTCTTGGCAGTCTATTCTGTATTTCTCTGCCCTTTCTTATGAGGAGCCTCTTGTGGACCATTCACATTTTGGGAACCCTGTTTTCAGCATCTTCAAAACACTTCAACGTCTCCGGCACGAAACTAACCGAACCCTCGCTCTCAAATCCAGAGCCTTCTTTGCCTCTTTTACTTCCATCTTGATCTCATCTCCATCCGATTTCGCTCGGCTCGAATCATTTACCCTGAGATCGAGATTTTTTTTGTTTCTGGAAACTCTAATTTCATCAACCCCATTAGAACCCGTTCACCTTGATTTATCAAAACCCTTTTCACTGCATTCTGGCACCCCGACATCCCCACTTGAGCTATCAGAATCAGCCTTCGAATCTTTTTCCTTGTTGTGGTCAAGATAAGCCAACAGTGAAAGGGCATCCTCCCTCACCTCCCAATGCTCAGAAGAAATGGATACAGCCGTGCTGCTCCTTCGATGCTGAAGATTTTCCTTTTATCCCCTACCAGGATTCCATGCTCCTCATTCAATGAATCGATTAAAAAAATACTTAATTAGATTGAACAATAAATTCGTACTTTCATGGTTAAATGAATTGAAGTGGAAACTAGTCTTTTATTATGGAAGCTAAAACTCGTCCCTTTCATGATTATCAATGTAAAATTAGGTGAAAAAGCTTCCTATTGGAGTAATTACCATAAAATGTAAGTGGGAACTCATTCATTTTTAAGGGAGGGCAGAATCCGATAAAATTGAGATTTTCTTCGTATTTTCCGACAGGTTGGAATTCCATAACTGATCTTACAATCAGTTTTGAAACTTCTTTGATTTGAGTCTTTACAGTTTTAAGCAAAGGTCTTGCAATTTCTTTTTAATAGGCTAAATCTTCATCATACATAATAAATTCTCCATTAGACTCTCTATCCTTCCCATTTAGTTGCATCGGTTGCAAAATCATGGGATGCTCTGCTTCCACTCCAGGTATTATATATTTATCCAATTCTCAAAAGGTATCAATGATTGATTGCGTTTAAATGTTTCTGTATTATTAATATGGCCTGTAATTCAAAGTGAATTTCAAACTTCCACATTATTACCACATTTCAGACCTTTCCTTCTGAAAGAGAGTTCTTCCATTTGTTTGACCGTCATAAAAATATCAGTGAGCCGTTATAGACTGGATAATTCTTGAAATTATGAAATGCAAGACCTGATAGGAAGAATGAGGAACATAAACTGTATATATTGGAATGGACTGTGATAAAATTTACACATGCAATCCGATGGGAATCATTATGGGGTTTGTTAATCATTATGCACTGCAGAATTGCTAGATATTTCACTGATTTCCAAGGAATAACCCTGAATTTGGAGTCTTAGTTCTTTCCTGGAACCAGAAAGGTAGCATTTTCTGTACTTAACAACATTCATATTTAAACTTATAGCTGATCTGCTAGAGGATGATACTATTATTAGAGTATTTTGATATTTTATTAGCTCATTGATATGCAACATTGCATTCATCTTTTCGTTTTCTTTTTGTATGTGAGTGTCGGAGTTGTCGAAGCTCAAAGGCCCTACATTTGGAGGGAACCCTATTATGCAGCCTGTCCAGTGAGAAAATGCATTCAGAACCTTTTCATATAGTGAAAGCTTTTTTTTTTTTTTTAGACGAATAAATTCTGCCGAAAACTATCTGCAAATATATATTTTATGTGCCTCGTTCCTACGCACTGGGTTTGAGCATGGTACAAAGTTGTATTAGAGGACTCCATTTGAGCTTTACAACTATAAAAACTTTTTACAGATAGGTTGCAATATTTCTATTGTTATGGTTTACTATGGAAAACATTTGAAATTTATGGTTGCCATCCTTAAAACTACATATTAAACTTTATTTTAAAATAAAGAATTTAGTTTTAGGTAAGGTCTCTATCAATACTATTTTCCAATTGCTGAATTTTGAAATTGATTAAAACCTTTTGTAATATATGTAAAACTTTAAGTTATGATTGCCAAATCTTGCAAAGTTGATACAATTCTTAATTTTATGAATTATATTATGTTGATAATCTACCAGTACGAGTTTGCTTCGTAAGAAATTGTAAACTTAAATAATACAAAGCATGTGAGATATAAGTAGTATATTTTTTATTTAAATTAGAATGGATTTAAACAAAGGAAAAGGCCATTCACTCCAGATTTAACTATAAATTTGGTGGAATTGAAAGTTCATTTTTTTTTTAAGGAAACACATCTAGTTTTTCCGAGTAATATTAGCATGTTCTTTTCTTTTAATACAGTCTTTAAACATCTTCTTTGTCTTTTAACGCTGCTAAGTTCAAGGGTTCTAATCTTACTAATGCACATGGTACTAATCTTACTAATGTATACATTCTTCTTCCGGTACTAGTATTGTGAATACTTGGATAAAGGAGTATAAACAAATACCAGATTTATATAATTTGTTGAAGGAACAATTACCTACCTTGGATGAGGAAATGGTACTATTGATTGTGTAAATGGTACTGTCTCTCAACAAATCTTTCGAACCACAATGTGAAGTTGATCTTATAGTGTGTGCATATTTTTCGACATCGTTGCCGAAAGAAACAACAGAATTTGCAGCAACACGCATAGCCATGGCCACAAGCTTACATTCTTATGTCTTATGTCTTATGCAGGCAATTTTATGTCTTATCCAGAAAATTAATATGGCTAAATGTATTGTAATTTTAGGGGCTGGATATGGTGTTTCCTTTGTGGGTGCGCTTGCAAGCAAGCCATTTAATTAATAAAATGATTTTATTTTGTGTTGGGGAGGGATAACCTTCCCAGTCATCCGATCCGGTTTTGGGTCGGGTGGCAGTGTCTCTTCTTTATGGTGTGGAATATTTATTTGATGGTTTGATTTCCTAAATTTCCTGAGAGTAATTATTTAATAGCCATAAAAATCTCAAGATACATTCAATAAATTTGTTTAACGATTTATTTTGTTAAAAGTAGTCCATTTAGTTCTTCTAACATAAGTTATGATTGCTCAAACAGATACTTAAATATTTCACTCTACATCACAAAATTTAATCTTTTAATCTTGGATACTGATAATCTACCCATAATTGATGATGTATAATTCTCTAAAATATTGCACTATTGAAATCGTATACTGGCATGTTTTTTGTAACAAACCTTTACTGCTGGTGTAGCTACTCACCACCGGTTCATTTTACAACACAGTTTACATAGCACTTAATATATTTGGATAATTGAAGTGGAAATTTGTCACCAATTAAAGTGCTCTAAAATAGTGAAATCTGTTCCAATTGAAAATGGATAAACTCTGATATCTTATTACCTTTAGATGATCATTTTTCACTAGCATCTGTTCATTATTTCATTGTTCAATCTGATCTAAAAACACAGAGATAACATTCCTTGAATGTTGATCATACTATTCACTAATTATTTGGGTTGGATTGTTCTTCTCATTGTCCTTTAGCAATAGAAGTTGCTTGGAATTTCTCTGGTCTATTATTGTAAGAACACAACTCTCTCAATATGATCTTCTAATAAATTTATTTTTACACTGCCATTGCCATTCAGATTACATGTATCTACTCATTTACTACTATATTCTCAATGGTAGATCCTACAGACTTGGATTTCAGTTTAGATGTTGAGTATAATGTTACATGAGGTTTCGTGATTCAAGTTTAATTACATATAGTGGATAAAGATGTCGAAAGAGAAATGGAAAGGAGAAACTTGCTAATGATAGTTCATGTGATTATGGCCAACTTGGATCGTAGAGAAGAAGTATCACAATAGGGGCAAGAAATCAATAAGAAGAAACAACCGATTTTAGAACATAATGGAAGAGTTGGTATAATCATGACTTGGTACTCTAAAGGTATCACTATAAGGTCTATCTAAGGATGATGCACATAAAGAAGAAAATATTGGCAATCAACTAATGAACTTGAAAAATCAGGGTAATAATGAAGGTTATTTTAAGGAACCTGTAAGGTATGATAAATAGAATGATTGGAGAAGATAAGTTGTGTGCATAACAACATCTATAACAATGGGAGAGCCACATTGTAAAGTTTTTCATAGGTGACTAACTATATGAATGAATTATGGATACCAAGACGTGTGATAAGGATATTTTATTATGTTGACGTCTTAAAACAGGAAGAGATAAGTGGATCACACTTGGTAGCTGTCTTAATGAATTTATTTATCAGGTCTTACCCAAGTTGGAAATAGTAACAACATTTCCAAGGTATATCAGTGCTATAGGAGAGGAGGAAAAACCACAATGATTGGAGGTGAGAAATTCAAGTCAATTTAATAAAATAGTATGAAGTGAAGAAACTTCCATTTTTGAAGACAATAGAAATGGAATAGTTGGAAATCAAGACAGGGAGAAAAAGAAAAATATATCTACGAATATCGGATAGGAGAAAATGAAGGGATGTTCTATCAAGAAGAAAGTTCTTTTAAAGGTATTAATGAGTAGAGCTAGAAACATGATTGGTAATGGTCATAATGATGATCTACATATTTTAAAAATGTGAAGGTGTGAAGTTGCATGATGACCAAATGATAATAAATGAGGAAGATATAGGAAGGAATATTGCTAGAAATTTTAGACGGATACCTTGAGAAGGATTGTGTACATAGTGACAAAAGAAGTGAAAGTCAACTAATAGAGATTGTACTTGACTCGTTATTTCATGTGTAGGACTTTCCATAACGTTAAAAGAGGTCGTTTCCACATTTAATTTTCTCATGGACAATGATGGTCGTAGTGTTTCCAACTGTTTCAAAATATAAAATAATTATACTATTTAATAAGAAAGATTCTTTTTCCCATCTTGATGAAACTGAATTTATGATAAAGCAATCAAGTGGTATTGAGATACGAACTTTATGAACTCGACGAGATCAGAAAATATTTCTGTGGATGAAGCGTTGATTGTTAAATAAGTCAACATGGATTAACAAATCCTTGCAAGTAAATTAAGCATGATATAGAATTAAATCATGATGAAAAAATGTTTATATGCAATTGCATATAGCGGTATTGGAATCAGTAAGCCAAAGGGTAAATGGATGTAAAATCAAAGGATTTTAATTTTGAGATAGATGATTTAAATAATGATGCTATCACTAGGACTAATATATGAAGAGAGATTAAGACTCAAGATGATGAGGCTCATGTGAAATTTAATGATGTACTTAGATGATTATACCATTGGTGTAAATAATCAACTACCTAGTAGAAAGAAGTCGAACTGATTATTGAAAAGTAATTGACAACTTGATGAAAACATATTGATGATGTTTCATGCTATCATGGTAGGAAGATAATGATGTACATATGGTTGTTATAGTGATAAGGTATCCATACGATAGTAGCGATATGTAGAGGTATTATGATGTTATGTCAAGATATATTGACATATTCATTTACTAAGTGATGATAGTTATTTAATGTTCAATACTCATGATGGATATGATGTGCATAACGTGGCATAGGAATTATGATGCTATAATATGAGGATTATTGACATGTGGTTCATTTATGAGAATTCATGATATGTCTTTAATATAATTATGTTGATGGTATAACTGAAGCATGCGATAGTTCCGTACAAATCTATGGCATGCATGAGCATGCAGTTCCTTATTATTCATAATGTTGCAATTAACAAAGAGGAACGTTCTTATGATGACATGCAAGAGTTAGCATGTGGATTATTTCCTATGATACTATGATGGTATGGTTAATGCATTGGATGCATGTGGAGGTGTGATGATTCACAAGACTCCACAAATGGGCCAAGAGGGCCGGTTTATTTGATGATCTCGTGCGATCCCATACACATGAGGGAGAATAAGTAACACCATATGGGCTGGGACAAAACTCAATCAACACTACATATGCCAGTGGCTCCTTTGTCTGGTGTATAGCTCTTGATGGATAGCTCTAGAAGAGCTATTGGACCATCTTGAGGTGGCCAAGTTCCTGATGTTCTAGGCAAGGTGCCTATTATTGGATTGGGATGCCGAAGTCTGGAAGGGATGTAAAGGACTTCGATGCCTGGGGCTGTGTGCCTTAGTGGTTGTGGAGGGACTGGGCCAGCCTTGCGAGATGCCCGGGGTCATTGAGTACCGGACCGGATGCCTGCCTTGGGGCAGATGAGGTCTGAGTCAGGCGCGAGCCTTGTGGCCAGCCTTGGACTAGGATACAGACTGGTTCAGGCTTAGCCTGGTGCCGAAAGTAGGAAAAAGGACAGATATTCCTTGAGATTTCCCTGGGTGTTGGGGACTTTCGATGCCTGCTGGTTATACTAGTTCAGCAGAGGGTGTTGGCAACAGGAAGTAAATAAAATAATAAATAATAAATAATAAAAATAATAAATCATAAATGTTAAATAATAAATGATATTTAAAAATATACAAGAAAATAAATAAAAATAATAAAAATAAAAATAGTAGTAACTATACTAAAGCTCTAAATAAGAATAAATAGAAATAAAACAAAGAAAACAATAAAAAAATCAGTGAACCTATCAAAAAGAAGAAAATAAAACAAGAAAGCTAAAAATCAAAAGAAAAGTAAAGAAATAAAACAAGAAAGCTAAAAATTAAAGTCGCATGTACACATGGAGTGTGTGCATGTGGTTCCCATCCAATGTTTGCTCTATTTATTAGATGGTGAGGAGGATGGGAGGCATTCCATCTTTCCAAGATTCTATCTTTCATTCTCTTGGGAGAATGGTGTTCTAAGACATAGGAGTCACTGGCAGTAGTACGTTGATTGAGGGCTCGGGGGTGGCCAGTTGTCGCAAATCCTTGCACAATTGAGCCTACGGTTGGGTGGAGAGTCATCCCCAAAACCTTGTTGTCATCTAGCAGACATCGATCACAGGTAATATAGGTAAGTGCTCATTTGTTTAAATCTGATATTAATTAGGTAATTAACTTTATATTTACTTTGGACTGTTACAATTTTTAGGGAAATGAGTTGCCAAGAATTTTGAAAATGTCGATGGAGGAATGAAAGTTTTATATTTTGATATCAATAGGATCCTTTTCTAATTGTTTTCGTATTTTGAGTAGTGGATCGTGTAGCATTTTCTCTTTTCAAATTATCTTTAAGAGCTTGGAATGTTGTCCAAGATTATGTTTCCTTACATAGATTGTTACCTTAGAAGCTGATATTGCATCTTCAATGGTGTCTTAATGGCATTTATGTTAAATAGTGGATGATAGCGGTAGTGTAGAAAAACAAAATCTCTTTAATACTGTAAGCTTTTAAATTGATTCACCTTTGTCAGTTTCTTGTTTTCATTTGGTCATTTCTTCGCTAATTATCATGATTATAGTTCTAAGTTTATATTTATTTTCTATGTTAAATTTATATTTCTTATGACATGTATAATGTTGATATTAAATCAATGGATTATGATTAGGTTTGGTTTATTCAATTGCTATATATTCACCTTATCTTGTGTATCTATTTTGACATATCTAATAGTATATGCATTTGTTTTATGTTGAACATATATCCCATAGTATTAGTTTCTTTTCCTTGAATTTTATAGTTTAGTCGAAGTTGTTAGTTTATTTCACATGAATCCTAATGTTAAGTGGTATTTTCTGTCATGAAGATATTTAATTGTTCCGATTTTTGTTCCCTTATTAACATAACACACTCAATTTATTGTCCAGGTACATGCACACATCTTTATTCAATATATTGATACACACATGATATTAAAGTTTATGGTGTTTTTTCTGCACCTACATTATATATCAGAGTAGTACTTGTTGGGATCTGTTAAAAAGACACTTAATCTAATATGACATAATAGTAATAAGTCTTCAATCGATAAAGCATTCGTCAATTCTAGTTTACTAATTATTTTTACAGTTGTGCATGTTACATTATGAATTAAGGTTTTTATTTCTAGTAATTAAATTATTTATGAGTCTACAAAAATCAAAGAGTTTAAAATTAAATCCTTTTGTGTGAAATAATGTTCTAACTGTGTCGAAACTGCGTATCAATTTTTTTGAGAAATATTTGCGTCAAGTCATTCATAAATGAAATTTGGTTCAGTTTTAGAAAGTAGTGGGTAGCAACTATCTAATCTATTTTTCGTAGAAAGCAACTTTAATATTTGTAGCTATTATTGATATTTTTACAAATCTTTAAATTTGACCTAAAAACGATGGAAATTATGGCATGTTCCTGATGAAATGTAGTAGAGATTTTTTGTAACTCGAGCTTGCCACTGTTAAATTTTAGAAACTAATTTTTTTCATGTCTGTAAAAATAAAAAATTTAAAATTAAATTCGTTTGTGAGGAATAAGGTTCCCCCCACATCAAAACTATGTGTCAAGTTTTATGATAAATAGGTGTCTCAAAGTCATTCGTAAATCAAATTTAGTTTGGTTTTACAAAGTAGTGGGGACCAGCTATCAAGTCAGTTCATGATAGATGGTAGTTAAATAGATGTTGGCATAATATTTATTTGAAAATGTCCTTATGCAATTTACTATTTGTAGTTATTATTGATATTTTTACGGGTCTTCAAATTTGACTTGAAAAACAATGGAAATTTCGACATCTTCCTCATAACATATGGCGATTTTTTTTGTAACTAGAGGTTATAGCTGTCAAATTTCATGATCATAGGTGTTGATCAGGTGTTAATACCTTTTCTCTCAATTTTTTATTAGAAAAAAAAAATTGTTTGTGGTGGTTTTTGGTGGTATCGGAAAATTTTCCTATAGGGATTTTGATGATGTTGAATGCATCTCGACCATCATAAAATATGATTCAAACACTCGTGCTATCAATATTTTATTAAAAAGAAAGTCTGATTTTGGTCATTTTTCCATGTGGGATAATTTATTGCCTCACTAGACAATGTCTATTATTGTATATTGTAATTTTCTATTTCTTATGACATGTATATTAGTGATATCGAAGCAGGAGAAACATGTGAAGTAAATGGACAAGATTATTTTGGAATTTACATTTTTTTTTCTTATTACTATTTGTATGCTTGGCTTTGGTATCTTTAATTTCTATTTATTCAGAGTGCCATGTGTAATGGTTTTAATACAAGTAATAGTAACAAGTGGTTTTTGTGAAGAAAATGGAGAATTTTAAAGTGAGATGAGATTTGAATATGGTATTCACTGACAAAGTTTTTTTTTCCGCAAATAGAAAATGGGTAGTAGGTGAAGGAAACAATCTATTTACACTGATACATTTATCTCACATGCTGAGATAAATGATAAATTTGACCAATCAAGAATGTATGAGTGATATGTGAATCTATCAATGGAAGGGAAATTAAGCAACAAGATTTGGATTACTAAGTTACCAAACATTCGTGTGTTCAAGAGGTCTTTCATTTTAGATAAATTGTTTATCTCTATGAAAAAAATTTTGATTTAAGAAAGAGGGAAATGAAGATAGGAGAAATAAAGGCTCCTCTAAATCCAAATTCATTAAGATCGTTATTCTTGTTAATGAAACTAAATAGCTGTTTAGAATTGTCTCTTTCAAATGGTTTCTTAGAGCTAGAAGGATGAAGAATTGACATTGTGTGAGAATTCGCTTATCCAAATTCTAAGGTTCCTTTTGATGTTTCTGTTGTCATATTTCTTTGTTTAGGAAATCGTTCATAGGTTTTTCTTGGCTTTTTTTCTTGTGTAGTAGGGCCAAAAATTACAACACATGTTTCAAAATGCGTTCTATATGCACTTTATGAGACATATAAAAATAAGTGTATTTTTAATTGGGTTGATGTCATTTCAAATGAATTAGCTATTCAGTTACAAAAATTACCCAATAAAAATGGTTTCTTTATGATAACATTTCTCGTAACAGTAATCATGTCAAGACATGTGTTTGGCAGTTTACCCTGTAATCCTAGATTCAAATTTTCCAAGGAATTAATGTAGTTCTGGTATCCTATATTATGGAAGCACGAAGATTATTTAAATTTTTTCTTTAATTCAAGATGTGTTTTAATGGAAAGTGTATTGCATGGTAATTGGACAATATCCTCCCTGAATATCTACAACGTCTAAGACATTGCTATTTGAAAAAGTGGAATAGGAGTAAAGGGAAAGAAATTGAGTTACATGAACTTATTGTTTTGAACATAGGCCATTGATTTTTCCAATGTTTGTTATAGATAGGTATTTTGTTGCTAAATTGTGTAGGAAATATCTTCGTTGGCTAGATATATTTGAAAAGAAAAAAAAATAATAAAAAAAATTATTTATTTTCCATTTACTATTGAAAAAGTAACTGTGAAGAATAGAGTTCACAATAACATTTTTAAAAATTCCTTAGATTATTTTAACTCAAGGAAAGAAGACTCTATTAAAGGCTTTGATAAAGGATGAATTTTCATGGAGCACCTTGCCGTCTATTAGGTACAACAAAATGTTCTCAAGAAATAGAGATCACAACAAGGAAAGTCGCAATGTATCAACAGAAGATCAAAAAATGTTAGTATATACTGAACATATTGTTGAAAAAGAGATCATCAAAACAAAAGAAATATATAATAAAAGAGGCATAAATCCTACGAGACAACCTCAAGCCTGCAAACGCAGTGGTGGTGCAACTTCGTCGGCTAGAAAAAAACAGAAAACAACTACTCAAAGCTAAAAATTGGTTTTCGATAGCATTTCAAGTGGTGGGGATTACGAAAATTTCCGTAAAAAGGGAGCATTGAAGAATTCATGGACATGGAAGTTGATAGAAATGTACTACTCGATTGGAGATTATTTTTTACGACAATTTTGTTTCATTAGAGGATGAAAATTATGATAGGGGAGGTAAGAGATTAAATATTGAAAGGCTACAAATTTACGAAAAAAAGGTTGTTGATCATACAAATATGAATGTTGATCTATCTCTAGTTGCAATGTTAGGCATGATGAAATTGCATCAAGTTAGTGGTAAAGTACTTGTGAATTCTATTTCTCAAAGAAAAGAAAAAAAAAAGAAGTTGAAGGAAAAAATAAAAGAGCTAGAAGATACACTAAACTTGGGTCCTTTATTGAAGACTCCACCAGTGATACACGAACTGCTATTGGTAATTTTTATTCCTTTCATATTCCATAGATATGATAAACATGTCAGTCTTCTGAGTGGAGTGAAATCGTATGTCATTAGTAATATATATGAAAGATTGTTGATTATTGAATTTGCATGGCACGTTTCTTTTGATATGTGGCATTTAAAGCAAAGAACTAAGCCTTCTCTTGAATTGGTCAAAATTGAGCTGGAGGGAGACAGTAAATTCATATACAATAATCTATTAAGTTTTACTCTAAAGCTTGATTCACTATCCAATCTAGAAAAATGTAAACAGGGGATCCATAATGTTGATCAACTTATGAAAATTACTATTATATGGTCTAAGAAAAGAATAACATTGGAGGACATTATTTTTTAGTGTGGAGATATAGAAAATCGAAGAGTAGATTCTCATATCAATGAGGTAGTGATTGTTCAATATTTAAACAGACCATGCATTAGATATGATATTGGATTGATTGCAAAGGAAAGGCTGATGGTTGATTTGAAGAATTTGAAATAATCACAAGCAATAGAGTTTGATGACATAATTAATTTTACTCAAAGGAAATTAGAAAATGGCTAATTACTTTTGTTAGTGTCAATGAAGAGTGCTTTGCCTTGGTTTTTCAATTGGAAGAAGAAGCTAGAGAAATTCAGGAGGAGATATTCAATAAACTTGTTAAAAACAACATTACTATCATTTGGATTAAAGAATTAATTGAAGCTAAAGTGAAGAAATTCGTTGCAAGAAGCCTAATTCTGAGAGATAGTCGAGGGATAAAAAGTATTAATTTGTCATTTTACATATCGTAAGTGTTTCAATACATTATAACATTTGTTTCCTTTTTTTCGATGAAAAATCATAATCGTATTAGTGGAAAAAAAATTACATGTTGTAGGATCTTGTAAAACATTTCATCATCCCAGTAAATACTAGTAATCACAAAGAGAATAAAAAATAAACGGGAATAGTATGGAGATGCTCAGGCTACCCTTTTCTCCATTTCTTATTTTCTACTTTCTGCCACTCTCCTTGTGAAGAAGTGGTTCTGGGGATCCATTCTTGGATTTTTCTTGTCGGAGTCCAAACTTTTGGATACATGGTGTTGTTTGTAACACCCCTCTTTGTTACATCAATAGAAATTTTCATCTATGATGTGGCGACTAGGATTCAAGAGCTTCATGTTTTGCTTCCTCTTTTTCTACCCTTTCTTGTTATTTCTTGACTTATCCGTTGATAAGGGGATCTATTTCCTCTTCATCCTCTTTGTTTTCAGGTAGATGCTGGGGAAATTGGAATCCCTCTGGTTGCTTCCCTAGTTTCTTCTTGTTTCATGGTTATTTCTTAGCATCGAGACATGTATTTTTTAAATGTCTTGTTTATCAGCCTATTCATCATCTTCAAGTTGTGGTCTCGAAATCTAGGAACTGATTCTAGAATTTTTTGTTGTGTGTCAAAAGGTTGCGATCTGAAAACCCTTTGTCGACATCCACCTCTACATAGATTCTAGAAATAGTGAATATTATTTCTTCCACTCTTTGTGTATTAGAATTTATATGTGAACCTAAGAGGTTCTATTGTAGCGGCTACAACACCCTCCAATATTTTCGCTTGCATCCAATTTCAGAGCCTCCCTTGAGTGTTTACTTAATGTTTGCAAGCAATCAGGCTCATACAATGGGACTGTGTGAGTCTTTCCACCCTCTTTGCTTGACAGTTCAACAAGCAACATTTTCATGTATGTCACAATGTCACGCTTGCAACCATGTTCTAGTCATGCACAAGGTTTTCAATTCATGTGTACATGTTGTGTTCGACATGTAAACATCGTCGCATTTACACATGAAGTTGTATGCACTTTCGCACAAGCATCATCGCGGTTGTTCAATGATCCATCAAAAGCATCGCGCTTGTCACTTGAACCGTCTGTCAATCATGTTGAGCATATGTTGTCTTGATGCTTTGAGGCGTTTTGTCATCAAGTTATGTTGAATGTGTGTTAGAAAAAGTCACATATGCACAAATTCACTCGCCCACGCACTCAATTATTTTTCCGATGTTGTGACAACTCGATCACCATCTAACAGTTGAACCTTCACCCTACAATTGACTTAACCGACTATCACCCAAAATAGTGCAAAAGTGTCCAACAATCCTTTTCAATCTACGTTTCCCACAATCTCATCAATCAACCTTCCTGTTGGTCAACTAGAGTGTTTGACTAGGTAGTGACCCTAGGACTCACTCCCCTAAAAAATTATGGACAAATTGCAAACCTTGCCCACTCTGCTAATGGAGAAAATTGTGCAGACAGGTCAAACAATCACCATGTGTCCATCCCTGTGTCCTTTGTAGGATTTTGTAGTTTTTCCAGCAAATCACCAGTAAGCCAACCAACTTCTCACCCAAAAATTTATGCATATTTCTGAGCAAGCCCCTTAGCAGCCCAACATCTTGCTCACCTCAGAAACTACACAGAGGTTCCCAACAAGTCAGCCTCCTAGTATTTGTGCAGTTTTTGTCTCCAACAAACCTCGCAGCCCACTACTAGCTCCCTCCAGGAATTGCACAGTTTTTACTACCAAGCCTTCCCACAGCCCACTGCCAGCTCCTTCCAAGAATATAGCAATTCTTACTTCCAAGTATTCCCACAGATCATTGCGAGATCCCTCCAGGAATTGTGCAATTTTTTCCGCCAAGCCTCCTAAAGCTCACAAATAGCTCCCTCTAGGAATTGTGGAGTTTTTTCTTCCAAGGCTCTCTTCTACCTGAACTAATTCCCTCCATAAATTGCAAAGATCTGACCTCCATCTAAGCTAGATCTTGTAGACAGCGACTCCTGATCCAGATTGTAGATCACAATCCCCTAGTGACCTCTATACAATTTTCATTAGCAGTGCCTGGAGTTCGCATCCCATCGTGCAAGCTGCCTCACACATTTTCCTAGCCTTGTCATATCTCCTAGTCACTTGCATTCGAAAGAGAATGACCATGCATCATGGTAGACTAGGAGGTTTATGGATTTTATGTCGTCTTGTCATGAGTGACTATAGATAAAGGTACACAAACAGTCAAACATGTCAAGAGGGAAGTTGAAGAGTCACAAGGTCCAGTTCCACCCTTGGGTATAAATACCCCCTCATTTGTACATGCAAGGGAATTTTTCACCTTTTCTCCTCCCACCTAGCCTTCAGAGTTTTTAATCTTTTATTTGAAGAGAAATTAGTGGCTCCAACGCCTTGCAAATGAGGTTAGTGATGTATTGTGTATCAATGTGTCCTCGAACTTTCGTTTAATTCATAAGCCTACTCAAAGGCCAACACATTTTCTCGCATGCATTGTAACTGGTTGTAATAATTAATCTTGAACACTTGTAATACATGTTTCTTTAACATGTGTTAAACAATTGAATTCATTCAACTGTTATAATACATATATTTATGAAAATGTGTTGTATAAGTTGTTAACATTGTCCTTCCTGCATTGGTTACCTTGCGGACATCAACCATAACCTTTTACGACACCTGATATAAAGATTGTTAGACTCGCGCAGACTACCTATTGGGTGTTGTACATGCTATCTTCATTTGTGTGTTGTGACTGCCACATCTTCTGTATTTCTCTTTTGGAGGTTTTGCACGTCCTATTGTGTTGTGTGTCTCTCACAGAGTTTTGACTTCCTCCGATTTGACCTGAGACTCACTCCGATCCTCTCTCTCTACTATAAAAGAACGTCGACACAAGTAACAGTAGCATTGACCAGGCATAGGAACCTCATTGTTCGAGGATAAACCAGACAACTTTCTCATGCTGACAAGTAAGAGCTAAGGAAAACATTTAAGATAATGGCAATCGAGCCATGATATAATATGGGACTCCTACACCAAATGGTATGAGGTCTAGTTGGGAGTTCATATCCGAGAGATCCCCTTAATGTTGGTGGGTCTAGTACCGTCAACATTTCTAGTGCTAGAAGGAGGGCCTGAACCTCCGGTTGTTTATGGTTGAATGTCTTGTCACACCCATTCATCAATCATATGGTCAAGGTAATAACTTGCACTCACTCTCACCTGCGTGCGACTCTATAGTTGATTACTCCTCACCTTCGAGGATTCAACACGAAATTTCATATCAACACCTTCAATCCATCCATCTCATCGCCCACCAATTTGCAAAAGTTATCAGACTGATCTAAGGAATGCAACATATTCTATACGCATCAAGAAAGCCAAAAACTACTCCCATAGGGGTTGTTGTATCATTAGTGGAAGAAGCAGTTCTTACCACACTTGAAGGTTTGGCAGAAGATGTTAAATATGTAGAGGAACCTCTAGTTTTTTGATAGGGAGAATGATAAACCCTTGCGATCTTGGGCTTAGAATTTGGTATAGTAGGTGGAGGGGAAGGCAGTGGAGGAGGTAGTGGCGGAGATGAACCAACAGACTTAGATCCAAAACCGTCAGATTCTGAAGAAGAGGAGGAGGATGAAGAGAAGGAAGACATGGCTAACCAAAATTTGGAATGGATGACTCAGGGTCCTGTTGATAGTGGTAGGCCCACCGACATGTTAGGGGATCTCCTTGGTAATAAGTCCCAATTAGAACTCAGACCGTTTAATGTAAGAGTCTCAATAGTGTGTTGTACGGTAATCCCTTGACCGCGATTTCGCAGACAAGCAAGTAATATGTCCATGTTGGTAGCAAGGGTGTGACAACTGTAGTAAGTCAAGAAAGGTGCATGAGAGCTTCTAACGCACTAATGGTGATGTGCGTGTGCCCCTTGGAAACATGTAATAATACTCGGCTTGGAAGGGAACACACAAGCGAAGATGCATGACAAGATGGAAATAAAATTAGCGAGAAATCCAAAGTGATGGTTAAACCAAAAACACTTTTTGGAAAGATTCATACATACTTATACAAAATAGCCCATACATGCATGTGTAAGCAAACAAATACATTTATCATTTAGAGTAAACAAAATAACATAAAATACAATACAACATATGCATGAAACATGTTGGCTCTGTTATATTAAGAAGTGCAAGTTCCAATCATACAATACATCCATGTCAAACCACTAGTTTGGATGGTGGAAGGTTACAGCCACAACTGCTTCCTCCTCCAAAGAGATATACCAGCTCTGCGTAATGGAGAAGCCAAGGCACATTGCAATACTATCCAAGCTTTCTCTGCCATACTCCTATCGAAGCTTGGCAAACCAGAAGCCTTTCCAATGAGTTATGAGGGGCTATTTATAGCAAAGGGTGGGGTGGCCCTTGACATTCCCTTTGTGACAATTCATCTAGCCTCATTACTCTTCAACTATTCTATGCCTGTTACAACCAACTATTGACATGTGAACTTACACTTGACAGGATGTTACATTATGATGCACATGTACACATGTGAGAAAAAATGTCTTAAGTAATCCATGCAAGACATCACTATGACTCGGACAACCATGGGAATTCCAACTCTTTGACATCCTTACAATCATTGACAATAGCAAATTGATGCCAAGATTGCATGTCTGCAATGGTGTCCTTGTACTCCAATCATGGCATCATTGTCTCCATAGCATCCGGGTACACTAGTTGGGCTCCTCTGTCCAACTCGTCTGATAGCATGTGCATCATTGTCTTCAATGCAGCCACACGAGCAACATACTTGTGCATGGTGTCTCTAGTGATTGGCAAGTCAGGGATAGTGGCTATGTGCATCAACTCGTCAAAGTATGATTCAAGCTCTAGTCGAACTTGTGCCTTTGTCCTTGCTTGGGTGAGAGTCCCAATAGTTGGGATCGCATGTGCTTGCACCACAACATCCATACTCTTGAATACACATGCATGGGAAGCCTATAGACCACTAATAAGCTACACAAGCTCTTCATAGTTTTAGATATGACTTCAGATTTTTGCCTTCAGCTTGACCATTCTGAGCTTCATCATCTTAGGAAAATGAAGCGGGGCTCCCTTGTATCTCACCGTCCATGTTTTCATTTAATCAACAACAACATGCATGTTCTATAAGATACATGCTCTTCTAACAAATTGCTGCGGCCATCCATTAAGATGGACAACTCCCTTCTGCATGGTACCAAACATGGAATACAACGCCTGCATGACTATGTCAAGGGAAAATACTACATCTAGTATTTCCTTCTTCAATTCTTCTCAGGTGGATGTTGTATCCAACTATCCTCCCTACTTGGCCATTTGTAGCTTCTTCTCCATTCAGTCATTCTCAGCTATTAGAAAGTGAACATTCAAACTAGTGGCTTCAGCATTAGCCAATGATGGTAGATGTTTGTGCACATCAGGAATGATCACTAATTCCTCATATTGCATAGGGGATGCATGATCTTCCAGATTTGACACTCTACGAGATCACACATCTCTATGTTGAGACTCATTGAATGAGATGTTTTGCATCTCTTGTTCTAGCTGATCTCGAAGGAGCTCAGTGTCTCCTTGGTTGCTTGGGACTTTCTCATCTTCTGGATGCGGTGAAGTTGGTGAGTCGACCTCTTGGTGGCGAGGCATGATTTCTATGTCTTGCTCCAACTCCTACCGCTCCATATCCGTATCCATTTGTTCAAGCACTTGCTCTATCTCCTGAGCGAAGTCCTTCTCCTGTAATGGTTCACATTATTTTCCTGAAGCCAGCTTTTCTGATGAGTGCACTACCTATACTAGTGTTGTTTCATATGTCTGCAAAAGTTGTGCCTCCTGTTGTACCTATTCCTACTGTGCTTCCTTATCTTGTCTTTGTAGCTCCTATTCCTTCCAGAGTTGCTCCTTGAACTCATGAAACTCCTTCTATGTTTCTTCCATTCTCTATTTCTCTCTCTACCTTTCCGTGTTTCCCTTGTCGCACTATTGCCTATTTGCCTCTATAGCTATAGCTACATTATCCACAAGTGGATCTGCTTAGAACTTGCTACGTTTCTCTTCCTCCATGTGATAGACAATCTTCCTCTTGCCCTCATCATGAATTGGTATTGTTCACCTATACTGCTGTTGCTGCTTCTGGTGCTTTCCATGATGTTGCTTCACATTGCTTTGCTAACCATTCCATAGAGAAACTAATGGGTTCATTGAGTCTGGAGGAGCTCTAACCATATCCCCGTGGGTCCTCCTCTACCCAATCACATGTTCCATGGATCCAGTTGAACTATACTCTCATGTAGTGATCTTTCACAAGACAATGAACATCATATGAATTGTAACTTCGGAGGTCGAATGGATACTTCTTCATCTTCTCTACTTCAACATTCACATGGTTGAAACTTTAAATCTTGTATAAACCAATGTCCAAAAAAAGAATGGGCCAAGGTGCCTTCTTCTTCTAGTGGATCCCAGTTGTCAATCCTGTCGAGATGTTATATGCTACTTCCTACATGAAGAGTATGTCCAAGGAAAACTTTAGTAGAACATGCAGATGCTTCTCTGCATTGTACATCCACATGAAGGTGATGAACGGTGAGGCATGTACCAATAAGCTATGTCTATCAATGCCTCCATTGCTACCTTCAACATGCAGGGTGGATCCTGTTCAAATATCATCATGTAAACTAGGGTGAAAAATGATCGGACAGTTGTGTGATAACTCCTCTGAAGCTGCATTCTTGTAACATCTTGCAATAAGTCTTCACAATAGTGTCTGCTGGTGTCCATGCCCACCTCAAACCCGAGAACTCTTGTCTGGGACAAATTACATCCAAGAGGTAGGCAGAGTTGTATACTTCTGCTTGCATAACTTTTGGTGGCTTTCGAGCCCTTATTACCTGTTCCTTCAGCGGATGAGTGAACATGCTAGACCATTTAGATGCTTTTCCTTCTCTCACTAGTTGGTCCAATGCAATAACCCAACTCTGTGGGAAGGTTTCCATGCTTTATTTTCCATATAGTCGACACGCAAAGATGACCAAGTACTGGTACACCTTACGCAGTATCTTTATCTTGTAGACCTCATTGGGTGTCATCCTGAATTTACCCAGCTCCTTCACCCAGTTCTTCAAAATGTCTTTGGAGTTGGCATTGTTGCAGGGTAAGATGAATGGTATCTCCATGATGATCATGGGCTCTAACATCTGATACATCTCATCATAATCCTATGCCCTAAAGGTAGCAATCTCCATCTCGCTAACACTGCTCAATGTCATCATCTCAAGATTAGTGTGTGAGACGATCCAATGTATCATGTTTGTGCATGGGAGCACGAGATACGTGCATGCAATCTGGTACAAGCTGGACTTGTTAATGTTCACATATACTTGGAGGTCCTCAAGGTATTCCCCAAATGTGCCTCCAAATGCATCATTGACCTCTTCCCATTTTAGATTTATGTGCTTGTCTATAATCAACTTGGTATATTCATACATCGGTAGACTTGCGGACACTCACTCAACTATTTCTCTAGTTGAGCTTTCATTAGCGTCCTTTGATCCTGCTCTCTTGGAGGCCTTTGATCCTAAACTGCTAAGAGGTAGACGAAGACCTGTTAGATCTAGAGACAAAGTGACATGCATGGAAAGAAATATGTCAGTGAAAACCAAAGTAAACTTGAGGAAAGACATGCACCGTGATTGGGGATTGAATGGCAAGGATTGCACAATTTCTTCTAGGAGGTTAGCTAACTAGCCGCCAAAATTGCACAAAAGGTAGTTTGGGTTGTCTTGGGAGGCTCGCTAGCTCCTGGATTTGTGTAATGAAAAATCCAAGCTGGCTTGCCGACTGCTGGAATTATGCAATGCACAATTTCATCTAGCAGTGGTTGTAGGCCTAGCGAATGCATTATGCAATTTTCTAGGCCAAGAATCAATGTCCCTTAGAATTGTGCAATGCAAGACTAGAAGTCAACTACTGGGTAGAAATGCACATTTCCTAAGAGGAATATAGAGCCTTCCCTCTCAGTATTTCACAACGTTGTCTTGGTGAGGGAATGTTTGGGCCAACGCTGCCTAGGCCCGCCGACGGGAAACTGAAAGCAATTGTTGAGGTGAATGCATGGCGATACTCAATGTAAGTAGGAGTGAATGATCGTGCATGAAAACAATGAATGAAATATTAAGAAAACAGAACAACATGGATGTGGTTGAAGTGTATCGTTGAATCAACGACCGTTCGTGCAAAATAATTTCATGCATGTGATAGTAGTCAGATGCTACTGAAAAGTTAAACAGTGCTAGTAAAAGCTAGTATGCACGTAAACGACACCAAGTGTTCAAAAAAATCAACTAAAAAACACTCACACAATCGAAAACACAAAAAGTGACAGAAATATTGCAAAAGACAAGTTAAGACCACTTACACATGAATAGTTGAGCTAGATGTGTCAAAGAGTCATAGATGTGTTGTGAGATGTTAGATATCTAAGATTGATGTGAAGAAATAAGCTCTGATGTGTCAAATAAATAAGTTTGAAGCTCATGACGTGCATGTCACAAATATAGAAAAAATCGACACTTGGAGGGAAGATTCTAAAATGATCTTTGCATGTAACCTATAGCTGCTAAAAAGAGCTCCCTTCAATCTAGGGATTCTTTTTGGATGTTTCTTTTCCTATTATGGGAAAAATAGGCCCATTCATGCAAGTCAATTTTTCTCGGTCCTGGGTGGAACTGGTCAACTCAATTGCACATGTAATAGTCAGCTCAGTTTGGAGGAAAAAATGCACATTTCTGGGAGGGAGCTGGGCTGGTTGCCCAGGAGATTTGCCTAATTTCTAGGTAGAGCGATTGACTACTGCCCATGATTACACAATTTCTAGGATAAGCATCCCTGCTGGGAGGAATTGCACAATCTTATCAGGGAAGCTTGACTGGTAGATTTGCATAATTATGGAGCAGAGTAGGTTGCTAGACCGAATTGCTCGATTTTTTGAGGGAAGCCTAGTTTCCCTCCAGAATTGTGTAATTTCTTGAGGGAGCTGCCCAACCTAAATCTTAACCAAGTCTAGGGAAACCACCTATGAAGGATGTGCAACAAGCTCTCATGGATAGGTTGTCATTCTAAAAGAAAATCACTGAAGCTTGTGTACTCGACGAAGTAAGGCATGCTGTTGCGAAAGGTTGGTACGAAGGCTCCAAAACAAAGCTCAGGGAAAATTTTGGAGGGTGGTTGTAGCCGCTACAGCAAGACCATTTTCCCTCCTGGGTTCTTTACACAAGATGCCGAAGCGGTCAGAGAGGATGATCACAAAGTTCGACCCTGAAAACACAGTGAAGGTAGAAGATCACTTAGACAACTTCTATCTACAATTGTAGACTCTTGAGGTAAGCTACGATGACATCACATCTAGAATTTTCCCATGTACCTTGGATGGTCTCGCATCTACATGGTATCAAAACCTTCCTGAAAACTCCATATGGAACTGGAATATATCCAAACATATTTTTCTAGAAAATTTTGTTGGTCACAAGACCCTAAACATGTCACTCAATGAATTGGGAAGCCTGAAGGTTGTGGGAAAAGAAGAGGTAAAAGATTTCAATCAGAGCTTTCTCCACATATTGAATAAGTTTGCAGTGGACATGAAACCTCATGACTCCATCACCATTGATTAATTTTCACATCCGCACTGCCGATCGGCATTGTGCAGTTCGTCAAGCAAGTTGCGAAACCAAGACTCTTGCAAAATTGCGAAGAGGCAATCGTTGTTGAAAAGGACCTACATGCAACTGGAGTCATCAAGGATGATGAAATAGAGAAGGACATGAGACAGGTGAGAAGGAAGCCATAGGATTCAATAAGAAAGGGTAAGGATAGGGAAACAAGTGATATTGAAACCCTTACTCACCTCATCAAGAACTTGACAACAAAAGTGTCTGAGCTTAAACAACGAAAAACAAAAACATCTGTGAGAAACAATCCACCCAAACTGAGAAAATGAAGCATGTCATCACGTAGCAATCGTATTCCGAATAAAAATGTGTAGATCTCTATCTTTCATCTTGAAACCTATGTGAATGATGAGTTATGTTCATTTCATGAAGATGATCACTCAGAAAGTTCTTGTTCAGACTGGAAGCAAGTTACAGGATCAATATGCAACCAAGAACTTGACATAGACAATAATGCGTAGGGATAGCTGGGAGATACAGACAATGATGAGGATGTTGCAATTGATGAGGCATAAATGTTTTGGCATGTGGTAAACATGTATCAGTTCTCGCAAACCCCATAGAAGACGAACACTGAGAAACAACCCCAAAATAAAAATGATCGTTACAATATCAGAAGTAAGGGGAATCCCCTTAAACTTGGGGAAGTGAAACAAATGTTTGAACTGCTAAGGAAGGTTGATCCACCAGCCATACAGAAGTAGAAAACACAAGTAATCCCATGAAGACAATGACAGACAAGAGTACATTTGTGAAAATCAAATTGTCGAACACTCCGCCGGACAACATGAACATCAATCTTACGGCGTATACCTCGGTGAGTCTACCCCCTATAGACTACAACGTTGTGGAAGACATGAAGAAAACTCGTGCAATTTTTTTTTTTCAATTTTGCTAAGATCCATAGTCAGTGGGACATTCTGCTATGTGTAATGGGATAGACATCAGTCGACAACACAAACTCTACCAGCAAGGGAGCAAGCACACCTCCTAGATCACTTTAGAATTTGCTAAACACACTCTGAATGGAAGAAGAACATCATGTTTTCCCTCCATTCCTGCTTTGATTCAAAATATTCATCTGTAAGGTTCACAAATATTTGCTTGATATCGGTTTGGCAAAAAATGTCATGTCACTCTCCATTGCTAAAAACATCAATGTGCAGTGGAGCAAGACACCCACTCAAATCATCCAACTTGATCGAACATATGTACCAACCATTAGCAAACTTCGCGATGTGATTATTGTACTATCTCACAATAGCTGAGTTCACTAGTACATAAACATTTTTGTTGTCGACATACCATAAGTGTATTGCTTACTACTTAGTAGACATTGGTCCAACATGATGAATGGATACTTTGCTACAGATTGGTCACACATGTGGCTTCCGCACAAGGGCAAAAACAATCAAATACAAGTGTTATCCGAGAGATATATGAGGCACAATGTCACTCCCGTCAATGGCTAAAATGAACAGTTGGTCTTCGTTGAACTCATGTTTGGAAATTTCCTATTGGAAACAACACTGGGGTGTTATCCCATGCATCCAACCCCAACCCCGCTAGACACGCATTTGGGTCTCCTTCCTTGCCCAACTGATGGAAATGGAACATGTACAGTACATTGTAACATTAGTAGCGATAGAAGTAGCAACATAAGTAGTAGTAGCAACAAAATTAGAAATAGTGTAAGTGCATCGAATGGTCTGTGTATAGATGAGTTGTGGACCATGTATTTTGATGGATCAAAGACATAGGATGGCTCAGGAGCGGGGTCTATCTTGATCGACCCAAACAACAAGAATCATTTGATCTTGAGTCACTTGGAGTTTGAGTGCACAAACAACGTTTCTAAATATGAAGCACTTGTCTTGGGTTGACAGAAATCCATTAGGCTCAACGTGGCCGTGCTCAAAGTGGTAGGTGATTTGGAAATAGTGGTATGATGGGTATGTAACATGATTCATTGTTTATCGCCACATCTAAAATGTTACCAATAAGAGGTATGGCGACTGATCTCTAACTTCTAAGAGTTCAATATCATTGTTGTACCAAGAATGCGTAATGCAACTACCAAAGCTTTGGGAAATACAACTTCTAGAATGTCATCGCTTAGAGATATATTTACTGTTGAAATTTTGTATCGACCATCTATCTCAAATAACATAACTAATTTAGACGTGTTTGATGATGATCAATAGCTACTACATTTCATGGCAAAAGTTCATACCTTAAAAAATGTAGCGATAAATGAAGAAGAGCATGAGTGATGATTGTAATTTGTGACATATATCAAGAAAGGCCACCTCATTCCCAAGGGTGTGGCATCTTTGGAAAGGATCTATGAATTGCAAGAATTCTTTTAGCGGACAAAGAATAGTAAAACCCACAGCTCTACCTTGATACACAAAATGATCAACTTGGGAATAGAATGAGATCCAAAGTTCATTAATCTCGGTATATGTTATACGTGGAAGGAGCAGCAAGCCAAGTTTGTCTTCTTGTTCAAAAAATAACGGGATGTGTTCCCGTGGAGATATGATAATCTAAAATCTTACGACACACGAATAATATAACACATCATTCTAGTCAAAGAAGGGGTCAATCCATATCAGAAGAAGTTGAGGAAGGCACATCCGTCACTTGAACTCCTCATACAGAAAAAGATCACCAAGCTATTGGATGCATGGATCATATACAGAGTTCACCATTCTACTTGGGTTTCAAACCATGTTGATGTACGAAAGAAGTCTGGAGAAATCCACTCCTGTGTTGATTTCCAGAACTTGAACTGTGCCTCAGGCAAAGAGAACTACCCCATGCCGTCTATGGAGCACATTCAACAAACAACATTTGGGGCACAAATTTTTTCTTTACTTGATGTGTTCAAAGGATATAGTCAATTTCTAGAGGTTAAAACTGATAAACTCGAAACAACCTTTTGTACCAAGTCGAGTATGTTTGCATACATAAGAAAGCATTTTGGGCTCGTGAATGCGAGTAGAAACTTTCAGCATGCCATGGACATCACCTTCTGTGAACTCATCAGACAGAGCATAGTGGTGTACCTCGATGATGCTATTGTGTTCTACGAAAAAGCAGAAGACAATATATCCCATCTAAAGACACTTTTTGAGCGATGTGAGAAATACAATATTTCCTTGAATCCAGAAAATAACATATTTGCAGTTTCTGAGGGGAATGTCCCGGGGCACATCATTTCCAAGAGTGAGGTCAAGGTTGATCCAGACTGGGTCTAGACTATGACACAGATCCCTCACCTAGCGAACAAGAAAGTGATGTAGTTCTTCTTCAGAAACATAAACATCCTCCGTAAGTTCATCTCTGATTATACGTGAGAGTCAAACCAATGCAAGCTATGCTCAAGAAGGATGCATTTTATGATTTGGGCAAGAGGGAAAAGTACCCATTCACCCATATCAAGCAGGCTATTATAGAAGCACCTACACTCTACAACCCAGATTTCAACAAAGGCTTCCTTCTATACACCTTTGTCTATAATGACACACTCGCTACTCACTCAAAAGGATGTGATGAATGGAGAACGTCCCATCTCCTTCATGAGTACAAGCATGCATGGACAAAAACTCAACTACCCTGCCATTAACAAACATGCATATGCAGTATACAAGGTAGTGGAACACTTCAGACATTAGTTGCTAAAAAACCATGTTAAATCTATGTTTCTCACCCAATAGTCTGTTCAATGCTTGTTAAACAAAAGATGGGTGAATGACATGCGAACGAGATGATAGGCTTGCAAGAATATGATCTTGACATCAAGATGGTTCATATTGTCAAGGGTCATGTTCTTTGCAAACTCACAGCTGAGGCAATACACACACATGAGGAAGAAGAAGACCTTGCCAGTTGGGAGAAGGAAATTGAAATGTATGATTTTGTGAGAGTAGCACCCATTGAAAAAGGAAACTCTTGTTCTATAGATGTGCAATAATACCTTGAGCGGGGAACAATAATCTCTCACTTTTCCATGATATAGCAAAGGGCATTGCATATCAAAGATTTATTTTATCAGTTGATGGATGATGTGCTTTACAAAAAGCATAACAACGAAATCTTGTTCACGTCCCTGAAGGCACATGAATAAAAGAAGGTTTTGGAAGATCTGGATGACGTACCAGTCGGGGGTCACTTCACGAGAAATATGACTGCACACAAATTTATGTGAGTTGGTTTCTACTAGCCCACATTATTTAAGGATTCAAATGTTTATGACTGCATGTTCTCGGCCTGTCAGTGATGTGCTGACACAATGGGGAGGTCAGTGGCCCCACTACACCCTGTTATAGCTACTAAACCATTCTAAGAATGGGCCTGGACATCATCGGGGAAATTTTCCCACATTCGTCAAAATAGCATCGCTACATTCTGACAACAATTAATTACTTCACGTAGTGGATAGAAGAAGTTTTGCTCGACGAAGTGAAAAACTAGGAAGTCATAAGCTTCCTCGAGCAGAAAATGATATCAAGCTTTGGCATTCTGGTATCACTTGTGTTTGATAATGAAACATCATTTTAATCTTTAAAGCTTTATTATTTTTTATTACAAAATGGTATTGTGCTTAAACACTCATCTAGCTACTACCGATAGCGAAATAGTATCGCAGAATCCACGAACAAAAATATTATCCGTATAATCAAAAAAATCATTTACTATGAGCAGTGTAACTGGAACTCTGCCTTCACAAATGCCTTATGGGCTAACTTCATAACACCCAAAACCTCTCAAAATACCTCACCGTACTTCCTGGTCTATGGTAAAGAAGCCATCCTACCATCCAACATCTATGTTGGCTTGTTGGGGCCTGACCTAGGTTCAAAAGTGATTTAGCCAAACAAATCCAGAAACTACTGGCCCTTTTAGTAACAGTTCGTGGTGCACGGACTGATGTCTCACCCAAAATAGTATGGGAGGGTGTTGGAACAAAGTTTCCACACCCTAGGGATGTCTTAATGAAGTCTGGGAAGTTCGAGAATAGAATCTACACTCTTGCATTGCTTCGTGTAGCCGTCTATCCTTCGCAACTTATGCAACTGCTTCCGCGTAGCTCTATAACTAACGCGAAGAGGGGTTGTCCAAATCCTTAACCCTTATTATGCTTTTATTATAGATCTTAACTTAATTATGTGGGCCCAATATTCTCATTAATCATTCAACATTCATAACAAGTGCGCGCAATCATAAATAGTAAAGAGATGCATAAAGATATCAGAAGCATAGACATAGAATATTCCACAAGTAAATTATCTTTTATTAATCCTCTGTTCAGATACAATTCCAACTCCACCTTGCACACTCAGCTACAGGGGTCCATGCACATAGTTGCAGACTCTACCAGGCCTCTGCGCACTCAACTACAGAGCCTCTTCCTACTACTATGACCCAAGACACGGACTTAAAAACTCAGAGCGAAATTTTCATTCAAAAACCATATTAATTCTGAAATCTAAAATTAAGACTGCATTTTACACTTAGAGCCTCACTCTATTTATGCAATCCCATGGTCCACGGACCATGGGTAGGCCAACACATTCTATATTAAATTACATTATTTTAGGGTGGAGAAACCTAGACTCTCTCACTCTGCACCCGCATTTTGCAGGGTCCTTACATTGCATTCACCAAAACCTCGGGCTTGAATCCCCAAAAACATGCTATGGGGGGATGTACTTCCAAACAGGCCCCCAACAAAATCATCGTGACTCGTCCCGAGTCACTCTATTGGTGCGGTGATTTTCGCGTGGAGTCCATCCAGAAACTACTATGCTTCGCTTACGTCTGCCACATTTTCTTCCACTGTTCGTTGTATCATTTGTGCATGATTCTCCAATGCATCGTTGTTAGGTACAACTCCTTGCCTGAGTGCATATATGCCATGTATCTGTGCTAGCTTTCCCTCGATCTTGGCGGTGACCGTGAATGCTTCCTCAAGCCAAGGCTAGATGTGTGCTTTAAGCGCTTCTCCTTTCTGACGCACGGCATCCACCTATTACTTTAGAGACTGGGCCTCCCTTATCTTGGCCAGTCGTTGAGTAAGGATAACCATCTGCCTGGTGCCCCAGACATTGTCATAGGCCTACTACAACTCTGGCGCTTCTGTTTCTAAACATTATAGTATTGTGTCTTCTCACAGTGAAGTGAGGGTGAAGAGTGACTGATCTAACAAGCCCATGTAATCTTGTATGGTGTGCTCTATTTCTTCCAATCCTGATTGAATGGCACGGTGCCGCTGCTCTCTGACTTCCGGTGGTGTAGAGGGCTACACCTTCAGCCACAGCTCCATGATCTATAGGTTGAGGTCCAGCTAGATCCTCGTTGCTTCCTCCTTGGCCTTGCGGAATCCACTGGCCAATTTGTTGATCCGTATACCTACTGGTAAGCCTATTGCAATCTCTAGCTCAGGAACACGATAACATGCTTCCTCGAAAATTTGCTCCAACTATTGAGTCTGTGCTACCGCTTCATCGTGTTGGAGGCTTAGCTTCTCGATGTGGATTCACTGTTCACTGAGCATCTGTACTACGCATCCTTCCCTAGCACGGAGCTCTGTCATCGCTCCATTATGCAGCTAGTATAATATCTCTTGCGAAAGGGCCACCAAGTTTAGCTTAAGTCCCTTGAGCCAGCCTACCGTGGCTTTTTCCTCCGTGTTGTCCATTGTCAGTCCTCCTTCTGGTAGCGCGACAGTATTAGCCATTTTGGCCCGCAGCAACTGTTCAATTGATGATGTACCCATAGGCCCATAGATGGCTATTGTTCCCTGTTGTGGGGGCCACACCTCGAGTTCCTGGATTTGCGCCCTCAGTGCCCAGAACACATTATTCTCCTCCATCATTGCTTCCTAGAGCACCTCCCTATTGACTTCACAAATTGTGTCACCGATGTCATATAGGTCACCCTTGGTTAGTGTAATAGGCTCCCCATCTAACTTGGAAGCCTTGGTCTTCTTCTGTGGCCCTGTTTGTTCTATCCCACGGAACCATTTTAATTATGTAGAGGTGGTGCTTGGGTCCGCACCTTGCATCGTATCATTCGTCCAATGTCCTATGTTGAGGTCTAGGCCTCTTTCTTCCTGCATCATAGTGGTCCCTACTGTTGCTGCCTTTTCCACAGTGGCCTTTGCTACCTCACGGGAAGCCCGTACTTCTTCAGCTAGCTACTCATTCTTCTTTTGTTGTGCTAGTAGATTGGCAGCATCCTTCTGTCTTTGAATCATCATCTCATCGTCCGCCACCAGATCTGGTGTGCACCATTCCGGTGGCCATGTGTCAAGCACCGCAAAAACAACATCATCTGGTGCGATGAAGGAGAGTATGGTCCACTTCTGCTCTGGATCCTTCTGCACCCTGATATACACATTTTTCATATCTACTTTAAAGTATGCAAAGCTCTGCAGACTGTCGTATACCGAGGGGGATAGGGACTCACATTTATTGATTCACATTTGTACGCTCGCCTGCATCAATACCTGGAAGATCTTGGTTTTGTGGATTCGTGTGGCATCCTTTGTTGCCCATAGCGACGTGTATTTTTCTATCTCTAGCCAGTCCTGGTCAAGGGGAGGAAACTGACTATCCTCAGGCAATTCTCATATAACCAACAGGATGGATAAGAGCAACCACGCATAGAGGAAGGTCTTACCCTACTCCTGGACCTCCCTACAGTTCGTAAGGAACTCCTCGCAGAGGAACCAAGCCCAGTTGAACCATACCCCTTTTGCACATTGCTTGGCTAGCGCAATGACTGTTGTTGGTACCTCGTTGCCACAACATTTTCTCATCACCTTTCCTACCAACAAATGGGTAGTGACTCAAACCCCTTTGTCTTGAATGCTAGTAAGAACATAACCCCTTAGCTTTTTCTCCAACTTATGTTTCCTTTTCATGGCCTTGGTAATCGCCAAGTCTCCTATTCTGCCAGCTAGTTCCGCAGGGTTCCTTCCCATATAGGGAAGCCAAGAAATCCTATGAATAAGCTCCGCTGTCATGGGAATGGTCTCCTCCAGCGACAAGTACCCATCGTGCACCAAGCAAAGTAGTTTCCTAACGAAAAATATCGTGATTGGTGTTTGATGAAAGTTTAGAACCGATAGGACGTGGAGTAGCCCAACCTCCTCCACCCCGCACAACCATTTCGTGGCTGCAGCGTTGTAACTTCTGTCTCCTTGCTTTGTTCCATTAGCTAGCTAGCTTCTGAATGAGGGAACTTTTCATTATCAGCGAGGTCCCAGTCTTCAAACTTCATTGTGGGTACACGGCCCATAGCCGAACCTTCAAACAGAATTACCTTGGGGAGGAACGGGGTTTTGAGTGTGCTTTTAATGACATTGAAATCTTTTGGTACCTTTACCCTCCCTTTTCGCGAAGGGACATACTTGGGAAGCTTCGCTGCGGCACGTACTGGCTGGATTTCTTCTTCCATTTCTACCTCTGGTTCAATCTCTTCTACGAATGCCTAGAAATCCTCCTCATCATCATCGCTCTCAATATTAACTATTTTTCCCTTCTCTTCCATTGGCAGTTTACCGAACCATGGATTTCGCGGAGACATACGAACCTGTCCTACTGCCTGTGGGTCCTTTTTGGACCTTGGCATCCGGGGTGATTTAGGGATTTCTGGTGCATCCCCTACCGGTGGCATAGAAATCTCCATGGCTGCTTTGGTTGTTGACATTATTCTGATCAAGCAATCCTGTGTGTCCTTCAACAATATTTCGAACCACAGACTTTCTCTTACAACCTCCAAATTTGTCACGTTCATGCTCGCTTGATAACGAAACAATTGAATTTGAAAAATCCCAAGGGTTGTTCGGTGGAGAGACACCTGCGATTTATAGGCCCTTTTGAATTGAAATTCGACCATTCCCCCTAGATTCAGCTCATTAATGCTAGACTAGCTGTAGATAGTCCCAAATCTAGTTCTGAATTTATGTCTTAATTGCCCGTCGTCTACTCCTCGTAGCCTTAAATTGGACATCTTGTCATGAAAAATTACACCAATGGTCACTTTCCAGCCTATCCACTCAACAGCACAGTCCCTTGTGTGCGAGCGCAACTTATGCATCATATTGATCCTGCGCGTAACTCCCGTGTCACGCACCTCCCATACAGACTCTTTTATAGTCCCACACTCTCTTTCAGCTGCTTGGAGCGCTGAGACTATGCTTCCTATGGATAGTTAGGTGGTTGCATTATTGATGGGAGGCTTCAAGTCACCTTCCAACCCGGTCCGTGGGCCTTCCTTAGTTACTCTCGCACCCGTCAGTGCCTTGTGGTCTTCCTTATGCGATGCACTTCCTTGGTTACTTTGTCTGATAAGGTGCGGTTGCAACCATGGTGGTATAGCCAACAACTCTCGGCAACAATCTTCTAGTGCGGTAGTAGGGTTGCCCATACGTGGCCCAGTCCTTCTGTCAACGTGTAATGCTTGCACGACGTTTGTTTCCAGTTTTCTGATATCTGTGTCCATTAATCTGATTTTCTACTTCAGTCGTACTCGATCTTCTTCGTGTTCGCGAAGCTCAATGTTCCCTCGCCGCATGGCTTCTTGAATCTGGATATGTTCGTCTTTGTGTGGTTGGATACTCTCTTCGTGTTGGTCCTCACATGTTGTCCCAATTATGGCAGTTATTGTGTGAGGATTCTTTCCCAAAGCTATGACCTCAACTCTGCTCGTCGCCTTCGGAATCATTCCCGTGCTCAGGTTCTTGTGCATGGCCCCATAGGCCCATCAGACCATTGGCACGTGCAGGTCCCAATCAGTTTGTTCTGCCTAGTAAACTCTATTCATGATTCCGCATAGCTTTGTGAATGCTCTAACATGGAATATTTGTGGTGTGTGTCGCTTTCCTTATTGTCGCGTCGGGTTCTAATTTTCAATCCTTAGTCTGGGATTTGCATGCATAGCACACATCTGCACTCATTAACATAGGTGGGCATGCACACTTCTTCGTGCTAGCTACCCGGCTCGTGTTCAATGTTGGGGACTTCCACACTGTAACTGCATCCCTCTTCTACATTCATGCCAATTCCCCATAGTCTTCTTATGTGTAATCCACCATGGTGTGGGTGCCATGCACAACGCCCATTCCAGTGCACCGTACCGCTGTTGTTTAGGTACTGCACTTTCAAATTTGTCTAAGAATTCATCCACCGATGTTACCCCATCATATGTTGGTAGTTCCCTTACTTCTATCGTCATGTACCATAGTGAACTAATCATCATATTGCAATTCAGTGTTGTTACTTCATGCAATTGGTTCTGCCAGCATTCTACTTCTTCATCTGAATCCGAAGTACAGGAACTATCGCGCTCCCATGAGATTCTCCCATCTGTAGTCAGGTTCACTCGATCCTAGTCTTATGCCATTATTTGGTAAATCTAATCTAGCTCATTATCGTTGTCATCGTCATACACAGGTTCATTGTAGTGCACTCCTTCAGCTGGGTCTAGTGGAACGACTACGTGAAGGGACTTTTTATTGAATATCATCTTCCACTTCTTTAGATTGATGACTCCATTCATATCGGTGGCCCAGTCTACTCCTACCAACGAGGGATAAGGATTATTGTCATCAGCAATCTCTATTACTTCAAAGTCCGTTTGTGTGCTTGAACCTTCGATATCAACTCTTACCCCTTGCAATCTCCCCATGGGAAAAATATTATGTTTCTTTGCCATTCAGAATTGAATAGGGGACCACTACAACGTGGATCTACCCATGTGTTCCCATGCCTGATTTGGTAACACATTTTCATCCGAAATCATGTCTAGGATTACCTAATCCATCTCATATTCGCCAATCTGTGCCGTTAATCTCATTTCCCTCCCGGTGCGCAATGTATGCTTTCCTAGTTTCTGGACTACGGGCAGTTCACCCGACCCTGCTCACCAAGTGATCAGCGCTTGTAGTCCTTTAACTGCCCTATTGTCACGCAGTAGCTTCATGCATGTCTTTGAAAGGGTAGTAAACATAGAAGGATCCATTCCTGGCTCTGGTTGATCCATACTACTTGAAATAGAGGCCTTCGTGAAACTCTTCTTAGCTTCCATAAATGTCTCCTTTGCGCGTTCCAATTCAAGCTAAGTTTCCTTTGTAGGAGGCTTGCGAACCCATGCATCTTCCTGAGGCTGCTTCCTCTTATCTTCCCCTATGGTCAGACCACTTCTGAGCATCATGTTCTTGTTGGGGTCTTCTTCACGCAGTTTAGACCTCATCATTTGGATATTCTGAGTCAAAGTAGGCTATAATACCCATTTATTGTGCATCTATGCGATCAACATAGGACAATCTACCATTTCATGATCAAACTAAGCACAGTACGAACATGATATTCTTTTTGGGTTGGTACAATCACGACCGTAGTGCCCTGGTCGTCCACAATTGTAATAGATTAACTATCCGCGGTCCCTTCCTGGTCCCATTCCTCCTCATCCTCAACCTCGGCCCTGAAATCCAGCACGCGCCATTCCCACAACTAGGTAGAGGCCTTGCATTTCTGTCTGCATTCTATATGCTGGGGTCGACTCCATCATTAACTAATAGCTACGACAAGTATGCTTATCGTGGCCCACTGATCTACAAAAATTACAAAACAGATGCTGAGGAGTCTGTGTATACTTCTACAACAAGTGACAGTTATCCGTTGTGTGCTTTCCTCCTATCCGACAGATTGCACAACATAGGGTGGGTGCCGCACTTGCGCTTTCCTGTGCCTCTGGTCTCCATGACATTGATCCCCCTCCTGCCAAGTAGTTCGCGAATACTGGACAATGGTCTTCGTCATGGCCCTGGCCTTTGCATTTTATGCACCACACTTCCTTGCACACCTCTAGCCATGGTTCCCTATCCTGCTTCAAACTCTGCATCTCCAAGCATAGATTCTATAGTTGCACGTGGATTTGTTAGACTCCCAACCCTGGATCCTGTATCGGTGTTTCATGCAACCTCATTTTCATTTCCAACGCTTCAGCCTGGATTGATAGCTTCTACTGTGAAAACTTCATCATCAAGTGTGGTGTCAAAGATGCCACAAACCACGCACAGTGTTGTGCATCCGTTAGCGTCATATTAGCCTTGCGGATCGTACTCTTCAGCCTCTGATCCAGATCCTAGGGAGTCTCACCTGGAAGCATCATGATTTCTTTAAATCCGATGATTGACTATGTCTCTTATTTCGGCTAGCTAAATTCTTTGTTCAGCGCATTCTGGATCTCCACTATTCCTGCATTTTGGTGATCATTAGAGTGCTTGATATACCATGTCAGTGTGTGATCCTGTAGCGTGCTCACCAATGTGGCCTTCTTAATGTTGTCGTTTATGACTCCTTGTGCTTCCCACACTGCTCTTACCATGAACCAGAACTAGTTTGGATCCTCATTCCCTACTCCTCTGAATATGGGTAGCTTGATTGCACTCGCCATGCTAGACTGCGGGTTTGATGGAGGTGGGGTGGGTGAAGATGGAGGTAAAGTAGGTGAAGCGGTGATGGCGTAAGTGGAGGTGATAACTATGGAATGTGCTACTCAATTAAACTAACCGCACTTCTCAAAGAAACTCGAGCGATCTCCTCCTCGCTCTCTCATGAAGGTGAAATTAAAGGACTATTTCCTAATCCCTCAGTACCTTTGTAGATCTTTCCACTCCACATCATTCCAAACATTAATGTATTCACGTCACCCATTTTTCACATAACAACATCTTAATCTAGGTATTCAGAGATTTAATGTACTTACCTCGCAATCCCTTGAGAAAACGTCATTCTGCTTCGCTATATCTCACAGTCATGTCTACCATGAACTTAGTGATAAATCCCCCTATTATCCAGTCGAGCTAATGGTGCACAGCTCACGTGATATTATCTTTTGATGCCTCTAGTCTGCACAATAACTCTAGAGTCCACACTATCGGTTCATCGAGCTTGTACCTTCCCTCGGTGTCGGCTAACCTCGCAATCCATTTATATAGTTCAGAAGAGAAGGACGTGAAGAAGATCTCATGGATTTTTGCATACACGTAGCGATCTGGCCACCTCTTCTTGGATATCCACGAAGTTTTGCTTTCCTTGTCATGAACTTGTGAATCTTCTTGTCCAACCCCTCTTTAATTTCCTCCTTTGTGGGGTTCCAATGGCATGACATCGGACATCCCTTAGGCAGATCCTGGTCCCAGCAACGGAACCATTTGTAGGCTTGTTGGGGCCTAACCCAGGTTCAGAAGTGATTTAGCCAAAGAAATCCCGAAACTACCGGCCCTTTCAGCAACAGTCTGCGGTGCGTGGATTGTGGTCTCACTCGAGGTAGTATGGAACGGTGCTAGAACCAGGTTTCTGCACCGTAGTGATGTCTTAATGAAGTCTTGAAAGTTCGTGAACCGAATCTACGTGCTTGCATTGCTTTGCACAACCGTCTGTCCTTTGCAACTTATGCAACTGCTTCTGCATAGCTCTGTAACTTGCGTGAAGAGGGGCTATCCAGATCCTTGTCCCTTACTGTGCTTTTATTATGGATCTTAGCTTAATTATGTGGGCCCAATATTCTCATTAATCATTCAACATTCATAACAAGTGCACACAATCATAAACAGTAAAGAGATGCATAAAGATATCAAAAGCATAGACACAAAATATTCCACAAGTAACTTACCTTTTATTAATCCTCTATTCAGATATAATTCCAAGTCCGCCCTGTGCACTCAGTTGTAGGGGTCCGCGCACACAACTGCAAACTCTACTAGGCCTCTGGATACTCAGCTATAGAGCCTCTTCCTACTACTACGACCCAAGACTCGGACTTACAGACTCAGAACGAATTTCTCATTCAAAAACGATTATTACTTCTCAAAGCTAAGATTAAGACTGCCTTTTACACTTATAGCCTCACTCTATTTATACAATCCCATGGTCCACGGACCATGGGTAAGCCAACACATTCTATATTAAATTACATTATTTTATGGTAGACAACCCTAGACTCTCGCGATCCGCGCCCACATTTTTTGGGGTCTTTACATTACATTGACGAAAACCTCAGGTTTCAAGCCCCAAAAACATGCTATGGGGGGATCTGTTACTTTTCATCTTTAAAGCTTTAAGATTATTCATTACAAAATGGTATTGTTCTTAAACAGTCATCTAACTACTGCCCGCAGGGAAACAATCTCGCAGAATCCACGAACAAAAATATTATCCGTATAATCAAAATGATTGTTTACTATGAGCAGCGTAACTGGAACACTTCCTTCATGAATTCCTTATAGGCTAACTGTGTACCACCAAAAACCTCTCAGAATACCTCACCATACTTCCTAGTCTATGGTAAATAATCCATCCTAATCCCCAATATCTACTTGCCTACACTTCAGTTGTCTCAAGAATCCCAAGGTAAGCCTTGCATGCTAGTTCAACATAAGATTGATACATTTCGCAAACTAGAGGAAGAATGATGAAAGAAAATGAAAAATTTACACCCCACCAAAACCATATCAAGAGATGGTTTGACAAGAAATTTGCAAGGACAGAAAATTTTGATGTTGGTCACTTTGTCTTGAAATGGGATAAACCCTATGAAGACAAAGGGAAACAGACGAAATTATAGTACCTGTATATTGGTTCGTACATAGTCCATGAGAAGATTTTCCCACACACATACCATTTGGAATCACTTGATGGGAGGATTGACAGCTTTCCTCTCAACAGCCAAGATCACAAACACTATTTTCTGTAGGCTAGGCCGTGCCCTACGCCATATACATAGTCTACTTACTTTCTTGTTGTTTTTTATTTTTATACTTTTATTAATATTTTTGTGTCATTTTTTTTTGTTTTCTTGGTAACTTTCTTTCTTTTCCATAAATAAGTGTTTCCCTCAAACGAGTTTTGCTATTTTGAATGAGTATGTGGCTGAAATCTGAAGAGACTTGTGACACTGTAGCACTTGGCCAATCTTGTGTTCATCTTCTCTGTGCTTAGTTGTAACCTTTGTTCGATGAATTCTTGATGGAAAATAGGATCCATTTGCAAGGGAATCTTGGGTCCAACCATGAACCTGTGTCCACACTCAGAAACCCCATGCTTGTACTTAGTCTTCTACTTTGTGTGATCAAGATCATCTAAATAGTAGAAATGGAGAAGGGGAAATCTAAGCGAGCAAACCTATGTTAGAGGTATTACATGCTTCTCTAAAGGAAGAACCTATTCCACTCTCAATATGTAAAGATCCCTCTTCTGCCCCAAAAATAAATAAGTAACTATGCACAGTCCTCTTGAAAAATAAAAAATAAAAAAATACAAATGCGAAATAAGTGCGCAGAGAGGTGAAGCATGCAACTCCACTAGGGTACTGACTAGGCTCACTGGTAGTGGAGCAATGTCTGTGTTCCTGCCTAACTCTGCTAGGGTACTATTTAGGCCTGTTGGCTACGGAGAAACCCGAGAGATGAAAAATTATAATTTGAAATTTTTTTAACTCGTGAGCCAAACTACCCTTTCTAATTTCGAAACAATGTGATGAAGAAGAAACTTTTGTTGTGTTTGACTCACAGGGGTTTCACTAAATGAACCTCTGACATATCGCCTGCATTCATGGCATACTAAACAATACCCCTAATTTGACTACATATTGGAAAATACCTCTAAAAATCGCATTATTTAACCCCCTACCAATATGAACCCAATACACGTCCCCAATTTAAAAAACCCCTACTTTCACTAGATATTGTAGGTATCCATTTTTTATACCTATCAATATAAAAATGCTTTACCCCCTTCATGTCCCCCAATGTATCAAGTAAAATTTTCCTCAATATATATCCCCCAATATGAACCCACGTGGTAGGGTATTGGTCCCCCATTAAAGCCCCTGTGGTTTGACTGAGTTGGAAAAAGTTGAACCATGTCCATCCATGAAGTGGGAAAGTTGAAGTAACCCGCACATCGATTCAATACTCCTAGAGAGACCAAGGACTTGTGTTGTCAATGAACCAAATCAAAGAACATGGAATTCTATGAGTGTGTCACTAAGTGTTGTAGCGGCTCTAACACACTCCAAAATTTTGCCATGCATCAAATTTCAGAGCCTCCCCTGAGTGTTCAATTAATATTTGCAGGCACTCAATCTCACATCATGGGCCTGTGTGAGTCTTTGTACCCTCTTTTCTTACCATTCAACAAATGAACTTTGCATGTTGGTCACAGTGTCACACTTGGAACAATGTTCTTGTCATAACACAAGGTTTTCGCTTTGTGTGTCCATGTTGTATTCGGTATGTAAAAACTGTCACACTCAAACACGAAGTTGTATGCATTGTCATGTAAGCATTATCGTGGTTGTTCAACGATCCGTCGCAAGCATTGCACTTGTCGCTCACAGCGTTGGTCAACCATTTTGAGCATATGGTGCCTTGATGGTTTGAGGAATCTTATTGTCGAGTTACGTTGAGTGTATATTCACAAAAGTCTTGTATGTAAAAATTCACTAACTCACACACTCAGTTATTTTTTTTTATTTTCTGATGACTGGATCACCCTCTAATAGCCAGACCTTCAAACAAGAATCGACTGGACTAACTGTCACTTAGAATAGTGCAAAAGTGTCCAACAAGCCTTTTCAATTTATGCTTGCTACAAGCTAATTAATGAACCCTCCTATAGGTCAACCAGAGTGTTTGACTGGGCAGTGACCTTGAGAATCACTCCACTAAAAAATTATGCAGAAGCTACATACCTTTCTTGCTCCATTGACGGAGAAAATCATAGATAGGTTAGATAGTCAACAAGTGTCTATCCCTCTCTCCCATCTAGGATTGCATAGTTTTTCCAGCCAATCGCCAGTAAGTCAACTGACAGCTCACCGAGAAAACTACGGAGATTTATGAGAAAGCCCAGCAACAACCCAACATCCCGCTCATGTCAGAAACTACACAGAGGTTCCCAGTAGGTCAGCCTCCTAGTATTTGCGCATTTATTGTCTCTAATAAACCCCGCAACCTGGTGCGAGCTATTACACAATATTTTTTCACGCCTCCTGCATTTCCCTGTGACATACCCTGAAGTGCCTTAAATATGATCATCATGCAATGTTCTTATTTAGATATGCAAGTCATATCCTCCATATAACATTGATTGGAAAATGCCTTGAGATTCCCCTAAAGGAAATGGCTCTGAATCCCTAGTTTGAGCATCATCGCTCTATGAGATTGAAAACAATGATGCTTGCATGTTACATTATACTTGACCCACGATGTCATCGCTCTATTTTCTTGTGTACTTGCAATGATCCCAAAAAGGCAATTTTCCAAAAGAGGATGAGAAGCTTCGTGATCTAGAATCCTCTAGAGTTGTGAGTTGGAAGTTGTTCGGCATGGATGAGGTCGATTTCTCCCGAATTGGGCTCTTGGACTTGTCCCTATGAGCTACCTCCTTGAGATGAGGGCCTACTCCCATCTTTGGAGAGATCCTAAGTCCCTTTCCCAACCTATATATTCATCATTTCCCATGCATGAATGGTTTGTTCGGTTAGAGGCTGGTTGGTCTATGTGTATTTGCACCCTTATGCTAAGATTGTGCCTCGAGGTTATTCATTTGACTTGGAGAAGGAGGGCTTGTAGAGTTCTTGGCTTGGAATTAGATTACCACTTAAGAAGATCCTTTCAAAATCAAGGCTTTGGTTGAAACCTTCCCTTTATTTCCTAATAATATACAACTTCTTGTCCATCTTCCCAAAATGTGTATGTTCATGTATTATTTAGCTTGACATTCCTTGATTAGTTAAGTAGGTTGCTATTGTATTTTCTATTTGTTTTGGAATTCTTTTTTTCATCTTGATTACTTGTATAGGTGCATAAACATTGATAGAATCAGGAACAATCCCATGACACAAGTGGTTTAGGATCCTGAACAAAGGAAATCAGAATAGCATTAGAAAGAGGTAGGCCATTTCCTTCATTCTACTTTTCAATTGTAACCTAAGAAGATGTGTAGTTGATTATCACTTTAGTTGCTACACCCACTCAATCGGCTAGAGGGATAATATATGTTCTCCGAGAGGATTATCCTTGAAAACAAAATGGTGACTATGTTATGGAACCTATGATCCTTTCCTTTCAATCCTTCACCCTAATCTTTTGTCTAGTTTGACCAACAGTCGATTTTTCAGCTTGTATGCATCAATCTTGGTGTATAACATCACTGATTACTTCCTTAGAGTGCTAAGTCTAGATTGTTTCTTGGAATCTTTTTAGTTTTTTCCCATCTTCATTGCCCATCACGGGTTTATCCTTAATAGTTGCGATGGCATCATTGTTTTTACCTTTACAATTACGATGAAATTTTTTTCTTCATTATTTGGTCATGCTGAAATGATCACTACTTTTTTCTATACAAAGTAGTGATGCCATCACAAATTTTTCTATGCAAAGTAGTGATAATTGCGGGTTTGGATATGTAAAGTAGCGATGATCCTTGAATATGAGAATTTTTAATATTTCTTCCTTAGAATCGAGCGTGTCTTGGCCCCTAAGGTCTTTTCCCATCTTGTATGCTTGGATTTGTCAGCTTTTGATTGATTTCCTTAATTAATTTGCAAATTTTGTCAAATTGGCTTCGAAGTGAAATATGAGTGGGTTCTAGGGTTTTTGGTCAATTGAACATTTTCTGCATGGTGGTGTGATCGAGATGCTGGTTTTTCTAATTGATTGAGTGTTTTTTTTTTTTCTTTTTTCTGTGGAGATCATTGAAAACATCATTGTGCATTTGTTTTAGCTTGTGTTTCAAAATTTACTTTTTGTGAAAATGCATTACATTAGTTGCATTGAAAAGTTTTTTTTGAGATTCATCATTCAAAATAGATCGCATTTTTTGATGATTGAAAACAAAAAAATGTATTGGGTGCATCAAATCATTCAAAACAAAAAGAAAAACATAATTCATATAAGTGCATCTTAGTAAAGTAAAATCATTTTTCCTTCGGAAACGTTTCATTTAGGATAATTTTGGCATTTGGAAGATGAAAGTGAAAGTTAGTGGAAGAAATTTTTCATGCTGAATTTTTTTTGATACATTATTGATTGAAATTTCTTCCCTTGATTAGTATAGCTTTAATTGAAATGACAAGTTTTCTTTTTCTCATAAGGCTGCATCTTAGGTGTTCAAGGGACATCGTTTTGAACCCAAAACTAAAACATAATTGAAGATCAACTTTAAAATCTATCAATTAATATAAGCATCATTTGAAACATTAGCATACTTAGTGGTCTAGGCTAGAGATGTGTTCCAATGTATTTAAAACTTAGCTGCCGTTGTTCTCTCCTGCATTAGACAATGTTGGCACGGACTTATGCTCCTTGTACTGTCAAGTATATAAAGGAACACCCTTATAGGTTGTAAACCTTTATTCATAGGAAGTCGAGTCTGTCGCCCTATAAATGTGATACATCAAACACAACACCCAGGGAGATTTCGTGCACATACGTCAAGTCCTTGGTAACTTTATTTGCTAAGGTGTATATTGCAATTCATGGTTACTTGGTACTCCTTTTTCCAAGAGTTACCTGAGTGGCCATTTCCATCTTTTCATACTATTTAAATTTGAAAATATCATCGAGAAATTTTCCTTTCAAGCTCCTTAAACCAACAAAAGTGACTAGAGTCACCTTTTCATCCTTTTCTTGACTCTTCAAACATGAAAAGGAAATTTATTTGCTTCAAATTCTAAAATTAATTGACCTCGGAACAACATCATTCATGTGGAAATACTCCTTAGTAGATCTTAGGTTGATACCAATGGAAACATTTCCTAAGTCTACCAGTCAAGGAAACCCCTCTGATGTGAATCCCATTCATTTTAGTTCTTTAGGACATACTGGTGCTCCCTAAATGGTGAGGTTTTCCCTTCTGCGATTGATCGTTGGTGTGCCAGTTTGGTTACTTTCAAGCTCGATGGTTTTTAGTGTCCATACTACTTTTCAACCAAGTTATCATCTACCTGAACAACATCAACCTCATGTTGATCCTAAAGTTGACCCCTTTCCTTCTTCACCTATTTATTCACAGCGTTCTTCCTCTTCGCCTCGTGAAATTTTGGATTCTAGTAACTAAGATGCTAAGAAAAAGAAGAAGAGGACGAAGAAGAAGAAAAATAAGAAATGGGGCAACCAAACAACTATTGTTACCGATGCAACTAATGAAGAAAAATCTTCCAACAAGCCCCAAAAAGTAAATTTCCCTTGCATGTTATGTAAGAGTGACCACTTTCCTCAGAACTATCCTGGTATTCTCAAGGCATTAGAAGTGTGTTCCACAGGTCCACATGGACCTTTTTTGTCAGCCAATTAGGTCCCTATACTACTAGTGTAACAAATAATTGTTATTAGTACAACCCCCTTATTATATTATTGTGCCCATGTAGTCCCCATATTGTTATTATTGTGCCCCATAGAAGCCCACTATTGTTATTATTGTGCTCTTACATTATTATTGGTATGTCGGCTTTGATTATATTATGACCCCTTAGACTCCTATATATAGAAAGGAGGTCTTGTCATTTTTGTCATCCAAGAATTGCTCATTTGTGTAATATAAAGGAGGTTTCCCCCTCAAAGAGGCTTATTGCTAAGCCATTGATCTATCTTTTCTTTTTTTGAGTTGACTTCATAACATTTGGTATGAGAGCTTTGTATTCTAGGGTTTTCGCTGCTCCAAATAGGTCATTGTGGTATTTTCGCTATAAATTTTTTTTGTTATGTTTCAGAAGATTAAAAAACAAATAATTTGATCCTAAATCACGCTGATTCTCGCGTACAAATTTTAGATATTGTCTCGCTATATTTCGGTGATATGTTGTGAGGAAGTTAGGGTTTTTTGCAAGGTCCAGAATTCCATCTCAAATAGTTCATCGTGGAATTTTCCTATAATTATTTTTCTGCAAAGTTTCAGACTCTAAAAGTAAAACCCATTTGAGACGAAAACTTGTTGAAGCTTTGCCCTAAATTTTAGATCTCGTTTCGCTATATTTGCAGAGATACAATCCAAGACATTTAGGGTTTCTACAGGCTCTCGAATTACATCCCAAATAGGTGACCTTGGTAAAACCATTATAACTTTCGATCTGAGCATTAGATCTCATTTTCATAAGAATTTATAGAAAGAGGACGTCCTGGAGATTTTTGTGTATCAATTTTAGGTTCGTAGGTTCAAACAGTGACACGTGGAACTTTTTACAAGTTCGCTCTTTGGAAAAGGTATATAATCAGGTTATCTTAGGAGATTGTGCATAAATATTTCTTGGAGAATCCAATCTCAATTAGACTGGTGGCATTGGAAAGAGGACAGAAAGGGTTACCATAGGTTGTAATTTCAGAACTTGAAGATCCAAAAGTACATAGTTACATTCGTTTCAAGATCGAGCTCCTAAAATCAAGAAAATGTGAGATGAAGAAGTTTGATGGCTACAGATGCTAAAGATGGAGAAATATTTTGATCTACATGGTGTACCACTATTACAAAAGGTATGTATTACATCTAATTATTTAAATCGAATCAATTTTTATGGTACAAAGGGCTCTGTTCTCATAAACCACTTTTCACATGGTCAATTTTCACAGAGGAAATGATAGCACATTTTGAGGATACAAAGAGTAACACATTCTTTAGCCAATTGATAAATCTCAAACAAAAGGGTTCAATGGCAGAGCACATTGAGGACTTCAAAAAATTGAATATAAGGGTAAATGATATTTCAGATAAGAAAATGGTTGATGTCTTCATAGGGACTTTAAAGGATAACATTCAACATGAGGTTCGTATTTATGAACCTGATTCATTGGAGAAGGCATTCAGGTTGGCAAGGAAAATTGAAAGCGAAATTATGGAAACAAGGAATCCCACAACTCACAACTATAATTATGGAAGTGTTTTTCCTCCTAGCCTTCCACAACCTACAAGGTTTACACCCCAACAATTGGAAGAAAAAAGAGAAAAAAGGGCTTTGTTACAATTGTGATAGAAAATACACTAAAGGTCATACGTGTGCTGAGAAGAAATTATTTGACATAGATTATGAAGAGGAGGAAGAAAAGGATAAAGAGACATCAAAAGAAGAGGACATACACCAGGACCCACCGAGAGGAAGAAGAAATGAATACGACCATAGCTTGTAAAGCATTGGAAAGAATTACCACTCCTCAAACTCTCAAGATAGAGGGACATATCAAGAAGGAAAAGGTTCAATAAGTGAAAGATCACATCTAGAAAGAAGAAATTATTCAAACCATATCTCGTAATGCATTGGTTAGAATTACCACTCCTCAAACTATCAATATAGAAGGACATATAGAGAAGAAAAATGTTCAAGAAGTGAAAGATCGCATCGAGCATCAAGAAATGAATCTGATCATATCTTGTAATGCATTGGAAGAAACTACCACTCCTCAAACTATCAATATAGAAGGACATATCAAGAAGAAAAAGGTAATAATGTTGATTGATTCAGGAAGTACCCATAATTTTATTCATTGTAAGATAGCTAAGGAATTCAATTGCTTCCTATATCCAGCACAAAAGTTTCAAGTGATGGTTGCAAGTGGAGGAACCAAAAATTTCTCTAGAAAGTTCCATAATATCAAGTTATCGATGGGAGAATATTTATTGAATAGCCCAATGCTTTCCATTCTAATGAGTGTTGGTGATGTTTTACTAGGAGTCTAATAGCAACAATCTTTGGGTACGATAGCTTTTAATTTTCAAAAACTTTTCTTGAAAGTTTTTTTGGAAGGAAAGGAAGTTGAATTGAGCAGTATCGAAGCGAAACCGAGAAAGATAATCAACTCTAACAACATGAAAAAGATTATAAATAAATAAAAATGGTGTGTAATTGCACAATTATATTCACTAGAGGAACCCACATCGAAATCGTGTATTTCTCCAGATCTCAAAAACATTTTGGACAATCATTCCAAGGTATTTGAGACTCCAAAAGGCCTCCCACCTATTCGTGATCATGATCATGCTATTAATTTGATTCCAGGAAGTGTTTCTCTAAACAGTAGGCCTTACAAATATCCATATGCCCAAAGGAGTTGGAACTCATTAAAAAGTTGCAAAAGATCCCAGTTCAAACAATATTGTGAGAACTTGACAAGGAAGGAAAAATCATATTAGAACCTGAATCAGTCATAGAACCAAGAAATTGATAGCTACGAAATAGATCACTTTTAGATTATCTCATCAAGTGGAAGAACTTACCCGCTGAATATTCCACATGGGAGGACAAGAATTTATATAGGAGCATCAAGGACTACTCAAGCTTTTGTGGACAACACTTTTTGAAGGAGAGGGGCATGTTAGGTCCATATACTACTAGTATAACCCCTTATTGTTATTAGTACAAACCCCTTATTATATTGTTGTGCCCATATAGTTCCCATATTTTTATTATTGTGCCCTATAAAAGGCCACTATTGTTATTATTGTGCTCTTACATTATTATTTTTATGTTGAATCTCATTATATTATGACCCCTTAGACTCCTATATATAGAAAATAGGTCTTGTCATTTGTGGCATCCAAGAATTTTTCATTTGTGTAATGTAAAGGAGGTTTCCCACTTGAAGAGGCTTATTTCTAAGGCGTTGATCTATATTTTCTATATTTTTGTTAGTTGGTTTCATAACACAACCTCTAGCAATCCTCTTGGTGATAAACTTTCAACTAGTAATAATAAATTCCATTGGAAAAAGGGAATAGTCAAATTTCCTTGTACATTATGTGAAGGTAATCATCCCATTCACCTTTTTCCAGTTATGGATGAAGCTTCCTAATAGTTTCAAAACCTTACATCTTCTCAACCTCGTCTTTCGATTGGGTATCAAAATCTTCCACTGATCCTCCACTAGTTGATCTAGTGTTTGATCAAAGGTCATCTTTGGTCAATCCCACTCTCCCTGAAAGTGAGTTTCACGAGTCTATTCTCGACCAACCATTGATTTAGAAACTAGTAGACTTGACCCCACCTTCAGTTAACCGTACCTTTCCGATAGGGAGTGAACCTCATAATGCTCAAGTTCTTCTGGTTTCTTCAGTTTTGAATGAGTTGGAGGGATATCCTCCCGTTCTTGAGGTGCATGAAAGTAGTTCTCATATTCTGATAGAGAAATATAAAATCTCTCACATTCCTACGACACCCACTCCAAGTAGTTTAGTCACTTCATCTTATTTGATTCAGCTCGAACGATATCACCCTTTGTCACATGTGTCTTTCCAGATTATAGTACAAGCTTACCATATGGTCGTGCCTGGTATAGTCATAGACGAGGGTGCATATGTTAGTATTCTATCCTCAACTGCTTGGCAAAATTTAGGTTCTCCTCATGTTGTCCCCATCACCCACAATCTGTTAGCTTTTAATCGAGGAACTAATCAATAATTTAGGATCCTTCCTAAGTTGCATATTACTTTGGGAGAAAAGACTATCTATATAGATGTGATGGTTGTCCATGGCCCATTGGAATTTATTCTACTCCTTGACTGTGACTATTTTTACGTCATTGGAGCTCTTGTTTCTTCCCTCTTTCGAGTGATGTGTTTCCCACATGAAGGAAGCATTGTGATCATTGATGAGCTTACATTCATTGGTTCTAAATCAAATCCCACTCTAACATCATTTATGAATGGTTTTTATGTGCAAGCGGTATGACCCCCGCCATAGATTAGTTACGTGACCACCTGTTCCATGCCCACATCTACTGATGATCTAGTAGGTGATGTAGTACAACATGTCTAGGGGAATTGGAACGCAAATTTTCAATTGGATCCCTGGACATGTATACCTTCTAGAGTGTTGTTCTCTTGTCCGATGAGAAACTCTTGGAATCCATAGCCTCTGTAGGTCTATGATCAATGTAATGGAGCAATGTTCCCTGTATTGTGTCAAGCTCCTTAAAAATGAAACAAGGGTTGGAGAAAAGTTCCTTTTCTTGTGTCAATCTCCTTAAAAAATGAAACAAGGTGTCATGAGCATGGATCTTTTTTCTATGTCAACGTCGTTAAAAACTGAAATAGGTTATGGGAATGGTTCTTTTTCCTGTGTCAAGCTTGTTAAAAAATGAAACAAATCCCCTTCCAGTTTGAATCTTTGATTGGATCTCGTAAAATCCAAGTCGTGTCTTTCACTTGATCGCGTAACTGAACCTTGATTCTATCCACCTGTTAGTAACCAATGATCTACTTAGGTGAACAAAATGAAGCTTGGGGGGCATGTCCCTTGAATCGAGTCATTGTGCTATGGGCATGCAAACTTATCTCAAACATAGTTCATATTTGTTTGAAGCTTGTGTAAAAATGAAAACATTTGACTTTACATCTCATGATTGCTGTTTTTATAAACCAATTTTCGCTAGATGAGACTTGGTTCTTTCATCCCATCGTCACCATTTCTTTGATGGATCATATCATTTCACTTGGTTTTTTTACCCTTGCCTAAGGAACATCTGTAATGAGTGGTCTTATTAGCCAACCTCTTGACCATTACATGTTTTTAAGCGGTTCCATCATTACGGGAACCGGTTGCTATCCTCTTATACTAGTTGTTCCTCTAGGTGGAGTCATCTTTAATCTCTTTTATGAGTCTTGAAAGATGATAAGGTCACCGAGTACTTATCATTTCGAACTCGTTAAATTAAATAAGTTGACATTGTGACAATATCTATTTACCCGTTCCTTGGGCTGAGATTGACTATTTATGAAAAAGGTACACCTTGATGGAAATGGTCAAGAGGTTCTCTTAAATATTGTTTTCTACCTTTTCGGATTCAAGAGAAAAATTACGAAAAGGGACATGATGGAGTTTTTTTGTATCTTTTTCAAACTCTCTAAATGTAAAAAAGATATCAATTTATTCTTACATCAGATTCATTAAAATTTTACAAAGAAATAATTGTCACCATGATGAGACCGAGTTTCTCCTTCCTAACACTTGTAAAAATTACTAGGATGGATTGATCTGAAGGGTGAACTTGCATGACAAGAATATGTTATCCCCTTCAAGCTTGCGATAAAAATAATTGGGGTACTTGCTATAAACGACAGGGGAAAAATGGAGATGAAATATCTTTTGTATAGGCAGCATGCCGCTCTTGAACATGACACTCTTCTGTTCTCTCGTCGGGATATCCTCACTCAATCACTTTTCCGCCAAGGTTTCGGTGATCCATTTTTTCCTCTCATTTGACTATTCCATTTTGTCATCATGACCTTTATTCCTATGTCAAGTCAGATGCTTCTACACATTGGAGTCGTGTCACTAGTGTTCAAGATAATTCCAATATGAAATTATTTACCTATACATTGTTTGAGTCATTGTTACACTCTTGAAAATTATTCCACTTTATTCCTTGTTTTGTGTCAATGATGGGGGATTCATTATGACCCTCCTTTGATGGGTCACTTCCTGTCAACTTCAGCTCACTATCTAGGGAAGATTGCTTACAAACTCCCTTTTAGTACCTTAGAGCTTTCATTCCTTAATGGAAATTTATTCTCATTTGATGACGGGTCTTCATCATTGGCTTTCGATTGGGTGATTCCATGAGTGTTTGAATTCAGATTCATTTTGACATTCACGGATTTTACTATTCTACCTTGAGAGTCATTGTCAATATTGGTGGTTTTTCTCGTACCTGTTAACGGTCCACACCATTGGCCAGTAATCAAGTGGATTTCTAACATGTTCAACTTTAACATGGTCATTCACATGTTCGAATTCATACTTTCATCGGGTCGGGATGGAGCACAGAAACCTGAGTCTTGTCTAATATGACTTAGGTTGTGTCGGGTTATATGTTGTTGATGATTCTATACATGTTTCTACCATACGGATGGCTGTGATGATAACGTGGGACTCTATACTTATGATGATCCTCATTATCTGGATGGATGTGCCTATACCATGGATCTTTTCATATAGTCTTCATCATCCGGATGGATGCGCCCATGTCATAGATTCATGTCTTGATCTAAGATATGTATATATACATGTTTCCTTCATTTTCAGGTCTCCTGACAGTGTGTGTCCTCATCCTTGCAAAAGCTCGTAAAGCATCTCACCCATCATTCCTTGTTCTTCCTTCATGCTTTTGGGGGTATCTGTTACACATTATTTTATCACACCTCCTGCATTTCCCTGTGACATACCTTGAAGTTACTGAAACATTACCATCATGCAGTGTACTTATTTATATATGAAACTCATATCCTCTCTAAAAAATTGATTAGAAAATTCCTTGAGCTTCCCCTGAAGGAAATGGCTCTAAAACCCTAATTTGAGCATCATCGCTCTTATGAGATTGAAAACCACGATGGTCGCATGTTGCATTATACTAAACCCATGATAGTATCGCTCTATTTCCTTGTATACACATAATGATCCCAAAAAGGAAATTTACCCAAAGAGGATGAGAAGCTTCGTAATATACAAGCTTCCAAAGTGGCGAGTGGGAGGTTGTTCAGCGTAGATGAGGTCGAATTATCCCAAATTAGCCTCTTGGTCTTATCCCTATGAGCTACCTCCTTGAGATGAGGGCCTAATCCTATCTTTGGAGAGATCCTAAATCCCTTTCCCAACCTATATATTCATCTTTTCCCATTCATAAAATGGTTGGTCATGTTAGAGGCAGGTTGGTCTATGTCTATTCGCACCCTTATGATAAGATTGTGTCTAGAGTCTATTCATTTGACTTGGAGAAGGAGTGCTCGGAGAGTTCATGGCTTGGAATTGGATTACCACTGAAGGAGAGCCTATCGATATCAAGTATTTGGTTGTAAGCTTCACTTTATTTCTTAATAATATACAGTTGTTGGTTCATCTTCCCAAAATGTGTTCATATATTATTTATTTTGACACTCGTTGATTAGATAAGTAGGTTGCTATTGGATTTTCTATTTGTTTTGGAATGCTTTGTTGCATCTTGATTACTTGTGTAGGTGCATGAACACTGAGAGAACCACGAACAAGCCCATAACATAAGAGGTTCAGGATCCTCAACAGAGGAAATCAAAATAGCATCACAATGGGGTAGGCCATCTCCTTCGTTCTTATTTTCAATTGTAATATAGGAAGATGTCTAGTTGATTGTTATTTCAGTTTCTAGACCCACTCATTGCGATAGATGGACCATCAATGTCTGCAGGGAGTATTGAACTTGACAACACTAGCTCTTTGCAGGAATTTCTCAGTTTTTACTACTAATCCTTCCCATCATCAGCTCCCAGCTCCCTCTAGGAAATGTGTAGTTTTTACTACCAAGCCTTCTCGTAGCCCGCTTCTAGCTCCCTCCGGGAATTGTACAATTTTTGTTTCCAAGCCTGCTGAAGCCCGTAGTCAGATCCGTTTAGGAATTGCGTAGTTTTTGTTGCCAAATCCCTCAGCTTCCCAAACAACTTCCCTCCTAAAATTGTGCATATCTTCCCTCTATCCGCACCAAATCCCATGGATAGTCACGGTTGATCTTGATTGTACATCTCAGTCCCCTAGTTACCTCAGTAAATTTTTCACCAGCAGTGCCTGAAGCTCGCATCCCAGCTTAAAACTTGCCTCACATAATTTTGCAGCCTTATCCTTTCTCCCAGTCACCTACATCTGAAAGCGAATGACCATGCATCATGGTAGACTAGGAGGTTTATGGATTTGATTTTGTCTCATCATGAGTGACTACAGATACATGTAGGTGAACAAACATGAGACGACGATAAACAAGATGAACAAGGAGAGTATATGCAAAAGGACTCATTCACAAGGAGACGAATAAAGTATCCATGTGAAGAGATTTGTTTGTGAACAGATGACCATGCGAAATTGTGTTCACGAATAGATGACATGATCAGACATACGAACAAGCAAACATGCGAGGAGATATTTTCGTGAATCGATGGACATGTCAAGCATGCCAAAGTACAAGCAAAGGAGAAATGTGGACATGCAACATCAAGCAAACCCAATGACCATCGAGGACTCTACACACTTTGCCATGCAGAGGGTAAGTTATGATACACCAAGAGGACAACTATCACCCATCAACACTGTAGCTCAACATGCACACTAGCAACAACATGAACATATCAACACTGTCATGTCTAGTCTTGTCATGAGTCATGTCGGCCACATCACTACTGTGCTCCATACTATTTTCAATCAATGTAATGTAATGTCGAATTCAACGGGACCCACTTGTAGTCTGAAGATTCATGTAATGTGAAAATTCATGGAAGTCAAACAGTCATGAGGGAAGTAAAAGAGTCACAAGGGCTAATTTTCACCTTGGCTCCTCCCACATAGCTTTCAAGGTGTAATATTTTCTTTGAGAAGGAAGTAGTGAGTCCAATGCCCCGCCCACTGATTAGTGATTTATGGTGTATCGATGTGTCTTGGAAATTTTGCTTAATTCAGAATCTTGCTCAAAGGCCAACACGTTTTCTCAAATGTGTTTTAATTGTTTGTAATAATTAACCTTGAAAATTTGTAATACATGTCGCTTTAACATGTGTTAGACAATTGAACTCATTTAGTTGTTCTACTACATATATTAATGAAAATATATTGTATAAGTTGTTAACATTATCCTGCCTGCATTCGTTACCTCTCAGACATGAGACATAAACTTTTATGAAACATGTTATAATGATAGTCACACTTGTGCCAAATTCCCACTAGGTGTTGTACATCCTATCTTTGTGTGTTTTGATTTTTGCATCCATGTGGATTGCTATTCCAGAAGTCGTGCATGTCCTGTTGTGTTGTGTGTCTCTAACAGAGTTGGGACTTCCTCCAATCTGACCTGAGATTCACTCCCACCCTCTCTCTCTGCTGTGAGAGAACCTTGTCACAAGTGATGCTATCATTCACCAGGCACGTAGACCTTGTTGATCAAAGATAACGTAGACCACTCTCTCATGACAAAAAAAAAAGATTTAAGGAAAACATTTAAGATAATCGCAACCGGGTCATCATAACAGATGGGACTCCTACACCAAATGTTGTGAGGTCTAGTTGGGACTTCATACCAGGTAGATCCCTTCAATGTTGGTGGGGACATCACTACCAACAGGTTCCCAATGCCTTCTAGTCTATCCCACACTAGAATTCATGATACCACCATTGAATTGGCTTCAAAATATGGAAACCATGGGGTAACAAAAATACCCATATATCCCCAAAACCATGGGCCTTCGTAGAATATTTATTCTCGTTCTTCCGATGATTCAAACTTTACTATGAAGAATCCTTTAGAGGAGAGGTGTATTTTGTAGTTTATTGACCAAGTTCTAAAAATCTATTGGAATAGATCCATTGGTTTTGTCAAATAACTATTGAATATGCAGATGATGTCTTGGGTCTCATAAGTTGGTTACAAATCATTTGTTTCTACTAGATATATGGTCAATGTTGCGCCTTGATTTAGTTTTTCCAAGATATAGGGACTGGGTATGTCGTGTGTCTGGTTTGGATTGCATGGGGCAACCGGTTTCCCTTTTAATATGTCTCTGAATGAGGGTCCTCCACTACTTTGCCCTTGATTCAGCTATGTTGCCTTGGGAATAGTACATCTAGATGTACGCCTTGCTCCCTTTGGATTACTCAGACCAAGGGAACCTCCTCCCGGTCTCAAGTTTAAGATGATGGTCGATGATAGATTAATGTTGTAATCATGGATTCTTAGACCATCCTGCATAAATTTTCCTTCGCAGATCAAGATTTGTATGAGCATCGAAATACCCATGATATGATGGATAATTTTCTTCAATGATTTGATGCTTTATAAAGCCCCGAACCATAAGAGAACTGATTTACCAACAAGATTTTTAATGAAAAATGAAAATATTTTTGAACTTTCTGATCCATAATATTTTTACAGGCATTTGCTTCAATGTATATATTTGCGCCAAAGGACAGTTCCACATGTTGTGGGAAAAATGACTATGTGAGCACAAAATGATAAACAAATTTCTCTCGATCTGTAGAGATGACATGCAGATCCATTGGCTAGCACAACACATACTGTAAATCTAGGTTGGATCCACTATCTCGAAAGCTTTGTTCCCTTAGCAAGCTAAAAAAAGCCCACTCACATATATTTAAGCATGGATCTTTTTTGGATATCCCACTCGCTAAGTAAGCATTTTCCTCATCTCATGGACCTCTGCCTAATCTGCTCAACACCTTAACTGTAATAACAACAAGGGAATAAACCTCTACAGCACAGAGTGACCCCTGTTTCGATCTATTCATCATTTTTGCTGTGGTGATTTGTGGGAAAGGTATCGGCCTCAGATCCAAGATCATGCAAAAACTAAGTAAAGTCGAACCTTAAATATATCTCCAACATTGTTGGAAGCCATACAATTTTCCCAATAAAGTGAGGTTGATCTGATTCCCTGCAACAACTCTCATCCATTAGAACATTTGTTTCTATCCTCAAATAATTTTACTATTGAAATTTTATGTGTGCGCTATGATCGAATAGTATAATTCCTTAATGTAGTTCCTTGTTACTTTTTGCAAATTACTTTTAGATACTATGGTGAATGCAATTCCAATCGTAGTACCCATTGGGATGAATACATTAAGGTTTGTGATTGAAGTATTAACATTTTCATAAATTATCTATGCAACAAAGGCTATTTTCAGTACCATGGCTCTATAATCATAGCTTATTTAAATTCTAATGATTGTCTTTTCTATCTCTGAGTATGTTTACTAATTATATAAACAATTTTCAGATAATGTTTCATGTGGGATGTTGTAAGGACCTTGGTTCTTGAGAATTGTACATAAAAGAATAATTGAACACCCGTTTTCCGGTATTTACCTTAAGCTTTTATATATTATCTAATGTTTTTTAATTAAGAATAATTAAAATGGATTTTTATTTACTTTGTTCTAACCCTAAATCTTTTTACAGATTATATCAATAAGTATTAGATAATGTCTTACAAGTGAAATTGTACTAATACGGATTCTTTATCCTTTCCCAGTATCATTGACTGAACATAGTTTCATGATACTATGCTTTTGAGCTTTTATATTATATGTAATTGTATGAAAGTTGTTGGAAATAGAAATAAACGTTTAGCAAGAGTTTTGTTTCAGAGATACATATTTCATTTGTGCTATTTTTTTCAATGATATCTATAGCGATTAGGATTTGAATATGAATACAATTGTTGTTGCTGTAAATATATTGGTTTATTTTCAAGGCTTGTGAAACACAAATACCTTTTAGTCTAATCCCATTTTGTTTAGAACAGAGATGAACGTTTGGAAAAGTTTTGCTTGTTAGATATATATTATATTTGTTGTGACTAGATTTTGAATTCGCATGCAAATATAATTGTTGTAACTATTTTGATAATTGTTGAAGGTTTCTCAACTATAAATCCTGGTTATTCTATTCAAGTTCTCCTTATTTATCAATGCATGTACAAAATAGAGAATTGTACACATTATTGTTTCATTGTACAAAGTTTTCATTATATGGCGCTTATTATGAGACTTTTCATTGTGCATAGAAAGATTCTTGTAGAGAGAAAAGCTCCACAAAACAACATATAATAATAATAATAATAATAATACATTAAACTATGGGATCTATTTTTTCAAAGCATTGTGAAAAAACACCATATTTTATTTTTCTATAGCCAATTGTAAACCAATCTTTCAATTTTATTATAGATGCGTATAGTTTATTTTCTTGAAGAAAATAGGTTTTTAAGTATGTCCTAATGGATATATAAACCTATTTTGTTGAGTGGATCTTTTCTTTCTCAAAGCTCATATTAAATCTTATATTGTAAATCATAAAAGTTGTAGTAGTCAATTGTAAATGAGTATTTGTAGAGTGTTATTGAGTATGGAAGTATGTATGTGGAACTGGTCATGCATGTGCAAAGGATATTCAAAGAACAAATGCATACAAATAAGTAATTATCTATATAAATCATGTTATATATAAAAGCATGTTTCACTGTATAGAGATTTACTTTCCGCAAGCTGATAATAAAGCTTAAATTGTGCACATGAAGCTACTTCCACGCAATGAAAAAATTCATTAAATGAAAATAAACCTAAAAATCCTAAAAATAAATTAAAGATTATTTATTAATAAATTTTATCAATTGACAAAAAAATTAATAGTGTTGTCCCTCAAGTTTTATTCATGATTGTAATCAATGTGGAAGGCGCATGCTATAGATGCAAAATATGTGGAATTAAAAAATCATGTTATGTAGAACTAGAAGAAAGAAGAAGAAGAACAAGAAAATTCTCTTTCATTGTGCGGGGTTTGCTTTCCTCATTTTCATAGATGGCGTAATGAAATTAATGGTTCAGTATCCTTTCCCTCTAAACAAACATCATTATATTAGTGGATGTGATTGTTGACAGCTTATAAACTAGCTATCACTATTAGAAAATATTAACATATTTTTTTTGTACATGAAATAACTCGTTTTTGAATTTTGAGATTTCTTTTTAAACTATTTCTACTATTTATGAGAAATGTTGACTTTTCTATTTTCCGAATTGCTATTTCTTCAGAATTTTCCCTTAAAGAAACTTCAAGCGAAAAATAGTAACAAATAGTTGAAAAATAAAAAGTAAAAAGTTTAGTACTATCGACAATTACTATGGTGTTAGATCTTAAAATTTTATGATCTATATTGATAAAGAGGTTCTATTTTAGATTAACGAAATTAGTACGCTTTGGTCAAATTTTTGAACCAACTAATGTCGTTCATCCTCTGGACCACATTAGTCCTCAGGATGAAGCACATTAGTTGGTTCAAAACGTCGACCAAAACTCAATGATGTATTTAATTTGAAAGAAAATATTTTTATCAATTACTATGATACCAACAATGCTTAAGCTTGAAAATTAGAATTTGGTTTTCAAAAAAATTGTTCCCATTTTTCTAAAAATGGTGTTGAAATTTCTATTATTTTCTTGCCGTAATTGTGACAACTTTGGATTATGTGAATTATTTCTACTAATTTTCATAAATGCAAACTTTGATATATTGAATTTCTATATATTTAAAGTTTATTGTAAAAGAGATTTCACATGGAGAGTAGTAATAGGTGATGATTATTTAATGTATCGATGATATATAGATAAAGCACATTGAAAACATTTCTAGTTGACACAATATTTTAAAAGTCCGGAACATAAATGGATTTCAAGGGGAAGGAATGAATCTATTTACATTTATATTATTAACTCACTTGAATTAATCAATTAAACCTTTGACTGGTCGGTTTTGTGTCAACAATAGGTGAATCTGTTTGTGCTGGAGAAGAATATTGATAAGATTTTTTCTACAAGATTAGCCAATCCTACATGCATTCCAGAAGTATATGATTTCAAAGAAATCATTTTTTATGAGTAGAGAAATTTAAAATTAACAACTAAAATAATCAATCTATGAGTGAAAGATACTCATATTGCTTTGAGTCCAAGGATATTTAGGAGGATATTGAAGATACTAATTTTGGATATATGCTTAGATTTTTCAAAAACAAATAGTTTTTTAGAATAGTGGGGAGGTGGCTTGTAAATCATATAATAGTTTATTTCCCCAACTTCTCAGGTTCCTTAAGATATTTACTCTGTATATATTACTTTATTTAGATAAACATTTAAAGGGTTATGTTCATTGTATGTGAATTAAATGGTCCAAGAAGCTACAGCTAGTGTTCCAATATCCATTCTCTTTTTGCTCCATTAATCATATAAAAAATTGCGTACTTGACTGGGTTGATGTTATTTCAAATGAATTGCCTTTTGAATAAGTGATTTTTTTCAAAATAATTAGATTTTTCATGATCGAATATCTAATAAAAAACCTTGTTTCGAAACATAGACTTGATGATTTTCTAGACAAATCTAATTTCAATTTTGACAAACAACATATGCAGTTTCATTATCCCTAATTGTAGAGGAAAAATAATTCTATGAAACCAGCTCAAGAAAAGATAGAAAATATAGATCAACGCCTTAGAATTCAACCTCTTCAAGGGGGAAACCTCCTTTACATTACATAAATGAACAATTCTTGGATGATTCAAATGACAAAGCCTCCTTTCTATATATAGGAGTCTAAGGAGTCACAATATAACCCAGCTGACCTAACAATAATAATATAAAGCCACAAAAATAACAATAGAGGGATTCTATGGGGCACAGTAATAATAATATGGGGGCAATAGGGGCACAACAATATTAATAAGGGGTATAACTACAATAGTAATGGGGTAATCACTAGTACTATAGGGACCCAACATGCCCCTCTCCTTCAAAAAAGTGTTGTCCTCAATGCTTGAGTAGTTCTAGTTACTTCTGCACAAAATTCTCATCCTCCCATGTGGAATCTTCAGCGGATAAGTTCTTCCACTTGATAAGATACTTTGAAATTGATCGATTTCGTAGCTGTTGAGTTCTTGTTTCTGTGACTGCTTCTGGTTCCAATATAATTTTTCCTTCCTCGTCAAGTTCTGGCAATATTGTTTGAACTGGGAGCTTGTCGCCTATAACCTTCTTTAAACATGAAACATGGAAAACTGGGTGCAATCGAGAAGCTGCAGGAAGCTCCAATTTGTATGCCATAGTACCAATCTTTTGCAACACCTTGTACGGACCATAATACTTTGGTGATAATACATTATCCCTCTTAGCTTGCTTGAGGGAAATTTGCTTATATGGTTGTAGCCATAGGAATATCCAATCACCTACATCAAAACTTATTTCACTGTGATGTTCATATGCGTGTTGTTTCATTCTATTATGTGCCAACACAAGGTTTATCCTTTAAGAGTTGGAGGACTTGTTGTTGATGTTCGATGTGATGTTCCACTGCCTGAACCTTAGAATTTTCTCTTAAATATGATCTGATGGATGGTGGTTGATACCCATAAAGTGCCATAAATGGGGTAATTTTTGTTGCTGTATGGCAGGAAGTGTTATACCATAATTCAGCCAGAGGCAACAATTTGACCCATTGTGTCTGTTTATCTGTTGGGTCCTTATAATACTAGTGATTACCCCATTACAATTGTAGTTATACCCCTTATTAATAGTTTTGTGCCCCTATTTCCCCCGTATTGTTATTACTGTACCCCATAGAATCCCTCAATTGTTATTTTTGTGGCTTTATATTATTATTGTTAGGTCGGCTAGATTATATTGTGACTCCTTAGACTCCTATATATAGAAAGGAAGTTTTGTCATTTGAACCATCCAAGAATTGTTCATTTATGTAATGTAAAGGAGGTTTCCCCCTCGAAGAGGCTGAATTCTAAGGCATTGATCTATCTTTTCTATCTTTTCTTGAGCTGGTTTCATAACATTTGGTATCAGAGCTTTGGATTCTAGGGTTTCACTGCTCCAAACAGGTCATCGTGGAATTTTCACTATAACTTTTTTTTTACAAAATTTCAGAAGTTGCAAAACAAACCCATTTGAGACGAAATCGCGACGAACCTCGGGTCCAAATTTCAGATCTTTTTGCATTATATTTGCAGAGATATTATGTGAGGAAGTTGGTCTTTTTGTAGAATCATGAATTACATTCCAAATAGGTGACCTGGGGAAAATCGTCATATCATTCTCTTTGGGGATTGGATTGAAATTTTGTAAGAAGGTACAGAAATAGGATGGACTTTAGTTTCTTATATGCATGTTTTAGATCCAAAGGTTGAAACACTGACTCGTGGCACGTCGTACAAGTTCGCTCTACTGAACTAGTCTATAATCAAGTCACTGTGGGAGATTTCGCATAAATCTTCCTTGGAGAATCCAATTTGGGTCAGACTTGTGGCGTTGGAAAGAGAAGACAGAAGGCTACTATAGGTCGCAATTTCAGAATGGGAGGATCTGAATTTACAGAGATAAATCAGATTGAATATCAAGCTTCTACAAAGTGAAAAAAGGTGTGTATTTTTTTTTTAAATTTTTGCGTAAGCTTGGTTTGAAGGAATTCAAAGGGCATAGTAAAGCCCTATTATTGGTAACTAATGCCCCAGGGAAAGAAAATGAAAACACCTAGTAAGGAACCTGAAAGCTCTACCATGACTCATGAAGAAGAGGAAGAAATGCTACATGATATATCAAAATTACAAGAACAAGTGCAACAAATGTCACGCTCACAAAAGATAGCAGAAGCTAAGATAAATGGCATGGAATCTAAGATAAATGGTGTGGAATATAAGATAAAGGGCATGGAAGCTAATATGGATAATTCGAAGATATATTTGAGGAGAGACATGGCATATTTGAAGACAGATTTGAAGACAAACATGGCAGATTTGAAGACAGATTTAAAAAAGTTTCTACAAGAAATACTTACTAATGGTGAAAAGGTTGTAAAGGAAACTCATGATGTGAACAAAAGAAATGTTAATCATGATTCCATAGACTCTAATGTTGGATTGAAGACTCACCATATTCCAAAAATCGATATGAGGAAGATTGATGGCAAGGATCCTGCCACATGGATATTACAGATGGAGCAATTCTTCGATCTCAATAATGTGCAAAACACACAAAAGGTACGTATGACAACTTTATATTTGGAACCAAATCAGTTTGTATGGTATTAATGGCTTTGCTCTCATAAACAATTTATCACTTGGGCAATTTTTACAGAAGAATTTATAGCACATTATGAGGATACAAAAGGAAACATTTTTTTTAGCCAATTGATAAGTCTCAAACAAAAGGGTTCAATAATGGAGCACATCGAGGAATTCCAAAAATTGAACATAAGGGTAAAAGGTATTCTAGAGGAGCATAGGATTTATGTGTTCATAGGGTCTTTAAAGGATAATATCCAACATGATGTTCGCCTTTGGGAACCTGATTCATTAGAGAAGGCATTCAAGTTAGCAAGAAAAATGGAAAGCAAAATTATTGCAACCAGGAAGCATACCACTCACAACTATAAAGACGGAAGTGTTGTTGCCCCTAGTCTTCCACAACCTATAAGGTTGACACCACAACAATTGGAAGAAAAAATAGCAAAAGGGCTTTGTTACAGTTGTGATAGCAAATACACTAAAGGTCATAAGTGTGTTGAGAAGAGATTATTCTACATAGATTGTGAAGAGGAAGAAGAAAAGAAGCAAGAAAGGTCAAAAGAAGAGGATATACTCTAGGAACAAAGCCTAGCTGAAGAAAAAACAAATCCGACCATATCTTGTAATGCATTGGTGGGAATTACCACTCCTCAAACCATCAAGATAGAAGGACAAATGAAGAAGAAAAAGGTAATAGTGTTGATTGATTCAGGAAGCACCCACAATTCTATTCATTGTAAGGTAGAAAAAGAATTGAAATGCTTCCTATATCCAGCACCATAGTGTCAAGTGATGATTGAAAATGGAGGAACAATAAATTGCTCTAGAAAGTGCCATAATATCAAGCTATCCATGGGAGAATATGTATTGACTAGCCCAATGCTTTCCATTCCAATGAGAGGTGCTGATGTTGTACTAGGAGTCCAATGGCTACAATCCTTGGGTACAATAGCTTTTAATTTTCAAAAATTTTCATCAAATTTTCTACGAAAGGAAAGGAAGTTGAATTAAGGGGTATTGCAGGGAAACCAAGAAAGATAACCAGCTCTAATGGTATGACAAAGCTTCTAAAAAAGGAGCAAAGAGGTGTAATCGCACAATTATGTTCGCTAGATGTTTCCACATCGGAATCATCTATTTCTCCAGATATCCAAAAACTCCTGGACAATCATTCCAAGGTATTTGAGACTCCCAAAGGTCTCCCACCTATGCGTGATCATGATCATGTTATTCATCTGATTCCAAGAAGTGTTCCTCCAAACATCAGGTCGTACAAATATCCCTATGTCCAAAAGAGCGAAATTGAACGTATGGTTGCAGAAATGCTAGAGGCTGGTATAATTCAACCGAGTCAAAGTTCTTTCTCTGCTCCAGTAGTATTGGTGCACAAGAAGGATGGATCAGGCACATGTGTCTGGATTATAGGGAGCTCAACAAGCTCACTATCAAAGATAAGTTCCGCATTCCTATCATTGATGAATTACTGGATGAATTGCATGGTTCAATTTACTTCACCAAGTTGGATCTTCGTTCAAGATATCATCAAATCAGAATGAAGACTGAAGACATTTCGAAAACATCATTTAGAACTCATGAGGGTCATTATTGTTACGGGGAAAAGTGTCTATATAGAACTGCTCTATCCCACTAAGGTGTGAAAACTGCCTTAGAAACAAACAGAGTAAAGTTACTTTCATTTTTCCTTTATGAATTATAAATAGAGAGGAACAAGAAGACCAACCTCTGTCTTGCGCTAATCTCCTGATTTGATTCCTCTATTCTTTGATAGTCTTTCGCTACCTTCTCCCTTGCACGCCCAGCTTCACAAAGTACCTGTAAGATCATAGTAGCATAGCACTATACAAAGACATGGATCTATAATCATAAACAATCTAGGATCAGATGTAAATTGACCATACAAATGCAACAAATATCAGTGACACAAGAGTATGGAGGAAAACTAGAATAGCTTTTATTGATAAGCAAGAAATAGCCAAGAGGAGTTACAACCAGTTGTTCTGACGCAGCATCAACCTCTCAGCAAAGAAACCCCTCTTCACCTCATCCAAAGCTTAGATCACCCAACAATCTGATGTTTGTCTCAAGAAACCAACAACAATTCCTTACAATATGCAAAATTCCAGCCTTCGGATCTCTGGGATGAGGGATCCATATATAGATATCTGTAGTGGAGATGAGTCAGCTCATGATTTGATTAGTGTATTCCCTGTGATAGTTCTTGCTTCCACTTGGAGATTGATGATCTCTTATTCATCCTTGGTCGAATTCAGAGAGGCAAGTGTCACAGGAGAAGTTTCTGGAAGCTTCCATTGCCTCTCCACCTCGCGGAATGACACTGCCATTTGTCATTTCTCACCCATGGCATCCCATAGAAGGGAATTTTGAAATGAAACACACCCACACAATGTATTTAGGTGATATTCAATGCACTTGGCGAGTGGAGCAGTTGAAATGATCCTGTTTTGACCAATTCTGAGCAGTTTTTCATGGAGAACTTCTGGGAGAAGCTGTAATTTGTTGACCTTGTTATTTTAGGGGTTAGAACAACACTTTTAGGGACTTAGGAGCCCTTGGTTTCTGGACATTTCATGCTTGGGGTCGTAGTGCCCAAAAATGTCTATAATAGTTGCCCCCTAAAGCATGAGGTCGTTAATCTTTTGATGTCGGGTGAAATGATTTATTATGAGGATCCGAAGTTCTTTCAATGCTGGGAGGAGACCTGTAATAAGATACAATACATTACATTATCTTCATAATATTTTCATGATCTAGCTAAGGCAGGAATTCCCATGCTTAGCTTTATAAATTCATTTTCATGTACATAGGACAAACAATCGTCTGAGTGAAGACTGATGATTCTAATAGAGCCATCATCCCTTTGATTGGATGATTATCTGTGCAGCCATGATGTACATTTGATGTTTTTATTTTCTTGAATGTATATCGCAGCCCGGATGGATGAAACTAGATCCGGGGTCTTCAATCTCGTTCGATCTTCACTCGAAGTACAAGCCTATCCATGTGAGAAATGTTCTGAAGTCGAACATGGAAAGACATTGCTTGATTACCAGCCAATGATGTAAGTTGTTAACAAGCGCGAGAGGAATCACCGATAATGATAATGACCCTCAAGGTACTGCAGTACAATTCACATGGTGTGAATAAAGGACTTGGCGTCGAACACCATGCAAAAGCTTTCGGTCGAAGGTCATTGATGTAAACCTGTCGCCGGAAGTGAGAAACTTGCCATTGAGGCATGCAAGCTTCAAAGTACTGAATGGGGTGTTCCTAGATCAACTTCTTGGATAAGGAGCTGATGTCGACAAGAAGTGATCCATCATAGGAGGGCCTTAATGAATCACACATCAATGACACGGAACGGAGCAAATGATTTTAATGGAGGTGAAAACGATCTGTTGATATAAGGTTCAGGGTGGCAATCATGAAAGAATGGAGTATAAATGTATTGTAGTGGGTGAGACACAAGTGAATTCTCTGAATGACTTCTCTTGAACATATCGGTGACACTGACATGATGGATTGGTAGCATTAACCCCAAATGTGGATGGTATGATGGGACCATGGTGATGTGACCGATGAATGAAACAACCCGACCCGACTTGGATGCGGAGTGAAAGTGTCATGTTCAAGAGCGACTTGCTACCAACAAAGTTTCTTCAAGTTTTCTTCCCAATTTTCCCTAGTCATTGCTGAGCAGTACCTCTTTATTTTTATCAAGCTTGAGGAGGATAACATATGCTTGTTCTATAATCTGCCCTTCGGGAAAACCCATCGCTATGTTTTAACGAGCCTAGCGATAGTGAAACTTGTTCTCGTCTATAGACAAGTTTGTTGCTATTAAAATTTTAACAAGTTTAACGACAAAGATAACTCTGTCCTTTTCAATTTTAGAGAGTCTAAAAAGGAACGTAAAGGAAACTCCAAAATTCTTTTTTCGTCATCTTAGCCCTTAAGTCCAAAAAAATACAAAACAATACATACGGGATGAATTTTCGATAGTTTTAATGAGCCGAACAAAACATGCGCTCGATCTTTTTGTGTAATAATCCCTCAGGTACAAGAAGATTTAAATTTAGAGGAGGGATAGCACTTCCGGTCCCTTTAACGAGCTGGAGAGGCCAATGGCTCAGTAACCTTTTCATATTTTATGAGTTAGTTGAAAAGAGCTTAAAGGAGACTCGTCTTTTGAGGAACGAGTGATAAAATGGGTAGCAACCGATTCCAGGTAAGATTTGGAATTTTCCAATCACGGCAGTGTTACAAGGATGGCTAGTGAGATCACTCTTCGCAGCTGTTCCTCAAAATGGGTAAACAATCAAATGGAGGTGAATGATCAGCCAATGCAAAAGTGGAGGTGACGGTGCAAACATGACCACGGCTTTAAAGGCTGAAGTATTACATTCGCGATGGTTATTTACCAGAAATTGGTTCATTTTTTAATGAGCTTAAACTCACGGGGAACATGTGCTCATTGCTTATGTTTATTTTTTAACGAGCATGAAGTCCGCGCTAAAACTGCTCGATTAATCCAGACGTGTGATAATAATGTCTCATATAAAAACGACAACTTTTAGAGTTTTTCCCCACATCCTTTCTTTATGCAAGTTAGGAAACGACCAATCCAAAAAACAGATAAATGATCGCTCTTTACTTGCACTCCAAAAGGTTTGCATGCCCCCACGTATAAAACAAAGTTTCAAGGCTACCCCTTCTTTCTTCCGTTAAAACATTTGTTTTACCGAGAGAGGCCTACCTCTTACAGGTTACCAAATATTGTTCTATTTACGCTGTAAACAAAACACCTCTTCGGCGATGTCTACCGAGATAAACAAAGGTGAGCGGCGATGCCCACCAACTCACATAACTTTGACAAGAGGATCTTATTCCAGTCCAACTCCCTCTTCCAATCACGGACAGGAGTACGGAGGTCATATAATCTCGCGGAAACCTACCCTATACCCGAAGTTTTCCTGCCGAAGCAGACCAGGGTGCATGCCCCCTGGGTTTCAGTCATGTCCCCCGAATCAGTCGCGCTCATCAGGCGGGCGGACTGGAGATTGAGACATTTCTTGCTTGAAAAGACCATTTAGGGATGGTATATGACTATTTTCTATGCGTGATCCGGGGAATGAAAGCTGGTCCAAGAGCTTGACCACTCTTCCTTCGTGCAGAAAACACATTACTCTAAAGAGTGAGGATACAATCACTCCCATGCAATAAATATAGTCTCGTCCAAGGAGTATATTATAATCCAGGGGTTCTTGAACTAACATTACATTCATGTGAACGGTTTTTCCTCTCAATGTTATGGGCACACTGGGAAGGATCCCTAACGGTCGACTGATTCCTTTATCAAAGCCTGTTAGATTTCTCATCTCAGGCAAAAGCGATGGCAAACCAAGCACTTTGCAAGCAGTTGAGGAAAGGATACTCATAGAAGCCCCTTCATCTATGATGGTACTGGCCATAACCATTCTATATATTTGAATAATGATTCGGAATGGTATACTAACTGGTAAACGGGGTCTGCCTAGTTGATTCCAGTCGAAGGAGACAACTAGGTTGCTTGGAGGTGGGACCAAATAGACGGCCGGGTATGACTCTGACGAACTTCCTTCCTGCGGTAAAGGAACGGGTAAATTGCCCCCATGTTTGTTGGAGTCTGTTCTTATGAAAAGAATTTGGACGGTGTCATCCTTGTTCTCTTCGGTGACTGTATCATCTGAAGATGGAACCTCTGAAGGCAAGACCAGGTCAACTGCCGCCTCGACCTTTTGACTTTCATCTGGTATGGGTTCAGATGGTTTGTCTTCAATGATAGATGCTTCAGCCGACCACTTGAGCGGGCCAGCCGGATTTTCAACTAGTGACAGACTCGGCAAGAGTTTTTTATATCCAGGAGGAAGTCGTAACGGTGAAACCGGACGATCGTCCAAAACTCTTTTAGCCTCGTCTAAGAAGGGACAACAGTGGATGGCATGATCGCCTTCGCACAATTTACAAGGAAATCTATATTTTCCTTTTTGTCCTGGGGCTTCACTTTCACTGGTTGACGGTGTGCTTTCAACATGATCATGAGAGTTTGACGACACCGGGTTGTGCAAACGAGGAGACCAGTCCCTTAAGATCCAAGGGATACAAGGAAAATCTCTATGATAGTGGTCTCCTTTGCAAATGACACATGGTGATTTAGGCCTGGTCGGTGCAGTGTGTGGATTTTTGATAGACGACACTCGTTTCCCCCCATTCACTTTTGGCTCCTTATTCTTCTTCTCTTTCTTCTTCTTTTCCTTCTTCTTCTCAGGTACTTGAATTTTGGCTTTACCAGCCCCATGAAGCGAAGAGGATGGAGGAGAGGAAGAATTAGAGGAAGTAGAAGGTTGGTGGGTAACTCTGGACTCGTCTAGTTGCTGATTCGGTTGTTCAGGAATTGTGGTGTTCTGAACGACAGAGGTTGAGAAGAGCCATATAGGCAAGCTGATTGTCAGTCCTGGAAGCGACAATGTGGCCATATGGGGTGCACCAACATCTCCCCAAGAGGAGAAGGGACTAGGATTTCCTCCAAGGGGAATTCCTTGGTTGGTGGATTCCATTTTCTCAACCTAATATCAATGTACGAAAGGGGTAATGAATATTCCATTTAAAATAAATTTTAGACACTTTGACACAACTTGTTTTTTCAATTTTTAAGATTTGAGAAAAAACAAAAGATGACTCTATTCTCCTTCGATTTTTAATGAGCCTGAAGTGACAAGTGCTCAGATGGACCTTTTTTGTTAAAGAGTCTGAAAAGGAATGAAAGGGACTACTCTGGAAATGTAGGTAGAGGGATTACCAAACCAATCGCAAAACTGCAGAATACTTTTTATGGTATAGTAGTCAATCTTCCCGAATGCTTTGTTCAGTGCATTGCGATCGATAGGGCGGTAGACACGACTTCCTATGGATAAAGGATTAAGCCTACTGGGGTCTCCCATAATATACTCAACGATACGTGGGAGCACAAGTCCGTCCTGGCACTTATCGTCTCAAAGTGGAGGAATCACCCAACCATTAGTGAGAAAAATAGTTACCAGGCTTTACGACACTGGAATACGTCTCTAGCCTAGACTTCTAAATGTTGTGCGTTAAGTTCCAAAGTGTTGTTAGATTCATTGAATTTATTTTATAGTTTATCTTGTTTATGAAGTTTGCCTTTCAGGTTCACCGCGAGATGTAGATGTAATTCCTAAAATGCAATCTAAGATGATAAACAATCTTTTTATCTTCATTGTGCAGTGAAAATCCTAGCTACTAAGGAAAGAAAGACAAAATCTTTTCACAAAGAGAAAAGAGCACACTCTAAATGCACTTTCCTAAATCAAACCAATCAAACTGTCTATATACAAATGCACATGCATGTATTTGTTTTCGACTTTCTTAGTATATGAATGATAAGAAGAAAGTTGATGCACAAATCTGAATTTCTTTTCAAATGGAAAATATCAACAAGTTTCTTTTCGAAATAAAAAATGGAGACGATCACAACACCTTACGATTTTGAAATGAATACTCGTTTCTGACACTAGAAAATTACAAATTCAGACCAAAAACAATAGTAACAGTATAATTGACCATCAACAACAATCAAACTCTTTCCTACAATTGAAATTGACACTTGCGATAGTTTCAAATCAAAGGACAACAGTACGATTATGCTACTTTTGCAAAGGAGAACTGAAAATGACTCAACAAACACACAAAAACATTTACAGTTCTTTTGTACCAAGGAGGCGGAATAACAGCAAGGAAAAGGGGTTTCAAACAGACATATATTGATCACAGACAGCAAAATTCAGGAATAGAACTGGAAAGAATGAACCACAGAAGCCAACACTGCACAAAGCCTAGTCTGATCAATGCACCTACAACACAGAGAATTTGAAATGCAGCGCACCTTCTCCACTCGGGAAGTGCGCTAAAGTTCAGATTCTCTGAACAGTACCTGCGCTGGGCTAGAAATGAGACTCTATTTGGGTTCCGGGTCACAGTTTGCAGTTCAGTTCATGGGTTTTGGCCGAGCAAAAAGGTAATCAGTAACTCAACAATCAGGGGTAGATCTAAGGAGGATCTAAGAGCTATCACAAGGGAAATCAAAGAGTTTGTGAATCAGTTGTTTAAATCATAAACAAATCCAGTAGATGGACTGAAGTAGCATTTATCTACTTTGCATTTGCTTTGGCAAATGCAGTTCGAATGCTACATGTAAGTTTATGAAATAGACAACAAGGAATGATAAACAAACAAACTAATTCCTCCCCAGTGGAGTCGCCATTTTGTTACAGGGAAAAGTGTCTATATAGAACTGCTCTATCCCACTAAGGTGTGACAGCTGCCTTAGAAACAAACAGAGTAAAGCTACTTTCGTTTTTCCTTTATGAATTATAAATAGAGAGGAACAAGAAGACCAACCTCTGTCTTGCGCTAATCTCCTGATTTGATTCCTCTCTTCTTTGATAGTCTTTCGCTACCTGCTCCCTTGCACGCCCAGCTTCACAAAGTACCTATAAGATCACAGTAGCATAGCACTATAAAAATACATGGATCTATAATCATAAACAATCTACGATCAGATGTAAATTGGCCATACAAATGCAACAAATATCAGTGACACAAGAGTATGGAGGAAAACTAGAATAGCTTTTATTGATAAAAAAGAAAGAGCGAAGAGGAGTTACAACCAGTTGTTCTAACCCAACATCAACCTCTCAGCAAAAAAGCCCCTCCTCACCTCATACAAAGCTTAGATCACCCAACAATCTGATGTTTGTCTCAAGAAACCAACAACAATTCCTTACAATATCCAAAATTCCAGCCTCCGGATCTTTGGGATGAGGGATCCATATATAGATATCTGTAATGGAGATGAGTCAGCTCATGATTTGATTAGTGTCTTCCCTCTGATAGTTCTTGCTTCCACTTGGAGATTGATGATCTCTTACTCATCCTTGGTCGAATTCAGAGAGGCAAGTGTCACAGGAGAAGTTTCTGGAAGCTTCCATTGCCTCTCCACCTCGCGGAATGACACTGCCATTTGTCATTTCTCGCCCATCGCACCCCATAGAAGTGATTTTTGAAATGCAACGCACCCACACAGTGTATTTAGGTGAGGTGCAATGCACTTGGCCAGTGGAGCAGCTGAAATGATCCTGTTTTGACCAATTCTGAGCAGTTTTTCATGGAGAACTTCTGGGAGAAGCTGTAAAATCTGTTGACCTTGTTCTCTTATGGTTTAGAACAACATTTTTAGGGACTTAGGAGCCCTTGGTTTATGGACATTTCATGCTTGGGGTCGTAGTGCCAAAAAATGTCTATAACAATTATGAATTTTTGGTCATGCCTTTTGGCCTTACCAATGCACCTTCAGCATTTCAAGGTTTGATCAATTCATTTTTCAAACCATTCCTTAGAAAATTTGTGTTAGTATTTTTTGATGATATACTAATCTACAGCAAGTCTTGGAAGGATCATGTTGAACATGTTGATAGGGTGCTACAACTATGGGAGGAGAAACAATTATATGCAAAAACATCCAAATGTTTCTTTGGAGTCCAGGAGGTGGAATATCTCGGTCATATTGTATCTCATGAAGGAGTTAAGGTAGACCCTAGCAAAATTAAAGCCATTAAGGAATGGAAAATCCCCACATCCATAAAGCATCTGCGAGGATTTCTCGGGTTGATAGGGTATTATCGCAAGTTTGTTAAGAATTATGGGAGAATAACAGCACCTCTAAGAACATTATTGAAGAAAGATGCATTTTCATGGACTCCGGAAGCAACAAAGGCCTTTGAACATCTTAAAGAGGGAATGTGCCAAGCATCAATCTTAGCTACACTAGACTTCACAAGAACCTTTATTGTGGAATGTGATGCTTCAGGAAATGGAATTGGTGCTGTTCTAATGCAAGATGAAAGTTCCATTGCTTTTGAAAGTCACCCCATCAAGGGAAGGTTTTTAAGAAAAGCTATTTATGAGAAGGAAATTTTGGCAATACTCCGTGCACTTAAGAAATGGTGACCCTACCTAATGGGAAGACACTTCAAGGTAAAAACGGATCATGATAGCCTTAAATACTTTTTAGAACAAAGATTATCCTCTTAACAGCAACAAAAGTGGGTCACAAAGATGTTGGGTTATGACTTTGAAATCATCTACAAAAAAGGGAAGCAAAATGTGGTGGCAGATGCACTCTCAAGAAAGGATGAGGATGTGGAAGCGTTGTTGTGTGTCATTTCTATTATCCAACCAGATTGGATAAACGAATCAAGGGAGGAATGGAAGAATGATGAAGAAATGTGGGCACTTATTCGAAAGTTACAACAAGATTCCAGTACGTCCAATACATTTAGCTGGCAAAATGCTTCGTTATGGTACAAAGATCGCTTATACCTCTGTAAGAATTCTCAGCTAAAACAAAATATTCCTATGGAATTTCACACTTCTCCCTTAGGAGGGCACTTAGTATTTTTAAAAACTTACCACAAGGTTAAGAAGGAATTTTTTTGGGATGGCCTTAAATGAGATATTCAAAAGTTTGTGGCGGAATGTTTTGTTTGTCAACAAAATAAAGTTGAAACAATTAAGACGCCAGGTCTATTACAACTGTAGAGCTGTAACAAGGGTCTCTTTCACCTCTAGTTATCCCACATTAATAAGTTAATCCGGGAACGCCGTGTTATTGCAAAGAGTATCTCAATCCGAGGCTATTCGTCAGAGTAATGCTTAGTAGTACAGCGTTCAGAAAATACAAGAGTAAACAGATGCTAAACTATGACTAAATTACTTTAAAAGAATAAAATCACACAGGGCAGTTTATCAGTCAAGGGTGCGGAAGCGATAACCCATCCCTCTAGAAACTGATGGAAAGGAAATTAGAGCATGGACCATAGGTCTGGGAGCTAGGCAGCGACTGCTGAGGCTCACTACAACCTTAGACCTTCTCTCACACCAAAACATCAAATGCAAGTAAATGGAACGGCAGAAAGTAAAATGGAACAACAAATAAGAAATGGAATAGTAGTAAATGGAACAACAATCAAATAAACTAAGTCTCGCGAGTCATAACCAAGCTTGCTCTATTGAACCAAACTCACACTCTGCAATAAAATAACAATCTTCTCTCTTAAGGCAAATCGGATGAAATGTACTTTATGGAACAGCACTCACTGATGAATTATGGAACAACAAGAATCAACCATATATACATACAACACGCTAATATAGTAATCTGACGATTAAGGTGAATACGACTATGTTTCCAAATAGAATAATATCACTTTTCGGATTCCAATAATCAGGATTTCAAATGAATCCAATAACAGTAATATTCAGTACAAACGCTCTGTAACAGAAATAGCTGGTTTAGACCAATAACATGCAATCAACTCCGAAAAGATTCACTCATACAATACAGAGTCACTACATGAATTTCCTGAAGAAACCATTGATGAATTAATCGTAGCAGAGCATGGAATAGCACATGAAAAGCATATCAGATCACTGAGCAATAAAGATAAGCAAACCACGCAGAAATCAAGCTATAATGATACAAAAGCAAGTGTCCTTCGGAGCCGGGCCCTTAGCTTCCAATGGTACACCACCTTAGATTACTCCAGACGCAAAGATGAAATAAACACCAGGTCTTTTATATTAATGCATCAACAAACGTATAGTAAACCAAGTCTCAGTGAGAGTCGATGATCAAAGTTTAGTTTGAAACTGAAAATTACAAAAAAGTCCCTTTGCTTAATGATGCTGTTCCTTTTTATAAAAGTAACGACGGAGGTATCTAGGTAACAAAAAATAAGTAAAACAACGATCCCTCAGGATCAAAGATCTTGAGGGATTCGCCAAGCCGTTAATCCTTTACTTTTCTTTCCCTGTTCCGCCGAATTGGTAACCCTTCTTTCTTTCCTGGGTCGTTTTGCTTCGATCTGTTCGATCTCGTTTACATCTGGTTCCCTTCTAGAGGGACAACAGTTATTCCTCCTTTGTCTTTCCCTTCTGAATGACAGCTCTTCGTTTCCACCTTTTCTTGCATAGAAAAATGACAATTATCAGCGATTAAGCTTTCCATACTAATTCTCACACGTTCTATTAGAATTCTTTATTTCTTTGAATTCATGATGCAGAAAAGGTTACAGTTGTTACTGAAAAGTCACTAAATTGTTTGTCAAAAGCATACCTTTCAAGTACTCCACAACAACCTTTATCCATTCCAAGCCAACATTGGGAGGAGGTTTCAATGGATTTTATCACAGGTTTGCCCAAGTCTGGGGGAAAGAGTGTCATCATGGTGGTAGTTGACAGACTTACCAAGTATGCACACTTTTGTGCATTATCACATCCATTTAAGGCCAATACAGTTTCTACTGCATTTATGGAAACAATTCAAAAGCTACATGGAAACCCAAAGATTATTGTAAGTGACAGAGATCCCATTTTCACAGGAAATTTTTGGATAGAATTACTTTCTTTTCTTGGTACTCAGTTATCTCATAGCTCATATTATCATCCTCAATCTGATGGGCAAACTGAGATAGTAAACAAATGTTTGGAAGGATATCTTCGTTGCTTTGTATCTGATAAACAGACAGAATGGGTCAAATGGTTGCCTCTAGCTGAATGGTGGTATAACAATTCCTTCCATAGAGCAACAAAAATGACCCCATTTATGGCACTTTATGGGTATCAACCACCATCCATCACATCATATTTAAGAGAAAATTCTAAGGTTCAGGCAGTGGAACATCACATCGAACATCAACAACAAGTCCTCCAACTCTTAAAGGATAACCTCGTGTTGGCACAGAATAGAATGAAACAACAGGCAGATCAACATCGCAATGAAAGAAGTTTTGATGTAGGTGATTGGGTATTCGTACGGCTACAACCATATAAGAAAATGTCCCTCAAGCAAGCTAATAAGGATAATAAATTATCACCAAAGTATTATGGTCCATACAAGGTGTCGCAGAAGATTGGTACTATGGCATACAAATTGGAGCTTCCTGCAGCTTCTCGATTGCACCTAGTTTTCCATGTTTCATGTTTAAAGAAGGTTATAGGCGACAAGCTCCCAGTTCAAACAGTATTGCCAGAACTTGACGAGGAAGGAAAAATTATATTGGAACCAGAAGCAGTCACAGAAACAAGAACTCGACAGCTATGAAATCGATCAATTTCAGAGTATCTTATCAAGTGGAAGAACTTATCCACTGAAGATTCCACATGGGAGGATGAGAATTTTATGCAGAAGTATCTAGAACTACTCAAGCATTGAGGACAACACTTTTTTGAAGGAGAGGGGCATGTTGGGTCCCTATAATACTAGTGACTACCCCATTACTATAGTAGTTATACCCCCTATTAATATTGTTGTGCCCCTATTGCCCCCTTATTTTTATTACTGTGCCCCATAGAATCCCTCTATTGTTATTTTTGTGGCTTTATATTATTATTATTAGGTCGGCTGGATTATATTGTGACTCCTTAGACTCCTATATATAGAAAGGATGTTTTGTCATTTGAATCATCCAAGAATTGTTCATTTATGTAATGTAAAGGAGGTTGCCCCCTCGAAGAGGCTGAATTCTAAGGCATTGATCTATCTTTTCTATCTTTCCTTGAGCTGGTTTCATAACATTATCAGATACAAAACAACGAAGATATCCTTCCAAACATTTGTTTACTATCTCAGTTTTCCCATTAGATTGAGGATGATAAGATGAGCTATGAGCTAACTGAGTACCAAGACAAGAAAATAATTCTGTCCAAAAATTTCCAATGAAAATGGGATCTCTGTCACTTACAATAATCTTTGGGTTTCCATGTAGCTTTTGAATTGTTTCCATAAATGCAATAGAAACTATATTGGCTTTAAATGGATGTGATAATGCACAAAAGTGTGCATACTTGGTAAGTATGTCAACTACCACCGTGATGACACTCTTTCCCTCAGACTTGGGTAAACCTGTGATAAAATCCATTGAAAGCTCCTCCAAACATTGGTTTGGAATGGATAAAGGTTGTAATAGACCTAGTGTCTTAATTGTTTCAACTTTATTTTGTTGGCAAACCAAACATTCTGCCACAAACTTTCGAATATCTGATTTAAGGCCATCCCAAAAAAATTCCTTCTTAACCTTGTGGTAAGTTTTTCAAAATCCTGAGTGCCCTCCTAAGGGAGAAGTGTGCAATTCGATAAGAATATTTTGTTTTCGCTGGGAATTCTTACAGAGGTATAAGTGATCTTTGTACCATAATGAATCATTTTTCCAGCTAAATGTATCAAACGTACTGGAATCTTGTTGTAACTTTTGAATAAGTGCCCACACTTCTACGTCATTCTTCCATTCCTCCCTTGATCTATTTATATAATTTGGTTGGATAATAGAAGTGGTGTGCAACAATGCTTCCACATCCTCATCCTTTCTTGAGAGTGCATCTGCCACCACATTTTGCATCCCTTTTTTGTAGATGATCTCAAAGTCATAATCTAACATCTTTGTGACCCACTTTTGTTGCTCTTCATAGGATAATCTTTGTTCTAAAAAGTATTTAAGGTTAACATGATCTGTTTTTACCTTGAAGTGTCTTCCTATTAGGTAGGGTCGCCATTTCTTAAGTGCATGGAGTATTGCCAACATTTCCTTCTCATAAATAGCTTTGCTTAAAAACTTTCCCTCGATTGGACAACTTACAAAAGAAATGGGTCTTTCATCTTGCATTAGAACAACACCAATTCCATTTCCTGAAGCATCACATTCCAAAATAAAGGTTTTTGTGAAGTTCGGTGTAGCTAAGACTGGTGCTTAGCACATTGCCTATTTAAGATGTTCAAAGGGCTTTGTTGCTTCCGGAGTCCTTGAAAATGCATCTTTCTTCAATAATGTTGTTAGAGGTGCTGCTATTCTCCCATAATTCTTAACAAACTTGCACCCTATCAACTCGATAAATCCTCGTAGATGCTTTATGGTTGTGGGGATTTTCCATTCCTTAATGGCTTTAATTTTGGTAGGGTCTACCTTAACTCCTTCATGAGATACAATATGACCCAGATATTCCACCTCCTAGACTCCAAAGAAACATTTGGATCTTTTTGCATATAATTGTTTCTCCTCCCATAGTTGTAGCACCCTGTCAACATGTTCAACATGATCCTTCCAAGACTTGTTGTAGATTAGTATATCATCAAAAAATACTAACACAAATTTTCTAAGGAATGGTTTGAAAATTGAATTCATCAAACCTTGAAATGTTGAAGGTGCATTGGTAAGGCCAAAAGGCATGACCAAAAATTCATAATGACCCTCATGAGTTGTAAATGCTATTTTTGGAATGTCTAGAGTCTTCATTCTGATTTGATGATATCCTGAACGAAGGTCCAACTTGGTGAAGTAAATTGGTCCATGCAATTCATCCAGTAACTCATCAATGACAGGAATGTGGAACTTATCTTTAATAGTGAGCTTTTTGAGCTCCCTATAATCCAGACACATGTGCCATGATCCATCCTTCTTGTGCACCAATACTACTGGAGCAGAGAAAGAACTTTGACTCGGTTGAATTATACCAGCCTCTAGCATTTCTGCAACCATACGTTCAATTTCACTCTTTTGGACATAGGGATATCTGTACGACCTGATGTTTGGAGGAACACTTCCTGGAATTAGATGAATAGCATGATCATGATCACACATAGGTGGGAGACCTTTGGGAGTATCAAATACCTTGGAATGGTTTTCCTGGACATTTTGGAGATCTGGATAAATAGATGATTCCAATGTGGAAACATCTAGCCAACAGAATTGTGAAATTACACCTCTTTGCTCCTTTTTTAGAAGCTTTGTCATACCATTAGAGCTGATTATCTTTCCTGGTTTCCCTGCAATACCCCTTAATTCAACTTCCTTTCCTTCCGTAGAAAATTTGATGAAAAGTTATTGAAAATTAAAAGCTATTCTACCCAAGGATTGTAGCCATTGGACTCCTAGTACAACATCAACACCTCCCATAGGAATGGAAAGAATTGGGCTAGTTAATACATACTCTCCCATGGATAGCTTGATATTATGGCACTTTCCAGAGCAATTTATTGCTCCTCCATTTTCAATCATCACTTGACACTCTGGTGCTGGATACAGGAAGCAATTCAATTCTTTTGCTACCTTACAATGAATAAAATTGTTGGTTCTTCCTTAATCAATCAACACTATTACCTTTTTCTTCTTGCTTTTTCCTTCTATATTGATGGTTTGAGGAGTGGTAATTCCCGCCAATGCATTAAAACATATGGTCGGATTTATTTTTTCTTCATCTAGGCTTTGTTCCTGGAGTATATCCTCTTCTTTTGACCTTTCTTGCTCCTTTTATTCTTCCTCTTCAGAATCTATGTAGAATAATTTCTTGTCAGCACACTTATGACCTTTAGTGTATTTGATATCACAACTGTAACAGAGCCCTTTTGCTCCTTTTTCTTCCAATTGTTGTGGTGTCAACCTTATAGGTTGTTGAAGACTAGGGGCAACAACACTTTCCTCTTTATAGTTGTGAGTGGTATGCTTCCTCGTTGCCATAATTTTGCTTTCCATTTTTCTTGCTAACCTAAATGCCTTCTCTAATGAATTAGGTTCCCAAAGGTGAACATCATGTTGGATATTATCCTTTAAAGACCCTATGAACACATCATTCCTATGCTCCTCTGGAATATCTTTTACCCTTATGTTCAATTTTTGGAACTCCTCAATGTGCTCCATTATTGAACCCTTTTGTTTGAGACTTATAAATTGGCTAAAAAAAGTGTTTCTTTTTGTATCCTCATAATGTGCTATCAATTCTTCCGTAAAAATTGCCCAAGTGATAATTTGTTTACGAGAGAAAATCCATTGATACAATACAAACTGATTTGGTTCCAAATATAAAGTTACCATATGTACCTTTTGTGTGTTTTTCACATTATTGAGATCAAAGAATTGCTCCATATGTAATATCCATGTGGCGGAATCCTTGCCATCAAACTTTCTCATATCGGTTTTTGGAATATGGTGAGTCTTTGATCCAACAGTAGAGGCTATGGAGTCATGATTAACATTTCCTTTGTTCTCATCATGAGTTTACTTTACTACCCTTTCACCATTAGTGACCATTTCTTGTAGTAACTTATTCATATTTATCTTGAATTCTTCCATCTTATCATCCATGCCATCAATTTTAGCATCCATGCCATTCACCTTAGCTTCCATGCCATCCATCTTAGCTTCTACGCCTTTCTTTAAACAATCCATCTTAGCTTCTACACATTTCTTTAAACCATCCATCTTAGCTTCTACATCTTTCCTTAAACCATCCATCTTAGGTTCTGTTGCTTTTTGTGCAAGTGACACTTGTTGCACTTGTTCTTGTAATTTTGATATATCATATAGCATTTCTTCTTCTTCTTCATGAGTCATGCTAAAGCTTTCAGGTTCCATACTAGGTGTTTGCATTTTCTTTCCTTGGGGCATTAGTTACAGATAATAATGCTCTACTAGCCCTTTGAATTCCTTCAAAACAAATTTTCAAACCACTATTAAGCAAAAATTTAAAAGAATCTACACACCTTTTTTTCACTTTGTAGGAGCTCGATATTGCCTCTGACGTATCTCTGTATTTTTAGATCATCCAGTTCTGAAATTGCAACCTATGGTAGCCCTTTGTGTCCTTCTTCCAATGCCACCAGTATGATTCAATTTGGATTCTCCAAGGAAGAGTTATGCGAAATCTCCCACAGTGACCTGATTATAGACTAGTTCAGTAGAGCTAACTTGTACGACGTGCCGCGAGTCACTGTTTCATCCTTTTGCTCTAAAAAATATATACAAGAAACTATAGTCCGTCCTCTTTCTGCACTTTCTTACGAAATTTCAATCCAATGCTCACAGAAAAGTTATGATGATTTTTCCCAGGTCACCTGTTTGGAATGTATTTCAGGAGTCTGCAAAAAGACCAACTTCCTCAGATCATATCTCCACAAATATAGGTCAAAAAGCTCTGAAATTTGGACCCGAGATTTAGCGAGATATCTTATCAAATGGCTTTTTTTTTAGCTTTTGAAACGTCGCAGAAAAAACGTTATAGCAAAAATTACACGATGACCTATTTGGAGCAGCGAAACCCTAGAATCCAAAGATCTGATACCAAATGTTATGAAACGAGCTCAACAAATGATAGAAAAGATAGATCAACGCTTTAGAATTCAGCCTGTTCGAGGGGGCAACCTCCTTTACATTACATAAATGAACAATTCTTGGATGATTCAAATGACAAAACCTCCTTTCTATATATAGGAGTCTAAGGAGTCACAATATAACCCAACTGACCTAACAATAATAATATAAGGCCACAAAAATAAAAATAGAGGGATTCTATGGGGCACAGTAATAACAATATGGGGGCAATAGGGGCACAACAATATTAATAAGGGGTATAACTACAATAGTAATGGGGTAATCACTAGTATTATAGGGAACCAACAAATAATATTTCAAATTTTGTCTAATTAAAGATATTTTTGTAAATCAAGTTATTTGCATGATAATTGTACAAGAGCCCCATTGAATATCTGACAATCCATGATTTTATTCATGTTTATGAGTTTATGAGGAAATAATACAATTATTTGAGTTTATGAGTTTCGAGGTAAACCACTATTTCTTCCAACAATTGTTATGGATAGGTGTTTTCATGCCAAAGTATGAGAGAAATAATATGGTTGGAAAGTTAAATTTGAACAGAAAAGGAAGAAACAATTTATTTCTTTTCCATTTACCACTAGATGAGTAACTGTGAAGAATGGAAACCACCCTCCAAAATTTGTCAAGTATATGCATTTTTTTAATTTAGAGGAAGCTCGAGGCTACCGAAAAGTTGATCTAGAAGACCTATTTATCACACGTCTAGGTCTCATCAAATGCGAGAGCTTGTTGTAAAAAGTTGAAAGTGAAAGCAAAAATAGTCACAATGATCCATGCAGTAATAAATAAGCATAAATTTATAATAGATAAATTGTTCAACAAGAAAGTATCAACACTGAAACCAAGTAGAAAAAAAGAGGAAAAAGACCTACACAACCTTCTATTTTCATATCTGAAACTACTGTCGGTTCATACTCTAGTAAAAAAAAGAAAAATGATATCAAAGCTACAAAGTTGATTCATGGTCATCTATCAACTATTAGAGATGAAAAGGAACCTCATCGAACATTCACTACAGATAAAATACACATGGCTGAGTTGGAAAAATGCAAAAGTCCCTTACAAATAATAAGTAGTCAAGAAGCTATCAATGAGCAAATTAAAACTTCACTCCATGATTAGGTCAATACTACGTTGAACAAAAATCATAAAATAACGAAGAAAACAAATAAAGAAATTTCTATTTTCGATCATTAGTTTGCTAGCTTTGAGGATCAAAACTATAACATGGATAGTAAAATATTGAAAATAAAAAAATTAATGATGCATAGTAAAAAATTTATTGGTAATGTAGAAGAAAATGTTGATATGTTTGGAATTATAACCACCATGTTTTGAAATTCCGTGAAGCTACCAAGAATTCACTTGCAATGTCTATTAATCAATGAGAACTAGAGATCCTAGTATTGAAAGAAAAAATAGAAGATCTCAAAAATTCCTTAAATATGGGACCTGTGTTGATGACTCTAGTCGCAATACGGACTCAGGGATCTAGAATCCCTACTGCTAGCAGACCTCGTGGATCTATTAGAGCTCTGAAATTGGTTAACGTAGTAAAATTTCATATTGTCCCTAATATATGCCATAGGTTAGACATCACTGAACATGCATAGCAGGGAGTTTTTTTTTAGCTACAGTTAGCACAAGAAATTAACTCACTTCTTGATTTAGTGAGATGTATTATTAAAAAAGACAAGATTTTTTTTTAATAATGACTTGGTTCTAGTCAAAGGAATAATTTCTTTTTTTCATCTAGACAAGAAAAACATAGAAATTTAAAATACTAATTGAATGTGGCAAATCAAAATTCGATGGTCTATAAGAATCAATACACTAAAAAATTATTTATAAATGTGAGAGCTTAAAGAATAGAAAAAGTGATGTCTTTATGGAGGTGATGTGAATTGTTCAATACCTAGAAGACCCACACATCATATGGAATTATGAATTAATTACAAAATATATGCTAACATTTGAAATGGGAAAGATAGAACGATCAATGGAAAAATAGCTTCATGATATAATTTATTTTACTTTAGAAGAAACTAGTAAATGACTAGTTGGATTTGTTATTATTAGCAATGAGAAGTATGTGTTAACTACTTAGCTACAAGAAGTGGTGATGGAGATTGAAAATAAATTATTCAATCAAAATGTGAGGCTAGAGATTACAATAGGACCAATGAAAAAATCCATTGAAGCTAACTTGAAGACATTGGCTCAACAGGGTTTCTCCTGGAAGGTAGATAATAGTGAAATAATTAGCATATATGCTTTCAAATATTTTAAGTTTCCTTAAATATTTTCATATTTATTTTTTATTTACTAGTATTCAATTTGTGATTAGCTAATTTTATTAATGTCACATAGTCTAGTTGCACAATGTAGTTTCTTGTTTTCTTTTTCTTTCCCTCTTTCCATATTATGGTTCACATATTTAGTTTTCCCAAATGTAGGAGAAGGTAGTTAAAGAGACGCTGTGAGAATAACATACTAAATGAGCTAATGAACTGATCCATTGAGCATTTTCATTAATAATATAAGAAAATCTTGTCCAAATTCAAAGTTATTAATGCTTTGCATCTGATCTTCTATGCATTTTTATTATGTTTAATTATTTTAGTCATAGTTATGATGATTGACATTTGGAACTCAATACAACTCTTGTTAGTGTGGTTGTATTTCTTAATGTTATAGACTTATGCTTTGAGCGCATGTATTATGTCATCACTACATATATCCCAACATCATGAAACATGTAAAATAGTTATGTTTTCTATGAAACATGAACAATGTTGATCATCGTCATACTTTAAATTTGTGCAGAGTACGGTAGTCTATAAATGGATTTTATTATTCTTTCATCAGATCTCCCTATTGTACGTAATGGAAATTTTTTTGCTTTATTTCAAAATGAAATTGATATATCGATTTTATCTGATTTTAATTTCAATTGGTTTTGTGGACAACTGCATAACCTTTGATGAATTAATTATGACTAATATTTTAATGCTTTCAAAATAATAATGAAAGCTTGAAATATTTTCATTTATCTTAATTTTGAAAATATATATTAACATTAAGATTTCAACTCTTTGAAAATCATGATTTTATATTTTAACTTTAATGCTTTAAAACAATGCCACGTCAGATAACGCTGCTAGTTGATAACCAATTTTTTTCATATATATTGAATTGGGTTCCCAATGAGACCTTGTTAATAGTGTGAATGAAATTACTTTGTTAGTAATTAAAAATAAAAATTTCAATACAGTTATTGTAATTATCAAGTGTTTCGAAAAGGAACAAGAAGTGTACGAAAAATTTCTTATGTGAACAAGTAGTGTGCAGAATAGAGCTTTCAACAAAGTGAAAGCTCCACCCATGCAATATTGGGCACAACGTTTATTAAAATAATAAATATACAAATATCTTTTAGATTATTTAAAAACATATTTCACAAATATGTAAGTAGTTGTCCAAATGTGGTTATGTAGAGATGGTCGTTCAGCAGAAGCATGTGTTCATAAAAATGCATGTGCATAAAGCTTTCATTGTGGCCAAATAATTGTGCAATTTTTATTGAAATAATTAATGTACAAATTTGTTTTTTAATCCTAACTTAGGAACATATTTCACAACGGTTTATCCCTCTCAACGATATCCGAAACCCACAACAACTACTAACTTGTTCAAATGTTAATTACTAGTCGAAGGGTGTTATTGAGTATGAAAGTAGCTATGAGAAGGTGGTTGTGCGTGTCTGGAGGCTATAGAATGACAAAAGAGACGAGGGATATTTTAATTGTAATTCATTTCCAACCTTTTTGTAGTTAGTGCACCTGCAATTTGATATCACTAGACTATGCAAAGCGTGGAGGTATGTATAATGAAAGTTGAAATATTGGTTGACATTCTCATGTGAGAGCAATGCTTATTTGATTATTAATAGGTTTTGCAGAGTGCAAAAGTCTGTAAAATGAAACCTATAGAGTATATATGTATTTCTGTTATTTTCAAAGCATATGCCGATATTAATATTTTTATTATTTGGAAATCATGTTTCTATGTTTGATATATTGAAAGCTTCACTCGCATTCTGATACAAGATCAGTGGTTATTTGATTATTAATAGGTTGTGTGAGGTGAAAAGATCATACAACGAAATGTTGATATATTTCTATGCACGATGAATTTGCTCCTTATATGCACATGTGGGTGGCCTATATTTCTACATAGGAAAATTCTAACCAAAGAAATAGAAGCAAGACATTGCAAACATGTTAACTACCAACCTTATTAGCTCAATCTACAAAGGTTTTAAATGCAAAAGTAGTATAAATTTAATTTTGTCTATATGAATAAATTTCCATATGCCTCCCGTTTCTCTCGCAGATAATGTGTGCTCCGCAAATTTAAAGCTCCATATAATGAAACATTATAATATAAATTTCAAATTCCCATTGAATCCCCATTTTCCCACAGATACTCCATCCTCCACAAAATAAAATCTATGCACAATGAAACATAGTCAATATTCATTGTATGCTATGTCATAATCATTTGTAAATGAAACAAGCTAAGAGTATATGCCACAAAAAATGCCCGATACCACAATATCGTAAACAACTTAATAAATGCTTTAGGATGCAAGAAAATTCCAGCATTATCACATTGTGATAAAATCATTTTTCTCTGAACATTATAAAATAGAAAACAATAAATATTACTCCTCAAATAAGAACTCATGAAATTTGATAATCCATCTCCATTTTTCACCTTCACATAAGCATTGTTTGGTCTTCATTGATGTTTTCTCACACATACCCTGTCATCTTCTCCATGAAAGATAAAATAATAATATTAATTGTAGATTTGTTCAGTGTTCCCCATTTACCCATCCTTTGCAAAATACCTGCAGATGCATCGATTCTAGCACCATTGGATGCAACAATAACATATTGTCAAAGCACTCACAATATGATGAACCGATAACATAATAAAAACATTGAAAAGTAGCTAATCATATCGTTGATTTTATCTAACATATTTTCCTAATGATTTGATAGATATTTAAACTATCATTTACTGTATTGTGCTATTAGCAAAAAAAGTAAAATAACCTTAGTCTCGATAACAGTTTGTTAAAAATATCTTCTTTTTTTTCCCACCTTGTGTTCAAAGCTTTTAAAAAATGTGCAGAGCTTTGCATGTAATGCAATGTACAAATATTTAGATGTAATGCAATGTGCAGAGCTTTGCTTGTTTGTACGTTTTGACGCAATGAGAACCCCACTCAATCAAAGCTCTGCACAAGTCTAGGAAATATTTTTAAGGTTTATTTCCTAGTGTCGATTGGAGAGCTAAGTACCAAACGACTATTACTTTTACAAACTTCTATATTGGTAATGATATTATTTAAACTATAGATTGAACGTTTTATTAAATTCACAAAATTAATAAAAAATACTAGTTCATTATTTATTTCAAAGCATGTAAGAAAAATAAGCATCTAGGTACATGTGGTGTTGATTCTTTTCTTTATTTCTAGAAGGAATGAATTAAAATTAAACAATCATTTTAAAAATCCGCGGGCTTTCAATTAATTTTTTCATTACAATTTTCCTCCCAGTCGATCTAACTTTATTAAGTATCTAATATATATGTTCAATATTTATATGGTAACGTGACAATAGTAATCACTAATTTTGGTTGTGTTTTCCATAGAACCATTCACGAGGTTTTCATCACGCAATCTTCTTAGCATACACTTTATTAATGCATGTTAACTAGTTTTTGGAGGAGCTTCTTACAAATATAATCCTCATCTGGGTTAGACGATATTGTTTTGATAGTTGTAGACCATGATGGATTATCATTTGGAGTGAAAGTGTAAAATGTGTAGCATTATTGAGAGCTGAAATTTGCATTGTTTGTTCTATATGTGAGTACTAAGAATGTTTATTAAATATTAAATATATGATACAGTTTTGCAACAATCATGTACAAAGTTCAAATACTATATAATGCGATAATCCTAAACATGTTTTCACAAAATGTTAATTTCATATATTTCTTATTTCTTTATATTTTATCTAACTCATATCATCATAGTAGCGGAAATGAATACAAGCAAAACCTATATTTTTAAGGACAATGATAACTGTTATGAAACCAAATCACAAAAAGATAGAAAAGATAGATGAATGCCTTAGAAATAAGCCTCTTTGAGGGGGCAACCTCCTTTACATTACACAAATGAACAATTCTTGGATGATATAAATGACAAGACCTCCTTTCCATATATAGGAGTATAAGGGAGCATAATATAATCAGAGCCGACATAACAATAATAATGTAAGGGAACAATAATAACAATAGTGGGCTTCTATGGGGCACAATAATAACAATATGGGGACTACATGGGTACAACAATATAATAAGGGGGTTGTACTAATAACAATAAGGGGTTACATTAGCAATATAGGGGCCTAACAATAACTCTTCTAAGTGGCACATTTCTGCTTTATTTATTCTTTGATTATATTTACATTACATAGTTCACTATGTTTTTGTGCCCACTTTTGGGCCATATTGTTTCATGTACTATCACTAAAATCAAATATTTTCAAATTTGCATGAAACATATGATGCTTAGAGATTCAAATCTAGGACTACAATTAAAAGGAAAAAAGTACTTTGAACATTTTTATAAAACATTTGTATTTTCTAAAAATAAAATCTATTTAGAATTTATGTACAATAGTAATGACTTTGTGTTATCTTATTCGATTTTCATTAAAAATTTCTTACTTAGTTTCAATTATAATGTCTTCTTAAGAAGTGATTTCAGCGTATTCTTTGTGAACATGAAAAATTTATCAAACTCGAATGATGCCAAAATAGAGATGGACAAGGGTGTAGAGATAGCAATGAGTAGTACTAAAAAAATAGATATCACATCATGCAAAAGAAAAGAAAACAAAACTAGAGAACCAGTAAACACAATAGGTTCTTCTGCATGTGTTTAATTAAGTATGTATTATATTTCTTTCTTTCTTTTCTTTTACTCCCTTTTTTTGTTTGTCTTTTAATTAATTTCTCTTCTTATTTTTTAAAAATATATTTCAATTCAAGATATCGAAAACAATATAAATAGGATGATTTTTCATGGCGTTTTCTTGGTTACATATCGAACATATTTGGAAAAATAAAATAAGTCAAAATCAATACACCATGCAAACTTAACAGATAAGAAAGACGAAATGACAATAACATTGTTTGTGCCAATGTCATTAATCAAACAATGTGAGTCAAATATTATTGCAAATGTTGGTATTTCTATTAGAGATTTTAAAATAATTCCAAAGCATAAAAACGATAATGGTGATTGTCAAAAATATATATGTATAAATAGTCTTAGAATTGTAGAAAACATTTGTCCTGTTTGTGCAGAGTACTCATTTTTTCCAAACATGATGATTGGAAATCTATCACGTAGTGATGCTTCACTTCTAGCTGGAACATACATATTTATTGCAATTCTGGTAATGAACACAACAATGAAATATGTATTGGAAATCAAAGATGAAAATGGATAGTAGGATAGGGCTATAATAATATTTGTTTTAATTAAAAATTTTATTGTTACAAAGTTATTGTCCACCAATTTATTTTTTCCCCCGCCAAGAAAACTAATTTTGATTGAAATAAAATTCCAGTTATATATTCATAGGTTTTTATATCCCAGTGTTCAGAAAAGAATTATTCTTCATTTGTTATATTACTTTCATGTATTGTTTCACAAATGTTGCATATGTAACAAGTTCAACTACATGATAAAATAGTTTTGGCATGTGTTTCAATTAAAAGAGATTTGCAACAAATGTTTTTCTTTTGATATTGCTAAAATAATATAGTTAAAAAACAACAATATTTTTTCGAACTTCACAATCAATGTTTGTATGTCCATTGAAAATAGGGAAAAAAGTCGACGAGAAAATAAATATTTTTTCCTCATGTTGTTGCTGCGACAACGATCCTTCAAATGTTTTTCCTTAGTCAAATTTTGAGCCTACATGAACTGTCATATTATGCTAACTTCCATCGTCTTATTACTTTTTGATGTTTTCCTAAGTTTCAACTATGCTTGCAACATTCCTAAGTATCTCTTTTCCTCTTACTCAAAGCTTTTGAATTGTCATGTTCTTATATTTGGAAGCACTTGTGTCATCTTTCTAAAGTTAGGAAAGCACTATTTTTTCTTTGACTTAGTGATTACCTTTATTTACATGACATGCGTATCACTGAAAATGATGAAAGCACATTCTTTTCTCCTAGACAAGGCACAGTTGCCAAAGTTAACAGTCACAAAATAACTTTTGGAAGAAACGACACCCTCCCAAGCATGAGCACACTTTTAACTCTTAGTGCAATGTACTTCCTTTTCTTAGTAAGGCACACTTCTTATCCACAAGGAGAGTGCACTCCTTCTTATTAGTGAATGTTCCCTCCTTACCTTCAATTCAACCACACTCCTTATCAATGGAGATGGTGCCCTATTTCTTCTCATGCATGTGCCCTTCCTTCCTTGCATGTTTAGCACACTCTTAGGAAATAGTAGGCCTCTTCACTTGACTTAACTAACTCTCTTATCATCAATCCACAAGTGGTGAGAATTCATTAACCTTCTTTGCATGTTACTTCTTTTATAAGTTTCCTAGATCATTATTTGTTCCCATCATCACAATTCACTCTGGGTTGAGCACATTTTCTCACCACAAGGATCTCCTTCTTCATTCTTCATCAAATGTTTGTGGATTCCTAGTAATTTTTTCAAATTGTTAGTTTTGTTTTCTTTTGTTGGTTTTAATGGTGCTTTTGCTTTTCTTAGTTATGTTTAAATTGGTTTTTTCATATGAACTTTCATTTTCAACGATACTTCCTCTTACAAGTTACTTATTTCTACCACAAGTGGCATTTCTAGAGACTCTTCACATTCCATGACCTTTCATCTTTTAGTCATGATTGAGACAAAACCTATAAACACTTTCAATTTCCTCTCCTTCATTGTTAATGTGTTCTTTACTTTTGGTTGGCCTTCACTTAGTTGTTTTTAGCCCATCTTTGAGCATAGCACACTTCTGGAAAGAAATGACCCTTTGTCAACCAAAATCGCACCCAACAGAAGAAGCTCCCTTTTAGAGTGCACTTTTGAGAAAGAAAGCCCATTTGTGTTTGAAATTTGTGCCCAAAAAGAAATTGATTTCTTTCAAGACTGCATAATTCACATTCGAGAAACAGCGAGGCATCATTGTCCATGACCCCTGTGCCCTACAACCTCACTAGTTCTCCTTGGAACACTACACACTATCAAGCATCAGTGTGCCCCTACCTATTCACTGTCACTATGTCACTATCACTATGTCACTATGTCATTGTCACTATGTCTTAGGCGTTAGTTATGCCTTGTTTTCTCACTATTTTCCCAACATGTTCCCTCTCTCTTTTCCTTGGTGCATTGCGCACTCTTAATGTCTAGTCAAGCCACCTTGCCTCACATAGACTTGTGCTTCTAGCTTGCCTAGTTCTAATCTTGATCATTGTGTTTTGAATAGTTTACATGTGATATTTAGGGGATTTATTAAAACTAATTATTATTGACCATGAGGAAATTTCCACTTGCAGGTGCTAGATATACATAATACATCACTCTCTCATTATCTTCCAAGATGATTTCTCCTGCCACCTATCAAGCTACATCAAAAGAAATTTCAAAAGCTAGTACTGAAGAGGAAGTGGAAATTACTAAGCCAACTATCCATATTATTTTTGACACATAGTGTTGCATTGATAAATATTTGAAAGTATTGTGGAAGGAAATCAAATATTCTTCCATCCAAAAAAAATTCCTAGAGAACTTGGAAGACAAGGAAGTGTACATAAATATCAAGAGATCTAAGATACATAGTGTTTCATTCATATTCCTAGTGACACATTGTATGAGGTTACCGAATGGATCTTGTAACACATGGATAGAAAGAAATTTTTCCTTAGAAGTGAAATCGGGAATGATATTTCCACTTACCATGCAAATGAAATTCATTCTTACGACAAGATGGTAATGCCTAAGTAGTATGAAAACACATAGTTTCATGCAACTTGGGAAAATCTCAATCCCAAGGAAGTCATCAAATCCTGGAGCCAAGAGGCTGCAAAATACCGCTAAAGACCAAGTGCAATTTACTAGACTTAATGTTTGAGAAATTTTTACCAATATCTTATGGTGATCTTTGGTAATGAACCCCCGCTATAGTAATCTTGTTTTTAATTAGGTTGAGTTATGTTAGTAGTAATGGCAGGAAGCCATAAGATGCATTGGAATATTGATGTAAATAAGTATTTTTATTAATAAATAAATTTAATTTAAGTTCTTGGCAATAAGAAACTTGGAAATGAGATTCTTACCAATGAAACGAAAAACAAGAATATCATTGTCAAATGAGATTAGAATAATTCTTTCATGATAAAAAGAAACTCTAGATAATATTCTAAATAAGTTTGATGGATGGGAGAAAATAATCCATTAAATTTCTTATCTCAAGAAAGATTCCGAGCTTGGATAAGTGTGAAATAACACATGAGAGAAAAGCATGATTTTATTAAAATAAAAGCCTAGGAAGATGGTTAAAAACACCAGAAAAGCGAGACACCACTAAAGGAAATTAATCATGAAAGAAAATTATTAAATACTTATTAAAAATATCACTAGGAGTTGTTGATCTGGACGAGAGCATTTGAGGTCAGGGGTGAATTGGAGGTACATAGTTCAAGGTTGGGTGGAAAAGAGTGCATGATTTCTATGCGTCTTCCCAACAAATTCATGATGGTAAAAAATGAATGGTTGTTGGTCGAGTTAATTTATATGCCAATGATGGTATATTGATGATAAGATTTGAATGATTGTTAGCTAATTAATTTTATGAAAATTTATATGAATGGATGGTATGATAAATACTTATGCTTATTTTATTATAACACGCAGAAGAGGATATGTGCATATAACAAAAATCAAAAGAAGTCACAGTGAGAAATCGTATTTGTTGGTATAATCTAAATTAACAATATTTAAGGATTGACATGTTAGAACATGCAATATAAGACTCGTGGTAGTTTGTAGAAGTGATATTATTTTATCGATTTAAATTCACCTTATAGTATTGTATACATCATTACCTGGGAATGTCAATACCGTGTAAAATGTTATAGTTTATATGCACACATACACATCCAAAAAATAACTCCTTGAGACAGAAAGGAAATCTAGGAAGGGAGGTAAAAATCAAAGAATATTTATATCGTGTGATTTCTCAATCCTTAGATGTACAATCCAAATAAAATAAAATCGAATATATCTATTGTTACTGAATTAGAGTGTAGTACTGCAAAAATAAATCAAGAAATCAAGGTTTTAACAATTTGGTGCACTCCATTCATGGTGAATGAAACTAGAATTCCTAAATGGTATGGTATTGAACACATATATGACAATTATAGTTGTCGTCTACACCTATATATATGTGTGTGTGTGTGTGTGTGTGTGTGTGTGTGTGTGTGTGTGTGTATGTATATGTATAGGTATATATAGATGTATATATATGCATAGTAAAAGTACACATCACCATGTAGAGTGAAAAATGGACACATAGATATAATAGCTGAACCATACTTATAATAGAAGAAAATTAGAGTTGAGTGAAAGGAAACAGTTCAATGAGTCATTATTATTCCCCAAAAATCCAAGCTCATTCTGAACTTAAAACAAAAGGAAATAAATACGTTGGACTTCAATTAATTTTTGAACGAAAGTAGTGGAAAATGACATAGATCAACATAGTAGATAATAGTAAGCCATTATAATCAATGTTAGGAAATACATTATGGGAAACAAAAGCTCCAAAATACCAGAAAAAAATTGTATCAAAAGGATGACAAATATTACAAAGGTGTAAAGTCGCACTACAACTGAAAATTTGAGGTAATATATACATGAGTTTACAACTAAGAAATCAAATCTATAATTGCTCAAATTTTCTCTCCACCTATTATAGATGAAACTCTGATACACCACCAATGCATAACAAAAGTCTTGCATAGAATTAGGGAGCAAAACTCTACGGAATCGATGAACTAACCTAGAGAGCACCATGTTCAAAAATAAGTGAGAACCCTTGTCCTTCGCTTTACTAAGAAATCGAATATTCCCATCAATGCAAGAGTACCTTTAAAGAAAAGAGGAAATGAGTTAAAACAACACACCATTAAAGTAAGCAACAAGGATGTGGTAGTGGTAGAAGAGGGCAGATAGTTCCATAATTGTTTTTTGTTGTGTGTTGGTCTGCTCCCACCAACACCCGTGGACAACTAACTCATTATAAGTATGACATGATTATCATCACTGGAAGAAATAAACTTCTGAAAGAAGCCCAAAGAAACATTAGATACCTAGGTAAGGGTAGAGGTAATAGACCTTTGTCCATGCAGCTTGGAGTGACTTGAACCTTGGCTAATACTGGAGTGCTTCTTGATATAATTTACACAATATGTGCATTATCACTAAACATTTATCAAGCAACCGAATGGGAAATCCTCTTCTACAAAATATCCATGGTGCCACTTCAACAAAAAATTTAAAAAGAGAAACAAAGTTCTATAAACCACATGGGGTTACTCCTTCACCATAGCTTCAAGTTACAGAGTTGTTAGGGAATGAAATATATTTCTCTTAATGTCCATTCTAGACCCTGGATGAGAGGGAAACCACTAGAGTTAAAGCAAAGAAAAATGAAACCCTCATCTATCAAGGTAAACTTAAATTTAGGAGCAAAAAATCAAACCATAACAAAAGAAAAACTAAAAAAAAAATTGAAGGATAATACTTATAGCTAAGGTGATATCTGATTCGAAGGAGAAAATTCCCCTTTGAGCCATGAAAAAACAGTGACAAATGTGCTTGAAAACAAATTATTCAAAACTCCTAGAACATAAGGAATGTTTCTCTAAAATTAGGGCCATGATTTGCATTACCGGTTTGCCTGGAAAAATGAACATAGTAGAAATATGGGGTCAACACCCATTTAGACCTACCACCAAATAACCAACAAAAATGAACACAAAGAAACAACTAAGATGTACTAAGTGATTAAAATCCCCAACATGACCTAAAATATTAGCGGAGAATCTTGGAAAGGAGGAAAGGGAAATAACATATCGATATATTCCTAAGAATAGATGGATGGGTCTAGAAACACTATGACTGGATAATCAACTCGGCGAAACATGAAGACTGCTTCAATTCGTTGCAGTCTTGTAACTTCCATATATGAAGGAAAAGTGACACCATACCATTAGCAACAAGAAATCCCTCACCGATACTACAACATGGTGGACAAGTGGAGTATGCATTACTCTCATGGATGGTGTGGATTTAGAATAGGACAGAGGCCGAGGTTGGAGCCCAAGGTTCCATATGGGGAAGACAATGAGGAAACTGAACACAGTAGAAAACCTTCTGAGCCAAAATAGTGTTGGGGTTTCATAGGATGATCGTAACCATTAGATAAACTCATTTCATCAAAACCATATAGACTTTTCCCGATAATCACTTGCTACCCATGTAACTAATGCCAATGTTGCAAAATTCTATTACTGAGACAATATCGTGAGAGAAGTAAGGCAGGTTGCCTGATAGTATGGGATGGGTGTCAAACAAATCATTTGATACAACTTATAGGAGTACATTTAGGCCCACTCACATATTATATGATAAAACAACATAAAAAGAAGTACATAATGTGTAACAAGCATGAGATTATATGGTATCATGTCATATAACACAAATCCAAATTATAAAATATCATGATCCTGTAAAATCATAGGGTATAAAAAACCATATAGGAGCAACAAAAGAATTAACATATAACCATTTGGTGTCCTAAATGACAAATGGAACAATATTCATATTTTAGAACATGTGAATAGATGTTGATATTATTTGATATCTTGCACTTGGAGTAGGAGTATGAAAGACACCATTTTCTATTAAAGGACTTAGGCTAGAGCAAATAGATTTATATATATATATATAAGAAAAAAAATATTACTTACATGTAGAGTTGCGACATATGTTGTAGACTACATGGATGGAAGAATGTAGAATAATTTGAGGAGAATTGGATTTACTTGCTCAACCTAGTTGTCTCTTGAGGTAAAATTTTCAACTAGGTGAATGTCCTCTACCACTAACTGCAACTTCACATACAACAAGCCAAGATGACATTACAATCCAAATAAGCACCAAAGTTCTACATTTCCTCTTATATGTTGGATGGTATCTCTGCCCATTATGAGTTCATCGGGATGAAGTGGAAATTGACGCCTAAGGATAAGTTACATATCTACTTCCACTACACACTCTTATCAGAAGTTATTTTTCAGGGAGTTTATGATAATATTGTCGAGCATGTTTTCGTAATTTTATACATGATGATATTTTTGATAGAACCTCATTGCATGACAAATTAGGTGATGGAAGCACTTTAAGATATTTTAGGTTGGTTTGCTTCCCTACAAGGAACATAATCATATGTTACAGGTGTTAGACAAAGCCTTACCTTATGCCTAGGTATGTGACTAATAAGGTGGTATTGTAGGAGGTAGCCTATCATTTTAAAAACATATTATATACATAGCTCCAGAGGAGGAAGAAAGCTTATTTTCTTTTGTTTCCTTTATGGATTGGATGTTATGAGCTCAAGGTCCTCAAGGAAACTAATGTTACAACTGAAGAACTTAGCCACCTTCACCTTGGAATGATGAGTTTTCATAGATATGATCCTACGAAATTTCGCAGGAAACATTGTGACAAAATAAAGTACAAATCCATGTATGAACCTATAACCATCCCAAAATATGATAAAATTAGGAATTGGTACAATGTATTGAGAAATAATCGGCCGGGAGATGACGAAAGTCCCTTCTAGGTTCCACTTGTATCAGATATACATATGGATGATGTTCGACATGAAGTAACTACCCATGAAGAAACTACAACAATCAGAAAGAGGCTAAAGAACAATCCATTGGAAGGGACAAGTAGAAACTTCAAACCTAATCTAATGTTCAAAGGTGTAATTCAAGCAAATAAATAGAGGAAAAAGAATGAGGAGGAGGAGAGAAAGTTAGAAATAGAAAAATAGCTAGAAGAGTACAAAAGATAGAAGGTATGGTTAGCGAAAGGGGGAGAAGAAAAGAAGAAGCAAGATGACTTTGTATAGCAGAAAGCAGCAGAAGAAAGAAAAATAATGGAGATAGAGGAAGAACAAAAGTAGTTATAGGTAGAAGAAATGAGGAGAAAATAGGAGGAAGAAGTTGCATGGATGTTGGAGGAAGAATAGATGGCTCGTCAAAAGGAAGTAGATTTGGAGAAGGAGGATGTCGTTGAACCATTTGGAGATGAACCTAGACCTAAGTCAGAACCTCCTACCATTGGTGCCACCTCCCATTCAGGAAAATGGGAATTGTTCCTCCACCTAATGACAGGGTTATGGATATTTCCATTTTTAGCTTCAATTAGCTAAATAAGATGAGTGTACAAGAAAGGAAAAGGTACTTTCCAAATGATCCCATTCATCTAGTATCCATATCGATAGATAAGGTGATGGCTTCTAATACTAGGAGGCATCCTAAACCAGTCATGGCGGTGAGTGTGGCTTTCATGATACCAGCAAAAAAAAATACAAAGTATCTCATCAGTGAGAATGCATGATTTTGAAAGGAGCTAGCTACCACAAAACAATAGGTTGATCATATTTCCATGGAGAATCAATGGTTGTCCTCTACTAGTTATGGTTAACTATAATCGAATAATTAAAGCTAATGGAAGACACCCTAAAGAAAGTATACAATGATATGATTCTCTGGCATGAGGTTGTGGCATCCCTAGTCTAAATTGAGAAGAAATATCAAGACATTGTGAAGCTTCTAAAGGTTACAAGCTGAGTTATATATTTGATGCAAGATTCGGGCATCAAGTATCCTTATGTTCTTGAGAAGTTAGTCAAGAAAGAAAGTATAGGATCTGAGGTAGATAAAGAATAGTAATGAATTCATACTCAGAATTACACTCACCTTAGTGAACAAGAAACCAACACCATAGCTATTTATGTTTGACTACATAATGGTTTAGATTCTGTGTTAGAGAAAAATAACCTACCTTTTGTGAGTTCTCTTGGAGAAATAATAGCCAAGGATTTCATAAAATGAGAGATAAAGGTGTTTTTTTAACAAATGAAGAAGTCTATGACATTACCGAGAACATTATTCCATATTATCAAATTGAGCGAACTAAATTTCACATGAAAATATCCTGGTTGTGCAGTAGCGTACCATCAAGATCCAAATCCATATTATTAGATGATTTCAAGGTGACGATGTGATATGGTGTACAACAAGAAATAAAAGTTAAATTTATCACAATAATGTTCAAAACATGACACTCTTACGTCACAATTGAATTCCATGTTCAAGCTATTGATTTTTTCTTTTCCCCGTGAGGAGTTTTGTATTATTATAGTTTTATCTTATATAGCCACCACATTGATGTAATTTTTCTTTTATTGTAAAATAAGTCCAAGTGACACATGTTTAATGTGAAGAGTCACATAGAAGTCCATAGGTTGTGGAAGTCAAAGACTCATGAGGAAGATCAAAGGTCATTAGTATTTGCTATAAATAAGACCTCATAACTCAAGGAAATGGCTTGGAATTTTAGAGATTTGGCCTCGGATTCTCGAGTTGTGCATAAGGGAGAATATCATCCTTTTGGAGAAGAAAGTTGTATATTCATGTTGCAATAACAATGAATATTGGAGCTCACGTTCCATCAATATAACAATGTACACAGGTCTTTCATTAATTATTAGAAATCCTTGAAGCCAACACTCTTTCATGCATGTATTGTAAATAGCGTAAGACTATTCATTATATGTTTGCAATATATTTCATGTTATGCATACTAAATATAATGAATTATTTCATTTATTTAGCCATGAATCCTACTGAATGGATTTTGTTATGTCTGTAGATGATGATTGTTATCTTGTGAACTAATTTTCAGGTTCATGAAAAATCCACTCAATTTCACTCATGCATCTTTGTTAGAATAGTACTAATAATTTTCTATTAGATGCCCATCTCTTATCTCTCTTGCGTGGAAGATTATTTTACACCTTACACCTGGTGTCACACAAAGATTACATACTTTCTAACACAAATTTATTTTGATGATCTCTTGTGCATGTTTTGCAACCAAGGAATTCCCTTCAAATCACTTGGAATGGTGGTCAAACCTTATATAGACAGGGATCCTACACCAAATAGTGTGAGGTCTAATTTGGAATTCACATCATGGATACCCCTATCTCTTCGCAGCATCTAGCGTCGTCAACACCACACCAATTGGAATATGTATGATAAACTATATAATATTGTTTAAATAAACATAGATAAAGAAGAGTAAATAAAAAAGAAATTTGGTTTCATGTTACTAAGATCTTTTTTTATATATAATTTTGAAAGTATTTCCAAGGATAGCCAAAAAATATTAGTGCATATATGAATCCTTTCAAGGTTATGTATATAAAATGCAGTACTACAATTACAAGTACTAAAAGTAAGAATAAAACTATGATTTATTACACCACTTGCAAGTAGGACACTCAATTCCTTTGTTTTCATCAGTTAAACTGCATCATATATTCATGTTACAAGACTAAAATATAATGTATTCTGAGGGACATCAAACTATAAATAGTATTACTTTCACTACAATAAATTTCCTATGATGAATAATGTGCGGAAAAAGGAAATGTTATTGAAATATTGACCAACTCTGAGACACATGGCACATTTACAATAAACCATAAAAATATAGTGATATGTACACAATGATAGGTGTCTTTGTTTACATTGTCAAGCAATATTGTAATAACACAATTTTCATTCATTCCATTTCGAAGCATCTTAACATTGCCTCAAAGTTTCTCATTCATGAATTGTTTTTTTTTTGTCGAACTACTCTTTCATTTTACTTGATATTTGGGATTTGATTTCACATTATTAGTAAATAAATTATTCTCATGCTAGCAAAATTATCAATGTAATGATCAAAGAAAGAAAGAAATGAAGATTGTACAAAAACGTAAAGAAATGAAGTATTTTGTTCTAGCTCTATGTTTGTACTATGCTATGTCAATTTTCCTTCCTTGCAATCTTGTTTCTTACATTGTTTTGCTGATTTATCAAATTTTCAAGTTCTATATCTACCTAGGACATACTACAAGTTGGGTACATTGCAATTTCTGGTGACATTACTTTATTATCATGGTTTTTGTTGTTTATAGTGTCAATCCATCCAATATTTTTTGAACTTAAAAGTCTATTACATACAATATTTAAATAAATGTATATATAAATAGTTGTCATAGAATGCTTACATGAATTTTTAAATTGAATAAGCAAGATTATGATATAACTTATAAAACATATTGCATTTATACATACATTTGTAATCAAGAATAGTCTTATATGTTTTTTTCCTTTAACTGAGGTGAGAATATTACAATACATAGCCTTGAGCATATATTGAATTTCAAAATTGGTTCAACAAATAGAAAAAAATGACAGAAATTTCTATGCTAATTAGTGATTGTTTCTAGGCATTAATGCTTTCAGAATCAAGAATTGATTGATTTGTTCATGTTTTGTAAGATATTTTCTGACAAGATTCTTATGGAATCTACTCAACCTTCCAATCGCCTAATAATTTTCTACAGTTTCAATATTTTATCCATTATTATTAAAATATATTTTCTAAGCATTAATATATCTTTGTTGATCTTTAAGATATCTTGGCTCTCTGCATCTACCTCTTCCTTTGTTCTCCTGCCATTATTTATTTGGCCATTTCAAAAGAGTGAAGCGAACTCTAATTAAATGGTTCATGAGGCACAATACTTGCTAAGGTTTTGAAAATGGGGTAGCAAGCTACATGGGCTTGATTGTGGGGAAAACTCCAAAGTTAAGCGCACTTGAGCCAGAGGTGATCTAGGATGGGTGACCTCCCGAGAAGTCCTGATTACTGGGTACAAGCCTCGTAAGTGATGATTAACACTATGTGATTCATTTCACTAGTTTCAATCCCAGTTCTTCACCCCTGTGAGCATCACCCGATGCAATGAGTGCTAAGTGGACTGTTAAAAAATCATGAGAAAATAGTAACTTATGACTACCTCCCATGGAAATGGTCAAACATGAATGACTTACTTAACGTAGTTGAATCCAAAAAAATTATATCTAATATACAAATTATAAAGAAAAACCTTAAAACACTTAACAATTTCAGAACAATAAAGCAGATTGATTTCCTATAACATAGTAATCATTATAAAAAAAAAATGAACATTGAAAATTTTTATTTGACGGGTAATAAACATACATATAATGTGTGAGAGGCAATAAGTCATATAGATCATTAATTGGTCTTAATTTTGAGATGAAATTTAACTACTTTCTGTTTTAATGGTATCCATTAACCAATGATCGTCACCAATATGTGTTGGCATTATCATGCATGTGTTGTCGTTTAGGGAAAATCACTTGTAACATAACACGTATATGGTAACTAGATGAATCCACGGGTCAGTTCATAGGTTAAAAAGTGATGGAACAGGATAAAATAATGATGGGGCAAAGGTTTACATATCAAAATTAGAAGTTTGTTAAAGGTGAATATTTGAAGATCTATACGTGGGTTTGTCAAAGACAAGTCGCGTATACACGTGGGTACAAAGAAGAAAAGTTGCAAATACATGCAAGGGAACTAATTTAAGACTACCAAGGGTCCTTACCATGGTATTAGCCCACAATATTGACTGCAACAACATATACTTAATCCTGTCCAAGATTATCACATGCACTAATGTAGTTGTGACCCATGATATTGGGTAAGGCTCTAACTATATAAGGAGGTGAAGATCAAAGTGCTAAGTGTGCATGTGAAAAGGTTTTTGATGAATGCTTCAATATGAAGTATATTTAACTTCTAAGGGCTATAGTTGACAGATAGATCTGGAATAATTATGCACCCATGAATACAATGATAGATCGGGATCATGAGACCTGAAATGAATTTCCATTGTATGATATGTTGATGAATTGACTAGATCTAAGTAATGACGCATGTTCTTATCTCTGAATATTATGATCTAGGGCTTTCTGAAGTTCTGAAGAGCTGTGCAATTTTAAGTCAATTTTTTTAGATCTGTACGCAAGTTAGTCTAAGTGACGCTGCATATACACACGGGTTCGTTTCTTTGAAGTTGTGTACATAAAGGAAGAGTTTTATCTCAAAATTTGCATATTTGTATCTAGGTTGGTCTTGGTGAAGTCGCGTATACACGCGGCTTCATTTCTTTGAATTCGCATGTGTAAAGGAAGGGTTTATGTTCATAAATGACTAATCAACCTGATCAATGTTAATGTATCTCTGATGTTTGTCAATGATGTCTTCATGTTGATCTGGGTTGAGTGATAATGTCTGAAGTAGAATTGTTTGAATGACGAATTTGAATTTGGTTACATTGTGATTGGTTGAAAATATTATTGATGCTGCTAACTGTAAGAGGGTTCTATAAGCTAATAAAATATTCAAAACAACTCTGGTCAACTCTGTGTGTGATTCAGAATTACAGGTTTTTAGTATATTGAGATCTATATGCAGGTTTCTCTATAAAAGAGAACCTATACACGTGGGTTTCATTAAGTGAAGTAGAATATACATGTTGGCATATAAATGATTAGGGTGAAGTTTATTTTATGTGCTGATTCATTATTGAAAGTTTGGTTGTGTGTTATGTTTATAGTGATCTCACTGTCCTGTTTGAATTAGGTTGGTGTTTTCTTCAATTAATATACGAGTTGTGATGTATTAAAGCAGGTGGATCTAGTGCGAAAATTTATAAAACATGGTCCATGGATGACATTGAGGGTTTGTGCCTTCAATGAGGATGTAGAAGCTTCCTACTAGTAGTAGCTGGTAATTAGATTAAGGGGTTGGAGCTCCCTTCCAGTGGGAGCTGGAGAACAACTGAAGGTTGTAACCCTCAGGAGGTGGGTGTTTATGTACTAGAATGAGTCTACACTAGTACACGAACGTAAGAATTTTTTGATATTAATAAGTTTGACTACTCATATGACAACAACGGTGGTTTCTCCCACATTAGGTTTCCACCTTATATCTTAGTGTTCATGTGTGTTGCTTATGTGTGATAATTTAATGTCTTACTCAACCTGCTTGCTCCTTATCAAATTCTCGATAAATCTCTTACATTTTGGTTTAAGTTTAACATATAAAGAATTAGTTGTTTTACAATTTTACTAAGGATACGCTTGTTTTTTTGACAACAGTCACGTACATATGTGAGTTGGGTTTAGTAAAGTCACATATATATGTTTCATAAAGGAAAATTATTATTGTGAGTTTTTTAAATACTGCTTGAACCACCCTTTTGGTATTTTTCCCAACAATTGGTATCAGAGCAAGTCCTTCAGAAGAAGCTTGATCGCTTGAAGGAAGATATCCCAAGATGAGAAATCAAAACATACTGACATCTATCAGACCACCACTCTTTAATGGAAATAATCTAATATATTGGAAGATAAGAACCGGATATTATATTCATTCCCTTGGAGGATATGTTTGGAAATTTATGGAAGGAAGTTACCAATATCTAGTCGTAGTTCATGCCAAAGATATCAATGCATTATTGGTAAGTCTGATAGAAATAGAATTTTTTCAAAGTTATACAATTAAGCAGAGAAAAAGATATATGGGACAAAATCATTCAACACTATGAAGGGAATATCAAGGTAAAAAGTGTTAAACTCCAAACTCTCAAAATTCAATATGAAACACTCAGAAGGCATAATGATGAAAGTATTGCTAGTTTCTTTCTACATATAGATGAGATTGTAAATTGCATGAAAAATCTGGGTGAAGAAATAAGGGACACCACTTTAGTAGAGAAAATATTAATATATCTAACCCCGAAATTTTCTTCAAAAGTGTCTGCCATTGGAGAGAAGTGGGATCTTCGACTCTTACTGTTATTCAACTTCACAGGATTCTGATTGCTTTTGAAATGAGGAAAGGAGGTCCCTCAGTATTCAGAGAAGCCACATTTAAAGCATTGAAAAAAGTAAAATAAATGGAAGAACACAAGGAATTAGGATATATGATAGAAGAAGATGAGGTGAACTTTGTAAAGAGACTTCAACTAGGCACCAGAAGGTTCTGACATAAGCTTCCTTTCCAAAATTTTTCTTGTGGTAGAATTGGATATTATGGTGCTAAATTTCCTCATTAAGACAACCATGACAAAGGGAATGATACTGCAAAAGGTAATATGAGATGATTTGACAATAGAAGAAGTTATTATACTCATGAAGATAGTGATGGGTTGTCAAATAGTGAAGAAGGAGAATCTAATCAAGATCTCTAATTACTCATGGATTTTGATAAAAATACTAATGTCTAATGATAAATTTGTGGATTATTTAGAGGAAAAAGATTTCTTTGAAGAAATTACTCAACTCAAAATTTTCTTGGAAGAAAACAAAGTAGCCATAGATACATTGAAGCATAAACTCATAGAAAAGGAAAAACATAATGAGAAGTTAGAATGTGAAGTAGTAAGTCTAACAAAGGAACTTGAGAAAATAAAAACTATGAATCTTAGATTTTCTCAAGGAACTGAAACCTTAGATGAAATTATCAAGGTACAATGCTCTCCTCTTATGAGGATAGGTCTTGGATACATTGGAGAAGCATCGGCAACAAAAAATTCTCCATCCACCATCAAAAGCTATCTAACAGTAAAAAGCACTCAGGAAAATAATAAAGAAATTCCACATGTAAATCATGTTCACTCTTATCCAAGGATTTACAACAACAAAAGCACCAGTCAAAAAGAAAGAAACACCATAATATTCTATGATCACAAAAAATTCTTCCTTAATGGATAATGTTTCTCATGTCATAATTTTGGTCACAAGGTTGCTCAATTTGTTGCATACAAAACCATCATGACTAAATAAGAAAGAAAACAAAGGAATGTGATAGGATTCAAGAAGAACACTTATAATTACTTCTCACTTGTTAGATATGAAATTGAATTCTCATTTTGAATTAATTTCGACATGAAGAATCTGAATGTAGGATAAAATTACAACCAACATCTCAAAAAGAACAAATATCATCAAACTCTAAGGTATGGAAAAGGAATAAGTGATAGTTTGAAAGCTGTGGCATAACATTGTTTGTAGAAGGACAAGAAAATTAATTTTACGTTGATAGCAGATTCTCAAAACACATGACAAGTGATAAAGATAAAATTGTTTCATACAATGCTTTAGAGAAAGAAAAGAATGTCACTTTTGGAAAAGACTCAACTACTATCATTAAGGGTAAGGGTTCTATTTTTCTAAAAGAAAAGGTTTAAGCTCATGATGTTATGTATGTTGATTAACTAGTTCAGTTTTATCCAAATGTGTGACCAAGGAAATGAGGTAGTATTGAGATCAAAAGAATGTGTGGTTCATGAACTTGACACAAGAAAGACCATAATAAAAGGAAAAAGAACCGTAAGCAATCTGTATATATTGAAAGGTGGCCAAGAAAAATGTTACCTAGGCAAGGCAGAGGAAAAATGGTTATGGAATAGATGGTTCCGACATCCAAGCTTCTCTCGAATAAGAAAATCAAGTAGGCTCAAAGCTGTTCATGATCTACTCAACATCACCCTACCAGAAAGTCCCCTATGTAATTGATGTCAATTCAGTAAGCGAACCAGAGTTGAATTGAATGCCAAATAAGTATCAACAGGTAAGCCTCTTGAACTTATACATAATGATTTGTGTGTATGAGTAAGGAAAAAGTCACCTCGTTGAGAGAAATACTATATCTTATTCATTGTTGACTTTTCTAGAATGTGCTTGGTCAGTTCATTCAAACACAAAGATGAAGCATTTGTAAAATTTTAAGTCCTCAAAGCATTGGCTGAAAATGAAAGATATCGAAAAATAAAATGTCTCATATATGATTGAGGAGGAGAATAAATATGAGATGAATTCTTTGATTTTTGTGAACAACATGGCATAAAAAGACAATTTTTTGTAGCTAAAACTCCTCAAAAAATTGGCGTGGCACAAGGAATGAATATAACTATTCAAAAAATGGCTCATGCTCTACCTGATGAGTCTAGAACTCCTGACACCTTCTAGGGTGAAGCTGAACATACTGCAGTTAATATTCACAGCAAGGCTAATGTTTGTGTGAATAGTGATAAAACTCCATATGTACTTTGTAATTATGAGCCTTCCAATATAAAGTATTTTATAGTTTTTGAAAGAAAATGTTTCATCAAAAATAATGATGAAAAACTTAGTAAGTTTGAAGCTAGAGGAGATGATGGAATACTTCTTGGTTACTCATATAGAGGCAAAGGGTACAAATGTTACAATAAGATACTTTGGAAAATTGTTGAGTGCATTGATGTTGTGATTGATGAAGCATGCATAGATCCCAAGAAGGTAACACTAGCAAAAGAGGATGATGATTGATTTCCAACATCAAACCACAATGATATAGAAGAGGAAATTAATGAAGAAGCAAAAAAAGACACCTAAGACAAAGAAAAGGCTCCATCCAGGTATGTTCAAAAGAAACATCTAGAAACTCAAATTCTAGGAAAAATGGAGTCTGGGGTACAAACAATAAGAACCCTTGTAGCATCTCCTAATTATCTAGATTTATTATCCACCATTGAACCAAAAAATGTAAATCAATATACTAAAGGCGAATGTTGGGTTAAGGCCATCAATGAATAAATTGATCAGATTGAAAATAATGATACTTGGGAATTGGTTCCAAGTCCTCATGATAAAAATGTTATTGGGACTAAATGGACATTCAAAACTAGGTTGAATGAAAATGGAGAGGTCGTTAGGAAAAAAGCTAGACTTGTTTGTAAGGGTTATGCTCAACAAGAAGGTATAGAATTTGAAGAAACATTTGCATCAGTACCCAGACTTGAAGCCATGAGAACGTTTCTTTCACTTTCAAGTTTTCAAAATTTCAAAGTTTATCAAATAGATGTAAAATCTGCTTTCCTTAATGGAGATATACAAGAAGTATATATTGAAAAACCAGAAGGATTCATTTTGGGGAATGATGAAAACCTTGTATGCAAACTCAAAAAGGATTTATATGGGCTAAGGAAAGCTCTACTAGCATGATATTATCGTCTTCACAAATATCTTCAACTACAAGGTTTCACAAAAGGATCCACAAGAAACAACTTCTACAAAAAAATTGAGAATGATAAAGTGCTAGTTATTGTTGCTTATGTTGATGCTATCATATTTGGAAGTAATGAAGAATGTATGAGTCAAAACTTTCCTTTTGTTATGCAACAAGAATTTGAAATTTCTTTCCTTGGGGAACCAACCTATTTTCATAGTCTCAAGTGAAATAAGCAAAATATGACATCTTTCTCTCACAAAGAAAACTCTCAAGCAGATTTTGAAGAAGTATGGGATGGAACATTTCAAACCCTTATGTACTCCCATGATGATAGGATGTAGCTTCAGTTCTGATGATGATTCTCCCGTACTAAACTAACTAGAGTACATGTCTATGATTGGAAGTCTACTTCATCTAATAGGTTCCATATCAGATATCATGCATGCAGTGGGGATTGTTGGACATTTCCAAGCCAATCCAAAGGAATCACATCTTCAGACAGTAAAGAGAATATTAAAATATGTCTAAGGAACATAAGGCTTTGGTCGATGGTATCTTAAAGATCTAGATCTTACCCTTCATGGATACATAGATGTGGATTGGGATGGAAAGGTTGATGACCAGAAAAGCACTAGTCAAGGTGATAGAATGGTGGAAAAGAATAACAAAATGATGGGACAAAGGTTTACATATAAAAATCCCAAGTTTGATAAATGTGAATATTTGAATATCTCTAAGTGGGTTCGTCAAGGCCATGTCGTGTATACACACAGGTACAAAGAATTAAATTTGAATATACATGTTGGCACGCTAATTTAAGAATACCAAGGGTCCTTACCATGATATTATCTCATAGACATTAGTGTAGTTTTGACCCATGGTATTGGCCAAGGCTATAAATATATAAGGAGGTGAAGATGAAAGTGCTAAGTGTTCATGTGAAAGGGTTTTTGATGAATACATCAATGTGAAGTATGTTTGCATTGTAAGTGTCGTAGTTGACACACAGAACTAAAATAATTATGTACCGATGAGTACAATGATGGACCAAGATCATGAGACCTGAAATAACTTTCCATTATATGATCTACTCATGGATTTACTAGATCTAAGTATTGACGCAGTTTTTTATCTCTGAATATTATGATCTGGGTATTTCTGAAGCTTTAAAGCATGGCACAATTTTAGGAAAAGAAATTACATATCTGTATAGAGGTTAGTCTCGGTGAATTCATGTATACACGGGTTTGTTTCTTCGAAGTCGTGTACATAAACGAAGGGTTTCATGTCAAAATTTGCAGATATGTATGTAGGTTGGTCTCGGTGAAGTCATATATAGACGCAGGTTCATTTCTTTGAACTCACATACATAAAGGAAGATGTTATTTTTATAAATGTCCAATCAACCTAATAAATGCCCTTTCGGGTCAATATTTCAAGGCCTAATATCGCTTTCTATGGCCATGAAAGGCTCACCGAATTCAGGGGAAAACTGAAGTCGAGGTGTATCTATGTTATCTATCAATGATGTCCTCATGTTGATCCGAGTTGAGTGATGATGTCTGAAGTAGAACTGATTGAATGATGAAGTTGAATTTTGTTACATGTTGATTGGTTGAAAATACTATTGAGGCTCCTAACTGTATGAGGGTTTGAGAAGCTAACAAAATATTTTATAATAACTCTAGTCAACTCTTTTCTGATTCATAATTACAAGTTTTATTACATTTAGATTTGTACATTGGCTTCTCTATAGAAAAGTGTGTATACATGACGATTTCCTTAAGTGAAGTAGCATATACATGTTTGCATATGAATGATCAGGGGTGTAGTTGATTTTGTGTGTTGATGTAGTATCCTGAGTTCAGTTTTGATTTCTGGTTACAGTGATCTCACTATTTGTTTGAATTAAGTTGGTGATTTCTAAAGTTGATATACAAGTTTTGATATATTAAATCATGTGGATCAAGTGTGAAAATGTATGAAATGTGGTCCACGAATGTTGCTAAGGGTTGGAGCCTTCAATGAGGAAGTCGAAGCTTCTTGCCACTAGTAGCTAGTAATCAAATTAAGGCGTTGGAGCTCCCTTCTAGTAGGAGCTGGAGAACAAATGAAGATGGTAACCTTCAATAGGCGGGTGCCTGCATACATGCATGATTCCGCATTATTACAATAATGTGAGATGTTTCTAATATTAATACGTTTGAAGACTGAGATGACAGGAGCAATGGTTTTCTCCTACATTGGGTTTCCACCTAAAATCCTTGTGTTAATGTGTGTTTCCTATGTGTGATACTTTATATTATTATTACAACTTATTACTTGTCATCAAATGCTTGATAAATCTCTTACATTCTGATTTAAGTTTAATAGAAAATGAATTATTTGTTTTACAGGTTTACTAAGCATACGCTAGTTTCTTTTACAACAGTCGTGCACATACGCAAGTTGGGTTCTGTAAAGTCACGTATATATATTTCAGAAAGGAAAAATATTATTGTGAGTTTGTTAAATATTGATTAACACCCCTTCTTAGTCTTTTTCACAACAATATGGATAGTACTGATTTTCCTGATCTTTAATGAGAGAATACAGTTATGAAATTTGTTACTACAAATCATTTACATTTTACTTAAATCCCAGCATCACATAGTCTAATTGATATGATTATGTTTCATTATTGATATATCTTACATGCTTTAGAAATTGATATAGAGATACTATTTTATTAATATCATGAACCACATTCTATTTTCATTAACTAATTTCTTTTACCAATAAATTAATGTCTTTTACATAATTGTTGACTGAACTGATGCATGTTATATGCATTTACTATGTATAGTTTCCTTCTCTACGGCTATCTCTTACTTCACATAAATAATTTTAGGTCGTAGATGTCAATTCTGAACTTGGAATCCTTGCTGCCTTTTTCCCATTATCCAAATATTAAATGAACTATATTCACTGAAATACGTAAATTAGGTAATATTTTATAACTTCACATGGTTTATGTTTTTTTCATAAAGGTACAATCTATTATTGGAAAATTATTATATAATTTTCCCACACAACAAAAACTTTAATTCTGACCTCTGCAATAGTCTAGCAAAACATTCAGCATATGAAAAACTTTCATGATCATCACATTTTCAAAGATCATTTTCTATGAAAATCACCAAAATATAATCATGGAATAGCCCTATCCATTTCCATCTTGCATTTTCATAGAGTCACCACATAATGAAAATATGTCTCAAACTATTTAGTCCAGAAGTAGCCTTCGAAATAGATTGAATCTGGCATCGAAGAAATGGAATCGAGTCCATTCACATAGTTGTCACTTCACCTGCAACCTAATATCTAATACGTAAAATATACTTCCTCCACATATCCTAGATTTACGACTAATGTTCCTAATTGATGAAACATAGATACAAACTATAGATTACCAACACTAGCACCACTAACATCTCTAATGAAAACTAATATTTCGAAAGCACTATGCATTCTTCAATTGATGTAGAATTTCATGGATAATGGAAGTGTGTATTGGTTTTCTCGACATATATTAATATGACTACTTAGCATTAATTAATTATTCAATGCTAAGTGCAATTTCCAAGTTTTTTTCATCTTTGTAAACATTATTGTTTTGAAAACATTTTTGCATATAACAAACTTGTCCTTCCTTACATGCTATAGTTATAAATAATTCTAGGAGTTTATATGTTAGCTGTTATCATTACAATAATTATGTAATAAAATATGTTATAAATAGTAATGTTATACTACAAAAATAATAAGTATAATATGTGATATTAAATATCATAAATGAAAATTGATATTGTATATTAGCAACAAAGGGATTGTGCATGATTCTATGTTAGCTTTGAAATTTTCTACAGTTATGCTATTCACTCGTGCATGTGTCTCGAGAACAAAATCTATAAAATCCTTTAATGCAGAATGCATTGAATTGCAAAAGCAGAGTTAGAAAGCTTCGTCTGGATAGTTTATATGTTACTTTATATGATTATAATAATTATGTAATAAAATATGTTATCAATACTAATGTTATACTAAACAAATAACGAGTATAATATGCGATATTAAATTTGACAAATGAAAATTAATATTGTATATTGGCAACAAAGTTATTGTGCAAGATTGTAAGGTAGCTTTCAACTTTTATGTAGTCATACTTTTCACTCACGCATTTGTTCTGAGAAAAAATATACAAAATCCCTTAGTGTGGAATGCAGAGGTCCACACAATGAAAGCTTAAAAGATTCCTTCCCAGAATGGGCTTCTTTTGTATTTCCACACATCTGCCTAATTTTAATAAGATAACCATAAACAAAGATTGTGCTTAATGATCCAATTCTCTATGCACTCTGCACAACCTTTACTCAATTGACTACTAATATTTGGGAATATAGACATATGAATTAATTATAATTAAAATATTACGAAGCTAAAATATGGATTATTCAATACCAAAATATTATCAATAAAGGCGTTAAGTATAACTTAAATACTACTACTAATATTGTATGCTTACACCACTTTCCTCGGTGTTATTGCAAACAAAATATGTGGATTATTTATTAGTAAAATATTAGCAATAAAAGCCTTCAATGCAGAGTCCCGAAATTACATAATGAATTCTTCCAAGCTTCCTCGGCACAATGACCTTTTTTCACACTTTTGCACATGTGCTTAATTTCATAAATATAACCATAAACAAACGTTCCTCATCCAATAATTGTAACCATAACCATAACCTTCAAAAATATAACCATAATTATTTTTGAATATATGTTAAAAAAGAAATATTGAACATTTTTCCCAAACCATTGATTAAAATTGCAAAAGCAAAGTGAAATAAGTTACAATTAATGCAACTTGACCACGAAACAAAACTAATTGCTTGCAACATTTTGTACATTAATTTTTATCAGTACAATAATAATCACATAACAAAATATGCTATAAACAATAATTTTATACTACATAAATAACAAGTACAATATGCAATATTAAATTTCATAAATGGAAATTGATATCGTATATTGGCTATGAAGTGATTGTGTGACTTTGTATGTTAGCTTTGAATTTTTCCACACTTAGCATCCACACTCATGCATGCATTTGGACAAAAATATACAAAATCCTTTAGTGTTGAGTGAACCGATAGACACAATTAAAGGATGAAAGCTTCCTCTAAAGAATGGACTTTCTCTATACTTCTGCATATGTGCCTAATCTCAACAAAATAACCATAAAAATATCTTGTTCTCAATGTTCTAAACGTTGACGTTTTTGCAAGTTGTTTGCATTCTAGAACAATTCAAGCTTTATTCAATTGGCTAGTGATATTTGGGGATACAAAGATTTGCATTATTTATAACTCAAATATTGCAAAAAATATATATGGATTATCTTATACTAAAATATTATAAATAAAAGCAATATTTATATTTAATAAACTACCAATAATATCCTCTTGGTGCATGCCTTGTCTCAGACTTACTATAAATATGGGTCTCCTTTCCATAAATGAGGGTGTTATGACACTAACATTACTTAATTCCATGAGGCGTAAATTGATGCATTTATAGGTTCTTTGCACAAGCTTGTGCAAAAGTGTGTATATTAAAACAATATTAGCAATAAAAGCATTCAGTGCATTTTACAATACAATAAATACTTATTTTAATAATAATCACTCTAAACCATGATAGCACTAATATTAACATGTTTATTTGTACACATTTTTTACATGTAGAATTAATAAAGATCATGGAATTATCACACATTGAACTTACTTCCACACAATAATCTTCCTTCCGCACTACCTACTTGCACCAAACTCAAAATAAAATTTTGCACGAGAGGACATTAGTTTACTTAAATTCTATATTGATATGAACCAAAGGAAACAAAAGATTAAAATTAACTAAAGTAAAAGTATCTAATGAACCTTTATATCTTTATGCACATATATCTAAAGAAAATTTTATAATACAATAATTACTCTAAACCTTAAATGCACTTGCATGAATGGGTTTATTTAGACACTCTACTTTACATGTAGGATTAATAAAATTTGCAACAAGTGAAAGTTATTTTTATATTTCAAAAACCATGGACTTATATTTTTTTACAATTGTTATCCCCCAAAAGATTATTATGCTGAAATAAATTAAATGTGTGGAGGTTTGCACAATGAGCTGAACATTCATGCATTGAACTTGCTTTCACACAACAATCTTCCTTCCCTGCTACTTTCTTGCACAAGACTCTAAATGGAATTTTTCATGAGAGAGAATTACTTTATTTTAATACCATGTTGATATGAACCTTTACAACTTTATGCACATTTATCTAAAGAATATTTTACTATACAACAATAATTACTCTAAACCATCATAGAACTAATATCAACATGTTTATTTGCACACTTTGTGTTACATGTAGGATTAATAAAAGATGCAACAAGTAAAAGATATGGTACTATTATATAACTCATGGAATTATATTTTTTGAAACCATCAAAGGAATTTCAATGTGAGGAGGTCTGTACAATGAGATCAAGTTCCACATATTGAACTTCATTTCATACTACTTGTTTGCATGAAACTTGAAATGAGTTTTTTCATGACAGATATATACTTTGATTAAATGTCATATTCATATTAACGAAACGAAACAAAACAGTAAAATTAACTAAAGTAAAAGTATCTAATGTATTATAACTTGTAGAACATCATGCAGAAGAAATTTTGAAAGACTAGGTAGCTTGAGCATGATAGTGACAATCCTTGATGGCTTGAGTTTTGACTTGTGTACAAAGTATACTACTCCATCAAAATTATTAATGAATTCTTCAAAGAAATATCTTCTCAAATTCATTTGGAAAGTTTCTATTGAATCAAGAAACCAAGCATCTTTCCCTGAAGCAAGTGAAGCATTAAATAAGTCTTCGGTTACGCCAATGTTCCAATGTGCCACACCATAATGAGCTGAGTCAGGTGTTCTTCCTTTCCCTTTGTGAGTTCTTTGACCATTTCCTTCGTTTCTTGCCTTCTAAATTTTGTCCCAAGGAAACTTATAATTGGAAGCATCATGTCCATCTCTATTGCATGATATGCGATGAAGATCACATCTACTCCTTGTAAATTCTACCCCCCCCCCCCCCCCCCCCACTTCTAAAATCATTTCTTCCTCTTCCTCTTTTTCCATCTCTTCCTCTAGAATAATATTGTGCATGATTCTTCTCCTTTTGTGCAAGGCACACATCCTCTTCAGAAGACTGAGGAGCTTTATTCTTCTGAAAGGCATTCTCTCTTTCAGGAAATGCTTCTATAGGGAGACAAGGGTAATCTTCTTAAGGTTTCCACTTTCTTGCAATGGCTTAAGATAATGCAAATAGGTGGGATATAGTTCTGTTGACAACTAATCTGAAACGGATGGGTGAACTGGACAGTCATCGAGAAGATGAACTGATCCGTTTTATTTTTGTATATAAACATGAGTTAATTAATGAATAAGATTATCAGTTCTTTCCTCCGCTCATTCTGGAGTTACCCTGGCCTGACATGGTATCAGAGCACAGGTCCCAGGTTCTAAAATTGGTTGTAACTCCTGGTCTGTTCTATCCTGAGCGCCTCTGGCCTGACACTGCGCTCTCATGAGACTGCGTGCTTCTGTTCTGACACTGCGCTCTCATGAGACTGCGTGCTTCTGTTCTGACACTGCGCTCTCCTGAGACTGCGTGCTTCTGTTCTGACACTGCGCCCTCAAGTACTGGTGAACTGGGTAAATCCGAGTGCCTTCCAGTCCCTGATTGCCATGACCTCTGAGATTTTACGTTACTGCAATCCATTCATTTGATCGCTTCGAAATTTCAGAATAGCTTCTTTGCCAAGATCGTGAAGAACGCTCTCTCTCTATCTGGCTCCTGGCTCGTCAAAATTCTGTGGGTCGCTCGGCTTTTTCTAAAATCTCCCATACCTGGGATGCAGCTCTCTGCCGTTTACTGAGTTTTCTTTCATAATGACTCCGGCCTGAAAAATTTCCTTACTTCTGTGCTCTTAACCTTCTACCTGGCCTGGGGAAACCAATTCATGTCTTAAATCCAAGGGCTTGACGCTGTTGACATAGCCGACTGGCATACTTGGGGTTTTCTCCACAAATGCTAACCGTTATATTATTTTGCAAGCCGGAACTTGTCAAAGAGCGGAACTTGTCAACCCGTTGACAGAACCTCCCATCCAATAATAATCACAGCTACTCCTTGTCCATAGCTTCTGAGTTTTTTTTCTCACTCGATTTCTTCTATTATAGGGCAGTTCATGTATATTATCACGAGGTTGAGTTGTAGGAGAGATGTCCAATCAGTATCGTATTATTTCAGAAATCTGAGAGAAAGCACTATGGCTTGTTACTTATTCGGGTTTGGTGAGATTCGCTTTGATTTGATATAACACAGAACGCAAGAGCCTCAAGAGCCTCATGGTATCGCAGAACGCAAGAGCCTCAAAAGTCGCCAGCAACACTGGGTATTACGAAGACTGCTAGGACTTCAGTATTATGCAGTTGATTTTTTGACTTTGTATGGCATTTTTTTTTTTGTATAAGGTGGAGATGCGTTTTTTTTGTATAATGGTTGAGCAGTTTTGTTGAATTCAAAGCAGTTTGTTGAATTCAAAGCAGTTTGAGATGCGTTTTTTTGTATAATGGTTGAGCAGTTCGTTGAATTCAAAGCAGTTGGTTGAATTGATATACGCAGTTTATATTATTCAAAGCATTGTTGTGTTTCCAGAATGTTTTGTAGTATTGCTTCATTTACTGAAGTAATATATCCTTTATAAGTTTTGAAGTGAATACATTCAAGACATAGTAATATTGCAGTGATATAGGAAATGATGATGCAAACGCATAAGGCTGTGGCATAAGGATTTTTTTTTCAGCAGAAGTCTTTTTGCAACAGAAGTTTTTTTTTAGCAGAGATATTTTTTTTTACAGAATGCATTCAATCATTTCTATGGTAGGAATAGTTCTCACTGGCAAGGAGAACTATTCAGAATGGTCTCGGATGGTTAAAAACACCCTCATCTACAATGAGCTGTGGAAAGGAGTGTGTGTCGGAGAAGAAGACAAAGACCCTGTGCAGCCTACATCAGACAAAGAACTCACCATTTGGGAAAACAAGAACAACAAAGCCTATGCATTGATCGCAGCATCTGTAAATGAAGAAGTAAGTCGTCATATTTCATCCTATTCCACTGCCTTTGAAGCTTTACAAAAGCTGAAAGAACTTTATGATACACATTCTGCACTTGAAGTTGTTCAGCTCATGATTAAACTCTTCACTCTTGAACTGAAAAATAATCATCCTCTTGCTCTTGCATCTGTAATAAAGTCTATAATGCATGATATTAAATCCACTAAGGTTGAGCTGGATATCTCTCTTATTGCCTTTCTCAAAGCACTCTATCCTACCTACTCCAATTATCTTGAGTCTTTACAAGCAAATGGAAATCTTAAAGATATAACCTTTGACTCTCTTGTGAAAAAGTTTGCTGAAAGAGAGAAAGCCTTTGGAAAGAAAATAGTTCCTGAATCTTCTGAAGAGACTGTTTGCCTTGCTCATAAAGAAAAGCATCCTGCTCAAGATTCTACAAGAGGAAGAGGTGGACGAAGAGGAAGAGGAAGATACTTCAGAGGCAGGGGGGCAGACATCCTCAAGCAGAAAAGGTAGATCTGCATTGCATTCGCTGCAAACGAAATGGATCACATGATGCTTCTACATGCAAGCTACCATGGGACAAGGTTGAACAGAGAAGAAATCAGCAGAAAGGTAAAACTGATGACACAGACAAAGGTAAAGCACCTGAATCCGCTCACTATATTGAGGCACAATGTAACATTGGAGTAAATGAAGACTTGTTTAATGCTTCACTTGCTTCTTCGAAAAATGACTGGTTGCTTGATTCAGGAGCAACCTGTCATATGACTCATAGGAAAGATTTCTTTGAAGATTTCACTGACAATGTTGATGGAGCAGTATACTTTGCAGATCAGTCAAAAATCAAGCCATCAGGGCTTGGCACAATCAGGCTCAAACTGTCTGGTCTTCCAGACTTTCTTCTGGATCATGTTCTATATCTCCCACAGCTCAAGAGAAACTTGCTGTCCCTGGTCCACATCCGCCAGCAAGGTCACTCCATTCACATGTTTGATGGCAAGCTTGAGGTAAGAAAGGCATCTGACCACTCACTTGTCAGGAGGGGTATAGAAGAAGAAAGACTTCTTAAACTGCAAGGAACCTCTGCTCATGCACAACATTTCTCATATATTTCTCATCATGAAGAAGGTGCACTTCCATCAAGTTTATTATGGCATACTAGATTTGGACATTTAAACTATGATAGTCTCTGCTTGTTGAAGAAAAATGGTGTTGCTGGTTTGCCTGCAATTCCTAGAAAACATAAGCAATGTGATGCTTGCATTCTAGGAAAGCATAGCAAACAGTCTTTTCATGATTCACATTCAAGAGCACATAGGAAGCTTGAACTCATTCATTCAGATTTATGTGGTCCAATGCCTGTTTCTTCTGCAAATGGAAATAAATATATCATGACATTTATTGATGATTACACCAGAATGTGTTGGGTTTATTTTTTGAAGAAAAAATCTGATGCTTTTCAAACATTCAAGAATTTTCATAAATGGATTGAAAATGATGCACAATCTCATATTGGGTCTATTCGCATTGATAATGGAAAAGAATATACATCAAATGAATTTGAACACTATCTTCACCAACATGGGATTAAACATCAAACAACTGTGCCTTATAATCCTCAACAGAATGGTGTAGCTGAAAGAATGAACAGAACAATTTTGAATATGGTACAATCCATGCTTTTCTTCAAAAATGTAAAGACAATGTTTTGGGTTGATGCTGTTCTATGTGCTGCATATATAAAGAATAGATGTCCATCTAGTGCTATAACAAACAAGACTCCTTATGAATTGTGGTATGGACATGTTCCTTCGGTAAAACATCTCAGGATTTTTGGTTCCACCTGTTATGCTTTAATAACAAAGGTACATAGAAACAAACTTGGTGCTAGAAGTCGTAAGTGTATCTTCCTGGGGTATTCAAACACATCTAAAGCATACCGCCTCTATGATGAAGTAAATAAAAAGTTTGTTTTATATAGAGATGTCATTTTTCTTGAATCATCCAAATCTGACAGTGTTGTTGAGCGACAACTTGATCGCTTGGATAGATTCACAAAACTGAAATCATTCCAAGAGTTTGATAATCAGATTCCACATCTTGAAGGGGGGATTCCTATACTAGATCAACATGTGGAATCTCCTTCTGAAGAACAATCTCCCCTGCATGACACTCCAACAACGGATGATGCTTAAAGTGATGTAATTGATAGAATTGGGAGATTTAATCTTGATTCAGTCTCAACTCAATCAACAGAACAGCTTGGACCATCTCAGAAAGGTCCCCCAAAGTGGCTGACAAAGACACTTGAAAGTGTTCATCCTGATGAAATTGGAAAAACAGGAACCAGAAATACAAACCGACAAGATGGATGTGATGTAGATAACTCTAATTCACCTGTTGATATGGATGTTACTTATGATTGTGAATTGAACTTGTCTACAGATTTTGAACCAACTTCCTTCAAAGAAGCTGCTTCTCATGATGAATGGAAAGAAGCGATGCAGAAGGAGTACGATGCCCTCATAAAGAATGGCACTTGGAAGCTGGTTGATCCTCCATTTGGAACCAAACCAATTGGCTGCAAGTGGGTCTACAAGAACAAGTACAAAGCTGATGGCTCACTTGACAAGCACAAAGCTAGGCTTGTGGCAAAAGGTTTTGCATAGAAGGAAGGGGTTGATTATGAGGAAACTTTTGCTCCCACAGCAAAATGGGCCACCATCCGGACACTCTTTGCACTAGCTGCTCAGAACGGTTGGAAAGTCCATCAAATGAATGTAAAAATTGCATTCTTGAATGGAGACCTAAAAGAGAATGTTTTTATGTCCCAGCCTGAAGGATTTGCTGTGAAAGGACATGAACACAAAGTATGCAAACTTGTGAAGTCCTTGTATGGCCTCAAACAAGCACCACGAGCCTGGTATGAAAAACTAACTGAGCATCTTCTGAAACTCAACTTCAAACATTTTGATCTTGATGATGCAACTTTATTTGTCAAGAAAGTTGGCAAAACAGTTGTATATCTTGTGGTATATGTAGATGATCTTTTAATGACAGGGAACAATGAAAGCTATATTGCATCCATAAAGAAAGAATTAGGAAATTTTTTTGAAATGACTGATTTGGGCTATGTTCATTACTATCTTGGCATTGAAGTAACCCAACATCCAAAGTCCATATTTCTTTCTCAAAAGAAATACATTGGAGATTTGTTAAACAGATTTGGCATGACAGAGTGCAATCCCCTTTGTACTCCAATGGAACAAAACTTGAAGCTCACATCTATTGAAGGAAAGGAATTTGAGGATGCAACAAAGTATAGACAGCTTGTAGGAAGTCTCATCTACCTCACTACTACCAGACCAGACATTTCATTTGCTATTGGAATCCTCTCCAGGTTCATGCAAAAGCCTTGTGAGGGACATTGGTCTGCTGCAAAAAGAGTTCTAAGGTACTTGAAGGGAACTCAAGACCTTGGAATCAAGTATACACAGGTGGACGACTTCAACTTGATTGGATACTCTGATTCAGACTTCGATGGAGACAAAGAAACTGGGGTATCTACTTCAGGATATGCTATGAGTCTTGGATCAGGAGCTGTCTCCTGGAGATCACGCAAATAATCAGTACCAGCAGATTCCACAACAGAAGCATAATATGTGGCAGCAGCTGAAGCAACAAAAGAAATTGTGTGGCTCAGGAAAATTCTTGAAGATTTGCAAGTAAAACAAATACAATCAACTCCACTCATGATTGATAACACATCTGCAATAAAGTTGGCCAAGAACCCAAAGTTCCATGATCGTACTAAGCACATCAATACTAAATATCATCTGATCCGACATCATGTTGAGGCCAAAACAATCCATCTCCGTCATTGTTCCACAAACGAGCAAATTGCAGACATCTTCACCAAAGCGCTTGGAAGAGAAAAGCTTGAAAGATTTAGAACGATGCTTGGACTCACCAACATCCCTTCAGATTAAGGGGGGGAATGTTGACACCTAATCCAAAACGGATGGGTGAACTGGACAGTCATCTAGAATATGAACTGATCCGTTTTATTTTTGTATATAAACATGAGTTATTTAATGAATAAGATTATCAGTTCTTTCCTCCGCTCATTCTGGAGTTACCCTGGCCTGACAAGTTCCTTGAAATAAGCTATGAGAGAAATATTTATTTTAACACCAGTGCCTTTTCTTTCATGCATAATCGATCTTTCTTATGATTCTAAGGCAAGATGATCATAATTTTTTAACTCAAGGCTAAACATCTAATCATCAATTCAATAATTTTAAGTGCTGAGCACGAGTCATACAATTACTTCAACTTTTTTAAAGCTTCAAAGGGATTTGGAAATGGAGAAATATTTCAACACACCTATCGATTTACCTTTGGTGCAATCAAGGCATAGGCCTTGTTGTTCTTTCTTTCCCAGATGGTAATCTCCTTATCTAAAATTGGATTTTCCAGTACATTGTCTCAATCTCCTTAACAAATCCCTTTCCACAACTCATTGAAAATAAGGGTATGTTTTATCTTCTGGGACCACTCATGGTAATTCTCTTTCCCAATGAGAGCTACTCTCACTATTGATATAAGGGAATGCATCATCAAAGAAAAAATTATCTACTTTCAATTTCTAAACCAAACACAACCTTTATTGATATCTTCTATTTATGTGGGGGAATATTCACGATATTAGTACTTTAATGTAACATATATTCTTCCACTCGCAAATATATTATATGATGGTTGCACCATATGAACCATATAATATATAACCAAAAAAATATCAACAAATTTTTTGTTTCAAAAATACCACCATCCAAGAAAATATCATTATATACCACCATCCAAAATTGTCATTATATAGTCATTATATACCAGCGTATAAAAAAATTCAACGAACTTTCATACTATTCAAGGGAACTTAATGTGCTTCACAATATACGTCACCATAAATTATGGTATGTACGATAATTCACTTCATAACATAAACATGTACCTCATAAGAGGTGAACTTACAACTTTAACATAATTCACTTCAAATAATTTCCTTAACATATAAAAGAGACTTCATCAAACCATACCACATATATCACTCGCAGTCAACATATATTTTTCCTCAATATTCAATGTCGAGCCTAATTCTGAAAATGAGTTGACACAAATTAACAGTCTTCAAAAAATGTTTAACTCAATGAAAAAGGTTAACTCACAAGTAGGGAAGCATGACCAATGGTGCCAACTCTGATATTATATACTACAACACCAACTATGATATTATATACTTCAATGCCAACTATAATATTATATATTGCAATGAAAAAACATGTGAGATAACAACATCAAGCTTGAATCCGTCACGTGGCACCACCAAGCTCAATCGCGTGAGGAGTCTCTTTGATTTTCAATACCTAAATAAAAATGCACTGAACAATACTTATATTGAAATATTGGAATGGGAACCATGTGTGGCATCACGACATTGAACCATGCATTCCATCAATGCATAGTAAACATATATTCAACATCAAACTTTTAATCGATGCAAAATCCAGTCAACTGAGCATGATGTTTTTTGCATGGAGAATATATGGTGTCTTGGCAATTGCATCCTTTAATTCAGAATAGGAATATGAAGGGTAGAAGTAGATTAATGCAAAATTTAATGCACTGAGGGTAGATAGATGATGTATATGTTATGAAACCAGCTCACAAAAAGATAGAAAAGATAGATCAATGCCTTAGAATTCAACCTCTTCGAGCGGGCAACCTCCTTTACATTGCACAAATGAATGATTCTTTTATGATTCAAATGACAAAACCTCCTTTCTATATATATGAGTCTAAGGAGTCACAATATAACATAGCCGACCTAACTATAATAATATAAAGGCACAAGAATTAGAATAGAGGGATTCTATGGGGCACATTAATAACAATATGGGGACAATAGGGCGCAACAATATTAATAAGGGATACAACTACAATAGTAACGAGCTAATCACTAGTATTATAGGGACCTAACATGACCCTCTCCTTCAAAAAAGTGTTTTCCTGAACACTTGAGTAGTTCTAGATGTTTCTGTATAAAATTATCGTCCTCCCATGTGGAATCTTCAGTGGATAAGTTCTTCCACTTAATGAGATACTCCAAAATTGTTCGATTGCGTAGCTATCAAGTTCTTTTTTCTGTGACGACTTCTGGTTCCAATATAATTTTTCCTTCCTCATCAAGTTCTGGAAATATTGTTTGAACTGGGAGCTTGTCACCTATAACCTTCTTTAAACATGAACCATGGAAAACTGGGTGCAGTCGAGAAGCTACAAGAAGCTCTAATTTGTATGTCATAGTACCAATCTTCTGCAACACCTTGTACGGTCCATAATGCTTTGGTGATAATTTATTATCTTTCTTAGCTTGCTTAAGGGACATTTTTTTATATGGTTGTAGCCATAGGAATATCAAATCACCTACATAAAAGCTTCTTTCATTGTGATGTTGATCTACCTGTTGTTTCATTCTGTTCTGTGCCAACATGAGGTTATCTTGTAGGAGTTGGAGGACTTGTGGTTGATGCTCGATGTGATGTTCCACTACTTGAACCTTAGAATTTTCTCTTAAATATGATGTGATGGATGGTGGATGATATCCATAAAGTGCAATAAATGGGGTCATTTTTGTTGTTGTATGGAAGGAAGTGTTACCATCATTCAGCCAGTGGCAGCCATTTGACCCATTGTGTTTGTTTATCAGATACAAAGCAAGGAAGATATCCTTCCAAACATTTGTTTACTATCTCAGTTTTCCCATCAGATTGAGGATGATAAGATGAGCTATGAGCTAACTGTTATGAAACCAGCTCATAAAAAGATAGAAAAGATAGTTGAACACTTTAGACTTCAGCCTCTTCGAGGGGGAAATCTCCTTTACATTACACAAATGAACAATTCTTGGATGATTCAAATGACAAAACCTCCTTTCTATATATAGGAGTCTAAGGAGTCACAATATAACCCAATCGACCTAACAACAATAATATAAAGCCACAAAAATAAAAATACAGGGATTCTATGTGGCACAATAATAACAATATGGGGACAATAGCGGCACAACAATATTAATAAGGGATACAACTACAATAGTAATGGGGTAATCACTAGTATTATAGGGACCTAAAATTCCCCTCTCCTTCAAAAAATTGTTGTCCTCAACGCTTGAGTAGTTCTGGATGCTTTTGTATAAAATTCTCATCCTCCCATGTGGAATATTCAGCGGATAAGTTCTTCCACTTGATGAGATACTCCGAAATTGATTGATTTCGTAGTTGTCGAGTTCTTTCTTCTGTGACTGCTTCCGGTTCCAATATATTTTTTCCTTCCTTGTCAAGTTCTGGCAATATTGTTTGAACTAGGAGCTTTTCACCTATAACCTTCTTTAAACATGAAACATGGAAAACTAGGTGCACTCAAGAAGCTGCAGGAAGCTCCAATTTGTATGCCATCATACCAATCCTTTCCAACACCTTGTATAGACCATAATATTTTGGTGATAATTTATTATCCTTCTTATCTTTCTTGAGGGACATTTTTTTATATGGTTGTAGCTGTAGAAATACCCAATCACCTACCTCAAAACTTCTTTCGCTGCGATGTTGATCTGCCTGTTGCTTCATTCTATTATGTGCCAACAAGAGGTTATCCTTTAAGAGTTGGAGGACTTGTTGTTGATGTTCGATGTGATGTTCCACTGCTTGAACCTTAGAATTTTCTCTTAAATATGACATGATGGATGGTGGCTGATATCCATAAAGTGCCATAAATGGGATCATTTTTGTTGTTGTATGGAAGGAAGTGTTATACCACCATTCAGCTAGAGGCAACCATTTGACCCATTATGTCTGTTTATCATATACCAAGCAATGAAGATATCCTTCCAAACATTTTTTTACTATCTCAGTTTGCCCATTAGATTGAGGATGATAAGATGAGCTATGAGCTAACTGAGTACCAAGACAAGAAAGTAATTCTATCCAAATAATTTTCAATGAAAATGGGATCTCTGTCACTTACAATAATCTTTGGATTTCCATGTAGCTTTTGAATTGTTTCCATAAATCCAGTAGAAACTGTACTGGCTTTAAATGGATGTGATAATGCAAAAAAGTGTGCATACTTGGTAAGTCTGTCAACTACCATTATCATGACACTATTTCCCTCAGAATTGGGTAAACCTATGATAAAATCCATTGAAACCTCCTCCCAACGTTGGCTTGGAATGGATAAAGGTTGTAATAGACCTGGGGTCTTAATTGTTTCTACTTTATTTTGTTGGCAAACCAAACATTCCGCCACAAACTTTTGAATATCTGATTTAAGGCCATCCCAAAAAAATTCCCTCTTAACCCTGCGGTAAGTTTTAAAAAATCCTGAGTGCCCTCCTAAGGGAGAAGTGTTCATTTTCATAAGAATCTTTTGTTTGAGTTGGGAATTCTTACAGAGGTATAAGCGATCTTTGTACCATAATAAATCATTTTTCCAGCTAAATGTATCAGATGTACTGGAATCTTGTTGTAACTTTCGAATAAGTTCCCACACTTCTTCATCATTCTTCCATTCCTCCATTACTTCGTTTATCTAATCTAGTTGGATAATAGAAATGGTGCACAACAATGCTTCCACATCCTCATCCTTTCTTGAGAGTGCATCTGCCACCACATTTTTCTTCCCTTTTTTGTAGATGATTTCAAAGTCATAACCCAACATCTTTGTGACCCACTTTTGTTGCTCTTCAGAGGATAATCTTGTTCTAAAAGGTATTTAAGGCTATCGTGATCCGTTTTTACCTTGAAGTGTCTTCCCATTAGGTAGGGTCGTCATTTCTTAAGTGCATGTAGTATTGCCAACATTTCCTTCTCATAAATAGCTTTACATAAAACCTTTCCCTTGATAGGATGACTTTCAAAAGCAATGGTTCTTTCATCTTGCATTAAAACAACACCGATTCCATTTCCTGAGGAATCACATTCCACAATAAAGGTTTTTGTGAAGTCTGGCGTAGCTAAGACTGGTGCTTGGCACATTGCCTCTTTAAGATGTTCGAAGGCCTTTGTTGCTTCTAGAGTCCATGAAAATGCATCTTTCTTCAATAATGTTGTTAGAGGTGCTGCTATTCTCCCATAATTCTTAACAAACTTGCGATAATACCCTTTCAACCCGAGAAATCCTCATAGATGCTTTATGGATGTGGGGATTTTCCATTCCTTAATGGCTTTAATTTTGCTAGGGTCTACCTTAACTCCTTCATGAGATACAATATGACCCAGATATTCCACCTCTTGTACTCCAAGGAAACATTTGGATCTTTTTGCATATAATTGTTTCTCCTCCAATAGTTGTAGTACCCTATCAACATGTTCAACATGATCCTTTCAAGACTATGTGTAGATTAGTATATCATCAAAAAATACTAACACAAATTTCTAAGGAAGGGTTTGAAAATGGAATTCATCAAACCTTGAAATGTAGAAGGTGCATTGGTAAGGCCAAAAGGCATGACCAAAACTTCATAATGACCCTCATGAGTTCTAAACGCTATTTTTAGAATGTCTTCAGTCTTCATTCTAATTTGATGATATCCTGAACAAACATCCAACTTGATGAAGTAAACTGATCCATGCAATTCATCTAGTAGTTCATCAATGACAGGAATGGGAAAAATATCTTTAATAGTGAGCTTGTTGAGCTCCCTGTAATCTGGACACATGCGCCATGATCCATCCTTCTTGTGCACCAATACTAGTAGAGCAGAGAAAGAACTTTGACTAGGTTGAATTATACCGGCCTCTAGCATTTCTGCAACCATACGTTCAATTTCACTCTTTTGGGCATAGGGATATCTATATCACCTGATGTTTGGAGGAACAATTCCTAGAGTCAAATGAATAGCATGATCATGATCACAAATAGTTGGGAGACCTTTGGGAGTCTCAAATACCTTGGAATGATTATCCAAGGATTTTTGGAGATCTGGAGAAATAGATGATTTTGATGTGGAAACATCTAGCGAACATAATTTTGCAATTACACCTCTTTGTTGCTTTCTTAGAAGATTTGTCATACCGTTAGAGATGATTATCTTTCCCGGTTTCCCTGCAATACCCCTTAATTCAACTTCCTTTCCTGCCATAGAAAATTTCATGAAACGTTCTTGAAAATTAAAAGCTATTGTACCCAAGGATTGTAACCATTGGACTCCTAGTACAACATCAGCACCTCCCATTGGAATGGAAAGCATTGGGCTAGTCAATACATATTCTCCCATGGATAGCTTGATATTATGGCACTTTCCAGAGCAATTTATCACTCCTCCATTTGAAATCATCACTTGACACTCTGGTGCTAGATATAGGAAGCAATTCAATTCTTTTGCTACCATACAATGAATAAAATTATGGGTACTTCCTGAATCAATCAACACTATTACCTTTTTCTTCTTGATTTGTCCTTCTATCTTGATGGTTTGAGGAGTGGTAATTCTAGCCAATGCATTACAAGGTATCATCGGATTCATTTCTTCTTTATCTAGGCTCTGTTCCTGGAGTATATCCTCTTCTTTTGATCTTTCTTTCTCCTTTTATTCCTCCTCTTCACAATCTATGTAGAATAATTTCTTCTCAGCACACTTATGACCTTTACTGTATTTGCTATCACAATTGTAAGAAAGCCCTCTTGCTCTTTTTTCTTCCAATTTTTGTGGTGTCAACCTTATAGGTTGTGGAATACTAGGGGCAACAACACTTCCATCTTTATTGTTGTGAGCGGTATGCTTCCTGGTTGCCATAATTTTGCTTTCCATTTTTCTTGCTAACCTGAATGCCTTCTCTAATGAATCAGGTTCCCAAAGGCGAACATTATGTTGGATATTATCCTTTAAAGTCCCTATGAACACATCAATCCTATGCTTCTATAGAGTATTTTTTACCCTTATGTTCAATTTTTGGAACTCCTCAATGTGCTCCATTATTGAACCCTTTCGTTCGAGACTTATCAATTGGCTAAAAACAAGTGTTTCTTTTTGTATCCTCATAATTTGCTGTCAATTCTTCCATAAAAATTGCCAAAGTGATAATTTGTTTACGAGAGAAAAGACATTGATACCATACAAACTGATTTGGCTCCAAATATAAAGTTGCAATACATACCTTTTGTGTGTTTTGCACATTATTTAGATCGAAAAATTGCTCCATATATAATATCCATGTTGTAGGATCCTTGCCATCAAACTTCCTCATATATATTTTTGGAATATGGTGGGTCTTCGATCCAACATTAGAGTCTATTGAATCATGATTAACATTTCTTTTGTTCTCATCATGAGTTTCCTTTACTACCCGTTCAACATTAGTAAGCATTTCTTGTAGAAACTTTGTTAAATCTATCTTCAAATCCTTCTCCAAATCTATCTTCAAATCATCCATCTTAGCTTCCACGTCATTCATCTTAGCTTCTACGCCTTTCTTTAAAACAATCCATCTTAGCTTCTATGCCTGTCTTTAAACCATCCATCTTAGATTCTGTTCCTTTTTGTGCAAGTGACACTTGTTGGACTTGGTATCATAATTTTGATATATCATGTTGCATTTCTTCCTCTTCTTCATGAGTCATGGTAGAGCTCTTAGGTTTCTTACTAGGTGTTTGCATTTTCTTTCCTCGGGGCGTCAATTATCGATAATAATGCTTTACTATGCCCTTTGAATTCCTTCAAACTAATTTTTCAAACCAAGCTTATGCAAAAATTAAAAAAAAACTACACACATTTTTTCAGTTTGTAAGAGCTTGATATTGAATCTGATGTAACTCTGTAATTTTAGGTCATCCAGTTCTAAAATTGTGACCTGTGGTAGCCCTCTACATCCTCTTTCCAATGCCACCAATGTAATCCAAATTGGTCTCTCCAGGGAAGAGTAATGCTAAATCTCCCACAATGACCTGATTATAGACTAGTTCAGTAGAGAGAATTTGTACGACGTTCCGCGAGTCACTGTTTCGACCTTCGGATTTGAAAAATATATACAAGAAACTAAGATCTATCATCTTTCTGCACCTTCTTACGAAATTTCAATCTGATGCTCAGAGAGAAAGTTATGATGATTTTCCCCAAGTCACTTGTTTGGAGTGTAATTCAGGAGTCTATAAAAAGACCAACTTCCTCAGATCATATCTCTACAAACATAGTGCGAAAACCTCTGAAATTCAAACCCGAGGTTCAGTGTGATTTTGTCTCAAATAGGTTTTTTTTAGCTTCTGAAATGTCGCAGAAAAGATGTTATAGTGAAAATGCCACGATGACCTATTTGGAGCAGTGAAACCCTACAATCCAAAGCTCTGATACCAAATGTTATGAAACCAGCTCACAAAAAGATAGAAAAGATAGTTGAATGCCTTAGAATTTAGCCTCTTCGAGGGGGCAACCTCCTTTACATTACACGAATGAACAATTCTTGGATAATTCAAATTACAAAACCTCCTTTCTATATAGAGGAGTCTAAGTAGTCACAATATAACCCAGCCGACCTAACAATAATAATATAAAGCCACAAAAATAACAATAGAGGGATTCTATGGGGCACAGTAATAATAATATGGGGACAATAGGGGCAAAACAATATTAATAATATATACAACTACAGTAGTAATGGGGTAATCACTAGTATTATAGGGACCTAACAATAACTGAGTACCGAGACAAGAAAATAATTTTGTCGAAAAATTTCCAGTGAAATTGGGATCTCTGTCACTTACAATAATCTTTGGGTTTCCATGTAGCTTTCAAATTTTTTCCATAAATGTAGTAGAAACTATACTGGATTTAAATAGATGTGATAATGCCCAAAAGTGTGCATACTTGGTATGTCTATTAACTACCACCATGATGACATTATTTCCCTCGGACTTGGGTAAACCTGTGATAAAATCCATTGAAACCTCCTCCCAATGTTGGCTTAGAATGGATAAAGGTTCTAATAGACCCGGGGTCTTAATTGTTTCAACTTTATTTTGTTGGCAAACCAAACATTCTGCCACAAACTTTTTATATCCGATTTAAGGCCATCCCAAAAAAATTCCTTCTTAACCCTGTGGTAAGTTTTTAAAATCCTGAGTGCCCTCCTAATGGAGAAGTGTGCAATTCCATAAGAATATTTTGTTTGAGTTGGGAATTTTTACAGAGGTATAAGCGATCTTTGTACCATAACGAATCATTGTTCCAGCTAAATGTATCAAATGTACTAGGATCTTGTTGTAACTTTCAAATAAGTGCTCACAATTCTTCATCATTCTTCCATTCCTCCCTTGCCTCATTTATCCAATCTGGTTGGATAATAGAAATGGTGCACAACAATGCTTCCACATCCTCAACCTTTCTTAAGAGTGAATCTGCCACCACATTTTTCTTCCCTTTTTTGTAGATGATCTCAAAGTCATAACCCAACATCTTTGTGACCCACTTTTGCTGCACTTCAAAGGATAATCCTTTTTGTAAAAGGTATTTAAGGCTATCATGATCCGTTTTTACCTTGAAGTGTAAAAACATTCCCTTGATTGGATGACTTTCAAAAGCAATGGGTCTTTCATCTTGCATTAAAACAACACCAATTCCATTTCCTGAAGTTCGGTGTAGCTAAGATCGATGATTGGAGCATTGCCTCTTTAAGATGTTCGAAGGCTTTTGTTTCTTCTAGACTCCATGAAGATGAATATTTCTTCAATAATGTTGTTAGAGATGCTGCTATTCTCCCGTAATTCTTAACAAACTTGCGATAATACCGTGTCAATATGAGAAATCCTCACATATTCCTTTTGGATGTGGGGATTTTCCATTCCTTAATGGCTTTAATTTTGCTAGGGTCTACCTTAACTCCTTCATGAGGTACAATATGACCTAGATATTCCACCTCTTGTACTCGAAAGAAACATGTGGATCTTTTTGCATATAATTGTTTCTCCTCCAATAGTTGTAGTACCCTATCAACATGTTCAACATGATCCTTCCAAGACTTGTTGTAGATTAGTATATCATCAAAAAATACTAAGACAAATTTTCTAAGAAAGGGTTTCAAAATGGAATCATCAAACCTTGAAATGTAGAAGGTGCATTGGTAAGGCCAAAAGGCATGACCAAAAATTCATAATGACCCTCATGAGTTCCAAATGCTATTTTCGAATGTCTTCAGTCTTCATTCTGATTCGATGATATCCTGAACGAAGATCCAACTTGGTGAAGTAAATTGATCCATGCAATTCATCCAGTAATTCATCAATGACAAGAATGGGAAACTTATCTTTGATATTGAGCTTGTTGATCTCCCTATAATCCGGACACATGTGCCATGATCCATCCTTCTTGTGCACCAATACTAATGGAGCAGAGAAATATCTTTGACTAAGTTGAATTATACCAGCCTCTAGCATTTCTGCAACCATACATTCAATTTCACTCTTTTGGGCATAGGGATATCTGTACGGCCTAATGTTTGGAGGAACACTTCCTGGAATCAAATGAATAGCATGATCATGATCATGAATAGGTGGGAGGCCTTTTGGAGTCTCAAATGCCTTGGAACTATTTTCCAATACATTTTGGAGATCTGGAGAAATAGATGATTTTGATGTGGAAACATCTAGTGAACATAATTTTGCAATTACACCCCTTTGTTGCTTTTTTAGAAGCTTTGTCATACCATTAGAGCTGACTATATTTCCTGGTTCCTTTGCAATACCCCTTAATTCAAATTCATTTCCTTCCACAAAAAATTTCACAAAAAGTTCTTGAAAATTAAAATCTATTGTACCCAAGGATTGTAGCCATTGGACTCCTAGTACAACATCAGCAACTCCCATTGGAATGGAAAGCATTGGGCTAGTCAATACATATTCTCCCATGGATAGCTTGATATTATGGCACCTTCTAGAGCAATTTATTGTTCCTCCATTTGCAACCATCACTTGACACTCTGGTGCTGGATATAGGAAGCAATTCAATTCTTTTGCTACATTACAATGAATAAAATTGTGGGTACTTCCTAAATCAATCAACACTATTACCTTTTTCTTTGATTTGTCCTTCTATCTTAATGGTTTAAGGAGTGGTAATTCCAGCCAATGCATTACAAGATATGGTCGGATTCGTTTCTTCTTTATCTAGTTTTTGTTCCTGGATTATATCCTCTTCTTTTGACCTTTCTTTCTCCTTTTCTTCTTCCTTTTCACAATCTATGTAGAATAATTTCTTCTCAGCACACTTATGACCTTTAGTGTATTTGCAATCACAACTGTAACAAATCCCTTTTGCTCTTTTTTCTTCCAATTGTTGTGGTGTCAACCTTATAGGTTGTGGAAGACTAGGGGCAACAACACTTCCATCTTTACAGTTGTGAGTGGTATGCTTCCTGGTTGCCATAATTTTGCTTTCTATTTTTCTTGCTAACCTGAATGCCTTCTCTAATGAATCAGGTTCCCAAAGGAAAACATCATGTTGGATATTATCCTTTAAAGTCCCTATGAACAGATCAATCCTATGCTCCCATGGAATATTTTTTACCCTTATCTTCAATTTTTGGAACTCCTCAATGTGCTCCATTATTGAACCCTTTTGTTTGAGACTTATCAGTTGGCTAAAAAATGTGTTGCTTTTTGTATCCTCATAATGTGCTGTCAATTCTTCCATAAAAATTTCCCAAGTGATAATTTTTTTATGCGAGAAAAGCCATTCATACCATACAAGCTGATTTGGTTCCAAATATAAAGTTGCAATACGTACCTTTTGTGTGTTTTGCACATTATTGAGATCGAAAAATTGCTCCATCTGTAATATCCATGTTGCGGGATCCTTGCCATCAAACTTCCTCATATCAATTTTTGGAATATGGTGGGTCTTCGATCCAACATTAGAGTCTATGAAATCATGATCAACATTTCTTTTGTTTGCATCATGAGTTTCCTTTACTACCTTTTCACCATTAGTAAGTATTTTTTGTAGAAAATTTGTCAAATTTGTCTTCAAATCTACAATGCCTGTCTTCAAATCCGTCTTCAAATCTATCTTCAAATCATCCATCTTAGCTTCCATTCAATTCATCTTAGCTTCCATGCCCTTTATCTTAGATTCCACACCATTTATCTTAGATTCTGTTAGCTTTTGTGAGGGTGACATTTGTTTCACTTGGTCTTGTAATTATGATATATCATGTAGCATTTCTTCCTCTTCTTCATGAGTCATGCTAGAGCTTTCAGGTTACTTACTAGGTGTTTGTATTTTCTTTCCTCAGGGAATTAGTTACCGATAATAATGCTCTACTATGCCCTTTGAATTCCTTCAAAATAATTTTTCAAACCAATCTTAAGCAAAAATTTAGATAAATCTACACACCTTTTTGCACTTTATAGGAGCTCGATATTGACTCTGATGTATCTCTGTAATTTCATATCATCTAGTTTTGAAACTGTGACCTGTAGTAGCCCTTTCTATCGTCTCTCCAATTCCCCTAGTCTTATCCAAATTGGATTCTCCAAGGAAGAGTTATGGCAAATCTCCTACAGTGACTTGATTATAGACTAGTTCAGTAGAACGAAATTGTACGACATGCCATGTGTCCTTCTTTCAACCTGTTTCTCATAAAAATATACACAAGAAACTACTATCCATCCTCTTTCTATACCTTCTTACGAAATTTCAATCCAATGCTCAAAGCGAAAGTTATGACGATTTTCCCCAGGTCACTTGTTTGGAATGCAATTCAGGAGTTTGCAAAAAGAGCAACTTCCTCAGATCATATCTCCAACAATATAGCGCGAAAAGCTATGAAATGCTGACCCAAGGTTTAGTGAGATTTCATTTAAAATTGGTTTTTTTTTCCCTTCTGAAATGTTGCATAAAAAACGTTATAGTGAAAATTCCACGCTGAACTATTTGCAGTAGCAAAACCCTAGAATCCAAAGCTCTGATACCAAATGTTATGAAACCAGCTCACAAAAGGATAGAAAAGATAGATCAATGCCTTAGAATTCAGCCTCTTCGAGGGGGAAACCTCCTTTACATTACATAAATTAATGATTCTTTTATGATTCAAATGACAAAACCTCCTTTCTATATATAGAAGTCTAAGTAGTCACAATATAACCCAGCCAACCTAACAATAATAATAGAAAGGCACAAAAATAACTATAGAGGGATTCTATGGGGCACAATAAAAACAATATGGGGACCATAGGGGCACAACAATATTAATAAGGGATACAACTACAATAGTAATGGGGTAATCACTAGTATTATAGGGACCTAATAGTATCAAAGAATAATGTTAGGAAAATAGCAGTTACAGGAGCGGGAGGAAGCTAAAAAAGGGATAGCTCTAATACCATGTCAGGCCAGGAGGTAACTCCATGAATTCAATTATTAATTTCATTAGCCATAAGATAAATTTATACATGAGTGGGGATACTCTTCGCATTCCAATTCCAAGGTCTTGGTTTTCTCAAATGCATAACTGACAATATTTATAATATTTATGATAATCCTTTTGGATTAGGTGTCAACAACATAGAAGTACATAGGTTGTATAATTCAAAGAGTCATGAGAAAGCTCAAATCTCATTAGAATTTTTTATAAATAAGCCCTCATAACTCAATGAAAGGGCTTGGAATTTTACAGATTTTTCCTTAGTTTTTCTAGTTGTGCCTAAGGGAGAACATCATTCTTTTGGAGAAGCAAGTTGTAGCTTCATGTTCCAATATCAGATGTACAATTTCATCAATATAAAAATGTACATGGATTTTTCATTAATTATCAGAAGCTCTTGAATCCAACACTCTTTCATGCATCTATTGTAAATAGTGTAATACTATTATTTAAATGTTTGCGGTATATTTAGTGCTATCCATACTAAATATAATGAACTATTTCATTGCTTTAGATATGAATCACGTTGAATAGGTGTTGGTATGTTTCTATATGATCGTTGGTATCTTGTCAACTAATTTTCAGGTAATCAACAAATCCACTCAGTTGCTCTCACATGTCTCTCTTAGAATAGTACTAATACTTTTCTATTGGAGGCCCATCTCTTATATCTCTTGCATGGAATCTCCTTTTACACCTTACACTTGGTGTCACAGAAAGCTTAGATAATTTCTACCCCAAAGTTATGCGCGTGATCTCTTATGCATGTTTTGCAGCCAAGGAATTCGTTCCAAATCACTTGAAATGGTTGTCAGACCTTATCTATATATATATATATATATATATATATATATATATATATATATATATATATATATATATATATATATATATAGCTATGTGTGTGGGGGGGGGGGGGGGTGGCAGGGGATCGTATAACAAACAGTGTGAGGTGCAATTGGGAATTCCCATAAGGGAAACATGTTGTGTGTTGGAAGCATCTAGCATCGTAAACACCTCACCAAGGGGAATATGCATGGTAAACTATATCATATTGTTTAAATAGATATAGATAAATAAGAATAAATAAATAAGACATTTGATTTCATATTAATAAGATTTTTTTCTGCCAATTTCATATTATTCCAAGGATACGTAACAAATATTAGTGCATATACTAATCCATTCAAGATTGTGTGTATAAAATGAAATACTTCAATTACGAGTACTAGAACCATGAATAAAACTATGATTTATTGCCCCACTTGCAAGAAGGACTCTCAATTCCTTTATTTTCATCAGTTAGACTGCATCATACATGCATCATAGTGTATTTTGAGGGACGTCAAACTAGAAAGAGTATTACTTCCACTACGAAAAAACATCAGAGAAAACATGACAATTTTTTCTACTAATGCAAATGTTAGTATGACATTGCACGAAAACGTAATGAAAAGAATTGTGTTGTTCTAGCTCTATGTTTGTACTATGCTATGTCATTCTTTCTTTCTTTCAGTCTTGTTCCTTACATCGCTTTGTTGATTTATTATATTTTCAAGTTCTGTAACTACCGAGGAAATACTACAAGCTGGGTACATTGCAATTTCCAAAGACATTATTTTACAATCATGGTTTTGTTTGTTTATAGTGTTGACTAATCCAATATTTTTTGAATTAAAAAATTTATTCCATACAATATTTAAACAATTATCTAAATAAATCATTTTCATACAAAGATTAAATGAATTTTTATATTGAATTAGAAAGATCATGATATAACTTATAAAACATATTTCATTTATACATACATTTGTAATCTAGAATACTCTATTATGTTTTTTGGCTTTAGCTTAAGCGATAATATTACAATATATAGCATTTAGCATATATTGAATTTCTTTTTTTGGCTTAAGCAAGAGATGGTCCTTCTATTAACTTAAGTAAAAGAATATTTTACACAAGTTACAACAAATGCCCAGAGGCACAAACTCCTACAAAGGGGACTGGAGATGCCCTATGTGTCCAAAAAAACCTCAAAAAAGTCAGGCCAGGAGAAGGTCTAGATTGCCCAAAACTGGCCAAAGAGCTAACTTATAACAATCCAATGATTAAGAATCAACCTGCACAGGGGCACAATTCTCAAAAAACCCTAAAGTTGCCCAATCAACACTAACCGTTGGTATTTTCCTTCTAATCCAACGAATGTAGTCAATATCACACGGCTTAAAAAGCTCGCTAAATACTGTGTGATGAAGGTGGTTTTCTTTTTTGGTCCTCTGCCACGTGTTGCTTCTTGAGTGGAATCGCTGGCTTTTCCTTAATACCATCTTTGGTTTGGAAGGTGCTCGATGAAGGTGTAAACCATTAGTGGTTTTATCATCTTGGCCCCACCAACATGCGCACCAAAAGGTGACCATTGATCTTCCCTCTCCAAACCTGACGGCCACAGTCCAAATCGGCCCACACAACAGCTCACGAAAAATCATAAAGTTGCACGATCAACACTGGCCATTGATCATTTCCTTCTAATCCAAAGGCTAGAGTTCATATCGCGCGACTTAAAAATCCCGTTGAATACCTCGCGATGAAGGCGGTTTTCTTTTTTGGTCCTTCGCCACCTGTTGCTTCTTGAGTGGAATCATTGGCTATTCATTAAAACCGTCTTTGGTCTAGAAGGTGCCCGATGAGGGTGGTAAACCATAAGTCGTTTTTATCCTTTATGCCTCACTAACTTGCACACCAAAAGGTTGCCAATGAGCATCCCTCTCCAGATCTGAAAACCACAGACCCAATCAGACCCCACAATTTCTCACGAGATACCCAGTGATGAAGGATTCGCCTCAACGTGTCTCTTGCTAAATCGCATCGCTTGTCTTCCGGGAAAACTTCTCCCCGGAGAGAGGTTGCCTGACGCAGGTGGTATTTCTTGTACAGTCTTTGACCCCAGTAATCTCTTCCTTTAATGCCTTCATCTTCCATGGAATCATTCCTCCTGTGAATAGATATCTGCCTCTGTTTTGGGAAGCTCCCTTAGAAAACCGAAAGCGCATCTCCACTGATGGGCCATCTGAAGTGAACTTATCCATCGTTTTTGTAAAGTAAAATTATTTCTCTTGATTTTTCCTAATACTGTTGTCTGTCACTAAGGGCCCGAGATGAGCATTCCTCCTTCAACCTATCATCCATTACCTCCTCCCACCAGTAGCACAAGTCGATATGCTTGTTTCGAACCCCCTCATTTGCAAGCCAGTCTACAACTTTGTTGGCTTCCCTGCGGACATGCACCAACCTAAGAGTTCTCAGCATTCTTAAGTGCACTTGGATTCTTTGGTAGACTTGCAGAAGCCACCAATGTCCTAAGATTTTCTCTGGTGCAGCTCGAACACTTATCCTCTTCACTGAGTTAATGACTAATTCTGAGTTAGCCTCAATGATGACATTGTGAATGTTGTACTTAAGTAGTATCTCCAGGCATAATTCCATCGCCATGAGCTCAGCCATATTGTTGGTAGCTTTTCCTAGATAACTGTGGAAGATGTTTTCTATGGTTCCTTCCTCATCCCCCATAACCCCTCTATATCCAGCTTCTCCTGGATTCCCTTTTGATGCCCCATCAATGTTGAATTTTAAAAAGCCATGTGAAGGGGGTTGCCATGAAGCCTTTTTTGCTGAGGTATTCTTGTTGATCTGCATAGAACCTTGAGGGGGATGAACCTTGAGCTATAACTTCTTCAGTATTCTAGCCTCTCTTTGTCTGATGGGTTTGCCAGTGGCTACACCTCCCAGGATGTGAACAGTCTCTTTGAGTTGTTTAAGGGTTAGCTGAAGGATGTTGCTCACCAGAGTCACTTTATCCTTGAAAATATTGTTTTTGCGCTCCTTCCAAACATTCCAGATTATGAATCCTGGGACCAGCATCAAAGCGGACTTAATGATCTCATTATCAGAAAAAAAATTCCACCATTTTTTCAAAGTGTCAATGATGTCATTTGAATTTCCATCTGTCTACTCGAAGACTTCTCGCACCCAATTCCAAAGTATTGTAGTGAAAGTGCATCTATTCAGGAGATGATTTGTAGTTTCTTCCTATTGTCTACATAAGTGACATCTTGAGGGGCCAACGAAGCCTCTTTTTCTTAGGTGATCCCATGTCAGAATGTTGCCTTGTTGAAATAGCCACTTGAACAGTTTGACTTTCATCTAATCAGGATTATCCCAGAGTTCTTTCCACGTTTTATCAATGTTTGGAAGGTTAATCCCTAAATATATCCTTTTGGCCTCCTTAAGGTTGAATAGACCTACCTTGTTCTTTCCCCATCTTAGTTGATCATCCAAGGTTGAGGTCAAGATTTGCGTTTGCCTAAAAGACCTTTAAGGGCTATAGCTTGAGTGTTCAACATGCCTATTCCACTGTAGTCTAGAAGTTTCCATGTTCTCCATTTCTCATTGTTCCTTGATTGGTACCAATATTCACGTACCCACCTTAATCCTTTGTTGATGGTATCGATGTGAATGCCTTCTAATTCTTCACTTCGAATATTGTCCTCCTGCTACCAATTATCCTCCCAGAACCAGGCCAGATTTCCATTTCTTATCTCCCAGAAACTGTGATTTTGGACTAGGGCCCTATTCTCCCATGCCTTATTCCATATTACAGAACCTTTAACTTGTCCTGTCATTTTGATGAGGTTCTTCTCCTGCCACCCTCTTACATATTTTTTCTTCCATAGTTTTGCCCAGGGGGCTTGTATTTCCTTTAGCCATCTCCACCAGATTTTGGCTCCAAGAACTCTATTAAGAATTCCTGGGTCATGAAGACCCAAACCACCATGGGACTTAGGTTTGCATACCCTGTCCCATGCCACAAGTGGCCATTTCTTATTTTCTTCACGTTTCCCTAGGAGAAAGTCTCTCTGAATATTTCTTATATTAGTAATTACACCAGTTGGTGCCAGAATGGCTGAAAGCATATAGATAGGGATACATTGGAGGATAGCCTTAGTTATAATCAGTCTCCCTTCTAGATTCAGTACTCTATTTGTCCTTTTGCTAATCTTATCTTTTATCTTATTAAGAACTGGCTCCCAGATATCCTTGTGTAGCGGTTTGTTAGTGAGGGGAACTCCCAATTACTTCACAGGTAGGTGACTCCCTTTGAAACCCCAAAATTCTGGAAATATTTCTTTGTATTGAAATATCTGTATTGAAAAAGAAGATATTTGATTTAGTAAGACTTACCTCTGTGCCTGCTGCCCTGGCAAACTCACTCAGAATCTTCTTGAATGCTTTATCATCCTTGACAGTGCGTGTGCCTTACAACATAGTATCATCGACAAATTGCTTTTGTGTCACCGTGTCCCCACCTTGATTGTGTCTCAGACCCTGAATTCTCCCTTCCTCCTTAGCATATTTGATTGCTCTCCCTAACCCTTCCATCATTAGAATGAAAAGGAAGGGAGAAAGAGGATCTCCTTGCCTGAGACCTCTAGAAGGCTTGAAGGTTTCAGAGGGAGAGCCATTGAGAAGAATTGAACATCTGGTGGTGGTGACTAGCGCCATAACCCATTTAATCCAATTGTAATCAAAGCCATAGGATTTTAGTATTGAACTTATGTAGGACCAACTCAGTTTGTCATAGGCCTTTGCTATGTCCAGCTGCATTATCATTCCTACTTGTTTATTGGTGTTGAGTGAATGAACCATTTCATGGGCTTGAATTATGTTATCTAGAAATTTTCTCCCTTCCACGTAGCCCGTTTGCTCCTCTGACACTACGGTTGGGAGGAGTGGTTTGAGACGGTTGGAAATTACTTTCGATATTATTTTATATACCACATTACATAGTTCTATAGGTCTAAATCTATCTGGAGAGGTGGCCTTTTCCTGTTTGGGGATTAAAGCTATGAAAGATTCATTGAATGCCTTTAAGACTGTCTTAAAACGTCGAGAGTCTTCCACTACCTCCAGGATATCCAGTTTGACTATCCTCCAACAAGCTTTGAAAAACTCCACATGAAGCCATCCGGGCCTGGTGCTTTCCCATTTTGCATATCATTAACGACATCCTGAATTTCTTCCTCTATAACTGGTCTGTTGATATTGTAATTATCTTCTCTAGTAACCAATTTAGGAATGTACTAAGCAAATTTTCCGTAAACTGAGTTGTCTTCCACGGTTTCCTCAGCAATTTTTTGAAAATGCTGGACTAGAACCTTCTCCATCTCTTCATGAGTGTTTCGTTATATTCCATGCTGATCTTTAGGTTTCCAAATATAGAAATTTTGAATAATTTAACACATATTCAACAGAGATTATCCTGATCATGTACTATTGCGGAATACATACACAATACATAAGCTCCTCTACGTTGATCATCAATATAGTAGCATCAATAATAATAAAACATCAAGAGCATTCACACATTAACACAGTATGTAACCCGGGGAAAGAATCTCGCTAAAAACCCCACATCATCTGTATATTAATGATTGAGACCATGTAACATTACAAAGTACAATGCTTATCACAAGCAATCCAGTACTAGCTCCACCTGTTACACACAATACAGCTAAGATCTGATCTCCAAATCTATTCCACTGCTTGCCTGCCTCCACTACTCAATACCTGCTCAAGAATGATGAGAATGGTCTACAAAACTCGTATTTCACCTCCAAAGAATCACTCACAATGTGTAAGACGTGAGAAGAAGATACAAACTGGGAAAATACATGAGCAAACTCATTGGCATACTCAATCCCTTGATTGTGCAAGATCTGATGCACAACTATAGTCACAACTGATAGCAATCTGATTCTCTAACACCTGTCCCTACTGAACTGAACATGCACTGACATGCAACTGAGTTAACTGATGTATTCTATAGTTGTATTATGAGTTAATAATTAGTTTAACAACTCATCATTAGTCTATTTGCAGTTAGACTAACTACAACTAGTTTAACCAAGTCAAACTGAACACAACTCCATCAACTCCACCAAACTCAACTGATTGAGTTCTAACTGAAGTCATGCATGCAACAACTCAACTGACTCATAAGAAAAGCTTACATCCTTCTGACAGCTACATGGGCCACATCTGTAGCTCAAACTGAAGTGCTCCAAGAGAATAAGATCAATTTTATAGTCCAAATATTATTGTGAGACAATAATATTTGGCTTTTCTATTTTTGACAGCCAATCTAAAAATAGACTTTGATCACCCACACTGTGGTCACTCACACTTTGGTCACCCACATTGTGATCACTCACACTGTGATCACTCACACTGTGATCACCCACACTGTGATCATCCACACTGTGATCAAAAATAGAACTTGCACCATAATTTGCCTGCAGGCCCACTTAGTGAAGGCGACTCTTTTCACTAAGCTCCATCATCTTGTTGCAATATCAACACTCCCTCTCGACAAGATATGGACTATCAGAAACCCCTATCCTGCCTCAGTGGTACTCGAATTTGCTCCTGGGGAGAGCCTTCGTCAGAATATCAGCATCCTGATCCTCCATTGGAATGTATGAAAGCAACATGATCCTCCACTGCACACAATCTCTGATATGATGGTACCTGATGTCAATATGCTTAGATCTATAATGAAATACAGGATTAGCCGAGAGTTTAATGCAACTCTGGTTATCACAGTAAATCACAGTAGGATCCAAATGAGAACCGAACAAACCAACCAGGATCTTCCTCATCCATATAGCCTCGGATGCAGCCAAACTTGCTGCCATATACTCGGCCTCTGCTGAACTGAGTGCCACGGATATCTGATTCCTGTTGTACTAAGAAATTGTTGTCGATCCAATACTGAAGACCCTCCTGATGTGCTCTTTCTGTCCGTTGGGCTCCCTACCCAATCTACATCTGTGAAGCCACATAGCTTCACCTCATCCTCCTGTCTATACCACAAACATATCCCGATGTGCCTCTCAAGTAGCGCAATACATGCTTGCCCGCCTTCCAGAAGAGCTTGGTAGGCTTAACCATAGCTTGTGAAAGCTAGTTAACTGCATAGCATATATCAGGTCGTGTATTGACCAAATACATCAGCGACCCCACCAACTGTCGATAAACAGTGGCATCCACTTCTTCTCCCGAAGTGGCATCCTCCTTCCTCCAACCTCCAGGAAGAGGAGTATCAACAGGCTTGCAGCCATGCATGTTGAACTTCTCCAGTATCTCCCAAGCATACTTTCCTTGAGAAATAAATAGTCCACCACTACGCTGCCATATTTCCAATCCTAGGAAATAGCGAAGGAGGCCCAAGTCCTTCATCTCAAACTCTGTAGCAAGATCCTTCTTGCATGACAGTATCAACAGCTCATCACCCATTAGAATCAAATCATCAACATACAGTACAATGATAAGCAACTTACCCTCCACCACAATCTGGTATAGGTTAGGATCCGCCTCTCTCTTGGAGAATCCAAGTCCTGTGAAATAGCTGTCTATCCATGTGTACCAAGCACGTGGTGCTTGCTTCAACCCATACAGTGCTCTCTTGAGCCTGCACACATGCGACTCGCTGTTGAAGACCTCAAAGCCTTCGGGTTGCTCAATGTACACCTCCTCCTCAATGACTCCGTTGAGGAACGTAATCTTCACATCCATCTAATGAATGTGCCATCCCATCTGCGCTGAGAGAGCAAGAATCATCCGTATGGAAGAATACCTTGCGACAGGTGCAAAGGTCTCCTCATAATCGATCCCCTCTATCTGTGAAAAGCCTCGGGTAACAAATCTTGCCTTGTACTTCTCCACACTCCCGTCAGCTACCTGCTTAACCTTATAGATCCATCTCGAACCCACCATTGATTTCCCTTCCGGTCTAGGAACAATCTCCCATGCACTGTTTCTGACAATAGAATCATACTCTTCCACCATGGCGTCTACCCATGCGGGATCCTCCACAGCTTCCTCGAAAGAGGATGACTCAGTCACAACACACTTGCTCATCATAGCCATGTATCCAGTGTACCGATCAGGTGACTGTCTCTACCTGCATTGGGCTGTAGGTGGTCCTACAACTTTCTCTGCTTCTTGAGCCAGTCGCTCAGCTTCTATCAAGCGCTTTCGCCCTCTGATGGTTGGCACTGCATGAGTGGTCTCTTCCACTCCATGAACCTCATTCTGTGGCTAATCCACGTCCTGAAGCTCATCCTTAGGAACTAATAGCTCCTCATCTGCATGCAAGTGTAGCTCCCTCTCAAGCGAACACTTCATGGCTTTCTCCTCCTGAAATTTTATATCCCGTCGCACAACAGTTTTACCACTGTCTGGAAAATACACACGATAGTTGTGGGGCGTATCGGTGTACCCCACAAATATCCCAACCTCTGCGGTCGACTCCAAATTCTTCTTGGCATCCTTTGTCACATGCATGTAAATGTTAGCACCAAAAATCCTGAAATGAGAAAGATCAGGCTTCTTACCATAATAAGTCTCCTCAGGTGTACTCATGCCAAGTATCATATGAGGACAACAGTTCTGCACATAAACTGCTGTATTGCATGCTTCCGCCCACAAGTGAAGGGGTAGGCCCTGATCATGTAACATTTCCCGTGCAACACCCACAATTGTTCTGTTCTTCCGCTCCACTACCCCGTTCTGCTGTGGGTTATGGGGAGCTATGAGCTCTCTACGAATCCCTTCTGTCTTGCAGAAATCCTTGAACTCGTCCAAGATGTATTCACCACCATTATCGCTCCTAAGAGCCTTCACCTTCTTCCCCGACTCCTTCTTGACCAGTGCTTTGAATTCACAGAACTTTGAATATGTCTCGCTCTTCTTCTGCATGAAGAAGATCTAGCACTTACGAGAGAAATCATCAACAAAAATCACATAATACATGTGTTTTGCTGTCGAAGCAACTGAGAAAGGTCCACACACGTCTGTGTGAATTCTCTCAAGGATCGTCGTGGCGCGACTATCCTTCTCGTGAAAGGTGGCTTTCAGAAACTTCCCCAAGGTACACCCCTTGCACTGATCTGACTGCGCAAGTGTGCCTTTAGGAAGCCTTGCAGTGATCTGCTGCAGTATCTTCAAGGCTCCATGGTGAAGATGACCTAATCTCCTGTGCCACAACTCGCCATCATCCCGGCTCACCAATCCTTCTGCCTTGCCCGCCATTGCTGCGCATCCATCTACATGTAACTGATAAAGGTTCCTCACTCGAACCCCTATCTTCCGGGTCTCACCAGTTGTCTTGCTACGCAGGAAAGCCTTTCCCTCGCTAAAAACAACATCATACCCCTTTTCTTCTAACATTGCCACTGAGATTAGATTCTTCGTCAATCTTGGAACATGCATGACTTCCTTCAATACGAAGGGTTTACCAAACTCCCTCTCAAAGGAAATGGTACTGATACCGGTCGCACTGTATCTACCATGATCACCCATCTCGATGTGCACTCCAAGATCTTTGTCCTCCAGATCAGAGAACAAATCTCTATCTCCCGTCATGTGAAAAGACGCACCACTGTCCAAGAACCACACTGATCCCATCACACTTGAAACCAAGCATGCGATCAATGAAAAATCAAGCTCAAATTGTGAGGCTAGAGCCTCTCCTGCTGAAGATCCAGCAGCCTGCTTGTTCTTCTTCTTCTGCGGACAATTAGTGGCATAGTGTTCGTGCTGGTGACAGTGAAAACACTTCACCTTGGACATATCTTGCTTCTTGCCTTTCGCACCAGACTGAGAAGCTTTCTTGCTCTTCCCTTTCTTTGCTTTGGTAGCCAAAGTAAAATTCTCTTCATCAGCTCCCTTTGACGAAGATCTGTCCTTGGTACTCTGCCTGATCTCCTCCTATACAAGATCTGACCATAGTCTTTCCCATCCTGGCAATTTCTCCCGACCATTGACAGAGTCCTGATAGGAATGCCAACTCTTTGGAAGACCAAGGAGAGTTAAGCTCACCAAGTCCTCATCATCGATAGTAACCCCCACACTTCCCAGCTCATCTCGACACTGAGTGAACTTCGTGAGATACTTGGGAATACTGTCACCCTTCTCGCATTTGATGTTTCTAAATTTATCTTTGAGCGCTAGCGTCCTCTGATCACTCTTGATTTGGAATAATTATGTTAATGATTTCCACATCAAATATGGAGTAGCCTTTCCATGGAGGCTGGACACAATGTGATCCTTCACGCCCTCCAACAGAATCCTTCGACATTTTGCGGTCTTCTTTTGCCAAACTTCCGCCTCAGCAGCAACAGTAGGTTTTGGGATATCCGTATCTATGAACTCCTTCAGCCCTTTATCATCCCATACTACCTCCATCATGTCCTTTCATGCAATATAGTTTGAGTTGCCCTCAAGAGCATACTCCAATCGCAATCCATTGAAAGACATTGCTGCGTTGTCACCAAGAAAACACTGCTGCAAATTCGAATTCCACCAGCAACCAACTCAACCGCCTCGGATCTAAGATTTGTGAGAACACAATATCTCTCGTACAGAGATTGACTGCATGGGAATTCACCGTATATCTCACCTTCCAAAGGAAGGATGAATCCAGAGGCTACCTGGCCCGATTACAGACTATGCCTGCAGAAATAGAATGTAAACACTTCCTGAATAGTAGATCTGATGATCAACAGCTCCGATACCATGTAGAAACTTTTTGTACAAATCATCTAGCTCTGATACCATGTAGAAATTTTGAATAATTTAACACATATTCAATAGAGATTATCCTGATCATGTACTATTGCGGAATACATACACAATACATAAGCTCCTCTACGTTGATCATCAATATAGCAGCATCAATAATAATAAAACATCAAGAGCATTCACACATTAACACAGTATGTAACCCGGGGAAAGCATCTTGCTAAAAACCCCACACTATCTGTATATTAATGATTGAGACCATGTAACATTACAAAGTACAATGCTTATCACAAGAAATCTAGTACCAGCTCCACCTGTTACACATAATACAGCTAAGATCTGATCTCCAAATCTATTCCAATGCTTGCCTGCCTCCACTGCTCAATACCTGCTCAAGAATGATGAGAATGGTCTACCAAACTTGTATTTCACCTCCAAAGAATCACTCACAATGTGTAAGACGTGAGAAGAAGCTACAAACTGGGCAAATACATGAGCAAACTCATTGGCATACTGAATCCCTTGATTGTGCAAGATCTGATGCACAACTATAGTCACAACTGATAGCAATCTGATTCTCTAACACCTGTCCCTGCTGAACTGAACATGCACTAACATGAAATTGAGTTAAATGATGTATTCTATAGTTGTATTATGAGTTAATAATTAGTTTAACAACTCATCATTAGTCTATTTGCAGTTAGACTAACTACAACTAGTTTAACCAAGTCAAACTGAACACAACTCCATCAACTCCACAGTCAACTCCACCAAACTCAACTGATTGAGTTCTAACTGAAGTCATGCATGCAACAACTCAACTGACTCATAAGAAAAGAGTACTTCCTTCTAACAGCTACATGGGCCACATATGTAGCTCAAACTGAAGTGCTCCAAGAGAATAAGATCAAGTTTATAGTCCAAATATTATTATGAGACAATAATATTTGACTTTTCTATTTTTGACAGCCAGTCTAAAAATAGACTTTGATCACCCACACTGTGGTCACCCACACTTTGGTCACCCGCATTGTGATCACTCACACTGTGATCACTCACACTGTGATCACCCACACTGTGATCATCCACACTATGATCAAAAATAGAACTTGCACCATAATTTGCCTACGGGCCCACTTAGTGAAGGTGACTCTTTTCACTAAGCTCCATCATCTTGTTGCAATCTCAACACAAAATTCTATTGTTGTTTCTGTGAGCTATGGTGGATTTGTGAAATAATTTGGTGGTTCTCTCCCCTTCTTTAATCCATTGAACTCTGGATTTCTATCTCTAGAACATTTCCTCTTGAAGACGCTTGTTATCCCATTCCTGATGGAGTGACTCTACCATCTCTTTCCTTTCATCTGTATAGCCCTATGTGATAAGAATATGGTTATTTCCTTTAGTTTCTTTTCCACATCTCCTTTAGCTTTGAAGATATTATCAAATTCCTTTTTTTTCCACTCTTTGACTCTATCTCTAATGTTTTTGTTCCTCCAGTGTAGAAGGAACATCTTTGTACCTTGAAGTTGAAGCTCTTCCATCAACCATTTTTCAATGTTTGTGAGGAAATCTGAGTGTGTGAGCCAAGCATTCTCAAATCTGAAGGGGGAGTACCTTGGTTTACCAAAAAGAAGCTTCCAATTGGATAGGCCAGTGATCTGAACCTCGAAAAGGCAGTATGTGCACACTAATGTTGTTTCCCATGAGAAGAAGTTCCTCTGAAATAATCAATATGTCAAATTTTGATGCTACTTGGGTATGGCCCCCTATTTTGTTATTCCAACTGTAGATTCCATTGCTTGTTTCCATATCAATCAATTTCATATTTGTGATGAAGTTCTGGAAGGAAACTGAATCTCTACCAAGTGTTCTAGTTCCTCCTATCTTCTCCATGAGTGATTTTGTCATGTTAAAATCCCCTCCAAGAATCTAGGGTAGAGCTGGGTATCTCTCCTTCAGATCCTCCAGTGTTGTGAGGAGTCGAAGTTTGTCCTCCATTGGCTATGGACCATATACATTGGTGATCATGTAACATTGTCTATCACCCACCGGTTGGAAAATCAGAAAAAGGTGATGTCTGGATGCCTCTGCATCAATCACACCAAATTTATGTGGATCCCATAGAGTGAGAATGCCACCAGAAGATTTATTTACCTTAACTTCAAGGTATTCATATATGTTTAACCATTTGATGTGTTTTTCATGGATCTTCTCCACTTAGCACTTTGTTTCCTCTATGAATACTATGTCAGGTTTTTCCTCTCTAATCCTATTACCTAGGTTCCTTTGTTTTCTTCTGCTCCCTAGTCCTCTAATATTCCAAGTTGTGATTTTCATTGAGGTGGGGTTTTAAAGGAGTAACTGGAAAGATATTTCATCCTTATTGAGTCAATCATGAGTTTTCCACATTCCAATAATAGTTCTTTCTATATTTTTCTTCCCCTCTTTTCACCTAGATTTTTTGTCAGTTTTCTTGTTATTAATCCTATTGAGGAGGTTCCTTTATTTTCCTGGTTATCATGTCCTCTTTTGCCTCCTGCAGCTGCTTTTTGTGACTTATTAAGGAATATTTGTTGTACCTTGTCGACATCCTCCGGAGGGATGGAGTTTATTCCCAGTTTTCCTCCTTTTTCTAGGAACATTTCCAGCTCTAGGTTCTCCCTTTCTAGGATCTCCTGTAAGTCTTGGTCCTCTGTACCACTTTCACATTGAGTCATTTCCTAGTCTTTTTCTATTTCTATTGTACTCAAAGGGTCCTTCGTGTGTTCATTCTGCTCCTGAGTGAACTCCATGCCGGTCTCTTTTCCTTTCCCCCTTGCTGACTAATTCTCTGTACTCTCTTGATCACCTCCATCTACTTATTTTTCTCCTAATATCCCAAAACTGTTGTGACTTCTTTTTTTGCTATCAATTGTAATAGGGTTTTTCTATGTCTTTCTTCCCCCTCCTTTTACTTTTCCTTCTACTTTGGTGAAATCTATCTGGTCTTTCCCTTTGCCGGTGTTTAGTATTTCCTCCATTCTGTTAAGAGGACAATCTCTAGATAGGTGCCCATGCTCATGACATTTCTGACATCTGAATGGGATATGTTCATAGTCAACCGTCTGAACCCATTACTCATCATAGACTTCTAGAATGACCTCATCTGGAAGGGCTCCAGATAGGTCCATCTCCACACATATACGGGCATAGGAGGTGTATTTTCCTCGTAGAGTTGCCTCTGAAATTTTTAAGAAATGACCTAATATATTGCTTATAGCTTTTAAAGACTCTGGCATCCAATAATCTAAAGGTAAGGAGTAGAGTCTAATCCATACCAGTACCGAAGTGAAGGTCTCTTGTTCTGGCACAAAGTTCATTGTCCATGGCCGCATATTGAGACCAACAATTGCAAAGAAGTATGGTCCTCGTTCAAAAATCTTGTCTCTGTCTTCCATGTTCGTGAACACCACTGTAAAAAAACCTTTGGATTCAAGATGTATATTCAACTCCCCCTTTGGTTCCCAGTTGTATTTTATCTAGGTGTACAATGCTTTCTTTGACGGCTAGATTCCCATAAATTTGCAAATGATGACATAGTTTGCCATGTGATCTCTGTGCACTTGGAGAGCTGGATCATTCAAAATAACCTGAGGTTTAGTTATGGTCTTGGGTTTACAGGGCCCCATCTTGGCTCTATTCTCTATTCCCTGACCTCTGTCATCTGCTTTCTCCTCCTGTCGGTCTTCTTCGTGGGCCCCTTGATCTGCATGGGTTTTGCTGCCTTCCACCTTCTGAGTTTCAATGTTTTTTGTCTTGACCTCCAAGGGTTGTGGAGGTTTGTTCTTATTCCCTCCTCTTCCTCTGTTTGAAACCACATTACTGTAGGAGTGAGTGGAGCTCCCTCTTCCCTGGGCCTCCATGGGTACATGTTGCCCTCTATCACTCTCTTAGTTAAACCATAGAATCCTCTGCAAAACCAGTCTATCACTCCTCCATAATGCATCTTCACCATGCTATCAACTTATATTGAATTTCAAAATTGGTTCAATCAGTAGAAAAAAATTGTAGTAGAAATTTCTATAGTAATGAACCATTGTTTCTTCAAATTAATGGTTTTAGTGATTATGCAGCCAGAATCGAGAACTAATTAATCTGTTCATGTTTTGCAAGAGCTTGTTTTACAACGTTCTTATGACATCTAGTCCATCTTTGAGTCACCTAAGAATTTGTTGCAATTCCAATATTTTATCTAGTAGCATTAAAATATCTTTACTAAGCATTAAGATATCTTGGTTGAGTATTAAGACATCTTGGCTCTCTACATGTACATCTTCCTCTGTGCTCCTGCCATTGTTTATTTGGGCCATTTATTCAAAATTAGTAACAAATCCAAAAAAATATATATATAATTTATAAAGAAATGCCCTAAAACACTTAACAATTTTAGAACAACAAAGCACATCAGCTGCCAATAAATTTGTAACAAGTCAAGAAAAAATGAAATTGACAAATTTTATGTAATGCACAACAACCATAAATATAATTTTTCAAAGGAAATAAGTCATATAAATCATGAGTTGATGTATTAATTTTAAAATGACATTTAACTACTATCAATTTCATCACCAATATGGCTAGTACTGATTTTCCTGATCATTAATAAGAAAAGGCTATTGTGAAATATGTTACTTTAACTTATAAGCAAGATTATGATATAAATTATAAAACATATTGCATTTATACATACATTTGTAATCCATAATACTCTGATATGTTTTTTGGCTTTATCTTTGGTGATAATATTACAATACATAGCATTTAACATATATTGAATATCAAAATTGGTTAAGTCAGTAGAAAATTTTGATAGTAGAAATTTCTATAGTAATTAACCATTTTTTCTTGAAATTAATGGTTTTAGTGATTATGCAGCCAGAATCGAGAATTGATTGGTTTGTTCATGTTTTGTAAGAGCTTGTTTGACAATGTTCTTATGGCATCTAGTCCATCTTCGAGTCACCTAAGAATTTTTCGCAGTTCCAATATTTTAACTATTAGCATTAAAGTATATTTACTAAGCATTAAGATATCTTCATTGAGCAGTAAGATACCTTGGCTTTGTGCATGTATCTCTTCCTTTGTGCTCCTTCCATTGTTTCTTTGGGCAATTTATTCGATGTTAGTAACAAATCCAAAAAGAAATATATAAATTTTAAAGAAAACCTTAAAACACTTAACAGTTTTAGAAAAATAAATAATATCAATTGCTAATAAATTTGTAAAAGTCAAGAAAAAATGAACATTGACAAATTTTTTGTGACGTGTTAGCACTTGAAATTTCACCTCAGGCTGAGAAAGGTAAACTTCAAGGCAACATCCAACCACTTAGCCTCGTAGCTAGCCCTACGGGGCAGGAGAGGGCTCTCTCCGGTCTATCTCAGTAAATATATTCAATGGGCGAGATGACCAATAGGAAAACACTGATTTTAGGCTAGTAAACTGATCAAGAGGTTTAAATTTGGGATTTTTAAAGTTTTGGTGGAAAATTGGGGAATGGCAATTTCGGGTGCGGGGATTGGACACAGTTTTCGCAGGGGGTTCTTTGGGGCGAGGTAGGAAATAGTATTGATGCCTTTGATAGAGATGGATGGATGAGAATGACCAATGAGGAGTTAAGGAGAGCAAGCAATAACCTTGAATTCCCCTTAAACAGTTGAAAACATTCATATTAAGCAAACTTAAAAGTAGAGCATGACAGTCATGAGTTCTACTTTAACACTTCATTTGCCTAATTTGCAGAAGGAAAAGTAAGGAAATGATTCACATAACACACTTACAAGTACAAAGAGAAACAGACCATCAATACATGTGACCACAAGAATCCCAAAAAGGACTGCAAAACCCTGGTCTTCCTTTGCCAAAAATTGCAGAGATACAGTGAATAATACAATAAGAGCTTCTCCCTCAAGAGTCCAACCATGAAAATGAGCAAGAAAGTACATAATATAGGCCATCTAACATATTTCCTTGCCTCTAGGGGTCGAGCTCATCCTTCTAGGAGCTGTTTCAACCAATTCTAAACTAAGCACTGAAAACTAGGCAATCAAAACAACTTGCCTCTATAAGCTAGGAAACCAATTCATTCATTAAATGCATGCTATTTCATGAATGAGTCTTCTAGAGAAGGTAAATAAGTGTCATATCAACATGAAAATACATAAATTATATCAAAGAGGGTGAAAAATCCCATCAAAAGTCAAAACTAGTAAAAGCTGGGCGAATCCATGAGCTGTAAGTGAAAAATTGTGAAAATTGCCTGATGGGTCGCGTGCATTTCCTGGACGGGTCGCTCGCCTTTGGAGGCACTTTTGAGGCACTTGCATGTGTCCAAATGAGGCAAAAGTGGGCGTGTTGGAAAGGTCTGGATGTCTACCTTCCCACCCAACTAGAATTTCTGAATTTGGTTTTCATTTGCCCCTCTAAAGTTGCAATCTCCCAAGACTGCTCCCTGTGTGTCAAAAATGTGGCAGAAAGTCATTTTTTGGTTGTTTTTTTACTTTCTGGAGGCCCAAAACTTGGTGAAATTTCTTAGTAATGGCTGAGCAAGTGTAAATTTTCATGAAAAATCCAGAAATGCTGAGGTTTTCCAAAATGGAGTTGCCAATAGAAAGGGTCGCGCGCGGCACGCGACCCGTGAGGGAGGAAAACCTGTTTTTTGCCCAAAAAAATAAAAAATGACCCAAAATACTCAAAATTTTTTGGAATTTGTGCTGGAGTTGAGTTATCTAGTACCATGCTCCTTCAAAGAAGCCTCAGCCAAGATGTGGAGGGGGTCGGGCCTTTTCCTTCGTTTTTGTGCTTTGGCCAACTTCCTTTGGAGCACTTTCATTTTCGCCTTGCATACATGCATCCGCGCCCAATAATGATTTTTCATATTCTTGAGCAAGTCCTTATCTTGGTTTGCCATGGCCATCAACCTCTCCAAATGAGCATTGACCTGGAGAAGCATAGCCTCTCGCTCAACAGGTACCAAATCATCGGGTCTCTTTCGAGCCAAGTTGCGGTCCTCATGAATCCTCCGCAACTCATCAAGATTGTGCTCATCCTCCAACTGCTTGTTGCGCTCCTCTAAATAGGTGATCATCCATTGTGCCCCTTCCAATCTTCGCTGAAATGAATCATTTTCAGCTCTTAGGTGCCGAATGATCTCCTTTGACTCTAGGCTAGGAGAACTAATATCAAGGTCTACCACCTGTATGTCTGGAACACCTAATGGCCCCTCATCAATCCTGGGCTGTTTGCCCCTCTCTGATACATGTGCTGCTGTCGGAGACGAGGCCCCTTCCACCTAATGTGGAGATAACACTCGTGGTGCTGATGAAGAAGGCGAGACCCCTTCCACCTGGTGTGGAGAAAATACTCGTCGAGCTGCTGCAAATAAGGCCATGTGGCCTCTCTGATAAGTGACCAATGGAGGAGAGCTGACATGTATAGTCTCATGGATATCATGCTGCTGTGATGGTCCTCCCTCCTCATGAACAATCTCAGGATGTGGTAGTTGTGCTGTGAAAAACGCATGAGAGATAAACTCTTCCCATGGGATGCCCTGCTGTGCCAACTGATGTATGACCACAAGCTGAATCAAACCATAATGATAGAGGCTCCTATATTATTGTGCTGGGCTCTTCCTCTGCATCAAAGGCACCATCCTCTCAATATTCTGGCACAAGAAAACATGGATGTTCATCATCCGTACCCGTGTGAAATGCATCAATAAGCGAATATGATATGAATACACAAGTGAAAATCTGCCCTCACAGGTGAAATAGCGCATGATAAGTCTCATCAATGGAGCATACTCATTCCTCAAAAATCTAAAAGGAAATACACCCATCACTTGTCTCATGAATGCAGGTTTAATGTAAGGCTCAAACTGAAAACTGTACAACATTTTGCGCTTATTCCACACTTCTCCAACATTTGGTATCCGTGTTGCTTGAGCAATCATCTCAGGTGTCAATGTAAAATCCACCCCTGCAAGGTTCACATGCCCATCATGCAAATGCAAAACAAACAAGCGAGCCAACTCCCTGTGATGCTGAATCTGAGAGATCCTCTCGCAAAACTCATAACAAGACATATAATGGAAACATGAGACTGCAATTGGACAAGCCTGCAAATAAGTCAAAGAGGTGGGCTCCTCTCTCCTATGATGACCGCTCTTTCCATCTTTGTGAGGTATCCTCTGTACCTCAAACTCTGAAGCTGACTCATGGTCATCACTTTGCTCATATTTGGTTTCGGTTTCTGACATTGTTTTAGGAGCAAATTGGCTGAAATGTATTGTTGTTTCTGCTTTGAAAACTGCTGATTAAAATGTTGTTTTAAGGGGACAAGAAGCACAAGGGAAATATTAGGGAAGGGATACTTTAAAGGGAAATTGGGAATAATAATGAAATAGGGAGTTTTAGGGGAAAAATCATTGCATATACATCATTATACAATTTTACTTACAAGGATGTTATGGGAGGTAGGGTTAGGATTTTAATTTTTTGATTTCTTGGGGAGAGGGATAGGGTTTTAGGCTCTTAGCAAATTTGGAAGGGAAGTTTAAATAAAATGATAAGGAATATGTAATGGGAGGTGGACAATAGGAAAGAAAAGGGATACCTCAAAACAACATAATAAACCCTAGCAATTTTGACAACTTCAAGCCCAAAAGCACAATGGAGACTTTTACTTGCAAATGAAGACCTTTAAAAATACAATCATGATCTTCTTGAACTGTAGCAAGCAATAATTTTTCATGATTGAGGGCCTACCTTGCAAAATTTAGTAACTTGTGGTTCCTTGGCAGCTTGCTGGCGGTTTTGTGTAGAGGGAACGCTGATAGGTCGCGCGCCTCACCCAACAGGTCGCGCGCGCTTGACGGGTCGCGCCCGTTGAGAATTAACACTGGCGGAGGTGGCCTGATGGGTCGCGCTTGTTGTGGGGAAAAATGCCTATGCATGACGATCCTATCCACCTAAGGTGTGACAGTGCCTTAGCAACAAACAGAGACAGCTATTCTAGTAATCTTCCTCTATGAATTAAGAATGAAGAGAGATGGATGGACTAACCGGTGTCTTCCATTTGTCCCTCGATCCGGTTTCTCTTCTCTTGGAGAGTTCCCAGCTACTTGCCTTCTCGCTCGCCCAGCTTCAAGAGGTTTCTGCAAGATCACAAGAAGAGAACACTACACAAGACATGGATTCATATTCATAACTAGTTCAGGATTAGAAATAAACTAAACATACTAATGCAATCATACATCAAAGATACATCAGTATATAGGAGAAACCAAGATAGCTTTATTGATGAATAACAAGGTTCAGGAAGAGATACAAACCAGAGGGCTCCAATCCAGCATCTCCTTCCCAGCAAATGGAATTCCTATCTTCACCCCCTTCAAAGCATTAAGCACCCAATGATTCAAATCTCAAACCAACAACAATTCTTTGCAATAACAAAATTCCGGCCTCTAGATCTCATGGAGGAGAGATCCATATATAGATGTTTGGAGAGAGGATGAGTCAGCTTGAGATCTGACTAGTGTCCTCTCCCTCTGTCAGTTCTTGATTCCACTTGGAGGTTCTTGCTTCCACTTGGAGATTTGGAACCTCTTACTCATCACCAGTCGAATTCCCTAAGGCAAGTGTCATTTTGGAAGCTTCCTGGGTTTTGACACCTTGTGGAATGAACTTGCCACATGTCCACTCTCGCTCAGCGCAGGTAGCCAGTGTTGCCTTTGACATTCAGCGCAGGTAGCCAGTGTTGGCTTTGACATTCAGCGCAGACAGCCAGTGGAGCCACTGACATGATCCTAAATTGACTTGTTTTTGAGCAGTTTCTGGTGGAGAACTTCTGTGAATTGCTGTGGTTTGTTAACCTTGTTCCTCTAGGGGTAGGAACAACATGTTTAGGGACTTTGGATCCCTTAGATTATGGACATTTCATGCTTAATGCTGTAAGGCACAAAAATGTCTATAACAGTTGCCCCCTAAAGTATGAGGCTGTTTATCGGGTGAAATGCTTTATCAGGGGGATCCGAAGTTCATCCAATGCTGGGAGGAGACCTGTAATAAGATACAATACAATACATTATTTTTCATACTGCTTTCATGATCTAGCTGAGGCGGGCATTCCCATGCTCAACTTTATAAATTCATTTTTATGTACATAGAACAGACAATCGTCTGATGGTAGACTGATAATTTTGATGAAATTATCATCCTTTGGGTAGGATGATTATCTGCTGCAATGATGTACATGTCAATGTCTTTATCTTTCCTGAATATATATCGCAGCCCAGATGGATGAAACTAGATGCGGGGTCTTCAAACTCGTTCGATCTTCACTCTAAGTACAAGTCGATCCATGTGAGAAATGTTCTGAAGTCGAACATGGAAAGACATCGCTTGACTACCGGTCAATGAGGTAAACCGTTAACAAGCGCGAGAGGAATCACCGATAATGATAATGACCCTCAAGGTACTGCAGTACAATTCACGTAGTGTGAATAAAGGACTTGGCGTCGAACACCACACAAAATCTTTCGATCGAAGGTCATTAATGTATACCTGTCGCCGGAAGTGAGAAACTTGCCATTGAGGCATGCAAGCTTCAAAGTACTGAAGGGGTTGTTCCTAGATCAACTTCTTGGATAATGAGCTGATGTCGACAAGAAGCGATCCGTCAAAGGAGGGCCTTAATGAATCCCACATCAATGACACGGAACGGAGCTAATGATTTTGAAGGAGGTGAAAACGATCTGTGACATATGATTCAGGGTGGCGGTCATGAAAGGATGAAAGATAATGTACGGCAGTGGATGGGACACGGTTGACTTTTCTGAACGACTTCTCTTGAACATATGGCGACACTGATGTGATGGATCGGTAGCATTACCCCAAATATGGATGGTATGGTGAGACCATGGATGTGACCGGGGAATGAAACAACCCAACCCGATTGTGGTACGGAGGAAAAGTGTCATGTTCAAGAGCGACTTGCTACCATCAAAGTTTTCTTTAGTTTCTCCCAATTTTTCCCCAGTCATTGCTGACCAGTACCTCTTTATTTTTGTCAAGCTTGAGGAGGATAACATCTGCTTGTTCTATAACCTGCCCTTCGGGCAAGCCCATCGCTATGTTTTAACGAGCCTAGCGATAGTGAAACTCGTTCTCGTCTAAAGACAAGTTTGTCGCTATTTAATGATTTTAACGAGTCTAACGACAAGGATAACTCGGTCCTTTTCATTTTTAGAGAGTCTGAAAAGGTACATAAAGTTAACTCCAAAAGTCCTTTTTCGTCATCTAATCCCTTAAGTCCGAAAAAGTATAAAACAATACAGAAGGGATGAGTTTTCGATAGTTTTAACGAGCCGAATAAAACAAGCGCTCGATATATTTGTGCAATAATCCCTCAGGTCCAAAAAGATTAAAATCTAGAGGAGGGATAGCACTTCTTGTCCCTTTAACGAGCTGGAAGGCCAAGGACTCGGCAATCTTTTCATATTTTACGAGTCAGATGAAAAGAGCTTAAAGAAGACTCGTCTTTTGAGGAACGAGTGATAAACAGGGTTAGCAGCTGATTCCAGGTACAGGTTGGAATTTTCCAATCACGGCAGTCTCACAAGGATGGCTAGGTGAAATCACTCTTCGCAGCTGTTCCTCAAAATGGGTAAACAATCATATGGAGGTGAACGATCGGCCAAATGAAAAGTGGAGGTGACGGTGCAAACACGACCAAGGCTTTAATGGCTGATAAGGTTACATTCACGGTGGTTATTTACCGGGTAGTGGTTCATTTTTTATTTTAAAATGAGCTTAAACGCTGGTGGAAACACTTGCTCATTGCTTATGTTTATTTTTTAACGAGCATGAAGTCCGCGTTAAAACTGCTCGGATCTTGCGTTTATTTTTTAATGAGCATGAACTGTGTGCTAAAACTGCTTGATATACCAGTCATATGATAAGAGTGTCTCATCAAGATTCTATTTTTTTATGGAGCTTCATCTCACTAAGCTTTGCTCCGGATCCTTTCTTTATGCAAGTTAGGAAACGACTAACCCAAAAAACAGATAAATAACCGCTCTTTGCTTGCACTCCAAAAGGTTTGCATGCCCCCAGGTATAAAGTACGATTTCAAGGTTACCTCTACTTCATTTCCGTCAAAACATTCGTTTCACCGAGAGAGGCCTACCTCTTTCAGGTTACCCAAAGATTGTCTCGTTAATCTTTCAAACAAAACACTTCCTCGGCAATGTCTACCGAAATAGACAAAGGTGAGTGACGTAGCCCGCCAACTCACATAACTTTGACAAAAGAATCTTATTCTAGAATAACCCCTCTTCCTAGACGGACGGGGTATAGACTAGTCATATTCTCCCGCGGAAACCTACTTTATACCCAAAGTCTCCCTGCCGAAGCAGACCAGGACGCATGCCCCCTGGGTTCCAGTCATATCCTCCCAGATTACTCGCGCTCATCAGGAGGACGGACCGTGGGTTGAGACACTTCTTGCATGAATAGACCATTTAGGGATGGTATATGACTATTTGCGATGCGTGATCCAAGAAATGAAAGTTGGTCCACGAGCTTGACCACTCTTCCTTCGTGCGGAAAACACATTACTCTAAAGAGTGAGGAGACGAGGGCCCCCATGCAATATATATAGTCTCGTCCAAGGAGTAGGTTATAATCCAAGGGTCCTTGAATGACCATCACGTTCATTTGAACGGTCTTCCCCTTCAATGTTATGGGCAAATTGGGGAGGATCCCTAAAGGTCGACTGGTTCCTTTATCAAAGCCTGATAGATTTCTCATTTCAGGCAAATGCGCTGGTGAACCAAGCGCTTTCCAAGCAATAGAGGAAAGGATACTCACAGATTGCCCCTCATCAATGATAGTGCCAGCCATTACCATTCTGTATATTTGAATGATAATTCTGAATGGTATGCTTGCTGGCAAGCGGGGTCTGCCTAGTTGCTTCCAGTCGAACGAGACAACTAGGTTGCTTAGTGGTGGGAACGAATAGACGGCCGGGTATGACTCTGACGATGTTCATTCCTGTGATAAAGGAATGGGCAAATTGCCCCCTTGTTCGTCAGAGTCTGTGTTGATGAAGAGAATTTGGACGGTGTCATCTTTATTCTCCTCTGTGATGGTATCATACGAAGATAGAGCCTCTGAAGGCAAAACCCGGTCAACTGCCGCCTCAACCTTTTGACTTTCGTAAGGTATCGATTCAGACGGTTCATCTTCAATGATAGGTGCTTCGGCTGACCACCTGGGCGGGCCAGCCGGGTTCTCAAATAGTGAAGGACTTGGCAGGAGTTTTTGATATCCAAGAGGAAGTTGCGCTCGTAAGATCGGGCGATCTTCCAAAACTCTTTTAGCCTCGTCTAAGAAGGGACAATGGTGGATGGCATGGTCGCCTTCACACAGTTTGCAGGGAAATCTAGCTTTCCTTCTCTGTCCTGGGACTTCACTTTCACTAGTTGACGGTGAGCTGTCAACATGGCTATCAGAGGTTGACGCCACCGAATTGTGCAAACGGGGAGACCAGTGCCTGAGTATCCGAGGGATGCAAGGACAATCTCTGTGGAAGTGGTCTCCCTTGCATATGACACAGGGCGATTTAGGCCTAGTCAGTGCTGTGTGTGGACTTTTGTCAGACGACACTTGTTTTCCCCCAGTTGCTTTCGGCTCCTTCTTCTTCTTCTCTTTCTTCTTCTTTTCCTTCTTCTCCTTAGGAACTTGGTTTTTTGTTTTACCAGTTCCGTTAAGTGAAGAGGAAGGAGGAGAGGAAGAATTAGATGAAGTAGAAGGCTGGTGGGCAACTCTGGTCTGGTCTAACTGTTGACTCGACTGTTCAGGAATAGTGGTGTTCTGAACGACATTGGTTGAAAAGAGCCAATTCGGCAGGCCAATTGTCAGTCCTGGAAGCGACAATGTGGCCATATGGGGTGCACCAACATCTCCCCAAGAGGAGAAGGGACTAGGATTTCCACCAAGGGGAATTCCTTGGTTGGTGTGCTCCATTTTTTCAACCTAAAGATCAACGCGGGAATAGAAGTGATTGTTCCGTTTAAAATAAATTTTAACAACGCTTTAGACACAACTTGCTTTTTCAATTTTAAAGAGTCGAGAAAAAGCTAAATATGACTCTAGTCTCCTTCGATGTTTCAACGAGCCCAAAGTGACAAATGCTCGGATGGACTTTTTCTGTTATAGAGTCTGAAAAAGGCCAAAAGAAACTGCTCTGGAGTTCTAGGCAGAGGGTGTGCCAAACTTTTCGCAAAACCACAGAATACTTTTTAGGGTACGGGCGGTCGATCTTCCTGAATGCTGTGTTCAGTGCATTGCGATCAGTAGGGCGGCCGACACGGCTTCCTAAGGATAAAGGTTTTATGCCTATAGGGGTCTCCCAATATATACGCGACGGTACGTGGGAGCACAATCCGTACTGGCGCTATCGTCCCTCAGGAGGAATCACCCACCATCAACGAGATCGACAGTCACCAGGCTTTACAACGCCGGAACACATCTCTAGCCTAGACCTCTATGTTGTGCGTTATGTTGCAAAGCGTTTTTAAGTTCATTCAATTTATTTTAGGTTGTTCTTTTTAGAATTTTGCCTTTCAAGGTTCACCACGAGATGTATGATACAATTCCTAAATGCAGTCTAATGATGATAAGAAAGCTTTATATCTTTTCAACTTTGAAAATCCTAGCTACTAAGGGAAAAGAAAGACACCATCTTTTCTCAAAGAGCAATCATCACACTCTAATGCACTTTTCCTAAATCAATCATGCAAACTATCAAGATGCAAATGCACAATGCAGGTGTTTGTTTTCCGCTTTCTTAGTATTGATGCCTACAAAGAAAGCTTTTTGTACAACTTTGAATTTGCTTTTAAATGACAAATACAAACAAGTTTACTTTTTCGAAATCAGAGAGGGTAGAAGAGATTACAACACTTAACGATTTTCGAAATGAATACTTGTTTTGACACTTAAAAGAGACAAACTCAAACCAAATGCAAAAGTAAATGTATAATCAACTGTAAACAGCCAATGAACTCTCTCCTAAGATCACAATCAACAGATCTGAATCAAGGGCTACAGGATGATTATTTCACTCATGCAAAGGAAAACTGTAAATGATGCCACAAACACATAAAAACACTCACAGTCTTTTTGTACAAAAGGAGGCGGAATTTAATCAGAGAAAAGGAGTTATCAGACTGGAACCTATGCTAGTTACAGGCTGCAAAAATCAGAGATCAAAACAGGGCAAAACAGAGCAGAGAACCCCAGCTGCACAAGGCCTAACTGGTTCAGCGCAACCTCAACATAGGGATTTTGACATTCAGCGCAGGTAGCCTTCACGGGACCTGTGTTGAAATGCAGAACCTCTTCACAGGGGTCACACTGAAGGAGAAACGAGAGTTTCTCACTGGGTTCTGGGTTACAGATTGCTGATTAATCTACTGTTTCAGGTCAAATAAAAGCAACAAGCAAGGTGCAATCAAAGGGATGCTTTGAGGGAGTACTAAGATCTATCACAAAGGATCATCAAATCATTTGTGAGTCCATTTTTCAGATCATAGACAAGTCCAGTGATTGGATCAAAGCAGCAACTGTCTACTTTGCATCTGGGAATAGCAGATGCAGTTCGATTGTTGCTGTTGAGTCTATGAGACAAACAATGATGGAAACACAAATAAAATGACTAAACAGATCTCCCCAGTGGGGTCGCCAATTTATTGTGGGGAAAAATGCCTATGCAGGACGATCCTATCCACCTAAGGTGTGACAGTGCCTTAGCAACAAACAGAGACAGCTATTTTAGTATTCTTCCTTTATGAATTAAGAATGAAGAGAGATGGATGGACTAACCGGTGTCTTCCGTTTGTCCCTCGATCCGGTTTCTCTTCTCTTGGAGAGTTCCCAACTACTTGCCTTCTCGCTCGCCCAGCTTCAAGAGGTTTCTGCAAGATCACAAGAAGAGAACACTACACAAGACATGGATTCATATTCATAACTAGTTCAGGATTAGAAATAAACTAAACATACTAATGCAATCATAGATCAAAGATACATCAGTATATAGGAGAAACCAAGATAGCTTTATTGATGAATAACAAGGTTCAAGAAGAGATACAACCCAGAGGGCTCCAATCCAGCATCTCCTTCCCAACAAATGGAATTCCTATCTTCACCCCCTTCAAAGCATTAAGCACCCAATGATTCAAATCTCAAACCAACAACAATTCTTTGCAATAACAAAATTCCAGCCTCTAGATCTCATGGAGGAGAGATCCATATATAGATGTTTGGAGAGAGGATGAGTCAGCTTGAGATCTGACTAGTGTCCTATCCCTCTGTCAGTTCTTGATTCCACTTGGAGGTTCTTGCTTCCACTTGGAGATTTGGAACCTCTTACTCATCACCAGTCGAATTCCCTGAGGCAAGTGTCATTTTGGAAGCTTCCTGGGTTTTGACACCTTGTGGAATGAACTTGCCACATGTCCACTCTCGCTCAGCGCAGGTAGCCAGTGTTGCCTTTGACATTCAGCGCAGGTAGCCAGTGTTGGCTTTGACATTCAGCGCAGACAGCCAGTGGAGCCACTGACATGATCCTGAATTGACTTGTTTTTTAGCAGTTTCTGGTGGAGAACTTCTGTGAATTGCTGTGGTTTGTTAGCCTTGTTCCTCTAGGGGTAGGAACAACATGTTTAGGGACTTTAGATCCCTTAGATTATGGAAATTTCATGCTTAATGCTGTAAGGCACAAAATTGTCTATAACAACGCTCGCCTGATGGGTCACGCGCCAGTCTCGACGGGTCGCGCACCTCCCAAACTCACCGAATTCACTCAAACGCTCTTGCAACTGATTTATCTATCACTTGGATGCACAATGGAGCTTGATGGAGGGAAAAAGAGCCTTTATAGCCTTGCTTTGAATAAATTTCATGTCACAACCCACTTTCTAATGTTTTTCCATGACACTTTTTAAACTTTGAATGTTATTGTCTTTTTGGTTTCCTTTTGTCCTGAAATTGATTGATTTGATGTTTTCCTTGATAATTTTTTTTTTTTGCAGGGATAGCTTCTGAGGGGTCTTGGCAAGGGAGCCAGGGTTGTATGCTGTCCTTTGAATCATTTTGAATTTTTACAAGTTTTACAAAATTTTGTGAAATGACCTTGGCTTTAAAAACAAGGTTTTTAAATCCAAGGTGAAAATTAGCTGCACAAGATAGAATCTTTCGAAGAAATACTTTGAAAATCATCCCTCTGGCTTACTGGGAACTTATTGACCTTCAGAGACGTGACCTTGAAGATAAATTTGACCTAAACCCTAGACCAAGAAATTTTGACCTCAAGACAAGACAAATAACCTTGAAAAAGTTTAATGACTAAAACAACTTGATCCAACAGTGCCAAGAGGGGAATAAAGACACCAGCTCCTCCATCAGGGTTATGGCATGCCTAGTGGAATGCAAGACACTGCTGATACACCTACTTATGCAAATGCAAAGAGCTTTGATCGCTGATGGAGGGCTACTAGACTGACTCTAACATGACGCACAACAACCATACATATAGTGTGTGAGAGGAAATAAGTCATATAAATCATGAGTTGATATATTAATTTAAAAATGACATGTAACTACTATCAATTTCATCACCAATATGGCTAGGACTGATTTTCCTGATCTTTAATAAGAAAATAATTTTGTGAAATATGTTACTTTAAATCATATATCTTTTACTTAAATTCCAAGTTTACATAGTATAATTGATACAATTACATTTCATGATTGATTTGTATTAGAGACTTTAGAAATCGATATCGAGATACTATTTCATTAGTATCATGAACCACATTATATTTTTGTTAACTAAATCTCTTTTTCTAATTTGTAATCAACACATTTACTATGTAGAATTTCCTTCCCATCGACCAACTCTTACTTTGCACAAGTAATTTTAGATCCTAGATGAAAATTCCTGACTTGGAATCCTTGTTCCTTTCTCCCATTATCCAAATATTAAATCAATTATGTTAACTGAAATACATAAATTAGGTAACGTTTTATAGCTTCGTATGGTTTATGTTGTTTCCCGTTAAGCTACAAACTAGTATAGGAAAACTATTATAGGTTTTTCATGCATAACGAAAACTTCAATTATAAACTCTGCAATAATTTAGCAAAATTTTCAGCATCTGAAAAACTTTCATGATCATTTCATTTTCAAAAACCATCTATCTATGAAAGTCACCAAAAAAACAATGATTTAATAGCACTATCCCTTTCCATATTTCTCAAATTATTTAGTCGAGAAATAGCCTTCGAAATAGATTGAATCTCCTATTAAAGAAACAGAATCGATTCCACTCGCATAATTATCACTTCACCTACAACCTAATATGTAATATGTAAACTATACCTCCTCCAAATATACTCCATTTACAACTATGTTTTTGATTGATGACATGTACATACAACCTACAGATTACCAACACTAGAACCACCAACATCTCTAACCAAAACCGATCTTTCAAAAGCACTATGGATTTTTTAATTGATGCAACATTTCATGGATAATGGAAGTGCATATTGTGTTGGAAATAATACCGAGAGGGGGGGTGAATCAGTATTATCAAACCAAATATTCCCCTTTTAAAATTTAGAGGATATATGCTACTTCAGTTAGTAAAACCCACGTATATACGCAACTATGTAGAAGGAAACTCGTGTATACAATGCAAACTTATGATTTACTTTATCTTTCAGATGTTGATTATTAATCTGTGTATGTGAGTGAAATAGACAGTAACTAGACCAGTAAAACAGAACAGAAGACAGTCAGACACACACGAACACAAGATATAAGGTGGAAACCCAATGTGGGTGAAAACCACCTGCTGCAATTTGTCTCTATCTTTCTTTAATTAGAAACTTCCTTTTACAATGTACTGGTGCAGTCCTTTACCAGTACACAGGCTACAACTTGTAGAGAGCTACAACCCTCTCTCATTTTCCAGCTTCTCTTAGAAGGGAGCTACAACCCCCTTAGCTCTTGTACTAGCCAAGATACTAGTACGTAGGTGCTGGCCTACTGAAGGCTACAACCTTCTCTTTCTTCCATGGACCACGTTTAATAAGTTTTCAGACTGGATCCATGAACATCAATCAATCATCAAGTATATCTGCATCAAATAAAATCCTTTTCCCAATTAGCACTGAATCAAGTAAACACTTCTCTCACAGCTGTACCCAGAACATAGTGACAGTAACCATATACCAAATTCTGAACCCAGAACACTGCAACAACAAACATAGGCAGCTAGATAACAATAAAATACATATACGTTACTTAAACAACCTGAAACCTCTATGCATACGCTCCTATGTGTGGAGAAACCTGCGTATACGCAGTTTTACTTTACTGAACTTGCGTGTATACGTGCCTTAGCTTCACTGAACCTGCATACAGATCTATAAAGGGTAATTCACTCTTTCAAACAGTCAAATACTAATTAACCCAGATTTTCAAAGCTATACGTCAAGCATGCGCCTCACAGAACATATCAAAATCATACAAAGATACTATCATTCAAGCCTTAAAGATTATGAGCCATCAATAGATCTTATCCTTCTTTATGTTCTTAGGTTTGTCCTTCATTCAGATCCAGATCTGCACCAAAACCCCAATCACAAGAGTTTCAGATCTAGCACATGTTAGATATTCAATTGATTCCAAAGATGCTTTGCCAAATGATCTCCTTCCTCTTTTATAGTCTTGGGCCTTTCTCAATACCACGGTCCAAAACTATAATAACACAATACCACGGGCCCAATACTTTGGGATCAACCCTTCTGACGAGATACCATGGTCCAAGACCATAGGTTCAAATACCAAGGACTAACTACCATGGACCAAAGGTAAGTTTTCCAACATATACGTGCTTTTCTTTGCATGAAAGTGTGTGTATACGCATACACACCTTCGAAATGTCTAACCCGCGCGTATATGTGACTTTGTCAAGATGAACCTGCAAATATGACTTTTTCTTCATTCTGAAAGCCTGAGCTGAGATCCGTCACTAGATAGAGTTGTCATCAAGGACAACTCTTGTGCCATAGCTCCAAACTTGTACCATAATGCCAACAATATCCCCCTTTAGACTTGATGGCAACCCAAGATCTTCAAATTCATTCTCCCCCTTTGTCATCAAGGGCAAAGGGTTTTGGTCCCCCTGAGTGCATGCTGAAATCTCTGCCTTGCTGTGCTGACCATGCTCCCCCTGACTGTAGACAAGATCTGCAAAATATGTTCTTCAAGAAGAACCAAGACTTATACATCATAAAAGACCTTCCTATCACCAAAAGACTCAATACATACATCCATCACCTAACCAAGTGGGGATACATTAGAAATTTACATATGACACCCAAATACATTACATCTTCATCCCAAGCATAGTGGGGAAACCAAGATAGGCAGTTACATGACCTTAACACCATAAAAGAGATACATGACATAGAAATGAAATATCTAGAGTAATACTTATGAAAGACACCAATAACTGATAGCAGCAGCATCTGTCAATCACCATTCATATCAGCAACCAAGATTTCCTTTTGTTCTCCCTCTGCATTTGTTCCACCTGAACTCAACAACAATTGTGAACTAGAACCAAAAGCTTCTAAGATAATGCCAACAATGCATCATTAGAAGTTTATCTGCTCCCCCTGAACCTGTGTTGGATGGTCTTTTTCAGAGCCATATCAGAATATCTTCAACTAGAGCCTGTCCCTAATGATATCCATCAAACCTCCATATAGGCGACTGTCTCCGCACAAACCGGCATATGTACGCGGATCCTCCTCAGGCAACTCGCGTACACCCATTTTCTCTTAAACAATCAAGATTTAACAACAAGATGATGCATAAACTACCCCCAAATTCTGTTTGAGGTATTCAAATGTCTCCCAGCAACTTGTTCCTTAGAAGGAACATACTCCAATTTGACCTTTTGTTCCAACTCTTGTTCCCGGAGAAAGTGATACTTGATCGGTATGTGCGTGGTCATTCAATGCATGACTGGGCTCTTTGAAATGTTGATTGCACTTGTATTACCACATAAGATGGAGATAGGTGGTGTACAAGTGATTTGAAAATCCTACAAGGTTTGCATCATCCAAAGGAGTTGAGTGCAGCAATATGCAGAAGCCACATATTCCGCTTCAGCTGTAGATAAAGCAATCGAACTCTGTTTCTTGCTGAACCAAGAAACTAATCTGGAACCCATAAAGAATGCACCACCACTTGTGCTCTTCCTGTCATCCATGCTTCCGGCCCAATCTGCATCTGTATAAGCATGAAATGTGAGATTTGTATCTCTAGGATACCATAAGCCATAGTTTTGAGTTCCTTGAAGATACTTGAAAATTCTCTTTACTACCTAAAGATGGGTTTATTTAGGATTTTCCTGAAATCTTCCAACTATTCCCACTGCATGCATGATGTCTGGTCAAGTACCTATCAAATAAAGAAGACTTCCAATCATGGATCTATAGGTTGGTTGATGCACTGTTGCGGATTCATCATTTGTACTGAGGCTGCATCCTGTAACCATAAGGGTACATACTCGTTTTGCATCTTCCATGCCATATTTCTTCAAGATCTGCTTGGGATACTTGGTATGATACAAAAAGATAACGCCTTCATTTTGTTGGATTTGCAATCCAAGAAAATATGTCAGTTCTCCAACCAAAGACATTTCGAATTCTTTCTGCATTACCAAGGCAAAGCTTTGACTCAAAGCTTCTTCATTGCTGCCAAAGATAATATCATCTACATACACAACAAGTATTAGCAATTTGTCATTTTCAATTTTTATATAAAGATTGCTATCTGTTGATCCTTTTGAAAAACCCTGTTGATGGAGATATTTGTCCAAACGGTAGTACCAAGCCCTTGGAGCCTGTTTAAGGCCATAGAGAGCCTTTTTTAGTTTGCATACAAGATTTGGATCATTCCCAAGGATGAAGCCATCTGGTTGCTCAATGTGCACTTCTTCTTCTAAGTCTCCATTCAGAAAGGCTGATTTCACGTACATTTGAAATACTTTGAACTTCTGAAAGCTTGAGAGAGCAAGGAACATTCGGATGGCCTCAAGTCTAGCAACGGGAGCAAAAGTTTCTTCAAATTCTATACCTTCTTGTTGAGCATACCCTTTACAAACAAGTCTGGACTTGTTTCTAATCACTTCCACATTTTCATTCAACTTGTTTTTAAAGATCCATTTTGTCCCTATGACATTCTTATCTTTTGGTTTAAGAACCAACTCCCAAGTGTTATTCTTTTCATCCTGCTCAAGTTCTTCATCCATTGCCTTGACCCAACATTCGTCTTTGCATGCCTCTTTTACATTTTGGGGTTCAGTGGAGGAGAGCAATGCCAAATAGCTTGAGGCTTCTGCAATTGTTCTTCTTGTTTGTACACCTGCCTCTTTCTACCCAGAAATCTGAGATTCTGGATGATTCTTCTAAACGTACCTGGATGGAGTCTTCTCTTCTATCCTTATCTGTTCCTCTGGTGCCTCTTGAGGTTCTTCTTCATCATCAGTCTGATTTGGAGAGTAGTCTTCATCCTCTTCGATATTTTCATAATTTACTTGCCTAGGAATGTATCCTTTTTCATCAACCACTACATTAATGCTGTCAACAATTCTTCCAAGTATTTTATTGTAACACTTATATTCTTTGCTGTGGGGAGAATAACCAAGGAGAATGCCTTCATCTGCTCTAGGTTCAAGTTTTCCAAGTTGTTCATCATTATTCTTAATATAGCATTTGCTTCCAAAAATTTTGAAATGCTTTAATGAAGGAGTCTCACCATACCAGAGCTCATGAGGAGTTTGAGTGTTGTTCACTTGGACATTTGTTTTGTTGAGAATAACAACTGCAGCAAATGCATATTCACCCCAGAAGGTTGTGGGAGTTCCAGACTCATCAAGCATAGCACGAGCCATTTGTTGGACCGTTCTGTTGATCCTTTCCACCACTCCATTTTGTTGAGGATTCCTAGCTGTAGAGAATTCCGATCTTATTCCATGTTCTTCATAGAAATCGAAAAATTCATTTGAGGTAAACTCCCCACCTCTGTTGGACCCGAGGCACTTAATTTTGTGATCTGGTTCGTTTTCAGCCAAGGCTTCGAAGGATTTGAATTTTTCGAATGCTTCGTCTTTGTGCTTCATAAGTCCTAACCAAACCATCCTGGAGAAGTCATCAATAAATAATATAAAGTATTCTTCTCCTCGAGGTGACCTTGTCCTAAATGGACCACATACATCTGTATGGACTAGTTCAAGAGGCCTGCTAGCTGATCCTTCCTTCTCAGGGAAGTTAGTTTTGGTTTTCTTACCAAACTGACATGATTTGCATATTGTGTTGTCTGGAATTTTGATATCTGGAAGACCACGAACTGCCTGGTATTTGCATGCTTTCCTTATTTGTGAAAAGCTTAGATGTCCCAATCTCCGGTGCCATAACTAGTGTTCATCATCCTTTCTCAAATAGCATTGTTGTTGTCCTTCTTCAAATATGTATAAATTATTTGGAGTTCTTCTACCTTTGATCACTGTTTTTCCTGTATCAAGATCACGAACACTACATCCATTTGATCGAAATATTACCTCGGTTCCTTGATCGCACATCTGACTGACACTCAGTAGATTATGCTTCAATCCATAAACATACAATACATTTCCAGCTTTGACCTTTTCTTTCAACTGAGCAGTGCCTCTTCCTTTTATGACTGCAGGGGTATCATTTCCAAAAGGAACTTTCTTTCCCTTTTCTAAAACACTATATGATTCAAGTTTTTCTTTATCACCTGTCATATGCTTCGAACATCCACTGTCGATGTAGCATAGATTTTCCTGCCCTTCTGCATAAAAGGCTATCCCACATCTTTTTGGTTGTGGTTCCTTTATTCTCCATGTTTTGGTGCTTGAGGCTTGTTCCTTTGTCTGCCGAAACCTGCTCCTGCGTTCAGAATCTTCATGACATAAGTTATTACAAATATAACATTCAATTTCATTTTCAAGGGCCGAAAAGTTGTTATAGGTCCTTTTCGTAATCCCAGTCATCCTTCTTTGTTTTTGAGCTTCTCTAGTCATGATTGTCTTATAGGCATCACATTGAGCTGCTTTGTGACCAAAGTTATGACAAGAGAAACATTGGCCATTGAAGAAAATTCTGTGATTATCAAATCTACCAGCCAAATGATTGTAGTTTCTATTTTCATCCATTCTTGAAGCAAATTGAGAAGTTTTTACCTGTGGTTGGTTGTAGCTTTTTTTCAGCCTTAAGATGGATTGCCCCTGGTTTACCTGGTAGTCTTTGTTTATTCTTGATGTAATTCATCCCTGTTTTACCTGGTGATCTCCATTGGGCTTTTGCTCATTCCTCCTTGCTGCATCAAGATAACTCTTTGAGGTGGATGCCTGAGATGCTTCTCCATTATACCCCAGACCTGTCTTGATTAGTGGAGAACGTTGTAATTGATAATCTCATCCAAAGTTTCAGATCCTTTAACAAATTTAAGATTAAGAGACTTTGTTTTCTCAATTTCTTTTCTAAGGCCAACAATTTCACATTCTAACTTCTCAAGAAATTTTTCTTTTTCATCAAGTTGGAATTGCAGAGTATCAATGATCATATATTTTTCTTATAATCATGTTTTGAGTCTATAAATCTCTTCATAAAAACCATCTACATCTATAGTGTCCATGTAATCATCATCTTTAAAAGCCATTAAAATTTTATAATCATTACCTCATTCATCTTCGTCACTATTTGATAGGTCATCACTGTCTTCATGAGTGTAGTAAGATTTCTTAGTTGCATTCTGTTTCTTGTTCCATCTAACAGGTTCCTTCCCTTTGTCAATCTTACCCTTATGAGGACACTTGGCAGCATAATGACCGACTCTTCCATAAGCAAAGCATTTGAAAGGTAACTTACCCTGGAATCTTCCAGCACCCCGTTGAAGATTCTTGACAAAATTTGATTCTTCTTCTTCTTCTGACACGTGTCCTGACTCATAGTAGTTTCCTTTGCCTCAAGCCTTGAAAGCAGCTTCTCTCTTGTCCGATGGTCCTCCTTTCCTCATTTCATAAGCAGTTAAAATCCCGTGCAGCTATGACATGGTAAGGTTTCGTAGATTCTCTTTTTCTTCTATTGCAGAAACTTTAGATTCAAACCTAGGGGACAAAGATCTTAGAACTTTTTCAACCACAACGACATCTTTTATTTCTTCACCCAAGTTTTTCATACAATTAACAATCTCATCTACATGAAGGAAATAGTTAGCCACATTTTCATCATTGTGCATTCTGAGATTTTCATACTGAATTCTAATGGTTTGAAGTTTTGCTTGTTTTACCTGTTCATCTCCTTTATAGCTCAGAACAATCTTGTCCCATATTTCCTTTGCGGATTTATATTGCATAGCCTTGACGAATTCTGATTGAGATAGACATCCTAATAGGGTATTGACTACCTTTGCATTTGTTTCATATTTCTTCTTCTCCGCCGGATCCGTAGGAGTTGCCGATGGAAAAGCGTACCCTGTATCGATGATATCCCAGACTTCTATACCAAGAGATTGAAGATAGGCAGTAACTCTTACCTTCCAATATAAAAAGTTTTTCCCATAAAAAATCGGTGGCCTGATAGATGCTTCTCTCTCGTAGTTTCTCATGATGATGGATCTTCCTCCAAGCGATCAAGCTTCTTTAGAAGTACCTGCTCTGATACCAATTGTCGGAAATAAGACTGAGAGGGGGGGTGAATCAGTATTATCAAGCAAAATATTCCCTTTTTAAAATCCAGAGGATATACGCTACTTCAGTTAGTAAAACCCGCGTATATACGCAACTATGTAGAAGGAAACCCGCGTATACAATGCAAACTTATGATTTACTTTATCTTTCAGATGTTGATTATTAATTTGTGTATCTGAGTGAAATAGGCAGTAACCAGACCAGTAAAACAGAACAAAAGAAGGTCACACACAAGAACACAAGATATAAGGTGGAAAACCAATGTGGGTGAAAACCACCTGCTGCAATTCGTCTCTATCTTTCTTTAATTAGAAACTTCCTTTTACAATGTACTAGTGCAGTCCTTTACCAGTACACGGGCTACAACTTGCAGAGAGCTACAACCCTCTCTCGTTTTCCAGCTTCTCCTGGAAGCGAGCTACAACCCCCTTAGCTCTTGTACTAGCCAAGTTACTAGTACGAAGGTGTTGGCCTACTGAAGGCTACAACCTTCTCTTTCTTCCAGGGACCACGTTTCATAAATTTTCAGACTGGATCCATGAACATCAATCAATCATCAAGTATATATGCATCAAACAATCTCCTTTTCCCAATTAGCACTGAATCAAGTAAACACTTCTCTGACAACTGTACCCAGAACATAGTGACAGTAACCATATACCAAATTTTGAACCCAGAACACTGCAACAACAAACAGAGGCAGCTAGATCACAATAAAATACATATACGCTACTTAAACAACCTGAAACCTGCGTGCATACGCTCCTGTGTGTGGAGCAACCTGCGTATATTTTCCTTTACTGAACCTGCGTGTATAGGCACCTTAGCTTCATTGAACCTGCGTACATATCTATAAAGGGTAATTCACTCTTTCAAACAGTCAGATACTAATTAACCCAGATTGTCACATTTATACATCAAGCGTGTGCCTCAGAGAACAGATCAAAATCATACAAAGATACTATCATTCAAGCCTTAAAGATTATGACCCATCAATAGATCTTATCCTTCTTTATGTGCTTAGGTTCGTCCTTCATTCAGATTCAGATCTGCACCATAACCCCAATCACAAAAGTTTCAGATCTAGCACATGTTAGATATTCAATTGATTCCAAAGATGCTTTGCCAAAATATCTCCTTCCTCTTTTATAGTCTTGGGCCTTTCTCAATACCACGGTCCAAAACCATAATAACACAATACCACGGGCCCAATACTTTGGGATCAACCCTTCTAATGAGATACCATGGTCCAAAACCATAGGTTCAAATACCAAGGACTAACTACCACAGACCAAAAGGTAAGTTTTCCAACATATACACGCTTTTCTTTGCATGAAAGTCCATGTATACGCATACGAGCCTTCGAAATGTCTAACCCGCGTGTATACATGACTTTATCAAGATGAACCTGCAAATATGACTTTTTCTTCATTCTGAAAGCCTAAACTGAGATCTGTCACCAGATAGAGTTGCCATCAAGGACAACTCCTGTGCCATACCTCCAAACCTGTACCATAATGCCAACATATTGATTTGATGAACATATATTAATATGATTATTTAGGATTAATTCATTATTCAATGCTAAGTGCAATTTCCAAGGTTTTGCATCTCTGTAAACATTACTATCTCAACAACATTTTTGCATATAGTACACTTCTCCTTTCTTGCATGCTATAGTACTAAATACTTTAGACAATTTATATGTCAGTTGTTATCATGACAATACTTATGTAAAAAAATATGTTATAAACATTTAGGTTATACCATACAAATAATGAGTATAATATGGAATATTGAATCTCATAAATGAAAATTGGTATTTTATATTAGCAACAAAGTGATTGTGAAGTATTGTATGTTAGCTTTGAACTTTTTTGTAGTTAGACTCTGCACTCACGCATGTGTTCTGAGAAAAAGATCTGCAAAATCTTTTAATGCAGAATGCAGAGGACTGCATAGTGAGAGCTTAAAATATTCCTCTGCATAGTTCATATGTTAGTTGTTATCATTACAATAATTACACGATATAGTATTCTATAAATACCAATGTTATACTGAACAAATAACAAGTACAATGTGTGATACTAAGTTTGATAACTGAAAATTGATATTGTATATTGGCAACAAAGTGATTGTGTGGGATTGTATGTTAGTTTTGAACTTTTCCATAGTCAAACTTTTGACTCAAGCATGTGTTCGGAGAAAAAATCTACAAAATTCTTTAGTGTAGAATGCAAAGGGTCCGCAAAATGAAATCTTAAAATCTTCCTCCGCATAATGTACTTGAATAGTATTTCCACACATCTTTCTAATTTTACCAAGATAACCATAAAAAAATCTTATGCTCAATGATTTAATTCTCTCTTCACTCTTAATTACCTTTACTCAATTGACTACTACTATTCGGGAATACTGACATATGAATTATTTGTAAATAAAATATTGTGATGAGAAAATTTGGATTATTCAATACGAGACTGTTAGCAATAAAATAATTATTTATAATTTAAATATTACAACTAATATTGTATGGGTCCACCACTTTCCTCAGTTTTATCGTGAAGAAAAAATATGGATTATTTAATACTAAAATATTAGCAATAAAAACCTCCAGTGTGGAGTAGAGAGATTTTCATAATGAACGCTTCCAAGATTCTCCTACAGAGTGAACTTTGTTAACACTTTTGCACATGTACATAATTTTCGAAATATAACCATAAAGAAACCTTCCTCATCCAATAAGTGTAACCATAACCATAACCTTTGGAAATATAACTATAATTGTTTTTGAATATATAAAAAAAAAAAATATTGAAAATTTTCCCAAAACTTTGGTTTAAATTACAAAAACCAAGCCAAATAATTAACAATTCATGCAACTTGATAGTGAAAAAAAACTAAATGCTTCCAACCTTTTGTATGATAATTGTTATCATTATAATAATAATTATGTAATGAAATATGTTATAAACAATAATGTTATACTCCATAAATAATGAGAACCATATGAACTATTAAATTTGATAAATGGAAATTGATATTGTATATTGGTTATGAAGTGATTCTGCAGTGGTTTCTGTTAGCTTTAATTTTTTTTTCACTTAGTCTGTGCACTCACACACATGTTTCGAGAAAAAATACACAAAATTCTTTAGTGCAGAGTGCACAAATAGACACAAGGAATGATTGAATGCTTCTTAAGAAAAATAGACTTCCTCTACCCTTCCGCACATGTGCCTAATTCCAACAAAATTATCATAAATAAAGTTTGTGCTCAATGATATAAGAATTGATGTTGTTGTAGGTTGTTTGCATTCAATAAGAATTCAACCTTTATTAAATTGAATAATGATATTAGAATATATAAACATTTGCATTATTTATAACTAAAATATTGTGAGCAACATATATGGATTATTTAATAGAAAAATATTATCAATAAAAACATTATTTATACTTAAAACATTACAAACAATATCCTATGGGTACACCACTTGTCTGAATCTTATTGTAAATATGGGAATACTTTGCATAAATGAGAGTGCTCTCACACTGACACTACTCTGGTGAATGATGTGGAAATTGATGCATTTACAGTTTCTTTGCACGAGCTTGTGAGAAAGGGTGTATATTACTACAATATTAGTAATAAAATCATTCAAATCATTTTACAATACAATAAATAGTTACTTTTACAATAATTACTCTAAACACTCATAGTAATAATATATTTTTAAGCTTTGTTTTACATGTAGGATTAATAACATCTACAACAAGTAAAAGTAATTTTTGTCTTATAAAATTCATGGACTTATCACACATTGAACTTCCTTCAGCACGATAATCTTCCTTCCACACTACCTGCTAACTCAAAATGAACTTTTGCATGATAGAACATTACTTTACTTAAATGTCATATTCATATAAAGCAAAGGAAACAAAACTTTAAAATTGGCTAAAGTAAAAGTATCTAATGAACCTTTATAAACTTATGCACATTTCTCTAAAGAATATTCCACAATACAATAATAATTATAGTTACAATAATTACACTAAATCATAATTGCACTAGTATCAACAAGTTTATTTGTACACTTTTCTTTACATGTAGGATTAATAAAAGTGGTAACAAATAAAATTTCTTTTTTTGTTGTAAAAATCATAGACTTATCTTATTTTCCAACTGTCAAAGGAAATTCAATTGGCAAAGGTCTAGACAATGAGCTAAACCTTTGCATATTAAACTTCATTTCACACTTATTTTTTGCAAGAAACTCTAAATGAAATTTTTCACGAGAGAGAATTACTTTATTTAAATGCCATGTTCATATGAACCAAATGAAACAAAACACTAAGATTAACTAAAGTATATAATGAATTATAACTTTATGCATGTTTATCTGAAAAACATATTGCAATACAATAATAATTACGTTTACAATAATTACTCTAAATTATGATATCATAATTACTCTAAATTATGATATCACTAATATTAACATGTTTATTTCTGTACTTTATTTTACATGTAGGATTAATAAAAACTACAACAAATAAGCATTATTTTTCTATTAAAATAAATATGGACTTATATTTTTTTTTGCATAGGTCTACATAATGAGTTGAACATCCACACATTCAACTCCCTTTCACACAATAATCTTCTTCCCTGACTACCTTCTTGCACGAAACATGAAATCGAATTTTGCACAAAACAACATTACTTTATTTAAATGTAATATTCATATGAACCCAAAAAAACAATAATCTTGAACCTGTATCATATGCATAATAATCTTATCTTTCCTCCACACTACCTTCTTGACTCACGAGTAACTAACTGAAAAAAATATTGGATTTAATAAACATATGAATTCTTTGTCAGAAACACGAGGATAAATATAAGGAAGTTTTATTTTGCACAAATTTTTAGTTTAGAATTATGTAATCGACATCCCTCATTCTCAAATTTATGTCCCTACCTAAGCCTCCACAAATATAATTAAAATATACAGCATTTGAGACCCACACAATTAATAATAGCTTTGAATGTTAATGATTGACGGCAAGACGTCACTTACTAAATAGATAATTGTGTGTAGGAAATGTGTGAGGTGGAAGTTGTGTCATGGTGGTTGTACGAAGCATATGTAGAAAGATGCTCACATTCAAGCATTTGTAGAAAGATGCACACATTCAACTTCCCTCTACACAATAATCATCCTTCCTCGCTATGTGCTTGTATGAAACTCGAAATGGAATTGTGCAGGAGAGAGAATTACTTTATAAGTAGAACTTTGGCATAAATCACATAAAGAGAGACATTTGTCGACGTGTTTTGAACCAACCAGTGTGGCTCATCGTCAGGACAAGTTGAAGAAACAGATCCAACTATGCATGCTAAATAGTCTGAGCAGAGCCTCCAACGGCGATCTTAACCAACGGATAATTTTGACTCAGGGACTGCAGTCAAAAAGTCAAAATGATAATTAATGGGAGTTATTTAGATTAAATTAAAGAAATAATTATATATATATTGATTATTTTATTAGTTAATAACATAATCAATATATATAATTATTTCTTTTATTTAATCTAAATAACTCCCATTAATTATCATTTTGACTTTTTGACTACAGTCCCTAAGTCAAAATTATCCGTTGGTTAAGATAGCCATTGGAGGCTCTGCTCAGACTATTTAGCATGCATAGCTAGATCTATTTCTTCAACGTGTCCTGACGATGATCCACACTGGTTGGTTCGGAACGCGTCGACAAATGTCTCTCTTTATTTGATTTACGCCGAAGTTCTACTTATAAATAATATGGATCACAGAAGCCTCAAGTCAACAAGAGAATTACTTTATTTAAATTCCATATTCGTATGAACCAAATGAAGCAAAACAATAATCTTGAACCTCTATCATACGCATGATAATATTTCTTTTGCACTAGTTGCTCGACTCTCAAGTAACTACATGAAACATAATGTTGGCTTTAATAAGTATATGAATGTTTGGTCAAAAACACGAGGATCAATGCAACAAAGTTGTATTTTACACAATCTTTTACTTTAGCGTTATGCATTCGACATCACTCATTTTTAGATTTATATCCCTAGCTCAACCTTCAGACATATAATCAAAGTATACAACATGTGAAACCCACATCAATTAATAACAGCTTTGAGTGTTAATGACTGACCGAAAGTTGTTATTTAGTAGATAGGTATTTATCCCAAGGAAATGTGTAAGGACCTATAGTCCTTAGCACGACCTCCCGGTTGGTGCGACGAGTTGGTTCATCCCTCGGGCGCGCGAATTGACGAAGTGCGAGCTCAGACTTACAATACGATGGAGTCATGTGATAATATACACATAAAGGAGGAGAGCAGGGTGTTTTATGTGCATGGGGAGCATGGACGCTCAACCCATGGCCGAGCTACAAACATAGCAAGGCTGAATACACTTGTGGGCATTTGGACGATGGACGACACATGTTTTGAAGATGTTTGCGATGGAGATGAGGGCATGGGTAGGTCGGCTAGGTAGCCAAGACCTCACCCTGCCACTCGTATAAACTAGCAAGCGTGGGAGCTCATTTGGCATCAACAACTTCGCTCATCATGTGAAGAGAAGTGCGCAGATCAAGTGTGGACGCAACAAGAAGGAAAGGCGTAGATTTTGGTGATGCGCCCGCTCTTGGGCAAGGTCGCACAGAAGTAGCACATATCTCAGGTTTGGGTGAGACTTGGCATGGGTTCTTGGGTAGCTCAAGTGATCACCCGCCGATCGTGCAAGGGTAAACGATGGAGACTTGGTGAGTCGTCTGCCGGTATGAAGTTGGAGGACGGTGGAATGTTGGTGAAGCCAGGTGCATGGTGTGAAGCCGATTGTGTGAAGGGGGTGTCTTGGTGACTTGCTGGAGTCACCCGCCCGTCGTGCACAAAGACAAGGTTTGGTTGTGAAGTGCAGAAGGTAGATCGTGTGAGGGCACGCCCACCGGCCTTTGGCAAGGAAATCTTGGTTATTACACGGAGGTGTGATGAAGTTGTAAATTGGCTAAGTATGAAACTTGGTGTTTCCAAGTATACTTGTAAAGCATTGTAACTTTGTAATGTTGTATAATATATTATTCGGGCAGACATTGTTCAGGGATTCTCCCCTCCCTTTATACTATGCAATTGTGTTCTCGTTTACATTTTTGTTGATAATGAATGTGTATGGGTGTTCATTGGTATTAAGGAAAACATAATAATACTTGGTTGAGAAACGCAAACTAAGTAGGATAAGTGGTTAGGCGTAGTCCACAAACATAAGTATTGGTGAAAAGAATGTGTTCGGTGGTGCCGCACCTCGCAAAGAGTGGTTGAAAGACTACCGCCGGACTGGGAGCGTGACAGTTGGTATCAGAGCTAGTTTGAAGACTTGGAGGAGTCTTGCAGGAAGTTGGGTGATGCAGGTGTGTAGACACTTGACAGTTGGTGATAGTGAAGCAGGTACTTGTAGGTGAAGGAAGTTGTTTCACATACAAGTGGAACAAGGGCTGGTTCATGGTTGCAGGCAACTTGGTGAAGCTGTTGGATGGTTGAAACTAGATCGCGATGAAGGAAACTGTTAGCAATGGGAGCTGAATCTCAGGTTGGATCTAGTCACGGTGCAAAGGATGCTACTATGGCATTCATTGAAAAAGTGTTGGAAAAGATGGAGGACTTAGAGGCTTTCTGGACTAAGAATATGGACTTGGTCGAGAGAGATCAAGAGGCCAATTCGAAGATGAGGAAAGAGCTCGATGAACTTTGGACTTAACACGAGTACATTGATCTTATGTGTACACAACTCAAAGTAAGGGCAAGGAGATTGAAGAGGCAAGAGACTGAGGCTTGGAAAAGATCGTGGACTTACAGAAATCTCTTGAAGAAGCCAGAGATGAGATCATGGTGTTGAAGAAGGCTGTGAGGCATAACTCAGGTGGAGGAGTGCCTCATGTGAAAGTCAAGGAACCGAAATCTTATGATGGTACAAGGAGTGCAAAGACTCTTGGCAACTTTCTATGGGACATGGAGCAATACTTGGAACACTTGGGTCTATCTCATGAGGAGACGAAGGTGAAGGTAGCTGCTTAGTTCTTGACAAAGGATGCTAAGATGTGGTGGCAAAGGAAAATGGATCGGATTGCCAATGGCAGTGCTGGTGACATTACCTCGTTGGATGAGATGAACAAAGCTTTGCAGACCCATTTCAGTCCTCAGGATGAAACGTGGGAAGCAAGGATGAAGATTAATTTCATAAAGCAGACAGGGAACCTTCAAACATATCAGCGAGAATTTGCAAGTGCGGTTCTGGAACTTCCTAACATGGTGGAGAGGGACAAGGTGTTCAACTTCATTAATGGATTGAAGCCTTGGGCACACAATGAAGTGAAGAGGCAGAAGATTAAAACACTTGAGGAAGATTTTGCTGATGTGGACAGGTTGGTGGAGCATTATGATGAGACTTCTGATGATAGAAAGAAGAAGTTCGATAAGCCGAAAGAAAAGAAGAAGGATGATGCTTCGAAATCGGATGATAAGTCGAAGACAAAGAAATCCTTGAAGTGTTGGATATGTTCTGAACCACATACGGTGAATAATTTTCCTTCAAGACCGAAAGTGGCTGCGATTGCACAGTCTAAAGCGAAGAATGAAGAAGCTTCTATGGGGATGATGTAGATGCTTGGAGCTGCTACTGCTACGAAGGTGATATCTCAAGGGGATCCTGAGAGGAACAGTTTAGAGTATGTTCAGATGAAGATTGGGAGTGTTGATATAATCACTATGGTGGATAGTGGGGCTACTCACAACTTCATGAGTGAAGATACTACGAGAAGGATTGGGCTAAAATTTGTACCGGTGAAGGCACAAATGAAGACAGTGAATTCTCCTCCTGATTGTGTTCTTGGTGTAGCTGAAAAATAGGACACAACACTAGGTGAGTGGACAGGGAAAGTCGACTTTACTATAATGCAGATTGATGACTATGAAGATGTGCTGGGAATGGAATTCTTGAAACATTTTGATGCTATGATTTTTCCACATTTGAAGAACCTATAAATTTACGATGGAAGCGAAGATGTACCCATCTGTGTTCCAACCATTGGTGTGACAAAGCCTGATTGTAAGTTTCCAGTGATGCAAATGGAGGATGAGAAGCGAATGGAAGATATGAGTAGGCGGTTGTCTCTGGTTCAGATAAAGCTTACTGAGCAGTCATTGGTCATTAGGACACTTTCTGATAGTATCTTGGATTTGTCAAGACAATTAGAAGTGGTTGAGGATGATGATGATGATGATGAGGCATATGTGAGGCCGAATGTCCAGGAGGAGGATCGCATCACTTATCTACAGAGGATGGAGATAGAGAATCCTGACAGATGGATTGATATTATCAGTGAGGGTGAGCCTTCGGGCTCTACTCCCTCCACATCATCTTAGATGACATAGAAGATGGGGCTCATTGTTAGATTCTCATTGCAGTGAGTCCTTAAAACAAGTTGAGCAGGTATGACAGATGGTGTAGGGATGGATTTGCATCAAGCATTATGACATGTTGCAGATGGGATGGAGTTTCCATGGACCTAAGCATGGGTGAGATTATTGGTGAGTCCAGGATGTGGCAGAAACTGAGATAGATTGGTGAAGGCATAAAGATGTTCACTCTCATGACTTGAGCATGATAGTTGGACTAGCTACCCAACTAGTTCAAACATGGGGTCAAGAAGTGCACGGAGAGATGTTGGAATCAGGAAGATGAGGAGGACAGTTCACAGGATGGGATGACAGATGATGGAGATGGGAGTTCTACATATGTTGCAGGGATATTTGCAGTATGTGGAGAAGTTGACATCATGGACCAAGGATGAGATAGATATTGATGATGAACCTTGGTGGATGGCTACCAAGATGGTATGTTGTTCAGGACGTCAACGATTTCAAGTGGAGGAGGATGTAAGGACCTGTAACCCTTGGCACGACCTCCAGGTTGGTGAGACGAGTTGGTTCATCCCTCGGGCACGCAGATTGACAAAGTGCGAGCTCAGACTTACAATGCAATGGAGTCATGTGATAATATATGCATAAAGGAGGAGAGGGAGGTGTTTTATATGTGTGGGGAGCATGAATGCTCAACCCATGGCCGACCTACAAAGGTAGCAAGGACGACTACACTTGTGGCCGTTTAGACGAACGCCAGCACATGTTTTGAAGATGTTTGCGATGGAGATGAGGGCATGGGCGGGTCGGCTGGGTAGCCAAGACCTCACCCCGCCACTCGTATAAACTACCAAGTGTGGGAGCTCATTTGGCATCAAAAACTTCGCTCATCATGTGAAGAGAAGTGCGCAGATCAAGTGTGGAGGTATGAGGAAGGAAAGGCACAAATTTTGGTGATACGCCCGCTCTTGGGCAAGGACGCACAGAGGTAGCACATATCTCGGGTTTGGGTGAGACTTGGCACGAGCTCTTGGGTAGCTCAGGTGAGCGCCCGCACATTGTGCAAGGGTAAACGGTGGAGACTTGGTGAGTCGTCAGCCAGTGCAAAGTTGGAGAACGGTGGAACGTTGGTGAAGCTGAGTGCACGGTGAAACGTTGGTGAAGCTGGTTGTGCGAAGGGGGTGTCTTGGTGACTTGGTGGAGTCACCCGCCCATCGTGCACGAAGACAAGGTTCGGTTGTGAAGTGCGGAAGGGAGCTCATGTGAGGGCGCGCCCGCCCGCCTCAGGCAAGGAAATATTGGTTATCATACAGAGGTGTGATGAAGTTGTAAATTGGCTAAGTATGAAACTTGGTGTTTCCAATTATACTTGTAAAGCATTGTAACTTTGTAAAGTTGTATAATATATTATTTGGGTAGACTCATTGTTGAGCGAGTTGCTCCTCCCATTATACTGTGCATTTATGTTCTCGTTTATAATTGCTGTTGATAATGAATGTGTATGGGTGTTCATTGGTATAAAGGAAAACATAATAGTACTTGGTTGCGAAACACAAAGTAAGTAGGATAAGTGGTTAGGCATAATCCACGAACATTTAAGTATTGGTGAAAAGAATGTGTTCGGTGGTGCCGCACCTCGCCAAGAGCAGTTGAAAGACTACTGTCGGCCTGGGGGCATGACAAAATGTGTGCCGAGGAAGTTGTGTCGTGGTAATTTTGAGGAGACATTTCTACAGAGGAAGCATGTATAGAAAGATGCACACATTGAACTTCCTTTAGCACAATAATATTCCTTCCCCACTACCTTCTTGCACGAAGCTTGAAATGGAATTTTGTAGGAGAAAGAATTACTTTATTTAAATTACATATTCATATGAACCAAATTAAACAAAACAATAATCTTGAACTTGTATGATATGCATAATAATCTTTCTTCCGCACTAGCTCTCTGAGTCAGTTCGACTCTCGAGTAACCAAACAAAACACAGTATTGGCTTTAATGAGTATATAAATTCTTCGTGAGAAAAATGAGGGTAAATACCAGGAAGTTGTATTTTGCACAATATTTTATGGTAGAATTATGCATCTGACATTTCTCACTCTCATATTTATAGCCCTAGCTAAGCCATAACACATATAATCAATGTATAGAATATATGGGACCCACATCAATTAACAACTTTGAATTTTAATAACTGACTGATAGACATTAATGAGTTCATAGATAGTTGTGCGAAGGAAGTGTGTGTAGAGGAAGTTGTGTCATGGTCATTGTGCGAAGGAAGCATGTGCAAAGAATGAATGCGTGTATGGAAAGATGTAAGGAAACATTTGTGCAGGGAGAGCCAATTAATTAGCTGTAGAGGCAATTATGATGGCACATCGTAGTTAGTAACCTTTTTTTTATGGTCACAACCGTTCATCATTGGCATTTAATGAAATGAATTAATCAACCCTTTATCGATATATACACTATGGTCTTTAGCTCTCGAATAGAGATTAATTAAAATGAGGATAATATTACATAGTTATGAATTTACACTTCTATGGATGAAACCAAAGTTATCTTATATGCAAGCCCTACTATCTTGTTATATTAACCAACTCCTTAACTCCTTCCAAAGGATTAAGTGTCTTTACTCTTTATATGTTATATATAAAATACATATCAACTTCTTATATGTTATATACAAAATGCATAGAGGTAAATTTAATATTAAATAAATTTAATTTAATTTACTAATTTATCTATTCAATTTAAAGAAATAATCAACATTAATATTTGTTCATTCTTATTAAATAAAAAATATATTTCTAAATAAAAATATCTTACCAATGCTTTTATAATAAAAACGTTATACTTGTTTTACTTATACTTACTTTTATATATATATGTGTGTGTGTGTGTGTGTATGTGTGTGTGTGTGAAATTCATAAAAAATTTAAATAAAAGAATATTATACTTCTTTTTATTTATATACCTAATTAGTTCAATACAAATTTAAAATAAAAGGAAACTGAAATTGTATAACATTTTCCACAGTTTACTATCCACGTTTCAAAAAGTTACAACCTAGTCGATAAAAAAATCCACCATTTAAATTTCGATGGGTAAACTGAAAGTGTAATATTACAAAAATTTTGCGTCAATGTAATAATTCTTTAATAAAGATTTCAAATAAAAAAATCCTATTTGTCCCCCAGATTGGGTGCAAGCCGGTGAATCACCTCATTAAGATGATGATAATGGTTGGTACTGTGAGGTAGAGAACCAACGCCCCCCACATGATCGAGGCGATGGGTGCGATAGTCCTTTGCATGATGATGGACAGTTCATGAAGGAAAGGTGGCAGCGAGAGGTGGGGAAGAGTTTTAGTTTGTAATCACCCTCAAGAGAAGTGTAGTGAGCACCAGAATGACCAAGTGTAAGGAGATTGGAGTGATAGACTGGTTTAGTGCCTCTAGGAGTAGAAAAAACTCCATTGTCTGCAAGCAAAGGAAACTAGGTATGTTATTGGTCATCTCTCTCATCTCATTATGTTGTCATGTTTCGGTTTTGTCTCAGGGAGAGGGAAATAATTTTGGTGAAGGAATGTAAGGATGTTAGGGGTTGGGGGCATAGACTAGTGGTGATAGTCCTCTTCTGTCTTTGGCAGTCGTCAGACATCCTTATCATCTCATGATGATATTAGATACTCTTATTTGGTATGGGAATTATGATGGCTTTGGGTACGAAACTTAGAGCAGGAGCATGTAGTTGCATCGCTGGAGAAGCCGGGGGGTTGGGATATGGGGATTATGTCTCCCTGTACACCTGCATTCTGGGAGGAAACCTCTATCTTATGAACATGAAAAGATGTAGGGGGGTTTGTGGGGACTTGGGAATGGAGGAGAAGGAGGAAAATTACCATGGGCATGAAACCTACCATGGAATTGAGACTCCCTATGGAAGAATGGAAAGGAGGGTTGGAAATGGTGGTGTTATGGGGCTAAGGGATGACTTGTTGCCTATGTTGGGCTCCGATTTTTCTTGTCGAGATGGTGAGAAGGCAGTTGGGTCTCTACAACGCGGACTAGGAAGATATTGCATGCATGAGTGATACTAAGGGGTGTGGGCTTTTATTAGGACTTGGAACTACTTGTACAGAGTATGGGCAGGTCATCTCTGTGGAACTCGCTTGCGACCATGAGGGGCATGCTACTGCAAAAGTTAGAGGAGGGTATGAAGTTAGGGGGATGGAGCGACACAGTCCTACCACCCGTATACATGAATTCTATTGTAACACATTGAAATTTAACTTGTCAATTGAATGTTTTGTATGAAAAGTAGGTCTGCCGCATTGTAAACCCACTGCAACACAAGGAATTTCCAGGACCGAACATGTTACAGTTTGTCGCATTGGAAAGTACTTGGTCAGTGAGATCATGGCTCGACTTGCAAAGACCTGAGGCTGAGGTAAGAGGCCTCGAGAGGCCAAGCACAACACGAAACCTGGTTCTTCGGGTGGCCGACGAGGTCGGAAGTTTGCTGAACCTTTAACGAGTGAAGTGGTAACCGCCTACTGGGATGGAACCAATGAAGAAGTTCAAAAATTGTTAGAGGAATGGGAGGCAAAAGTGAAGCAGGAGAGTGAGAGTGATACAAAATTGGAGGATTGGGAAGTCCTTGTCCCAGATACTGGAAACAGAAGAGGGAGAATCACGCAGATAAAATAGACCCTTTACTTGTACTGGCTCATGAAAAGCCTATTAGGAAAGGTGATGGAGAAGATCTCGATAAGCATGATAGTCACGGTTCAGTGAATGCCAAACTACAAGCAGGAATTTCAGAAGGCACAATTTCAACTACACAAATAAGACATGTGCCTTGGTCAAATTGAGAAGCACCTACCAGGCATCTCGATTCAGAAGGAGTTGCCTCAAACGAATGCCAAAGATCTAGCACTGGTGGAATCAGTGTGAGTTGAGCAACATGATTAACATGCCTACTTTATGATAGTTTTTTTTATATATTCAGCTAGCTTTTAAAGTTGTTTATGCATTTACATGTGTATGTAGAACTCTAAAGTATGGAAGTGAACAAGAAATTGAAACTTATATTGCTTCGATAAAGAGACTTATATTGATTTATATTGCTTTATGTTAATGAAAAAATTAGATCTACCAAACTTAAAAAAGGAAAAAACACTATTTATATAGTTATAAACTTTCTGTAATAACTTTTTAAGAAATATTTCAAATAAAAAAATCCTATCTTTCTAGTTATAAACATTTATGTCATTTAATTTTTTCTTTTGAAAAAAAATACTATAAATGAGTATATCATTTAAATTTTTATTACTAATTTTTTTTATTAATAAAAAAATAAAAGATAAAAATTCAAAAAAATCCAAATTAAAATATTATGATCAATGTTTTTAAATAAAAAGATGTACCCCTAAATAAATTATTATTAAATATTGAGAATAAAATAAAACTTAAAAAATGAAATAAAATAAATCCAAATCAAAATATTATGATCAATGTTTTTTTAATAAAAAGATGTCCCCCTAAATAAATTAGAAGAGCAAGCTTTTCTTTTCGATAATTTAAAATAGTTATCAAGAAAAATGCTACAATCTTAATGCTTTTAAAGGAAATGGCTTCTTGGTGATCAAGAAAAATGTTACACCAAACGTTCTGTCGAAACTTTAAAGTTTTCTTAACACTGGTTTCTGCTTTTGTTTATCGTTTAATTTCTCATTAGCAGATATTGAACTATATTTAATTACTTTCTCATGTTTCATTTTCAGTGGAGTTCCTTTATAGTTAATTAGTTTCTCATGTTTCATTTTCAGTGGACTCTTAATGTTATCGTGGGCCTCGACCTTTGGAATTTTTTTGTGGAGTTCTTTTATATTTAATTAGTTTCTCATGTGTGTTGCTGAATGTTATTGGGGTCTCAAGATTTGGAAATTTTTAAGTTCAAAGCAGTGGACCTCGAAAGCCTTTTACTTAATCACAGTTATATTAAGTTATTATATGGGATGCTGCTACCTGAAGCGGAAATAATTCCACACGCATACATCTATATTTATAAAGTTTTTAAGATGAAACCAAAAACAAATAGTGATGATCAAATTTTGATTTCACAAAGAACACAAATTTAAAATTCCAACTCTGGAGACAGAAAATATCTTTTATAAATGAAGTCAATGATGTTTGGCATGAAGAATTCTTACTGCTTCGCTGCTTGTTGATCTAAATTCATACTGTAGCTTGGATGGAGGAAGATTTCACTTTATAATGGTTCAAATGTTAGAAGTCAAAAGGGAAAAACCTTTATTGTTATCGAGAAAAATGCATGTTTTTTTTAAAAGAAAAATGGAAGTTTATATTCTTATCGAAAAAATTGTAAGTTTTTTTTTAAAAGAAAACCGGCTTCTGTTATAATGGTTTGTTCTTTTATTTGTGTATTTAAATTTCTCATTAACCGATGTTAAACTTATTTATAATGTTAGAATTATATATAATAATAAAAAACTCATATGGCTTTTTAAGTGTAGATTTTTAATGTAGAATTTTGAAGTTTTTTTTAATGATATTGTCAGGTTGGAATTTAGAAAAAAATTTAAGATCAAAATAGTGGTGAATTCTAAATAAAATAGACTTCGTTTACTTGATCACAATGATGTTAGGTTAATTACAATTATATTAAGTTATGTATCAATGTATATAATATTGTAATTTAGATTTTTTATAGAAAATTATTTGACACTTATATTTATCTATAAAACTTAAACGGAACTGAAAAACAAATAACCATTATCAAACTTTAATTTCACAAGCTAAACAAATTTAAAATTCCAAATTGGATAGAGATATAAATGAAATCAGTGATGTTTAGCATAAAGAATTCCTATTGTTCTTTGGCCTGGCCAGAGATCTTAGTGTGTCGTATTAAGAAGTAACCTTAAGCAAATTGCAAATTTTCCAAAATATCTCAAAATATGATTATTAGGAAAGTCAATGCAAATTGCAAATTTTGCAAAATATCTCAAAATCTGATTATTGGGGACGGCCCAACAATGCAGCAGGAACAAGACGCTACTAAAGGATTGCCTGCGAAAGTAGCGCGCCTTTCTCCATATTTTGGCCGCTGGAAGGAGTATGATGCTAATCCCTACCATCCGATAAAGAACCCTTCGGGAATCATCCAAATGGGTTTGGCAGCGAGGTAGGTAGACAACATAACATATTTATTCATATTCTATCATTTTTCACACACATTTGTGCTGGATAATAAATTATTGTGCTTCGAATGGGATGATATTACTTGAAGCTGTCATTCGACATGCTGGAAAGCTGGCTACTTGCGCATCCAATGGCATCGATTTGTGCCGAGGAGGGCTTGTCAAGCTTTAAGCCAATCGCTCTTTATCGAGATTACCATGGCCTCCCAAAGGTTGAAAACTGTAACTTACAAACTTGACGTGTTCTCTAACAACTTGAATATTGTATAACAAAACTGTAATTTATTGAAGTGTCTTTGGATGGGATTAAATATTACTGAAAATGTTGAATGGTTGACGCAGGCAATTGCCATGTTTATGGAAGAAGTCGGAGGAAGAAAAGCGAAGTTTGAAACAGGTAGAATTGTTCTCAATGCAGGAGCAACTGCAGCCCACGAGGTGCTCACATTCTGTCTGGCTGATCCTGGAGAAGCCTTTCTAGTACCAACGCCATACTACCTCGGGGTAAACTCATTTCCATTACTGTCAATGAAACTGATTTTAGCAATGGCAAGCTGCGTGAACTAATCGACGTTACCTTCCTCAGATATCTTACCTCACTCTGGTCTTTCCAATTCTGAAGCATCAATTAGTACACGGTCTAAAAAGGTGGTAAGTCGGCTGTTAAGGAAGGAAACTAACTTTCTGACTACTCTAAACTCTACTGAATTGAGGATTTCATAAATATTCTGGAATGGATGGGACCGCCAAGAGTGAGGTGAGCTGAAGTCAAATTTTTATTCCAGAATTGATGGGACTGCCGAGAGAGGTCAATTGTAATCGGTTTTTCCCCTTCCTCCTATCCACTGAACTTAACTAAATTAGAGATAACGTAACTAAACTAAATTGCGAATTTTAAAAATATTTTAAAATATGACTTGCGCTATTTCTAAATTCCAAAACACTTTCTAAATACTAATAACTACCAATAACTGTTCCCACGAAATAAGGTTCCTGCCTTTCAAAAAGTCACTGGAGTATTCACCGTCAATCTGTGCTAGAATTCGATGATATGATATAGGATTGTTAATTAAATATTTCAATCCATAATTAATTCGGGTATTCGATTGGCTGGTTCGAAATTTTTGGAAATTTCAAACACAAAAGAAATTTGCACAGAGAACAACACTCTGTTATTTTTTATACGGGATCTTAATCATAACAAAAAAACTGTTACAAAAATAGTTTTCCTCTTCAGAGGGGTTACATCATGAACACTTCAGTTCCAGAAACTAATTTCACTATCTCAGAAATTTATAGTTTCAGCACTGCTGTGCGTTGCAGAAAGAAAAAAAAACTTTCATTTTCTTAATTCTACACTACTCTGTCTGCCATTGCATTTTCATATATAATGAACAACACAAAAATATCTTACATACTTTTTGCTTGTGCCTCTTGAGTCAGTTGTGTGGTAACCCATAACTAATAAATGTTGCGGCCAGCTCTATTGTAAGGAACCCATAATCTTTTACTACACCAGCATGTGGCACATTCTTTTTGTTCTCGGTCATGCTGTTTATTAAATGTTGTAGCTGAGCATTCAATGTCCAGGAGCTGGATCTGATCTTCCTTCTCCTTTGGGAACATAAATAAGTAAATGGCGAAAAGACACTTATGGCGGTGGCGTGAACAAGGTAAGAACAAATAATGGTCGTTGGATCAAAAGCGTATGACCGGCTGAGATCATATGCAGGTGAAAGTGCGATCTGCGATGGTTCAGATCGCATCGCAACGTTGCGGAGGGCTTAACACGCACTGGCTAATATTCGCGATCTGCGATAAGATCGCATCGCATGATCGCATCGCATCGCGATCGGGGAAGCAACAGGGTAAGACGTGATGGCGATCTGCGATCGCATCGCAGATAACAAGGGACGCAGGCAAAAGGGTAACATCTGCGATTTGCGATGGATCGCATCGCAGGGAAAAAATCTGTAGTTTGAAATTATAATTTCAACACTCCCCTTTAATTTCAACTGCTGGTTTTTTCTGCATACCCAGGCATTTCCTGAAATGATCAAAACTTTTCTTTCCCAATGGTTTTGTCAAGATGTCAGCTAACTGATCCTCTGTTCTGCAGTGTTGCAAAACAATCTCACCATTGTTAACCAATTCACGTATGAAGTGAAATTTGGTGTCTATGTGCTTTGTCCTTTTATGAAAAACAGAGTTTTTAGACAATGTTATTGCCGAGCTATTGTCACAGTAAATGGTTCTGCCATTTTCTTGTTCATGACACAAATTTCTGAGAACTCTTCTTAGCCACACTGCTTGGCATGTTGTTGTTGTTGCTACCACATACTCTACCTCTGTTGTTGACAAAGACACAAATGGTTGCTTCTTGGAAGCCCATGAGATGGCTCCCGATCCCATATGAAACACATATCCCGATGTGCTTTTCCTGTCATCAACACTTCCAGCCCAATCACTGTCAGCGTAACCTGTCAACATGAAACTTTCAGAAGAGGAGTATAAAATACCAAACCCCTTTGTTCCATTCACATACCTTAGAATCCTCTTGGCTGCCTGCCAATGAGTCTCTTTCGGTCTTTCCATAAATCTAGAGATTAAACTCATAGCGTGCATAATGTCCAGCCTAGTTGTAGTCAAGTACATAAGGCTACCAACTATGCTCTTGTACAATTTTGGATCAAAATCCTTGTTGTTGTCTTCTTTGGTCAATTCCAACCCTATTATAGAGTCACAGCTGCCTTGTTGTTCTGCATGTTAAGTCTCTTTAACACTACTTCTACATATTTAACTTGAGAAATGAAAACACCATTTTCACTTTGGTCTACTTCAATTCCAAGAAAATATCTTAAGAAGCCCAAGTCAGTCATTTCAAATTCACTTTTCATAGCTGCTTTAAGATTAGCAATGAGAGAAGCATCATTGCTAGTAAAAATCAAATCATCTACATATAAAACAACAATAAGAATCTTACCGTCATTCTCCTTTATGTAGAGTGTGGGTTCACCATCACACTTATCAAACCCATTCTCAATCAGATAAGCATCTATTCTGTTGTACCATGCTCTTGGAGCTTGCTTCAGCCCATAAAGAGCCTTCTTCAGTTTGCAGACTTTATGCTCTTGGTCTTCAACTTCATAGCCTGGAGGTTGTTCAACATAAACCTCTTCTTTTAACATTCCATTCAGGAATGCAGATTTAACATCCATCTGATAAATCTTCCATTTGTGTTGTGCCACAATAGACAACATTGTTCTAACCGTTTTCATCCTTGCTATTGGTGCAAAGGTTTCATCATAGTCTTTGCCTTGTTGCTGCTTGTAGCCTTTCACAACAAGTCTTGCTTTGTGCCTTTCAATCTTGCCTTCAGCATTGCTTTTGGTCTTATAGACCCACTTAACTCCAATGGCATCTTTGCCTTCAGGGAGGTCCATTAACTCCCATGTTTTACTCTTCTCAATTGCACCAATTTCTTCATTCATTGCTTCAATCCATTTATCTTCATTTAAAGCATCTTCAAAATGAATTGGGTCATCAACATGACAATACAAAGCGAATAATGAATTCAGACCGGTATTGTTACTTACCTCTCCTTGTTCATAAATATCATTCAAATTTCTGAATCTTGGTCTTCTTGGTGTGCTTTGAGTTCCATCCGAACTTGAGGGTTTTTCTGATCCTTTTGATGTGCTTGGAGAAGCACTTCCTTGACTTCTCAAGGCTGTTCGAATTCCAGCTTGTGGTGTTGTTTGTTGTACTTGTTGTGGTGGAGGAGGAGCCACCAAGGAAGGATTATTTGTTGCTGTCCCTTCCTCTTCTTCTTCATGAGACACAATTGTCTTCACATTCACTGTCTTCTCTAAACTTCCATCCCAAGCTTCATCTTCAATGAACTGCACATCTCTACTTACTATCAATTTCTTGGTGGATGGATTATAGAGTTTGTATGCTTTTGACTCATCAGAATAGCCAATAAAGACACGCTTCTCCCCCTTACTATCAAGCTTCTTCCTTAGCTGATCCGGTACATGTGCATATGCTACACAACCGAATACTCTCATGTGAGTGACAGTTTTCTTTTGACCACTCCATGCTTCTTCTGGTATTTTGTTCATGATAGCTTTAGTTGCGCATCTATTCAAGATATAAACGGCGCAAATGACAGCTTCTGCCCAATACTCATGCGACAAGTGTTTTGCCTTCAACATACTTCTGACCATGTCAAGAATGGTCCTATTCTTCCTTTCGACAACACCGTTTTGCTGAGGTGTATACCTCACGGTGAAATGCTATTGTATGCCATTCTCTCTGCAAAAACGCAGAAAGTCTTTGGAGATGTACTCTCCTCCTCTATCTGTTCTGAGCACTTTGATATAATGGCCACACTGCTTCTCAACAAGAGTTTTGAATTGGCAGAATTTCTCAAACACTTCACTCTTCTGTTTCAGCATATACACCCATGTCTTTCTGGTGTAATCATCAATGAAAGTTAAAACATATTTATTTCTGGCAAATGATGGTATTTGCATCGGTCCACGCACATCAGCGTGAACAATTTCCAAAGGTGCTTTTGCCCTTATACTCTTTCCTGCTGGAAAACTTTCTTTGTGTTGCTTGCCCAAGATGCAACCTTCACAAAGGCTGTCCGGTTTCTCGATCAATGGCAATCCCTTTACCATTCCCTTTCTGTGCAACAGATTCAAGCCTCTGAAATTGAGATGTCCAAATCTCAAGTGCCACAACCAATTCTCATCTTTCACTTGTTCCCGAAAGACTTCTTGTGTTACAGCTGCAATAGTTCTTCCTCCCTTCAAATCTGCCCTGAGTTTGAGAGGAAACATTCTATTGCTGGTCATCTACACCTGTGCAAAGATCTTCTTACTTGGAGGTATCTCTCTGATTGTACACATATCATCTTTGAGGAACACATTGTAACCTTTGTTAATGAGCTATCCAATGCTCAAAAGATTACATTTCAAACCAGGTACAAGTATACCTCTAGCACAATCATCTCTTCTCCATTTCTTGCTTGGATACTGACTCTGCCCTTACCCTTGACAGATATCTTACTATCAGTTCCTGTTGTTACCTCAAATTTCACATTTTCAACTAGATTGGCAAACATTGCAATATTTCTAGTCATGTGATTACTACAACCTGAGTCTAAGAACCAAAAATCTTCTTGTTTGTCTTGTGCTATGTTACATGTTAACAACACAATCTTTGGATTCTTATCTTCTTCATTTGCAAAATTAGCATTCTGCCTACTATTCATGTCATTTTGTTTTTTCCTACATTCATTGGTGTAGTGCCCATATTTCTTACAATAATGACATTGGATTTGGGATTTTTCATACCTTTGTCCATGAGCTTGTTGTTTGCTCGAACCTTCAGCTTGGTCCTGATTGCAGCTCCTTCCGCTTGTGCTTGCAGGATTATTTATGCTTTTGTTTTGGCTTCTTCCACGACCTCTGTTATTTGCCCTGCCTCGACCTTTTCCTTGGCCAAAAGACATCTGAGTCTTGAATGCTTGCTCAAAAGAGGAATCTGTTCCTCTACTCAGTCTGTGTTCATGGGACATAAGAGAAGCACTCAGTTCATTTACTGTGAACTATGAGAGATCCTTTGTTTCTTATATTGTTACCACAATAGCTTCAAACCTTCAGTGTAAACATCTCAAGATATTCTCTACAATCCTTCTTTCTTCAAGAATCTTACCATGAGATCTTATCTGGGTTATCAACCCAATAACCTGAGTGAAGAATGAATCTATTGTATCAGATTCCTTCATGCTAAGTGTTTCAAAGTCTCTCCTCAACATCTGCAACTTTGCAGTCTTCACCTTCTCCATGCCTTGATAGGCAGTTTTGAGAATATCCCATGCCTCCTTGGGTTTTGTTGCTACTGCAATTCGTGGAAAAACACTTTCATATATTGATTGGAAGAGAAAAAAGAGGGCTTTAGCATCCTTTTTCCTGTCTCTCTTCAATAGGTCTCTTTCTGCTACTGTCAAAGTAGCCAATGCTATTGCATCTGTAGGTTCAACATAGCCAGTTTCAACCAGCTCCCATATTACTTGAGAAACAAACAATGCTTTCATTATTATGGACCAATAACTGTAATTTCTCCCGTTAAACTGTGGCAGTTGGAATTTGTCAAACCAGTTCTAGCATCTGCCATCTTAACCTGTATAAATAAAGAAGAGATACTGACTGTATAATTAAAAACAAGTAAAAACTTTCTCTGCTGGAGAAAATCTGCTCAATAATCTTCTTACAGCTCCTACAGTGAAAAACAAACTCTGTTTTTGACTCACTGAGTGCCTAGACTAGCTCTGATACCATGTTGGAAATTTCTGTTAATTTCAAACACAAAAAAAATTTGCACAAAGAACAACACTCTGTTATTTTTGATACAGGATCTTAATCATAACAAAAAAAACTATTACAAAAATAGTCTTCCTCTTTAGAGGGGTTACATCAGGAACACTTCAGTTCCAGAAACTAATTTCACTATCTTAGAAATTTATAGTTTTAGCACTGCCATGCATTGCAGAAAGAAAAAAAACTTTCCTTTTCTTAATTCTACACTACTGTGTTTGCCATTGCATTTTCATATATAATGAACAACACAAAAATATCTTACATACTTTTTGCTTGTGCCTCTTGAGTCGGTTGTGTGGTAACCCATAACTGATAAACGTTGCGGCCAACTCTGTTGTAGGAATCCCATAATCTTTTACTGCACCAGCACATGGGGTGTTCTTCTTGTTCTCGGTCATGCTATTTATTAAATGTTGTAGCTGAGCATTCAATGTCCAGGAGCTGGATCTGATCTTCCTTCTCCTTTGGGAACATAAATAAGTAAATGGTGAAAAGACACTTATGGCGGTGGCGTGAACAAGGTAAGAACAAATAATGGCCGTTGGATCAAAAGCATATGACCAGCTGAGATCATATGCAGGTGAAAGTGTGATCTGCGATGGTTCAGATCGCATCGCAATGTTGTGGAGGGCTTAACACACAATGGCTAATATTCGTGATCTGCGATCTGCAATAAGATCGCATCGCATCGCGATCGGGGAAGGAACAGGGTAAGACGTGATGGCGATCTGCGATCGCATCGCAGGTAACAAGGGACGCAGGTGAAAGGGTAACATCTGCGATTTGCGATGGATCGCATCACAGGGAAAAAATCTGCAGAGGGAAAAAATCTGTTGTTTGAAATTATAATTTCAACATGGCTTAGGGGTTTGATACGACAGTTCGAAATTAGTCACCGACCAATCCATACATTCACAATAAAATTAATTCCTAAGATCAATGGGATGGCATATGTTACCCATTACATTTCAGTTGAATTTTTATACAACGAAATTTTTATTGGAAATTTAAATAAGCAATAAATTGTAATATTAATATTTATATTATAGAATAAATTTTTATTATATAAATACATAATTAAAATTAATAGATGTTAATTTTAATGGTTATTAATTAAAATGTAATTTAGCTTGATAGATAGGTAATAGGAATTGAGGATATAAATGTGTGTTTTAAGAAGAATGTTTATACACATTTAATATTGATCACATTTTAAACATAAATTTCGGGGGTAATCTGGAATTACAGTCATATGGAATTAGGAATTTGTATCAAGTTCAGTGGGAATTGTATAAGCTATGGTATAGTTCATTACATGGATGAATATAGAAATACTCATAATCTTTAATTTGCCATTTTCATGTAAAATTATACGGTTTGTTCCGATATATAATTTTAATTGCAAAAATTATTATTGAAAACAATTTTAAAGAAGTTTCTGAGGTTTTTAATATTATATTAATTTATTTAAAAAATTTAAATGTTGAAAAATATAATATATTTCAGTATTCTGAAAATATATACTCTCCAATCTTTCCCATTCCTTAATTCATACTGTTATTGAAATTGAAATTCAAATTTGGTAATTATATTTTAATCTAATCACATAATTAACTTCTACTTCATACATGAAGCTGCAACTAAATGGCGCATAGGTGTAGACTGCAGTTTTGATAGAGATCTGAGATGGCGCACAGGTGTAGAGCTGATACCCATACACTACAGCAGCTATGGCCTATAACGATTTTCAGATAACTATACTTGCACTTGAAGGAGGCTATCAGAAATCCAGGGCTCGAAATATACAAGTGAAGGGTCGTTTAATATCAAAATCTTCAAATCCATTAGGAACAACCATGGATGCTATCACTCTAAGAAAGCTTCTTGGTTTTGTGTCTGAGAAGAACATTAATCTTCTCTACGACGAACATTAATCTTGTCTGAGAAGAACATTAATCTTTTCATCTCCAAAGAATTTCACAAGCATTGCAGAGATTTTGGGCACCAATAAAAATTGTCAGAGGGAGCGTGTTCATATTCTTTACAGTCTGTCGAAAGACCTAGGACTACTGGGCTCCCGAGTCAGAGTCATTTACTCTTACAATGATTCAGTGGTTACCGCTGTTCGCAGAATGTCCAGCTTTTCGTTGGTTTCTTCACAGACACAACACCTGGTTTGTTCAATGCTATCTGACATGGAATTTCTAAGAAAATATTTAGTAGAGAATAGTAAGAGGTAATGGAAAAGACGCGAAATGTTCGTCTCTGGACTACGTGTAGCTGGCCTCAATTGCCTTCATAGCAATGCGAGTTTGTTCTGCTGGGTGGATCTCAGACATCTGCTGCAATCCCGTAACAACGAAGGAGAGATTAGACTGTGGAAGATAACCTTAAAAGTGATTGGCTTCAATGTTTCTCCTTGTTCTTCTTGTCACTGCAGCGAGCCTAGGTGGTTTAGGTTCTGCTTTGCCAATATGACACTGTGAAAGTCACTGAATCGGATTCAACGACTTTTTTAGTAAACCCAATTTATTTAGCTGTAGGCTGAACTTGCAGTGTTCCTGCATTTCATTCTAAGACGACATTCACTCCCAGATGACATTCGCAGTGGTGTTGTCGCTGCATGTTTAGCATAGTTTCCAAATCCGAATTCAGATTCGAATTCGATACCATACTAAAAAAATTTGTCTCTATAAAATTCAATATGGAAAAAATTCGACACTATACATCTTACAAATATTTAAATATATTTATTTTTTTAATTTTTTTATAAATTTAAATAAACAATCTTTATATTCAAATTCTTAATTAAAAATATAAAAGCTGTATAAGTTGATTTTTTTCCAAAATAGAAGTTATTGTTTTTTTATGTTTTATATAAGAGTTATTGATTTGCAAGCAATTTGCTTTTTTATAATTTCTTGTAAGGTAAGAACTATAATTTTCTAATATAGAAATTACTATTTTTTTCTATAAAAATTATATATATATATATATATATATATATATATATATATATATATATATATTATTCTTTTCCAATAAAAATTATCAATTTGTTAAGATAGAAAAAGTTGGTATTTTCTGTATTCAAGCTTCTGTAATCACATAATGAATTAAGCAAGTTGATATTTCTTATTAGAAAAAAAATAAAAAAAAAAAGACGATTTTTATAGGAAATATATATATATTCTTATAAGAAAATTTATAAAAGGTAATTGACCTTAGCATTAGCTTTGCCTTTCTTTACATTATTTCAATTTTCCAATAAGGTTGCCTAGTTCCAAACTTGTTTTGCCCTTCCCTGTATTATTTTCACCAACGTTGCGTAGATCAGAACTTGTATTTTTTCAATGGATCAACAAAGTAAAGCTGGAATTAAAAATTTACCTTACCCATTCCTATTCAACAATTAAAAGATACGTTGAATGACCTATTCCCACTAATTCAACTATTGAAGAATAAATTTTTAATTTAATGAAATAAATATAAATTTTATTTTTTAGCAAAATGAATAAAAAAATAATTCAATATTTTTAAATTTACATATGTACAACACCATAAACACGGTTTGAAAATCCCTTAATTTAAAAACTCCATATTTATTTAGTCAACCATGTGGATGTGTATATATCAAACTTGCAGATCTATTTACCGTATAGCTTGTGTATGGCCATTGTTAGGTGTAACGAAGCACAGTCCATTGTTCAGTATAACGAAACACATAACATATTCATGTTCGGGTGTGAAACATGTTCAACATTCAAGTTAAGGGACGAAGCAGGAGACAGCGAACTGGAAAAGGGGACTTTGACAAAAATATTGCATCGTACCGAATTGGAATTCACCGAATTAATTGCTGTACCGAACCGAACTGGCGAATTAACGTATTTTTTTCGCCGATACGGACGAACTTGGTAACTATGATGTTTAGTGACGCAAAATTTTGTTGTTATATATTGTCCTCGTGCAAAATTCGTGTGCTAGCTTATGTAAGTATTTCCATTGAGTTATAAGAAGACATCAAAATTTTACATCATGTAGGTTGAGTTTAGAAAGAAGTACCATCACATGTTTATTTTTGGATCGATTTTTGTACGTTACATACCATTGCCAATGTCAATAGGGTTTCCTTGTTGTGAAGCAACAATATTTTTTGGAGAACATATGGTTCTCCTTCGTTTCTTGAATCTAGGACCCACAGAAATAGATAGGATTTTGTCACGAAAGCTTTTTCCTTCACTAGAAAAGTCACAGCCAAAAAAATAAAGGTTATAAAGACATAATGGACCGAGATCTAAGAGCAATTGGTCCTTGTGATCTCTGATGTGCATGGCCCACATAGACTTGAGAGCACTTCATTAACTGAATTAAGCTGGCATGGTGTAGAAATAGGGAAGGAGTGACCCATTGGAAAAAAACATGAGATTTGTGGGGCCAGGTGGTGTGATGACCATTTTGTGCATTATGAAACGTAGTCTGATGTGGATGCAACCTCTTTTTGCTTTTTTGCCAAAGTATGTCCTTTTCTAATTTTTTTTATTTTTTTCATTTTCCGTAATGTCTTTTTCTGGATTTGGTTTTTTCATTAGTCTGGGCTCGGCCACTCTTTCCACTGGGCCGTTGTAGTGGTAGTGGGTTTTGGAACCCTCAGGGGTTAGAGTCACAATTTTGTTTCCCTATAACAGGTATTTCCAAAAAAACATGTTATAAGGTCTTGATGGACTCATATCTAAGAGGAGTTTCCCCTTCTCATCTCTAATGTGCAAGGTGCACTCAAAACTGAGAGAATTTTGTGGACTAAATTAGGTTTACATGGTGTAGAGATATGGGCTCATATCTAAGAGGAGTTTCCCCTTCTCATCTCTAATGTGCAAGGTGCACTGAAAACTGAGAGAATTTCGTGGACTAAATTAGGTTTACATGGTGTAGAGATAGGGAAGGAGTGATGCGTCCAAAAGCTCTTCAGATTCATGATGCTACATAGCCAAGTGTGTTGGAATTTTGTGCATTGTGTGAGGTAGCTTGATGTCAATGCCACCTCTTTTTGCATTCTTTTAATAGTGTGTCACTTTCTAATTTTCATTTTTTAATTTGCACGAACCGAGGTATTTTCCGCAATGTGCCGTTTTAGTGGTTTTTGGAATGCTCGAGGATAGAGTTTTGGAATGCAATGTAGTGGATTGTCTATGAAAAGTGTGTTCCTATGTTTTATATAATATGGCTCTCGAGCTTGTAGGTAGGCGCCTAATGGTGGTGGGCTAAAGGCGGGACAATGTTTCTAGTTAATGGCATAAGTGAGATGAGATTGGATCAAAGATTTCTACCCATTTCATTTACCAAAAGGCACAACCAGTGAAGAACAAGCTTACGAGGCTGACAAGTGTTGGAATGATTTTCATCTAAATCCAAACCAGATTTAGAGAATTCATTTGCTTCTAAGTTATGCTCCCTACAGAGATGCTGGAATTTTATGATAAGGAAATACTTTTTTAAATCCTTCAAACAACTTTTCCAAATTGAAGAGGGAATTGATAACATCGACGAGGTCAATCATCCAATTAATGGAAATTTATAAATCTCCTTTCCCTTGCAATGTCTTAATATGATTATTGATGGAAAATTTAAGTAGAAAAAACAAAGAACTTATCTCACCAAGGTTACTAGTTCCTCAACTATAATTATATCCAAAACTTAACACAATAAACTTATCCAAGTGGAGTGAAACCCCGCACAAACTATAATGTATTTTCCTCTACAAGAACCAACAAAGAAGGCCCATAGGCTCACTTTATAAAATATCATTGTCTTCAACACACTTGGAACATTAGGAGTGCGCTTCAATAAATAGAGTTGTATTGAATGAACAAATTTGTGAGAATGTTCAAAAGGAGGGGACACAATAATGTTGATCCAATGAGGGAACCTCCTTTAATGACCACATACACGGTGTTATCTATCCTTGCAAAGGATTATCTTGTGGAAAAAGTTTCTGACTATGTTTCACATGATTCTACTTCCATTTTAACATTTTGAGCCCACTCTGAAACTTCATAGTTTGCAAATAAGTGGAGTCCTTTCTACAACAAGTTTAACGTTGAGCCCCATGGACCAGAGTGGCAATTTGTTTAGAAGACACATTATCTAAAGGACAAACTACAACCTTCCTTTATGAAAAAAATCAACTACAATGAAGGTTTGTAGCTCTTAACATGTTTGGACTCAATGGAAGTTGTCACTTTGGCAAATATCTAAAACCACTCTTGCTCTTTGGTTTATAGAGAGAGTATGAGTAATAAAGGTTTGCATTAATTATTTGGCAGTTATAGCGCAAAAGCTTCGAAATTAAAGCTAGAAAATGCATAATGGAACTCCTTGGTGTCAAAAAAATGTGTGAGACCATCCAAGAATGATTCACGTTTGTGCTTGCCTCTTTGTCACAACAAAGCTTGACTGGGGCCATTTTTAGATAAAGCTTTTAATAAATATCTTTTAAACTTAGGGAGGACCTAGCGTATAAGCTAGTTGAAATTCTTAGTTTTGTTTCACATATAATTGGCTTTCCTTTGGACACATGCTTCATATTTTCATATAAACCTTTTACGCCGTTATTTAAGTCTTTCCCATGTCGCAAATATTTTTGGGTCTTAGTCATGGGTATGACACTAATGCAAATAAATTGCCTCTCCTGGTTTATGTTTCATGTGAGAAAAGGTCTGGATTAAATCAACATAAGAAAGGCTAGTGAAATGAATACCTTGATATAATTTCCATTTTTTTTACTTGCAATTTTCTCTTTCTAATTATGTGAGTGAATTTTAAACATAGACATTAACTTATTTCATTTCTAGCTAAATTGTGAGTCTAGGTGAGAGTGTTGTAAGTTTTCAATAATGATCGATATGTACTAAGTGTGGATTGTTGTTATAGACATTTTTGTGCCTTACAACTCTGGGCATGAAATGTCCATAAACCAAGGGATCCAAAGTCCCTAAAAGTGTTGTTCCTGCCCCTAAAGGAACAAGGTCAACCAATGACAGCTTCTCCCAGAAGTTCTCCACCAGAAACTGATCAAAACTAGTCAAATCAGGATCAATTCAGAAGCTCCACTAGCTGCCTGCATTGCAAAGCACCCAAATGCACTGGCTAGGTGCGTTGCAATGCACTTGAATGCATTACCCAGGTGCGTTGAGCAGGAAATGAAAAGTGGCAGAGTCATTCAACGAGGTGGAGAGACAATGGAAGCTTACAGAATCTTCTCCAATGACACTTGCCTTACTGAATTCGACCAGTGATGAGTAAGAGGCTCTCAGTCTCCAAGTGGAAGCAAGAACTGACAGAGAGAAGCCACAAGTAAAAACATAAGCTCACTCATCCTCTCTGCTTACATCTATATATGGATCCCTCATCCCAGAGATCCAGAGGCTGGAATTTTGTACTTTGTAGAGAATTGTTGTTGGTTTGAGATTGAGATTAGTACATTGGGTGATTTATGCTTTGTTGGAGGTGAGGAAGGGATTCCTTTGCTGGGAGGTAGATGCTGGATCGGGACTCACTTGGTTGTATCTCCTCTTGGACTTTCTTATCATATCAATAAAACTATTTGAGTTTCTCCTACATGCTGTGTATCAATGATGTTTTGTTATATTTGCATGTTTAGCTTAACCTGATCCTAAGCTTGTTATGAATGTAAATCTATATCTTCGTGTAGTTTCTCTCTTCTGTGATCTTGCAGGAATTTGGTGAAGCTGGGCCGGTAAGGGAGCAGGGAGCTGGGAGCTATTGAAGAGAGGAGCGATTGGATCAACAAACTAGCGCAAGACACAGGTTAGTTTATCCTTCCTCTTCGCTTACATTTCATAAAGAAGAATACACAAGTAGTTTTTCCTTGTTTCTTTCTAAGGCACTATCACACCTCAGAGTGGGATAGGGGCGTTCTGAATAGATACTTTTCCCTAACAACAAAATGGTGACTCCGCTGGGGATCGAGTCTAGTTAGTTTGTTTGTGTTTCTCTTGTTGTTTGCTTCATAAACACAGAAGTAGCAATCGAACTCCATTTGCCATTATCAAATGCAAAGTAGCTGCTACTTCAATCCACCCATTGGATTTGTTTATGATTTGAATAGCTGATCCACAAATGCTCTAATTGCCCTTTGTGATAGCTCTTAGTCCTCCTTTGAATCATCCCTCTAATTGTACCTTACTGATTGCTTTTACTCGGCCAAAAACCATTGATGAAACTGCAAACCGTGACCCAGAACCCGGATAGAAGTCTCGTTTCTGCCCCAGCGCAGGCTCTATGAAGAGGTTCTGCATTTCAACGCAGGTCCCAAGAGGGCTACCTGCGCTGCAATTCAGTTTCTCTGTGAAACAGGTGCGCTGATCAGCCCTTGCCCTGTGCAGCTGAGGTTCTTTGCTTCTTTTTGTTCAGTTTTATCTCTGATTTTTGCAGCCTATTATCAGTGTGTGTACCTACCTGAAAACCCCTTTTCTTTGCCTTAATTCCGTCTCCTTTGTACAAAAAGATTGTAGGTGTTCTTTGTGTATTTGTTACATCATTTACAGTTTTCCATTGAAAAAGTAGAATAGTCATACTGTCGTCCTTAGATTTAGATCTGTCGTAAGTGTTGATTTTGATCTTAGGAGAAAGTTTCTTTGCTATTGACAGTTGATTATACTTTTTACTTTTGCTTTGGTTTGAATTTGTCTCTTTCTAGTGTCAAAACGAGTGTTTATTTTAGAATCATAAAGTGTCGTAATCTCCTCTACCCTTTTGATTTCGAAAAAGAAGCTTGTTTCTGTTTTTCACTTGAAAGCAAATTCAGATTTGTACATCAACTTTCTTTTTAGGCATCAATATTAAGAAGGTGAAAACAAATACATGCATTTGTGCATTTGCATATTGATAGTTTGTATGGTTTGATTTAGGAAAAGTGCATTTACAGTGTGCTCTTTGCTCTTTGAGAAAAGATTGTGTCTTTCTTTTTCCCTTGTAGCTAGGATTTTCATTGTGGAAAAGAGATAAATGCTTGCTTATCATCTTTAGATTGCATTTAGGAATTACATCTACATCTCGTGGTGATCCAAAAAGGAAAACTTCTAAGAAAGATCAACCTAAAATAAATTGAATGAACTTAACAACGCTTTGTAACTTAACGCACAACATAGAGGTCTAGGCTAGAGACGTGTTCCGGCGTCGTAAAGCCTGGTAACTGTTGTCCTCACTGTTGGTTGGGTGATTCCTCCACTGTGAGACGATAAGTGCCAGTATGGATTGTGCTCCCACGTACCATCGAGTATATATTGGGAGACCCCTATAGGCTTAAAACCGTTTATCCATAGGAAGCCGTGTCGGCCGCCCTACTGATCACAATGCACCGAACACAACATTCGGGAAGATTGACTGCCATACCGTAAAACGTATTCTGCAGTTTTGTGATTGGTTTGGCACACCCTCTACCTAGATCTCCAGAGCAGTCTCTTTCGTTCCTTTTCAGACTCCTTAACGGAAAAGGTCCATCTGAGCACTTGTCACTTCAGGCTCATTAAAAATCGAAGGTGACTAGAGTCATCTTTTGTTTTTTCTCGACTCTTTAAAATTGAAAAAACAAGTTGTGTCAAAGCGTCTAAAATTCATTTAATTCGGAAACATACTTCCCCTTTGTTTTAGTTGATTTAGTAATCCGCGATCTTGGAAGAAAGTTAATCGAAATCGCTAGAAAATCTTTTGGATAGACTAGATATGTCTGAACAACCGTCGACATCCAGGACTGTGTCGTCCGACACAGCAGTGGCACAGCCTCCTACTGCTACTCCAACGATGTTCAATGGTATACCATCTATCCCGGCAAGTTATCAACAACAAGACGGAGTCCCATCAGGGACTGCTTCGACGACATGGTTAGTTCCTATTTCTTCATCCGGATTATCATCTGGTATTTCTTATGTTGAAACTCAACAAATTGTTCCAATGTGTCTTCAAAGGCCAATCTACCCTTTAAGTACTGGATTGCCACCATATGGAGGGCAGTATGCCTTTTCATTGTTCCCTCCCAGAGAACAACCATATGAGAGTTTACAACAAAGTTCAGGTCAAACTGGAATTACATCCAGCGGTTGGGTACCAATACTGCCTCAGCAACCAAGGGTTGTATATTAATGCAACCAGTCCACCCTATGTCGAATACTCCCACTATACCTGCTATGGTGACTGCATCGCAAGTACAAGTGTTACCTGTTGTATGTCAACCCCAAGTTTCTCAAGTTGCAATACAACAGCCTCTTGTCTCAACGACTCAATCACAACCTCAAGTTAGTGCCTCCTTATCGGGAGCAACTCAGGCTCAAACAAGTACTATGACTCCCCATCTTGGTCAATCATCCAGTATTGGACAACAACAAATGGTCCAACAACCAGGGCTGGTTCAATCTAAACAACCACCATTCCAGCAATCATATCAAGGACCTGAGCAACAAGTCTTTGTAAGTAATGTGCAACCACATTTCCAAAGCGGTTATCAACAACCATATTATAGTGGTTATGCCCATCAACCTTGTCAAAGTTGCCAACATCAAATACATTATGCTGGTATGCAAAGACCCATTGCTCAGGTGATTCCATCTTTTCCTGGGTATGCTTCGCCTAACTTGAATCAATAGTTGCCCTTTGTAGCAACTCTAGAATTACCAGATCTAAACCGGCTGACGAATGATCCAATTGCTTATGCCCCTTGGTGGCCAGCGATTCCGCATAAAATTCCGTCAGATATTCCAAAATTTAATGGAAATCCGGCTGAAGATCCGTCGAATCATGTGATGACATTTCATCTGTGATGTTCATCAAACACCCTAAATGAAGATTCGATTAGGCTTCGCCTTTTTCAGAGGACGTTAACTGGTCCGGCAGCAAAATGGTATATCGAATTGCCTAGAGCTTCATTCGACAACTTCAGTACCCTAGCCACAACCTTTTTAACCCATTTTCAGTTACCGATAAGGTACGAAATGGGAACCGAACTTCTTACCAACTTCAAACAAATGACGGCCACTCACATATCTGATCATATACATGAATGGCAACGTCGTCGTAGAATGGTGAAAACGTATGTTCCCGATAAGCTCTTAGCTGAATGGTTTATTAAGTCATTACTGCCTTCCATCACGGAAGATGTGGCAAAAGGGGGAGTCGTCACAGAAGAGCAAGTTATCGCTCGTGCGCAATATTTGGACTTGATTTACACTTAGTCCGGCACGCTCTACGATAAAATACCTGACGCCCCTAGACCAGAATTCTCAGTTCCTCCTCCTCCTAAATCAAACAATGACTCTCATGCCATCGATGGCGTGATTGGCGCGACAGACACGAAATCGACAAAGGCTACATCTGAAAAGGCCTGTAATATTTCTAGTCAAAATGAAAATGAGGAACTTCTTGCCTCGGAAGTAAATTCCGTGTCAACTGACAAGGGCAAACAATTGAAGAAACCAAGGGGCAAGAAGAAAAAGAAAGGGAGAAAAAGGAAGCAATATGAGTCATCTCCTGAAAAGCCTTCTACAAACCCTTCTGGGCAAAGTAAACCCCCTGCAGGGTGTCATATATGCGACGACGATCATCGGACGAGAGATTGTCCACATAAAGCTGAAGTTAAGAAACTCTTTAAGAGTTCAAAAACCTCAGCAATATTGACTGATCCATTTCCAAACCCGGGAACCAAACTGGTTGCTAATCAAAATGCTTCCTGATCCCAAGTGCTTATGTTGTCTATCTCAAAGCAACAAAATGATGCTTTGGCAAGGAATAAAGATTACGGGAATCCACAGGTGTCGAATAACAAGGCTAATGAACAACCTAGTAGTTCGACAACAACTTTGACCAAAGTTGTGCCACCCATCATTCCTGAACAAATGATAAAGTCGCCAAAGGGAGTAGTGCACAAATCGACATTTAATCCTCGTGCAAAAATAGCACAGAATTATAATATAATAGAGGACCTGGCCCAATCGCCGTCCGCTATGTCGATACTTGAGGTACCACAAAATTGCCTCTCCCAAGAGCAAGCTTTATTATCAGCAATAGGTGGTATTGACCCAATGGATTCCAATCTTGTGGCCTTTAATCATAAAGGATATGACCCTCAGTTACCAGCTCAACTAGCTTTCCTTATTCAAGTGAAAGCTCTCAACAAAACTGTTCATCGAACAATTATTGATGAGGGGGCATCTACATGTATTATGTCGATGAGTTTCTGGAAAACTTTAGGATCTCCAACCTTGTCGCGGTCTGCGACGATGTTAAAAGCATTCGACAGAAGGACATATACCCCATATGGTATCCTAAATAACTTGAAAGTTGAAGTAGGAGGAAAAACTGTAGAAATAGATGTTGAAGTCATAGATGGGAATCTTGATTACAACATCCTACTAGGAAGACCATGGATATATGCCATGGCAACTGTTGTGTCGACCTATTTAAGAAAAATTTCATTTCCCTCTCAAGGAGGGATTACAATCGCCGATCAGCAAAACTTCCTCCCCAATGGTTCTCAAGTTACTGGAAGCATTCCAATGATCCATGGAAGCAATCATTCACTCCAAAATATCGGAGTAGGTCTCCTAAAAGACCCTGCCTTAATGGGTACTTTTGCCCTACCGCCTCCGAGTAATCTGGCGGAAGTGGCCACAGTGGAATATGAAACCTTCTATATCTGATGGATTTGGACTCCGAGGACGGTTCTTATCTTGTGTCAACCTCGTTAAAAAAATGAAACAAGGAGTCATGAGGATAGTGCTTTTACTGTGTCAACCTCATTAAAAAATGAAACAAATCCCCTTTTCAAATCTCAAAGGTAAACCTTCATTCCAACCACCGAGTTGAATGCAATGAAGCTTGGGGGGCATGCACCTCGTTTTGTGTTATTATGCTGGGGGCATACAAACTTATCATCGAGCAGTTTTAGCACATAGTTCATGCTTGTTAAAAAATAAACATAAGACCGAGCAAGTGTTTCAATCCGCGTTTAAGCTCATTAAAAAATGAACTATTCTCCGGTAAATAACCACCGTGAATGTAACATTATCAGCCATTAAAGCCTTGGTCGTGTTTGCACCGTCACCTCCACTTTTCCATTGCCCGATCATTCACCTCCATTTGATTGTTTACCCATTTTGAGGAACAGCTGCGAAGAGTGATTTCACTAGCCATCCTTGTGACACTGCCGTGCTTGGAAAATTCCAACCCTTACCTGGAATCAGCTGCTACCCATTTTATCACTCCTTCCTCAAAAGACGAGTCTTCTTTAAGCTCTTTTGATCTGACTCGTAAAATATGAAAAGATTGCCAATTTTTGGCCTTCCAGCTCGTAAAAGCGACCGGAAGTGCTATCCCTCCTCTAGATTTTAATCTTTTTGGACCTGAGGGATTATTGCACAAAAAGATCGAGCGCTTGTTTTCTTCGGCTCGTTAAAACTATCGAAAATTCATCCCTTCTGTATTATTTTATACTTTTTCGGACTTAAGGGATTAGATGACGAAAAGGGAATTCCGAAGTTAACTTTACGTACCTTTTCAGACTCTCTAAGAATGAAAAGGACCGAGTTATCTTTGTCGTTAGACTCGTTAAAAATATTAATAGCGACAAACTTGTCTTTAGATGAGAACGAGTTTCACTATCGCTAGGCTCGTTAAAAAATAGCGATGGGTTTGCCCGAAGGGCAAATTATAGAACAAGCATATGTTATCCTCCTCAAGCTTGACAAAAATAAAGAGGTACTAGTCAGCAATGACTGGGGAAAAATTGGGAAGAAACTCAAAGAACCTTTATTGGTAGCAAGTCGCTCTTGAACATGACACTTCCACTCCGTGCCTGAGTCGGGTTGGGTTGTTTCATTCACCGGTCACATCACCATGGTCTCGCCATACCATCCACCTTTGGGGTAAATGCTACCAATCCATCATATAAGTGTCGCCGATATGTTCAAGATAAGTCATCCAGAGAAGTCACCCGTGTCCCATCCACTGCCATACATTATACTTCATTCTTTCATGACCGCCACCTTGAACCATATATCATCAGATCGTTTTCACCTCCATCAAAATCATTTGCTCTGTTCCATGTCATTGATGTGGGATTCATTAAGGCCCTCGTTTGACGGATCGCTTCTTGTCGACATCAACTCATTATCCAAGAAGTTGATCTAGGAACACCCCCTTCAGTACTTTGAAGCTTGCATGCCTCAATGGCAAGTTTCTCACTTCCGGCAACAGGTATACATCAATGACCTTCGACTGAAAGATTTTGCGTGGTGTTCGACGCCAAGTCCTTTATTCACACCACGTGAATTGTACTGCAGTAGCTTGAGGGTCATTATCATTATCGGTGATTCCTCTCGCGCTTGTTAACAGTTTACATCATTGACTGGTAATCAAGCGATGTCTTTCCATGTTCGACTTCAAAATATTTCTCACATGGATCGACTTGTACTTAGAGTGAAGATCGGACGAGATTGAAGACCCCGGATCTAGTTTCATCAATCCGGGCTACGATATATATTCAGGAAAAATAAAGACATTGACATGTACAGCGTTGCAGCACAGATAATCATCCTACCAAAAGGATGATGACTTCATCAGAATCATCAGTGTACCATCAGACGATTGTCTGTCCTATGTACATAAAAATGAATTTATAAAGTTGAGCATGGGAATGCCCGCCTCAGCTAGATCATGAAAACAGTATGAAAAATAATGTATTGTGTTGTATCTTATTACAGGTCTCCTCCCAGCATTGAAAGAACTTCGGATCCTCCTAATAAAGCATTTCACCCGATAAACGGCCTCATACTTTAGGGGGCAACTGTTATATACATTTTTGTTCCTTACAACTGTGAGCATGAAATGTCCATAAACCAAGGGATCCAAAGTCCCTAAAAGTGTTGTTCCTTCCCCTAAAGGAACAAGGTCAACCAATGACAGCTTCTCCCAGAAGTTCTCCACCAGAAACTGCTCAAAACTAGTCAAATCAGGATCAATTCAGAAGCTCCACTAGCTGCCTGCGTTGCAAAGCACCCAAATGCACTGGCTACGTGCATTGCAACACACTTGAATGCACTACCCAAGCGCGTTGAGCGGGAAATGACAAGTGGCTGAGTCATTCAACGAGGTGGAGAGACAATGGAAGCTTCCAGAATCTTCTCCAATGACACTTGCCTCACTGAATTCGACCAGTGATGAGTAAGAGGCTCTCAGTCTCCAAGTGGAAGCAAGAACTGACAGAGAGAAGGCACAAGTCAAAACATAAGCTCACTCATCCTCTATGCTTACATCTATATATGGATCCCTCATCCTAGAGATCCAGAGGCTGGAATTTTGTACTTTGCAGAGAATTGTTGTTGGTTTGAGATTGAGATTAGTACATTGGGTGATTTATGCTTTGTTGGAGGTGAGGAAGGGATTCCTTTGCTGGGAGGTAGATGCTGGATTGGGACTCACTTGGTTGTATCTCCTCTTGGACTTTCTTATCATATCAATAAAACTATTTGAGTTTCTCCTACATGTTGTGTATCAATGATGTTTTGTTATATTTGCATGTTTAGCTTAATCTGATCCTAAGCTTGTTATGAATGTAAATCTATATCTTTGTGTAGTTTCTCTCTTCTGTGATCTTGCAGGAATTTGGTGAAGCTGGGCCGGTAAGGGAGCAGGGAGCTGGGAGCTATTGAAGAGAGGAGCGATTGGATCAACAAACTAGCACAAGACACAGGTTAGTTTATCCTTCCTCTTTGCTTACATTTCATAAAGAAGAATACACAAGTAGTTTTTCCTTGTTTGTTGCTAAGGCACTGTCACACCTTAGAGTGGGATAGGGGCGTTCTGAATAGATACTTTTCCCAACAACAATTGCGATCATTATATAGACAACAATAAAGAAATTCATGAAAAAATGCATTCTAAGATGGACCACACATTGAAAAACAAGGTATGCTATTTGCAATTCCCACAAAGCTTTGATTGTATTGATCTGCATTGCAAATATGACAAATGCAACATTGTGTTCTTCAACATAATATTGTGTGCTTTGATGTAAGTATGTTATGTTAATGATTTAGGTTCCAAAATATGGTTTGCAATGTTATATGGTGCCATTGAAATGTGAAAAGTGCAGTGTTCCAACTACTAAGAGAATCCTCTTTGTGCAGATAAACAAAAAATATCTTGATGGAATCCAGGACCTATAATTGTTTATAGAACTTTTTCTTTCCGAAGACAATCATTTTCCTATGTAGAGATTGCAGAATGTACGCATAGGATTTTTGTTGAGGGTTGAAACATGGAACAATAATTACATGGAAAGAAATGCAATCTTATGATTCTTTGATTTATGAGAAGTTAGAGTATTCAAAATATGTTTCTACTTATATTCATAGTGATGGTCAGCCAAATGGTTATCTCGAAAAAAATATCAAAATTTGGGGTTTTTGGAAAGATAACAAGAAGATAGTCAAGGCGTTGTGATTTTTCTACTCTATTGAGATTTGTAACAGGGCGAATGTTAAAAACAATATAAGAAATAAAGAGATTCTTTTTGTTTTGAAAATGGAAGATACATGTGTTTGATAGAAAGGGTGTGATATGTCAAAAATATTTAATCCTCAAAGTAGTCATATTCACAAACATTTCCTTGGATAATATTATTGCTCTTATCTCCTAGTTTGTTTAATCTTATTGTATGTGCAAAATTTTGAATTGATTTATATCCTTGCATATTGACCTTTGTGCACAATTTTTATCATTAATGTTCTTAATCGTTGAGTTGCATGTTTGTTGTAGGTCTATTTCACTTCGAAATTAATATTATAAGATTTCCAAATTAATATTATAAGATGTATATCAAACTTTAGTTACACTTTCATTTTTAAAATGAGCTCATTGCCATTGCATGTTTGCAAATCTTATTTTAAAAATATATGCAAATTTTGTGTCTTACACTTGAAGGATTTCCATCACATATCGATATTTCTTATCCATAGTGATATATTGTAAAAAAACAATGTTGTGTTATTATTATATGGATTTAAAATTGATAGTTAGAATAATAATTATAATTATTAACGGAAAATATTAAAATTATAATCAATTATTATTATTAATTATTATTTTAAAATTATGAATTAAACTAGTTTAGAGACCAAATTCATGTGGTGACAATGTCCAAAAAACAAGGGAAGTGGCATTGCCACCACGTGGTTGTTGTTTTATAATATGGATTTCAATTTTTATTTTTTTTGAATTGATACTTGTATTACTCAAAAAATAATTTTACATGGATATCAATTTTAATCAAAGAGGGTAAAAAACATCTCATCATACATCCATTGACACCAAGAGACATAAACCACTTTTATGAACATATTACATAAAGATCATAGTGAGAGATGCTATGTTTTTTTCCAAACTATTCTAGACATAAATACAAGCAATATTTCCCATGGATGGGAACTAACTACAACCAAGAAGCAAATAGAGCTCCACTAGAAATTCATATGAGATCTCACAAAACACCATCGATGGTGTGATGATAGACAATTAGTGGTTGAAGATCCACATTTGTCCCTACCACAACACCAACAATGGCCAAAAGAAATGACAATAAATTAGTGAAGGATGCCCAAAGCCACCATAGACATTGACAATACACAGAGGTGTCACGTCTAGAAATTACTAGATAATCAACGTTTTAAAGGAAATAAAAGGGAGTCCAACAAAAGTGACTAGAGTCATTATACGCAAAATGTAGATCCCAAACTAGCATATTCCCCATAGTTTGTATACCAAAAGGATGACAATTACACTACATACAGAAAAATTAGAAGCACCATGAAATCACCACAGTGCCCCATCAACCATCCATGCTCACTCACCATTTCCTGAAGACGAGATATTTTTTGGAACCCTCACACTTGACCTAGAAGGATTCAACAAGTCCCCACTATCCAAATCAGAAGAAATATGGCTCTCCACATGTGCTAGACAGGAGTCAATCCTATTTAGGAAAAACCTCTTATTCTCAATCATCCTCTTGGATTCTTTGGTGAAGAAAAAATATTATATTTCTCCACTTTCTTATCACTCCATAAGATTCTAAACAAGATCTTCATTTTCAAATGAAGAGTCACTTAGTTTAAATATTTCTTCCTCCTTCTTCTTTTGTGCCTAAGCTATAACACCCAAGTTGACATGTCCTTGAAAAACTCAAAATCTAAAAGAGATTTTCTTTCCTCCCCAACTTTGGACTTGAGCTTGGAAATTTCCTTAACATTATGAGGTATAAATTTGTTGGATTATGTGGCCACTAAGTCATGGGAAAATATTCTTGCCCATCATTTCACTAGATGAGGCTTGCCACCTCCTCTCCTTATGCACCTCATTCTTTTTCTTGGTCGCGTTATAGAGTCTCGAGGAAGAGACTTATTGCCACTGGAATGATTGCATCTACATGCAAAAGAGCAATATGATGGACTCGATGCACCTTCTACAATACTAGGGAACAAGTAACCAAATCATCAGAATAACATGAAACAAAACACTTAACCTTAACAAAAGACACGCTAGAAATGGAAAAGGATGAGTCTTCCTCAACCAAGGCCCCTTCACCCTTCAGAATCAAATAGGAAAATAGAAAGAAAAATACCAAAAGAACTCAACACCGAGGAGAGCACATCCAAATGCCAAATGATGTCAACCAACACTTACCTTGCCAAAAAAATAAGCCAAGATAGGTAGACCATCATAATTCACTCCATATATGACCTGAACACCCCAGCTTAAGCTAAGGGAATAGTTCCTAAGAAAAACCTCGATCTCACATGCATTCCCAACAAAATCCCTATACTGCAGAAGAAGATAAATACACAGAGAGTTTCACTCAAAACACATACACCTAGACCCTCCAAGACGCTTGAAGAGGGGAACCAACATAAGCAGAGATATGATGTGAGAAATCACATTATGCCTGAAATTTGATGACCCCAATAAGATCTCTTTAGGGAAATATTCCAATGTCCATGAATGACCCTAGGCTTTCTAGAATCCCCAAAAAAACATGTCATTTATAGTTATTAGCATGAATTCCTTTCCAACCATCAAAACCCACCACCATCCATAGAGCCTTTATTTTCATGCACACCAATTACATAGGGGAATGACTTCAATATGGTGAGGACCTTACCTCCACTACTTTCCATTCAATGCAAATTATTTCGCCACCCATCGAAAAAGTTATTTAAACCTAAATCCAACGATAAGAATGCATGCAAATGCATGCAAGGGCAGGTTGTGTCCTCCATCTTAAATCCCTATTACGTACTCAAGGGTGGTGTGCGCATAGCCTAAGGCCCAAGTTCCATCTCATAGTAAACCACCATCACGGAAGCGTTTGTAAAATTTTAAGTTAATGATCAATAATTATTATGAAGATTGTACATATTTAATATATTCTAGAATATGTTTAGGAGTATAGTAAGATTTATTTTCAAAGTAGTTATTTATTTTTAGGTCTTTTAATTAAATTCTAATTATAAGAATCTCATATGAAAGTGTCATATAACATGAAATATGGTTTTTAATATCGTATTGATAAAGCATGGTATTGACCCATGATTTTGTTAAAAAATATTTTTTATAAATTAAGAATCTAGATGACAAAGTGATCATATTATTACATGTTTTGTTAAAATTGTATATATTTTACTTATATATTATTTTTTTTATCGTTAATAATATACTTTTTATTTTAAAGATAATTATAATCTAATTAATTATTATGATTTTGAACTTTTAAGTATATATTACACATTGATGACTCTATACCATATTTAATTTATATGATTACACCCAATATACTTACCATGATAATTGTTTTTGATTAAATGGATAGCTAATACCATGTTTTGTGAGTGCCACATTATCTATTCTCATAAGAAGGATTGTTAATTGAAAAAATGATAACGTTACTTTTCTGAAATCACTAACCTCATGTATATAATATAAATGAAGTTGATTATTGTAGATGACATCATAATGTAGTGCCAACATGTTAGTGACACATGTTTTGGAAGGGTTATAGGGGTTAAGAGAATGAATAAACAAAAATGATTCGAATGATATTTGAGTATGGATTTTTAGAATGACATTGTAAAACTTCATTGTGTGATAGTAGTGAGTACATTGAAAATATGTTGGGTCCCCATAATACTAGTGATTACCCCATTACTATTATAGTTATAACCCTTATTAATAGTGTTGTGCCCCTATTGCCCCCATATTGTTATTACTGTGGCCCATAGAATCCCTCTATTGTTATTTTTGTGGCTTTATATTATTATTGTTAGGTCGGTTGGATTATATTGTGACTCATTAGACTCCTATATATAGAAAGGAGGTTTTGTCATTTGAATCATCTAAGAATTGTTCATTTATGTAATGTAAAGGAGGTTTCCCCCTTGAAGAGGCTGAATTCTAAGGCATTGATCTATCTTTTCTATCTTTTCTTGAGCTCGTTTCATAACATTTGATATCAGAGCTTTGGATTCTAGGGTTTCGCTGCTCCAAATAGGTCATCGTGGCATTTTACCTATAACCTTTTTTCTGTGATGTTTCAAAAGTTGCAAAAAAAACCCATTTGGGAAGAAATCGTGTCGAACCGCGGGTCCGAATTTCAGAGCTTTTTGCACTATATTTGCGGAGATATGATCTGAGGAAGTTGGTCTTTTTGCAGACTCCTGAATGACATTCCAAACAGGTGACCTGGGGAAAATCGTCATAACTTTCTTTCTGATCATCGAATTGATATTTCGTAAGAAGTTACAGAAATAGGATAGGCTGTAGTTTTCTTGTATATATTTTTCAGAGTCAAAGGTCGTAAAAGTGACACGTGGAACTTCATACAAGTTCGCTCTACTGAACTAGTCTACAATCAGGTCACTGCGGGAGATCGTGCATAACTCTTTCTTGGAGAATCCAATTTGGATCAGACTAGTGGCATTAGAAAGAGGACACAAAACGCTACTATAGGTCACATTTTTAGAATTGGATGATTCGAAATTACAGAGATACATCAGATTCAATACTAGGCTTCTACAAAGTGAAAAAAGGTGTGTAGTTTCTTTTTTAAATTTTTGCATAAGCTTGGTTTGAAGGAATTCAAAGGGCATAGTAAAGCATTATTATCAGTAATTGATGCCCCGAGGAAAGAAAATGCAAACACCTAGTAAGAAACCTGAAAGCTCTAGCATGACTTATGAAGAAGAGGAAGAAATGCAACATGATATAGCAAAAACCAAGTGCAACAAGTGTCACTTGCACAAAAAGGAACAGAATCTAAGATGTATGGTTTAAAGAAATATGTAGAAGCTAAGATGGATGGTTTAAATAAAGGCGTAGAAGCTAAGATGGATGATTTAAAGATAGATTTGAAGACAGACATAGAAGAATTGAAGAAGTTGCTACAACAAAGGGTCACTAATGGTGAAAGGGTAGTAAAGGAAACTCATGATGAGAACAAAAGAAATGTTAATCACGATTCCATAGAATCTAATGTTGGATCGAAGACCCACCATATTCCAAAAATCGATATGAGGAAGTTTGATGGCAAGGATCCCGCAACATGGATATTATACAAGGAGCAATTCTTCGATCTCAATAATGTGTAAAACACACAAAAGGCACGTATGGCAACTTTATATTTGGAACCAAATCAGTTTGTATGGTATCAATGGCTTTGCTCTCGTAAACAATTTATCACTTGGGCAATTTTTATGGAAGAATTGATAGCACATTATGATGATACAAAAAGAAACGCTTTTTTTAGCCAATTGATAAGTCTCAAACAAAAGGGTTCAATAATGGAGCACATTGAGGAGTTCCAAAAATTGAACATAAGGGTAAATGATATTCGAGAGGAGCATAGGATTGATGTGTTCATAGGGTATTTAAAGGATAATATCCAACATGATGTTCGCCTTTGGGAACCAGATTCATTAGAGAAGGCATTCAGGTTAGCAAGAAAAATGGAAAGCAAAATTATGGAAACCAGGAAGCATACCACTCACAACTATAAAGATGGAAGTGTTGTTTCCCCTACTCTTGCACAACCTATAAGGTTGACACGACAAAAATTGGAAGAAAAAAGAGCAAAAGGGCTTTGTTACAGCTATGATAGCAAATACACCAAAGGTCATAAGTGAGTTGAGAAGAAATTATTCTACATAGGTTGTGAAGAGGAAGAAGAAAAGGAGCAAGAAAGGTCAAAAGAAGAGGATTTACTCCAGGAACAAAGCCCATATGAAGAACAAATATATCCGACCATATCTTGTAATGCATTGGTGGGAATTACCACTCCTAAAACCATCAAGATAGAAGGAAAAATCAAGAAGAAAAAGGTAATAGTGTTGATTGATTCAGGAAGCACCCACAATTTTACTCATTGTAAGGTAGCAAAAGAATTTAATTACTTCCTATATCCAGCACCAGAGTGTCAAGTGATGATTGCAAATGGAGGAACAATAAATTTCTCTGGAAAGTGCCATAATATCAAGCTATCCATGGGAGAATATGTATTGACTAGTCCAATGCTTTCCATTCCAATGGGAGGTGCTGATGTTGTACTAGGAGTCCAATGGCTACAATCCTTGGGTACAATAGCTTTTAATTTTCAAGAACTTTTCATCAAATTTTGTATGGAAGGAAAGGAAGCTGAATTAATAGGTATTGCAGGGAAACCAGGAAAGATAATTAGCTCTAATGGTATGCCAAACCTTCTAAAAAAAGAGCAAAGAGGTGTAATTGCACAATTATGTTTGCTAGATGTTTCCACATCGGAATCATATATTTCTTCAGATCTCCAGAAATTCTTGGACAATCATTCCAAGGTATTTGAGACTCCCAAAGGTCTCACACCTATGCGTGATCATGATCAAGATATTCATCTAATTCCAGGAAGTGTTCCTCCAAACATCAGGCCATACAGATATCCCTATTTCCAAAAGAGTGAAATTGAACGTATGGTTGCAGAAATGCTAGAGGTTGGTATAATTCAACTGAGTAAAAGTTCTTTCTCTGCTCCAGTAGTATTGGTGCACAAGAAGGATGGATCATGGCGCATGTGTCCGGATTATAGGGAGCTCAACAAGCTCACTATTAAAGATAAGTTCCCCATTCCTGTCATTGATGAATTATTGGATGAATTGCATGGATCAATTTACTTCACCAAGTTGGATCTTCATTCAAGATATCATCAAATCAGAATGAATACTGAAGACATTCCGAAAACAGCATTTAGAACTCATGAGGGTCATTATGAATTTTTGGTCATGCCTTTTGGCCTTACCAATGCACCTTCAACATTTCAAGGTTTGATGAATTCAATTTTCAAACCATTCATTAGAAAATTTGTGTTAGTATTTTTTGATGATATACTAATCTACAGCAAGTCTTGGAAGGATCATGTTGAACATGTTGACAGGGTGCTACAACTATTGGAGGAGAAACAATTATATGCAAAAAGATCCAAATGTTTCTTTGGAGTCTAGGAGGTGGAATATCTGGGTCATATTGTATCTCATGAAGGAGTTAAGGTAGACCCTAGCAAAATTAAAGCCATTAAGGAATGGAAAATCCCCACATCCATAAAGCATCTGCGAGGATTTCTCGGTTTGATAGGGTATTATCGCAAGTTTGTTAAGAATTATGGGAGAATAGCAGCACCTCTAACAACATTATTGAAGAAAGATGCATTTTCATGGACTCTGGAAGCAACAAAGGCCTTTGAACATCTTAAAGAGGCAATGTGCCAAGCACCAATCTTAGCTACACCGGACTTCACAAAAACCTTTAATGTGGAATGTGATGCTTCAGGAAATGGAATTGGTGCTGTTCTAATGCAAGATGAAAGACCCATTGCTTTTGAAAGTCATCCAATCAAGGGAAAGTTTTTAAGCAAAGCTATTTATGAGAAGGAAATGTTGGCAATACTCCATGCACTTAAGAAATGGCGACCCTACCTAATGGGAAGACACTTCAAGGTAAAAACGGATCATGATAGCCTTAAATACTTTTTAGAACAAAGATTATCCTCTGAAGAGCAACAAAAGTGGGTCACAAAGATGTTGGGTTATGAATTTGAAATCATCTAAAAAAAGGAAGCAAAATGTGGTGGCAGATGCACTCTCAAGAAAGGATGAGGATGTGGAAGCATTGTTGTGTGCCATTTCTATTATCCAACCAGATTGGATAAATGAAGCAAGGGAGGAATGGAAGAATGACGAAGAAGTGTGGGCACTTATTTGAAAGTTACAACAAGATTCCAGTACGTCTGATACATTTAGCTGGCAAAATGATTCGTTATGGTACAAAGATCACTTATACCTCTGTAAGAATTCCCAGCTAAAACAAAATATTCTTATGGAATTGCACACTTCTCCCTTAGGAGGGCACTCAGGATTTTTAAAAACTTACCACAGGGTTAAGAAGAAATTTTTTTGGGATGGCCTTAAATCAGATATTCAAAATTTTGTGGCGGAATGTTTGGTTTGCCAACAAAATAAAGTTGAAACAACTAAGACATCGGGTCTATTACAACCTTTATCCATTCCAAGCCAACATTGGGAGGAGGTTTCAATGGATTTTATTACAGGTTTACCCAAGTCTGAGGGAAAGAGTGTCATCATGGTGGTATTTGACAGACTTACCAAGTATGCACACTTTTGTGCATTATCACATCCATTTAAAGCTAGTACAGTTTCTACTGCATTTATGGAAACAATTCAAAAGCTACATGGAAACCCAAAGATTATTGTAAGTGACAGAGATCCCATTTTCACTGGAAATTTTTGGACAAAATTATTTTCTTGTCTTGGTACTCAGTTAGCTCATAGCTCATCTTATCATCCTCAATCTGATGGGAAAACTGAGATAGTAAACAAATGTTTGGAAGGATATCTTCGTTGCTTTGTATATGATAAACAGACACAATGGGTCAAATGGTTGCCTCTGGCTGAATGGTGGTATAACACTTGTTTCCATACAGCAACAAAAATGACCCCATTTATGGCACTTTATGGGTATCAACCACCATCCATCACATCATATTTAAGAGAAAATTCTAAGGTTCAGGCAGTGGAACATCACATTGAACATCAACAACAAGTCCTCCAACTCTTAAAGGATAACCTCCTGTTGGCACAGAATAGAATGAAACAAAAGGCAGATCAACATCGCAGTGAAAGAAGTTTTGATGTAGGTGATTGGGTATTCCTACGGCTACAACCATATAAGCAAATGTCCCTCAAGCAAGCTAAGAAGGATAATAAATTATCACCAAAGTATTATGGTCCGTACAAGGTGTTGCAAAAGATTGGTACTATGGCATACAAATTGGAGCTTCCTGCAGCTTCTCGATTGCACCCAGTTTTCCATGTTTCATGTTTAAAGAAGGTTATAGGTGACAAGCTCCCAATTCAAACAATATTGCCAGAACTTGACGAGGAAGGAAAAATTATATTGGAACCGGAAGCAGTCATAGAAACAAGAACTCGACAGCTACGAAATCGATCAATTTCAGAGTATCTTATCAAGTGGAAGAACTTATCCGCTGAAGATTCCACATGGGAGGATGAAAATTTTATGCAGAAGTATCCAGAACTACTCAAGCATTGAGGACAACACTTTTTTGAAGGAGAGGGGCATGTTGGGTCCCCATAATACTAGTGATTACCCCATTACTATTGTAGTTATAGCCCTTATTAATATTGTTGTGCCCATATTGCACCCATATTGTTATTACTGTGCCCCATAGAATCCCTCTATTGTTATTTTTGTGGCTTTATATTATTATTGTTAGGTCGGCTGGATTATATTGTGACTCCTTAGACTCCTATATATAGAAAGGAGGTTTTTTCATTTGAATCATCCAAGAATTGTTCATTTATGTAATGTAAAGGAGGTTTCCCCCTCGAAGAGGCTAAATTCTAAGGCGTTGATCTATCTTTTCTATCTTTTCTTGAGCTGGTTTCATAAAAAAATAACGAGGTTGTTTCAATTTTCTCAACATTATATGTATGTTGGTTTTAATATAGTTAATAAATAGATGATTTTTTGTTTTTTTACAAATTTTGTTTGAATTTTGCAATAAAAAATTTGAATGGTGTAATTTGCAAAATATATGAAAAATATAAATTCTAAGGTGATCAAAAGTTTTGTTAGACAAACATCTCTACCTATTATATATAATTTTTGTATATTATTTTGATGGCCAACATCATTCATCATGAGATGTAATGAAATGAACCAATAAACTCGAGATATATTTATACAATATGATCTTTAGTTTACCAAAGGTGACTAATCGAAATGAGAATAATATTACACAGTGTCAAATCACATAAATCCATCTATAGATCTAGCTAATTATTATTAAATCATGTTACATGGAGAGAACAATAATAATAATGATATGTGGAAAGAGAAGGAAACCAATAAACATGCGCTATTACTTAGTGAATTGCTTGATTTAGTTGATTAATATTACACTATTATAAAAAAGCAAATGGTTAGGAATAGTAATCCTAATCTTAGTTCACACACACATGACTGAAGGTTGCTAAATTTAGCCAGCTTGCTTGACTTGATGACTTTAGTTAAAACAAGATATTATTCTTTAACACTCCCCCATAGTCTTGAACAGTAATCTATGTTGATCTAAAACTCATCTAGGCTTACGATACTTGAGATTAAGTCAAAATATTGTTTTACTTCTGCGCGCTCGTGTGGGTTGTTCTCAACGTTGTGTTGTATAACATTTTTTCTTTGTTTTGGTCCGAACATTGCATTCTACATACATTTTTTGGTTATTTAGCTTCACTTTTATTTCAGACAACTCCTTCAATATGTCTTTGTATTCTTTGTCCAATTTATTTTTGCATCTTCGTGTACCACAACTACTGCTCATTTAACGTTTTTGTCAATCCCTATAAGATCAAAAAAAACTTTGTTTTCTTTCATATCTTCCACTAGTGCAATTCATTCAACAAATTTGATGGTTGTGTTTACCTTTCCTCTTTCATCTTTTGATGTACTTATGGTATATTTTCCATAACCACTTTCATCTTTGTTATACTCACACATCAAAAGTCATTTTTCAAGAAAATCTAACTCAACATAATAACCAATTTCAACAGTCACTAATAGGTTATCCTCACATATTGTTGTTGTTGAAAGGTGCTTTTGATATTATCCTTGACACCTGTATCTGTGTACTCTGCTTCACTCTTTTTTCCATGTTCAACAATTGTATCTGGTACGAAATCAATATTTTCTTCTACAATTTATTCAGTTTTCTTTATTGTATTACCTAGGAAAATTGTGGTATTCGTGTCTTATTTCCATTCTTCTACTCCAAAAGGTTCTTGAATGTCTAGAATTAATTTTGCGATGTCAAAAGCTTTTGCAATTTCTTTAACAAATTTCTCTGTAATAACTATAGACTCATTATATTATATATATTTATCTTCTCCGACTGGGTCTTCCATAATGTCTGCTCTTACTTTTGTTACAATATGAACTTCATTAAAAATTGCATTTCATTGTGTCCCATTTCGATGTTAGGCAATGTTGTTCCATCTATCACTATATGTTGTCTCTAGAATTTTCGAAGCTTCTCTATATGTGGTTTTTGTTACAATCTTTGGAATAATGCTATCATCGAAACCATGTCAAATGAGAGGAAATGTTTTTGGATCATCCCTCCTATCAGTTATAATTTGATCCCTTTGATCTTGTGTCATAAGATTCTTGACTTAAGTGTTTGTCAAACCCATGCAATACAATATCCCATCACTCATCCATTTGTTATTTGGTTTTGATCTTAATAGTCAAGAACTCATAATATTTACCAACAAAAATAAGAGGAAGCTAAATGTTGTACTAAAACCATATTTAAGAATATAAATCCGAGAAAACTACAAAAATAAAAACTTTTCTTAAATAAAATAAAAAAAAAAAATTTGGTTTTCCTTATATCTCCCCTTTTATTTTATTTTTTTTTGTTTTGGGATGTACTAAAAATTAATTTTTTTCCTAAATTTTCCTCTATTCTTCTTTTTTTTTTAATAAAATTATCACACTTATATCATCCCAATTTTATTTCATAAAGTTAACACTTTTTAAAATATATAACTAAATTCATGTACATTTACCCGAACTAATTGCCAAAAGAACTAATTGTTAAAAATTATTTTGTTGAAAGATTGATAATTCCCAATGGTAGGCTGACTTTTCAGAGCTCATGCTAGCATATAATTATTCCAGTCCAAACAACCTATAGTTCTATCACCTAAAATGGATCCCTCTCACATTAAGTAGCGATAATGACGACTCATTGAGTTCCCGGGGAATAGAACAATGGTGGTTTATACACTTAGGGATTCATCCCTCTCTTTGTTGAAGAAAATTAACAACTACCATTCGAAAAATGGCAGTGGCTCTACTGAGAACCTGGGTAACTTGTTGTGGGAGGGTGACCCACTACGGTAGCTAATATTCCACTCAATGCAGTGATTGCTGCAACTTGCCAACATATGGGAAGTTTATCTGTGGATTTCTTACGTATGGATCGAGTTAGAGCTCTGCAAATGGTTAAGTTCATAGGTCTTACTCACTTAATGTGCTCAAATCCTATGTCTCACATATAGTATATCTTTTTGAAATGAATCCGAGTGACTCTGACGATGAGAATGTAATGAATATTAGGCTTATCACTCAGTGGCAGTAGAAAAATTTTCGTCAGTCAACTCTGACTTATTGGTCACTCAATGTGGCACTACCAGCTTCGGTTATATATTATTTAATACTATGGATCATTTAATACTCTAGATTTGATACCAATTCGATAGATGGATAGAGAAGGAAAAAATTCAATAACAGTCTCAAACGTGAGACGTTACTTAATGAATTTCTTGATTCAATTACTCGTGATTACAAGGTTATAAAGACTCAAAACTGCTAAGAATACTCATGTTAATATTAGCTCACACACATGACAGGCATATGAATGACAATGGTTAGATTTATCTAGCTAACTATGCTTCATGAATTCAGTTAACATTAGAGATTATTATCCAAGAAATAAAAGAATAAATAAATCTTTACACACTATATGACAACATTATAGTTAAATGTTTCCACTCAGCTCATGGTAAATTTTTGAGTTTGTTAAGTAGACGGGAGATAACTCAATCAATGATAACCTCAATAATTAGGAGTTATCTCTCATGAAGTTTCAAGTTCAAATCCTGTGGGCCATCCAACAAATTTTTTTTATGAGTTTGGTACAAGGATGCTACACAATCTCAATTTCGACCAACAATTTTGAATTTTTTGCAACTAGAGTCGACAACTTCTAATAACGTAATCATAGAGTTCCAACTTATTAAATTATGGAATAAATACGAACTATGGGAAGAGACCACTTTTAAAATGATTTATCTATTTTCAATCTATTAATTTATAGGCCTCAAAATAGGCAAGTTCATTAGTGGCATACTCGTAGCATGCTCTGTCAATTAGAAGACTTATTTCGATAGATGCTAAGAAATATATTTTCGGTGTACATATAGCATACTCTTTCGGTTCTCAAAGCTGTAACTTAGATCGATGGAAACATGTAGGTCAATATTGTATATGGAATACTACCACTAACTTGAATGGGTTTGTCATTGATTACTTCAAGTTTATAAGTCTCTATCTCTAACATCCTTGTCGATCCCTCATATTCTCATAACCTAGCTCTATGGCTCATTGAATAGGGGTTTATTGATAAGTATACCACGATTTTTTTCTTCCCAAAGGAAGTATTTATATGGTTCGATAAAACCTTGAAGCCCTTAATCAAGGAACATCTCTCCTCTACTTTGTACAATCATATATTATTTGCATTTCAATTCAAGTAAAATGAATATAGATATCTCATCTTCCTTAATGGTTCATATCTCATGGATTCATGCCCAATTGGTCTCAACTATTGGATTTCAAACTTAAATATTCAGCATAACATCTATATAAATGTTCATGTTTGGGTTACACTATCACACATCTAGTTTAATTGTTCGAGTGATGAAAGTCATATGTTTGTAATTATATAGACTTTTAGTCACCAAGTATAGTCTACAATATTGTGCTCAATTTTTTGTGGGAGTGAAACATGAAAAGGATTTTCTATAAGAAATCTAGTTAACTCTAGATTCATAGTTTTACTTATTACTATTTGATTATGAATAACTTTCATTCAAGGGAAAAAGGTTACATGGAGACAAATTCTTTCCCAAAAACTTTGCAAAATAGCATTAGATAAATCCACCTCTAAAGACAGCGATCAATGGTACAAACTTGGTAAGAAGAAAAAAACCCACAAGCAATGTTCCTTAGCTCAATGTAACAAAACCTAGCTTGTTGATTCCAAAAAAAATGCTTGTCCTCATGGGGTCTCCTCTCCCCCCAAAAAAGGAATATATTTAAAAAAAAATACCCCTAATAATAACATGGATAATGACTCCCTCATTTAGAATACCCATACATTACAAAATCAGTGTATGTCTCTCTAATAACCAATCTCAAATCAAACCCCCTCTTTGTTTAAACGACATCTAAGAAGTTGTCCCTATATTAAAAAATATAGTGGTGGACCATGATAAGGAAGTTAATTTCTCTCTAAAAACCATCTCCCCAAACCTAACTCTCCCCACCACTTGAGGGGAAGTGTCCTCCCCCCACCTGAGGAGAAGTGTCCATGATATAAAACTTTGAAGAAGATGATACTAGCAAAGAAATAATTCAAGAGAAGCCAATAAGAAAGTTAGGTTAGAAAACAAACAAACACATGTGGGTTGTGATTATAGATAAAGCAAACGTTTCTATCACTCATCCTACATTAGAATCATTTGTAATGAAAGAGTGCAAATTAATAACGACCCAAGTTGGATATAATCCTCCCAACATGGACTGTAATAAAGGTTTGCAACACTAAACACGTTTGGACTGAATGGAAGTTGTTGTTTTGGAGAATATCAAAAACCACTCTTGCTCTTTGATTTACAAAGAGAGTATGAATAACTCAAGGTTTGTGTTAATTTTTTGGTAGATATAGCACAAAATATTCCATATGAAGGATGGACATTGCAGAATGGAACTCCTTGACCTCGAAACAATGTGCGAGACCATTCAGGAATGATTCAGGTTTGTACTTGCCTATTTGTCCCAACTGTTGTAGCTCTTGGAGACAATTCTTCATTTTAGGGAAACCGATGCCCGAGATATTTTAAGGTTGATAGAAGACTTTGGAATCAATGGCTAGAGGCATAGGACATGTGGGATTGAAATCAAAACTTTTAATTCTAAAACCCTAGCTTTCCAAAACATAATGGCTATGGAAACTCTAAGGGTTGCAGGATCTTGAACTAAATAAGCGATTTGAAGAAAATAAAGGTGAAAGAATTCACACCCAGGCAATTAAGAATCTCAGTGTAAGTACTATAGAAAGAATGTTGGAACAAGGAGACGATGTGAATCAATTTACAACTAGGTGGAGTGCCCTTTAAGGATTATTTAAATAAGTTTTGCAGGTACTTTTAGGTGACAAAACAACATTAGTAAATCTGTGAAATAAAAGAATCCAACATGTTCATTACATTCAAGCCAACACATGAAACACATTAATGATAAATGATAACATAAGAAGGGAAAACATTTCTGCAACTACTCCCATTGCTAGAATCAAAACCATTGTGTATTTTATAATTTCAAAGAGAATTTATGATTACAATGCGAGTCATCAGTCTTGGACTCTGAACCTCCAAAATGTTTTGGTATTTTATTCTTGCTTCGTAGAACTAACTGTTTCGATCCGTTTCTAATTCTTTTTTTACATCATTACGAAAACTATTACTTCCCTTTTTCTCTTTCTAAATATTTACAAATAAAGGAATTCAATACTAAATATTATATGTATATAATAATATATATAACACTTATTTTTCCTTTATACATCACGACCCTCATCAAAATATATATATATATATATGCAATATAATTTTTCATTGGTTTTTCTAAACTCAAAAGCCCATGCGTAAACACATATAATAATCTATAAAGGTGGACGATGGGTCCCTTGTCAACATGGCGTACTATATTGAAGGTGAGGAGGATGATTGGTGCTTTAAGTTGTAATGGAATCCACGTCAGAGGCGAAGAGATAATGAATGGTGGAGATGTGATAGAGCATAGTTACCCATCAAATGAAAATAATATCGATTACCCTTTTCTGTGAGTAGCAAAAAACACCGAATTTCACCCTTTAGTACATATCTTTGCAATTCCAATGTTTGTGGCTATAATATGACTTCAATACTTCACTTTTCCTCACTATGGTAATTTTATTTTATTTTTTAATTTTTTATTCACCCTTGTTTAGCAATTTCTTAGTCGTAACAATTAAAGTCTCTTAATAGGATTTGCATGGATGCCAAGTGGATGGAACCGACTCTACTATAAAGAAGCACATATTTGGGGAGACCGCTAGGTATAAAACTCTAATTAAATTACACATCAATCTCGTGGTCAAAAAGCTGAATTTGTAGAGTCAATTGGTATAGATTTAGTCAATTTTACATCAACCAGAGTTGTGCAGTGTCAACGCTAACTTGATATTGCTTTTGCAACCAATCCAACAATAACTTGATCTTGTTTTTGCAACCAATCCTTTAAGTTGTGTAGATTTTTTGGTCGGTAGACTAAGCATGGGCATGGAAATCGCTGAGTGGATCGGTGAGCCGTGACTTTAGTACACTGAAATCAGAGGCGTATAATGCACATTTAGTGTAAAGATTACGGCTGCAAATGTCTTATAAGGATTTGGCAATGGCATGGGGTGAAAATGCAATGGTAATAGTGCAACAACTAATTTGTTGTGGCTCGTTTCTTAGCTTGAGCATTGTGGAAAGGAAGGATGTGATTATGGTTGGCGGAAGACGCTGGCTGAGGGTACAATAATAAATTAATAAAACAAAACACATAACCAAATAATAAAATCATTCCCTGACAAGGCCCTGCAATCATCCAAGACCGATGCTTCTAAATGAAACCCTTCTTGTCTCCTAAATTGATACTGTGTAATACCAATGTAATGCCTTAGAATGCCAAATATATTTCATTAGTCTTGTTTCAATAGAGATAATCTTTATACTCTGTGGATGATATTTTGAGAGAATAACCGAAATCCAAGTCCCATGTTTGAACTATGATCTCCTTTCCTAACTACCACATGTGTTGTTTTTTCACTCGATTGAGGGTACAAGAATGATTCCCTAATCACAGCTTAGATCTCACCAACAAGTATGCAGCGGAATTGTTGTCTGCAAAATGATGGCTGCGAACGGGTTAGGTAAGTGGATTTTTTGTTTTGTTTTTTTAATATATATAATTTTTTTTTTAAATTTTTTTTTCGATTTTTATTTTATTTTATATATATATATATATATATATATATATATATTTCTTCAAAATATTTTTTTCCCTTTGTTTTTATTTTATTTTATTTTTTATTTTCTCTGTTTATTTTATTGTATTTTTTTTTGTTTTTGTTTTGGTTTTTTTTTTTTTTTTTATCTCTTGTTTTTTTAATAGTGAAAGGCAAAATGGTGAATTGGAGACCCTCCAAAACCTTGTAGCGAAGCACTCCAATGGCATCAATGTTGATGAATTTCAATGACCAATGACCTGATGAAGCAGGCTATGTGAAACAATTTAGTGTCCAAAGGATCGAACACCTCTGATAGGAAAGAAAATGAACATAATTCATTCTTCAAGTTAAATACTCCATAAGACTTTGAATATGTATTTCTCCATTCACGATGCAAGATTATATATTAAATTTATGAATGAGAATGATACAATAAAGAGTGAGGGTCTTGTATATATAGGCACATAAGTATCCTTTCATATATATATATATATATATATATATATATATATATATATATATATATATATCACAGGCATGCCAGAAAAGTAAATAATATATGACCTTTGAGGGTTTGTCTGCAACTGAATAATCTCTTCTCTCCCATCAGAAAATAATGCAAGGGTTTCCCACCTAGATACCAAAAAGAAAAGCCTCAAAGTGAATACCATAGGTGATGATATATAGCATATTGTGGAGACTTGTTATCTTCAAGAATAAACTTCAAAACTTAATGAAAACCAGGGACATATTTTCAAATCTAGTCCCCAGCAATGACGACAAAATATGTTGTAATTCTCGGAGATAGTTCTTGGATGTAGGGGAACGAGTATCCAATAAATATTAGGATTGATAGAAATCTTTGAAATCAATGGATGGAAGCACAGACCATGAGGGATTTCAAACAAAACTTGTAATTTAGAAACCCTAACTTTCCAAAATAGAATGGGTAGAGAATCTCTGAGGGTTGGAGGACCTTTAACTAAAGAAATGATTTGAGGAAAGAAAGATGACAGAATTCAAACCCAGGAAATTAAGAAACTGAGCATAAGTACTATAGAAAGAATGTTGAGGGAATGAGAATATGTGAATGAATTTAGATCGTGGTGGAGTGCCCTTTAAGGCTTCTTTAAATAAGTTTTGTATGTACTTTAAATAGAGAAAACAATATTAGTAATATTGTTAAATAAAATAAGTGAAAAAATTCATTACACTCATGCCGATAGATGAAACACATTCATGAAAATTGATAACAAAAGAAAGGAAAACATTTTTGCAACTACTCCGAAAGTTGGAATCAAAATTGTTGTGTATTCTATAATTTCAGGGAGAATTTATGATTACAATGCTAGTGATTGGTCTTGGATTCTAAACATCCGAAATGTCTAATTTCTGGTATTTTATTCTTGCTCCTTTGACCTAACTCCTTCAATCCATTTCTAAAACTGATTTTTTGACACGCTCATGAAAAATTTTACTTCCCCTTTTCTCTTTATATATATATATATATATATATATATATATATATATAGATATAGATATATATATATATATATGAAATACAATTTGCCTTTGTTTTTCTCTAAACTCCAAATCTCATGTGTAAACAACTACAATAAGCTATAAATGTTGACCATGGTTCATTGGTCAACATGAGGAGGATGGCATGTGCTTTAAGTTGTAATGGCATCCATGTCAGAGGCAAAGGGACAATGCATGCTAGAGATGTGCTAAATGGCATTGAGTCCAAAATATTGTCACATATGCGTAAGAAAATGACAATATGGGTTCAAAAAAACTGAAACCGCCTCCAAGCCTATTCTCAATGGTTTGTAGATGTCAAAGAGGGTGTTGTGGTAACAAACTCCAACCTTTTATTTTTTTGATGGACCATTTGATGATATTTCTTATGCGACCACCTCAACGTTTAACTTTTCAGCATGTAGTGTTGGTAGGATTTCATCTATTTTGACTGAGTATATTACCAATCATCGATAATTGTGGAAAATAACACGATGCTTAACTGATTGTGGCATATCACCTTATAGAAAGAAAAATTGCAAACATTTCCAGGTAGATGAGTTATATGATTTAATTTCCATAGAGTATCTAAAACCATAAGCTCTTTTCATTCATGGAGCATTGTAAAAGTAGAGTAAAAACATATGGTAATCTTGAGAGTGCTCGACTTGCCAAAATTTAGGGGATCTCCTTGATATGAAGTCCCAACTAGACCTCACATTGTTTCGTGTAGGAGTCCTATAAGTGGGTGGTAGTGTAATTCCTTCATCGCAGAAATGTGCAGAGGAAAGTATGATGACTTTGTGTGATAGCAAGTTTGTGACCCTATGGAGAGTGAAGTGTGATGCATGAAGGTTCTAACACACAAAGTGGAAAATGAAGTGCACCCCTTAGAAGCCTGTAATAGTATGCATATTAAAAGGAACGCATGAGTGAAATGACATCACGGGCTAAAATACAAAATAGTCAATAGGTTAAAGTGACGAGTTAATTCAACAACACACATTCAACAATATTTGTACAAATACATACAAAGTAGTTCAGAGGCATATGTGTGATTTAAATAACATACATTGACAATAGAACACGAATATTCCTACTATATTAACAATATATGCATGAAAGAATTTTGGCTCTGATTTTATTATTATAAGTGAAAGTTCCATCCATACTTACACCATTGACGACCACTAGCCCCAATAGTCAAACATTACAGTCAAGAAGAATTAATCCTCCAAAGAAGTATAGTCACTTTGTGCTATGGAGAAGCCAAGGCTCTTCACAATACTCCAATCATTTTCTAAGCCTAAGCCTAGCCATCAGCTTGGTTCCAAAACGCCTGTTACATGAGTTATGAGGTTCTATTTATAAGAAGAGGGGGTGACTCTTCAACTCCCCTTTGTGACCTTTATATAATCCTCATGTCTCTTAAAATTCTTCACTAAATGACACATTACATTAAATGGTGATTTTCATATTCCAATATTAAGACTTGGAATTTCACTTACAACATAATTATAAATAATATTGTACATTTTCCACAAGTACCCATATAAAACAAAATAAGGTACAGACATCCTAATAAGACACAACACTATGATTATGGAGTTTGGGGGAAGGCCAACTCAACAACATCCACTTGCTACTTCTTGGTCACATATTGGTGCCGAGCTTGGTACTGTATGATGTTGTTGCCAAAATGCTTAACATTGTATTTTTGGAAGTAGACTCTAGCCTCCATGGAATCCAGGTATATTGTCTTGGAACCTATGTCCAGCTCGTTCTGAAGAATTAGCAACATTGTCTTGATATTGACAGGAAAAACGATGTACTTATGCATATTGTGTGCATTATTCTTGAAGTATTCTCTATTGGCTTCTCATCTTAGTTGCTCCAATTACTCATCGATCTCTAGCTAGACTTGGTTCTTGAGTTTCACATCGATGAGGGAACTTATTGATGGGATTTGGTGTTTTCTCACAAGAACATCCAAGCTATTCTACAACTACACATATGAGGCATGTGTTATGTCGATGAATCAGGCAACCTACTCATTAATTTGAATCAACATTCATACCTTCGCTTTCTCTAGCTCTGCCTATGGCTTTATCTTCTCCATTAAGCCAAGTGGGGCCCCCTTGTACCCCATCATCCAATTTTGTACATGGGCGATGACACTAGGTATGTTGTTGAGAGTTTGAAAAAAAAATTTCCTTCGCTACAGTAGGCCATCAAAACAAAAAACTTCTTTATGCACGTGACAAATCCATCATAGAGTTTCCGCATGGTATCACCAATTGTTCATACTTAAACAAGTATTGTTGTCCTCATCTCCCCCAATGCGGAAACTTCATTATGCACTAATGCTCAGAGATGTTATTCCTCTTTCTTGGCAACCTAAAATCTCTTTTCTAGTTGCTCATTCTCCTCCATTAGATAGTAAACATTTGATCTTGTTTCTACTACATAGGCCAAGCTGGCTTGGGCAATTGCAGTTGGATGCTTCTTCGTGTCTGACAGTACCACCCTTTCCTTGTTGAATGTAGGTGATGCATGATCATTCTAAAAGTGCTTCCTCAATGCTTATACAATCCTCTTCTAGAACTAATTGAACGATACGTTGTACACATCCATGATCAAATCATCATCAAGGAGAGAAACATCTCGTTTCTCGCTTAGGCATAGCTCTGCTTCTTGAAGTGGTAGAGAATGAGGGATGACTTGTGGTTCTTCTGTTATCAGGTCAGTGTTTCCACTCTATTGCTCCTATTCGAACTCCATCTTTTTCACTTCGATCAATTACTTAATATACTAAGCAAGCTCTTGATCTTGCATCTACTCAACCTCCTCCTCTGTCACTAGATGTTTTGGCTCAAGAACCTATATCGGTGTTATTTCCTCTATCATCACGCCTTGCCTTTTTTCTTCTTCCTACTTCTGCGTCTCTTCTCATTCTCTCCTTGTAAAATCTTGTTCTTCCTTTGAATTCTTATTTATCTCCTGCAACTTTAGTTTTGCTTCCTATGACCTCTTCTTTTCTCTCTTCCTCTGCTCTTCTCTCCCTCTAGATGATCAAGAATATTCCTCTCTTCTCCTATTTTTGTTGCTCCCAGAGTTGTTGTTGTATGCATAGAGTCCTTCTGATTTCTTTCTATACTGACCATCCCATTGAGTCTCAAGGCATTATTGTAGTACCGCCAAGGATCCTCCTCTAGCCAATGGAATGTCCTATTGATCCATAGAAAGTAAACTCTTGTAAAGTGGTTCTTGGAAATATCGTGTGGATCATACAGATTAAATTACCTAGTGGAAAACTCAAATTTCAATATGTACTTAGCTTAGGAAACTTCATATTTCAAGCTCTTAATCTCATATAATTCAATCTGCAAGTGAATAGTGAGCCATGTCACTTTCTTCTTCCTATAGAGACCTATTGACAATGCTGTAACGAGGTGGTATGAAACTTCTTGCATGATAAGTTTGTTAGTGGCATACCTTGGTAGGACATGTAGAAGTTTCTATCCGCCAAACACTCTGATGAAGGTGCCACCTAGTGAGGCATACCAATCTACAATGTTTATTATCACCGCCATTGCTTCTCGGGACATTCAAGGTGGATCTTACTGAAATATAAGCTTGTATAACGATAAAGTGCTCAAATAGCCTTACCATCACTCCTAGATAGTTGTAGCTGGAAAGAAACTTGGAATAGATGTTCACAACAGTCTCTTGTGGTATCCATGTCCAACTCATGCGACGAAACTATTGTTGTTCAAATATTTCATCTAGTAAGTATGCAAACATGTAAAACCTTACTTACTCATTCTTGGGTGAATTTTGAGCCATAGCTACATGGGACTTCAACTATTAAACAAACATATCCCACTAGTCTAATGGCCTCCCATCACATACCAGTTACTCTAGTAAGACTCCACACTCTTTAAGGAAGGTATCCATTCTCTCTTGACCATATCTTTTGCAGACAAATATTATCAAGAAATGGTAAGCCTTCTTGAGGGATTTTGTGTTGTAAACATGGGTCAGTGTCTATCTAAACTTCAATGGTCCTTTCACCCAACTCTTGACAATTTATTTGGTGTTCACATAGGTATTGGTGGCATATAAGAGTGAGTCCATGTGATTCACCATCTTGGGCAAGTGATACATATGCTTGAAGTCTTCTTCTATGAAGGTGGCAAATTTCATCCCAATGGCACTACTCAATTTCATAGTATGTTCATCCATATGTGAGAGAAACCAGGTGATGATGTATGTGCATGAGAAGGTAGGATACCTGGATGAAAAATTATATAACCCTAAGCACTGGATGCTAAGATAAACCTGTTGGTTCTCTAAGTCTACCTTAAATTCCTCTGCAAAAGTGTCTTTGATCTGTTGCCATGTCAGTATTGTTCCCTTCACAATAAACTACTAAGTATCTACATACACTGGTAAATCAATTGATATTTGTTCAACTGCTTCCATGGTACTACCCTCAACTCTTTCCTTTGATGAAACTCTCTTGGATGTCATGTTAACTTTGACTACTCGAGAGATGATCAACAACTGTTTTACTTGAGGGACAAAGAGGACACTCATCGAAAGTAAATGCTAGTTAAAAACCAAAACAACTTCAAGACAAGTTCAAGAACCAAGTCGAGAACTTCATGTGAGAATTGCATAGTTTTTCTTGATAGGGGTGACTGAATGACTGTGGGAATTGTGCACTATGCAGTCCCAATAGTCTGTGTCAAAGCTTGATGACTAGAATTGCATAATACACAATTTAGTCTAAGCAAAAACCTGGGAGACATTGTGCATTGTGCTGTCTCAGTGGCCAAGCTGGGAAGTTGGCTCCTGGAACTACGTAATTGGAGCCAACCAAGGATATGCTCTGCATAATTTCAGAAGCCAATCTAGAGGTTTTCGTCTACATATTGTGTAGAGCAAGTTGTGCAAAGTGAGATCCGGGAAATGGGGCCTACATCTTCCCAAGTGGAGTGTGTAAAACAAGAAAATATGAAATATTATGTGAATATAAGTGGAGATTTGACTACGTGTTGATGCATGCATGTGAAACAAGTGCAACAATTTATTAGACCAAACAAAAATGAAGGATGTGAGGAGAGTCGTCGTAACAACGACTGTTTGTGCCAAAACATGAAAACTCATTGACACTTGGGAAAGGAAATATATAACTTTAAACAACACTTATACAAGTTAAAACAAGGTAAAAATCCATTAATCATTAAGAGAAACAAGTCCAACATCCCTGACACAAGCCAAACAAAAAAAGTGGAAAAAGACAACAAAATAAAAAATCACCCAAAAAAGAAACAACGATCGCACTGAATTTTCCTTGATCTCTAGAAGTGTCAATTAAAAAAATTTAAACAAAATAAGGTTTATGATTCATAGCCTAAACTCGAGGAAAAACAAACACTTGGAAAAAGTTTCTAAAGATAATGAAATTTCCTTCTTCGGGATAATAAAAATATATCCTTATTTTTAGGGATAATTTTTTGCTTTTTTTCTTTTTCGAGTGAAACTTTCCATGCACATTGTCGAGAAATACAACGTAGTTCTGGGAACTTGGAAAATTTTCAGCTTAGTGAACCGCATAATTTCTGAGCTCAAGGAGGTTTGCACAATTTATGGGCTTAGTGCTAGGTTGACCCCAATGAATACTCATTTTTTGAGCTCAAGGATCACTAGTAGTCAAGACTATGCAATTCTGAATAACAAGGCTAGTATTCATCATCAATTGCGCAGTTTTCTGGGGCAAACCCAAAACTACTGTGTGACCAAGTCAGGGGGTGAACTTGTGAGTTATAAAATCAATCAAGTAAGCAAAATAAAACCAAAATGAAATGTATAAGTCTTAGTCGAAGCATGAATACTTAGATTAATGTGAGATGAGTTTCCATGGTTAAGAAGGAAGGCTCCAAAATTGAAGCATTGGAAAAATTTGGTAGGGTGGTCATAGTTGCTACAATATGGCCTTATTGGTTAACACCATTAAAGATAAAACACTATATAAGCGCTCATTTCTTTAATTTATCTGATGAACACAAGATATATCACAAATATTTTATTGTTCTCATATGCCTCTAATATGTCCAAACGTCTTCTTTGTTTTTATATGATCAGTAAGATTCGTTTGGAAGTCCTTCAACTACTCTATGAGATGCTTGGAATGATGAGTGAAAATTTGGATCATTGTTCGCTACAAATTTAAAGCATCGACGTCTATCCAGGATTTAGACCTTCTACTCTGTGCTATAGTTTGTTCATAAATCAAACAACTCCAACCACTTGCATAGAATTGAGACCAATTTATGGAATATCCTAAATGGAAAATTCCCATAATATAACTCCAAACTATAAACATTTGATTTTTCATTGGAATATCCATTTCTTAGCACTTGAAGAGCCATCCAGTATGGTGTGCCCTTTCCTGACTTGTTAGTTAAGAAAGTAGTAGTTTTTAAACATGATAGACCAAAGTCCACAACTTTTATAGTCCAGTTTTTGTCAACCAAAAGATTTTAGGATTTCAAGTACTAATGGATAAGGAGTGGGTGGCAGTGGTGAAGATACTCCATTCCACATACTATGTCTAATGCCATACGTGATGTCTCCTCCAATCCATCCCCCAATTTTTTCTTTGGAGAAATGTTGAATTCTGCAAAACATCCACCCATGGCTTCTCCACAACAAGAATAGATTATTCATACATGTGTGCCAAAAAGAGAAGAAGATCCTTAAAAGGTACAATTACAAAATTTTTGTATGCTAACATTTCCTTGTGAAATTCTTAGCGGCTATATAAGGGTCATGCTCTTTAGGCTTTTATTCTTTAATAACTTCATGAATAACTTTGGTCTACCAATTTTTTGTTATAAATTGAGTCTGAAACACTGTTCTCATTATTGTTTTGTTTATACCTTCAATTCTATAGAATTTGAGCAGCCAATAATTTTCAATGCAAAATACCCTTCCAGAATGACTCGTATCTATTCTCATGACGTTGGCATGAGAATCATTCCCTAGATCATGCAGAAGATTTCTTTTGCAATGAATAAAGAGGTAACAAATTGAGTTTCTTCACACTATTCTTAGTGTTATGAGCACAAGGATTTAAAGGATTTCCCTCCAGAATATCTACATGTACCTCTTTTTAAATTTAAAGGATTTTGATTGGTTTACATATTATGTACGTGAAAATTTCATGGGCAGTTTTAGGCTAAAATTTTCTCTAATGAATTTTGCTTATGATGTTGGATCTTTGTTTATCATACGATTAGACTGGAATGAGGTAAGAAGACATTCAAAAAATGGATTTTAAAACACATGAATATAAGAGTTTATGGCTATTCCATTTGGAATTACTAATATGCTTTCAAACTTTAATGCATTCTATTCTCAATCCCTTTCAAAAATTTGTGTTAGTATTCTTTTATGACATAATAATCTACAACAAAACCTTGGGAAGAGCATATACAATAGTTTGACACGGTCTTAACACTATTCAAAGAGCAACAATTATATGCAAATACTTTCAAGTATGAGATTTTGGTTAAGGAACATGAGCATTTGTGTCATATTGCATCTCATGAAGGTGTGAAGGTAGACCCTAGAAAAATTAAATATATGATGGAATAAATTCAAAAACTAAATGGAATGCCTACGATAGTTGTAATTGATAAAGACTCAATTTTCACAAGAAATTTTTAGACATAATTGTTTTCTTGTTTGGGTACTCAATTGGATAATAACTCCTTCCATCCTAGATCTAGTGAAAAATTTGAGATTGTAAGTAAATTTTTGGATGCCTTTCATATGATAAAGAAACTATATGGGTTAAGTTGTTTAACATTGTAGAATGGTCGTACAAAACATCCTTCTACACTTCATCAAAATTATCCCCATATATGGAAATTTATGGATATAATACCTCATTCATCGTTTCACCTTTGAGAGGGGATGCAAATATCTGAGCAATGGAGAAACACATAGGGGACCGATAAGATATTATAAATCTATTGAATTACAAACCACTTATACTGTAAAATACAATAAAACAACAAGTTGATAAAGATTGCAGTGAATGTGAAATTGATGTATGGATAAAAATTGTAGCGAAAGGAAAATTTATGTAGGTGATTGTGTATGTTTAAGGCTACAACTTTAAAAACAAATATTTCTCGAGCAATGAAAGATCAGAAATAAATTAACACCCAAATATTGTAACACCCCTCCATTGTTATATAAACAATTTATTTTGTATTAAATACCTAATAGGGATTATTGGACTCTGACCTGCAAACTCCTATGGCCTTGCATGTTTAGCCTAGGAATCAGGTGGGATTTGCTAGTATATCTTTGTATTGTTGATGTCAAAAAGGTAAATTTGGTTGCGATATGTCCATATAATAGGACCTAGTGTTGCAGGGATTAAGAAAAGGAGGAACTTGGAAGCTTAGTATGTTGCTACATGTACAAATCGAGTATCTTACAGGTACTCCGGGAAGAAACAAATAGGTAAGAATGGTTGGTGGGTGCATTATTATAAACAATTATATTCTAGATTGTTGTAAGTCACAGGGGAAGTAATTAGATGGGTCAGTATATTAATGATTGGACATGCAGGGTTTTGATAACGTCTAACACGATCAGACAAGCAAGTTGAAAACAATAATATTAGGAGTGAGGTTTAACTAATTGCAAACCCATAGTCTTATCCCATTTAAAACCTAGCTTAGCTAGTAAAAGATACATGTTGACATGCCTCCCATCTCATTTGACTATACATGAGAATGGAATTAACAAAAAAAAAAAGAGGGTTACATTCCTAACTCAATATTCATCATACGTCTAAGAATTGAACTCTCCAAATAGCAATTTAGTGATGAAATTTCACCTTATCGGATAATGATAAACCCAAAAAATTGAACATGTATATATTAGTTGTATATTGCATTGAGTGATGCATGGATCAATATACATAAAAAATGTTAGAAGTAATGAGGGTTGGGAAATAAAGACCAATGTAGACCCAAAATGAGGTCACACCAGATACAGAGATACAAGACATGAGCCAACTAAATAAGAAAATTGATTACTATAGAACAATAGGCACAATTGTGATTATGGTTATAGAAATATAATTTTCCTTTTACATTACATGGTGTAGCGTATCCTAGGTGAATTAAACCATTAGTTTTAGCTTCATTGAGTAGTGGACAAAACAATTGCAAATTAGAAAACCAACCGATTGGAGATCTAGTGCGGTAATAGTATTCAACTTTGAGAGTGAGATTTATGGTTACATAGAAGAACTAGTTAATAATTATTCAAGGAATAAAATAGGGAGTGAAACTCCTACTCATTGAAACTCCCCATAACATAAAATAACTATATAATGATTACTCAAATTAACAAATCGAAGAGTGAATTGTATGCCTATTGCAAGTCTTCAACACAAAGAATAGTTATTGAATAATTACTCATATTAAGAAAACAATGAATGAAATCCACACATAATGGCAGTCTTCAAACATAGAAAACATATTGACCATTCATTCCAAGTCATTGTATAGAGAGTGAAGTCGATTCTCAATAAAGGTCGATAATAATGTAATGTCCAAAAACAATGACCTTCCATTAGTAGATACAACTACCAGTTCTAGCTATAACGTGTAGGGCACACATGGATGCCATCAATAGTAAAGAAGAGGGAGGTGCCCTTGAATAAGCGTTTAGTATTTTCTAGTAAATTACATTGAAATTCCTATGGAAGGTAGTCCCAGATTCGGAGAAGTAGAGCAAGCCTAGACAAACACTTTTTGATTTTCCATTTCCTTAATAGTGGAAATATGCTCTTGGAAGGGGTTATTCAATAAAGGGAACTAGCCTACAAGTAATATGATGTCTATTAGGGCTCATCCAAGTTATGGAAACATTATTGCATTACCATAAAAACATTGTAAATATACATGTGACAGTCAAAGGCACAGGGGGAAATGAAATTAATGGTTAGTAAACAACTTTGGAAGGCACTAAAAGAGAGAATAACCATGTCTTGTAGGAGGATTAAGGAGGAAGGTGTTACACGTGTAATGATAGTGCAACTAAGGCTCTTATTACTGCATTTGAGCTAAAAGATTAAAAACCCAAAATCAATTGTGTTAGTAAAGATCATAGGTCCAATGGGTAAACATACTAACCATGGAAATAGAGGTAGGAGACCTTACCTATGAGGATGTGTAGAGACCGAGAGTGGTTACCGTCCAATATGATAGAACCCAAAGCTAGGCCCAGTAGTAAACCATTTCTCCATTCCTTTGTAGGAGGGCATTTAGAACAATGTGAAGGAAAAAAGGGTTTTTTTTTACATTTCAACAAAATAGAATTTACAAAGAAGTAAGGGACAAAATTACCTGGCACGAATGAAACCCATATGAAGGAGATCCATTGCCACCCATTGAAGCTTCATCCTTAGTGATAAGGGTGAATGCAGAAGAGGAGGGGTGGGTATAATCACTTTAACACAAAACATACCCAAGCCAAGTGGCAAGGTATTGGATGGTAGTGAAAAAGAACGAATGTCGCGGGGATAACAGGAAATGCCATACATTATTGCTCCACAGCGTTTGGCTTTGGTGGATGAGAAGCATAGCCAAGTGAATGGGGGGTGGATAGGGAAAAAGGCTAGGGTTTAATAGTAGGTTTTGATGCCCTTTATGTGTGAGGAGAGATTTCGACCGTTGAGACTCAGTTCCTTGGTCATGGTGAGGGCCATGTGGCATAGTACCCCAATCACATGGGCCTTGAAACATGTAATGATACAATTGGAGGGTGTGGAACAACTACATTGCTTAACATGAATCTCAAAACTAGTTAGGGTGATACCTTGTCCTAACCCAAAATATTAGTTAATGATGAAAAAATTGAATTTAGTGTTTTGATAACCTAGAACTAAGTGATACTCATATAGTTGGAGAAAACCCATGTGTGTATCAAGATCGTGAAACCCAACTTAGGCACATAAGTTTAGACTAGACATGTGCAGAAATAAACTCCATTGTGGATTTCTCTACTCGACTTAATGCTTATTTATTGTGCACTTTGGTATTGATTTGTGGACTATAAACTTGGTTGGTTTGATAAATGTTGGATTGGAAAAGTATGGACTTCAAACCCAGGCTTAGATGGGCTCTCGACATCTGGATAAATGATTCAATTAGCATAGAAACAAAGCATGGAGAACCATAATCACATGATGATAGTTACAAACTATTAATGTCTATTTTTAAAGAAAAGAAAAAAATGATGAACCTTATGTAGTTATAATCTTGGGCATTGAGTATAATTGTGGTGTTATTGTGAGCTAGGCATCTAACAAATATTATGGGACTTATAAGCTCTTGTAGAGGATTGTAATCATAACTTACAAACTGGTGTTTCCTACATCTTCATTGGTACATCCAATATTTCATGTTTCTTTCTTACATAATATAATGAATGAAAACACCCCAATCCAATCCATTTTACCATAGATTAATGAACAAGGAAAAATAATACTATAACCAAAATAAGTTCTTCAGACAAATATTAAGAAACTGTTAAATTAGGGAATGACTAAGTATCTAATGAAATGGAGGAACCTATTAGTGGAAGACAATAAATAGGAAGATGATATATTTATCGGGAAACAATAATAGTTATTTAGGCGTTGATAACAACACTTGTTTAAAGGGTAGGGGCATGTTTAGAACTACAAAAATACCCATGATAATGCTAAAACCCATTAGTAAACCCTATATCTTAAGTAATTGCATATATATATATATATATATATATATATATATATATATATATATATATATATATATATATAGATAATCTATTCTTAGGAGCACCTATGTTGTCTTATACATGGTGCTGGTTCTAAAAGGAGGATTCTCTCTCAAAGTTGATTGTAATTATTGGATCCTTGTCATTTTTAAGAAACATAGCTCATAAAATTGGGCCTTTTGTTGTGGGGCTAAAACTCACCATGGTAGGAGGTTTAGCCTTAATAAAAAAGAGAAGTGGTGGGGTATGTATATATCGATGATAAGTAGTCTTAGGAGCACCTATGTTGTCTTTTACATGGTATTGATTATAAAAGGAGGATTCTCTTTCAAATTGGATTGTAACTATTTATTCCTTATCATTTTTAAGTAACATGGTTCATAAAATTGGGCCTTTGTGGTGGGGCTAAAAATCACCATAGTAGGAGGTATTAACACCAACTTTAATAAAAAAGAGAAGAGGTGGGGGTAACATAGTTAGATATACTTTTAGAGAAAGAATGGAAGAAGTTATGTCTATAATCGACATGACTGAAGTCATTTCAAATAAGGGATTATATACTTCAATAACTAGAAAATATATCTTAGGTCACATCACTGTTAGTCTTGATAAGTTCCTTGCATCTAGCTCCTTCCCTTAATGGTGTTTCCTTTAATCCTCATACATCCCAACATAGGATAGGTCATGGATATTTGGGGTATTTTTAGGTTAAAAAATCGGCCTCAAAACCAAAAACATACTAACAAAATCATCTTTAAAAGAACCAATAATATTGAAGATAGTTATGTCATCTGCAACGGTAAATATTTTGGAGAGAATACTAGAAAGCTACTCTATTTTTCTTCATTTTATTTTCCTTTAAAAATTTGTAGCTCTTATTTTATTATTTTCACTATTATTTTATTATTTTCCTTTGGAGGTCCATTTTAGACAGCAAAATTCCCCTAATTTCAAAACGCAACCCCATTTCTCTTATTATCTTGGAATTCCCAAAGCTTGGATTGACTCCCTTCCCCTTCAACTTCCTGTGGCTCTATAACCCCTCCTCTTCTCCCACAACCATGCATTTTTAGCATTGTTGATTTTTTCGTTCTGCATGCATCTTCACTGGGGAGAAGAAAATAAAGCTAATGAATATTTCCCTTAAATATTCATCTAAACAATACTTCCACTGTTAATATATAGATATCTCCACCCGAAGAAAGAATCTAGAAGATAGCCATAGAAAGATAGAAAGGGAGAATGTCTCATATGTAATGATGTAAGAAAAGTAAGAGATATTTAACAAATACCAAAAATATTTAAGGGTGGAATAAGTCATGTGGGCACCCAAGCAGAAAATTCTTTACATTCAAGCTAATGATAGGAATACCTAACATTTTCATAGATAAGATAAATATATGCTATGAAACAAATGTTAAGGAAATTCATCTTGAAAATGGAGAAGTTATTTCATCCTTTGAAAGAACCAAAGAAGTAGCCTCTATTAATTTTAAATAATTATATATAGAAACAAATAATTCAAATAAAGAGGAAACCTCTCAATATCTATCATGGATCCCCACCAAAATCATACGTAAGGATAATCAAATCCTAATATGGACTATCCCAAACAAGGAAGTACCTTTAGTGATAAACCAAATAGAAGTTGGAAATATTGTTGGGCCTGATAGTTTCACTACTCAAATAAAGAAGTTTTGTTGGCACATTATCAAATGTGATATTATCATAATGTTGTACTATGCACATCAATAAATGTACCTTACTATAGGCACAAAATCAACATTTCTAGGCTTTATCCTAAAGGGTGGAAATAACCTATTTATTGAGATTCTAGTTAATCTCACAATGCAATTTCCTTTAGAAAATCATGACTAAAGGAATAACCAGTAGAATAAAGTTGTTTCTCCCAAATATCATTTAGCTCATTAAAGGAGGATTTGCAGATAAATGGAAACTTATTAATAATTTCATTCTATTCCATTTTCGATACTCTATAACAAAGTGAAAGGTGAAAAATTATCGATAATTAAGATTGACATGGAAATTTTCTTCAATTATGCAACACACCATTTTCCTTCTGGGGATCTTTGCTAATGTTGTCTTGAATATAGGCTTATTGAGTTAACAACTTCCTCTATCTCATACCTCTAGAGCTTCTAATGGTTTATGAGAATCCTTCATCTTTGTTTTATTCCTCCATATCTTTAAGACAAGGTTACCCACACTTCCCCCCTTTATACCTCATCATAGTTGATTCTTTGAGCTATAAGATTGAGTAGGAATCAGATACCAAAAAAAATATAGGTATATGATTTAATGTAAGGAATAAAAAAATTAACCAGTCTCAATTCACACATTGCACTCTTCTATTAGGTGGAGCCTTTAAGGCCATAACCTCTTAACATAAGGTTATAAATTACATGTTTTCTATATTTTTGGGCGTCTTGTTAATTTGTCCAAGAGTCAATTACATGCCTGTAATGTAAGCCTTAGAAAAATATAACTATAGTAAGAATAATTCACTTCATATTCCAAGAACACTAGCACTAATTCAAATATCTTGGTATCCATCCCTACCTACAATTCCCCTCCTTTGACTTGTGGGTCAACATATCCTTTCCAATTGAAAGAAAAATTTCTTTGTTAGGGTTCTCTTTGGCTTAACTATGAAGGGACCTAGTTTTGATAAAGTTAGTATTTTTTTCTTCCCATATTTCATTACTCTACATTTATTACTCCTACTAAGGTCAAGCTTGACATAGCCTAAGAACATAGGATTTTTCCATGGAAATGGTGTAACAGTAGCCATACAATGTTTGACTTAGTAAATTGAAACAAATTCTATGGTCTAGAATTTCATTGTTGTGTTGGTGTAAGAGACTAATCATGATCCAGGTGGATATTGGTGGCCACCCGTCAATTCCACTTGGACCCCCACCATTGCTTCTTTCAGTTTTTTAGTTTCCTTAATTATAGCACAGTTTACTATTTTTAGCAGTTTTTTGGGTCCTAAACTTCCGGAGCCGTTTTGAGGCCCTAAACAACGTTTTTTGGGAAATCTGCCGCTAGTGATTTTCTTTCTAAAATCATATTTTTTGTTGTAGTCCTCAGAGAGATCTTTCCAACAGGCTATCATGCGTTTCAAATAGAGATAATATGACCAGCACGTGTCCCTGGGAAGTTGGTTGTCCAACTCACCCCAATGGGGCCCATAAACTCTTGGTGTTACATCTCCTCAGGTTAGGGTCTTGGTTGTTTAGGGTTTTATCTTATTGTTAAATAATTAAAAGGCCCTTGAGCCTCATTGTAAGATAGTTCAGGGGCATGTAGCTACCACATATCTTCTTAAAGATAAGCTACCATCGCCCTAACTGGTTTATTTCTATTCCTGTTTGTAAGCATATCTCAGTATTTTACATTAATGAAATGAAGTATTATTTCTGCTACAGCTTTGTGTTTACAGTTATCTCTATAAATTTTTGTGTTCCTATTTAAATCTGGATTAGTGGTATGAGAGCGATCTGCTTTTCTTCTCTGTTTTTCTTTGCATGTCCCCAACGAGGTTAGGATATAAAGAGTTAGGGCTCGAACTGGTCTAACCTTTGCAAGACCAGCCTTGCAAACCCCGATGGCCTCCCATGGCAGATGGAAAGAAAGATGATGGGGTAGGAGATCCTATCATAATCTTGCTTGAATAAGCCCTCGAGTGACAAAGGAACGTGATGATGGACAACTTTTTCCAGATCCTTCAGCGGCTACCCAGGGGCGACGCATCAGCTTCCAACACCAACTTTGGAAATGCCACATCATTTAAAGTACAAGTTAATTCTGAAATCCCCATATTCGAGGGTCAAATAGATGTATATGTCATCGATAAATTGTTAAATATGCTAGAGGGTTGTTTTTCTGTTCATGATTTTTCCAGATGAAAAAAGATTATTTTCGCTCTTCTTAAAGCAGCCCCTCACGCCAAGGATTGGTGGGAAACCTACTGCGAGCAGAAAGATGAAAGTACAGGCTCACTATTTTCAGCCGCACCCACTTGGAATTCATTGTGCGATGCCATCAAGGAGCAGTACTACCTTGTTGGAAGATATGAGGATCAATACATAAAGTCGACCATGCTGTGGCAGGGAAGGGAGCAAGACGTGCCTGAGTTTACCAATATTTTCCATACCCTTCGCACAAAGTTGGGTATCAAGGATACATAGTATCATTTGGTACTCAAATAGCGTGGTTACCTGCACAAGTACATCCAGGAAGAAATAGAATTCCTCAGCATCTCCTTGCTGGGCATAACATACCGGTATGCCATCAAGGTCGAGCAAAAGTTTAAACAGAAGAAGCGAGACTTTGGATATGTGAATCCAAAACAAGGGAAAGGTGCCCCCAAACCATAGAACAAATGATAAAGCTAAGGTAGGGCGGCCCAAGACAACTTGCCAAAGCTGCAAGCTAAGAACAGCATCGCAAAGCTGAAAAAGGACATTGGAAAGTGGTCTGAGTTACATAAGAGCTCCACTCACAACACAAGTGAGTGTCAGGCTAAGCAGTCACTGGTGGTCGAGCTAAAGGTTTCTGAATCAGATGCATGTTCCGAATCTGAGTCAGAACCTGATAAGGGGAATGACAAAGGGAAGTAGATTATCGATGCGCAGCAGGAGAGCCCTTTACGCACATCTGGGAGTGGAAGAGACGCTCCTCCTCCTAGTACTACCTTGTCGGAAGCTATGAGGATCAATACATAAAGTCGACCATGCTGTGGCAGGGAAGGGAGCAAGACGTGCCTGAGTTTACCAATATTTTCCATACCCTTCACACAAAGTTGGGTATCAAGGATACAGAGTATCATTTGGTACTCAAATACCGTGGTTACCTGCACAAGTACATCCAGGAAGAAATAGAATTCCTCAACATCTCCTTGCTCGGCATAACATACCGGTATGCCATCAAGGTTGAGCAAAAGTTTAAACAGAAGAAGCGAGACTTTGGATATGTGAATCCAAAACAAGGGAAACGTGCCCCCAAACCATAGAACAAATGATAAAGCTAAGGTAGGGCGGCCCAAGACAACTTGCCAAAGCTGCAAGCTAAGAACAGCATCGCAAAGCTGAAAAAGGACATGGGAAAGTGGTCTGAGTTCCATAAGAGCTCCACTCATAACACAAGTGAGTGTCAGGCTAAGCAGTCACTGGTGGTCGAGCTAAAGGTTTCTGAATGAGATGCATGTTCCAACTCTGAGTCAGAACCTGATAAGGGGAATGACAAAGGGAAGTAGATTATCGATGCACAACCCAATGCCACCATTGACACCATGAAGATCCAGAAGGAGGAACCTGAATATGAAGAGGAGGAGGAGCATCTCTTCTACTCCCAGATGTGCGTAAAGGGCTCTCCACTACAGTTCATTGTTGACAATGGGAGCCAAAAGAACCTCATTTTGGCAGAGGTCACGAAGTGGCTGGGCTTACTGACCACAGCACATTCACAACCGTACACCATCAGGTGGCTTCACCAAGGACGAGATCTTCGTGTGAGCCAATAGTGTCGCCTTCCATACAACATCAAGCCCTTCATGGATGAGGTATTATGTGACATTGCACCCCTTGAAGTTTTTGATGTATTATTAGGACAACCATACTTGTGTAAGCGACATGCTATGTATGAATCAAGGCCCCGTGTTGTTATTGTTACTTTGGGAAATAAGTTGTACAGGATACCGGAGGTAGCACCGCCTACCGCCATCTCTTTGGTTACTGCAAAACAATGCAGTAAGCTCATTTCTAAAAATAGGAAATTTGATTTCTTGATGATACACTTTCAAGGAAATAAAAAGACGGTGGCCAAAACCTCCAGATAGGGCCGCTCTGCATGACAACTACAAGTGGACAAGGTCATGGAGGAGTAGAAGGACATCTTCACCTCCCTCGCAAGGGTTCCTCTGCATTGTCAAGTCAATCACTCCATTGATCTGACCTCAGGTGTGCCGCTACCCAATGGACCAATCTATCGGTGCTCCACTCTAGAGAACGATGAAATCAAGAGGAAGATTCAGGAGCTACTGCAAAAAGGTCACGTTCGTCTGAGTTCAATCCCCTGTGGGAGCCCGATCATGTGGGTGCAGAAGAAGGATGGGACTTGGAGACTCTGTGTTGACTATCGGGTGCTGAAAAATATCACTGTTTGTAATAGGTACCCAATACCACGGATTGATGACCTCCTGGACCGACTGAAGGGAAAAAATATTTCAGCAAGATCAATTTGATGTTAGGATATCACCAGGTACCAATCGAACTCTCCGATGTGTGGAAGACTACCTTCAAAGCCAAGGAGGGCCTTTTCGAATGGTTGTTTATGCCTTTCGGATTGACGAATGCTACTGAAATCTTCATGAGGCTAATGGATGACATCTTGCGGCAATTCACCAACTCATTTGTAGTGGCATAATTTGATGACATCCTGATCTTCAGCTAGAGTTCTGAAGAGCACCTCCACCACATCCAACAGGTTCTCCAAACACTGCGGCAACGCAAGTTATGTGCAAATTTGGAGAAATGCACTTTTGGCATGACCCAGGTTTAGTAGCTGGGATACATTATTTATGAACAGGGGGTGCATGTGGATCCAGCCAAGATCAAAGTCATTCTGGATTGGCAATCTCCAACTGCTTTAATAGAGCTTTGCAGCTTTCTAGGCCTTGCCAACTTCTACTGCAGGTTCGTGTTGGGATTTTCTCATATCGCTTGGCCCTTGAGTCAAGTCACCAAAGGAGGAGTGAAAGCAAAATTATTTTGGTTTGAATCTCAACAGAAGGCATTAATAGAGTTGAAAGATCGCCTCTACTTGGCACCAGTTCTTGCATTACCAGACTTGCAACAACCATTTGAGGTCGAGACAGATGCCTTTGACTATGCTATTGTGACAGTCCTTACTCAACACGGGAATCCGGTGGCATATCACAATGAGACACTTTTAGACACAGTCCAGAAGTATCCCACTTATGACAAAGAGATGTATTCCATTGTGCAGGCTTACCGACAATGGAGGCATTACATTTTGGGGAAGGAAACGATCATCCACACAAACCACCGACCCCTGCAATTCATACAAACCCAAGGGAAATTGCAGAATGATTACCATCAGAAGCGGTTTACATACCTGCAACAGTTCCATTTGAATGTTAAGTATACGAAGGGCAGCACCAATAATGTTGCAAATTACCTCAGTCAACCACAGATCATGACGTTAACCACCGTGCTCAACTCTTGTGGGCACGAGACTTCTCATTGGCCACCTCTCTACAAAAGTGACTCGGAATTCGGCCACACATACCAAACACTCTTGGAGGGTCAGCATGTTCTAGATTTTCACCTCTAGGATGCCTTGTTATGCCACCTGGATCACCTTTGTGTTCCTTCAAGCGAGCGTGCCAAGATGATTTGGGAAGCACACTACAGTCAGGCTGCTGGGCATTTCAGGGTCGAAAAAATGGTGGCAGAGTTGCAAGAGTATTTCTATTGGCCGAATCTTCAACAGGATATCACGAAGTACATCAGACCATTCATTGCTTGCGCCATTGCGAAACCGACCATCAAGAAGCAAGGCCTCTATACCCCGCTGCCTACCCATAGTCAACCTTGGGAATTCATCTCCATGGATTACATGTCAGGCCTTCCTTCCACTAAGCATGGAAATGACTGTGTTTTTGTGGTCATCGACAGGTTCTCGAAGATGGAAATTATGGCGACCTGCAAGAAGAATATCACAACAGAAGCCACTACTAAACTCTTGTTTTAACAAGTGTGGGTACACTTTGGGATCCCACAGTCTATCATCTCAGATCCAGATAGGAGGTTCTTAGTACATTTTGGTCCAGTCTCTAGTCAATGTTTGACACCAAACTCACTAAGTCCACAGCCTTCCATCCTCAAACTGATGGTCAGACAAAGGTTGTCAACAAGATGATTGTACACATTCTGCGCATGTAAAACTCAAAGCATCCATGCACATGGGATGAGAGCCTCCCCTATTTTCAACATAGCTACAATCGGGCTCTCCACAGCTCGACTGGCCACAACCCTTTTCAGGTGGGCTTGGGATTCCAACCACTATGTCCCATTGATGTCACCATGCCATTTGCAGATACTCACGCAGATTCGTCTCATGTCCAGTCTGAAACAGATAAGGCAAAAAACTTCATTGAGCACATCCAACATATTCACCAGTAGGTCCATGACATTTTGGAGAAATCAAATGCCAAGTACAAGTAGTGACATGATCAACATCGGGTGCCACACAAGTTTCAAGTGGGTGACAAAGTCTGGTTTCATTTACAAAAGGAACGCCTTACCGGAGCCTATCGGAAACTCAGACCACTCTGATGTGGTCCTTACACCATTACCAAGGTTGTGGGAGACAATGCATTTGAGCTCAGCATTCCCCCATTCCTTGGCCTTCACCCAGTGTTCAATGTGGACCACCTTCGGACATACTTTCCACCATTAGTAGACACATCCGACATTGTAGAACAACTCACACCCACAGAGTTAAATCTAGATTGCATGGCACAAGCTGCAACTGATTGGATCATGGACACACATATCAAGCACACTCGCCAACAGAATATCCAACTGTATCAAGTTGTCAAAGCAGGCCAACTCCTTCACCAGGGCAAGTGGCTCACCAGGGACGAAGTTCAGCAGAAGTTCCCTCATCTCATGGAGGAACTCAACGCAATGGGGACCATTGATTCCTAAGGGGGGAGGAATGATCCAGGTGGATATTGGTGACCACCCACCAATTCCACTTGTATCCCCACCATTGCTTATTTTAGTTTTTCTATTTCCTTAATTATAGCACAGTTTACTACTTTTAGCAGTTTTTCAGGTCCTAAACTTTCGGAGCCGTTTTGAGGCCCTAAACGACGTTTTATGGGAAATATACCGCTAGTGATTTTATATCTAAAATCATCTTTTTCGTCATAGTCCTCGGAGAGATCTTTCCAATGGGCTATCATGCGCGTCAAATGGAGATAATATGACCAAGTCATGACCCTGGGAAACTGGCTGTCCAACTCACCCCAACGGGGCCCATAAACTCTTGGTGTTAGGTCTCCTCGGGTTAGGGTCTTGGTTGTTTAGGGGTTTCTCTTATTGTTCAATAATAAAAAGGCCCTTGAGCCTCATTTTAAGATAGTTCAGAGGCATGTAGCTACCACATCTCTTCTCAGAGATAAGCTACCATCGCCCTAGCTGGTTTATTTCCATTCCTGTTTGTAAGCATATTTCAATGTTTTACATTAATGAAATGAAGTATTATCTCTGCTACATCTCTGTGTTTATGGTTATCTCTATAATTTTTTGCATTCCTATTTAAATCCGGATCAAAACCCTTATTAATATTACACTTAGGAAAAATCTTTTGTTCTGTCTCATAGCTAGAAATGATGTTTTCTTGCCAACCAATTGCTTGAATTTGTTGCTATGAGGTTTGCATTTTATGTATACTTCTAGCTCTTCAGTTAAATCTCTAAATGTAATTTCTAAAACCTCAGTTTTGTGTGACCATTAATGCTACAATGGTTGTAATGGTGGCGAGTATATTTGAACCAATGCATTGTCACTGTTGTCTTATTTTTGTTCCACCATTTCCACTTCTTCTTAACTTCTTTATAAGCTTCCTAGTTTTCTTTCTTCTTTTAAATACTTGAATACCCTCTCTTCTGGCATTTGTTTACAATTTATTGTGCGTACAAAAAAGCCCCATCCATGGTTCTACATTTGAATAAAATGTTTTTTTTATTTTTATATATGGCTCTTTAGACCCCCCAAATACTTGAGGATTATGTCTAGGCTATTGAGAGAGATACCCAACATTATTTCTATCTTGATAAATTCTATGGTGTAATCCTACCCACTTTATTATTTCCTCTATGTAATGTAATTTTATTGCATTTTATTTTTCTCTAGATATCCAATAGGGTAGAATTGGGACTATCTGAGAGTTTTGAAATCCTCCCACTCAGTTACTAAAGCATACCTCTCAGTTGTCAATGTTTTCATATGGACTTCCTACGAGGTCAAGGAATAGCCTTTTAGTTCAAGTAGGAAAATGAAATTTTGTGTTCCTCATATATATGGTGAATACTAAAGTAAACCTCTAATTGTTGTAATTAGTTATTCAAATACAAAGCATCGATCTCACCTTGATAAGGTGTTATGTCCAACTTTGCCTCCATATTAGACAGAGACTCTAAATGAATCATGATGCTTGAACTTGGATACTCTTTTTCAAGTTTCTTGGACTCCTTATTTGGTTATTCTTGGTTCCACAAGTCCCCTCTAATCTAACATTTATTTTGGAGCCTCACTATTCACTAAAAAACCCATGATTATTGGTTAGTTCTACCATGAGGATGAGCACATTATAGTTTATATCTATGATTTTTTCTTACGACGACATAAAATTATCCTCTATTGGATCTCAATGGTTATCATAAAATAATTCATTATTCATGGTTGGGTGTTTATGAATTTATTCTTAAGCCAATATGATCCCTTGTAACTTCACACAGAATACCAAAATAAACCAATTCTAATACCAATATGATCCGTAAACTATCGTGGATATTCCAGTGTACACTTTGTCTTAATTGATCTAATACAATAATATGAAACCTATATTTTGAACTGTTATATTTTTTAGATTCGATATCTATTATTATTGATTTTTTTTTTATGCATGCAATATATGAAAAGTGAAGAAATAAGAAAACATGTAAATGAAATTACTCATAAGCCACAATGAACACCAAGATATTCTCTAAGTAGCACTTTTATGATAAAAACAAGCTAGAAGTTGGGGCTACTTTGATCTCTTTTGTCTAGAATTGAAATGATGCAAGTACAATGGATAATGCACTCTGTATTGATTTTTCGTAGACCTTTGTCCCATGGGTTGTTACAGAACACAAGCCCACTCTTTTATGATCCCTCTCTACTCATAGTCAGCTACTCTCTTCTAATATTGAACAAAATGCAACCAAATAGAATGGAACCCCTTTTCCACCTAGTGGCTTGGTTATAACATAAACTAATATCCAACTAGGGGTAAATTTGACCCATTAATCCTTCCACATAAGTTACAATTCCACCCTTATAGAGTATTTTTAACTATTCCTATCTGTGAAACCCCATTTCCCATGAGTTGCAGAGGTTGATATGGCATTCTTTTGAATTATGTTGGTCATTCATGATAGGTGAACTTCTAGGGGGAATAAGTATTGCATTGAAGTTCCAATTGACATGATTCTTAGACCATTTTAAAAGTCTATGTGTGTGGAGAAGAAACTCTTTAATTATTTGAAATAAATATATATAATGAATTTGTGATGGATAAGTTTAAAATTATAGTGAATTTTGGGAAATTACATTCAAGATAGAAAATCAGGTTTTGATAACATTTTCCATTATGGCAATGACTAATCTATTACATGTCAAGGATTTACCCAATGTGTTGTTACTCATGTTTTTTTATGTTTCCCATCAGATGCATTAGAATATTGTCATTTATTTAAACCACCTGGAAGACATGCATAAGGAATTCCTCAATCATTCACTTCTTTATTATTTAAGGTTGAGTTTGCAATGTTCTTTTAATGTGGTAGGAAATGTAATAATGTGTAGATGTATTTTATTTTTATTGCGAAAAGAATTGTAGAGATGTGTTTTAAGAGGTTTTGTTATAAGAAAATTTAATGCCCCTGTCTAATATAGAATAAGTTTGTGAAAACTAGATATAGTACCATGTGCACACTTTCCTATCCCATTATTTTAGAAGTCTCCAACCCATTTAATTTGCATGAGCTTCGTTACATACCAAATCCATAAAATAGTATAAGAAAACAAAATATGCACAAAATATAGAAGATGTGAGCTTGAATTATAAGTCCAAAAGAGGTAGAAAAGATTAGTTACATAATAAGTCTTAAAGAATGGGAGAATATCCTCTAAATAACCCAATACATTCATATATCCAAATCAAATATTATTTCCATTTCATTATCAAATTCCAATTATGTGTGTCCCCCTCCATTTATTCCTTAAAAAAAAAAATTGTAATAAAGTATTATTATATGTTAATATTATTACTATTATGAAATGGACCATTATATATTTTTTTATAGACATTTTTACTCTTAGGGTAGAACTATATATTTTTGATATTATTATTATAGGATTTGAGTTGCAAGTACTATTTTAGTGTAGATCTTAGTTTCAAGGCTTAAGGTACAAAACCTTATAGAGCTAATTTGAGGTATAACATGTCACTTATTTGGCCTTCTACACAGAAAGATAATTCCAATAGTTTGATAATTGTCTCGATTGGAATTCATACATATATGATATTTTTATTACAAACTGACCCACCCTAGCAACCGTCATAGTAATAAGTGGATGTGATGCCAAATCCATTACCCACACAAGTGGAGATAGTTGCATGTGTACTTTCAACAATATTATACAGGTTTGAGAACCTTAACATTAATTCGAGGTTGAAAATATATGTGAAAACCCAAATCCTAACCACATAAAACTATTAGGTTATGCTAAATACCCAACCATAAGGAAAAGGAGGGTTTCTATCCTTTTACTATTGTACTTGTTCCATAGTTGATCATAGCATATAAGAGTGGGGTTTTAGTGAGAAAACAGGTTGAATATTTCAAAGCACCCACTTAGGATATAAGAATAAAGGAAAATATTTTGTGAGAACCACTTTTTTTGTAGTTCCATTTTGAAACTAATGGAAAGAATGTAGGCCTCACCTTTTGCACAAATTTTCTCCTATATCATGTTTCTTGGTTCAAATATTGTAACACCCTCCTCCAACATCTACCCAAGTAATCGACCAACTCGGGTAAACATATCACGAGAACTTACTATGATACCATTCGACTCTAAGTCAGATTAAGGAAGTGGAAGCGATGGAAACACACAATACAACCTTCGACATTCGCAACAAGACTCTCAGGAACGATCCCAACATCTAAGGCAACTTACCCCTGAGTCCCACTAATTTTTTTGACCAATTAACCATCATACGCTCCCATGATATGGCCATCCCTGTGTCCACAGAGATCTGGATGCTCCCACATCATGGGATACTCATATGAGAATCAATAAGAAGAACCGATGCCTCAACATATTAGTTGTAGTTTCATCCATTAGTCCATACATATATTATTTACTCATTTATAAGTGAAAACACAATGAGATCCATACATAGCTACTATCATAATAAATGTTTAAAACCAACATAATAACAACAAAAATACCAAGAAAGGAATAGTCATATAAACCACATATAAACCAATACAATAATCATAAAATAAAAATAAAAAATAATCTCATATTAATTATGCAAAGGGCAACTAGTTGTGGCACTTCCATGAACCACCTGACCATAGACGTGGTTGAGCCAAATCTCTCTTTAGCGAGTCACCCTTACGCAATATTCAAAGCATGAATATGGAATCTAAAAAAAAACATCAATTACAACAATCCAGGGCTTTAGAGGGAAAACCAACTCATCCCATCAAATAGTGAAACAACATCATGTCCAGAAATCACAAAGCCATCATCAGATTGGTCTCTATCCAAGCCTTCCAAGTCTCTAGAGCATTTTTTCTAATGAAGACTTCCAGGACTAGTAGCTCAACCCACAACTTATACAGGGCTCCAGAGTGTTTTCCCAACCAAGGTTTCAGGACTAGTAACTCACCCCACCAAGGGCTCTAGAGCATTTGTCCAACCAATTCTCTAGGACTAGTAACTCAACCAAGGCTATTACAGGGCTCCGAATAATTTTTCCAACTAAGGCTCTAGGAAATAGTAACTCAACACAAGCTAAAGGAAAGATGATAACCAAATATAAAACAAAGAAATAACACAAACTACCATGGCTATCCAGGAAATGGAAAGGCTAGAAAACTCCATTATTTGTCCAGGAAATCAACCATGTCAGTGACAAATCTTGACTAATAATCCACATGCATATTCAATGCATGCCAAAAATAGTGAGGAAAACATACATGCAACTCGGTACCTCGATTAAAAACCTGATGTAGGTGTTCATCTCGATGTCCTCTTACACTGTCCTGCTCTTCATTTTCATTCTTTGTCATAAACTCCAAGTATGCCACACTCTGCAAAGAGAGTTTCAAGAACTCTAATGTCCAAGAGTATGAGAGAGAGAGAATAGAGATAGATCTCCAAAAATGAACCGAAAAAGTCTGTATACTGATCCTTAGAAGCCTTTTTATTAATGAGGCTTGCATTTTCTTCATTTTCTATTATTTTCCTTCATTTTACTCCTCACGTGCAATATGTGACCTTTCTCCTTTATTTTCTCCTAATTTCTATTATTTTCATAAATAAATGTGCCAAAATGCCATTTTGTCTTTCCAAAGATGTAGCCATTGCCTTTTCCAATTTCCTTAGAAATTAATCAACCACAAGTGATCCCCATCACTATGCTTTTTCCCAACATTCAGCTTCGAATGCATGTACCGTCAACTGTGGTTATTTTTTTTCCTTTATTATTAGATGGAATGTTCACCAAGGTTGTTAAAGAAGCATCCCTCGTGGGGAAACACCATCCTTGGTGTTCAACAACCCCAACAGCAAACAAGGTTGCTGAGAAGAAAACCAACATGACAACTAAACAAGTGTAACATTATAATGACACGATAGACATACCACTAATTGGATCTTTATAACATATTTCATGGTGGTATTTACATCCATATACATATGTACATATACCAAACATCACCAAAACTTGTACCAAAAACATATACCAAAATAGATTCTCAATCAATGAATAAGGAAGGATACATAGACCATACCTAATATGCCATCTCCCATGTAGCTTCGTCAGGCACAAAGTGTTTCCATTTCACTTTGACCTACTCGATTGCTTAGTTTCAGAGCATGAGCATATTTCTTTGGAATATACATCGAGGCTCCATCTGGAATTACCCATTTGGCTCGACCTACAATACAGACCAGTTAGTCACATGATCAACATATTTAACATACTTCTTATGAAATGATAGATGGAAAACATCATGGACATTCATTGTCAGAGGTAGTGCAAGTCAATAGGCTACTAGCCAAATCTTCTTAATAATCCTGAGAGATTCTTCTTTGGTTTTATCCATAGGTACACCTATTCCAGAACCTATTCCAATATTCATAGCTCTTCTTCCTATCCTATGTTGCTTTCAAATTATTCTTTATTACCTACACCTCTTGCTCCATGTCTTCTAACATGTGTGGTCCAATCAATGCCCTGTTAACTGGATCACTCAAACTAATGGAAGTGTTACTCCTCTGCCCATACAATGCCTCAAACAAACTCATCCCCAGTGAATTCTGGTACCCATTTTTGTAAGCGAATCTACTAGTCGAAGGTACTCTTCCCACTTCTTCTACTGATGCATCACATACATCCTCAACATGTCGTATAATAACATGTTGATCCTCTCTATCTTTCCATCTATATAAGGATGTTAAGCTCTATTGAAGGCCAACTTTATGCCCAAACATGAAAATAACTCCTTTTAGAACTTGGAAGTGAACTTTAAATCCCCGTCTAACATAATCTTCTTTAGACCATCATGTAACTTAACAACATCTATAGTGAATACATGTTCTACATCACTAGGTGAAAATATAGACTTAACTTGAATAAATTGTACAACCTTCTTCTTTGGTTTTATCCATAGGTACACCTATTCTAGAACCTATTCCAATATTCGTAGCTCTTCTTCCTATCCGGTGTTGCTTTCAAATTATTCTTTTTTACCTACATCTCTTGCTCCATGTCTTCTAACATGTGTGGTCCAATCAACATCCTGTTAACTGGATCACTCCAACTGATGGGATTGTTACTCCTCTATCCACACAATGCTTCAAACAAACGCATCCCCAGTGAATTCTGGTACCCATTTTTGTAAGCGAATCTACTAGTGGAAGGTACTCTTCCTACTCCTTCTACTGATGCATCACATACATCCTCAACATGTTGTCCAATAACATGTTGATCCTCTCTATCTTTCCATCTATATGAGGATGTTAAGCTCTATTGAAGGCCAACTTTGTGCCTAAACATGAAAATAACGCCTTCTAAAACTTGGAAGTGAACTTTAAATCCCTTTCTAACACAATATTCTTTAGACCATCATGTAACTTAACAACATCTATAATGAATACCTGTTCTAAATCACTAGGTGAAAATATAGACTTAACTTGAATAAATTGTACAACCTTATCAACCTATCCACCATAAACATGAGGGATTCATTTTGTATCAATGTCCTCAACAAACGTGTGATAAAGTCCATGAAAATAACCTCCCATTTCCACTCGAGAATCAGAATAGGTTGCAGCAATCCACCGTGATTCTTACACTCTGCCTTCACTTGCTAATAATCCAAACACCTAGCCACGAACTATGTTATGTCTCTCTTCAAATTCAGCCAATAGTAAAACTTATTTACAGCGGTCAATGTCTTATAACAAATCGGGCGACATGACTATCGATTTGCATGAAACTTCCTCAATATCAACTTCTTGAGAACACTGTTGTCCATCACATATATCCTATGCCTAAATCTAACCAATCAATTTGTCATGAGATGATAGTCCACATCCTATGCACCACCGTCTATAACTATTTCTGTACTCGTACCTATACTCTACTGCAACGTATACAAATCAATGCAATACATGTATAACATAATCATGATAGCATAAAGAAACATCACACGTAAGAATATACCCATATAACCATCATTCTAGCTAGAGTCCAATCATTAATGCATGACCATGTGAACTACTCATAGTGTGACATCATGCAAGATAACAACCACCACATCACTGCTCAGTTGAGCACATGTGAATACTAACATGCATAGAAAATGCATGAATGCTAACATGCATAAAAAATTCATAATCAGCCATACACTCATGACGACACACTCGACAACAACACCATCAACTTCCCATGGTGAACTCACTACAACCATAACCCATACCATACAAATGTAACAAGCACATGGTCTTACAACACAGGAAACACATATGCAACCAGCATGAATGCATGACCAACACACATGCCATCTAGCTCGAGGATTGAACCATGCTCTGATACGAGTTTGTAACACCCTCCTCCCACATATACCCAAGTAACCGACCAACAAGGGTAAACATGTGACCATAAGTTACTATGATATTATTCGACCTCCAAAGTCATTTTAAGGAAGTGGAATTGATGGAAAGACACCATACAAACCTTCCACATCGACAATAAGATTCTCACGAACCATCACAACCTCTGAGGTAACCTGACCCTGAGTCCCACTGAGTTTTTTGAGCAGTTAACGTTCAAACGCTCCGTTGATATGGGAATGCATGTGTTTAGAGAGCACTAGAAACTCCCACATCATGGTATGCCAACATCCAAGGACTTTTCTTCCTAGTGATGTGCCTACGTCCCTGGTATTTGAGCCACTTTTCCAGGCCCAAATTCGAGGTCAATGCCCATAACTAAATGACACCTTTAGAACAAGAAGATAGTAATGGCATGGCGATACAAATGGAATTACTTAGACAAGGGCTTGACTCCACCACTACTATCTGTGACAAGAAATTCATTAAACATACCAGAAACATGTAATCTGCAAGTGTAAACAACATATCTTAGCATATGGGTCTCATACTCATCTAAGAATCGCTAAGAAGCATTTATCCCTGAATACATTAATTGGAGTTTCATCCATTAGGCCAAATATACATTGTTCATTGATTTAGAAGTGAAAACATGATGAGAGCCATACATAGCTTATGTCATAATACATGTTCATAAGAAACATAATGGAAATAGAAATACCAAGGAAGCAATAACTATATAATACGCACATAAACCAATACAATACTCATGAAATAAAAATGGGAAAGAACCTCATATAAATTATGCCAAGGCCAACCAATTGTGGGACATCCATGAACAACCCAACCGTGGACATCATTGATCCAAATATCTCTTCAACCAGTCATCCCGTTGCATTATTCCAAGCATGAAGTAGGGATCTCATAAAACACATCAATCAAAATAATTTGGGGCTTCCAAATGCCAAACCACCTTGACCCATCAAACAAAGATTCCACCTCAAGGCCGCACATCACAAAACCATCATCAGGCTAGACCCTATACAAGTCTTCTAGGGCTCCAAAGCATTTGTTCCAACCAAGGCTTCCAAGACTAGAAACTCGACCCAAAACTTATTCAGGTTTGCAAATAATTTTTCCAACTAAGGCTCTAGGATTAGTAACTCCACCCAACAAGTGCTATAGAGCATTTGGCCAACAAGGCTCTAGGAGTAGAAACTCAACCCAAGCTATTACATGGCTCCCGAGCGTTTGTCAGACCAAGGCTCTAGGAACTAGTAACTCAACCCAATATAAAGGAAACATGAGAACTAACCAAAAATAAAAGAAATAACCCACAACACCATGCCTACAAAAGAAATCGCAAGGCTTGGAAAATCCTCTATCAATCGAGGAACTCTGTGATGCCAGTGATAGATCATGACCAATAAATCACATGCATATGTCACACATGCTAAAACTAGTGAGTAAAATGTACATGTAACTCGGTACCTACAAGAAAAACCTATCATAGTTGCGGATTATGATGTCCCCATGTCTTTCCTCACTCTTCCTTTGCCTTCTTTCTCCAAAAATCCAATTATTCCACACTCCTCCCAGAGTGATCTAAGAATTCCAAGTTTCCAAGAGTATGAGATAGAGAGAATATAGAGAGAGCTCCAAAACTAAACTGAGAAAAGTCTACGTACTCATACTTAGAAACCTTTTTATTAATGAGGCCTCTATTTTCTTCACTTTCCTCCTCAAATGCAACCTTTGACCTTTCTGCTTCCTTTTCCCCTAAGTTCAATTATTTTCATAAATAAATTTGCCAGAATGCCACTTTTCCTTTCCACAACCTTAGCCATTTCCATTTCCAATTTCCTTAGCCATTAATCAACCACAAGTGAGCCCCTTTAGTATGCTTTTCCCCTAAGCTAAGCTTATAATACCTGTCCCATCAGCCGTGATTATTAATTTTCCATTACTAACTTGTATTACATGGAATTTTCACCATGGTTATTGCAGATACAATGTTCATTTATGTAGATGGTATGGTCATTCACTTTTTCTTTAGTTTTTCAATTGTATCTATTTCCATAAATTTATGCTCTAAGATACTATTAATAAATATTAGATATTATGAAATAAATTTCAATGTCGATATTGCATAATATTATAAGATATATTTTGATGAAATATTCAAATTAAATGTACATGATATTTTATTGATCATGTTGGTATTAGAGTACATTTTTTTTTTTGGATTTTTTGCGAAGTTTTAGGACCCCATGAATTTTCTTTGGAATGGACTCACCGAATCCTATCCATGGTGGATGAATCCAATCATTTCAACCTTCAAGCTAAAAGGAAAGTATGATTTATGTGCACAAGAGGGAAATTCATTGATATCACTCACAATGAGTCTCTCTCGTGGTTTTCAAAACCGTTTTCAATTCCCATTTTTACCATATTGGGTATGTAAATGACCAATGGATTTGTTAGTATTACTTCAAGTATTGCCAAGGGTAGATTGTGAAACAGCACACCACTATGTTCCCAAAATGTAAATTATGAAAGTTATATTTGAGAAAAACATAGATATACACTCCAAGTGTTTATGGGCTCCACAAAACCATTTTTAAAGTAACTAATTTTATTTAAATATGAGACTATTAACAAGTCTTAGGAGCAATCACAATAGATAAATAACAGAAGCCATGAGGAAGGATGACGAAGTGGTTCTAAATAGAAAGGCCATCAATATTTTCTCAACGAGGTGAAGAAGTCAAAAGTAAAAGACAATAAAATGAGGGCTATTACACATAAATTGAAGTATTATAACAACCACTACAAACATAGTAATATGGATGTTCACACCAAATATAAGTGTTACAATTTGCATCTAGAATTGAATCAAAATACTGTAACAAGGATGAGAAGAAGAAAAACCTAATAAGCGTGCACTCATGCAACTTAATAGAGAAAAAAATAGATGTGCATGAAAATATTTTTGCACTATAGGCAAAGGGAGGTAAATATGAGTTTCCTTAATCATAAGGAAGGGAGGATATGACAAAACTATTCCAAATGAAAATTTAGGTCAAAAATACCTAGGTGAATGCTTTATTCAATTTTATTTCACATTCCAACCTCATATTAGATGATTTTACTGATAGTATTGTGTTGGAAGTTCATGATCATATAATCCCAATCGGTTGGGATGTTTGAATAAGGATTCAAACCTTAAGGTTATTACAAAATTGTAATAGAAAATTTGGTGTATGTGCATATTTTATTGATTAGGTGAAGGTACATGTGGTACCCTTCATGTGTGTGGTGTAGTGGTTAGAAGGCCCCACATTTATATGAGTATGTGATATTCATGAGGAGAGAAAACTAGTATCTCTTTTTTAAGGATGTGAATCCTTTCATCATCATTCCACAAAAGGTTAGATTGTATATGTTTCCGATAAGTTCTGACTAAGGGAAGAAAATTTATTTAGCTATAATAGGAACTATGTATATTTTCTTTAGAGAGAATCATCTAGGGGGTGAATTAGTAAGGGCAAAGTAATCCCTTAGAGATGTATCAAAGAGTAGAAATTTCAACTGGAGTATTTGTTTCAATACTATAGAGGAACATTCTAGGACTCTAAAGGGGTACAAACTAGGAGGGATGTTTCGCACAAGATTAGTTATTTCTTGAATCCCCATTACAAAATAGAGTGTTGAATATATAGTTTAAAATATTGGATGTATATGATGTGAAGAACCAACGACAGAATAATTGGATTAGAAACTAATTTGACTAGGTACCTCACATTATGGGACACTTATCATCATAGTACCAAATAAGGTTAACACTTGGAGAATGTGTATCATCTATATAGATTTGAACAATATCATTGTTAATATCAATACCTTCTACTCATGGTTGATGATATATTTTATGAGTTGCAACATGTCAAGTACTTCACAAAGTTGTATCTCAGATAGAAATATCCCCAAGTACATTTTAAAGAATAACATACCTATAATAATATCATCAATATTAGGAAAATCTTGTATGAATGGCTAGTATTTCCTCTTGGTTTATCTAATTTACCAATTGCATTTAAAATATTAATGAATAATATATTTTGTCCACATTTAGATTCATCTGTAATGGTGTATTTAGGTATGTTGGCTTACAACACTACCAAGGAAGAGAACATCTCACTTCACATGTGGCTTTGAAAGATCATAAGAAGGTATATATTGTTGGATAAGCTTAGAAAAAGTGTTTTTATAAAGATAATTGGTTTATTTTGGGTATGCGATTAGTCTAGGTAAATTATTTATAGATATTGTGAAGGTGGATTCCATCCTGAAGTGACCAACTCTTACTAGTATTATTTAATCTAGGAGATATTTTGGGGCTACAAAATATCTACACGAGTTTATAACATCATTTTGAATGATATAAATGCCACTCCATGCCATAATATCCAATGGTAAGAGTTTTCATTGGGGGAAAAATCAATAGAAATATTTCAATGAGATGAAATGAATTAATATTTAAGTTCCAGTTCTTGCATTGTCCAACTTGTATAATTATTTTGAGGTAGAGATATATCTAGGTGGATATGGTATGGGAGCAGTCTTAAATAAAGGAGGTGAGTTGGTACGTTTTCATTTTGAAATTTTTCATGTGGGAACAATGAAATAACATACGTTAGATAAGGAACTCTTTGCCTTTGTTTAACCCAGTAAGAAGTGGAAGAACTATGTAATATGAAAAGATAACTTTATCCGCATTATTCACTAGTGATTGTAGTATTTGTAATCCAAAATCAAGCATTAAGACACCACACACTAAAAATGGATGGGGTTTTTATAGTATTTCCATCCAGTCATCAAACATATGAAAGAAGACACTAATAATCTAGCAAACCTCCCTTCAATTCAAACTACATCCCATATTATAGCATTATTATTTGTTATGAACATGGTTCCTTTAACCCATCACGCATATTAAGAGGCATGCATTGAATATCGGCAATTTAAATAAAAGCTTTAGCAACTATAGGGATAATTTTTTGTTACTTGAAACGATTAAAAAGATATGCATTCTTATATCTTCTAAAAATACCATCAAAGGATAATATATCTTAACCCTAGACAATTATTAACTATGTCAAGTATTGGACGACTAGGAATAAAAGCAATTCCATTCAAATATCCTTTTGCTTTTTCCATTGAGGACTGGAACATATGGGAGTGGATTTTGAGAGTATAGTAGAGGAGATCTAATATTCTATATAAACCACTCATGTCATAGTTTCAAGGTAATATATATAATCAATTCCCCCTTGTTTGTACTTACATTTCATACTCGAAGAAAACAGAGAAAAGCGCATGCTTCTCCTTTTAGATGGGTTTTCTCCCATGTTGGGTTTTGTATGTCACGTATTAAATCTATGCATGTGTATGTTATGATTATTTTCTTTCTCTTTCATTTTCAAATTTCAATTATTTCAATAAATTTTAAGAGTAAGCTAATATTGAAAATTTTAAGATTTAATAATATGACGAAATTTGTTGTGATAAATTTTTCTAGTAAAACATACACAACAATTTATAGACAAATAAAAACATTAAAAAATATCCTAACCCTATATCCTTATTCTCAATTTGATTTTTCTTAAATATAATCAAATTTAAGCTCCTAAAATAGTGTTCTACTTCACTATATCCAATTCCATTTTTATTCTCATAAACATTATTTTTTCTAGCATTAAATCATTCTAAGTATTATATTAACAACCCGTTACATATTCAATTAAATTATATTATTTATTAATATGCTCACTTATTATTTAACATTTATTTACTCAATCTTCCTTTCTAAATAAATATTTCACTTATCTCTTGTTTTGATATTGATTCAGTACAGCCCTGTGATATATAATTTGGGAAAGTATGTTCCATCACAAACTTGTTAAATTATTAAGCATAAAATCACTAAAAATATTAAATAATGTAAAATAGTGAAACATAATCTTACTGCCTTAGAAGTTAAAAAAATTATCATAATCGGCTAAGAGTATATACACTTAAACTCAAAAGAAATAGTAAAAAACCAACGCTACCGTACCCTTACACAATTTGTACATGATATATTAGTTCATTACGCATAATATTATCAATAATATGTCTTTCAATAAACACAACCTGATCCAGGTGGATATTGGTGGCCACCTGCCAAGTCCATCTGGACCCCCACCATTGTCTTTCTTAGCATTTTCAGTTTCCTTAATTGTAGCACAACTTACTATTTTTAGCAGTTTTTCGGGTCCTGAACTTTCGGCGCCGTTTTGAGGCCCTAAACGATGTTTTTTTGGGAATCTGGGGCAACATGGGTCCATGGATGGATGTTGCCTCCCAAAGCGGTAGTACTCGGATAGATCTTTCTAACGAGCTATCGTACGCGTCAAACGGAGATCGTATGCCAAAGTTACGACCCCGGGAAATTGATGTACCAATTTACCCAAACGGGGCCCACAATTTGGTGTTTCATCTTCTAGGGTTAGGTTTCGGGATGTGAAGGGTTTTTCATTGTTTCCCAACAATAAATAGGCCTTCGAGCCTCATTGTAACACAGTTCGAAACAGTTCAGAGGCATGTAGCCGACACATCTCTTCTCAGAGATAAGCTACCATCGCCCTAGCTGGGTTATTTCTATTTGTAAGCATATTTCAGTATTTTACAGTAATGAAATGAAGTATTATTTCCGCTGCATCTCTGTTTTTATGGTTATCTCTGTAATCTATTGCGTTCCTGTTTAAATCCGGATCAGTGGTATCAGAGCAGTCTGCTTTTTCTCTGTTTTTCTTTGCATGTCCCCAACAAGGTCGGGATATAAGGAGTTAGGGCTTGAACTGGTTGAACCTTTGCAAGACCAGCCTCGCAAATCCCGACGGCCTCCCATGGCGGACGAGAAGAAAGACGAGGGGGCAGGAGATCCCATCAAAATCTTGCTCGAAGAAGCCCTCGAGCGACAACGGAACGCGATGATGGACAACTTTGCCCAGATCCTTCACCGGCTACCCAGAAGCAATGCATCGGCTTCCAGCAGCTACTCTGGAAACGCCACACCCTTTAAGGTACAAGTTAATTTTGAAATCCCCATATTCAAGGGTCAGATAGACGCAGATGCCGTAGATAAATGGTTAAATCTGCTAGAGGGCTATTTTTCTGTTCATGAATTTTCGAGTCGGGAAAAGATTGTTTTTGCCCTTCTCAAAGCAGCCCCCCACATCAAGGACTGGTGGGAAACCTACTGCGAGCAGAAGGATGAAAGTACTGGCTCACTATTTTCAGCCGCACCCACCTGGGATTCGTTCCGGGATGCCATCAAGGAGCAGTACTACCTTGTCAGAAGCTATGAGGATGAATACATAAAGTGGACCACGCTGCGGCAAGGCAGGGACCAAGATGTACCGGAGTTCACCAATATTTTCCATACCCTTCGCACAAAGTTGGGTATCAAGGATTCAGAGCAACATTTGATACTCAAATACCGTGGCTACCTACACAAGTACATCCAGGAAGAAATACAGTTCCTAAACATCCCCTCGCTCGGCACAGCATACCGATATGTCGTCAAGGTCGAGCAGAAGTTTAAACAAAAGAAGCGAGACTTTGGATCTGCGAATCCAAAGCAGGGGAAAGGTGCCCCTAAACCACAGAACAAAGGACAAAGCTAAGGTGGGACAACCCAAGACAACCAGCCGAAGCTGCAAGCAAAGAATAGCGCCGCGAAGCCGAGAAAGGACACTGGAAAATGGTGCGAGTTCCATAAGAGCTCCACTCACAACACAAGTGAGTGTCGGGCCAAGCAGTCACTGGTGGCTGAGCTAAAGGTTTCAGAATCAGATGCATGTTCCGACTCTGAGTCAGAACCCGATAAGGGGTATGAAAAAGGGAAGCAGATCATTGATGCGGATCCCAGTGGCACTGTTGCTACCGCAAAGATCCAGAAAAATAAACCCGAAGATCCAGAGGAGGAGGAGCGTCTCTTCCACTCCCAGATGTGGGTAAAGGTCTCCCCGATACAGTTCATTGTTGATAGCGGGAGTCAAAAGAACCTCATTTCGGCAGAGGTCGTGAAGCGGTTGGGCTTACCGACCACAACACATCCACAACCATACACCATTGGGTGGCTTCACCAAGGACGAGATCTTCGCGTGAGCCAGCAGTGTTGCCTTCCATACAACATCAAGCCCTTCACGGATGAGGTATTGTGTGACATTGCTCCCCTTGAAGTTTGTGATGTATTACTAGGACAACCATACTTGTGGAAGCGACATGCTGTGTATGAATCAAGGCCCCATGCTGTTATTATTACATTGGGAAATAAGTTGTTCAGGATACCAGAGGTAGCACCACCTGTCGCCATCTCTTTGATTACTGCAAAACAATGCAGTAAGATCATTTCCAAAACCAGGAAATTTGTTTTCCTGATGATACGCCCTCAAGGAAAGAAGAAGACAGTGGCCGCGGCCTCCAAACGGGGTCCCTCTGCACGACAACTACAGATGGACAAGGTTGTGGAGGAGTACGAGGACATCTTCACCTCCCCGGCAGGGGTTCCTCTGCACTGTCAAGTCAAGCACTCCATCGATCTGACCCCAGGTGCGCCGCTACCCAATGGACCAATTTATCGGTGCCCCGTTCTAGAGAACGATGAAATCAAGAGGCAGATTCAGGAGCTCCTGCAGAAAGGTCACATCCGTCCGAGTTCATCACCCTGTGGGAGCCCGATCGTGTTGGTACAGAAGAAGGATGGGACGTGGAGACTCTGTATTGACTATCGGGCGCTGAACAAGATCACTGTCCGTAATAGGTACTCGATCCCACGGATTGATGACCTCCTAGACCAACTAAAGGGGGTGAAATATTTCAGCAAGATCGATCTGAAGTCAGGATATCACCAGGTACCAATCAAACCCTCCGATGTGTGGAAGACTGCCTTCAAATCCAAGGAGGGCCTCTTCGAATGGTTGGTCATGCCTTTCGGATTGACGAATGCTCCTGCAACCTTTATGAGGCTAATGGATGACATCTTGCGGCCATTCACCAACTCCTTTGTAGTAGTATACTTGGATGACATTCTGATCTTCAGCCAAAGTTGGGAAGAGCACCTACACCACATCCGACAGGTTCTCCAAACACTGCGGCAACACAAGCTATGTGCCAATTTGGAGAAATGCATTTTTGGCATGACCCAGGTTCAGTATCTGGGATACATCATTGATGAATAGGGGGTGCATGTCGATCCAACCAAGATCCAAGTCATTCGGGATTGGCCCTCTCTAACCACTCTAAGAGAGCTCCGCAGCTTTCTAGGTCTTGCCAACTTCTACCGCAGGTTTGTGTTGGGGTTTTCTCATATTTCTTGGCCCTTTAGTCAAGTCACCAAGGGCGGGGCGAAAGCAAAATTCTTTTGGTCTGAATCTCAACAGAAGGCATTCAGGGAGTTGAAGGATAGCCTCTGCACGACACCAGTGCTCGCGTTACCATATTTACAACAACCATTTGAGGTCGAGACAGATGCCTCTGACTATGCTATTGGTGCAGTCCTTACTCAACATGGACATCCAGTGGCATATCACAGTGAAACACTTTCAGACACAGTCCGGAAGTACCCCACTTATGATAAAGAGATGTATTCCATTGTACAGGCCTGCCACAATGGAAGCATTACATTTTGGGGAAGGAAACGGTCATCCACACAGACCACCGACCTCTGCAGTTCATACAGACCCAAGGGAAATTGCAGAATGATCGCCATCAGAAGTGGTCTACATGCCTGCAACAGTTTCACTTGAACATCAAGTATAAAAAGGGCAGCACCAATAATGTTGCAGATTGCCTCAGTCGGCCACCGATCATGGCGCTAACCACCGTGCTCAACTCTTGTGGGCACGAGACTTCTGACTGGCCACTTCTCTACAAAAGCGACCCAGAATTCGGCCACACATACTAGACACTCTTGGAGGGTCGGCATGTTGCAGATTTTCACCTCCAAGATGCCCTATTATGCCACCTTGGTCACCTTTGTGTTCCTTCAAGCGAGTGCGCCAAGATGATTTGGGAAGCACACTACAGTCGGGCTGCTGGGCATTTCGGGGTCGAGAAAACAGTGGCAGTACTGCAAAATTATTTCTATTGGCCAAATCTTTGATAGGATGTTGGGAAGTACATCCGATCATGTACTGCCTGTGCCATTGCCAAACCGACCATTAAGAAGCACGGCCTGTATACCCCATTGCCTACCCCTAGTCGACCTTGGGAATCCATCTCCATGGATTACATGTCAGGCCTTCCTTCCACTAAGCATGGAAATGACTGTGTTTTTGTGGTCGTCAACAGGTTCTCGAAGATGGCCATTATGATGGCCTGCAAGAAGAATATCACAGCAGAAGCCACTGCTAAACTCTTCTTTGAACGAGTGTGGGTGCACTTTGGGATCCCACAGTCTATCATCTCAGATCGGGACAGTCGGTTTCTCAGCACATTTTGGTCCAGTCTCTGGTCAATGCTGGACACCAAACTCACGAAGTCCACAGCCTTCCATCCTCAAACTGATGGCCAGACAGAGGTTGTCAACAGGATGATTGTGCACATTCTGCGCATGTATAACTCAAAGCATCCACGCACATGGGACGAGAGCCTCCCCTATGTTCAGCACAGCTACAACCGAGCTTTTCACAGCTCCACTGGCCATAGCCCTTTTCAGGTGGGTTTGGGATTCCAGCCACTATGCCCCATTGATGTGGCCATACCACTTGCAGCTACTCACATGAATTCAGCTCATGTCCAGTCTGAAACAGATAAGGCCACCAGCTTCATTGAGCGCATCCAACACATTCGCCAGCAGGTCCATGACATTCTTGAGAAATCAAATGCCAAGTACAAGCAGCGACATGATCAACACCGGGTGCCACACAAGTTTCAGGTGGGCGACAAATTCTGGCTGCATTTGCAAAAGGAACGCCTTACTGGAGCCTATCGGAAATTGAGACCACTCCGATATGGTCCTTACACCATTACTAAGGCGATGGGAGACAATGCATTTGAGCTCAGCATTCCCCCATTCCTTGGCCTGAACCTAGTGTTCAATGTGGACCGCCTTCGGCCATACTTTCCATCATTGCTAGACACATCCGACATTGCAGAACAGCTCAAACCCACAGAATTAATTCCAGATTGCATGGAACAAGCTGCAACTGATCAGATCATGGACACACAGATCAAGAACACTCGCCAACAGAATATCCAACTGTATCGAGTTGTTAAAGCAGGCCAACTCCTTCAGCAGGGCAAGTGGCTCACCAGGGAACAACTTCAGCAGAAGTTTCCTCATCTCATGGAGGAGCTCAACGCAATGGGGACCATTTCTTCCTAAGGGGGGAGGAATGATCCAGGTGGATATTGGTGGCCACCTGCCAAGTCCACCTGGACCCCCACCATTGTCTTTCTCAGCATTTTCAGTTTCCTTAATTGTAGCACAACTTACTATTTTTAGCAGTTTTTCGGGTCCTGAACTTCCGGAGCCGTTTTGAGGCCCTAAAAGACGTTTTTTTGGGAATCTAGGGCAACATGGGTCCATGGACCGATGTTGCCTCGCAAAGTGGTAGTACTCGGATAGATCTTTCTAACGAGCTATCGTATGCGTCAAACGAAGATCGTATGCCAAAGTTACGACCCCGGGAAATTGATGTACCAATTTACCCAAATGGGGCCCACAATTTGGCGTTTCATCTTCTAGGGTTAGGTTTCGGGATGTGAAGGGTTTTTCATTGTTTCTCAACAATAAATAGGCCTTCGAGCCTCATTGTAACACAGTTCGAAACAGTTCAGAGGCATGTAGCCGACACATCTCTTCTCAGAGATAAGCTACCATCGCCCTAGCTGGGTTATTTCTATTCGTAAGCATATTTCAGTATTTTACAGTAATGAAATGAAGTATTATTTCTGTTGCATCTCTGTTTTTATGGTTATCTTTGTAATCTATTGCGTTCCTGTTTAAATCCGGATCACAACCATTCATTGTTTTATCATTTGTTGATAAACATTGCATCATTAAATGAGCTGAGTTCATAGGTTTATGTGTTTATTTAGTTCAATTAATTTTTTGAATTTGGTGTTATAATATAATATTATATTTAAATTTTATTTTAAATATTTAAAAAAAAAATTATTTCATTGATCTGGATTTAAACAAGAATGGAACAAATTACAGAGATAACCATAAATACAGATATGTATCAGAAGTAATACTTCATTTTATTACTGTAAAATACTAAAATATGCTTACAAACAGAAATGGAAAGAAACCAGCTAGGGCGACGGTAGCTTATCTCTGAGAAAAGATGTGGCGGCTACATGCCTCTGAACTGTGTTACAATGAGGCTCGAAGGCCTATTTATTTTTGAGAAATAATGGAAAACCCTTCACATCCCAAAACCTAACCCTAGAAGATGAAACACCAAATTGTGGGCCCCATTTGGGTAAATTGGTACATCAATTTCCCAGGGTCGTAACATTGGCATACGATCTTCATTTGACACGTACAATAGCTCATTAGAAAGATCTATCCAAGAACTACCACTTTTGGAAGGGAAACATTGGTCCATTGATTCATGCTGCCCCCAGATTTCCCAAAAAACGTCGTTTAGGGCCTCAAAATCTCCCTGGAAGTTCAGGACCCGAAAAACTGCCAAAAATAGTAAACTGTGATACAATTTAGGAAACTGAAAAAGCTGAAAGAGACAGTTGTGGGGGACCAGATGGGATAGGTGGGTGGCCACCAACATCCACCTAGATCATTCCTCCCCCCTTTGGAAACAATGGTCCCCATTGCATTGAGTTCCTCCTTGAGATGAGGAAGCTTCTGCTGAGCTGGGTCTGAGTTGTTCTACAATCTCTGATGTGTCCAGAAATGGTGGGAAGCAAGGTCGATGATGGTCCACATTGAACACTCGGTGCAAGTGGAGGAATGGAGGAATGTTGTGCTCCAAAGCATTGTTTTCCATAGCCTTAGTAATGGAGTAAGGACCATGTCGGTGTGGTTGGAGCTTTTGATGGGCTCTTGTAAGGAGTTCTTTCTGTAGATGCAACCAGACTTTGTTGCCCACCTGAAGCCTGTGTGGTACCCTTGTGGGTGAGGAGAAGCTACTCCTATGTTCTGTCATGAGAGTATTCTTTTGTTGTTGCTGCTGCATGGAGGAACCCTTCACGGGGGTCATGGATGTAGCAATGATCTTCCCCTTACCTTGGGTGTGAATCAGACAGAAAATGAATTTCCTAGTCTAGGAGATGAGCTTGTTTCCTTTCGTAGTAGAAATCAAAGAGGTGGTAGTAGGTGGGGCTACCTCTGGTATCCTGTATAATGAATTATCTAAAGAAATAATGATAGCGCGAGGCTTTGAATCATACACAGAATGTCGCCTCAACAAGTATGGTTGCCCTAATAGTACATCACAAACATCCAGAGGTGTAACATCACACAATACCTCATTTGTGAAGGGCTTAATGTTGTAGCGAAGGCGACACTGCTAGCGAGCTTTGAGATTTCGTCCTTCATGAAGCCACTCGATACTATACAACTGTGGGTGTGGTGTAGTCAGTAGGCCCAACCGCTTCACGACCTCTACTGAAATGAGGTTCTTTTGGCTGCCATTGTTGACAATGAATTGCAGCGGCAAACCCTTCATGCACATCTATGAGTGGAAAAGCCACTCCCCCTCCTGTGGGTGTTCGGGCTCATTCTTCTGGATCTTGGCGATGGCAACAATGGCACTGGGAACCACATCAATGATCTACCTCCCTTTGCCATTCCCCTTGTCGGGTTCTAGCTCAGGGTTGGAACATGCATCTGATTCGGAAGCCTTCAACTTGGCCACCAGCGACTGCTTGGTCTGACACTCACTTATGATATGAGTGGGACTCTTGTGGAGCTCACACCACATTCCTGTGTCCCTCTTCAGCTTCGTGGTGTTGTTCTTTTCTTGCGGCTTCGACGAGTTGTCTTGGGTCACCCCACCTTAGCTTTGTACTTTGGGCTTCGGATTTGCAGATCCAAAGTCTCGCTTCTTCTGTTTGAACTTTTGCTCGATTTTCACAGTGTATCGGTATGTTGTGCCGAGCGAGGAGATGTTCAAGAATTCCATCTCTTCTTTGATGTATCTATGTAGGCAGCCATGGTATTTGAGTACCAGATGCAGCTCAGAGTCCTTGATACCCAACTATGTGTGAAGGGTATGAAAAATGTTTGTGAACTCCAGCATATCTTGGTCCTGTCGTTGCCGCAGTGTGGGCCATTTGATGTATTTGTCCTCATAGCTTTTGACAGGGTAGTACTGCTCCTTGATGGCATCTGTGAATGAATCCCAAATGGGTGCGGCCGAAAATAGTGTGCCCATATTTTCATCCTTCTGCTCACAGTAGGTTTCCCACCAATCCTTGACATGGGGGGTTACTTTGAGGAGAGCCAGAAAAATCTTTTCCTGACTCGAAAATTCATGAACAAAAAAATAACCCTCTAGTAGATTTAACCATTTATCTATGGCATTTGCTTCTATCTGACCCTTGAAGATGGGGATTTCAAAATTAACTTGTACCTTAAATGGTGTGGCATTTCCAGAGTAGTTGTTGGAAGCCGATGCGTCGCCTTTGGGTAGCCGCTGAAGGATCTGTGCAAAGCTATCCATCATCGCGTTCCTTTGCCGCTTGAGGGCTTCTTCGAGTAAGACTCTGATAGGATATCCTACCCCCTCATTTTTCTTCTCATCTGCCATGGCAGGCTGTCAGGATTTGCGAGGCTTGTCTTGCAAAGGTTTGACTAGTTCAAGCCCTAACTCCTTATATCTCGACCTCGTTGGGGACGTGCAAAGAAATACAGAGAGAAAAAGCATACCACTCTGATACCACTGATCCAGATTTAAATAAGAACAAAACAAAGTACAAAGATAACCATAAATACAGATATGCGGCGGAAATAATACTTCATTTCATTACTGTAAAATACTGAAATATGCTTACAAACAGAAATGGAAAGAAACCAGCTAGGGCGATGGTAACTTATCTCTGAGAAGAGATGTGGTGGCTACATGCCTTTGAACTATGTTACAATGATGCTCGAATGCCTATTTATTGTTGAGAAACAATGGAAAATCCTTCACATCCCAAAACCTAACCCTAGAAGATGAAACGCCAAATTGTGGACCCCGTTTGGGTAAATTGGTACATCAATTTCTCGAGGTCGTAACTTTGGCATACGATCTTCGTTTTACACGTACAATAGCTTGTTAGAAAGATCTATCCTAGCACTACCACTTTGGGAAGGGAAACATCAATCCATGTACCCATGTTGCCCCCAGATTTCAAAAAAAATGTTTTTTAGGGCCTCAAAATGGATCTGGAAGTTCAGGACCCAAAAAACTACTAAAAATAGTAAACTGTGATACAATTTAGGAAACTGAAAAAAAGCTGAAAGAGACAGTTGTGGGGGTCCAGATGGGACAGGTGGGTGGCCACCAACATCCACCTGGATCATTCAAAATTTAAATGTCACCCTCATATTGGAATAAAAAATATATATTTTAGATGTTGATACAAGAAGGTGGTGACCGCATACATTATATACATTAATTATGTTTATGATGATGATGATGATGGTTACTATCCACTGAGACCAAATTGGTCTATCGAACCTATAATTTTTTCTGGCTACTCATATTTCTTGGCGAGATTAGTGTTGTAGATTTCTTTTTTTTTCTCTACGGTCTTCCAACTTTCTTTATCTTGCATCTTCTTCATCTATTCTGATGGGACATTGGTGTCTTAGCTTCACGATCTATTGTGTTCGTCCTTTTGAAGATAGTCGGAGAAGAAGTTTGGTCTAGGAGATCTGCTTTGCCGTTGGATGGAGATTTATTTTGTGTGGTATTCGAACCCTCATAACTTGAGGGGTTGTCCACTTCACTCTTTTGTTGTTGGGCGAGGCTTTCCCCCTGCTTGTCTTCAGAGTTGTTTATTTCTTTCCTGATTTCTTGTGATTCAGAGTTTTCTCGAGAGTATTCTTCTTTGATGACAGTGTAGTGCTCCTTCCCACCATATAGATCTGTGGTGATTTTTTCTTCCAAAATTTTTCTAGGAGGCTTTTGGGAATTTTTTTGCTAGGTGGCCTGTCTCAGAGTAGGACCAACATCTAAAGAGGACACTTTCATAATAGAGTTTATGGTTCCACACATAGTCTTTACTTGTTAGGTGTATTCCAGCTGGGAATATAAATGATATATGAAAATTATATAAAAATAATTTGTGCTTATCAAAATATTTGTTTATCTAATCAAATATCATAGATTTATTTTTATAAATTAATTTTAATTTTGGAGTTATCAGTTATTAATATATTAAATTTATTGAGACGCAAATCTCATTTTAAGTGAAAAATTTAATGAAAAATTTACATATTGAGAGATTTGATTTTTTTAGAGTTGATGGATGTGGGTGGTGATATGTATCTATTGATGATGGAAACAATTACACATATCCTTAGCTTAACAAGCGCACTTACAATTTTTTTTAAACATATTAAATTTTTCTATTATTATTTGTTATATATAAAATATACATAGTTGACATAAAGATATTTTTGTTTCTAATTGACATTGTCCATATAAATTTTTCTTTTGTTATTAGTATAAAAGATAAATTTGACTCATATTAGGAAATATAAACCATATATAAGATAATGAGAGATTTCATTTTTTTATTATTATTTTCATAGAAGGAATTATAAAATTGTATACATGCTTTCTCTTCTTTTCAACTTCTTCCTTGTGCGAAGTATCTAGAAAATTCTCCAAACATTGAAAAGGTAGTTAACCCTTCGGGCGGATCTTCGTTAGCTAATGGAGCAACTATTCAACACTGAATATGGGTGATAAAAAAGTTTACAATAGACTTTGCAATGTCTTGTGGAATATGTTTGATCCTTCTAAAATATGCCTTGGGGAATACACCTCTTCTAGCACAAAATATTGTTCCACTGGATATCCTCAATCACCTACATTCAGAGTACCTTTTGCTACACTAAATAATTCTAGTATAATTATGCACCATTCAGAAACATTTTCAAAATGTACCTTTCAATGTTGGTGAAATTTTTTAGGTAAGGGAATTAATTTTTTTTACATCGAAATTTATTATTTTTAAATGTTTTATAATTTGATAAAGATATGTATAATGTTTACATATAATGTCTTTAGGGTGTAGATAAGTTTGTTATAGAATGTATTATTAAGTCATTTCTTGTAAAGTAGCTAGTTCAAACTCTTCATTAATCTTGTTGGTATGTTTAGAGGTAAAAGTAGGAGACTAGTAATTGACCCCAAATCACAAAGGATTCCATAGAAGTAATAAGTATATGACTCTTATACTTTAAATAAAAATGTGAGTCATATACTTATTACTTTTAAGAAAAAATGAAAATGATATATTTAATGGTATGGAAACCACATCAATAATATCGATATAATATATTTAATAGTAGAAGTGTCCTTAGACACAAATTTTGTTAATAAGGAAAAGAAAATTAAATAGAATTTGCAAGAGTTTACACACAATTTCTCAACCCTCTTGCAAGCAGAGAAATTAGATTTAAATAAGCTAATGTCCTAACCTAATTTTGTTATGCATCACCTATTTTATTAACAAGTGTCCATTTAAATCTAGTTCTATAATAATAACACTCCTAACTATTTTCCTAAATTAGTTCCTAAGAAACAACTCATTTCTACATGCCATATCTTTTACAACAATTAGTTATTCTAAAATTTCTCTAAAATCGAATTAAATATTCTAAATAATTGAATATTATATTCTAAAAAATTATACTAAAGTTTATGTATTTTGGATCATCTAACATTCCACCATTTGATCCAAACATACATTACAACAGATACAAAATTCATCCGTGAATTTTAAATTTGATCCTACCAAGTGGTTTTTTGAAAATATCAAAGATCTCATCTTCTGAAGGACAATATATCGACTTGATGACATCCTTTGGAATGAGTTTTCTAATCTAACTATACTTTTTGTCCACATGCTTTATTTTGGAATGAAAAAGTGGATTTTTGGCAAGCTTTATGGTTGAATAGGTGCTCAATGGATAAAGATGTAGTCTTTGCACAACCAAACAATTTCACATGTTGCTTCCCATTTCAATATATATTTTTCTTCTAATAAAGAAGTGACCGTTGTAGCTTTCCTCTTGTAACTCCAGGAAACTGCAATTGACCCCATTTTCATCTAAATAACCCAAGTTTGATGCCCCATCATCAATACTGGTGATATCTCCATTTCAATATTCACCAAGTACATTTTTCTTAGTTTTTTGTAACGAATGCCAAAATCTTTCATCCCTTGTATATATCTAAAGATCCTTTTTTCTGCATTCCAATGGTTGTCCCTTGGTTCCTGCATAAAGTGCAAAATAATACTCACCTCTTAAGATAAATTTTGATGAGTGGTTGTGAGATAAATGAATCTACCAATCAACTGTCTATAAGTAGTATTGTTCACCATTTCCCCCCCTTCAAATTTTGAATGTTTCAAGTTTTGTTCCATGGGGTTGAGAATGAGCTTGCAATCTTGCATTCCAAGCATTTCAATAATTACATATGCATACTTTGAAAAATGAAAATATGGTATGGAAGTTGGAATACTTCAACTCCGAGATAATGGTCAACTAATTCCAAATTAGTCATCTTAAAACTAGCTTATAACTCCTTCTTCATCTGCAACATATTATCATTATTTTTCCAGTAATGATGAAGTCATCCGCATATATAAAAAATATCACCAAATTTTTACCCTATTGGTGTACATATAAAGTATCATTAGATCCACTTCGCTTCAAGCCAAATTTGCAAAGGCACTCGTTCATTTTTTTCATACCGAGCTCATGGGACTTGTTTCAATCTATATAAAGCCTTGATCAATTTGTAGACTTTGTGTTCCTAGCCTTCAACCTCAAAACCTGGAGGTTGTGTCATATAACTTCTTCCTGTAAATTTCCATTGAGGAAATAAATTTTAACATATATTTGATGAACATTCCATCCTTTTTATGTTGTTAATGCAAGTGTTAATCCAATGGTGTTCCATTTTGTTGTAGGTGCAAATGTTTCTTCATAGTTAATGCCTTCCTGCTGTGAAAAAACCTTAACAACAAGCCTTTCTTTGTACTTGTCAATGTCTCCATTTTTCTTATAATTAGTTCTATAAGCCCATTTCATCTGATGGGTTTCACGTTTTTTGGAAAATCAACAAGTTTCCAAGTATTATTTTCCATTTCTGCCTAGTAATCTTCAATCATTGCTTTTTTCCATTATTTATGTTTTACTACCTCTTTGTATGTTGAGGGATCAATAAAATCATTTGTTATCAAGGAAAAAGTTCATGATTTCTATGTGATCCCCGTGTTCCTATTTTGTTTTTCTCATCTTTTAAAAGTTGAATGACCCATTTGTCAGTTGATGTTCACTTGTTTTCATATCTGAAAACTTACCATGATTACAAAGTGGATTGATATAAACAGATGTTCTTCGATCAATTGACGGTTCAAGGGGTGGAGACTCACTGTTAGATGAACTAGTGTTGCTAGGAGATTGAGATGGATTCTTAGAAGATCTAGATGGTGTAGTTAAAGTATATGGGTTAGATGAGCCATTTTCAGATGAATACTTTCTATATCTATGGCACTCTTTCTTTCTATTTCTTTTAAGGCCACATCCTTGCCCAAAAAAAAATTCCATTGGATTGAAGACAATACCTTTTCTTCTCATCAAAGAAACCAATCATTGTACACTTTAGACTTCATGAATCCAGCATAATTCATTTTTCTTTTGGAACTAAGGCTCAACACACTGAACCAAAAACACTAAGATTTTTTAATCAAGGTTTGAAACCAAACCATGCTTCATATAGTATAACTCAATCCAGAGAAGTAGTGGGTGAATTTTTCTTTAAGTAGATTGTTGTATGTATTTCTTCTACCCAATATAAAGGAAAATCATTTTTTAAAGTTAGCATGGATATTTCCATTCCTAGAAAAATAAGATTCATTCTCTCTACTTCTCCATTTTGTTGTCGAGTGTAGATATTTGTAAGTTTTATTTTGATGCCATTGTCCCTACAATAATTTTAGAATTCAGTGAAAGTGAATTATCCTCCATTGACTATCCTAAGAGTATCAATATTCTCTATAATTTCATTCTAAACAAGTTCGCGAAAAGTTTTAAACTTTCCGAATGTTTCTCACTTTTTCTTCAAAAAATAAACCCACGTCATTAGACTAAAATAATAAATGAAGAGAAAAAAGTATCTACAACTTGTTAGATAAGTTTGTAGAGGTACACGAATGTCACTGTGAACTAATTAAAAATCCTTGTTTGCACACCATAAACATGTTGGAAAAGTCTCTCGACCTTGTTGCCTGTAAATGCAAGCTTCAAATTTTTCATTTTCTTTATTAAAAGTAGGAAGTCCTTTAACCACTCCCTATTGCTAAAGTTGAGAGATACTTTCAAGATTTAAATGCCCATATCTAACATGCCACAACCTCATTGGTGAAATATATGTACTTGCTACACCTCCAAAATAAAAAAATTGTGGAATTAATGTTCCTTTCATCCTTAAAAGTTTCCCATTTTCATATCCTATCATGACTCTCTTCATATTTTATTTGTTGGCATTGATTTTTACTAGGCCATCCTCCATAGAAACTTGATGTCCTACTTCTGTTGGGAAAAACACTATGAGGGGGGGTGAATCAATATTTTCAAATCAATAATTTTTTTCATTTCATATTTAGATTTTTGTACGCGACTTTACTGAAAGCAACCTGCATATGTACATGACTATTCTTAAGACAACTAGCGTACATCCAGTAAACTTATGATTCAGTTAATTCATCATATGCTGGTATTCAGCTAGTGCATCTATACTTTATTAAAAATTAGATAATTGGTAACCATGTGTTGTAAGAGAAAAATAAACCATAACACATAAGAAACACACATGAACACCGAGATTTAAGGTGGAAACCCAATGCGGGAAAAAAAACCACTTCCTGTTGTTGTCTTTGTCTTCCTTTTAATATAAAGAAAATGCTTTTTCTAATCTTGTACTCATACAGACTCATACTATTATGCAAAAACCCACCTACAGAAGGCTACAACCTTCGATCTTCCCCCGATCATACTACAAGGGAGTTCCAACCCCCTAGTTCTTGTACTGGGGTAAACATGTACCAATACATAAGCACCAACCCGTAGAAGGATACAACCTTTGATTGTTATCTAGTTGCTACTGGGAGGGAGCTCCAACCCCTAATACAATTACCGTTCACTACTGGAAGGAAGCTTCAACTTCCTCACTGAAGATTCCAACCCTCAGCATCCTCCATGGACCACATTTCATAAATTTTTAAACTGTATCCACCTGCTACAACACATCATAACTTGTAGGCCACTTTTAATCAAATTTTCAGACTGAACCCATTATCAAAACTTAAGCTCCATACCAATAATCAAATTGTATCTCATCACTTTAGTGCATTCATTAATCACTAACACAACTAAATCAACCCATCAATCTCTGACACAACTGAATTTACCATTCACTAAAAACCCAATCAACTAACACTTAATAAAAACTCAACTAGTCAAATAGAACAATAAGATCACTATAACAAATACACAAAATTGAACTTATAATATTGCATCCACACATAGAATCAACTGTAGTCCTGATCACTCAAATGCAAAAATGTATAGATGGTCCTAATTTAAACAAGAAAGCAACAAATTATAGAGATAATCATAAATACACAGATACAAAACAAATAATACTTCATTTCATTAATATAAAATACTAAAATATGCTTACAAATAGAAATGGAAATAAACTAACTCAGGCGATGGAAGCTTATATCTGAGGAGATATGTGGTGGCTACATGCCTTTGGATTGTCTTACAATGAGGCTCAAAGGCCTATTTATTTTTTAGAAACAATGGAAAACCCTAAACTTCCAAAACCCTAACCCTAGGAGATGACGCACCAAACTATTAGCCCTATTTTGCGTAAATTGGTACATCAACTTCCCGGGGTCGTAACTTTGGTATATGATCTCCATTTGACACGCACAATACCTCGTTAGAAAGATCTATCCAAGGAATACAACTTTGGGATGAGAAACATCAAACTATGGACCCACGTTGCTCCAAAATTTCCCAAAAAACGTCATTTAGGGCCTCAAAACACCTCTAGAAGTTTATGATCCGAAAAACTGCTAAAAATAGTAAATTGTGCTACAAATAAGTAAACTGAAAAACTGAAAGAAGCAGTCGTGGGGGTCCAAGTGGAATTTTTCAGTTTCCACCAATATCCACCTAGATCATTCCTCCCACCTTCGGAAGCAATGTCCCCATTGCGTTGAGTTCCCCCATGAGATGAGGAAACTTCTGTTGAACATGGTCCCTCGTGAACCACTTGGTCTAGTGAAGGAGTTGGCTTGCTTTGACAACTCGATATAGTTGGATATTTTGTTGGTGAGTCTGATTGATCTACATGTCCATGATCCGATCAGTTGCAGGTTATTCCATGAAATCTAGATTTAACTCTGTTGGTGTGAGTTGTTCTGCAATGTCAGATGTGTCTAGTAATGGTGGAAACCTATGGCCAAAGGTGGTCCACAATGAACATTGGGTTTAGGGAAAGGAATGGGGGAATACTGAGCTCAAATGCATTGTCTCCCACATCCTTAGTAATGGTGTAAGGACCATATCAGAGTGGGCTGAGTTTCTGATAGGATCTGGTAAGGCATTCCTTTTGCAAATGCAACCAGAATTTGTCACCCACTTGGAACTTGTGCGGCACCCGATGTTGATCATGTCGTTGCTTATACTTGGCATTTGATTTCTCCAGAATTTCATGGACCTGCTGGCAGATATGTTGGTACGCTCAATGAAATTGTTTGCCTTATCTGTTTCAGATTGGACATGAGCTGAATCTACCTGAGTAGCTGCAAATGGCATGGCCACATCAATGGGACATAGTGGTTGGAATCCTAAGCCCACCTGAAAAGGGTTGTGTCCAGTCGAGTTGTGGAGAGCCTAGTCCTAGCTATGCTAAACATATGGGAGACTCTCATCCCATGTGTGTGGATTCTTTGAGTTGTACATGCATAGAATGTGTATGACCATCCTGCTGACAACTTATGTCTGGCCATCAGTTTAGGGATGGAAGGATATGGACATAGTGAGATTGGTGTCCAGCATCGACTAGAGACTGGACCAAAATGTACTGAGCAACCTGCTATCTCAATCTGAGATGATAGACTGTAGGACCCCAAAGTGTACCCACACTCGTTCAAAGAAGAGTTTAGTAGTGGCTTCTGTTGTGATATTATTCTTGTAGGCCGCCATAATGGCCATCTTTGAGAACTTATCGACAACCACAAAAACACAGTCATTTCCATGCTTAGTAGAAGGAAGGTCTGGCATGGAATCGATGGAGATGGATTCCCAAGGTCGACTAGGGGTAGGTAGCGGAGTTAGAGGCCTTGATTCTTGATGGTCGATTTGGGAATGGTGTAGGGAGTGTAGGATCTGATGTACTTCCCAACATCATGTCTAAGATTCAGCCAATAGAAATAATTTTGTAGTACTGCCACCATTTTCACGACCCTGAAATTCCAAGTAGCCCAACTCTAGTGTGCTTCCAAAATCATCTTACCACACTCGCTTGAAGGAACACAAAGGTGACCCAGGTGGCATAGCACGACATCATAGAGGTGAAAATATGGAAAATGTTGACCCTCCAAGAGTGTCTGGTATGTGTGGCCGATTTCTCAATCACTTTTGTAGAGAAGTGGTCAATTAGAAGTCTGGTGCCCACAAGGGTGGAGCACAATGGTTAACGCCATGATCAGAGGTCGATTGAGGCAATATGCAACATTATTGGTGTTGCCCTTCTTATATTTGATATTCAAATGGAAATGTTGCAGGTATGTGGACCACTTCTGATGGTGATAATTCTACAACTTCCCTTACGTCTGTATGAACTGCAGGGGTCAGTGGTCTGTGTGGATGAATGTTTCCTTCCACAAAATGTAATGCTTTGATTTTCGGCAGGCCTGCACATTGGAATACATCTCTTTTTCATAAGTGGGATACTTTGAGATCGTGTCTGAAAGTGTCTCACTGTGATATGCTACTAGATTCCCATGTTGAGTAAGGATTGCCACAATAGCATAGTCAAAGGCATCTATCTCGATCTCAAATGGTTGTTGCAAGTTTGGTAATGTGAGCACTAGTGCCGAGCAGAGGTGAAGTTTCAACTTTGTGAATTCCTTTTGTTGAGATTCAGACTAAAATAATTTTTCCTCGCTCCTCCCTTGGTGACTTGACTCAACGGACAAGTGATATGAGAAAATCTCAACACGAACTTGCGGTAGAAGTTGGCAAGACCCATAAATCTGCGGAGCTTTGCGAGAGTGGTTGGAGATGGCCAGTCCCGAATGACTTGGACCTTGGCTACATCCACATGCACCCCTTGTTCATCAATAATGTATCCTAGATATTAAACTTGGGTCATGCCAAAAGTGCATTTCTCCAAATTGGCACATAACTTGTATTGTCACAATGTTTGGATAACTTGTTGGATGTGGTGGAGGTGCTCTTCCCAACTCTGGCTCAAGATTAGGATGTCATCCAAGTATACCACTACCAATGAGTTGGTTAATGGCCACAAAATGTCGTCCATTAGCCTCATGAAGGTTGCAGGAGCATTCGTCAACCTGAAAGGCACAACCAACCATTTGAAAAGGCAATCCATGGCTTTGAAGGAAGTCCTCCACACATCGAAGGGTTCGACTGGTACCTAGTGATATCCTAACTTCAAATAAATCTTGTTGAAATATTTTGCCCCCTTCAGTTGGTCCAGAAGGGCATTAATCCGTGGGATTGGGTACCTATTCTAGACAGTGATCTTGTTCAGTGCCTGATAGTCAATGGAGAGTCTCCAAGTCCCATCCTTCTTCTGTACCAACACGATCGGGCTCCCACTGGGTGATGAAATTGGTTGTATGTGATCTTTCTGTAGCAACTCCTAAATAAGCCTCTTGATTTCATCGTTCTCCATAATGGAGTACTGATAGATTGGTCCATTGGGTAGCAGTATACCTGGGGTCAGATGGAGTGCTTGACCTAACAATGTAGAGGAACCCCTGCGGGGGAGGTAAATATGTCCTCATACTCCTCGACAACCTTGTCCATCTGTAGTTGTTGTGGGGAGGGACCCTCTCTGGAGGTTGTGGCCACCGTATTCTTCTTTCCTTAAGGGCATATCATTAGGAAAATAAATTTCCCATTTTTGGAGATGAGCTTACTGCATTGTTTTGCAGTAACCAAAGATATGGCAGTAGGTGGTGCTACCTCTACTATCATGTACAACTTATTTCCCAAAGTAAAAATAACAACACGAGGCCTTAACTCATATAGAGAATGTTTCTTCCACAAGTATGGTTGGCTAATAATACATCACGAACATCAAGGGGAGTAATGTCACACAATACCTCATTCATGAAGGGATTGATGTTATATGGAAGGTGACACTGCTGGCTTATGCGAACATCCCATGTTTGGTGAAGCCACCCGATGGTGTATGTTTGTGGATGCACTGTGGTCAGTAAGCCCAACCACTTCACGAAATCCTTCTAAATGAGGTTCTTTTCTCTCTCGCTATTGACAATGAACTGTAGTGGGCAGCCCTTTACCACATCTAGGAGTGGAAGAGGTGCTCCTCCTCCTCCGGATCTTCAGGTTCCTCCTTCTAGATCTTTGTGGTGGCAACAGTGGCATTGGGCTTCGCATCAATAACTTGCTTCCCTTTGTCATTCCCCTTATTGGGTTCTGACTCGGATTTTGAACATGCATTTGATTCCGAAGACTTAAGCTCAATCACCAGTGACTACTTGGCCCAACACTCGCTTGTGTTGTGAGTGGAGATCTTATCAAACTTTCACTACTTTCTCTTCTCCTTCTTCGGCTTCGCAGTGTTGTTCTTTGCTTGTGGGTTTGGCGGGTTGTCTTGGGCCACCCCACCTTGGCTTTGTCCTCTATTCAGTAGTTTGGGGCGCCTTTCCCTTACTTCATATTTTCAGATTCGAAGTATCACTTCTTCTATTTAAACTTCTGCTCGATCTTTACAGTGTATTGATATGCCGTGTCAAGCGAGGAGATGTCCAGGAACTCCATCTCGTCCTGGATGTACCTGTGTAGGAAGCCACGGTATTTGAGTACCAAATGTAGCTTAGAATCCTTGATACCAAAATTTGTGCGAAGGGTATGAGAAGTATTGGTAAACTCTGGCATGCCTTGGTCCCTTTCCTGCTGCAACATGGTCCACTTTATGTATTTATCCTCATATCTTCTGACAGGGTAGTACTACTCCTTGATGGAATTCTGGAATGAATTCCAAGTGGGTGTGGCTAAAAATAGTGAGATTTTACTTTCATATTTTTTCTTGCGGTAGGTTTCCTACCAGTCCTTGACATGGGGGTTGGCTTTGAGAAGAGAAAAAGTAATCTTTTCCTAGTCGGAAAAATCATGAACAGAAAAAAACCCTTCTAGCGGATTTAACCATTTATCTACATGAGTTGCATCTATCTGACCCTAAAATATGGGAATGTCAATTTTAACTTGTACCTTAAAGGGTGTGGTGCTTCTAGAGTAGCTACTGTAAGTAGATGTGTCACCCCTCGATAGCCATTGAAGGATCTGGGAAAATTTGTCCATCATCGCATTATTTTGTCACTCGAGGGCCTCTTCGAGCCAGACTTTAATAGGATCTCCTATCCCCTCATCCTTCTTTTCATCTTCCATGGGAGGCCGTTTGGATTTGCGAGGCTATTCTTGTGAAGTTTCGACCAGGTTAAGCCCCGACTCCTTATATCCCGACCTCGTTGGGGACATGCAAAGAAAAATAGAGAAAGAGTAGACTGCTCTAATACCACTGATCTAGATTTAAACAAGAATGCAAAAAATTACAAAGATAACCATAAATATAGAGATAAAACAGAAATAATACTTCATTTCATTAATGTAAAATACCGAAATATGCTTACATACAGAAATGGAAATAAACTAGCTCAGGGGATTATAGCTTATCTCTGAGGAGAGATGTGGTAGCTACATGCCTCTAGACTCTCTTACAATGAGGTTTGAAAACCTATTTATTGTTGAGAAACAATAGAAAACTCTAAAAATCCAAAACCCTAACCCGAGGAGATGAAGCACAAAACTATGGGCCCCATTTTGGGTAAATTGGTACATCAACTTCCCAAGGTCGTAACTTTGGCATACGATCTCTCTTTGACATGCACAATACCTCGTTAGAAACATCTATCTGAGGACTACAACTTTGGGATGAGAACGATCATTCTTTTGACCCATGTTTCTCCCATTTTTCCCAAAAATCATTCTTTCGAGCCTCAAAATGGCTCTGAATGTTGAGGACCCAAAACTTGCCAAAAATAGTAAATTGTGCTACAAATAAGGAAACTAAAATATTGTAAGAAAAAAAGGTGGGGGTCCAAGTGGAATTGGTGGGTGTCCACCAATATCCACCTGGATCACTACGATACTTCACTTAAGGAAACCCACATGGATATGCGCTTTTTCTGTAGAGAAACCTATGTACTAATCTTAAAATACCAAGAGCTGAAAACTTGACTTGTGCACTTCTGAAAGGAATAATGAACCAAACTTAAATATACTGCAATGCTCTAAACCATTCAAAAAAATGTCTTTGATCTTCAATCGCAATCGTCAAGTAATATTAAAATTTTTCAACAAATCCATAACCATATTCAACTTCATCATCCATTCATTTTTTCTTCAGACATCATCACTCAACTAAAATCAATGATGACGACATCATTGATAGACAATAGAGAAGTAAAAACATTGATTAGGTTTATGGATAATTTATGAACATAAACCCTTACTTTGTATACTTTACTTTGAAGAATCAAACTTCCGTGTATACGCTATTTTTCTTCAGGCCAACCAACATATATATCTGCACATTTTGACGTAAAATTGTGCAGCACTTCAGGACTTCATACTGACGTAGATCATAATATTCAAAGATAAAAATATGCATCAGTACATAGATCTACTCAATCCATGAGAAGATCATAGAATGAAAAGTCATTTTAGGCCTCATGATCATAATTCATCATTGTATTTATTAGTGCATAACTATTTTAGATCTATTGGATCTTATCCACCATCAAATTTTCACGTTCATACTAAGTTTAGATCAAGAAAAGCATCAAAAACCCATAACATGCATATTTTATTTAGATCTAACTATTCATAAGATTTCCATTAATTTCACCCCTCACAAACATTGATCTTCAACATCTCATATAGTTTAGCCTTTTCCAATACGACGGGTCAAAACCATAGTAATGTCAATGGTATTCATTGACGGAATCAATACTTGTTGTCACACTCATTACTATGGGAAAATACCATGGTGTTGACAGTGTTGGACCCGCCAACATGTCAAGGGGAACTCCTTGGTAAGAATTCCAAATTAGACCCCAGACCATTTGGTGTAGGATACTATTGGGTAGCGGAGGTCCCATGTAACGGTTTTGGGCCAGAAAGCCCAAAAAGTAGGATTAAATTATTGTAAAAACTCTAAACTATGTGGAGCGCGAATTATAGTAGGATCAAGTCAAAGGGTAGTCCACCTAAAAATAATGTAAAGAAATATAAATACAGTTAGCCTACATAGGGATCACGGGTCAAGGAAGGGTATAAATAGAGCGCGACTCTATGAGGGAAAGGGAGTTCATTTTTGGAAAAATATGGAATGTAATGGGTTTTTGAAGAAGATTGTCTGAAAGATTCTGTAAGTCTAAGTCGAGGGTTGGGGAGTAGGTAGAGGATCTACAATCGTGTACGCAGAGGCCTGGAAAGTCTGAAGCTGTGTACGTGGACCCCTGGAGCTGAGTGTGAAGGGAGGATCTATATGTATTAAGGAAAAAGTGGAAATAAAGATAAGTTTCTTCCGAAATTCTGTGTTTCTTCTGAGTTGTTATAATATCTATTTAATTTAATCTACTTATGGTTTGAATCAATGTAAATCTCGGTTCATTTTAATGCGTGAATCAGTTGTGTTGGTTAAATGTTTTCTTAAAGACCCAGTTAATTTGTAACCACATCCTCCAATAGAATAGTGCACTAATAAGAAAGATATTATCAAGCTGGCTCATTGCGAATACTGAGCAGCGCGGAGCTATAAAGCAGTGCGTGAAACCTCCAAACCACACCAAGACATCCCTAGTGTGTGAAAACCTGGTTCTAGCACCCTCCCCTGCTACCTCGAGTGAGACCTTAGTCTGTGCTCCACGGGATGTTGCTGAAAGTGCTAGTACCTGCTGGATTTGTTTGGCTAAATAACTCTTCTGACCCTCGGTCAGGCCCATATAAGCCAACAAATGGTTCTGTTGCTAGGACCGAGATCTGCATAAGGGGTGTCTGGTGTGAAACGCAGGGTCTCGATAAAAAATAACAGGGACGATAGTAGAACAAGGGTAACTATGGTGAACAAAATTCAGTTACTAGTGTTCAAAGGAGTCGGACGTGAAGACCCGAAACAATTTTGGTTTGTACAAACGTCAATATGGACTGCGCAGTAGGTCGCGAATGATAATATCAAGAAAGCGATCTTAGTCAGCGCACTGCAGGATCGAGTGCTAACATGGTACATGAATTATTCAAGTATCAACCCAATGGCAAGGATAGCAGACATCCATACTGAATTAACAAAGGAGTTTAGCTAGCCTAAGTCATAAGCACAGTCGGTTGTTGGATTCAAAGAGATCACGATGATGCCTGGTGTGACCCCGTGGGATTTGGATCAGAGGTTGAAAAGCACCATTGTGAGGCCAACATGACCCTGATAGATGCAGAACACCACGCTTGGTTCATCGCATCACTAATGCCATATCTGAAGTTGGCTTTGTCACAACAAAAGATCTCAACCCAAGTAGAAGCATTGGAGGCAACAATGTGGCTACATGAAACCTCGGTACAGGACCTAGTGTTGGGAGTTCAACAAATCCAAGCCGGGTCCAAAATTTGTGTTTGGAAATACAGAAGTTAAAACAAGAACAGACACCGCGCCCAAAAGTCTGGGAGGAAGTATGGCGTATAAAGTGCAGGAGCCAAGGACACGATAAAGATCACTGTCTGGTCTCGGTGAATTTTGTGGTAACGGGGGACCGACACCGTTGTGACCAGAAGTATAGCCAGGTCTGAGCAGGATTACCCCACTCTGGTGTGCAATCTGTTAGGTAGGAGGGAAGCACAACATTGATAACTGTGATCTATTGCCAAAATATAACTAGACCCCCCAACAACTCTTTTGCAAATTTTGTAGATTGGTGGGTCACACAGAAAGAGATTGTCGTAGCTATCAAATGTTAATGGACCAAGCACCTACCTACAGAATGTAGACTGAGCTGTGAGGTCAGGATCCAGCCATGGTGTTTGCGCACGGTGGGTTCCCAGGATGCGGTTGAGGACGAGGCAGAATGGGACCAGGCAAGGGTCGTAGGCAGCTAATCTTTTACAACTATTGAGGGCTAGGACATTATGCATGGGATTGTACTAATCCAACCCAAGTATCATCTCCTTATTGTGAGCAATTCGATCATGAGTTGCTAGATTACCTCATTATGATAGCACAGATTCACGAGAAAAAGGTAGCGCCTCCTACAACAACGCAAAACGTGCAGATGATGAGATCCGAACCAGGCGACAACGAACCCAAGGTAAACATGGTATTACAAAGTGGTGCAGCCATAAAAGAGGTCGATGGGGAGACTAATATGGAAGCTAGGGAAAGGGTCACGGGCGTCTCTACCTGAGGTAGTATGGATCGGCTTGAGCCGGATAAGGTTACCTCGATGTTGACTACATTCTTAAAGACATGCATAAAACTGCTTCATGACAATAGGGTAGTTAGAGGGTTATAGGAAGTGGTTAATAGATGTGTCGGGTGGGGTGAACCTCACAAAGTCCGGAAATTAGGAAGACACGCATCACGGATGGGTCGGGAGATGCGGTTAATGGCGCAGATTGTCGACTACGAGATGGATTAGGTCATTCTGGACCTAGGTTCGGATGCAGATGTATTACCTAAACAAACTTGGGAGCGCATGGGTAAGCCTACACTACAATGGTCTCCTATCCAATTGCGGATGTCCAATCAACGGAAGATCTTTCCCATGGGAAGGCTACAAGGAATTACAATAGATATTGATGGTGCAAGTACCCGGACGGACTTTGAATTTATTGAAATCGTGGATGAAAATAGCCTGTACCCTGTTTTGATAAGGATAGAATGATCCACTGACATGAATGGGGTTATTGCCCTCAAACAGAGGAAGATGATATTTGAGAAGAAGTCGCTCCATGTAGTCGTTCCGCTAGATCCAATAGAAGTACCACACTACACAGAACCTGTGCGCAGCGACGAAAGGGACGATGCATTAGATTGCATCTTCAAGATCGTTGCACATAGGCCAAAGGAGGAGAGGAGACCCTTGTGGGGCTACGCCAGCTCATGCACCAGTGATTGAGATGAAGAGGATGAGCGATGGTGAAACAGGGTGAATGCACGCTACACTTTAATATGATGATGAAATGCCTGTATTGCGTTAAATCTCAGAACCGTGAACTGCCAATGTATGATGGGTTGATAGAAGTGGATGAATTCTTGGTTAAATTGGAAATTACGGTACCAGAGCACCAATGGTTTGATGTGCTAAAATGGGCATTGTGCGCAACACTAGCGTGATGGTGGGGTGACCATGAAGGAACCTTCGAAGATTGGCGAAGCTGCAGGCACATGATGCAAATAAGATTTGGGAATCCAACACTATGAATAACGGAGAAATATGATGGATGAGAGAATCCGCGCATACACCTGAGCAAATGGACCAAAGCTTATGGTGCAGAGCCTCAACCAGAATGGGTGCACTTATTTTATCACACCCTGGATGTCATTCCAAGGAGCTGGTATATGGAAGCAGAGCTCTAATGTGGCACCGACAAGTGGGATATCCTACGCGAAGGGTTTCTGTCGACATTTCTCTTAGAAGATCAATGGATGGATACCATGGACGATGCATTACAAATAGTAAAGACTTCCATTCTCAGAACATCACTGAAACTAGAAGAATTCATGCCATCAGATTGGTCGCGACAATTGAGCCAGGCCTTAGCATGTTACAATGTACAAGTATAAGATGACAAGGATGACCCGCATAACATGAATATACCAGAATCTAGAGGGAATCGTGAGGTGCGCAGCCCCAAGATAGAAGATCCAAACATCATGGTGCCATTGAAAATAAAGCAGGTAAATATCAGAACAGAGGAAGAGCTGAAGTATGCTACGCTTGGGAACTATTGGGACAATGCCACGATGGAAAAGGTCGTCGAGTTGCTCCGCGAATACCGAGATTTATTCCCTACAAAAATTATGGAGCTGAAAGGGATTCTAGGAGACTTAGGAATGATGAAAATAACTTTGAAGCTAGATATGGAGCCAACGAAACACCGACCCTATCGATTGAATCCGAAATACAAAGCAAAGGTCCGCGAAGAATTGGACAAGATGCTGGCTGTAGGAATTATTGAACCAGTCGAGGAGTCCGATTGGGTAAGTCCTATGGTCGTGCAAGAGAAGAAACATAAGGGTGAGATCCACATCTACATAAATTTGTGGAAGCTCAATGATGCTTGTGTTAACGATCCATTTCCATCACCCTTTACAGATGAGCTACTAAAAAATGTGGGCGGGCAGGAAGCATTCTCCTTCACGGACAGATTCTTTGCGTACCATCAGATCAAGATCGCGCTAGAGGATCGAAGCAAGAAAATGTTTGCTACTGAATGGGGTTTTTTTTTCAGTATATGGTAATGCCCTTTAGGCTGAAGAATGTGCTGGTGATATTTTCTCGTATTGTGGTAGCTGCTTTCAAAGAATTTATCCACAAGTTCTTAGAAGTCTACCTGGATGACTAGACAGTATTTGGCTTGGTTAAGAAACATGTCACAAGCTTACAATTGATGATGGATACCTACCATTGGCATCAAATTATGCTCAACCTAAAGAAGTGTACTTTCCTCGTCCCTTTCGGGAACTTGCTAGGCCATGTGGTTTGTAAGCAAGGACTAATGGTGGATCCACTAAAGATTGTTGTCATACTAATTCGAAAAGTGCAGTGAAGTGTAAAGTAGCTACGCGCTACATTGGGTCATACGGGCTACTACCGGAAGTTTATAAAAAGCTACGCCTAGATCACAGCTCCAATGGAACAGTTACTGAAGAAGGATGCTATGTATTGCTGGAACAAGGAATGTAATGAAAACCTGGAAACGCTTAAGGAAAAGATGGCATCTACCCCTATTTTGGTCATTCCAAAGTGGGACGTTGAATTTCATGTACATGTCGACGCGTCGTGTATTGCGTTGGGTGTGGTACTCTCTTAAGAAGGAACAAAGGGAATGATCACTCGATTGCATTCACAAGTCGCAGGTTGTCTAAAGTGGAAAAGAATTACTCTACTACAGAGCGAGAGGGATTGGCAATGGTATACGCACTCCAAAAGTTCCATCACTATCTGCTCGGAGGACATTTTAAGATGTATACTGATCACTTTGCACTTAAATACCTAGTGAATAAGCCTGTGTTGGTGGGGTGCATCTGTCGATGGTTGCTGTTGTTTCAATAATATGACTTTGAGGTTGTTGTAAAGGTGGGATGTCTGAATGCAGGTCCGAATCACCTGTCCCGAATTGAGATTGGAAAAGAACCAACAAATCTAGAGGAGGGACTCTCAGACGCCCAATTATATGTTGTGCACGTTGCAGATGGCCACTTCGAAGATATTGTTGACTTTTTAACTATGGGCACTGTGCCACAGGGGTATTCTGTCCAGAAAAAGAAGGAATTAGTGATACGCACAGCAAATTTTACCGTAATTGCAGGCCACCTATACAAGATGGGCAACAAAGAAATATTCCACCCATATGTGCTAGAATTCGAGCGTGGACAGATCCTGGGCGAAGCACATGGAGGGGTTGTTGGTGGACATTATACGGGCTGCGCCACAGCCCAGAAGATTCTTCACGCCAGATTATGGTGGCCCACTCTACATCTAGATTTGAAAGCATACCCTCGGGCCTGCGATGTATGTCAATAGACGAGAAAACCATCGCGAAGGGATGAAATGCCACTTCAGCCACAGATGATGCTACAGCCATTTGAGAAATGGGCGATCGACTTTGTCAGGCCTATTGAACTACAAGGAAAGATGGGCTCGCATTATATCATCACTACGACCAAATATTTGACCCGATGGGTAGAGGCACAACCAGTTAAGGATTGCACGGCTACGACAACAACAAAATTTTTGTTCGAGAACATTCTGACTAGGTTTGGTTGCCCCAAAATTCTCATGAGTGATAGGGGAACACATTTTTGAATGAAATGATCAGCGCACTCATGGAGCAATTTCAGATATATCACCAATAGAGTACGCCCTACCATCCGCAAGAAAATGGGACCGTCAAGGCCTTCAACAAAATTTTGGAGAATGCGTTGACTAAGGTCTGTAATGCGTGACACAATGACTGGGACTTGCACATCCCTACTGTGCTATGGGCATACTGAATGACATGCAAGAAGCTGACAGGCCAGACACCGTTTTGCTTAGTCTATGGCAAGGAGGCCATTATTCCTATGAAGTATATTGTGCCTAGTCTACGGATGGCGACAATCATAGGTATGGTAGACCGCAAGGCGTTGGAAGAGAGGCCTGCACAACTAGAAGAATTGGAGGAGGAGCGTTTTTTGGCTGGATTCCATCAGCAGGTACAGAAAAAGTGTGAGAAAGCATGGCATGATTGCCATATCAAGGTGCGCACCTTCAAGGAGAACAATCTAGTATTGCTTTATGATATTAAGTTCAAAAAAATCCCAAGTAAGCTCCGCATGCACTGGTTGGGACCCTATGTCATCAAAGAGGTTACTGATGAGGGTGAAGTTTAGCTGGTTAAACTCAATGGAGAGCCCTTCCCAAGAAGAGTGAATGGCAGTCGCCTAAAGCTCTACACGGGCGGGCGGACCACCTGACTAGCCATTCAGAAGAGACTCTCACCACTCCACCCAGTTGAAAGAGAGTGTGTGACAATAAAGTAGCCTGGGGGATAGCTGCGCGAGTACTACGGTGCATGTACATTTGACCAAACACAACGGTCACTGTCACGCGAGAAGGCTCACGCAGATGCACTGATAAAAGGAATGATGACCGTTGATATCACTATTCATGACAAGATGTATGCATTATGACAAAAGGTAGCGGGCGATGGGTAATTAAGAGAAAAAGTACGAGCCAGATATGGAATGAGCTGCCACAAGTTTTACACGCGAAGCTTACACGAACTAGAATAGGTGGCAATTAATGCATTTGAAATTCATATGGCTTATAAATCACTGAATGGAATCCACTGGGTGGCCTACACTTCAGAAACATAGATTGAGTTGTTCATTATCTCTATACAAGGCATGTGCTCGAAGGTAGTAATCTGGCTGATGCAGAAGCAACACTCTCTAAGGAGTATTGGGGTGACAGTTGTGGGCATTGCACAGGTTGCAGCATCACCAGTAGTGAATGTACCAGAAAATAGGGAACATGAAGCAGAATTGGTCTGGATGTCGTCGCCTTGCCTAGGGACAGGCCAACACACTACAACAGAACAACAAAAGGATGAATAGACAACTACCATGGGTAGATATGCAGTTACTAAGTCATCTCTGATGTCCCTCGAAGATTGGGATCTTGTGGAGAACAGCCAAGGTCTTGCAAAATTGCAACACAAGCTGCGGCAGACAGTGCGAAGAGAGGATATGAAGGTTGGAAGTGGCTGCGGTGGTACCAGGAGCTCCCGTATGCAGCTCCCTCACTTGGGTTAAAATCCTATGAGGGGGTGTTCAGTGTTAATTAAGTAGATAAGAATGAGCATCATCAGTTGTGAGACATGGTAGAAACACTGAAGCATGCGCTAGACAAAGTGTTGCAGGAGACATTGAAGGAGCAGCAGGATGATGAGAACCACTCAAAGGAAGGTGAACTGTGAAGCCAAGGCAGAGCGTCTAGCCGTGTCGGCGAGTGACTCGAGACAAGTCACAATGATTGTGTTGGGGGACTGTTGGGCAGCGGAGGTCCCGCATAAAGGTTTTGGGGCAGAAAACCCAAAAAGTAGGATTAAATTATTGTAAAAACTCCGAAGTATGCGGAGTGCAAATTATAGTACGATCGAGTCAAACAGTAGTCTGCACGAAAATAATGTAAAGAAATATAAATAGAGTCAGCCCGCGTAGGGATCATGGGCCAAGGAAGGGTATAAATAGAGCGCGGCTCTATGAGGGAAAGGCAGTTCTTTTTTGGAAAAATATGGAATGTAATGGGTTTTTGAAGAAGATAGTCTGAAAGTGTCTGTAAGTCCGAGTCGAGGGTTGGGGAGGAGGTAGAGGCTCTGCAACTATGTGCACAGAGGCCTCGCAAGTCTGCAACTATGTGCGTGGACCCCTACAACTGAGTGCAGATGGTGAATTTGGATGTATTAAGGATAAAGTGGAAATAAGGATAAGTTTCTTCTAAAATTCTGCATTTCTTCTGAGCTGTCATAATATCTGTTTAATTTAAAATACTTATGGTTTGAATGGATGTAAATTTGGGTTCATTTTAATGTGTGAATTAGTTGTGTTGGTTAAATGTTTACTTAAAGTCCTCGTTAATTTGTAACCACATCCTCCAATAGAATAGTGCACTAATAAGAATGATATAATCAAGCTAGATCTGTGCAAATACCAAGCAGCATAGAGCTATAAACTAGTGCGCGAAACCTCCAAACCGCACCAAGACATACCTAGGGTTCGGAAACCTGGTTCCAACACCCTCCCCTGCTACCTCGGGTGAGACCTCAGTCCGCACTCCGCAGGTTGTTGCTGAAAGGCCCGGTAGCTACGAGATTTGTTTCGCTAAATAACTCTTTCGAACCTAGGTCAGGTCCATATAAGCCAACAAATACCCAGTAGTGGGTCATAAGGTAATGCCTTGAGCATGATGCCGCACAAAGGCAAGTAAGATAAGTCTATTAGTATCAAGGGTGTGACTACTACAGTGAGTTAAGGAAGGCGAATGAGAGGTCCTAACACATGGAGGGTGAGATGAGTATGTCGCTTGGAAACTTGTAGCAGTGCTAAACTGAGAAGGGAACACATGAGCAAAGATGCATCACAAGCTGCAAAGCAGATCAGGTGGCAACCCAAAGTGATGGTTAAACCAATAGCACGTCTACAAAAAGATTCATATAATCAGATACAAAGTTGTTCATACACAACTACGTAAGTTAATCAACATACATTTCTAAGAAACCAGAATAGTCCAACTACAATAACAACATATGCATGAAAATGTGTTTGCTCTTATTATATAAATAAGTGTAAGTTCCAATCATATAATACATCCACGTAAACTTTCTAGCCCCAACAGTGGAATGTTGCAACCACTTCTCCCTGCTCCTCCAAAGAAATGAACTAGCTCCCTATAATGGAGAAGCCAAGGCATGTTATACTATCCAATCTTTCTCCAAGATAATTTTATCAAAAGCTTGGCTGACCAAAGGCCCTTACAATGAGTTATGAGGGACTATTTATAGTAAAGGGTGGTGTGGCCCTTGACGTTTCCCCTTTGTGACTGTTTAGCTACCCTCATGACCCTTAACCTACTCTATGACCATTACATCCACTATTGACACTTGAATTACACTTGACATGACTCAACATTACAATGCACATGTAGCAATGTGAACACAAGGGCTTCAACAAGCCAAACTAGACATGACTCAGAATTAGAGAACTATAGAAGTCCAATTTCTGAACATATAGTCATGTTGATCAACAGTAACATATTGATTCCAAGCTCTATGGTCTCTGATAGTGTCTATGTATTTTGCGGTGACATCCATATGAAACCTGACCTTTTAAACCATAGCATCTAGGTACACTACATGGGATCCTCTATCCAACTTGTCTGAAAGCATGCACATCATTGTCTTCAATGTGGCCGGACTAACAACATACTTTTGCATGACGTCTCAACTAATAGGCAACTCTGGGCTAGTGGCGATGCCCAACAATGCGTCGAAGTTCGTGTCAAGATCTTGTCAAACCCGCTTCTTTATCTTCACTTGGGTGAGTGTCCCAATTGATGGGATTGCATACGTGTGCACCATAACATCCATACTCTTGAATACTCATGCACGGGAGACCTCTATGCTAGTGATGAACTATGGGAGCTCTTCATAGTTCTGGATCTAACTCTAGATATGTGCCTTCAGCTTGACCGCACTGACCCTCATGATCTTAGGGAAGTGAAGAGAGGCTCCCTTGTAATTCATCATGCATGTTTTCATTTCATCAACAAAAACATGCACATTCGTCAAGATGCATGCTCTTCTAGCACATCATTGCTACCATCTATTGAGATAGACGATTGCCTTGTGCATGGTACCATACTTGGAGTACAATGCTCGCATGAATGTGTCAATAGATAATACTTCATCTAGTATTTCCTTCTTTAGTTTACCTCGGGCGAAAATTGTCACCAAGTCTCCTCCTTGCTTTGCCATTTGTAAATCCTTTGACATTCACTGATTCTCAGCTATGTGGAAGCGAACACTTCAGCTAGTGGCTTTATTGTACCCTCTAGTTGCATCGGTGTTCGAGATCCATTTAGGCACATCACTCCCAACATTTAGATTAGTAATCTTAGGGCTCATCAAACCCTAATTCAATTGCTACATGCCCTAGAGAAGTCATCACTTTGGATGCCTCCTTCCCTGAGAGTTTCCTAGACTTAATCCCTCCAGAAATGCCTCCATGAGGGATCATTGCAGCCTTGGTCAGGGGTAAGTGAATTTCAATGCATGTAGGACCATGTTAGGGTGCATTTCAGAGCACCTATCTCCACTTTCACCCCCACTGGGTGAGATTGAGTGAAATCCTCATAGGGTTCTGGGAATATTCTTATCTTCTGGAGCTTTCTAGAAGATTCCCACACTTATCATCTCCGATCAGCTCGAAATTAGATATGGAATGAGTTAGGTAACCTTCTATCCTCTCATCCCTTCCTCCATGGAAACTAACTCTAATTTTGGAAGGTCATTCAATACCCTAATTTATAACCAAACCTCCTCCATTTTCCTATAAATTGAGAAATCATCTAAGTCATCAGGGACTGGACATTGAGAATTTGTAAGGAGATATTGTTGGTGTGAGCATTGATATTGTAAGCAAGTATTGTTATGCTACCAAAGTGTTGTGCTTTTGATGTGATGTTGGTAGGAACCCAAGCTAGAGGAGTCACATTGGATCAGATTTGATGGTTGTAACTCTTCCTTCTACTTAATAAAGTTGTTTACACCTTTTTTGATATTATTGTCTTTATGTGTGATGATTATATGTGTAAATGATTTTGATTCCATTTGCTTATAGTAGATAGATCTCTTGCTTAGATTGTCTTTTGTCCTCTGTTTATGATTGTAGGTACTTGTGGAGAAGATTAAGTTCAAGAAGGACAGACGAGATCCATACAAAGAAGACAAAGGGAAAGTGAAAGATAACAAGTAGGTTCCTTGTCCTATATATCTTCTATAGAAAAAGGATAAACACTTTAAATCCATTGTTCTAGGTGTAGCTACCCACCTAGGGAAATTGTATTTATCCGTAGATGAAAAATTCCACATAACAAATTGGAGACTCCACTGGGGAATGATCAATGTTCTGGGTTGTTTTCCTAAATCCTAGTACTCCCTAGTAGACTTTACTTGTTTCCATTGATCTTGTTTCAGCCCTTTTGAAGTGTTTTTTGGTAAAAATTGTGCTTGAAAGCCCCGAGGATGGCCTCTCTAACACCAGCGCAGGCTTGGTCAGGACACAAAGTGTTGTAGAGCACCCTTGGCTTGAGGAGGGTTCTCTGAAGCACATTGTCTTCCATTCGGGTCTGCATTGATCCTCCTTAGGTAAAAAATCCCACGTTTGACTTGATTTTCCCAAATTTCCTTATGTTTTTGCTTGCTAAAATATCAATGATTGTTGTGTCTCTGAAATCAATTTGTGTTTCCTTTCTTAGCCTTACTTTGGCCTTGATTTTTTATTGTTTCTTAAATTATTTCTTTACCAGTATCAATTCATTGTCAAAGTTAGTTTATAGTCAATTAATATTTGCTCAAAATAAAGTGTCCTAAAATTCTTCATTTCTTTCGGAAAGGAACTGCCGTAAAGTCTTCGTTCTTGAAAAAATATTGATTTATTGTATGTGCATTAGTTTCCTTTTGTTCACCTCAACATTAAGGGAATTGAAAAGAAAAACTTGCATCGTGCATTGAAATTTTTGTGTGTTCTTATAGGAATAGTTTAGGGAAATTGCATTAGATGTGCTCTATGCTCTTTGATTAAAAGAATCTGATTTCTCTATCCCTATTAGATAAGGTTTTCATTGTTCAAATTGAATGAAAAGAATGTTTCTCATGTTAGTTTCATTCTAGGAATTGCAAACATACATCATGCAATGAACCTTGAAAGGACAATTATTAAGAATATCAACTTAAAAGTTATCTCAATTAACCTAATGGAGCATTGTAACTTAACGCATAACATTTAGAGGTCTAGGCTAGAGACATGTTCCGACATCGTTAAACATAGTAGTTGTCGCTAACTTGTCTGCGATACATTCTAAGTGTCATACCTCATTCCACGTATGTAAGTATATCGTAGCTCATCCATGTACCTCCGGGTATATAGGGCGGTGTTACAGCATGTAAAGTATAAATGAATGCTCTCACTATGCAATTTTGCATTAGACAACGCTGACACAGATTGGACCTCCATGTACTTTCGGGTATATATGGGAGGAGTACATTGGGTTTCCATCCATCATTAGGTAACCGAGTTGGCTGCCTTATACACTGTGATACACTAATCACAACATTCGGGGGGTTTCCCTGCACGTATGTTGAGTCCTTGGTTTATTGAGGGAGTATATTGTAGTTCATAGTTTCTTGGTAATCCTTTTGCCTAGATTATCCCCCTTTTGTTTTGTTATGTTATTTTTATTAAAGTAAAATTAATTGACTATGGATAACATCCTCCACACTCACTCCTTAGTTGATCTTAGGTTGAGACATATGGCAACAACTTTGGAGTCCACCGATAAAGGAATTCCTTTTGATGGGAATCCTTGTCCTTTTCCTCCTTTCAGAAATATTGGTGCTCCTTATATGGCTACATTGTCCCTTTAGGGATTTACCATTGGCTTTCTAGTATGGTTGTTTTCAACCTCCTTGCTTCAAAATGTCATGATCTCTCCACAATTGAGTACTCCTCCAACTAGACAATATCAACCTCGAGTTGATCCTAAAGTTGACCCTTTGCCTTCTTCCTGGGTTTTTTCTTCCTCCCCTTCTTCCTCTTCGCTTATTGAAAGTATTGACACTAGTAACCAGGTGGCTAAGAAGAAGAGAAAAGGAAAGAAGAAGAAGAAGAAACAAATTCAACAGGGTCGCAACCAAGCAACCACTACTTTTAATGCAATGTCTAATGAGAAATCATCTGATAAGCCTCACAAAGTTAAATATCCATGCAAAATTTGTACGAGAGACCATCTTATTCGAAATTTTCCTAATATTCCATAGATCTTAGAGCAATGGTAATCTCGTTCACATGGTCCCGTGTCATCTACTTATGGATATCATGTTGGTGACACACCATCAACGAGAAGTAGTAAAGTTCATGGAAAGAAGGGTAAAGTTAACTTTCCCTATAGGTGATGTGAAGGGAATCACCCAATTCACCTTTGTCCCTATCTGGATGAAGCCAGGAAAGTGTCGGATAACCATCCTACTTCTTCGCAGCGACTTCCATCTAGTTATAGGAGACTCTCCCTTAATCCTTCACTAGTTGATGTAATGACTGAACCAAATCAACCATCGGTCAAACCCACTCTCTCTGAATGTGAATCCCATGTGTCTATACTTGACCAATCACAGGTCGAGGAAATAGTTGACCCCATTTAACCTTCATTTAATCATACCTTTCCCGAAGAGAGTAAATATGATACCACTCAAGTTCTTTTCCTTTCTTCAGATTCCAATGAGCTTGGAGGCAACCCTCCTATTCCATCAAGACAGGAATAAAATCCTCCCATTATCACAACTCAAGGGGGTAATTATCTCATTCTTACAGTACCCTCTCCAAGTAGCTTGGTCACTTCCTTTGATCGGAATTGACTAGCAAGATGTCGTCTTCCTTCTTATGTAACTTTCCAGATCATAGTACAGGTTTGTAATATGATTGTACGTAGCACTATTATGGACGAAGGTGCATATGTGAGTATCCTTATCTCCACTACTTAGCAAGTGTTCAGTTCACTGGCACTTGTGCCTGTTACCTAAAATTTGCTAGCTTTTAACAAAGGAACCAGCCAACCATCAGGGATCCTTCCTCAGTTGCCTATTATTTTGGGAGGAAAAATTGTTTATCTTAATGTGATGTTATTCCTACTCCCTTTAGATTACATTATAGTTTTTGAGCAAGACTATGTTTATGACATGGGAGATATTGTTTCAACACTCTTTCGAGTGATGTGTTTCCCGCATGAAGGCATAATTGTCACCATTGAGAATATTTCATTTCCCGGTCCAAATATTGCTTCGAGTCAACCATATTCCCTAAATGGTCCTTTTTGCCAAATGGTATATTCCCCTCCACGGGTCAATTATGTGGCAACCCGTTCCATGCCTGCATCAATGGACCATCAATTCCATGTTGTTGTAAATTATGTATTGGGGACATTTGAACTAGATCTCTCCTTCCATAGCATTGTTCTTGCATATGATGAGAACCTCTTGGAAGTAATGACCTCTTATGGGTCATGATATGAGCATAGTTCCTTGTCTTGTGTCAAGCTCGTTAAAAAATGAAACAAGGATTATGAGGATAGTTCCTTGTCTTGTGTCAACCTCATTAAAAAATCAAACAAAGGTTATCAGCATAGCTCCTTGTCTTGTGTCAAGCTCGTTAAAAAATGAAACAAGGAATATGAGTATAGTTATTTTACTGTGCCAACCTCGTTAAAAAATGAAACAGCTCCCGGAGCATAGATCCTTGTCTTGTTTCAATCTCGTTAAGAAATGAAACAAGGAATCTGAGCAAAGTTCCTTGTCTTGTGTCAACCTCATTAAAAACTGAAACAAGGTCTACTGGAGCAAAGTTCCAATTTGAGTCTTTGATTAGATCTCGTAAAATCCCAGATGAGTCTTTCACTTGATCTCATATATGAACCTTTATTCCATCGACTTCATAGCCATGAGTAGTCTACTTAGGTGAATGCAATGAAGCTTGGGGGGCAGGTAAACTAAATCCAAGCATAGTTTTTCTTTTTAAGCTTGTGTAAAAGTGAAAATGAATCTAAGCATAACTTTTCGTTTTAAGCTTGTGTAAAAATGAAATTGAATCGAAGCATGATTTTTCATTTTAAGCTTGTATAAAAATGAAACTAAATCCAAGCATAGTTTTTCATTTCAAGCTTGTGTAAACATGAAAGTGAATCCAATCTTAGCTCCCTATGGTTCAAGCTTGTTTAAACATGAACCCATCTCCATTTCAACCCTCGTGATTGCCATTCTATCAGCCTCTTCCATCATATGAGACTTGGTTTTTCTCCTTCCATCATCACTATCTGCATGGCTGATCATAAGCTTTCACTTGGTTGTTTTACCCTTTTTGTGGAAAAGTTGCAATGAGTGGTCGTATTAGCTAGACTATTCACATAAATCAATAGGTTTTGAGAAGTTCCAACATGACCAGAACCAGTTGCTATCCTAGACGCCATTTGTTCCTCTAAGCAGAGTCCTCTTTAATCTCTTTTCAGACTCTTGAAACATGAAAAGATTATTGAGCGCCTATCCTTTTCAACTCGTAAATAGTTTGTAAATGATATCTACTCAGTATAAGTTTAACCCTTTTCTGGACTAAGATAGATTACTTAGGAAAAAGGAATACGTTGATTGAACATGGTCAATAGGTTCTCTCTCATATTATTTTATGCTTTTTCAAACTCGAGAGAAAAATATATGAAAAAGAACTTGTCGAGTTTTCTTTTTGCCCCTTTTCAAACTCTCTAAACATGAAAAGGAACGACTTATCACTGTCGTTAAACTCATTAAAACATCAAATAGCGACAAACTTGTCCATCACGACAAGACTGAGTTTCACCTTCGCTAGACACCTTAAAACTTCACATAGAGATGAATTCACCCAAAAGGTGGAATTATACAACAAGAATATGTTGTCCTCCTCAATCTTGATAAAAATAAAGAGGTACTGGTCAGCAATGACTGGGGAAAATGGGAAAGGGGGCAAACCAGTTTATGGTAGCAGGTCTCTCTTGAACATGACACTTTCACTTCATCTTTGTGACTACATGGGTTGGGTTATCTGCTTGATGGTTATACTACCTATGGTCTATCATACCATCCATTACTTTGGTTTTGGGTCAATGCTGCCAATTGATTCAGTGTCTCCGACATGTTCAAGAGAAGTCACTCAGTTAAATTCATCCTTTGCAATACTCATAAACCTTCATTTTCATGAATTCTATTCTTGAACATTGTGTCATCAATCACATTCCATCTCCAAAAATCATTACACTTGTTTCGTGTCATTGATTTGGGATACATCAAGGCCCTCCTGCGACGAGTCACTTCTTGTCGACATCAGCACATTATCCAAGAAGTTGACTTAGAAACAACCTTCCAGTACCTTGAGGCTTGCATACATCAATGGCACGTTTCTCACTTCTAGTGATAGGTTGACATCATTGGACATTGACCGAAAGACTTTGTATGGTGTTCGACATCAAAACATCCATTCACACCATGCAGAATATACTGCAGTACCTATGGGATCATTATCATTATTGATGATTTCTCTCGCATTTATTAACGACTTACATCATTGGCTGGTAATCAGACAATGTCTTCCCATGCTCGAATTCAAATCACATATTCATATGCTTAGGCTCGTACTTGAGTGAATTATTGAACGAGATAGAAGACCCCGGATCTAGTTTCATCCATCCAGGCTACGATTTTAGGAAAGTACTAAATCATATGTACAATGGCTTTACACAAATGGTCATCCTAGCATGGGCCTATATATGTAGACAACTATCTATGTACATGTAATGAAAATTTTATATGTTGAGCATGGGTATTCCTTTCCTCAAAAATTCATTAAAAATCCAAAATATCATGATATTATGTATTGTAATTGATGCAGATCACCATCCACTTCGGAACCTCCTCATCACATCGTAAAGCATATCACTCGACATTATCATTTTCAACTTCATGCTTTAGGGGGAAGCTATTACAGGTCCATTTGGGAACATCACTCCCAACATTTAGATCAATACTACTAGGGCTCATCAAACCCTAATTTTGTTTCTACATGCCCTAGACAAGTCATCACTTTGGATTCCTCTTTCCATGCGAGTTTCCTAGCCTGAATCCCTCCAGAAATGCCTCCTTGAGGCACCAATGAAGCCTTGGTTATAGGTAAGTGTGCTTTAGTGCAGGTAGGCCCATGTTAGGGTGCATTTCAGAGCACCTAGGCCAACATTCACCCACGCTAGGTGAGATTGAGTGAAATCCTCATAGGGTTTTGCAAACATTCTTATCTTCTGGAGCTTTCTAGAATATTCCCAAACTTATCATCTCCTATGAGCTCGAAATTGGATAGGGAATGAGTTAATTAACCTCCTATCTTCTCATCCCTTCCTCCATCGAAACTAACTCTAAGTTTGGAAGGAAATTCAATACCCTCATTTATGACCAAACCTCCTCGATTTTTCTATAAATTGAGCACTCATCTAAGTGATTAGTGGCTAGACTTAGAGAATTTGTAAGGAGATATTGTTCGTGTGACGATTGAGATTGTAAGCAAGTATTGTTACACTGCAAGAGTGTCGTGCTTTTGATGTGATGTTGATTGGAACCCAAGCTGGAGGAGTGACATTGGATCAGACTTCATGGTTGCAACTCTTCCTTCTACTTAATAAAGTTGTTGACACATTTTCCCATATTCTTGTCTTTATGTATGATGATTATATGTGTAAATGCTTTCGATTCCATTTGCTTCCAGTAGTATATCTCTTACTTTGATTGGTTTTTTTCCTTTGTATATGATTGCAGGTACTTGTTGAGTGGGTTAAGTTCGAGAAGGAGCGATGTGAGCCATAAAAAGGAGACAAAGGGAAAGTGAAAGATAACAAATAGGTCCCTTGTCTTATTTATCTTCTATAGAAAAGTATAATCACTTTAAATCTATTGTTCTAGGCGTAGCTACCTACCTAGGAAATTGTATTTATCTGTAGATGTAAAATTCCACATAACAATCAGCCAAGTTAGCTAGATGTTTGCGCACATCATTCATGATCACTCGTTCTTCAACTTGTGCAGGGGATGTTTCATCCTCCAGAGTTGACACTCTACAAGACTGCACAACTCTATGTTGGGATTCATCGAATGCGATGTTGTGCATCTCTTCTTCCAGCTGGTAACCAAGGATCTCAGTGCCTCGTTGGTCATCCAAGACTTGCTCACCATTTGGATGCATTAAAACGGGTGAGTTGACCCCCTTGTGGTGAGGCATGAGGTCAATTTCCTGTTCTAACTCTTGCTGCTCCATGTTTGCATCCAACTGTTGAAGTGTCTATCCTATCTCATGAGCAAAGTCTTGCCCTTGCGATGGTTCACACTATTTCCGTGATGCAAGCTATTCAAATGAATCAACTACTTGTACAAGCACTACTTCGTTTGTTTGCACACGTTGTGACCCCTGTTGTATCTGTTTTTGTTGTGCTTCCATCTCCTATTTGCGTAGCTCTTGTTCCTTTTGTAGTTTCTCTCTTAACTCATGCAACTCCTTCTCTGCTTCTTCATTTCTCTTATTTTCCTTCTATCTTCGCGTGATTCACTTGTCGCACAACTACCTCTTTGCATCTATAGCTATAGCTGCTTTCTCTACAAGTGGATCTGCTCAAAACTTGCAGCTTTACTCCTCCTCCATGCAATCGACAATCTTCCTCCCTTTGTCCTGCACTGGTATGCTTGGCTCTACTACCACTACTGCTATTGATGCTACTATTGTTGCTCTCTGTGATGCTGCTTCATGCTACCTCGCTAAACACTTCACAGCGAAGCCAACCAGTTCACTGGGTCTGGAGAAATTGTAGCAATATCTCATGGGTCCTCCCCGGCCCAACGAAATGCCCCGTAGATCTAGTTAAACTGAACTCTGATGCCATGATCCTTCACAATGCAATGTGGGTGTTGGGTCCCTATAATACTAGTGATTACCACATTACTATTATAGTTATACCCCTTATTTATATTTTTGTGCCCCTATTACCCCCATATTGTTATTTATGTGCCCCATAGAATCCTGCTATTGTTATTTTTGTGGCTTTATATTATTATTGTTAGGTCGGCTGGATTATATTGTGACTCCTTAGACTCCTATATATAGAAAGGAGGTTTTGTCATTTGAATCATCCAAGAATTTTTCATTTAGGTAATGTAAAGGAGGTTTCCCCCTCGAAGAGGCTGAATTCTAAGGTGCGGATTTATCTTTTGCATCTTTTCTTGAGCTGGTTTCATAACATTTGGCATCAGAGCTTTGGATTCTAGGGTTTCATTGCTCCAAATAGGTCATCGTGGCATTTTCGCTATAACTTTTTTTCTATGACGTTTCAGAAGTTGCAAAAAAAAACCATTTGAGAAGAAATCGCGCTAAACCTTGGGTCCGAATTTCAGAGCTTTTCTCGTGATATTTTCGGAGATATGATCTGAGGAAGTTGGACTTTTTGAACAGGTGACTTGGGGAAAATTGTCATAACTTTCTCTCTGGGAATCAGATTGAAATTTCGTAAGAAGGTACAGAAAGAGGACGGACTGTAGTTTCTTGTATATCTTTTTTAGAACCAAATATCAAAAATTGTACACGTGGCACTTCATACAACTTCGCTCTTCTGGAAAGGTCTATAATCAGGTCATCTTGGGAGATTGTGCATAACTCTTTCTTGGAGAATCCAATTTGGATCAGACTGGTGGCATTGGAAAGAGGACATAGAGAGATACTATAGGTCACATTGGAAAGTACAGAGATACATCAGAGGCAATATCGAGCTCCTACAAAGTGAAAAAAGGTGTGTGGATTTTTTTAAATTTTTGCTTAAGCTTGGTTTGAAAATTTATTTTGAAGGAATTCAAAGGGAATAGTAGAGAATTATTATCGGTAACTGATGCCCGAAGGAAAGAAAATGCAAACACCTAGTAAGGAACCTGAAGGCTCTAGCATGACTCATGAAGAAGAGGAAGAAATGCTACATGATATATCAAAATTACAAGAACAAGTGCAACAAATGTCACGCTCACAAAAGTTAACAGATGCTAAGATAAATGGTGTGGAAGCTAAGATAAATGGCATGGATGCTAAGATGAATCGCATGGAAGCTAAGATGGACAATTTGAAGATAGATTTGAACACAAATTTGAAGACAGGCATGGCAGATTTGAAGACAGATTTGACAAATTTTCTAGAAGAAATACTTACTAATGGTGAAAAGGTAGTAAAGGAAACTCATGATGAGAACAAAAGAAATGTTAATCATGATTCCATAGACGCTAATGTTGGATTGAAGAATCACCATATTCCAAAAATCGATATGAGGAAGTTTGATGGCAAGGATCCCGCCACATGGATATTACAGATGGAGCAATTCTTCGATCTCAATAATGTGCAAAACGTACAAAAGGTACTTATGGCAACTGTATATTTGGAACCAAATCAGTTTGTATGGTATCAATGGCTTTGTTCTCGTAAACAATTTATCACTTGGGCAATTTTTACGAAAGAATTGATAGCACATTATGAGGATACAAAAAGCAACACTTTTTTTAGCCAATTGATAAGTCTCAAACAAAAGGGTTCAATAATGGAGCACATTGAGGAGTTCCAAAAATTGAACATAAGGGCAAAAGATATTCGAGAGGAGAATAGGATTGATGTGTTCATAGGGCCTTTAAAGGATAATATCCAACATGAGGTTCGCATTTGGGAACCTGATTCATTAGAGAAGGCATTTAGGTTAGCAAGAAAATGGAAATCAAAATTATGGCAACTAGGAAGCATACCACTCACAATTATAAAGACGGAAGTGTTGTTGCCCCTAGTCTTCCACAACCTACAAGGTTGACACCACAACAATTGGAAGAAAAAAGAGCAAAAGGGCTTTGTTACAATTGTGATAGAAAATACACAAAAGGTCATAAGTGTGCTGAGAAGAAATTATTCTACATAGATTGTGAAGAGGAAGAAGAAAAGTAGAAAGAAAGTTCAAAAGAAGAGGATATATTCCAGGAACAAAGCCTAGATGAAGAAAAAATAAATCCGACCATATCTTGTAATGCATTGGCGGGAATTACCACTCCTCAAACCATCAACATAGAAGGACAAATCAAGAAGAAAAAGGTAATAGTGTTGATTGATTCAGGAAGCACCCACAATTTTATTAATTGTAGGGTAGCAAAAGAATTGAATTGCTTCCTATATATAACACCAGAGTTTCAAGTGATGATTGCAAATGGAGGAACAATAAATTGCTCTAGAAAGTGCCATAATATCAAGCTATCCATGGGACAATATGTATTGACTAGCCCAATGCTTTCCATTTCAATGGGAGGTGCCGATGTTGTACTAGGAGTCCAATGGCTACAATCCTTGGGTACAATAGCTTTTAATTTTCAAGAACTTTTCATCAAATTTTCTACGAAAGGAAAGGAAGCTGAATTAAGGGGTATTGCAGGGAAACCAGGAAAGCTAATCAGCTCTAATGGCATGACTAAGCTTCTAAAAAAGGAGCAAAGAGGTGTAATTGCACAATTATGTTCGCTATATGTTTCCACATTGGAATCATCTATTTCTCCAGATTTCCAAAAAGTCCTGGACAATCATTCCAAGGTATTTGAGACTAACAAAGGTCTCCCACCTATGTGTGATCATGATCATGCTATTCATCTAATTTCAGGAAGTGTTCCTCCAAACATCAGGCCGTACAGATATCCCTATGTCCAAAAAAGTGAAATTGAACGTATGGTTGCAGAAATGCTAGAGGCTGGTATAATTCAACCGAGTCAAAGTTCTTTCTCAGCTCTAGTAGTATTGGTGCACAAGAAGGATGGATCATGGCACATGTGTCCGGATTATAGGGAGCTCAACAAGCTCACTATTAAAGATAAGTTCCCCATTCCTGTCATTGATGAATTACTGGATGAATTGCATGGATCAATTTACTTCACCCAGTTGGATCTTCGTTCGGGATATCATCAAATCAGAATGAAGATTGAAGACATTCTGAAAATGGAATTTAGAACTCATGAGGGTCATTATGAATTTTTGGTCATGCCTTTTGGCCTTACCAATGCACCTTCAACATTTCAAGGTTTGATGAATTCAATTTTCAAACCATTCCTTAGAAAATTTGTGTTATTATTTTTTGATGATATACTAATCTACAGAAAGTCTTGGAAGGATCATGTTGAACATGTTGATAGGGTGCTACAACTATTGGAGGAGAAACAATTATATGCAAAAAGATCCAAATGTTTCTTTGGAGTCCAGGAGGTGGAATATTTGGGTCATATTGTATCTCATGAAGGATTTAAGGTAGACCCTAGAAAAATTAAAGCCATTAAGGAATGGAAAATCCCCACATCCATAAAGCATTTGCGAGGATTTCTTGGGTTGACAGGGTATTATCACAAGTTTGTTAAGAATTATGGGAGAATAACAACACCTCTAACAAAATTATTGAAGAAAGATTCATTTTCATGGACTCCGGAAGCAACAAAGGCCTTTGAACATCTTAAAGAGGCAATGTGCCAAGCACCGGTCTTAGCTACACCGGACTTCACAAAAACCTTTATTGTGGAATGTGATGCTTCAGGAAATGGAATTGGTGCTATTCTAATGCAAGATGAAAGACCCATTGCTTTTGAAAGTCGTCCAATCAAGGGAAAGTTTTTAAGCAAAGCTATTTATGAGAAGGAAATGTTGGCAATACTCCATGCACTTAAGAAATGGCGACCCTACCTAATGGGAAGACACTTCAAGTTAAAAACGGATCATGATAGCCTTAAATACTTTTTAGAACAAAGATTATCCTCTGAAGAGCAACAAAAGTGGGTCACAAAGATGTTGGGTTATGACTTTGAAATCATCTACAAAAAAGGGAAGCAAAATGTGGTGGCAGATGCACTCTCAAGAAAGGATGAGGATGTGGAAGCATTGTTGTTTGCCATTTCTATTATCCAACCAGATTGGATAAACGAAGCAAGGGAGGAATGGAAGAATGACGAAGAAGTGTGGGCACTTATTCGAAAGCTACAACAAGATTCCAGTACTTCTGATACATTTAGCTGGCAAAATGATTCGTTATGGTACAAAGATCGCTTATACCTCTATAAGAATTCCCAGCTAAAACAAAAGATTCTTATGGAATTGCACACTTCTCCCTTAGGAGGGCACTCAATATTTTTAAAAACTTACCATAGGGTTAAGAAGGAATTTTTTTGTGATGGCCTTAAATCAGATATTCAAAAGTTTGTGGCGGAATGTTTGGTTTGCCAACAAAATAAAGTTGAAACAATTAAGACACCGGGTCTATTACAACCTTTATCCATTCCAAGCCAACGTGGGGAGGAGGTTTCAATTGATTTTATCACAGGTTTACCCAAGTCTGAGGGAAAGAGTGTCATCATGGTGGTAGTTGACAGAATTACCAAGTATGCACACTTTTGTGCATTATCACACCCATTTAAAGCTAGTACAGTTTCTACTACATTTATGGAAACAGTTCAAAAGCTACATGGAAACCCAAAGATTATTGTAAGTGACAGAGATCCCATTTTCACTGGAAATTTTTGGACAGAATTATTTTCTTGTCTTGGTACTCAGTTAGCTCATAGCTCATCTTATCATCCTCAATCTGATGGGTAAACTGAGATAGTAAACAAATTTTTGGAAGGATATCTTCGTTGCTTTGTATCTGATAAACAAACACAATGGGTCAATTGGTTGCCTCTGGCTGAATGGTGGTATAACACTTCCTTCAATACAACAACAAAAATGACCCCATTTATGGCACTTTATGGGTATCAACCACCATCCATCACATCATATTTAAGAGAAAATTCTAAGGTTCAGGCAGTGGAACACCACATCGAACATCAACAACAACTCCTCCAACTCTTAAAGGATAACCTCATGTTGGCACAAAATAGAATGAAACAACAGGCAAATCAACATTGCAGTGAAAGAAGTTTTGATGTAGGTGATTGGGTATTACTACGACTACAACCATATAAGAAAATGTCCCTAAAGCAAGCTAAGAAGGATAATAAAATATCACCAAAGTATTATGGTTCGTACAAGATGTTGCAAAAGATTGGTACTATGGTGTTGTGGGGAAAAATGCCTATTTAGGACGATCCTATCCACCTAAGGTGTGACAGCGCCTTAGCAACAAACGAATACAGCTATCATGATTTCTTCCTTTATGAAATATGAAAGAGAGGAGATCGGCAGACTTACCGTTATCTTCTGGTTGTCCCTCGAACTAGATCCTCTTCTCTTTGTGTGTCCACAGCTACTTGCCTCCTCGCTTGATCAAGAGAACAACTACTTGAATCCCACGAGATCACAAGAGAACAGCTACCTGTGACAAGAGAACAACTACTTGCAACAAGAGAAGAACACAATACAAAGGCAAATATACATATTCATAAATGATTCAGGATTAGAAGTAAATCAAATATACCAATGAAATCATACAAAGTACACCAGCATATAGGAAAGAATCAAGATAGCTTTATTGAAAGTAACAGGGTTCAGGAAGAGATACAACCCATAGGGCTCCAACCCAGCATCTCCTTCCCAGCAGAATGGAATTCCCTCTTCAGCTCCTTTCAAAGCATAACACACCCAATATTTCTAGCCACAAACCAACAGAAATTCTTTGCAAATACCAAATTCCAACCCTCCCTAGACCTCATGAGAGAGATCTATATATAGGAGTTTTGGAGAAAGGATGAGTCAGCTTGAGGCTGGTATGAAGCTGACTAGTGTCCTCTCCCACTTCAGTTCTTGAGTCCACTTGGAGGTTCTTGCTTCCACTTGGAGATTTGGAACCTCTTACTCATCACTAGTCGAATTCCCTGATCCAAGTGTCATTTTGGAAGCTTCCTGGGCATTGACACCTTGAGGAATGACTCTGCCACATGTTCAAACTCACCCAGCGCAGGTAGCCTTCTTTGCAGTTGACATTCAATGCAGGTAGACAGTGGAGCAGTTGACATTCAGCGCAGATGCTCAGTGGAGCAGTTGACATGATCCAGAATTGCCTTGTTTTTGAGTGTTTTCAGGTGGAGAACTTCTGTGAATTGCTGTGGTTACTTGGCCTTGTTCCTCTAGGGGTAGGAACAACATGTTTAGGGACTTTGGATCCCTTGATTATTGACATTTCATGCTCAGTGATGCAAGGCACAAAAATGTTTATAACAGTTTCCCCCTAAAGTATGAGGCCGTTTATCGAGTGAAATGCTTTATCCAGGAGGGTCCGAAGTTCATCCATCTGCTGGGAGGAGACCTGTAATAAAATACAATACAATACATTATGATTCATACTGCTTTCATGATCTAGCTGAGGCGGGCATTCCCATGCTCAGCTTTATAAATTAATTTTTGTACATAGAACAGACGATCGTCTGATGGTAGACCGATAATTTTAGTGAAATTATCATCCTTTGAGTAGGATGATCATCTGCTGCAATGATGTACATGTCAAATGTCTTTATTTTTCCTGAATATATATCGCAGCCCGGATGGATGAAACTAGATCCGGGGTCTTCAAACTCGTTCGATCTTCACTCTAAGTACAAGTCGATCCATGTGAGAATTGCGCTGAAGTCGAACATGGAAAGACATCGCTTGATTACTGGTCAATGATGTAAACCGTTAACAAGCGCGAGAGGAATCACCGATAATGATAATGACCCTCAAGGTACTGCAGTACAATTCACGTGGTGTGAATAAAGGACTTGGCGTCGAACACCACGTAAAATCTTCTGGTCGAAGGTCATTGATGTATACCTGTCGCCGGAAGTGAGAAGCTTGCCATTGAGGCATGCAAGCTTCAAAGTACTGAAGGGGTTGTTCCTAGATCAACTCCTTGGATAATGAGCTGACGTCGACAAGGAGCGATCCGTCAAAGGAGGGCCTTAATGAATCCCACATCAGTGACACGGAACGGAGCTAATGATTTTAATGGAGGTGAAAACAATCTGTGACATATGATTCAGGGTGGTGGTCATGAATGGATGAAGGATAATGTATGGCAGTGGATGGGACCCGGTTGACTCTTTCTGAACGACTTCTCTTGAACATATGGCGACACTGATGCGATGGATCGGTAGCATTACCCCAAATATGGATGGTATGGCAAGACCATGGTGATATGACCGGTGAATGAAACAACCCAACCCGAATTGTGATATGGAGGAAAAGTGTTATGTTCAAGAGCGACCTGCTACCATCAAAGTTTTCTTGATTTTTCCCAATTTTTCCCCAGTCATTGCTAACCAGTACCTCTTTATTTTTGTCAAGCTTGAGGAGGATAACATATGCTTGTTCTATAACTTGCCCTTCGGGCAAGCCCATCGCTATGTTTTAACGAGCCTAGCGATAGGGAAACTCATTCTCGTCTAAAGACAAGTTTGTCGCTATTTAATCATTTTAACGAGTCTAACGACAAGGAAAACTCGGTCCTTTTCATTTTTAGAGAGTCTGAAAAGGTACATAAAGTCAACTCCAAAATTCCTTTTTCGTCATCTAATCCCTTAAGTCCGAAAAAGTATAAAACAATACGAAAGGGATGAGTTTTCGATATCTTTAACGAGCCGAAAAAAACAAGCGCTCGATCTTTTTGTGCAATAATCCCTCAGGTCCAAAAAGATTAAAATCTAGAGGAGGGATAGCTCTTCCAGTCCTTTTAACGAGCTAGAAGGCCAAAACTCGGCAATCTTTTCATATTTTACGAGTCAGTTGAAAAGAGCTTAAAGAATACTCGTCTTTTGAGGAACGAGTGATAAACAGGGATAGCAACTGATTCCAGGTACAGGTTGGAATTTTCCAATCACGGCAGTGTCACAAGGATGGCTAGGTGAAATCACTCTTTGTAGCTGTTCCTCAAAATGGGTAAACAATCATATGGAGGTGAACGATCGGCCAAATGAAAGTGGAGGTGGCAGGTGCAAACACGACCAAGGCTTTTATGGCTGATAAATTTACGATCAGAATGGTTATTTACCGGGGTAGGTTCATTTTTTAGTTAAAAATGAGTTTAAACTCTGGCGGAAACATTGCTCACTGCTTATATTTATTTTTTAACGAGCATGAAGACCGCGTTAAAACTGCTTGGATCTTGCGTTTATTTTTTAACGAGCATGAACTTTATGCTAAAACTGCTCGATTACCCAGTCATTTGATTAAGAGTGTCTCACAAAACATCCCATTTTTTATAGAGCTTGCGCCTTACCAAAGCTATGCTCGCTCTCCTTTCTTTATGCAAGTTCAGAAACGGCTAATCCTACGAGTTTAAAGGGTTAGACCTACAGGTTTAAAGGGAGGACCTAAAAATTTAAAAAAATAAATAGTCGCCCCTTGCTTGCACTCCAAAAGGTTTGCATGCCCCCAGGTATAAAACAGAGTTTCATGGTTACCTCTACTTACCCTCCGCCAAAACATTTGTTTTAATCGAGAGAGGCTTACCTCTTTCAGGTTACCCAAAGATTGTCTCGTTAATCTTTCAAACAAAACACTTCCTCGGCAATGTCTACCGAAATAGACAAGGGTGAATGACTGTTGTCAAACACGTAACTTTTACAAAAGAATCTTATTCTAGAACAACCCCTCTTCCATCCATGGACGGGGTACGGACTAGTCATATTCTCCCGCGGAAACCTATTCTATACCCAAAGTTTCCCTGCCGAAGCAGGCCAGGATGCATGCCCCCTGGGTTCCAGTCATATCCTCCCGGATTACTCGCGCTCATCAGGAGGACTGACCGTGGGTTGAGGCACTTCTTGCATGAATAGACCATTTAGGGATGGCACCTGACTATTTGCGATGTGTGATCCGGGAAACGAAAGTTGGTCCACGAGCTTGACCATTCTTCCTTCATGCGGAAAACACATTACTGTAAAGAGTGAGGAGACTACAGCTCCCATGCAATATATATAGTCTCGTCCAAGGAGTAGGTTATAATCCAAGGGTCCTTGAACGACCATCACGTTCATTTGAACGGTCTTCCCTTTCAATGTTATAGGCACATTGGGGAGGATCCCTAAAGGTCGACTGGTTCCTTTATCAAAACCTGATAGATTTCTCATCTCAGGTAAAAGCGCTGGCGAACCAAGCGCTTTCCAAGCAATAGAGGAAAGGATACTCACAGATGCCCCCTCATCAATGATAGTGCTAGCCATTACCATTCTGTATATTTGACAAATAATTTTGAATGGCACACTGGCTGGCAACCGGGGTCTGCCTAGTTGGTTCCAATCAAAGGACACAACCAGGTTGCTTGGTGGTGGGACCGAATATACGGCCGGATAGCGCTTTGATGAACTTCCTTCCTGCGACAAAGGAATGGTGGCATTGCCCCCTTGATCATCAGAGTCAGTGCTGATGAAGAGAACCTGGACGGTGTCGTCTTTATTCTCCTCTGTGATGGTGTCATTCGAAGATGGAGCCTCTGAAGGCAAAACCGGGTCAACTGCCGTATCAACCTTTTGAATTTCATCAGGCATGGATCCAGATGGTTCTTCTTCAATGACAGGTGCTTCGGCTGACCATCTAAGTGGCTCAGCCGGATTCTCAACTAGTGAGGGACTTGGCAGGAGTCTTTGATATCCAGGAGGAAGATTCGCTCGTAAAATCGGTCGATTTTCCAGAACTCTTTTTGCCTCGTCTAAGAAGGGACAATGGTGGATGGCGTGATCGCCTTCACACAGTCTGCAGGGAAATTTAACTTTCCCATTCTGTCCTGGAGCTTCACTCCCACTAGTTGACAGTGAGCAGTCGACATGGCTATCAGAGGTCGATGCTCCCGAATTGTGCAAACGAGGGGACCAGTCTCTTAGTATCTGTGGGATACAGGGACAATCTCTATGGAAGTGGTCTCCCCTGCATATGATGCATGGCGATTTAGGCCTTACAAGTGCGGTGTGTGGATTTTTGTTAGATGACATTTGTTTGCCCCCAGTCGCCTTAGGCTCCTTCTTCTTCTTTTCTTTCTTCTTCTTCTCCTTCTTCTCCTTAGGAACCCGATTTTTTGATCGACCAGTTCCATCAAGTGAAGAGGAAGGAGGGGAGGAAGATGAAGTGGAAGGCTGGGAGGCAACTCTTGTCTGATCTAACTGTTGACTCGACTGTTCAGGAGTGGCGGTATTCTGAACGACATTGGTCGAAAAGAGCCAAACTGGTGGCCAATTGTCAATCCTGGAAGCGACAATCTGGCCATGTGGGGCACACCAACATCTCCCCAAGAGGAGAAGGGACTAGGATTTCCACCCAAGGGAACTCCTTGGTTGGTGTGCTCCATCTTTTCAACCTAAAGATCAACGCAGGATTAAAGGGTGATTGTTCCGTTTAAAATAAATTGTTAACGATGCTTTAGACACAACTTGCTTTTTCAGTTTTAAAGAGTTGAGAAAAAGCTAAAGATGACTCTAGTCTCCTTCGATATTTTAACAAGCCCGAAGTGACAAATGCTCGGATGGACTTTTTCTGTTATAGAGTCTGAAAAAGGCCAAAAGGAACTGCTCTGGAGATCTAGGCAGAGGGTGTGCCAAACTTTTCGCAAAACCACAGAACATGTTTTACGGTACAGGTGGTCGATCTTCGTGAATGTTGTGTTCACTGCATTGCGATCAGTAGGGCGGCCGACACGGCTTCCTAAGGATAAAAGATATATGCCTATAGGGGTCTCCCAATATATACGCGACGGTACATGGGAGCACAATCCGTATTAGCGCCACCAACTCTCAGGAGGAATCACCCACCTTCTTCGAGATCGACAGTCGCTATGTTTAACGACGCCGGAACACGTCTCTAGCCTAGACCTCTATGTTGTGCGTTATGTTACAAAGCGTTGTTAGGTTCATTCAGTTTATTTTAGGTTGATATTTTTAAAGTTTGCCTTTCAAGGTTCACCACGAGATGTATGATACAACTTCCTAAATGCAGTCTAAGATGATAAGCAACATTTACAATCTTTCAACTTTGAAAATCCTAGCTATTAAGGGAAAAGAGAGCGACTATCTTTTCTCAAAGAGCAATCAGCACACTCTAATGCACTTTCCCTAAATCCAACATGCAAACTTATCAAATGCAAAATGCACAATGCAGGTGTTTGTTTTCACTTTCTTAGCATAAATGCCTACAAAGAAAGCTTTTTGCACAACTTTGAATTTTCTTTTACAATGATCAAAATAAACAAGTTCACTTTCTTTGAAATCAACAAGGGTAGAAGAGATTACAATCACTTTGCAATTTTCGAAATAAAGACTCGTTTTGATACTTTGAAAGAGACAAATTCAAACCAATAAGCAGAAGTAAAACTATAATCAATCTGAACAAACAGCCAATGAACTCTCTTCTAAGATCACTCTCAATCAGATCTGAATCAAAGGCTATAGAAAGACTACTTTACTCATGCAAAGGAAGACTGTAAATGACGCCACAAACACATAAAAACATTCACAATCTTTTTGTACAAAAATTGGGGCGGAATTCAGGCAAAGAAAAGGGTTATCAGACCAGCACCTATACTTGGTTAAAGGCTGCAAAAACAGAGATCAAAACAGGGCAAGAAAGGACAAAGAACCCCAGCTGCACAAGACCACACTGGTTCAGCGTAGGTCCAACACTGTCAGTTTGACATTCAGCGCAGGTAGCCCCTTCGGGACCTGCGTTGAAATGCAGACTGCCTTCACAGTGCCCGCGCTGAAGAGAGAAACTCTCGTTTCTCTTGGTTTCTGGGTCACAAAATTCTCAAAAATCAACTGTTTCAGGCCATATCAGAAACACAAGCAACGTATAAACAGAGGGATGCTTTGATAGGGTACTAAAGACTATCACAAGGATCAATCAAATCATTTGTGGATCTAGTTTAAATCATAGACAAGTCCAACATACTGGATCAAAGCAGCAACTTTTACTTTGCATCCGGGAAAGATGCAGTTCAAGAGTTGCTGTCAAGTCTATGAAGTAAACAAATGATGGAAACACAAATGAAATGAATAAACAAGTTCTTCCCCAGCGGAGTCGCCAATTTGTTGTGGGGAAAAATGCCTATTTAGGACGATCCTATCCACCTAAGGTGTGACAGCGCCTTAGCAACAAACGAATACAGCTATCATGATTTCTTCCTTTATGAAATATGAAAGAGAGGAGATCGGCAGACTTACCGTTATCTTCCGGTTGTCCCTCGAACTAGATCCTCTTCTCTTTGTGTGTCCACAGCTACTTGCCTCCTCGCTTGATCAAGAGAACAGCTACTTGAATCCCACGAGATCACAAGAGAACAGCTACCTGTGACAAGAGAACAGCTACTTGCAACAAGAGAAGAACACAATACAAAGGCAAATATACATATTCATAAATGATTCAGGATTAGAAGTAAATCAAATATACCAATGAAATCATACAAAGTACACCAGCATATAGGAAAGAATCAAGATATCTTTATTGAAAGTAGCAGGGTTCAGGAAGAGATACAACCCATAGGGCTCCAACCCAGCATCTCCTTCCCAGCAGAATGGAATTCCCTCTTCAGCTCCTTTCAAAGCATAACACACCCAATATTTCTAGCCACAAACCAACAACAATTCTTTGCAAATACCAAATTCCAGCCCTCCCTAGACCTCATGAGAGAGATCTATATATAGGATTTTTGGAGAAAGGATGAGTCAGCTTGAGGCTGGTATGAAGCTGACTAGTGTCCTCTCCCACTTCAGTTCTTGAGTCCACTTGGAGGTTCTTGCTTCCACTTGGAGATTTGGAACCTCTTACTCATCACTAGTCGAATTCCGTGATCCAAGTGTCATTTTGGAATCTTCTTGGGCATTGACACCTTGAGGAATGACTCTGCCACATGTTCAAACTCGCCCAGCGCAGGTAGCCTTCTTTGCATTTGACATTCAACGCAGGTAGACAATGGAGTAGTTGACATTCAGCGCAGATGCTTAGTGGAGTAGTTGACATGATCCAGAATTACCTTGTTTTTTAGTGTTTTCAGGTGGAGAACTTTTGTGAATTGCTGTGGTTACTTGGCCTTGTTCCTCTAGGGGTAGGAACAACATGTTTAGGGACTTTGGATCCCTTGATTATTGACATTTCATGCTCAGTGATGCAAGGCACAAAAATGTCTATAACATATGGCATACAAATTGGAGCTTCCCGCAGCTTCTCGATTGCACCCAGTTTTCCACGTTTCATGTTTAAAGAAGGTTATAGGCGACAAGCTCCCAATTAAAACAATATTGTCAGAACTTGACGAGGAAGGAAAAATTATATTGGAACCGAAATCAGTCACAAAAACAAGAACTCGATAGCTACGAAATCGATCAATTTCAGAGTATCTTATCAAGTGGAAGAACTTATCCACTGAAGATTCCACATGGGAGGATGAGAATTTTATGCAGAAGTATCCAAAATTACTCAAGCATTGAGGACAACAATTTTTTTGAAGGAGAGGGGCATGTTGGGTCCCTATAATACAAGTGATTACCCCATTACTATTATAGTTATACCCCTTATTTATATTGTTGTGCCCCTATTAACCACATATTGTTATTTTTGTGCCCCATAGAATCCCTCTATTGTTATTTTTGTGGATTTATATTATTATTGTTAGGTCGGCTGGATTATATTGTGACTCCTTAGCCTCCTATATATAGAAAGGAGGTTTTGTCATTTGAATCATCCAAGAATTGTTCATTTATGTAATGTAAAGGAGGTTTCCCCCTCGAAGAGGCTGAATTCTAAGGCGTGGATTTATCTTTTCCATCTTTTCTTGAGTTGGTTTCATAACAGTGGGTCATACAGATTGTAGCTTCGGAGGTCGAACAAGTACTTCTTCATCAGTTCTACTTCAACGTTCACTTGCTTGATTCTCCAGATTTCATATAACCCAATCCGCAATGGAAGATTAGGCTAAGCCTCCTTCTTCTTCCGCTATAGTCTACCTGTCAATCCTGCCAAGGTGTGATATGCTACTTCCTATAGGAAAAGTATGTCTAAGGAAAAATTTTGCAGAACAAGTGGAAGCTTCTCTGCACAAAAAATTAGGATGAAAGTGTTAGACAGTGAGGCATACCAATATGCAATTCCTATCAATGCCTCCTTTGCTTCATTTGAAATGTAGTGTGGATCCTGTTTGAATATCATCCTATACATAGGGGTGACAAAATGATCGGGAAGCCGTGTGATTACACCTTTGAGGCTGCATTCTGACAACAAGTTGAAATATGTGTTCATAACAATCTCTGCCAGTGACCATGCCCACTCCAAGCCTGGGAACTCATTTTAGGCACAGACTGCATCTAAGATATTTTTGGACACGTAAATCTCTTCATGCATACTTGCAGCTAACTATTGAGCTTTCGTTACTTGCTCCTTCAACCGATGAGCCAGTATGCTGGACCAGTTGCATGGTTTTCTTTCTCTAGCCAATTGGCCCAATGCAACCACAAAAATATGTGGGAAGGTTTCTATGCTTGCTTGGGAATATAGTTTAGAAGAAAATATGATCAAGTATTGGTACTCCTTCCTTAGTATCATTGTCTTGTAGACCTAGCTAGGTGTCATCCTGGAACAATTTGACTCCTTTACCCAATCCTTCTGAATGTTTCTAGAGTTAGCACTGTTATTGGGTAAGATGATTAGAGTTTGTATGAAAGTCACAAGCTTTGACATTTGATACATCTCATCATAATCCTTTTCCCAGAAGGTCACAAGCTTCGTCCCACTTACACTACCTGATTCAAGAAACCATGATCACATTGCTATTTCCCTCCATATACAATTATCGGAATTTGAAACTGTGGTTATTGTCACATATCTCTATCGGAAGCATTATTGTTGTTTTCCTTTAAAAACCTGACCTATATAACTTTATTCAATTACAAAGGAAATATGGGGAAAACCCGCTCCAAAACTCAGAAGCTGAAACTCAAAACTTATACAGTCGAACTATATATATCATCAGGTCCACACCCTTTAGTCGCTCCACAACACTTTCCTTTATATTTTCCGATTTCTTATCACATAACCCAGACTTCAATAGGAATTCCAATCTGCTATATAATCTCATCGGGTCTGGATTGGGAATTAACTTTCTCGCTTATTTGCGCCTGAAATCCATCTAATTGTCCATTTGATGGATGGCCCAGACAACCCCAAATTTCAATTTAATTAAACCACAGCTCATTACCTCATCGGGTCTGGTTTTTGGAAACCACTTACAGCTTTTGAGGCCACTTGATAACTTCTTACCACCTTTTGGAAACCACCGTCTCGTTAATGCACACGTCTTATCTCCACCATTGATCAAGTATATGATCCAACGATCCACAAAATATCACAATGTTGCAATTCGAGTTTGGTAAGTGTTTAGGCCCAGTCCATTCACATAGACTTCCGCCGATGCAATATATTTGTGTGATCGCAATCGTAACTCCTTAAGGCCTGAGTCTGTCCCCCTTATAACAATCTTTGCCAATGCGATAAAGCGCTTGGCTTTCTCTGATTACATTTGGTCCATTGATCTTACAGATCTAATGACCACAGTGCATTTGATCTTACAGATCTAATGACCACAGTGCATTTGATCCGTCTACTCTCTCTTGGATTTGATCTCACTTGTTTTTAATGGATTCTACATTATAAATGATTCTCCTCTATACTTTGTTCCCATGCAAGACTTTTATATATAATAGTAAGCTATGATCTATTTGAAACATTGAGCCATGGCTATAACAATAAAGAGCCAATCATGCTTTAATGTTGCGATTCATCACTGAAGGAATAAAACAGAGAAGAATGCTTCATTTGTTCCATAGGTAAATGTACAGATAAAAGTAAAGGATTTCAATACAAATGACCCACTAACACACACATTCAATCATTTATTCATTATAATGAATTTACAGAGTCTCAGCCCTCTGGCTCGATTACATAAATAAAAGGCCTTGTTTCAATCTTGAAACCCTCGCTCTCTCCTGTCAGGCTTCTCTCGATCCTCTAACTAACCTATCTGACTTCTCTAGTTTCTCTCTCGCTAACCTATCCAACCCCTGAATTATACAAAAAGATCACAATTTATACAAAAGTGGATTCATGAACCAGAATTGGTTCAGATCCAGAAATCTCTCTCTCTCTCCTAAAGAATCTCTTCAACTCCATTCTTTTCTAAACCAAACGCTAAATTAAGCTTTCAAATCCCTCATATTCTATTCAAACCAAATAAATCTAATTGTTTGGCCTGATCTCCACACAAGGAGGATCAATCAGAAACATATACCCTTTTCTCATATTTGACAATAAATAAACACTCTCACACATTTAAATAAATAAAATTAACTAATCTCCTATCTTCCAACCCCTTGTTAGTCACAACATGTGATCATGCCATCACATTGTTGACTAGGCTTGAATGCTCCTGCATCAGACTCTCAAACTTGAAAGTTTTCATGACCTCCTGGTCATGTGTTCCTTCTGTTGTCTATCTAGTATCCAAAACTTTACTTTGTAACTGGTCATAAATTTCACCATGCTGCTAATTCAGTTCTTCTACCACTATCACTTCTATTCTTCAAGGTTTCAAAATATTATTTTGTTGTTGTCCTCTTTTGTTGTTTATACCAATTCCTTTTGTTAATTTATCTTCTTTGATGTCCCTCTTTTTAACTATCTTCATCTTTGACAATTTCTCAGCTTCCTCTTTAAAATGTGTTCTCAACTGAACTCCACTAACATATGTCTACTGTACATTCTCCTTTACCATATAAATTATAAAATTTTTGTCCAAATCTTCTTTACCTCTATCATTTACAAACTGTTGTCTGTATTCTGCAGCTTCCCTTCCGTTATCATTAAAGATAATCCTTTCGTCCATGTTAATAGGTTCATCTAATAACCTTTCCAGAAAAATACAAATTCCTTCATATTCAATAAGCATGTCATTTTCATATGATTCCTCCTTCCTATATAAAATAGAATTTCCATAACAATTGTCAGACTCATAATAACTATGGTTTTCACTTTCCATAGGTAATCCTGCCATCAACTCTTTATACTGTCCTTCTGCAAAAGTTATAAAACTGTCATCAATTCTCATTCCAATACTTTCCTCTTCATTACATAGTGTTCCTTGTTCTAACACAAGATTATCATTCAACAGATCAATAGCTAGGATTTCTTGGAGTATAACATTATGAAGTATCCTTTCATCTTCTACACTTATACTATTGCAACAAGATGATGTTGTCTCATCTTATCCTACATCAAAAAAAAAAATTGTTTTTCTAAAGCTTCTTCCTTATTTATAGATTCATAAAAATAATCTACTTTAAAATCATAGAATTCTTGAACTTGTGCACCTATCAACATCATCTTATATTCCTTCATAATTTCCATAGTACTTTCATTTTGATTCTTTACTGAAGATATTTCATTTTTCTTATCATCACAAACTTTTAATTGCTCATCTTCATCTTCTTTAATCATGACAATTTCCCTGTCAATACCATCATTATCAAGATTATTAAATACATGCTCAAAATATCTTTATGTTTCAGCCATCTCTTCTAGTAATCTCACTTCTTCATCAACATGCATAAGCGCATTGTCCATTTTTTGTTCTTCACTTGTCAAACATGAAAACATACACAACATGTTAGTTTCAAAAATACAAAGCTCTTCATTTGAAGCCTTAGTGATCAGCTCCTCATGCCCCTCTGAACTATTCTGATATTTCACTAAGTTATTGAGAAATTCTTCCTCAACATCTTTGACTTCTTCCTCATTAAATAAAAATTCTAGGACTGCAACTTCTTGACTATGCTTGGCAACTTCATCATAAGTTTGTATAATACCTTCCTATTCTACACAATTTCTTCCAACACTCAATTTGTCAAAATAAGACAACAATGCCTCCTCCTCTTCTCTGATAAGACTTTGATCTCTCAAATATTTCCTTGGCTTAAATTCTTTAGCTAAGTTCTCTGTGTCAACTTTCCCTCTCTTCACTTCACAAATCTGTAATGCATTTATTTCCTTTCCTATTTCCATTTCCCATTGGTCTTTTATCCATGCTAAAATTCCTTCAAATATGATCCAATAAGTTTTCATTAAGAAAAGACACAACCATTCAGTCATACCTTTTAATTTCCTCCATCTTTTGAAGTCTTGAAATTCTTTATGCATCTGTTTTTGTGTTTGTCTTGCCTTTGCCTCTTTCACCAACACATTTCTCTCATTATGATCTAAATAGATTAGTTCTTCATCACTGTCATCATTTTCTTCACTGTCTCCTTCCCCAAGGAGAGATCCTTTCTCTAGTTCACAGATGTATTCTACTCCTTCATTCTCAATTGTTTGAAGTATTAATTTCTCAGTAAACAATTCTCTGACAGGCCATTTAACTCTTCTTCCCACATAAAATCCTTGATTCCATTTTTCTCTAATTCCTTTCAATACCAGCTTCTCCAAATGATTGAGTTCTGACTTCATCTCAACCAACTCTATGCCCTTTTCTTCTTTATTCATTCCTTTGAGTCTAACTTCTTCAGCACTCTTCTCCCTTTGTTTCTAATTTTCCTCTATATCCCTGTCATGGCTATCAATAGTTAGTTCCATTTCTTCCTCTGGTGAACTTTCCTTGTTCACTAGTGAGCTGCAACTAACCTTTTTCATTTAATTTATAACAAGTCTCCTTCATGCCTCACCAAAATTTCCTCAATTCAGCCTTTTGCACCTATTGGTTCTTTCTTTGAACCTTACATTGACTAAAAATTCTACCTGGCACTGCTCTTGCTGGAATTGTTATCTCCTATCGACAATCACAATTGTGGAGCTACCACAACAGCTTCTACCAACCACAATTGGAAGTTGTTCTTAGCTTCTCTTGAACACTCCTTGTTCTAGGCTTTGCATCTTCAATTTCTCACTTCCTTCTCCATTTAGTAATTTCATTTACTGTTGGGTACTATCACCTTTAATCATCTGAGAGTTCTTCTTGCTCTATCTTCTTTAACATGGCTCATATGCTATGATGCTGGTAAAATTCATTCTATCTTTCAGCAATTCTACTGCTTCTGTTGACCTACACAATATTATCTCAAGATACATCAAAGCACCTTTCAAACCTGCAATATTTCCTTCAAAGATGTCTTAAAACTAATTACCATTCCATCAGCTAAATCTTTGCCAAGGCATTCATCTGTTCACTATTTCATTTAGACTTTCCATTCAAAAGACTCGACACAGCCAACAACTATCTCCCATTTTACTTTTCATAATAGACTCTTCATCTTTCAAGATCAATTAAGGTTAGATCTGAATTTCAATTATATTTACCAATTCATGACAGACACTATCAATTCGTCCTGATAAACTAGTTGTAAGCAAATCTTTTTTTGCTTCTACAAATTCCAAAATTCATTCCTTGTAGTGGTTCTTCTTTCAGTCCTATTAAACCCGATCTTTGTTCTCTCAATCATTAATATCATTGCCCTTAACAATACTTCAAACAATCCTCAATCATTCTCAGTTTTCCCAAAATTCTTCAAATCGTTTAAATGACTTCAGTGCCATAGCAAACCACTCTTCTATTCAACTTTTACCTCTAAACCTTTCATTTCAATGAAATGAATCATGCAATCAACTTACATGGAAAGTTGATTTTCCTAAAAGGAAAACACCTTCTCCTTTGAAATTTCAATCCCTTGTTGTTCTTTAGACATTCAAACAAATCTTTACAAAATTATCAAATTTAAAAATTCTTACCAGACCTTCCTCAGAAGTTCATTGCTTCCCCATTCTGATCTCAGTATTCTTTATAGTCTGATCCCCATCTGTGTCAAATTCACTTTAGTGCAAATTATACATATGCTGGAATTAAAATTCAGTCTCTAAACCAGTCTTTACAGAGTGTTAACTTGCTTTGATACCACAAATGATGCAGGAAACCCCAATCACATTGCTATTTTCCTCCATATACAACTATTGGAATCTATAACTGTGATTATGGTCACATATCTCTATCGGAAGCGTTATTGTTGCTTTCCTTTTAAAACCCAACCTATACAACTTTATTCAATTACAAAGGAAATACAGGGAAAACCCGCTCAGAAACTCAAAAGTCGAAACTCAAAATTATATAGATGAACTATATATATCGTCGGGTCCACACCATTTAGTCACTCTACAACACTTTCCTTTATATTTTCTAATTTTTGACCACATAACCCGGACTTCAAAAGGAATTCCAATCCGTTGTATAGTCCCTTCAGGTTCAGATTGGGAATTAACTTTTACACTTATGCGTGCCCAAAATCCGTTCGATCATCCATTTTATGGACGGTCCTAATCACCCCATATTTCAATTTAACTAAACCACAGCTCATTACCTCATCAGGTCTAGTTTCTGGAAGCCGCTTACAGTTTTTGAGGTGACCCGATAACTGCTTATGTTTTGGAAACCGCTGTCTGGTTAATGCGCACACCTTATCTCCGCCGTTGATAAAGTATATGATCCAACGGTTCACAAAATATCACAATGTCACAATCGGAGTTTGGTAAGTGTTTAGGCCCGATCCATTCACATAGACTTCTGCCAATGCAATATATCAGTGCAATTGCAATCACAACTCCTTAAGGCCTGAGTCTGTCCCCCTTATAACAATCTTTGCCAATGCGATAAAGTGATCGACTTTATCTCATTAGATCTAGTCCGTTGATCTTATAGATCTAATGGCCATTGTGCATCGATCCGTCTACTCCCTCTTGGACTTGATCTCGCTTGTTTTTAACAGATTCTGCATTTTAAATGATTCTCCTCTATACTCCGTTCCCACGTAAGATTTTTATATATAATAGTAAGCTATGATCTATTTGAAACACTCAACCATGGCTATAACAATAAAGACCCAATCATGCTTTAATGCTGCGATTCAACATTGAAGGAATGAAATAGAGAAGAAATCTTTAGTTGTTCTGTAGGTAAATGTACAGAGAAAAGCAAAGGATTTCAATACAAATGGCCCATTAACACACACACGCAATCATTTATTAATTATAATGAATTTACAGAGTCTCTGCCCTCTGGCTTGATTACATAAATAAAATGCCCTATTTCAATCTTGGAACCCTCCCTCTCTCCTCTCAGACTTCTCTCGTTCCTCTAACTAACCTATCCGACTTCTCTAGTTTATCTCTCTAACCTATCCAACCCCTAAATTATACAAAAAGATCACAATTTATACAAAAGTGGATTCATGAACCAGAATTGGTTCAGATCCAGAAATCTCTCACTCTCTCCTAAATTATCTCTTCAACTCCATTCTTTTCTAAAGCAAATGTTAAATTAAGCTTTCAAATCCCTCATATTCTATTCAAACCAAATAAATCTAACTGTTTGGCCTGATCTCCACACAGGGAGGATCAATTAGCCACATATACCCTTTTCTCATATTTGACAATAAATAAACACTCTCACACATTTAAATAAATAAAATTAACTAAGATCTTATCTTCCAACCCCTTGTTAGTCACAACATTTGATCATGTCATCGCATTGCTGACTAGGCCTAAATGCTCCTGCATCACTACATAAGGTCATCGTCTCGAGATAAGTGTGAGAGATGATCTAGTGTATCATGTTCATGCATGGGAGCATGAGATATCTGCATGCATCACTTATAAGTTAGACTTTTGAATGTTCACGTACACGTGACGTTGTTCGAGGTGTTCCCCAAAAGTGCCTATAGCTATCTCATTGACCTCTTGCCACTTCGATTTGATGTCCTTTTCTAGATATAACTTTGTATCTTCGTAGATTAGCAGACTAGAGAACACTTGCTCAACTGTTGCTCCAAATGCATTTCTATCAGTGTCCTAAGATCATGTTCTCTTGGAAGCCATTTAGATAGATGGACACTTGAAATATCTAGAGACAAGCAACATGCATGGTAAGAAATCTATCAGCGAAAACAAAGAAAATTTTGGGGAATGACACAGCCCGCACGTGGGAAGCTTGTGAGAAAGATTGCATAATTTCTTCTGGGAGGTTGGGCGTCTCACTACCATAACTATGCAAAAGGAAATTTGGGCTATCTGGGAGGTAGGACTGGTAGCTGGATGTGCACATTATGCAATCCAGACTAGATGATGGCTGCTGCGATTATTCAATGTGCAATTCCAGCTAGGAAGGACTGCAAGCCCAGGGATTGTATTGCATAATTTCATGGGCAAGTAGTCACTATCCTCCGGAAATGTGCAAAAAAATACTAGAGTCCAATGCTAGGAAAAAACATGAATTTCTGGAGAGGAAGGCAGAGCCTTCCTTCCCTAGATTATGCAATGCAGTCTCAGTGAAGGGAAAGTCTGGGCCAAGGTTGGTCCGACTCGCCGATGGGAAACTGAAAGTAAATAAGAAAGTGAATGCATGGTGACACTGTGTTATAGTAGAAGTGATTAACAATATGTGAAAAACATGAATGAAAGATTCAACAAATAGATGAACATACATGTGGGTGAAGCAATCCACCGATTTAGTGAACGTTCGTGCAAAACAGTTCCATGCATGCAACAACAGTGAGATAGAAATGAAAACTGAAATAGAGATAAGACAAGCTAGTATACATGTAAACAACAATAGGTGTTCAAGGAAATCAAGAAAAAATCACTCACACAAGCGAATACACAAAAAGCGACAAAAATGTTGAAAAATACAAGTTAAGGCCACTTACCTGTGGATAGCTGAGTCAGATGTGTTGAAGAGTCTTGGATGTGTTGTGGGATGTTAAAGCTCCAAGATCCATGTGAAAGAATGATATATGATGCACTGAATAAATCAATTTTGGTTCATGACACGCATGCCACAAATCTAGGAAAAAGCGACACTTTGAGGGTAGCTTCTAAAACAACTTTTCATGTAACGTCAGACTACCGAAAATGGCTCCCTGAATCATGAGATTCCTTTTGCATGTCACATTTTTCTATTCTTGGAAGATAAAGTCATGCATTCATGCAAGAAAAGTTTCCTTGGTCGTCGATGGAACTCGTCAACCAGACTACTTATGCATGGAGCTACTCAACTGCTTGAGAAAAATGCACATTTCTGACTGGGAGTTGGGTTGACTGGCCAAGGGTTTGCACAATTTTTGGGCAGAGTAGATGAATTCTACTCATATTTTCACAAATTCTTGGCTGAGCAGCCCTGCTAGAGAAATTTGCATAATTTTTGCTAGGAGTGTTTGCTAGCAGAATTGCACAATTCTAGAACCCAATAGGCTACTAGACAGAATTGCCTAATTTCTGGAGGGAAGGTTGTTTTCCCTATGGAAATGCACAATTTTCTTGGGGAAGCTACTGAGCCTGTAGCTGGACCAAGTTCGGGTGATGATCATGTGAGGTGAATGCATCAATATGTGCTTGACATGCTACCTTTGTGCATGAAAAACACTGAAGCTTGTGTACTTGACGAAGCAAGACAAGGTGCTGCGAAAAGTTGATAGGGAGGCTCCAAACTAGGCTAACGTAAAATTTTGGAGGGTGGTTGTAGTTACTTCAACACATAGTAAGGATCCTTGGTATTTAGAATACTATGGTGCTGAAACCATACGCTACTTTTCTTCACTAAACTCTGGTGCATATGCGAATGGGCTTAACAAAACATACATATAACTCCTCAACTTCCAATTTTATCATTCCTATCAAATGATTCCTCTGAACTGCCATGCATTCTATCACATTTGTAAACACGTCATGTTTATACCTTAACAAGTAGGTTTTCATGAAGAGACAACTTATCAAGTAGGATTCCATTCATCAAATAGGTTGTGATGAAGGACAACTCATAAGGTAGGTTTCCATCAAGGAAAACACCTAATTCATAATGCTAACTATTTCACCATATCAAAATTATGATTCTGATCTGTAAACCTTTTACCCATCATTATGGTATTGTGTTCCATCATTCTCTCACCTCTAAACTAACCCATGGATTCATCTAATTACGATATACTTGTTCTATAACAAGTGATTTTCCATCAAGGACAACACATGCATCATAATTCCAACAATCACCCCCTTTGGACTTGATGTCAACCACTTTAGTTTTTGTTCACTACAATCTATCAGTAAAATCAAGCTAGACACTGAGACTTTCAAAACATCAAGCTACTCTCCAAAAACCAAGCTACTCTCCTCCTTTGACATTAAGGGCAAAGTGTTGTCTATTTTTAAATGAATACTTCCATATCTGTACTACTAAATATAAATATTGACCATGCTCCCCCTAAGCACATGTGGAATTCTCCGATCATGCTCCCCTTGAGCGCATGCCAAAATCTCTGGCAGATCTACAATGGAGTACGTGACTCTATGACAGATAGAACTTGTCCTATCACCAAAAAATTGCATCAATCACCCAACCAAGTGGAGATACATATTTTACATCATTATTGAATCAACTTCCCAAACATAGTAGCGTTTCAAAATTCATCATATATCCAAAAGGACTTGACCACAATAGTCCATACATGGCTTAATTTTATAATGACTACATCATAGGTATTTACATGGCCTTTACATGAAATGATATACATGATATTTATAACAACTACCAAAGGCATAAATAGGACGATGCTAGTTATTGGTAACTATCATACACCATATATGATATGCACCATAAGAATTTGTCAGTAGCATTAAGAACAACAACTTGTATATGTTCATCATCAATTCGCAAGATAAGACAATGTAGCATTAATATCATCAACATGTGACTAAGTATGCCATATATAGATATCAACTCATCCTCTTGACCTTACCTCGATCAAATTTCTCCTCTTCCTTAGTAGAAAAATCCTTATGTTCATAAAAAACATATCCATCCATGAATCAACCAGGCATATGCCATATCTCCAAGTAGTGATACAAAACCATTCACATCATATCATATACATGTGAGAGGACCATAGTCATCATCCATGACCATAACATCATCATCAAATCATCGTAGCAATAGACCCTCAATATATCAAACATGTATCATCACTACGGAGTTTTCTAGCATCCCACATCTCATAAGCATCAACCATGATAAACAATACAATCCTTTCAACATAAAGTAAGATAGGAAGAAGTATTCATCATTCCTTATCATTATCATTATGTGACTAAGTAAGAGATGTCTCCAAATTGCCATGTCTTCATGAAACCTACAATAACACCATTCTCTTGGAAAATGTTCTTCATACAAGAAGATATTTTATACCAACATCATTTACCAATGTGCAATTTAAGTAACCATCCATGTGATTCTTATATGTAATGTATCCATCGTAGAGATAGAAATATGTTTCTAGCTTCTCATCAATTTGAAAGGAAAACCATGAGCTTAGAGTCATTTGTCAAAATGTCTTGATACCATCAAGAGAAACAATCTTCGCACAATATACCATGTTAGAGCCAAGAACTATAGGAATCCTCATTCATAACTGAACCATATGAAATTTATGCATCTTTGAAGGCATGATGACATCAACATAAAAGAAATGAGTGACACTTATCATCCTAAAATAATGAAGTTGTGTACTCAAGCTTTTTCTTCTCCTTGAACTTATGAAGATCACTAGATAAGAAACATAACTATATGCATCATCAAAAGAATCATCCATAGATCTGATCGGAGGCATCAAAACAACTATGTGGCTCAAGAAATATAAGTATTATCTGTGATTTCGTCATAGGAAACCCATGACCACAACATAGTATGATGCATCAATTAAACACTTCAACAACATAAGCATCATCATCATTGAGAATAATTATTACGCACCAAGGAATTCTAAAGAAAACATAATCCCAACAATGCATTATTAGAAGCATAAGAATTGTTCCCCCTAAACTTGTGCCAACTTTTCACTCTTAGATCAGATCATTTCATATATCAATAAGAATCATCAAGAAGTCATCATCAACTAGTTATGGATCAAAACATCAACAACTTATGAGGGCCAAAAGAACTTTTAAATAGCATCAACATCTTGTAATCATAAACCATCAAAATAGAAAAGATAACTGATCCTTTACTGAACCATATCAGACCCTTTTACTAATCTGTCCCACAATTTCTTCATCAAACCAAAGGATACGTTACTATGCAATTTAGATGTCACGTATACATGTGACTTCTCTTCTTAATATTCACGTATTGAAAATTGAATATGGAAGTTTCACACATTCAACTCCCCCTAATTCTGCTTTGATTGTACCTTCTCCTAAAAATTTTGTTGAAACATCAGTTTCAAGAATACCATTACCATAATGGTTCTTTAAGGGAGACTCCATTTTACTCTTTTATCAATTCATGTGATGAGAGCATCGACTATCTGTGTACCATTAATCTTCATCTTCGAATGAGAAAAGAGAAAGACCACACCTTATCTGATCTTATTTTTATTGCTTATTGGTGGATCCATCTTTTTTAGATTTTCTAATATCAATGCTCTATTTAGTTTCTTACCATATTGTTTATGGCAATCCTTAGACTTGTTCCTGCATTGTTTTTCTACATGTCCAAAATTGTTACAAGCATAACATCTTATATTTTTCATACTCCTATAGAAATCAATGGATTTACGGCCAGACATATTGCAACAAAAAAAAATCCCTTAAACAACTTGGAAGTTGTTGATCTTTCTCTGAGACAGTTAGTAGCTTCAAACATTCTACTTCATTACCTAGCTAGGACATATCCAAAATTATGACATATAGAACATTCAACATTATCGACCAGAGGAAAGAATCAATTAATGCCTATAGATTTAGGATTAAATTATTTTCTTTGAATACTTTATTTCCTTGGTTGTTGATGGGGTTGACTTCTTATCTCCTTATTGATCATTTCATATTTTGTGTTAGAATTTCTTGCCTCAGCTTGTAAGCTAGATTCACCTTTAACAGTTTCATGAAAACCAAGACCAGATTTGATGGTAAGAGACATTTGACTACTAAGAATATTATCAAAAATCTTAGTATATCTTGAAATTTTAAAAGCTTATCCTTTTATTCTAATTTACGTTTTATGATATTTACCTCAACCTGATATTGCTTTTATTTTTCTAGATACTGCTTCTTCATGTTTTCTTCAACTTTTCTTCCTTCGTCCACTTGTTGTTTAATTTGTGATTCTCATTTTCTTGTTCCTCAAATGCTCGAAGTAGTTCTTCATTCTTGCTATTTTATTTTTCAAGATCTTCTTTTACAGAGATGACCTCATCTTCAAGGCTTTCACAGTAACTGGTTCTTTATCTACCTTCCTTGGTTATTGTATTATTTTCATTCACTCGATATCAAAATTATTTTACTTCATCTTGTAGCCATTGACATTGACCTTCCGTTTCCTTGTATTGCTTCCTTATTTTGTTTCCTTCCTCCAATTGAGTTTTTAACCTAGAAGGCTCTTCTTTTTAGGTACATTCCCTTCTATCAAATAAATCTTGTTGATCTCTAATTTTATCTGCTCGCCTTTTAACTTCTCCATTTATTAGATATCTTTCACTTTCACCCATAAGAG